>OY856413.1:40751850-42230600 GCA_963693085.1 Alisma plantago-aquatica
TTTTCTGTACTCTAGTTCCACCAGACCCTCTGGTTGATGTTGGACACTACATTTTGTAATTTCAGGAGACTTCCACTAGGGCTTCATCCCCCGTACCACCTATTGGTACGATTCGACCCCCGTATACTAGACACTGCCAGGGTTAGTTCGTTAAGGTGCAGACCTCACAAAGGGGTTCTACGGTTTTCAAGGCTCCTGAGTCAATTATAACTTGATTATATCTTTCTCTTAGACTGATTTCTTTTAACTATGTATCTTACTGACTACTCAGACTACTGAACTAAATTCACTGATAATACTGAATTGAAGGCTTAACATATTGTTTACCCTTTTCTTAGGGTTTCTCCTTACTCGTGCACATATAGCATTTCTCATGTATTCAAACATATATCATGTCTAGTAAACAAGTATTCTCATTCAAATATTTCACACATATAAACTTGGCAGAGTAGTATATTCAAAACACTGTAATATTCTGAGTAATTATCAGACTATACATACAGGCAGACTAAAATTCTTAAATAAATAGAATACATGTCAACTTGGCACTTTATACACTAAAATCATGCAATTGAACTGTTAAGCATCACCACATCTCATACTGAGAACTTTGGTATCACAACACTTGATTCATTAAACACCCTATCCTTCGGGTTTCATTTACCTCATTCACTTATCACATGGAAACACCCTATCCTTAGGGTTTCAGTTACCGCATTCATTTATCACTTGGTTACACCCTATCCTTAGGGTTTCAGTTACCTCATTCACTTATCACATGGCTCTCTTAAGGATTTCATATGACATAACATTTACTGAATAAAGACTGCTTAAATCATATACAATCAATATATGTATGAAATCACCCTACCTACCAAGTATCTGGGTTCCCCCCTCATTGCGGGTCACATAATCTCGAAAGATTTTAGTGGCTGCCTTGACAGGTTTAGAGAAAAGATTGAACACTGGAGTGGATTACGTATCTCGATGGTTGGTCGACTGGTTCTCATCAGATCAGTTCTCCAAAGCCTGCTGCATTTTTGGACAGCCATGGGTTCCATACCTAATCCTATCTTACACTCTCTCCGGTCTCTCACAACCGGCTTCCTTTGGGCTGGGAAGAATCATGCCATTTCTTGGGAAAAAATTGCTAAACCATTTCTTGAAGGTGGGCTGCAGATTATAGATACTGAGGTCCTTATGCAGCAAAGCAGTGCTAGCTGGGTTCTCAAATTCATCAACCAACCTTTGAACTGTTGGTCAGTTTGGATGAAATATAGATACGGCTCCAATCTTGTTTGTGTTCTTAGGAACAAACCCTCTCGCACCTGGCGGATGATGTGCGCGTACGCGGAAGCCAACCTTCATCTGTTTCGTGTTGATGTGAATGGTGTTTGGTCCTATAACCAGCCACCAACGATCAACATTGCAGCAGGCTCCTCTACAGGGTTGGTTATCTCTGCTTCTCTTTGGGGCCGCGCTCACTACCCCAAATGGAGCGTTTTCTGCTATAGGGCCATTCTCAATAGACTTCCTACTTATGACAGGATGGTTGCTTGGGGTATCCCGATGGATGAGACTTGTCTTCTTTGCATGAGTGCAAATGAGACGAACACACACCTTTTATTCTGCTGTACGTGGTCCAAGAAAGTCTGGAGTGTGATGTGCCTCGGAAACGGTTGGGGACAGAATGTACCCAACAACCTGTATGAAGCTATCAAGTGGGTTGAAAATGTTTACAAAAATGACAAATACATGAAAAGCTACGCCCTCCTTTGTATTATGGGTCTCAGTTATTATGTGTGGAAAGAGAGGAACAAGAGAAGCCATGAGAAGAAGGAGTCCAGCCAATGAGCCTTCATTAAAAACTTTGCTGAAGAACTCAAGTGGCATATGAAGAACAGGAAGGATATTTTGTATAGGCTGAATGCTAACACTCACACTTACTGCGGTTTTTGTATGTAATCCCCACATTTAGTTTTTGTAGGACCCTGGTTTAGGGTGCCTCGTTTTGTACTGTATAGTTTTCCCAAACTATACCTTCTTTTGGTTTAATATATTTACCTTACTCCAAAAAAAAAAAGAAATCTTAGAACTAAGCTGGATTTAGGTTTCCATGTCATTCACTGAGATATCATGCATCAAGAATAAAATTGAATAAATAAAGTCTATCATATCAAGAAAATCCCTTCAAATGGATTTTCAAGATATCTATTTGCAAATATCCAACTTTCCTCGCATCTAGGGTTTCACCCTTTTTATTAAGATATCAAACAAACACTATTCACCTTAAGTGAAATCCAAGATAGTATATGACATATGTGTACTATGAATTCGGATACACACTCATTCATAACCAAGGGAAACCAGATAAAAAAATTTCTCTATTTAATTATATAGCAATTTCAGTCATAGACAAATTCCCTATATTTCAGTTTATTCTTATAACCTCTATGGATACTAAGGGAATTATCATTAGGATGTATTGTATAAATTTCTAATATGATTTTATCATCTAAAATCCATTCAAATAGAGGAAGATTACATTTCATATCATTTTGCAACAACTTAGATCAAATAGACATTTTAGGGTTCGTAGTCGCATACTAAGCAATTAAAGGCTATGGATGAATTAATACAATTTCATGCAATATACTATTTAAAGGAATTTACCACTCACCCTAATGTGTGAAAACACCTTAAAAACGAAGCTCATCCCTGAAAATCTCAAAGTCCTATCAAATCCCTAGCAATTCACCCAATTCTTCTTCCTTTCAACTCGGAAACCCTAAAAATGAGGAATTGTGAAGAAATAATGAGAAAAGGGGAAATTTTGATACCAATTCAGATCAAATCAGGGGAGGGATGGAATCTTGACATGTGAGAGAAGATTCACCATTAAAGGCTATGCAAAGAAGCTAAACTTACTTGATTTCACCATTCCTCAGACCGCTAATACCCTAATTCAACAATTCCACCACTTTCTCCTCTCAAACCCTAACTCTCCCTATCTCTCTAGGATTTCGTCTCTCTGGAATGAATTACGAATTATGAGAGCTGCTAGGGTGTTAGGTTGACCATATATAGCAATTGAGCTGCTTGGGTCAATTACACTTTGACCCCTCACTTAACTTTTTTTATTTTAGCAGATTTTTCTATCATAAAAAGGTTTCTGTAATTCATGTATTTCAGAGATCAAACCTTCTCCAAAAATTATGATAATTTAGCATGTTGTGTATAATTGATTTAGTAATCTTTACTTAAATTTGAGATCATTCCAAGCTCCCATTAAATAATTAAAAATTGAATAGTGCACTGCTATCCAGAATTCTATAGAAATGTCAATTATTGTAATTCATCTACTGATAAGGTCTGAATGCATCCAAAAATTATGAAAATTTTACATTTTGTTTAAGATTGATTTTTAGATCTCCATTTCAAATTTCATATCATTTCGAGTTACCAATAAATAAATAAAAATAAAAGACTACACTACTGAAAAACACTATGTCAGCATTTTGGTCGAAGTATAGTTCGACCAAGAACCACATTCAAAGAAAACTCAAATATTTTTAAATATTTCTCCGACGTGCATTATTGATTATCCATATCATATCCAAAATTCAATTAAATAAAAAATTTGTAGAAAATATGAAAAATCATTTACCACACTGTTATCCTGATCAAATTCCATATTCATGTACTATCAAACCCTAATTTGGGCCGATTAGGGTTTTCAAATGTTAACCCTAATTATGTGGATCAAAGTATGATTAAACCTTATTATTTTATTTAAAACATAAAAACTTAACTACCATCATTAATCAAGATTCAAACAATGATTAACTTAATTAAGTATACAATCATCCAAGTAAACCCTAATTTTTACCGATTAGGGTTTACATTTCTCAAACCCTAATTCTTCAAACTAAAATCATAGTTAGAGTTTCTTCTTAGGTTTGAAACATCACAATGGATCTACTATCACTAATCAAGTCTAAATTATGTTCAATCTAATCAAGCATGTAATCATTTAGGTAAACCCTAGTTTACCAATTAAGCACAATTGTGGTCATAACAATTCTCCCCGCCCTAAAAAGGTTTCATCCCCAGAACATAAATATGTAAGTAAAGTACAGTCAAGGTTTATTTTAAGCTTTTGAAATCTTACATGTCATTATATTCTTGTATTTCATACTTGGATGTAGTTTTCAACATTAAGTCCTTTAATTCTTTACTAAATCACAACATGTTTAAATCAGGAATGCTCAATGATAACAAATGAATTCTTTATGCCAAAATCAATCATAGGATAGAGAAAGAAACAATCATTTCAAAATTTTCATACTCTTGAGGTGTTACCTCAACATTGATATTCTGATCCAACTATTTCAATTCATGCGACTCAATATGTACTATTGTTATGTATTACCTATAAGTCACCAAAGAGAGTTCACCATGTTCTCTTGAATTTTACTATTATGCTACTCAAATAGCAAAAAAATCTTGAATTAAAAGATGAGATTCAACAACAATTATACTTACTACTCACGACATCCCCATTGGATCATGGATGCATAAGGTGAAGCATTAACATCACATTCCATACTATGCTCAAGTATGAACCCACACATATTTCAAGGTGTAACCATCAGATTATAGCATCCCAAGGTTTCAACAATAGTAACAGAGTACTCCATGATTGTATTAGTCATTCAATGACTATTGATACCCAAGTACCATCACTTAATTATATTATAGCTAGGTATAACAAGCTATACCTCATTAGGGTTACATATCAATACAATATGGTTATCATCCCTTCTATTCATATGAGTGAATAGGTAAGACTACCTTATTCAGGGTAACCCTCCATTTGTTCCATCATCATTCACTTAATTATATTAAAACTAGGTATAACAAGCTATACCTCATTAGGGTTACATATCAATACAATATGGTTATCATCCCTTCTATTCATATGAGTGAATAGGTAAGAATACCTTATTCAGGGTAACCCTCTATTTGTTCCATCATCATTCAACCCATATCACCATACCACAATTGTACAATACTAAGATGGATTACTGGTATGAATGAATTAAACTATCAGACACCTTTAATTAACATATGATGCATAACCACCGTGGTAGAGACATCTCGTGAATGTAATAATGACACACAATATGATGATGAAACCCTAGTAGGGTAAATTGAGAATGTAATCTATCTGAATGGCCAAGTAATAGGAAGGAAATTTGAGATAAGGAATACTTTAGTAAAACTTGTGAGATCGAAAGTTTGAATTTCAAATTAAGGGAGCAAAGTCACATCACAATAACGTCATGCTATTGATAAGGACCAAACCCTAGAATGTTTAGAGTTGTAGTAGTTCAAGGGTTGTCACTAGTGATTTGACCTTGAATACTAGCATCTCTATAAAATAAAATCATGAAATTTGCACTATGAGAAGTAAACTAGCATTGATAGTAATCCAGGTTTTAAAGTTAGCTAATATGAAAGGTAGATAAACAATATGGAAATGATTCAGAGTAAAGGATAAGATAATAGATTTGAAATATAAGAAGCTTGTTTTGAACAAAAGGAGAAATACAATATGAGTCAAGAGCGATATGAAATAAATTCTTGCAGTGATAGCAAAAATGATGAATAATCTATTCGTACCTTGTATGGTTCAATTTTAGGGATGTTTAATCTACATGATTAAAATGAGAAGGATAAGTAGAAAACAATAAGTACTTGTGAATTAGGAGAGAGATAAGAGATAATAATGGCTTTTAGTAATATGTGAATTTGTTTTTAGAAGAATAATGTATTGAAGGTATATTAAGGGATCAATATGAAGAAGCTCAAGAGCTCTCTTAGTGCTAAGGACTCCTTTGGATTTGAAGGAGGACTTGGTTTGGTTTCCTTGTGTACAAGGTTGGTATTCCTCATCCTTTTCAAAATCCAATTTAGGAAGTCCCTTGACTAAGTCCTTTTTAATCAACTTCTTTAATTGATGCATATTTACATGACCAAGCCGACGGTGCCAAAGAGAAATATCATTTGAATTGGCTATAAGGAATCTACCAACCACATGCTTATCCAAGTTAAGAACAACAACATAAAGATTACCACTTCTAGTTCCCTTATATATAACTTGGTAGGCGAGGGAAAATAGAATCAAACAATCAAGAGAATTAAATAGCACAAGGTAACCATTATCACAAAGTTGACTAACACTTATTAAATTATGATGTAGGACATCCACAAAAAGTACATTCTTGATGCATAAGGATTCACCTACATCACCCTCACCTTTGACTTTACCTTTATTATTGTCCCCAAAGGTGACGGATCCTCCTTTCTTCTTTGTGAAACTGTTAAAAGGGCGTATATCACCGGTCATGTGCTTTGTGCAGCCACTATCAACAATCCATCTATCTTTTCCTTGCAAGAAAAGAGAATGTCAGTTCCCAACTCAAACTTTGGGATCCACATTTAGCTTGGGGACCCATTTCATCTTTGGGTTGGTATCCTTAGGCTTGTAAGGACAATAAGTGGAATAATGATCATCACATTTGCAATAAGAACAAACCATGTGATTCTTAGTGCCCAAAGATTCTCCTACAAAGAAATAGATCTCCTTGCTCTTTTTCTTACCTTTGGCCTTACTCTTGCCCTTTGAGGCTCCCCTACAAATCCCAAACCACTAGTACCAATTTGTTTAGTAGAATGGTTAAGGATTTCATTTAAGGAGTTTTTCCCTTTGAGGAATTTCTACAGGGATGCTCTCAATCTATGCTTATCATCATTCAAAGAAACAATAGTAAAAGATAAAATAGATATTTCATCCCTAGCATGCATAAGATTAGCCTCAAGACATAAGGCTTTAGTAAGATATGAATCATTTTCAAGAGAGATAGAAGCAACATTAACACTAGGCAACATAGGTCTAGAAGATAAATCATTTACTTGACTAAGCAACCTAGCATTTTCAGATTTTAGCATTTAAATCTCTTTGACATAGACATCTATCTCTTCTCTACGAGCATCAATAAGCAACTTAAATTCAACATTTTCAGTTTTAAACAATTCAAGTTCTTTTAGGCAATTTTGGTTCTCTTCCTTAAGATTTTCAATGTTCTTAAGGTAGATATCATTCTCAACTTCAACCCCATTGTAGTGGAGTTCAAGATCAAGGTATTGCCGTTATAAATTATCAATACTCTCAAGATTGGTTTTCTCATTCAATTCTAAAATCTCAAACTTAGCATAAAGATCATCAATAATTTTTCCTAACCATCTTCTTTTATATTTACATTTAGAAAAAGAAGAACAACTAGTAACAAGCATGTCAATAATAGCTTCTTTAGACAATTCATGTAAGCTTACCTCACTTACCTCACCAATATCTTCACTTGTAGAGGCCATGAGAGAAAGGTGGCACTCTCCATCTTCTTTGGAGCTAGAGCTACTTGAAGATAAAGCTTCCCAAGCTGCATGAGTTGCATTCTTGTATCTCTTCTCCTTCTTATCCTTCCTCTTATGCTTGATCTCCTTCTTCTAATCCTCTTCTTTCCTTGAGTTTCTCTTATGGTGAGAATTTCTTGACTTTGGGCATTCACTCTTGTAGTGCCCCTTTTGACCACACTTGTAGCATCTCGGAGTAGAGGATAATGAAGCTTGCTTTCCTTTGAAGTGCTTGCCCTTGATGTAGTTAGCTTCATGTTCACTAGGGCCTTCATATTCACTAGAGGAGGATGGAGAAGTCTGACAAGAAAGTTGTTGTTGAAGGATGACAACCTCCACTTGTGCTTTAAAAGCACTATCTTTAATCTTCTTGGCTTTCTTCTCTTCTTGTTTTTCTTCTTCATCTTGCTTGACAAGTCTAGGCTCATGGGCTTGAAGATTGCCAATGAGTTCTTCAATTGGGATGTCACCAAGGCTCCTCACTTCTTCAATGGAGGTGACCTTTGACTCCCATCTCTTTGGAAGAGTTCTTAAGATCTTTGAGTTGATGATGCCTCTATCCAAAGTGTTCTCCAATGCAGCTAGCCCATTGATGATGACATTGAGCCTTGAATACATCTCCACAATGCTTTCTTTCTTTCCCATCTTGAAGTTCTCTAGGAGGTTGTTCAACATGTAGATATTTGCCTCCTTGACTTGCTTTGCGCCTTCATATGTGATGCACATCTTGTCCCAAATCTCATAGACGGTGTCCCATGATGAGATCTGGTTGAACTTTGTAGGGGTGAGGGCTTCTTAGAGGATGCTAATGGCCTTTGCATTGAGTTGAGCCTCCTTGAGAGTAGCTTCACTCCATGTAGCAATAGCTCTGGTTGGCTCCCTGTAAGGTGTGACCATCACCTTCCACATATAAAGTTCATCCCTTGAATGTAGAAATGCATCTACTTCTTTTAATAGAGAAAGTTGGTGTCGTCAAAGATCGAAGGATGCATGGAGAAATCTCCCTTTAAGTTGAGTGAACCAAGTAGGTTGTCGCCCATCTTCTCATCTCATGGGAGATTGTTGGAGAAGATCCTTAGCTCTTATACCACTTTTTGGATCTAAAGGCTCTAGAGGGGGTGTGAATAGAGCTACACAAATTCTCAAAAAACATATTAGACCTTCAAATTATATCAAATTGGAGCAATATCTTAATGGCAATTTGAAGTCCTATCTAAACAAGCATAGAAAGGATGAGAGAGACTGATTGCAAGCACTTGACAAAGGGATGTAGAGTGGTTCCACACTTCAAACTAGAAGTGAGTCAGTCCACTACCTAGAGAGGTCAGACTCTAGGACTTTGCAAGTGCTTTTATCTATTATATCACCACATAGATTTACAAAAATAGACCACCAAAGGACTTACCTATCGAGCCACAAGGAGATCTCCACCTTAACAATGAACTTACCTACTTAGCTTGAGTCTTTAGCCTTCACCAAGGTCTTACCTACTCAAGCTCAAGTCTTCTACCTTGAAGGATTTGCTTCTCCTCTTAGATATTCAGCCTTTGTCTTCTCCTTCACTTGGGGAAGATCACCACCTCTTCATCAACCTTGAAGAGGATCAACTACAACTCCTTCTTCACTCGACAGAGCTTGCTTCAGCTTTTCTTCATGAGAGAAGGGGATAGGGAAGTAGTGGAAGATTGAGAGCTTTATATTCACAACGGTGGAGCTCTCTTATAGTAATCCTAACTCACTCACAAATCATGAAATGATGTGTAAACTAGAGAGACAAAGGGGCTCAAAGAGTAGTAGCACACTCAACTATAGCAAGGACCTTGAATGTAGTGAATGAGCAAACTTGGAATGAACTCCAAGGGGTCCTATTTATATCTGGGGGTCCTCCCTTGAGTTGGGGAATACTTTGGGCCAAAATATAGCCATTTTTACTCAAGTCAACGGATCTATTTTCGTACAAACAAGTCACCACCGATTATAATCACATTTTCTACTTTTTTCGTACAATGCATTCAGTCGATTTTCAATAAAGGTAACTCGATCGATCGGCTAAAAGACAAACCCAATTTTCAAACTATAGGTCGAGTTTGTCCTGGGAAACTCGACCGATTATCCAAAATTGCATTTGGTTAGTAATCCGTTTGGTTGAGTTCTGTGAATGCATAACTCGACCGATGCATATCATAAGAAAATCAATCCAAGGGATCGGTCGAGATTGAAACTCGACCGATCAGCAGCCTGTGATCAATTTTCTAACTTGGCTTAAAAGTGATTAAGACTTGATACTAAGTGTCCCACATATTTTTCTCATCTTAGTTACAAGTCATATCATCAATACAAGTGATTACAAAATTCTTCTAAGGTCATTTGAAGGGATTTCCTTATGAGAACACTTGCATTTCATCTGATCTTTGACAAGATAGGGCTTGTGTAAATTGATCCTTTTCATGTACCTAAACCCTAAGATCAATCTTGAATACACATATTAGATACATATGAATGGAATGGTTGAGTCATTATCAAAATATGGACAATGTATAACCTCTAGGTCAACACACACGAGTGATCCATTAGTCATTTAGTGCAAAAAGTATGGGAATTTACTAATCTTAAGTTTACATAAGAGATTTGTGCATAATTAGATCAATAATATAGGGTTTAGATATAACATCAAAAGTATTTATACAACCACATTTTCAAGTAAAGATACCATAAGATTACACTTGAGCATCATTGATTAACCAAGCTTTATTTTTTTGTTATAAATAAGGAAAAGGTTACTAACTAGATAATTTCTACAGATTTGGAGCACATTGAACAAGTTTTAACATAAAATAAATGATATTTTACATATAAGTCCTTATTAAGTCTCTTAAACAACAAATGCATCATTTAAGGGTGCAAGGATGGATAAAGTTTGAATTGTGATGCATAAAGATGTTCAAGTTTCTAATCTTAGGTTAAGATAAGATTTTGAGGAATGAAGGAGTAAGATTGTGAATGAAATAGAATAAATCACTTCAAAAAGACTTACAAAGCATGTAGTTTTTGATATTAGTGAAAGTAAAAATTTATTTAAGTTTGATAAGTATTTTTAAGTTGTAGGTCTTATTGAGATAATCAAATGGTATATTGGAAGTCTATTTTTGGATAATAAAGAATTTTATTACCCTAAGTCTACAATCTTAATGACCACACAACCAAAGGAAATTAGACATGGGTGTCCATCCCTAGAATGGATCACATATCATATGCATGAAAAAAACCCACAACAAACAAGATACACAACTAAGGAAAGAGACAACATGGCATATTCAAGAAACTAAACTAGTAATTGATATCAAGATCTTAGTCCCCATATATCAAACCATGTGATTTCCATTATCATATCATTAGATTCATCAAAGTAAGAGTAGGAGATTATCATATAAGAGAAGAAGCAACGATCATTGCAACGGTGTCATGTGTACATGTTAACTAAAATAATAAAATGGGTACAAATTCGTACAACTGTGTCGAGTATTCTATTAAAGACACAAATTTGTAGGTTTAAGAAAACATAATTTCTTGGCAAAACTTAATATATAACAATAAAGAAAGCAAAAAAAAAATAAAGACTTTTGTATTTAAAAAGCAAGCATATTTTAGATGCATTTATGTTATATTAAACAAAATTATATGGACATGAGAAGCTTCCCCAAAGGAAGGGTCTATGAGGGGCATTAGAGGCTCAAATCCCAATTGTCACCCTATTTCTACATGAGGAAGCTCAAGACCAAAGTCCATGAGCTAAACCTATCTCATCATGAATTTAGGTAGCTACACAATGTTTGTATAAGGGACGAGTTTAATTATGTTTTCAAGATGTGATCAACATAGTAAGATCATGACAAAAGTATTATTTAGAGGTAACGAGTAGCTAAAACAAGTATATAAAGCCAAACATTTTAAACATACATACATACATACCTAGTATGGTACTAAGGAATTGGGATCTACTATAGATCTCAAGATTGATGTAAGCTATATAACTTTGTGTGGCTTGTAATTTGTGCCCATTTATGGGTTCAGAAATATATTTACCAAGATTTCAAATACATACATACATACATACATACATAGTAGGTATTGATCTATGGAGAGATTTGGTTACTCTTTCTAAACAGATGATCTATGGAGAGATCTGGTTACTCTTTCTAGACAGATGCAGGCTCCCTGGTTGGTCATTGGCGACTTTAACACTGTCCGACTACAAGGGAAAAAAAGGGGTAAAAGACTTGCTACTACAACTGAGGTGGATGCATTCAATCAGGCTATTGATAAGGCAGGTTTATATGAGCTACCTATGGTGGGCGGTGATCTTTTCACTTGGAACAATGAGAGGGCCCCAGAGCACAAAATAGCAAGCAAACTGGACAGAGCCTTGGTGAATGATGAGTGGCTAAATATTTTTCCTAATGTACAAGTGAAGGCAGAAGGATCTGATATTAGTGATCATGCACCTATCTTGGTTTAGATTACAAAGAAAAAACAGAAAAGGAAATCGTTCAGATTTCTTAACTACTGGGATGACTGGAAAGGTTTTGATGATGTCATTAAATAGGGTTGGAACACTCAGGTGACTGGTAATCCTATGTATGTGTTTGCCAAGAAGCTAGTGAACACCAAGATGGTCCTGAAAAGTGGGAAAAGGAGGAGGTAAATATCCCAAATATGTTGAAAGAGACTAAAAGGGAGTGCAAAGAAATCAGGGAAATATCACTGGATGACCCACTGAACCCCCACCTGATAGAGAAGGATAAGGAGCTAAAGATGATCCTGGAAGATTTAAAAAAGGCAGAGGAAAAATTCTACTGGCAGAGAAGCAAAGAAAAATGGATGAATGATGGGGACCGGAACACAAAGCTCTACCATACTACGGTGAGAAGGAGGGAGGCATGTAACATTATCTCTGAACTTATCAATGCTGATGGAGAGGTGGTTTACAAGCAAAAGGACATTGAAGAACATGCTATAAATTTCTACACGTCTTTGTACAACAAAATCTTTCATGAAGATATTGATGAGGAGGAGGTAGTTGAGTGGAAGTACAAGCTCACTCGCACCCATAATAAAATCCTTACAAGAAGAGTTAATGAACAGGAGGTGAAAGATGCATTATGGAGTATTGACAACAACAAGTCACCTGGGTCTGACGGTTTTAATGCTTACTTCTACAAGAGGACTTGAGGAATCATCAAAAATGATCTTCTTGGTTATGTGAATTGGTTCATGGAAGGAGGAAATATGGTGAGATAGGTTAATCATTCTTTTCTGGTTCTTATCTTTAAAAAGAAGGTCGCCTCCTCTCTTGTTGATTTTCAACCTATAGCTTACTATTCAGTACAATATAAGATCATTGCAAAAATCATGGCTGCTCGGTTGAAGATGGTCCTCCCCTATTTGGTTTCTACAAATCAAGGCGCCTTTATCACAGGTAGGAGTATTAGTGATTGTGCCCTTCTTGCTGGTGAATTTCTTCTGGATTATAATGTCATGAGAGGCAGTAGGAAGGCTTGCCTTAAAATTGATGTTTCCAAAGACTATGATAGTGTGAGGTGGGAGAAGTTATGGTGGATCATGCAACAGATGGGTTTCAATGAATAATGGATCAGTTGGATAAAACAATGTGTTGGGACAACTAGCTATTCCATTCTGGTTAACGACACTTTTGCAGGTCTCTTTAGAGGTGGCAATGGACTATGGCAAGGGGACCCTTTGTCTCCTCTCTTGTTTGTGATTGTCATGGAGTATTTATCAAGAAAGATGCAACAAGCTGAAGAACAGAGGGAAATAAAACCTTATATAGTCCACGACACTAAGGTAATGACACATCTTATTTTTGCGGATGATGTGCTGATTTTTGTAGAAGCCAAACAACAACATTTAGAGAATCGTAAAGGCCTCTTGGTGAAGTTCGGGGAGCAAACAAGGTTGTGTGTTAATGAAAATAAAGCACATATCTTCTTGTCAAAGATCTTCTATCAAATGGAGGATAGGCTCACGTAGGTTATGGGTGTTGGAAAGGGTGATTTCCCAACTAAATACTTGGTATTTCCTCTTACTGGTGGAAATCTTCATGTCAAAGACTTCACATAATGCATTGATAGAGTGGAGGAGATGATAAACATATGGCCTACCCAAAAGACTTCCATGGTGGGGCGTAGAACTCTTATTAAGGATGCTATAGAGGGGCTTCTAATTTTTTTGGATTCAGCAAGGTGAAATTCCCTTATCTATTCTGGATATAATTGAAATGAAGATTGCTAACTTTCTTTGGGAGAGTGAGCATCACCCTATGAAATATGCAAGGCTGGCTTTTCCTACAGATGAAGGTGGGCTAAACTTGAAGACACCGAGAGACATTGCTAGATGGGGATCCATGAGAAGGCTTGTTGCATTCCAGGAAGGTACCTCTACATGGGGAAAGTGGATGAGAGAAAAATATCATAGGGGTCTAGATTTTATTCCAAAGACAAGAGAAGGATACTCAAGATCTATCAATGTCATGAGGGAGATGTGGCCACAAGTCAAACATTTATTCGTGGATAATGATTGTGGAGGTTGTCAGCTCAAAGAGAAAAAGAATGCTTGTGGGAGGTGACCCGGACTAGAGGCGCAAGAGACCCAGTGGGTCAGCAAGTATGGACGGGTAGGTATGTGCCAAAATGAAGCATGTGTGTCTATAAATTTCTGCATAATATCATTGCCACTCTTGATAGAATTAAGAGCTGGAACTATGATATATCTACTACATGCTTGCTTTGTGAGGAAAAGGAAGAAAGTCACAACCACCTTGTGGGGGAATGCAAGTTCACAAAGGAGATCTAGGAGTATTTATGCAGAGAATTCAGACTTCAAATCCAACTCATTGTTGAATCGAGAAGGATGCTTGCTAGATGCGGAACAAATGAAAAGAAAAATATCTTATTTACAGGTCTATGCTACCACGTTTAGGAAGAAAGGAATGCTAGAAAACACCAAGGGAAGTCCACGAATGCCATAAGCATTGCTGTAAAAATATGTAAATGCATTAGAAGTAGACTACGTATTAGCTAGATGCGTGAGTTGTGATGGTGATATGGGTGTATGGCGTTGGGCCTACATGTAAGCTTTGACCCCCTAATATTTTTTAGGGGGAATGTCGGAATATATTTACTTGATTCTGATACATACATACATACATACAAACAAGTAAGTTCAATACCACTAGCTCTATTCAAATAGGAGGATAGAGCATACCTCTATTAGAGAATAAGTTTAACTATATGATTTAGAAAACCATAGTTAGAAACTTTAGTTAGATCCTAGAAATTGAGTCTACAAAGTTATCCCAAGATTATAAATAAGTGTAATTCGAATAATATCTACAAGATTTGATCCCATTAATTGTTATCATGGGGGTTGGGCGTGTCAGCAAAGTCTAGGTATCAAAGCCTTCATATTGATTTTTAAACCTCCAACTAGATCAAGCAATGCCATTAATAAGTTACATCATGTATCACGAGCTGAATCTAGATCCTAAGGTAAGTTATCACAACTAAGATTAAAGATCATAGGATTCGGGTTTCATGATCTTAGATGCATAAGAAACAATGAGTGTAAAGATACGGGTCACCCCTTACTAAAATTAAATGGAAAATACAAAACATCCATCTCTTATGAGAAATTTAGATTTTGAAGGATGCATGCATAATTATTCCATTTAATAAGCATAATCTAGATAAAAAATATCAACAATAGCAGCGGGAAGAAAAGACTAAGCTTTTGCATAGCTTTGATACATGAGTTCATGACAAGAACTAGAAAAGAAAAGTACATGATCAAGCAGTAGCAACCTAAACATAGGAACAAAGTCTCCTTGAATCTACTCCTGGGCTAGTCCTCCTTGGTCTTGTTCCACTCTTGTCCTAGGAATGGGTGGTTGGGCTCACCCAACAAGAGGAGAAAACAAGGTATGCATCAATTAAAGACCATGATCAATATAAGAGAAACAAAAGATAATAAAGGGTGTATGTTCATCAAGAACAAGGAAAGTCAAGAGTATGAGTCACATATCAAATAAAGATCTTGCCATAATGAACAATAGTTAAGCAACATGCATGATTGATAGTATGACTAAATTAACTAAGTAAAGCTAATATACATACCAAACCTCAACCAGTAGGTGAGGGGAGAATAAACACATTCCCATTCACCTACAAAATATATATAAAAGTTGGGGGATAAACACATTCCCCTGGGTGAAATAACACAACCCTAACTATGGGTGGTTGTACAGAGGTACACTACATTGGCTAACAAGTCAACCAAATTACCATGCTAAAAGAAATAATATGGCAAGGCAAGATTTAAAATCAAATAATAGAGATATAACATGTCGGTCAAATCTAAGCAATTAATGAAATAATTTCACCAAAAAGAGCAATAATAGGAATCATGCTTTTAGTCCATGCCTCATTAGGAAATTAGGGTTTGGATAACAAATATGTCCAAATTAAAGGATAAGATGCACATACCTTGACTTGAGTATACAAATTAGAGATCAAATTCTACCCTTCCAAGTCTAAAGGCACTCAAATCTACATATAATGTTTTGTTCATTAGTTAAGGTTCAATGTATGTTATATAGGTGGAAAAGCTTAAAAATACAAACCTTTAGAAAATTTACAAACTGACTCTTGATCTTGACATGATCTCGTGTTCAGAGTTTATTTCTAATATCTTGCTAAAAATCTCAACTTTATAAATCATTATGTTGCCTATAATTTTTTTTGGTACGATGTTGCCTATAATTATTATTAATAAGTAAAATTGAAACACAAAAAATCTAGACTTTGAAGCTTGGAAATCAGGTGATAAAACCAATGCCAAAAGATAGGAAAGTTCTAACAATTCCAGAGCATATTTTTGTGTATTTTCTAGATATTCCAGTAAAAAGTTATGGATTTTATAGTTCTATACATTTTTACTGATTTTAGTATAAATGATATTTTAAAGAACATATTGGTCTCATATTATCATTCTGAACTATATATCGTGATAGGATATTTTGTGATATTATCATACCATTATTCAAATGACGAAATAAAAGATGGAGAATGTAAGAAGACGGAAATACTCATGCTGCAAAAATATCAGAAATAAGGTCATGAGGGACAAACCGGAGAACATGCATAGGAGTCTCTTGTCAGCTCTATCCATGCCATGACAGACAACGTAGAGTGGGTCTCGGTGGATGAAAAATTTGGGAAAGATCATTTGGGTGAAATCAAACAACATCAACAACAGAGAAACAAAGAAGAGGGTATAGAGAACCATATCCAAAGATCTATTATACTGCCGTGGAGAGAACTGTCATCCGCAATAGAGTTTATGATGGAGAGAAAATCAAATTGGCGGCAACATATGATGACAACTTGGGTTCAATTAGCACAAGAGAAAAAGTACAAAAGGGCTATCAAAGGTTTGAGTATAGGTATATAGAAATAGGGTTTGATTTTGGTGTTTCTAGAGTTAGAAACTTAAAGAGCCTTGGAGAACAAGTTTGGATGTTTCTTGAATATGTGATTTTAGGCTTCGAATAGGGTAGAGATTGATGTAGAATTCAATTTGCAATCTAACACAACTTGTTTTACAAAATTTCATTGAGAAATGAGTGAGTTATGCTCAAAATACTGGACCCCTTTGATCCACGGTAACTGTTCACACGTCGAATCTGCAATAAAAGTAATTTAATACAACCTCCCAACTTTGGTCTTTTGATGCATTAGAATATATAAACTTTCTATAATTATTTGTGGGTGCAAAAGAAGTCCAAATAGATTCAAATTTGGTAGTTAGCCAACTTTGTGGTGAGGAATCCAAATTTGTCATTAGTTTTTTATTTTTGAGGACTTTTAGCATTTTATTAAATACTTTTAAATCTTATAACTTATTTTATTCCTTTAATGAATTAGAGGCATCTGGAAACTCTCTAAATATATGAAACTTGGCCTATAAGTAATACTAAATGTGAGGAACACGATTTTTCTGTTAATTGTTTTTCAACATATTAATAAATATTTTTATTCTTTAAATTATATTCACACTCCTAAATTGACTAACATATTTAAGATTATCCAAATTAGATGTGAATTTACCTGTATGATAATTGTGGCATTTAGATTTCAAATTTGAGATATATTTTCTCTTTTGGAGTCTTTTAATAATTTAATATTTTGGCTCTTATTCTGATTTTCTTTCCCAGTTAAAATAAAAATAGTTATTATTATGCAAATAAACTTCACTCTCAAGCAAACTAAAACATATGGAACATGAACTTGCCATTAATTTTATCCCTTGAAGTTATTTATCACATTATTTAACATTTTGGGCTTTTACATATTTTCTCTCTCCTAATCCACACATGAACAATAAAGATAATCCAAATTGTATGTAAATTTATTGATATGCTAATTTTAATGTGTAGATTACAAATCTAAGATTAGTTTTTAGTTTTGGAGTCATTTAATGACTTATTTTATATTTTGGAGAAAACCCACCTTTTCTTTACTAAATAAAATAGATATAGTTATTATTATCCCAAAATTGTGAAACTTCACCTCCAAGCCATAACATATCCAAAGAATTCAATTTGAAGTTAGTTTTATCCAATGACTCTTCCTTTTATGAGTTTTATTTCCTTTACAAATTATTACCACTATTTGTCATATTAAATTATGTAATGCCACATTAACATGTTTAAACCTTTATTATTTATTCCTATTTCTCTACCTTGCTCAGTTTGGCTAAGGTAAGTTCTAGAAAAAAGTATTTTAACAGTGTATCACTTAAGCGGAAAATTTTCATCTTAGACCATGACTAAAACATTAACTGAGGTATTTTTACATAAACCCATTCATTGGCATAAATAGAGGTCAAATATATTCCAAACCACTAATAATTCCACAAATTCAACATCAAGGAAAAAAAGATAGAAAGAAAAGAAAAAACTTAGGAAAAGTAGCTAGATTAAGAATATGCCCAGAGTTTAGTTCATTACAACACTCCACCCCTTAAAAAATTTCGTCCTCCAAATCTCAATCAAAGAGGAAAGGGTGAGTATGTAACATCTCATCTCTAGCTCCCAGGTTGTTTTTTTCCAAACCATGGTACTTACACAAGACTTTTGTTGACCTAGATGTTATACATTGTCTAAATTTTGATAATGAATTAACCATTCCATTCATGTGTATCTAATATGTGTATTCAAGATTGATTTTAGGTGTTAGGTACATGAAAAGGATCAAATTACACAAGCCCTATCTTGTCAAAGTTCAAGTCAAATGCAATGCATGTGTTCTCATTAGGAATTCCATTCAAATGACCTTAGAAAATTTTTGTAATCACTTGTATTGATGATATGACTTGTAACTAAGATGAGAAAAATGTGTGGGACACTTAGTACCAAGTTTTAATCACTTTAGAAAATTGATCATAGGGTGTTGATCGATCGAGTTTCAATCTCGACCAATCCATGGATCAATTTTCTGGATAGTACATAGGTCGAGTTGTGCACTCACAGAATTCAACTGAATGGGTACTAACCAAATGTGATTTTCACTGGTCGGTCGAGTTTCCCAGGACAAACTTAACTGATGGTTTGAAAATTGTGTTTGTCTTTTACCCAATCAGTCGAGTTACCTTTATTGAATCTCGACCTAATGTATAGTATGAAAAATATAGAAAAAGTGATTCTAACCGTTGGTTACTTGTGTGGGTGAAAATAGATCTATTTCCTTATGCAAAAAGGCTATAATTTGACCCTCAGTGTTCCCCAACACAAGGGAGAACTCCATCTATAAATAGGACCACTTGAAGTTCATTCCAAGGTTGCTCATTCACTACACACAAGGTCCTTGCTATAGTTGAGTGTGCTACCACCCCTTGAGCCCCTTTCTCTCTCTAGTTTACACTTCATTTTGTGATTTGTGAGTGAGTTAGTATTATTGTAAGAGAGGTCCACCTTTGTTCATGTAAAGCTCTCAATCTTCCACTACTTCCCTTTCCCCCTTCTTCCATGAAGAAAAGATGGAGGCAAGCTCCATCGAGTGAAGAAGGAGCTGTAGCTGGTCCTCTTCAAGGTTGATGAAGAGGTGGTGATCTTCTCCAGGTGAAGGAGAAGGCAAAGGCAGAATATCCAAGAGGAGAAGAAAAGTCTTTCAAGGCGGAAGACTTGAGCTTGATTGTATAAGACATAGGTGAAGGCTAAAGATTCAAGATAAGTGGGTAAGTTCCTTGTGAAGGTGGAGATCTCCTTATGTTTGGATGGGTAAGTCCTTTGACCTATTATTGTAATATCTGTGGTGATTAATAAAGAAAAGCACTTGCAAAGCCCTAGAGGTTGACCTCTCTAGGTAGTGGACTGACTCACTTCTAGTTTGAAGTGTGGAACCACTCTACATCCCTTTGTCAAGTGCTTTCTATCAATCTCTCTCATCCTTGTTGTGCTTATTAGTTAGGACTTCAAATTGCCATTAAGCAATTGCTTCTAATTCATATAATTAGAAGGTCTAATCTATTTGGTGAGAAATTTTATAACTCTATGCACCCCCCTCTAGATCCCTTAGATCCAACAACTTTCACTAGTAACTCCTCATGGGTCAGGTTCTCATGGATCACCTAGGGTTCCCACTTTTGAGATTTCCTTTTATTGGATATAACACAATTAACATTTTAGGCATATTAGAATTATATTTATTGTGATATTGCATCAACCTTATTTTTCTTTTTAATTGTATCCTGTAATATTCACTTTGTTGCCAAAAGAGTTGCATTTTATTATTCTCCACAAAACCCTATATATATCTTATTTATCTCATTAAGAGTTTTAAAACAATTAGAGTTATGCTCGATTATTTCAATGTCTATATGTGACCATTATCCTTAATAATTTGGTTTAGACTCCATTATCCTCTTATTATAACCAAGTTGAATTATATTAGATTATTTGCATGAAATAGGCAATTTTATTCTATTTCTTATTAAGTGTACAATTAATCAAAATAATATCACATAAATACTTTTACCTACATTAAATATCTATATATTGTCACATTACCTTTGTACTCACATTAATTTCCTCATTAATCATCTATACATATTTATTCACTTTTCTATTATCAATATGCACATTTAACACCACATTAGGCATTCATGCATGTTTATGTGAAATATATATTAATCCATGATTACGTGGTTTTATGTGTATCAATGTATCTTATTTGAATATGACAGCTAATGTCACTAATGTATCATGAATTTCATTAAGGATGCATATATCTATGTTTGATGATTGCAACTTAGATTTAGGTCAACATGATCATTATACTTCACTTCTACATTCTTACTATGCATTAAGTCTAGGGTTGGGTTCCATTTATCTCACACAAAAAGTTTACTTGTCCATGACTTGGTTAGCATCATGTGTATCCATAGTTAGGATTAATAAGGAAGTTACTTATATTATATGCAATAAATATCCATTAGGATTAAAAAATGTGAACTATTCACTAGGTGACCATTATATGTTCATTAGCATGTCATGGTATAAATTTAACCTTGTTTGGTCAAAACTAAGAATCCAAACACACTAACCTCCTAATCATGGAGTTAGGGTTTCTAGAATCAGAGTAGCTAGATTTTGACATGTTACATGACTCCATCCCCTTAAAAAGGATTTCATCCTCAAAATTAGCATATCCATGATCTATCAAGGTACTACTACTACCATCCACCCCATAAAAGGTTTGACCTACCAAGTCAAACTAAAATTAGAGGTAAATGGGTGCGTCTAACTAAACCATGTATAAGATCTATCACTTCAACCTCAAGGTCTAGGTTCTAGGGATAGACTACCCAAACATGTGGTTCTATGGGACATAAGAGAACTACATCCTATATCCATCTTCAAACAAGTCAAAAAGTCAACATATTAGGTAACCAGGAGTATCCAACATGGATGTCTAAGTCTATTATTACCTATAGGTATGCTATTTCAGACAATCAGTATCAGGTTAGGCCAGGTAGGTATCATGCAGATCCGAGAGTGCCAACCCCCAAACCGTGATCCTTCCTAGACATCCTTTCCTTCAACTTATGCCCTAATAGCTACCTAACATGCTATAATACTATGTTTTAAGGAGGAGAGATCACCCCCTTACTAAAATTTAATGGAAAATTTAAAACATCCATCTCTTATGATAAATTTAGATTTTGAAGGATGCATGAATAATTTTTCCATTTAAATAAGCATGATCTAGATACAAAATTGTCAACTGCAATAGTGGAAATAAAAGACTAATCTATTACATGGCTTTGTTACATGAGTTCATGAAAAGAACTAGAAAAGAAAGCTATAAGATCTAGCAATAGCAACGTAGACATCTCAACAAAGTCTCCTTCAATCTACTCCTGGGCTAGTACTCCTTGGTCTGTTCCACTCTTATCCTAGGTCTGGGTGGTTGGGATCACCCAACACAAGAGGAGAAAACAAGGTATGTGTCAATTAAAGATCATGATCAAGATAAGAGGAACAAAATGCAATATAGGGTGTATGTTCATCAAGAACTAGTAAATTCAAGAGTATGCGACACATATCAAATAAAGATCTTGCCATACCGAACAATAGTAAAGCAACATGCATGATTAATAGTATGATTACATTAACTAAGTAGGGATGATGCACCTACCAAACATCAACCAGTAGGTGAGGGGAGAATAAACACATTTCTAGTCACCTACAAAAATATATAAAAGTGGAGAGAATAAACACATTCCCCTGGGTAAAATAACACATGCTAGAAATATGAGTGGTTGTATAGAGGTACACTACATATCTAACAAGTCAACCAAATGACCATGCTAAAAGAAATAATTAGGCAAGGAAAGATTTAAATCAAATAATAGAGATATCACTTGTGGGTCAAACTCAGGAAAATAATGAAATAATTGCACCAAAAATAGCAATAATAGGAATCAAGGTTTTAGTCCATGCATCATTAGGAAATCAGGGTTTGGACAACAAATATGTCCAACTTAAAGGGCAATATGCAAATACCTTGACCTGAGTATATAAATCAAAGATCAAATTCTACCCTTCCAAGTCTAAAGTCACTCAAATCTACATATAATGTTTTGTTCATTAGTTAAGGTTCAGTGTATGTTATGTAGATGGAAAATCCTAGAAATCCAAACATTTGGAAAATCCATAAAATGACTCTTAATCTTGACATGATCTGGGTTCAAAGTTTATTTCTAATATCTTGACTCAAAATTCCAACTTTATAAATCATTTTGTTGCCCATAATTATTATTAAGATCATAAGTAAAATTGAAACACTAAAAAATAAGACTTTGAAACTTGGAAATCAAGCAACAAAACCAATGTCAAAAGATAGGAAACTTCTAACAATTCCAAAACATATTTTTTTTTGTAATTTTTGGAGATTCTAGTAAAAATTTGTAGATTTTATAGTTATATATATTTTTACTGATTTTAGTATGTAAATGGTGTTTCAAAGAACATATTGGTCTCATATTATCATTTTGAACTATATATCATGATAGAATATTTTGTGATATTACTATATCGTCATTCAAATGACAAAATAAAAGATGGAGAATGTAAGAAGACAGAAATACTCATGCTGTAAAAACACCAGAAATAAGGTCATAAGAGACAAATGAGAGAACATGCATAAGAGCCTTCTGTCAGGTCTGTCCATGCCATGACAGAAAATGTAGAGCAGGTCTCAGTCGATGAAGAAGTGAGGAAAATAGTTTGCATGAAATCAAGCGACATCAACAACTTAGAAATGAAGAAGAGGCTATAGAGAATCTTATTCAAAGATGTATTATACTATCATGAAGAGAATTGTGATCAACGTGAGAGTTTATGGCGTAGGGAAAATCAGCTTGGAGGCAGCATATGATGATGGTTTGGGTTCAATTAGCATAGGAGAAAGACTGCACAAGGGCTAGCAGAGGTCTGGGTATATGTATATTGTAGATGGGGTTTGGTTTTGGTATTTTGGGACGTAGAAACTTCTAAAGCCTTAGAGAACAAGTTTGGATGTTTCTTGAATATGTGATTTTAGGCTTCAAATAGGGTATAGATAGATGCGGAATTCAATTTGAAATCTAACACAACTTGTTCTGCAAAATTTCATGGAGAAATGAGGGAGTTATGCCCAAAATATCAGACCCATTTGGTCCATGGTTACTGTTCATGTGGAGGATCTGCAATAAAAGTAATTTAATACAACCTTTAAACTTTGGTCTTTTTATGCATTAAATATACAAAACTTTCTATAGTTATTTTAGGGTACAAACGAAGTTTAAATAAATCTAAATTTGGTAGGTTAGTTAATTTGGGGCGAGGAATCCGATTTTGGCATTAGTTTTAATTTTTTAAGGACTTTTAGTATTTTATTAAATACTTTTAAGTCTTATCACTTATTTTATCCCTTTAATGATTTAGAGGCATCTAGAAACTCTCTAAAAATATGAAATTTGGCATATAAGAATATTGAACGCGAGGAACATGATTTTTCCACTAATTATTTTTTCAACATATTATCAAATATTTTTGTTCTTTAAATTATATTCTTTCTCCTAAATTAACTAAAATATTTATGATTGTCCAAGTTAGATGAGAATTTACCCGTAGGCTAATTTTGTCATGTAGATTTTAAATTTGAGATTAATAATTTATTTAATATATTTGACTCATTCTTATTTTCTTTCCCAATTAAAAAATAGTTATTATTATGCAAATAATGTGAAACTTTACTCTCAAGCAAAGTAAAACATATAGAACATGAATTTGCCATTACTTTTATCTGTTGAAGTTATTTATTACATTATTTGACATTTTGGGCTTTTACATACTTTCTGTCTCCTAATCAACATATGAACATTAAAGATTATCAAATTGCATGTAAATTTATGCATAGGCTAATATTAATGTGTAGATGAATCTAAGATTATTTGCCACTTTTGGAGTCATTTAATGACTTCATTCATATTCTGGAGAAAACTCACCTTTTCTGTACTAAATAAAATAGATATAGTTATTATTATCCCAAAATTATGAAACTTGGCCTCCAATCCATAAGAAATCCAAAGAATTTGAATTTGAAGTTATTTTATCCAAGGAGTCTTCCTTTTATGAGTTTTATATCCTTAGCACATTATTACACTAGTTGTCTTACTAAATTATGTAATACAACATTAACAAGTCTAAAGCTCTATTATTTATAGTTTTTTTCTCTTCCTTACTCGTAAGGATATGGGAAGTTCTAGAACAATATTATTTTAATGATATATCACTTAAGTGGAAATTTTACATCTTAGACCCTGATTGAAATATTAACTAAGGTATTTGTGCATAAACCTATTCATTAGCATAAATAGAGATCAAATATACTCTGAACCACTAATATTCCAAAAATTCAACATCAATGACAAAAAGGATATAAAGGAAAGGAAAAACTTAGGAAAAAGGGCTAGATTAAGAATATGCCTAGATTTTGGTTCATTACAATGAACAATATAGACATCAACATAGTCAATACTACTCATTTTGGGTCATTAAGAGCCATTACCATGCAATCTAGTCCTCATGAGAGCATGTGTTGCAAATACCATAGATGTACTGATTTGAGAGTATTATAGAACATGAATGATCACAGAGTGAGATTTGGACAAAATTAGGTCTCCAATCATCAAAATGTGTACAAGGTCACATTTCTAGTCAAGATTAGGGCACATAGTTACAAAAGTACACATTAGTGATCCATTACTCATTTAGTGCACAAAAGTATGGGAAGTTACTATTTTTGAGGTTACACATGAGATTTGAGCATAATTAGATCAACATTATCATAAGATATAGATATAAGACCAAAAGTATGCATAAGGCCATATTTCAAGTTACATACACCACAAGATTACACTTAAGCATCATTCGGTAATCAAGTTTTATTCTTGGTTATAAATATAGAAAAAGTTACTAATTAGAGCATTCATAGATATCTGAATCACATTGAATAAGTTTTAACATAAAAGAAGTGATCTTTTACATATAGGTCTATAGGTCTATAATAGGTCATTTAGACAACATTAGATCATTTCAGGCTGCAAGGATGGATAAAGTTTGAATCTTGATGTATAACGATGTTCAATTTGCTAATATCGGGTTAAGATCCCATTTTGACATAAAGGAGCAAAATTTTGCATCAAATACAATAAATTAGTTTAAAAAGACTTACAAAGAACACATTTTAGATAGCAGTGAAAGTACAAGTAGATTTATGTTCTGGAGTATGTTGTAGGTCTCGTCGAGCTAATCAACATGGTATATTGTATGTATATTTTTTTATGATCAAGATATTTATAACATTTTTCCAAGACATGATTGTTTGCTTGATAGTTGGTGAAAGAAAGAGTTTAAAAGTACCTATATTGAAAAGCGATAGCCCCTGGATGAGGGTCCACCATGGACCCATGCGATTCAGTGGCCAAAAGGGGTGCACCCACTAAGGCATCCAACAACATAGGGGAGGGGAGAGGCGTTAATTGAGCCATGATCTTGGCCATCTTCCATGGCCGCCCCTGATCATGGGCATCAGGATTGTCACCCCGCCCACATCCACCTGTGTGGCACAACATTACTATCCGTTGCTTGAGCTATGAGAGTTGATGGGGCAGGGACTGGAGTGACTGATCCCCCATGGAAATGTGTCATTGATAAATCCTTAGGCTGCATGGAGTGAATGACAGCCAATCCATGTATAGTAAACAAGGTCCCTAGCTCGAAGGAGGTGAGCAATAGAGGGGTCGATGAAGAAGAAGGAGGAGGAGATGAAAGAGTGCACGAAAGAGGAAAAAAAGATAGGGGAAAATGTGAGGGGGTCAATATGAACCTATGTTTTGGAAAGTGCGAAGCGCAAAGTGTGCAAATTGCCCCCCTTAAAGCGGGAAGCGTGTAGATTGCCCCCCTTGAACGAATTTTAAAGCGGATAAAAGCAGGAGCTTTTTGAAAAAGCGTTTCACATTATTTTAAAAAATTTAGAAAAAATATTCCATATCAATAACATAATAACCAGGTATACCAATTAATACTAAACTATTCTATACGTTCAGTTCAAACATGGTTCAAGTATATAAGTAGATGACATTCATTTAACAACACAAGACCGTGTGAGTCATCTCACGGAACCAGCAGGAAGTTAGTTGAGAGCAGTAACATTCAGAAAAGAACACACATTGCTAATTGTATAGTGTATGCACCATAAGCCTGCTCCTACTCTAAATCAATCAATGTATAATGTATCATTTAAGTAAGATCACCGTAAGAAAGAATATTTAAGTAAGATAAATCCGTTGATCCTGGAAGGACTCCCAATATTTGGTTGGGCAATCAATTGCATGCACTTCATCAAAGAAAAGTGCCACGTTGATCTTACTAACTTCCAGGCAGTACTGAGATTAATAAACTGGAATCAAGTAGACTATAAAGCTTATTAAACAATAGTTTACTTGCATTGATTAGGAATATAGTTGTATTTTTATCTTAATTTTTGGTAACATAAATCTCCAGAAATCATGATGCACCGATAGATTTTTGTGCAAGTACTATGCATGAAGACTTCTATACATGTAGGTACTAAAACCAATGCATGTGCCAAACTGAGATGATCAGATGATGTCCACGCTACTTGAAAATGCAGCTACAACCATGAATTTGGAAGGGGGTAGAAGGATCATGCAAGATAATGCGACTACATCCATGTACATATCTCTATCTACCAAATGAACATGCATCAATACGAGGATGTTGTTCAGTAGTAACCAGTAAATGTGAAGAACGGAGAAGAGAATAGAGAAGATGGGGCAGGGTCGATGGAACTGGGAAAGCAGAGGAAATTTTACATTTTGATTTGAAGAAGAAATAGAGGAACCCGATTACTGTTGTCACCGACATGAATAGGTAAAATCGGAATGTGTAGAGAAGTTTGAGGGGAAAAGAAGGAGAAGAACTAGTGGAAGACAGAACAAGGAAGAACAAAGTAAAAAACATACCTATTGTTACTGCTGTGCGTAGAGAAGAAGCACCAAGAAGCCTCCCCCTTGAATCTGCCACTTGCCACTGAGAAGGCTTTGGCTGCTGCACCTTGCCTTGCGCATTCCCCCTTGACTCCTTATAAGGCTCTCGAAAGCCTTCTGTCGGTGCACCTTGAAGGCCTCGACTCTTTGCCGTCATCTTGCACGAGCGATGTGAGGGGATGAGAAGAAAGCGTGAGGTCGAGGAGATGACGATATACCGCAAGATTCATGCTCTTAAAAGAGCACAGCTGACGACAATGACCTAGGAGTCGAGGAGTCTCTAGCTTTGTCCGAAATCTCTCGTCGGGATTTCATGCGATGGCTGCGGGCTCTGCGTTCCAATTGGGAATAGGAAAGGGAGTTGGGTATCGAGGGGTTGGGAGGGGAGATCAGTCTGAAGCGTCCGCCCTAGCCGCTAAATTGCATCCCGCTAAAGCGGCCTACAGCCAGCAAAAGCGGTACAAAACACCCGCCTCAGTTACAAACACCTTTTCTCCGCTCAGGTCTATTTTAGTGCGGTAGAGTGGGCTAGCCGCTGAAGCGGCCGCTCCATCCGCTTTTTAAATCGCTGATATGAACCAAGAAGTGATGGAAATTGTGGCCAAAATGATGTGTAGGACAGTGGTTGGTGGATGTAAAGAGGTTGCGACAACTTTTTTGTGTAGTGATGAAAAAAGCTTGAAGAAGACACACCCACTATTGGATGGAGGGGGGCTATCCATGGGCATGTGATCAAGGGTCATGATTGATCCAAAGAGTCAATAGTTGATTGACTATAGGATGGATACATAAATTTTGACATGGATAAGGACAAGGGGGTATACCCACGTTGTTGGGCCACACCCCAAATTTGGGCCCAATAAGGGTGAAAATTGAATAAATGGCTACAAACAAAGTTAAAACTAGGCAAGACCCAAATGATCATATATTCTCATACTTTATCTAAATTGAGAAAATTTTTGTGTGTTGGAAATGTGAGAGTGATCTCTACACAACTTAAATATGTTGAGGGTAAGAATAGACAACAGATTATATCGAAACGGGATGAGAGAGTATGATGTATACTCTATGTGAAACCTTGGTTCCACATCAATCAAGTCATTCTCTTTATTATGTTTATCCTTTCTACAAAGGCTTTCTTTAGAAAAGATAAAGGGAATGGAAGAAAAATGATTCCACTATTTAAACCTTCTATGCATGGGGAAGAAACCACTGCTTATGCCATTAAGGGACAATGAGAGTCATGAATCTTCAAATAGGGCATACATATATGAATTTTGTTGTGGATCATCCCAAACTTAGCTAAGACCGCCTTCAAGAAATTCCATATCACCCTACAATATGCTTCTGCCTTACCAATTCAACCAACTAGTACCTCTTAGGGTTGTCTTTATGAATATCATGTTGCAACTCCCTAGATAGTCATATATGGTGCATGATATCACATGCACTTGTGAAATCCCTTTGTACTAGTGAGACCATGATGGGCAGGAGAGGCACAATGTTTTTGTTCAAGTTGGAAGAAAGGATCCTCAAGGACACATTCTCCACTATGATTAGTATAAATCAAACAATAAGGAGTATGCATCCGAATTTTAGGAATAAAAAAGAGCCGACTACATATGCAACCGACGTGAGACACCTCTTTTAAAAATAATTAATCAAGGGCCATGAAATCCTCCTATATCACTTCCCAATTCTCCAAATAAATTTTAGAAGCAAACTCATGATGTCCTGGCACAATCTGCTTCATTATATTCTAGGTAGTGCATATGTATCTTTTTTAGAAGGAGGAGTCATGCAAGAGAAATTTATCCCAGTTGAAGGCATTGAGGGAATATGATCTAAGAAAGAATTTTATCAAACTGAATCTCCTCAAAGGGATTCTAATAAACTCTTCATTGAATCAATCTGCCTCTTTGTACATTATCTCAGTGGTCACTTGATAGTATCCATCATTAAGTGTGATCTTACTAACCACCTCCCTATTCATTCTACCTTCCACCACAAAATGGAAAATTTGGGTGTTTTTGTACCCATCATTCAACCATAAAATACATGATTTCACCCTTATATATCAGAACATTCTTATCAATGGCGATACATGAATCCTCCTATGCTTCTTTGAGAAGTTTCTCATCGAGGGAGTTTGGGTTAGATTCAAAACCATCTGAAGGGTGTGAATACAATATTCAAGATTTTCTTCTTCTACACTATATCCCCAAGCACCTCCTTCTTCCACTTCTTGATCTCTCTATGCAAGTTTTACATCTTGGAAGAAAACATGTGTTGGGAATTATCCCACCCCTTCATTTTCCAAGACCTGGTGGTGTGGTCCTATATGTTAACCTTTCTAAAGGAACTCTTACGAAAGGTAATTTCATGTTGATCAAGATCAGTGAGCCAGACATTAAATCATGCATGCATGTAAAATTTGAATGTCTCATGACTCCATGGTCCTAGATTAGACTTACAATGTTGAAGTCACTAGAGATAGCCTGAGGGCGTGGACCGGTCCGATCCTATAGATTTGTAAGGAATATCCACAAACCTAATCTCTCTATACTATAGCATTTTGTGTAGACTAAAATGACAAAGAAAAACCCTATAGGGTTTTCCAATAATCATATGGTGAGGCGTGGAAGATGAGATTAAAAAAAACATTGGTAGCTGAAATGATTGGTGTAGATCCATGTTTTCCCCAACATGTTCTCATTATGTAATGTCTAGTAGAGGTAGACTATGTCTACAGCTTCTTATCTCTATCTGCATGAATGAAAATCTCCAAAAAAATCCATGACTATGGCTAATGTCTCTGATATGACCAAGGGTATGCTCAATTATTCTATTGAAATCAAAATGGGTATTCCAAGACAATAGGTTATCCATAAAACAAAAACAACCAAAAAACCCTTAAAGACCACCATAATTCATTCAACATTGGAGCTTCATCCATGATCTTCCTATTTATACATATTATTCTTCCATCCATAGGTACTCCTCATCATACTCTAAGTACTATAGATGTAGCCATCATCTTTATAGACCTGGATAATAGAAGAGGAACATAACATATGCTTGATCCTTACACAAGAAGTCTAAGACCTTGATGACCATAATCATGAGATTTTTACATGGAAAAAATTTAGTAGAACTGCATGATCTATCAGAAAATCAAGGGAGGGAAACAAAGTCATAGAGGAATTGGTGAGAATGCACTCTCTTTTTTTGGTCACCCAAAACTCTGTTGCTTTTTTTGTATTTTTGTATTTGAGTAAGTACAATTCTTGTCAATCCTTAAGATGAGGATCAATGGAAACAGAAAATCATATATTTACAGCATCACTATCTATAAAGAATCGGACAAGCGACCAACAAAAGAAAAGGGAAAGATTAAAGGGTCTCCCACCTAAACAGGCCTCATGGCTGCAGATTTAAAGCTACGACAGATAGAAAAAAGGGGAATCTCATCACTCAAGAAGAGCAGCCAGCAACATAGAAAATAGAATGCTTCAGTCAAATGAAAGCTTCAGCACAACCAACCAGTAGAAGCTACTGTTGGGTTTTAGGGGAGACAGAGAAGGCAGCGGAAACAAAAAAATTCTCCCCAAACCCGGAACAAGGAAATGCGTCAACGTCTATATAATAGGAAAGGATGGTTTGTGGAATCATACCTTGTCCCAAGGCTTGCTTGGCGAAAATACCTCGCACTATGCGCGGTCTTCAACTCCGGTCTTGGACGGCGTCTGTGCAGCTCCTGGTCGCACCGGGACTGACGACTCCTACTCGAACCGGACTGTCGGATGACAGTTGTCCTCCTGAGCGGCAGTGACCTCCCGCCTCTGTAGTAGTCCACACGGACCACCTGAAACTCCACCCTCCTTGTCCCACAAGGAAGTGGAAGGAGTCACACCCTCCTGTTGACGTACTAGTCGCCAACACACTCTCCTACTGTCAGTTGCAACTACAGTTGTCCTTCCCTTGCTGCACCTCCTTTTGCAGGAAGCACTTGTTCGGGCTCTCTCTCGGTTACCAAAACCAGAGAGAATGACAACTTTGCAGAGAAACTGATTGCACTGAGTTGTTGTTCTTTGAGAATCCCCCAATACCCCTATATATATAGGAGGGTCATGGGACAGGGTTCTCCATCCCGGGCAGTGCGGGACTAAAAGCAGGAGTAGAAGGGTTTGAGATTTTCCACAAAAGCAACCAACTCGCAGCCTGAACCGATCAGTTCACAAGTGAACCCGATCGGTTGGGGACCTGAACCGATCGGTTCACTGCTGAACCGATCGTTTGGGACCCTTGAACCGATCGGTTCACTCCTGAACCAGTCGGTTGGGGTTCCAGGTTGGTTCCCGATTGACTTTCCTTCTTTTGTTTCTAATTGGTATCGAATACCAATCCTATTCCCAATCAAATTGGGCAATTGAAACGAAAGGAAAATTCTCACCGACCTGACTTTCCCAAGTTGCTCGGTTGCACCAGTTGAACCGGTCAGTTCAACACTTGAACCGCTCGTTTCACCCTGGACTTGAGCCGATCGGTTCAACACTTGAGCTGATCAGTTCAGCAACCTCAGTCGACCGGTTCAACCCTTGAACCGATCAGTTGGGAGTGCAGGTTGTGTAGAATCAGTCAATTGCAATTTCAATCAATCTGATACTCCAATCAATGTGTCCAACACCTTGAACAATATGATATTGAGCTATCAATTGATTGAGTGTTTAATTGAAATACTAAACTCCTTTAGTAATCAATCTAAACCTTTCTTGTGGACAAAACTACTCTTCCAGGTTAAATCCTATGTGTGTTACTCTGCAGGTCCATTTCACGTTGGCAGTGAAAGTCCGTAACACTTATGACTTCACAAGCAAAGAGCGGTGCCTAGTCACACATCAGTGCTACCCAAGTGAAAGTAGAAAGTTGGAGAACAACCTTCAATCCTACAATCCGTGAATGGTGTTATAGCGAATGTATAATTCCTTTGTCACTGATATCTCGAATGAACTCGAGGCATGGAACAATCATTCTGTCAATGTTCATTCACTTTCTTTATCTCAGAGTAGACTGGAAGAGATATGTATGACATCAATATCACATACTGATTCACACATGCATGCACGCCTTTCTCAATCCTACTCATCAAGTGGCCATGGATATCAAACTCCCTCAGGAGGGACAAATCCCATATCTATCACTCACCCCTCAAAAGCCCCATGTGTCAAAGCCACCCAATCATCACCTTTATAACAACCCATGTTTCAGGACTGCGTTTGATGATGTCAAAGTGTGCCCAACGACATGTGTTGAGTGTAGTGTTTTCAGGTCTAAGAATCACACTCACCACCATCACTGTGAGTACTGACTGTGACTACCATGTCATGGTTCCATGTGTCAAACTCATGGTGGGTCTGTCCGGTACACTTGTTCTCTAACAAGTACCTATGTGTTTGGTTTGATATCTCTATATCATGACTAATGAGATTCTGTCATCAACCAACACCACAATCTAGTCTTGTGTGTAATTGTTGTCTATCTACCTTCCACAATGACATCCGACTAGGGACATAACAAGATTGTACAAACTCTTAACATCCGTATGATTTCATCGTTCAGGTCCTCAACCTGAAAGCATACGTCATTGAGTACTGTCATTCTCTAGACATTCAATCTATTCTATCACTATCTCAAATGACTAAACCAGAAAGAATTGGAAGCTTGTCTTTGATGTTTATCAAATCAATCTCAATGTATCCCACCAATCATCCCATGATTGGCTCTCAGGGCATACATACCAACAGACTCCCACTTGCACTGCGAGCCAATCACCAATGAATCATATTCATAGTGAACTTCAAACATGTCCCACATGTCACTGTGCTCTAGTGCCATCATAGTGAGTAATGGCAACACCTTGCCAAAGTCAGTTTTAAATTGCATGTCTCACATCTCTTCGTTGTACGTCATACGTATGAGATGGAGTTGTCATAATATGCGATCTAGTATTCCTTTGCTAACCTTTAGCCACATTGCATGATGAAGGATTCCATACTTGTCATCAATGAGCGGAATATCTATAAGTTCATCTCATGAACTTCCAGATCCATATAATATCTACTGTTGTTCTCTAACACATAGATACTCGGCATTTCCTTTTAAATGGTTTTATTGGAACATTTCAAATTATCAACAAACTTTCACCTTTATACATCCTATGTATATTTTGTGATTAATTTTCTGTCCTTTCGAAAGTTCGCATCAATGTAACTCTTTACATAGAACTCTTCCTTATCTCCATAGAACTGGTACTTCATAAGTATTTATCAAGTTCTCATGGTATTCCAGTAACCCTTACTGGACGTAGACAGACATCCACTCGTCATGTCCCACATACGAGTTATTAGGATGAGCACATCATATTGTCATGTCATACATACAAGATGATGAATGCATTTTATTCTTGCCATGCATGTCCATACATGCAAGGTAATGGGATGATTACATACATGATAGATCCATATCTATTCTTAGTGTTCCCATTCTTCATAAGAATTGGACACTTGGCCTTGGGATACTAACTCCATGTAGCATGGACAAGTTTTTTCCCACTGAATATGTGCATACTGAACACTTCAGTACAGATTGCCAATGTATGCTCTCTCTCTTTTTAGGTCAAGAGATTTTCGAGAACTATCTCTATAGATCCCTATTCCTATCACATAGGAAACATATCTTTCTTCCTTAAAGATAATTTCCACTTTTGGATTTCCATTCTAGAACATTTCCATTTCACATCAACATGTGAAATGTGAATACGCTCCCACTAAATCACATATCCCTTCTTTATCTTTGACATATCGGTCAAACCCTTTGACTATATCATCAAAGTAAAGATCCAATTTTGAGTCGCTTGTACTCAATCAACCATATTGATTAGTCCATTGTAACTTACAGACTTCATTAGCATTAGTGGATTCATAAACCTCATAGGTTATGTCACGTACACATCCTTGTTATATTCCTTATAGGAATGCAATTTTAGTATCCATATGCCAAATGTCTTAGTCATTAAGTTGCAATCAAAAAGCATCATCCTTCTCAAAATGTTATCCATGTGTCTTAACACTTAAGACTCATTTGCACTTATGGATTTCATCCAATGAGTGCTACCATCAAGGTCATACCTTATGGTTGACATGGTTGTCATTTAGGATGTAATGGTCATAAACCATATCTCAAAATTCGGTTCCTCATATTCATCTAGATAGTTGACTCATCATATGAACAACTTAGCACATAGATAATTGAGGTGTATCTGTTAAGAACTCACAACCCTTGTGACTCTTAATGTCCTTTATTAGTGTGGAGTATTCTTTTATTAAGAAGAATTCAGTTATTTGATAATCATTCTCTAACTCTTTAGAGCATGATTCCTTCTTGATTTAGACATCATCATTCCTTAATCATGAGTTCACTATGATACACTATCATTATCACTCATAAGGATCTCAAACATTTGGTCCAAGTATTTCATTCATTGATCTCGTCAAGAATTAATACTTTACCAAATTTGTACTTCATTTATGATAATCTTGAACATTTCAAGATATTCATAGTGGTATTTCTCTAAACACCATTAGAAGTATTAACATTTATTCCAATAGGTATGTAAATACATCACATGTATTATACCTAATAAGATAATCATTCTCCCACTACTTTTAGTGAAGATTGATTAATCATGTCCAAGATATTCATGTCTCTTAATGGTTCTCTAACCAAAAGAGTCTAGATTTATCCATCATATGGAAACTAGAAATGAATTTCTCATGATTGATGCTAATTTGATTGTTTGAGTTATCTATAACCTTTAGGTATCATTTTATCTTATGCATATCAAATACCACAAGATAAATAAGGCATTGCCACAAAGATCATATCTTTAAGATTGAAAACTCAACTTTATTAATTGCCATCATTGTCATACAATATGCAAAATAAAGTGTTTCTATCTATTGGCAAATATGAAATAGCAGTTCATAACTGTATTACATGCCTTATAGGCTGAAAATAAACTAAAGTACTCCTATCTATGAAGGCAACACTTGCCCCATATATTGAGTTCTTTACACTTTACATCTTGGTATCATATACCTCAAAAGTGTTACAAGTTTACTTTCATGACACCTTTAAGTAGAGACATCAGTCGCCTCCTTCTTTTGTTCTTCCAGATAGAGAGGACAATTCCTTTTCCAATGTCCCGGCTTTTGACAATGGTTGCAATTTCCTTTCTTGGTCACGCCTCCCTTGGCCTTGAGAGCTGAAGACGGCTTGGACTCCTGGCTAGCATCAGAACCTTTCTTAGCTTTGCCCTTCCCCTTGTGCTTGGACTTGCCTTTCTTGCTTGTCATCACCATCACAGGCTTAGGCTTGTCCTTCTTCATCTGTATCTCGGCTGTCCTCAACATGCCCAACAACTCTGACAATGGCCTATCAAAGTTGTTCATGATGTAGTTCATCACAAACTGACTGTAAGATTCTGGAAACAATTGCAGTATCACGTCAGTAGCCAACTCTTGGTTCAGTGGAAATCCCAGTCTCTGTAGGTTCTCCACATACCCAATCATCTTGAGTGTGTGAGGACCAACTGGATCTCCTTCTGTCAAGACGCACTTGAACAGCGCCCTAGAAACATTGTATCTCTCTTTCCGTGCCTGATCTTCATACATGTTCCTGAGATGCTAAATCATTCTATGACACCCATGTTCTCATGATGTCTCTGCAACTCATGGTTCATTGAACATAACATCAAGCACTTTGCATCAATGGCATCATCAACATGCTTCTTGTAAGCATCCCTTTCTTCCTTTGGTGCATTAGGAGCGGGTTCCTCTGGAATTGGAGTATCCAGGACATAGAGCTTACGCTCTTGAGTGAGAACAATTCTCAATGTCTGATACCAGTCGTGGAAGTTTGTCCCATTTAGCTTGTCCTTGTCAAGGACCGATCGCAAAGAAAAGTTGTTGTTGTTGTTTGTTGTCATTTGAACTACAAAAGGAAATATGCAATTTTAGTCCAAAAACTCATTTTTGACTTATTTGATTGATTTGAAATTTTGACGATATAATTAGGCCTTTAATTAATTATTTCTCCCACTATTTTACTTCAAATTGATAGCCCTCACCATCAATTCAGAAGATTGCAGCGTACAACCTTCTAGTGGGCAAGATCATGAAATCCTCTAAGTCATGGACCAGCTAGGGTTGTCACCCACAACATAGATCTCTTAGGTAGGCAACTTTTGCCAATTGCATCGTATGCAACTCTTGATAAGATGTCATATGCAACACCTTGCTATGATCATCTCCATGCCTCAAGGTGCTAGATCCTATCTAGGTAACCTTGCTAAGTCCGACCCAAAGAAAACATGATGAATATGCACCCTTCTAGGACAGACCCACACATTCATCCTTCACGCTTCCACGAGATAGACGGTGCACCACGCTAGGGCGTGCCCACACTTGGTCGATCAAGTTTTTTCACGTGTGTCACATTTGGAAGGCATCTAAAACTTAATATTTTAATGAGGGATTTGGTTTTATATACATATACATATCCAATCACCACAATACATAGTATGTATCATATACATGCTATATCCCACAGAAAACATGCACAAATGATAAAAGTGATGATTATGGCCATCCTAATGTGATTCCTAGAGCCAAGAGGAATCACGGTCATCTAGGTCTACATCACATGCAACCTGTACAAGTTGAACTTCTGTGCTTTGCCTTTGGAGTAGATCAATTCATCACATGAACGTCTTGCTCGGTCCGACCCGGTCGTCTGGGTGCCACCAGCCGATCGGTTGGCTCCTCCAACCGATCGGTTTGCCTGGTCTTCGTGCATCTCTTCATGGTCGCCACCCACCCATCTCGCTCCTCGAACCGGTCATCAACCGATCGGTTCACTCCTTGAACCGATCGTCTGGAACGTCAACTAACCGGTTCACGCCTTGAACCGATCGTCTCAGCTGTCGTCATGATGTCCTCCGTTCTTTGACATAACAGGAAATAAAATCTATCCTAATATTATATTGCTTAAAAAGAGAAACCCCAAGTTACATTCGGGGGGAGAATAGGTAGGAAAGAATCTCGAATTATTTCAAGTTACATCAGGAATAGGAGAAGGAAGATCGGTGCGTAGACCGAGATGCAAGCAACCACACCCAACCAAACACAGATAGGGTTTATTGGCCATAATCATGCTATACATCCACCACAAAACTCGTTTAAGGGTGACGCGTATCGAGTGCATTAATAATACATATCATATATGTAATTGGAATTTGTGGATTTAGGATTGGACATGCATAAAGCCAATTTTATTTGCATCGTATGCAATAAATAAAGGTGACAAACCAAAATCGATCATATCGATATTCCTAAAATATAGAGCAGTTGACGTGGCTCTGATACCACTGTTGGGTTTTAGGGGAGACAGAGAAGGCAACGGAAACAAAAAAATTCTCCCCAAACCCGGAACAAGGAAACATGTCAACATCTATATAATAGGAAAGGATGGTTTGTGGAATCATACCTTGTCCCAAGGCTTGCTTGGCGACAATACCTCGCGCTATGCGCGGTCTTCAACTCCGGTCTTGGACGGTGTCAGTGCAGCTCCTGGTCGCACCGGGACTGACGACTCCTACTCGAACCGGACTGTCGGATGACAGTTGTCCTCCTGAGCGGCAGTGACCTCCCGCCTCTGTAGTAGTCCACATGGACCACCTGAAACTCCACCCTCCTTGTCCCACAAGGAAGTGGAAGGAGTCGCACCCTCCTGTTGACGTACTAGTCGCCAACAAACTCTCCTGCTATCAGTTGCAACTGCATTTGTCCTTCCCTTGCTGCACCTCCTTTTGCAGGAAGCACTTGCTCGGGCTCTCTCTCAGTTACCAAAACCAGAGTGAACGACAACTTTACAGAGAAACTGATTGCATTGAGTTGTTGTTCTTTGAGAAGCCCCCAATACCCCTATATATATAGGAGGGTCATGGGACAGGGTTCCCCATCCCGGGCAATGCTGGACTAAAAGCAGGAGTAGAAGGGTTCGAGATTTTCCACAAAAGCAACCAACTCGCAGCCTGAACCGATCGGTTCGCAAGTTAACCGGTCGGTTGGGGACCTGAACCGATCGGTTCACTACTGAACCAATCGTTTGGGACCCTTGAACCGATCGGTTCACTCCTGAACCGGTCGGTTGGGGTTCCAGGTTGGTTCCCGATTAACTTTCCTTCTTTTGTTTCTAATTGGTATCAAATACCAATCCTATTCCCAATCAAATCGGGCAATTGAAACGAAAGGAAAATTCTCACCGACCTGACTTTCCCAAGTTGCTCGGTTGCACCAGTTGAACCGGTCGGTTCAACACTTGAACTGCTCGTTTCACCCTGGACTTGAGCCGATCGGTTCAACACTTGAGCCGACCGGTTCGGCAACCTCAGCCGACCGGTTCAACCCTTGAACCGATTGGTTGGGAGTGCAGGTTGTGAAAAATCAGTCAATTGCGATTTCAATCAATCCGATACTCCAATGAATGTGTCCAACACCTTGAACAATATGATATTGAGCTATCAATTGATTGAGTGTTTAATTGAACTACTAAACTACTTTAGTAATCAATCTAAACTTTGCTTGTGGACAAAACTCCTCTTCCAGGTTAAATCCTATGTGTGTGACCCTGCAGGTCCATTTCACGTTGGCAGTGAAAGTCCATAACACTTATGACTTCACAAGCAAAGAGCGGTGCCTAGTCACACATCAGTGCTACCCAAGTGAAAGTGGAAAGTTGGAGAACAACCTTCAATCCTACAATCCATGAATGGTGTTACAGCGAATGTATAATTCCTTTGTCACTGATATCCCGAATGAACTCGAGGCATGGAACAGTCATCCTGTCAATGTTCATTCACTTTCTTGATCTCAGAGTAATCTGGAAGAGATATGTATGACATCAATATTACATACTGATTCACACATGCGTGAACGCCTTTCTCAATCCTACTCATCAAGTGGCCATGGATATCAAACTCCCTCAGGAGGGACAAATCCCATATCTATCACTCACCCCTCAAAAGCCCCATGTGTCAAAGCCACCCAATCATCACCTTTATAACAACCCATGTTTCAGGACAGCGTTTGATGATGTCAAAGTGTGCCCAACGACATGTGTTGAGTGTAGTGATTTCAGGTCTAAGAATCACACTCACCACCATCACTGTGAGTACTGACTGTGACTACCATGTCATGGTTCCATGTGTCAAACTCACGGTGGGTCTGTCTGGGGTACTTGTTCTCTAACAAGTACCTATGTGTTTGGTTTGATATCTCTATATCATGACTAATGAGATTCTGTCATCAACCAACACCACAATCTAGTCTTGTGTGTCATTGCTGTCTATCTACCTTCCACAATGACATCCGACTAGGGACATAACAAGAATGTACAAACTCTTAACATCCGTATGATCTCATCATTCAGGTCCTCAACCTGAAAGCATACGTCATTGAGTATTGTCATTCTCTAGACATTCAATCTGTTCTATCACTATCTCAAATGACTAAACCAGAAAGATTTGGAAGATTGCCTTTGATGTTTATCAAATCAATCTCAATGTATCCCACCAATCATCCCATGATTGGCTCTCAGGGCATACATACAAACAACTACTGACCTGTTCAAAAACGAGAAGAGAAGAAAACAAGTGCCAGCCATAGAAAATCAAATGATACCAAGATAATCGCCCTTGATCCTATTCCATAAAGTTTTGAAGGATAGATGAGATCCCTCATGAGATCTTCTGTTTCTCTCGGCTCACAAGTTATAATGGCAAAAAAAGAAAAGCAGTTTTCCTTGTTTATCAAGCTTCATAGCCTTGTTCCAGTCGTCTATATTGCTGAGATTAGACAAAGAACTTTCCTCAGCAATCCAATTGAAAAATCTCTTGCAGAACTCACATTCATTGAGTAAATGGTTGGTATCTTCATAATCATTAGAACAAAGATAACATCTTGAGGTAATCTGGATACCAATCCTTCTAAGATAGTCATCTGTAGGAATCTTATTGAGAGCCATTTTCCACATATGATAAGAATATCATCTGGGTATATTACTGTCCCAAATCCATTTGAATAAATTGCTACAGGTACCTTTCACACGAATAGATTCCCAGAAACATTTCAAAGTAGGCTTACTAGAATTCTGGAAACAAACAGAATCACTACCCCCACAGGGGGCTTTTTAAGAGTAAATTAAGTCTGAAAACTCTTTATTCATTATGCTATCTTTGATGAACCAAGATCCATCATGGATAATGCTACTCACAAGACTATCAAGTCTGAACCCAGTCTTAAGATAAACTTCTTTACCCACACATTCTTCAATACGGTAACCTACTTCAATCCATGGGTCCAACCATAATAAAACATTCATACCATCCCCAACAGTAAACTTGATATGAGGCTTGATAGTATCTCTCAAGTTAAGTAATTTTCTCAAGAGCCAAGACCAGGAAGAGTTAGAGTGAACCATCCAGAAGGACCCATGCTTGAAATACTTCTCATTAATCCACTTGACCCAGAGTGTATCTTTCTTACTTGCCAAATTCCACACATTAACACAAGAGCAAGCAATGGAAGACTCTCTGGATTTCCTGAACCCAAGACCACCTTCATCTTTCGGAAGAGTAACTTTATCCCAAGAAACAAGGTGAAGAGAGCTATTTCCATCAGACTTGCTCCATAGAAAATTTCTACAAATAGACTCTATGATATTACACACAAAAATCGGGAGGGGGACAGAAGAAGACCAATATAAATGGATAGTGTTGAGTGTAGACTTAATAAGTTCACATCTTCCAGCTAGAGACAAAGATTTTGATTTCCAACCCTCCAACTTTGATTTGATATGATCAATCAGAGCAGAACAATCAAACTTCTTAAGCTTACCAATAAACATAGGAACTCCCCGATATTTCGAAGGCAAGGTACATTTAGAGAAGCCAATAATATTCATGATAGAATCTTTAGGCGCACATTTACTAAACAGAATAGAGCTCTTATCAGAATAAGCCTTCAAACCAGAGCTATCTCCAAACTTTTCAAACAGATCCTTAATGGTCCTAGCATTTCTCTCGCTAGCCTCAGCAAACACCATAAGGTCATCAGCGAAAATAATGTGGGAAACATGCAAATCTACAGATGCTTTGATAGGAATGAGGTTCTTACTATCAACATCACTTTTAATCATTTCAGTGAACCCTTGCATGACAATAACAAACAAATAGGGAGCTAAGGGATCTCCTTGCCTAATCCCATTAGTAGGTCTAATTTTAGGTCCAGGCTCTCCATTAATAAGGATTTGATAAGAGGTGGACAGAAACATAGCTTTGATAAGTTTAATCCACCTTATGGGAAATCCCATTTTGAAGAGGACAGAGAAAATGTAACTCCATTTTACAGAATCATACGCTTTTGTAAGATCAACTTTAACACACATCTTGCTAGTTGATTGTCTATTAAAATCATGGATAAGCTCATTCGTGAGCATAATAGCGTCTTTAATACTTCTATTCTTAACAAAAGCGCATTGGTTTGGACTAATAATGTCAGGGAGGATAGATTGCAATTTGTTAGCCATAAGCTTTGAGATAATCTTGTAAGTAGTGTTGCATAGGGCTATAGGGTGCCAGTTCTTTAGCTCATTGTTATCATGGACCTTGGGAATGAGAGTAATAAAAGTATCGTTCGCCTCATGTAACATAGAACAAGACCTGAAGAATTCTTTAACAACATCACTGATTTCTTTTTTGATGATGTGCCAAGACTTTTTAAAGAATAGGCCGTTAAACCCATCAGGGCCAGGCACCTTTTCACCTTTCAGCAATTCCACTATATCATCAATCTCTTTTTGCATAATAGGAGCAGTAAGAATATCTTTGTGTGCATCCGAGAGCTTATCCCCTTTCCAATCACCTTCAAAAAAACCACACAAGCCTTTATTATTAAATAGATTATCATAGAAATCAAAGACAGTAGCATGAATAGCTTTGGGGTCACTGGTCACATTCTCCTTAATCTTGAGGGAATGGATATTATTCCTTTGTCTTCTCATTTTCATGGACAAGTAGAAAAATTTAGAATTACTATCTCCCTCTTTAAGCCATTAGACACGGGATTTTTGTTTGAGGAACATTTCATCTTTAAAGGAAGCTTCCTTAGAAATTCTTCTGGCTTTAATAGAATCTTTCAGAATAGTATGATCTAAAGGATTGGCATCCGCTCTTTCTTGTAAACTGAGAGCAACCTGACGTTTCATAGCAGCATCACTAAGATAATTTCATAGAGAATCTTTATTCCAGCTGATAAGATTACCTTTGATATTGTGAAGTTTCCTATAAACTTTGTACATAGCATGTCCATCCACCTCAATGTTCCAAGCCTTTTCAACAATTTTAAGAAAGTCTTCCTCCAAAGTCCAGTTGTTGATAAACCTAAAGGGAGCTTTGACACTTCGAGCAGAACCAATATCCAGACAAAGGATCTTGTGATCACTCACAATATTTGAAATAATCGAACTAGAGAAAGTTTGAAAAATATTAAGTGCACTTGCATTATAAAGAATTCTATCAATCTTCGTAGTAATATGCTTATCACCAGGTTGATGGTTATCCCAAGTAAACTGAGGCCCCTTCAAATCAAGATCAAATATAGAGTAGTCAAGCAAGCAAATATTAAAGTCCCTCATGGATTTTTCAGAAGGTGGGCAATCACCAAGTTTCTCATAATTCTTGTGAACAACATTGAAAACACCAAGAAGAAACCATGGGTCCGAATCAGAAGGGTGATGATTTCTAATAGTATCCCACAAACTAACTCTCTCATAATCATCATTGTGGACGTATACAACAGTAAAGAAGAATCTGAAATTCCTAGAATTAACCTCACATAAGATAGTTTGATCAGTTTCATGAATCTTATTCACCAAACAGAAGTTAGGGTCCCAGATGATAACAATTCTACAAAATGCACTCTTTGGTTGCATTTAGTGTCATGTAACCACCTTATTTGTGTTGGGGACATTATTTGAGTGTTGTCACTGTGAATGGGCATCGACAAGGGGGATTCTTCCAAACTCCATCTTGAGAGGGATTATATCCGTTTGAGTTCAGGGTGGAAAAGTGAATATTAATGATGGTAACCATAGTTATAAGGTTGAAATCCATCCAACCTATCGTACTCAACCACTTTGATGAGTTTGAATTCATATTATCATCTCATTAGCGTAAGTGTTATAAGTTGGAGGAGGTTTTCATTATAATGTATAGGATTCCACCATCATTGGCGTATGATCTTTGATACTTCAAAACATGGGGAACCTCATCAAATGACTTCATGATGTATTTGAGTGACATGTCATCCCACACCACATTCCAAAGGTTTTCATCCTAATATCATCCCACCTCCTCAAAACTCAATAACCTAGAGGAATCTACACTGCTCATGGCTAGCATCTTATTTGTAATGTGTTGAGGAATTTCCTCAAGTACATGGAATGCTTACACTAGGAAATGTAATAAGATGAAAAAAGTAAGATAGTACACCTCAGAATGTCCATAAAATACATACAAAGCTTCATGATATGAAGGAGGATGTCAAGCCATGGTCCATGAACCTCCCAGTCCGCCTTGATGGAACTCTCTATATGATCCTAGGTGCAAATACGTGAGACATACAAAATGACCTTATCCCTTTTTGAATAGTCAAATAAGTGACAAGTATGCATTAGAAGGGGCATGGGACAAGGATAGTAGGATATTTGATCTAGCTTCACCTTTGGGGGATATTAATACCACACTACTCTCCAAGTGTCCAGTTCACTCACACTTATAACATACGTTGAGAAGATGACATTGGGCTTGCCAATTTCCATGCTTCATATGCCTCAAACATGTGTCCTTGGGGATATTATAAAATCTTCTCTCTCTTCCTTGTTTGGGTATTTTTTCTCAAGGTATACTTGCGTAATGGAATTGACCTCATATTTATCATCATCTATATGTTGTTGCACATATTAATGCACCCTTCTTGTAGATACACTAGACAATGACACTACTAGAAATGATCAAGCACACAAGTTTACTACTTGTTGTTCACTGGAGTCGATGAGTCCTTCCCAAGTATTGAGGCTTATGCTTTATGTCGTGATCTATGGATCCACTAAGGAGGTTTTTTGGTGGCATTCAAGAATGAGACTTAAGTTGTTGATAGCCAAAGGGAAACCACCGTTCTTGTCCAGCAATGAAGATGGGATAATGATCATGCAGCAAAACTTCCGTAAGGATGTCAAATATGTCAACATTGACAATGAACTCAACTATCAATTACCCTAAGGAAGAGAGATGGGGTGAGAAGGGAAAAGGGTGTTTATGGTGTGGTAGATGCACTCGCTAGTGGAACTGATTTACAACTGAGAACTCACTTGGGGAAATCCAAAAGGTCCAGATCTGTCCAAGGACCCGACCCCTAGGGAGGAATCCACTAGGGGAGGAGGGTCAGAAGCTCCTTAAAAATACGGGTGATCACAAGGAAGGACATGGAATTGTAGAGTCCTAGGCTCACAAGAAGTCTAGTTGGAACAAAAGAAAATAAGTTTCAATAACACCTAATTCCAAAACAAGGAAAAGACTAAGAAAAGCATAGGTACAAGAACACTAATTAGTTCCTTAAACTAAATATTTGTTATAGTTTATAAATATGAATTTAAGCATTTTTAGTATTGTTTAGGTATTCTCTTATCTATTTATTTAGGCCAGTCTGTATCATCCAAATAAGATAAAATAAGATATACTAACTACTTCAACCATAATAAAACAAAATCTCACATTGGTTTTAGGGTTTTTTATGAGTTAGTCATTGTCATACTGCATTAGGGTCATTAGGTGCTTAACCAATATATGTTAGTTAATTATACAACTATATAATATTTGAGAATTAATATTTGATTATGGTTATCTCATTATAACATAAGTGGTATAAACTTATCTTGAAAAAAATATTATGTTATTTGTATCCATTATATATGTTTCTATTAGTATAGATTAGATAAAGTAAAAATATAAAATATTCAAATAATTTTCAAAAATATATATTATACAAAGTTTGAGCAATGTCCTTAATTAGAAAAAAAATATTCAAGTTGAGCTTTAAGTACTCAATTTAATGTGTAGGTTAATGAATCATGACATGTACATTTTTTTTTGAAAACCCCATCTTCAATTATAAAGCAATCAAGGTACAAAGAAGCCGTCGCTCTCGGCAACGCCACACCATCGACTCGGCATAGTGCCGTATCTAATAGTATGGCCTCCCGAGTAAATAGCATCAGGACAGATAAAATGAGAAAGTTTATTCTGGGCTCGTTTTACATGAAAAAAACGGAAAAGACTAAAATAGGCAGCCACACTGCGCAGGTCTTCAGCAAGGAGACCCACGTAATCCCTTCTTCCACATGGGTCCTTCAGCGCCTTCACCAGAGCGAGAGTCAGAGCATAGTACTATCTTCCTGTCCGGATGGCATATTTCCTTTGTGAGCGTAAGTCCCAACCCGGCTCCTGCGGCTTCCGCTACTGACGGGTCCCAAAAGGCTGTGATGTGCTGCTGAATAGCTCCCACAAAATTACCTTCCGCATCCCGAAGGACAGCCCCGAGCCCCCTCTTCGATCCCTCCAACATAGCTGTGTCTGAGTGTATAAACACCCATGACCGATCCACACCTTGCTATCCCCATCCCCACCCATCCTCATCCCTTCCTCCGCTCAGACCCCTTCCCAATACATGTCCTCCCTTGCACACCACCATCCTCCTGTAGTCAACTATCAGCGCCATGTACGTCTGTAAAACTGGTCGTGGGGCAGGTGAGTCATCTTTAAAAATTTTGTTGTTCCTACACGTCCACGCCATCCACCACACAGCAGCAACCTCATCCATCTCTGCCTCCGTGCATGACTCGAATAGCTCTACCATATCGTTTTGAAGATTCCCAGAATCCCCAAGCCGTTTAGCATCTCCCAGCCAACTTTCCCTCCTGACTATAGCTGCCCCAGAACATTGACAAAGCATATGTTGAATGGATTCCACTTGTGTTGCATAAATGGGACAAATGCCATCATCCGAAATATGTCTATCATGTAATCATCCTCTAGTAGCCAAGCTGCCCGTAGTAATACGCCAAAGAAAATGATCTAGCTTGGGAGGCCAACGTTTCCCCCAAACAAGGCGCCATAGGGCATGCGGTACTCGCATATGTCTGTCTCTAAGTCCACCGTACCCCAACCTCCCCAACCAATATGCCGACCGGACCGAGAAGTTTTCATCATGTTGCGGCCACCAAAAAACCGTGTCTGTCATATCCCGTGTAGATATAGGAATAGATTTCACCATGGCTGTTGTCTCCCTAGAAAACAGATTAAGGAGTTTGTCCACATCCCACTCCTTTCTAGTCGTTCGTAACAGCTCATGAACTTTAGTTGGCCGCCCATCTGTCACGTCTCCCGAGTTAGAAAGAATGTCCTCCTTACCCAGGATCCACCTGTCCTCCCAGATATTGATGTTTCTGCCATCTCCAACCCTCCAACTAAGGCCCTGCATAAAGAGAGATTTTGCCCCCCAAAGACTGCGCCATGTGTAGTTGGGTGTAAGGCCAAGCCGTGCATCTAACAAGCTATGATTCGGGAAATATTTAGCTTTTAAGACCTTTGAGACCAACACTTCTGGCTTTGTGAGAAACCTCCAAAGCTACCTTGCCATTACCTGGTTAAACGTTGATAGATCACGGAAAACCATGCCACCCTCCTTCTTTGACTTACACAAGTTCTCCCATCTCATCCATGAAATCTTCCTGTCCCCCACCTTCGCCCCCTACCAGAACCTTGCCACCATGGAGTTTAGATCCTCAATCAAGCCCGTCGGAAGTTGAAAGACACTCATGACATAGGTTGGTATAGCCTGTACAACCGCCTTGATTAGAACTTCCTTCCCTGGTTTTCAGAGCAGCGTTTCCTTCCATCCCAGAAGTTTGTTTCTCACCCTCTCTCTGATGTAAGAAAATGCAGTCTTCTTTGATCTCCCAATAGATGTAGGTAGGCCCAAGTAGGTTGCCTGTCTGTCCACCTCCCTAATTCCCAGAAGACCCTTTATCTCATCCCTCTTGCTTCACATCACCTTCTTGCTAAAGACAATTTTGGACTTGGATAGATTGAACTTTTGACTCGATGCTTGCTCGTATTGGCTGATAATTTCAGCTCTTCTCAAGCATTCATTCCTCGTCCCTCTAGCAAAAAGAATACTATCATCTACAAAGAAGAGATGTGAGATCCGGGGCCCCCCCCGGCTAATGCGCATACCATGGATGGCATTTGCACTAACCCCGAGATTTAGTAAGGTAGAGAACGCATCAACACATAGGATAAATAAGTAAGGAGAGACAGGGTCACCTTGTCGAAGGCCACGAGACGGTTGAAAAGTGTTAGATCTTTCCCCATTGGCTGTAAAAGTGTGAGAGACCGAGGATACACGGTCCATAACTCTGTCAATCCACCTGCCTCCAAACCCAAACTTTTCCATGACCTTCTTCAAGAAGTCCCATTCAATCCTGTCATAAGCTTTCATCATATTCAGCTTCAAAGCAATCTGCCCTTGCTTGCCACCCTTCCCAATTTTCATAGCATGAAAACACTCATATGCGATTAGAGAATTATCTGTGATCATTCGGCCTGGTATAAACGCACTCTGATTTGCTGAAATTATGCTATCCATGAGAGGTTTCAACCTATTTGTAAGAACTTTAGTCGCGTTGTATACAACATTACATAAGCTGATAGGTCGGAACTCACCCATCACTCTTGGCCTTTTCACCTTAGGGATAAGAACAACCGGTGTATCATTAAAATCCTTGATTGAGCACTCCCCTTTCCACCAGCCTTTAATATAATTTGCAATGTCCTCTCCAATTATGTGCCAAAATCTTTGGTAAAAAACAGGCTTCATACCATCAGAACCCGGTGCTTTATTAGGTGACATTTGGAAAACATCTCTTTTAATTTCTTCATTTGATAGCTCCTGTTCTAGCAACTCTGTCGTCCTACCGACCACCCTCCTCTGAATACCAGCCACTGCCCCTTCAATGTCAATGGAGTCCCCTGCCTGGAAAAGGTCTCTATAGAAGTTTTCAATGATTTTCAGGATCTCCTCATCTGTTGTCCTCCAAATCCCATTCTCATCTTTTAGACCAGTAATAGTGTTTTTCTCTTGGCGTTGGGATGATTTATGGTGGAAGTATGCTGTGTTGGTGTCCCCTTCTTTTAGCTCTTTTATTCTTGCCCTCGCACACCAAAACATTTCATCTTCTCTTTGGAGTTTTTGTAGTTCATTTGCAAGTTCCTCACATCTTTTCAGCACCTCCCCATCCGGCCATTTCTTTTGTTCCTCCCCCAAGCATTTTGTGGTCTCTTTGATTCTTTTTTTGACCCCACCAAACTTTGTAGCTGCCCATCTCTCTAGATTCCTACCCACCTTCTTGATTTTACATTTCAACTCTAGCCCATCCCCTTCCCTCCATGCCTCCTGTACAGTCACGCCACAACTTTCCTCAGACAGCGACATATGCTCAAAATAAAATCTAGCCTGCCGTTTCCTTCTCACCGGATTGCCCACCACTGCTGATAGAATAATCGGTGCATGGTCCGACATATAGAAAGGGAGGTGTTTTACAGAGTAGCCCGTGTATTTATTTTGCCACTCATCACTCACCAGGAATCTATCAAGTCTCTCCTCCACCAGAGTCTCTGCCGTCCTCCCCCTGCGCCACGTGAAAATATTACCATCAAAGCCAATGTCTAGAAGTGCACAGTCATCAATAACCTCTCGGAACGGCCTCATAAATCTGTCTGGCTTCGCCGATCCTCCTTGCTTTTCTGAATTTTGCGTGATTTCATTGAGGTCACCATAGAACACAACAGGGCCTTCTGTACTCCCAAACAGTTGTCTCATCAGATCCCAAGTTTTATATTTTTGATCCTGCGCCGCCCATCCATAAATACCACACGCTACCCAGCTGAAGTCAGATCTCTCGTCTTCTACTTTGTATTGAATATGCCTGTCAGAATAGCTGATAATATCCACCTGCACATCCTTCCACCATAAGCCAATACCCTCTGCTCTACCAGAACACGAGATGCAAATTCCTTCCACAAAGCCACACCTTCTTTTCACATTTTCAAGTAACCTGTACTCCATCATAGTTTCCATTGTGAAAACTATATTAGGTCTCTCGCTCCAGCACAAAGCCCGGAGCGCGTCCACTACCTTGGGGCGACCCAACCCCTGGCAGTTCCAACTCAGCGTTTTCATGGCTGTTCACGGGGTTGAACTCCCCCAACACCCGCTACTTGGTGAGTGTCACATTTGTTTTCAGCACCCGGACCTGCACTATACACTGTCTTCTGTCGCTTGATACCTTCCACAATTGGTGCCCCTGTTGTGCCTGTATCCATATCCATAGCTTCATTGCCCTGCTCATTGACATTCATTCTTCTCCTCTTGTGTTTATTTTGCCTAGTGACCCGCATGCTGCTGCTGCTCCCTTGCTCCCCCCGCCCCTCAGTAATAGTCACCTTTGGTAGCATCTCCTTTCGTAACTTCAGTTTCTGTCTGCGTTCAACTAGCTCCCGTCGTCTTTCCTTCTCCACCTCCTCCGTCACCTTCTCAGGGAACCGAGCTAAGTTTGCCGGCAATACCACTTTCCGTATGTGCACCGTTTTCCTTTTTTCCCCCTCCTACCCCTCTGCTCGTTCCATCCCCCCACCATCGCCGCATGCCAGAGATTTCTCCCTCACGTCGCCCACCCCTTCATGGACCTGGCCGTCTACCTCTGCTCTACCATTTCCCCCTGCACGCACCGCGACTCCCGCTCAAGACTTGTCCTTCCTTCCTTCCTTGCAACCTGCGCCGTGCCCACATGGATATATACCTCACCGTCTTCTCTAGCATGCTGCCCTCCTACTGCCATCGTAGTTGTAGGTTTGAACACGGAGAGGAGGTCCGCCATTGTGCATTGGTGCCGCCTTGCAGCGTTCTACGGGGGTAGACTCTCCCCACAGTCTTCTAACCCTGGCTGCTCGTCATTCACCTCTCTTCTCTTGCTCTGCGCCTCCCTTGTTTCCTTCACGCCGTGCTCCGGTATCCGCTCGTTCTTGTCCTGGGACCAACCCTCGGACCCCCACGACTAGCTAGGGGTTGGTTTGCTTTTAGTTTGGAACCGTAACTGTCCCGTTGCCCTGGATCTCCGCCCCCCAAGGAGTTCGTCTTCAAGAGGGAGTCTAGGCTTGCGAGGAGACGCCCGCAACCAATTTCCCCAAAACCGTCTATTGTCATCGTCTTCCTCCAAACTCGGGAAGTCCCTGTCCGCATGCCCTAGCAGACCGCAATGGAAACAGAACACAGGCATGCGTTCATACTTCATATCGACGACCACCACCTTGCCATCTTTGCAGCGCACTTTCTGGATCCGCTTCAAAGGCTTTGATACATCTATCATAACCATCACTCTAGCAGAGGTCTCCCAACCCAAACCGTCACAGTCCATCTTCACCATCAGTCCAATGTTCTCCGCAATTCTCCTGATCGCCGCTGGCGATCTCATGCCCAAGGGTAGGTTATATAGACGGACCCATAGAGTGCAGTCCCTGAACTCGATCCTCCCTGGTTGCTCCCCCGCATTCACCTCCTTGAGAAGAAGTAACTTATTGTCAAAATTCCACGGGCCCTCATCCAAGACCTTTTGTTTATCCTTCCAATTTGTGAATTGGATCACAAAAGTTGTTGGATCCATGGAATTGAAAAGAATTGCATCGATCAGTCCCCACGCCTGCACCAGTGTCCGCTTCATCGCCGCAAAATTGAAGGATCTCTCTGTCCATAACCTGGCGACCAGCGCCAATTCCATGTGCTCTGTCGGAACCTGTTCATCATCCACCTTTATCTCCGCCACCTCCTCTTCTGCCTCTGTAATCCGTAGCCTCTCACACTGATCTGCAAGGTCATCTGCCATCAGATCCGGTACTAGCCCACGGGTGGGATCTAACACCCACAGCACGTCTTGGACCTGCAAGAGAAAACCCTAACCTAAGAGAGGAGGAAGACAACCACCAGCACGGTCGACACTCCGGGAAGACGGAACCCTAGGTGCGGGGTGAGATTCCCCAATAAAGGATTCACCATGACATGTACATTATATAATATATTGAAACTAGGGTTATATGATGTGACAACTCTTATTATAGATTTATTAGTCAGGTTATTGAATTATCTATCCAATTATATTAACCATTATATTATATGTGATATATTGCATATGTAAATTTTCACTACTATCTATAATTAGAGTATCATGATTAGTCATCACCTTAAAATTATGATGCATACCTGAGCATTATATTGACCTACATGACACTTTATTGATCTAAATTTTTTTATTAGTATAATCTTAAATTTTGTAGGACTTTAAATGTGTATTGAGATCAATGAATAATTAGAATTATAACTGGTTTGATTTTTGCATGTATGTTTGACCATATCAAGGTATATATGTGTCATTTATTAAAATTAGATCAATTTAATCCACAAAACTTAGTGATTTATAGAATTATGGTAGAACGATTTCATTTGTAAATATTGTTAAAATTATAGTATATTACTACACTTCAACCCTTAAATTTTATCTTCCTTGAAATTATCCTATCTATAAATGGGCATACAGATACACTCCATTCAAACAAAAGTTTCAATACTAAGTAAACTAAACTAACAACCTAAATAGTTTTATAGGTTAGGTACTCTAAACTGTCTATATGATATTACTTATTTGTATTACTTCTCTTCCATAAAGGATGCCACCACCAACAAATAAAGTGTAAAAATAAATACTAAGGTAGATTGAGTTAGCAAAATAAAAGGGATAATTCATGGTATATTCATAGTTGTCTTAATCATCAATGAAAAAAATCTAACATGCACATCTACTAGTAGGTATTCCTCATTATTAATGTTTCTATGTTCCTTGGAGGTGCTTGATGTTGTTGATATTGAGGTGGGTATGGTCCTTCTTGAATACAAGGACATGTAGGTAGGATATGTCCAAGTTTTCTAGAAATGAAATGTCACATGAAAGTCTTGTCTCAAAGAAATTGGAGTGTATTCATGAGGGAATGTCCCTAGGGGATGTTGTCTATAAAACTTGGACAATCTATCTCTTTTTAGGCCATCACCTAAGCACTTCCTCTTATTGTTCTTTACTTGTCTTTAGTATCCTACATAAGATTCGGTACTAAAGGACTTATATGCCATCTATTCAAAAGTGAAGGGATCTTAGGTATTATAAGACATATGATGTTTGTGTATGATATCTTTAGGAACACATTTCTATACCTTTAGTTAGTATAACATTAGCATATCTATCTACAAGAAGGAACTTGTGTACATAGTCCACAATTATCATGGAGCATTGAAGCATGTTTTAGAGATCATATCATATTTTCCGTAAGGTAGTAGATGAGATGTAATTACCCGATACAAGACAAGAACCATTATCATGCCACGGATGTAGGTTCCCCAACACACACATGAAAAAAAACTTTTTTGGTGCTTGGGAAATCCATTTCCTTGAAGGTATGCCATGTTGTAATAAATCATACATATTATTCATCCACCATATTTATCTCATCTCAATTTTATTGCATTTTAAAAAAATTGACATGGCAATACTCCTTATTCTTCTTCAAAATAGTAGGATAATTCATGTTCTCTATCAGGAGGAGGCAACTGTAAAAAAAATAACTCCTAGTTAGGGGAAATACCCACACCTGGGGCATGTGTATCTAGTGTCATGATCATTTGTACTACCAAAGGTTGAGTCTCAGTCACTAGGGTGACCTGAGATACTTGAAAGGTGACAAGATTTGTTGTGTAGGATTGGGTGGGGTTGATTGGTCACCTTGATACCAATAGATGATCCCACCACAAATATGTCAGAGTACATGCACTAAGAAAACGGCATAAGGGCATAGAAACATGTGTGATATATATTAGTAATGCTCATGTTAATTGACAACTTGAATTTGATATCATATTTTGATGAGTGGGACCTAAATCTCACTCACATGCATGGAATACCCAAAAATATCCCAATGATCTAAATAACCAAGCTATTTCTCTCCAAAAGGGGTGCAATTCATAATTCAAGTATCATATGTTACAAATCCACAGTGTAGTTTTAAGGAGGTTAGACTAGAAAGGGGATCCACTCCTTACTCAATTAAATAAAAATAATGATCCCATTTCCAAACACCAACAACTTTTTTTGCATGGTATGTAATGTAGTATATTCGATTTAGTATGTTCAAAATAGAAAAGATAGCAATATCTTAGAATATTTTTGACTATACAAATTTATAAGATTAGAAGGTTGACATCTACAAGGGTATTAGATACAATCTGTATCACTAATCTTGGTTGCAAAGGATAATCCAGCTACTTCATTTCCATCTCCCAAAGACATCAACTGTGCATGTATTGTTCCTGGTCTACTTAGTCAACCTTCCCATGTCTTTATAATCTAAGGGTTTGGATGCATACCCCACAAAAAAGAATAAATGGAAGGTTATCAATAAACACTGTTATGATGTATAATATAGAATTGGGCAATTTATAATGAAAAAGGATGGAAATTGATACTTATCAAGGCTTCCCAATCAAAAGAAAGATATCAAATCATCCAAATGGATGTCTGAATCAAATATAATAAGAAAGTGACTAATCAAATGTGAGACATCATTAAGAGTATGTATTGAAACTTTCATTTGAGGAAATCATTACCTCCTCACAGTTTAAGGTACAAGAATTTACACATCCGCAAGAAACACACATATTCTATTATATTAACCACACGATGCATAATAACATGAAACGCATGATGAATTACAAATAGAGGGATGAAGACATCCATAATATTAGCATGTAAGGCCATAGGACCCATAAATCAATATTTGACAATTTGAGTTCTTGATGAAAGAGAAAACAAATTACAAAGGAATATCTCAATAACATTTTCCAAAAGAGAAGCAATTAGAAAATCAATTATGTAATAAGTATCATGAATAAGATTAGAGTTTCAATTCTCAAAGAGATAGGGCAAGAGAGGAAATTATGTGAATTCCCAATTATGAATAAAAGAATGAAAAATACCTAAAATCATCATTGTTCAGTGTCTATGTCCAAATCCTACATCCAAAAATGGTAATGATTCACCTACTAAACATATCTATGAAATTAGGATTAAAATCTCATTATTTACAAAGACCCTGAAAATTTCATTTTTGTTATTACTGAATTAGGTCACACCCCCATGCCATCTTTAAGAGAAGAATCTCTTGATTTGAATCTCTTATTTTATTTTTTAACTCAATGATATATATATATATATATATATATGTGTGTGTGTGTGTGTGTGTGTGTGTGTGTGTGTGTTTGTGTGTGTGTGCATTTTACAAGTTTTGGACAATTTGAAAACCCTACAAAGCACATCTTGCAAATATTGGAATTATTCCATAAAAGCCACACAGTTAGGTAGATATTTTTTTTGGAATTTCGATATATGTTACATCAATTGCTTGATCTACCAATAGTTAGTTATAAATTATTAAAATTTAACCATTGACTAAATTAATAAATGAGATCTAGTTGATAGGACAAGACTACCCATGAATTACACATCATGACACTAATGTGGGATTAAGTTTTATGTCCTTTACTCCTCTCAAAACATGTGCAAACTAGAAACTCATCTCTAACAAAAAGGCTAAATATCCATTGAAAGAGTGACATACTTGCAAATAATTGAGGGTCAAAATTGAAAATCAGCATTTGGACTTCTTCCCCACCCATAAACATGAGGAGCTCTAACAACTTCTACTTGTCTTCATAATAAATCTATTAACTTGGTTGATCATTGGAAAGTGAAGATACCTACATAATCTTCAGGTGAAACCACATCCACCAACACAATATTCATACTACACGGTGCCTCCAAGAACCTACTTTTGGTCATGACTAGCATCGACTAAGCATGAGAACAAAAAATATACTCACAGAAAAATTGTCTTAAAAATCATTATATATCCACTCATGAGGATAGAACTAAGGTGGACTGAATGAGAGAAGGGTCGAAAATATGAGAAACACCAAGAGTGCATTGAAAAATCATAAAGAACACAAGACAGAGGTTGAAACTTGAATTCTTTGGTATCCAAATTCTCACTAGGCCTTAGCATGTAGGAACAAAAGACAAGGGTTGGGGGAATATTACTATTTCTTAATCACCTTTAGGAGTTCAAGATGCTCAGAGAATGATAAGTTGGCTGAAGGTGTAGATGGTGTTTGAGAAGGTTTCACATGTGTCATTGGATCCCTTTGATGGTAGATATGGGTCTCAAGAGGGGTGGATGTGGTTTTTGGGTGGTTCTATAAGGGCGTGATTTAATGTACATGGAACTTCTTCAATATGAAGAGTTATGTAAGACCCATGACCTGGATTAATGGATGATGATGCTTGCTTATCATAAATGCATGCTTAAAACCTTAATTAAATCTTAAGATGTACTTTTATATCATTTGACAAACTTGAGTTTCAAGCTTTGCCCAATTTGGACACTATTTGAGAAAGTTATGCACTTTTATGCTTATTTGGGGCTTTTTAGTAAGTTACCCATATATATGTTTTTTTCTTGCAATTGTCACATTATTTTTGTTCCTCACATGTTTTCATATCATTCTTGAGTTGTTTGTGCCTTTGGTATCCTAGATTCACCTTGGTTTGATAGTGACATCTATCTAGGGTTGAGTTAGGGTTTTGCCCTCATGGATGAGCTACCTTGAAAGTCAAAACTTGATGATTCTTCTTGATTCTTGAGATCTTATAGTTCCCCTTATGATTAGGGAACCTATGGTGGTCCCTATAGGTTTGAGGGTTGATGATTTTGTTTTGGATCTCCTTGGATTAATGGTTCACATAGAGAGGTGCTCAGCCAATGGTTTTTTAGCTTTTGTGACCAAGGGTCCAAAACCGATGGTCACCATGCCTTGTAACTCGATGGGTACACTGGTAAGTCACTATCTGATTGCCCTACAGACTCCCAGATTATGGAACTACTTCTTTTCATGGATGTGACCCTTTAGGCCATGGACACATGGTAAACCTAATAGGACACCTTAGCCTTCTCTTCTCTCTCATCCTTAGATTTATATACCTTCCTCCTTTCATGCAAATGGACCCTTTGGATACCCAATCTTATTCCTAGCTGTCTAGATATCGTCCCACCTTGCTTGGTGGAGAAGAAGGTGACAAGGTAGAATAAGGTGGCCGATCTCCTTGCATGTTCACCTAGGGTTCAGATCTACCATAGTAGAGATCGTTCGGTGCTTCCATGCTTGTTTTATTGGACTAGGTATGTGAGATCTCCTTCCTTTCTTTCATTTTATTTGTTTTTCCTACCTTCTTATTTCTTCTTCTTGGTCATGCCCATGGTGTTTCCTGGTGGAGCTTGTACTAGATATTAAAGAACACCTATTTCTTGCTTTCTTGACCTAGGGTTTTGCTTCCTTGCTTGGAGAAGGAGCTAACTTGGCCATGTGGAGTTCTCAATCTTGGGTTTTTTCCTCTTATTCTCAAGATACCTTGATGTTTGGAGCTTCATCTTCATCCTAGAGACAAGATATATAACTTTCTCCACGTTTATTGCTTACTCCTTTCTTGCATGTGCTAGATCTTGTACTAAAATGAGGTTCTAAGTAGAAAGATCTTATCCTTCCCTAGGGTTTGAGATTAGGTTCTAGTACTTGGATGCTAAGATAAATGAAGTTTATGCTTATCAAAGAGAAGTTCTTTTGCTTAAATATGAAAATGCTAAGTTGCTTGCTCAAGTCAATGATCTATCTTCTAGACCTGTCTTGCCAATTAATGAGGTAGCTAGCACCACTCTAGAATGTGATTCCTTTCATACCAAAGCCCTTTATTTAGAGGCTGACCTGTTGCATGTTAGATATGATCTTGCTAGCTTATCTTCTACTGTCATTAGTCTTAGATGATAATGAAAAGTTAAGAGCTTCTTTGCAAAAGTTTCTTACAGGAAAGAAATCCCTTAATGCTATCCTAGAACACTCTACCAAACAAATTGGTACTAGTGGTTTAGGATATGAAGGGACTACTCCTAAAGGTAAGAACAAGAACAAGAGTAAGGGTAAGAAGAGGAGTGTGGAACCTCCTTTCTTCCATGGAGAGACTTTCGGCTCTAAGAGCCCAATGGTATGTGTTCATTGTAAATGTGATAACCATTACTCTACTTATTGTCCTTACAAGACAAAGGGGACCAACCCAAAGATGAAATGGGTCCCCAAGCTAACCCTAAATCCCAAAGTTTGAGTTGGGCACTGACATCCTTCTTTGATGTAGGTTAAAAGATGGTGGATTGTTGATAGTGTCTTCTCAAAGCATATGTCAAGTGAAATCAGCCATTTCAACATATTCATGAAAAAGAAAGGAGGATCAGTGACTTTTGGGGACAACAAAAAGGGTAAGGTAATAGGTGAGGGTGATGTAGGCAACGAGCTATGTATTAAAAATGTTTTTCTTGTTGATGGTCTACATCACAACTTGATAAGTGTAAGCCAACTTTGTGATAATGGATATCTTGTTCTCTTTACATCTTTAGATTGTTTGCTTCTAGATTCCCTCTCTTACAATGTTATATATAAGGGAACTAGAAATGGTAATTTGTATGTTATTGTGCTTGATGCTCTAAAGCCCGTACTTGATAGATGCTTAGTTGCGGATAAAAATGATATAACTCTTTGGCAACACATGTTGGGTCATGTGAATATGCATCAAATGGAGAAATTGAGGAAAAAGAAATTGGTTAGGGGACTTCCTAAATTGGATTTTGAAAAAGATGAGGAATGTCAACCTTGTACACATGGAAAGAAAACCAAGTCCACCTTCAAATCCAAAGGAGCCTTAGTACCAAAAGAGATCTTGAGCTTCTTCATATTGATCTATTCACACCTATGCGAACTCAAATGCTTCGTGGTTCCAAGTATTATCTTATGATTCTCAATGATTTCTCTCGTTATACTTGGTCGTTCTTTCTCATTTTGAAAAGTGATACTCTACATGTTTTCTCGAGCTTTTGTAAAAGAGTTGAAAATGAAGCTTCTTGTCGGTCTGTTTCTATCTGTAGTGACCATGAGGGAGAGTTTGAATATGATCTTTTTGAGCATTTTTGTGAAAAATATGGTTACTCGCACAATTTCTCTTCTCCTCGTACACCTCAACAAAATGGGGTAGTAGAGAGAAAGAATAGGTCACTACAGGATATGGCTAGGACCATGATTCTAGAGTATGACATTCTAAGGAAGTTTTGGGTTGAAGTTGTTAGCACCTCATGTTTTGTGTAGAATTGAGTTTTCACACATCCATCTTTGAAGAAACCCCCTATGAGTTATGATGTGGTAGAAAGACATCCATTGATTTCTTTCACATTTTCATATGTCCTTGTTTTGTTTTGAACATGAAGGATTCTCTCGACAAGTTTGATTCAAAATCGTACAAGGCTTTCATCCTAGGCTATAGCACTACAAGCAGGGCTTATAGAGTTTTCAATATTGAACTGTCTAAAATTGAAGAATCTATAGATGTCAAATTTATTGAATCTAACCCTACCATTGGAAAGAATGTTGTTGATAATGATGTTGCAGATGACTTAATTTCTATCTTAAAAGACCTCAACATCAACAACAAAGGTAAGTAGGTGGTTGAAGCAGAAGATGAAGAAAAGAAGGATCCCACTCCTCACTTCACAAAGAATCATCCCATAGAGCTAATAATTGGTAATCCATTCTAGAGGGTGAAGACACGAGCTACATACAACAAAGAGAAAACATATACTGCCTTCATCTCACAATTGGAGCCAAAGAACATCAAGGAAGCTCTTACAGATGATGAGTGGATCCTCTATCCAAGCAGGAGGAACTAGAGTAGTTCGAGAAGAACTGAGTGTGGACCCTAGTGCCAAGACCAAGTGACAAAAAAATCATTGGCACCAAATGGGTCTACCACAACAAGCTTGATGAAAATGGTAAGGTGGTAAGAAACAAAGCAAGGTTAGTAGCTCAAGGCTACAATTAGTAGGAAGGTATTGATTTTGATGAAACTTATGCTCCTATTTCTAGACTTGAATCTATTAGAATGTACTTGCCTTTGCTAGTTATAAAAATTTATTGCTATATCAAATAGATGTTAAAAGTGCATTTTTAAATGGTACAATCAAGGAGGAAGTATTTGTTGCTCAATCTCTGGGCTTTAAAAATGACAAGCTACCTAACCATGTTTACTTGATATAAAAAGCTCTCTATAGACTCAAACAAGCACCTCGATCTTGGTTTGAGAAATGAAAGAACTTTTTGGTAAACAATGGCTATGTCATGGGCAAAGTTGATTCTACCTTATTTCTAAAACACACTTCTAGCAATTTTCTTATCATTCAAATTTGTGTTGATGATATCATATTTGGCGGAACTGGTCTTGATCTTTGCAAGGAGTTTAGTTCTCTTATGCAGAGTGTGTTCAAGATGAGCATGATGGGTGAGCTCACTTTCTTCCTCGACTTCCAAATCAAGCAAACCAAAGATGGAAACTTCATTAACTAAGGCAAGTACACCAATGAACTACTCAAATGCTTTGGAATGGAGAATATGAAGTCGATGGACACACCCATGTCCAACACCGTCAAACTTGATAGAGATGAAGAAGGCGAGAAGGTAGATGAGAAGCTCTATAGAGGTATGATTGGAAGTTTACTTTATTTAACTGCCTCTATACCTAACATTATGTTTAGTGTTGGTTTGTGTGCTCACTTTCAATCAAATCCTAAGAAATCTCATATTATAGCCGTCAAGAGGATTTTCAGGTACCTAGCCAAAACTCAAAACTTTGGACTACGGTATCCCAAGTCAAGGGACTTTACTCTTACAACTTATAGTGATGCTGATTATGCAGGCTGCTTGATTGATAGAAAGTGCACAAGTGGCACTTGTTTCCTCCTAGGACCATTGTTGGTGTCTTGGTTTTTCAAGAAATAGAGCATTGTGGCATTATCAACCACCGAGGCTGAATACATTGCAACATGGAGTTGTTGTGCCCAGGTCCTATGGATGAAGAAAATGCTCCAAGACTTTAACATACATTTTGATGCTTCTCCTATCTTTTATGATAATACTAGTGCAATCAATCTTTCTTATAATCCTATATTGCATAGTAGAGCTAAACATATAGAGGTTCGCCATCACTTTCTTCGTGATCACATTGCCAAAAAGGATATTTATATCATGCATGTGGAAATAGAAAATCAGTTGGAAGACATTTTCACTAAACCTCTAGCTAGAGAGCAATTTAACTTTATTAGATCAAAATTGTTATAACTGCTTTGGATGAATCTGATATGCCTTCTAGCTAGTTTCTTTTATCGTATATGTTTTGCATCTATCTTGGTCATCTTTGAATGCTTATATTCCTAAAATTTCTTTTTCATGTTCATATTTGCCTTGTTTTCTCTTATTTTTGGGTATTTTTTTACAAACGCTTGTTTTATCGCTAAATAGTACCCAATGATGAGTGATATGTGCCTAAGTATGTTCAATCTATGTATTGGACTTGAAAAATAAATTTATATAGCATTCAAAAGGCTAGAAATTGAGTTCTGATGGTTTTAGGTCAGGTTGAGCATCTGTCGAGTTTCCCTCAGGACAAACTCGACCAATCTGTATCCGAGAGCTATTCTGAAATGGACTAATCAGTCGAGTTTCCCACTCTTAGAACTTGATCGATCAGCGGGTGGAAGCCAACTTAAGTTTGGGTTTGGCTGACTATTCTCCCTCTTAACTAGAGAATAGCCAACTGATTCCCCTTCTTCTAGCCCTATGCTCTCTACCCTTGCCCTAACCTTCCCATTCCAAGCCCTTTCTTGACCTAGATAGGCTTCCCTAGACCTTCCCCTTTTCTCTACCTTGGTTGGTGATCCATTTTTGTGGCTTGCTTTGTGTGTTTGATCTCGTCTCCTCTTTCCTTTCGCCTCCATGGCTTCACATAGGAGAAAGAGACCCACCCCTAGTAATGCACCTTCATCCTCTTCGTCTTCCCGCTTGATTCCCTTTGACGACACCTCCTTTGTGTCAATAGAAGCTATAAATAGGTATAAGGACCTTCTTCCTAGGAGTCCTTTTCCATTTAGAGCTTTGTTTGAGCCTAGTCTTAGGGATCATGACATTATAGACCAAGTGGTGAGGTTGTTAGCTGCTAATCACCTATCAGCCCTGGCTGTTGAATGTGACTGCTTTCATAATTCTATGACAAGCAAAAAAGCAGTTCACAAATTCTACGCTAACTTGCATTGGATTTATGACACCCTTGTACCCCCAATGAATGCTCAAGTAATCCTCACATCTATGATCGTCGATAAGATAATTCAAATCTCTAAGGATACCTTAAATATCTTCTTTTTCAAATATGATGAAAATGATACCTGGCGTAAGGATTACGGTTAGTATTTCAACCTTTTGGATCCTGAAGGTTTATACAAGCAGAATGAAATCACTCTTCCCGACATCCATCGCTACTTGAAGAAACCTGACATTCCATACAAGAAGAAGAAAAGCCTACCCTCCTCTTCCCTTGATCTCAGAAAGTGTATATTGGCCTTAGTGATCAACTGCAACATCCATCCAAAGAAAAATCAAACGGATATTGCAGAAAACACTAAAGTTCTAATGTATTGCATTCTTGAGAATATCAGCGTCAAGTGGTCAAGATACATTCTATACCACATGACCTATTTTGACACCGGTAAGAACACTCAAGGCACCCATCCACCCTATCCAGCCCTGAATTGTGGTTTGTTTCAGTTTGCCACTGAGAAATCACTCTTTTTTTACTATCATTACAAGCTAGCCATGAAGGGTGTATGTATTGGTGAGACCATGATTCAGAAGTCTGTAGCTATTTTTTCCTCCTCTGCACCTGGTACCTCAGCCTCTGCCTCTGTTGGCCCTGCCCCTGCCTCGACCTGTGCTCCACCTCCGTAGCCACCTCGACCTAGCCGTGCATCGTTTTGTGTATCTAATGAAACCCTTATGGGATACATGATGCACCAACAAGCATACAACCTCTAGGTTCACCTACACTAGGATCTATATTCAATCATGTCTAACATGAACATATCCCGTGCACACCCCTACCCCACCTACCATCCATACCCCAGTAGTAAGTTTGCTTCTTATGCATATCATCATTACTACCCTACCCCTGAGCCTTCCGTTACTGCTCCTCCATCCTCTGCTGGTGGTGGTCCTACTCCCATGTACCTACCATTACCTGCTGGCCCCTTGGCCACTTTGCTCACTAGTCTTGGCAATTCTGCTCCTTCCTTCCCTTAGGCCAATATCTTAATGCTCTTGGTATGACTTGGGATGAGCAGAATGCTCATTGGCCCAGTCATGGCTTTGGTCCTCCTGTGGACGAGGAGATGCCTGACTAGGCTGATGATGAGACTGCTACTGTTGCTGATGATGATGGCGATGGTGAGGATGCTTTTGATGATGATGATGGTGATGGCTCTGGTGGTGATTCTGGTGATGAAGCCACTACTACTGCACCTTCAGATGGAGATGAGGACTAAGAGCCTGGAGCTGATGATGATGATAATGTGGACATAGATAGTCTAGATGTCTAGTTGTTTCTTAGTTTTTAGTCTAGTTTACTGATCATATATATCTTTCTAGGCTATTTTATATTAGAAACATCTGGGCACATTATCTGAGATGTACTATTTTATCTTCAACTTTCATCATTTTCTCACTTGTAGTTGCTTTTCTGAGAACATGCTTTTGAGTTGTAATCTATGTCATGTGCACTTTTACTCTTTGATCTATTTTATCATATGAGTTGGTGCCCTGCTTTACCATATTTTGATTATGACTTAGCTTGTATGTTTCTTTCATCTCTCATTGATATATTTATATGAGATTGTATGTATGATTATCTGCTTGATTGTGTTTGGAGAAGACTTGGCTTTTATGCTCTTCTACCCCCTATCTTTTTGATGATGTCAAAAAGGGGAGAGAACTTTCAATGTATTGAAACTCAATCATATTGCTATCATATTACATGTTGCTTAATGCCTATGAGATCCTTTTCTTGTTCATTATATGTTTACCATGTGACTTGAAAAGTACCATAAAATACATTTATCCTATAATTGCTTTGTGTAGATAGACTAACTATGCAGGTTAAAGTAAGCATAGATTGAGGGGGAGCAATTCACATTGTTCACATCTTGAATCCCCCAAATTCACAAGGCAAAGGTATAATTTCTATATCCTTTTCAATATATTTGAGGAATGGTTTGTCATTGTTAGAAAGGGGGAGAATGTTGACCTAGAGGTTATACATTGTCCATATTTTGATAATGACTTAACCATTCCATTCATATGTATCTAAAATGTGTATTCAAGATTGATTTCAGGTGTTATGTACATGAAAAGGATCAAAATTAACAAGCCCTAGCTTGTCCAAATACAAGTCAAAAGCTATACAAGTGTGCTAAATAGGAAATCCTTGTAAATGACCTTAGAAGATTTTTGTAATCATTTGTATTGATGAATTTCCTTGTAACTAAGATGAGAAAAAATATTGGGACACTTAATGCAAAGTTTTAATCACTATTTTAGCACTTTAGAAAATTGATCACAGGCTGTTAAATTGGTCGAGTTAGAATCTTGACCGATCCACTGGATCCATTTTCTGGAGAGTGATTCAGTCAAGTTGTGCATACACAAAACTCGACCGATTGGATAACTGACCAATTCGATTTTCATTGGTCAGTAGAGTTTCCCCAGGACAAACTCGACCAATGGTTTGAATATCAACTTTGTCTTTTAGCCGATCGGTCATGTTACCTTTATTGAAACTCGACCGATTGGATTGTACAAAATGTGCAGAAAAAGTGATTATAACCATTGCTGGCTTATTTGATCAAAAATAGATCTGTTGCCTTGGAAAAAATGGCTATATTTCGGCCCTAAGTGTTCCCCATCTCAAAGGGGCACCCCCAGCTATAAATAGGACCTCTTGGATTTCATTCCAATGTTTCTCATTCACTACATGCTTGGTCCTAGCTTAGTTGAGAGTGTTCTGATCCAATCCCCTTTCTCTCTCTAGTTTCAAATTAAATTTGTGAGTATGAGTGAGATAGGTTCCCTTGTATGAGAGCTACTCCCTTTATTGATGTAAAGCTCTCCACCTCCATCTTCCTACCCCCTTTCCTTATTGAAGAAAAGGCTTGAAGATCTTCTCTGAGTGAAGGAGGAGGAGTTGTTGTTATTTAAGGTTGAAGAAAGCATGGTGTTCCAGATCTCCGAGTGAAGGAGATAGGAAAGGCGTACGTTCAAGAAGAATAGGTAATTCCTTGAAGGCCAAAGACTTGAAGATGGAGTGGGTAAGTCCTTGTTGAAGGCTGAAGACTTCATGGTTCAAGTGGGTAAGCTCCTTTTGTAGGTTGCAAATCCTTGCTTGAGGTACTAAGCCCTTGGATGAATGTGGTTTTGTCTTGTAATCTTATGATGAAATATAAGAGTACCAAGATCGCAAAGTCCTAGAATTAACCACCTCTAGGTAGTGGACTGACTCACTTCTAGTTTGAAGTGTGGAACAACTCTAAACCACTTTGTCCAAGTGTATGTTTCTTCTTTGTCTCTCATCCTTGCTATGATTGGTAGTTAAGACCTCAAATTGGTTGTATGTTTAAGTTTCTGCACTTAATATAATTTGGTGGTCTAATCCGTTTTGTGAGATTTGTGAAGCTTTATTCACCCCCACCCTCTAGATCCCTTGATCCAACAAATACATTATATAACTATAATTTGATAGACTTTACATTATTATGTACTTAAAAGTCATATATTAATACTAAAAATGATGTGGTTAGAATTAACTGGGGCCCAACCTTGAATTAAATAAACCCCAATGAATATGAAACTAAACTCAAGATCTAGAGTAACATATACTTATACACCAAAAGGTTTTTATGCATAGCTAGTGATATTCTAATATTTAAGCATTTTGTATGATAATATAATCATCTACTCACGTCAATAAGAATTATTGTCTAGAGAAAATAATTACTAGTGGTTAATAAAAATTGAAAATAAATAAATACAAGATTTTTGTGTGTATTCGTAAAGCCATGGGTAATGGTTTTCGTTACTTAAGATTTATAATATGGTTTTGTTTTAGGGAATTATGGAAAATGTAAGGGGTTGTAAGGAAATAAAGTCTATAAATATTAGGAACTCAAGTTTTCAAATATCTCTATGTGGTTGAGTTTTCATAACTCTAGACCACAAATTCTCTACTTTTTGGGCTTTGATGTGTATAAATAGGTTTTACTTGTAGAGCTTTAGAAGAGGGAGAAAATCAACTCTCTCTTTTCACACTTCCATTCACGTTGGCTAGGTGTTTGTGGTGACTAGTATGTCTATTTCTATTTGATTTAGAGATTATATATGACAATAATATCCATCATGTTATCCTTACTAGATTCTCAAGGTGCAAACCAATCTGGTTCTAACACCCCAATTTTTCAAGATGTGTTCAACACCATATGTTTCTTTTGGAGGGAATAACTAGTTTCCAGTATTGAAAGACCTCTCATGGCCATCTAATCAATGTAGGGGTTGTAAAAGAGTGAAATCACCCCTTTACTAAATATTTGAAATATCAAACCTCCATTCCCAACATACTCGGAAGGTATGTCGAAAAGGGTGCAAAATTTTCAAATTTTTATTTATATGGTATACAAAAGACCATTGAAAAGCAGCAGAATAAAGAATAACTGACTATAATCAATTTCATAAAAGATTATACAAGAATCCATCATTTTCCCTTTAGGGTTTACATCAAGATACATAAACAAGATCTAGATGGAGGGAAGTCTAACTACTACAATCTTGTCTCTAAAGAAACTTCTCCATCAGCCAAGTCCAAGCCAAAAGCTAAGATCTTCTTGTCTTATCCATCACCTTGCTCATCAACTGGGTGGTTGGGTAGGCACCCAACAAAAGGTAAAGGGAAGAAAAGTATGTGTCTCAAAACAAGTCTAGGATAACAAGATAAGTAAAGAAAATGCAGACAGGCTAGGGTTCATCATAAGATGAAGATAACAAGAGTATGAGGCTACATTCAAAAGAAACTTGCCATTAACCATTATATTAAAAGGATTTGCATGTAAGATAATTATGTCTACCTAACTAAGTAGGGTTGAGGCACCTACCGGACCTCTAACCTATAGGTGAGGGGAGAATAAGACATTCCCAGTCACCTACACAAAAATATGGGGAGAATAAAAACATTCCCCAGAGCGATTAAATACATGTCCTCTGTGGGTGGTTGTACATAAGTACCACTACTTTAAATTAAATAGAACATAAATCTACATTCTAGAAAAGTAGTCATGGCAAGAGTAATCAAAATATTCAATAAGAATGGAAGTGGGGTATAAGACCTTAACAATATGAAACAACAATTTGATTTGAGGAATAAGAAGTTAGGGTTTCAAGAAAAGAGAATTAGATTCAATTAAGCCTCCTTAGGAAAGAATAGGTTAAGGCATAATATGTCCCAACTAAGGTGTTAGATGCACATACCTCTTGCTTAGATCCCTAGAAACCACTTTTTAAATTCCTAAGCAAGATCAGAGTCCACTTGTCCTAATATCATTGTCATACTCATGTATTAGAAACATGTACATTCATTAAAGACTTAAAACCCCAAAGTTACCAACTTTTTCTACAAACCATTGATTTAGGTCCTAAAACCATCACTAGTGTCTTAGTTAGGATTTTATGATCAAAATAACATATAAATTATATATATTTTAGAGATATGGACTTTTAGGGGTATTTTTAGTGATTTTTAATTATTTTCATCCTCCCCAAAAATACTTTTTTGAAAAACTCAGAATCAAGCATCAAAATTATTTTTATTAGATAGAAGAGATTTTTTTTGAGTTCGTAACACATTTTATTTTTATTTTTGGACTTTGGAATTAATTATTATGAATTATTTAAGATGGACAAATAGGAAAATTAGAAAATTCAAATTTCATTTTAAAAAGGCAGAGAAAGTGAGAGAGGGTGGGTCCGGGCCCACTACTTGGCCCAATCGCCACAGCCAAGTCAGTGGCCCGCCTCGCTGGCAACTGAGGTGGCCTTTGATCAAGGCCTGGTTAAGGCCGGATCAACGCGAGACAAAATACCATCACACCCCGAGCACGAGACAGAGAAGAAAGAAGAAAATTGTGAGGGTAAACCTATAATTGCACATAGGGGATTCATCCCCTTCCCCGGCTCATGCCATGAGATTGAGTTTCTTGTGGGGTTTTGGGCGGAAACATGAACGACGACCAAACACAAAAATAAAAGATGTAAAAGAAAGAAGAGAACAAACTGAATTCATTGGTACCTTGAATTTGATAGGAGGTGGAGGGATGAGAGAGATAGATACCACAAGCCCTAGGTCTTTGGTCACTCGTTGGGGGTTCAAACTTTGAGGAAATTAGCAATTCAAGGGTGATTTGAGTTGCAAAGGTGATGGAGATGCTCGGGGTAGGGGTATTTATAGGCGAGGGGTGTAAAGTAGGGTTTACATAGTTGGGGTAAGAGAAAGACTTCGGTTGTTTTGGGGCTTTCCTGAATATTCATCAAAACATCAAAATATTGGGATAATATGGTGCGGAAGTGAAAGAGGAGTCCAACTAACCAAAAATCTCGCGATTTGGTTGAGTGTAGAGTGAGATAATTGAGTTTGAAAAACTGCAAAAAGTTTCCCTATTTCCCAAATCGATCTGAGGTAGGAGATGACCCCTAACCGTCTGATGGATCACGGGGCTATCCTAGCTATCAGATCGTGTGTGTATATATTAGTCGCATGACATTTATTTTTTGAGTTGTATTATATATAATTTGAATAAAGTGATATATATATTATTTAATGAATTTCTCTTTCATATTTGAGGGCTCAAATAGTTTCCAAATTTAATAATAATTGGCACCTGACTTATTTTGAGGTGTAGAATCTGAATATGGAATTATTTTTTCCTTTTGGAAACTTTTAATAGGTTAAATAATTCAAAACTCATTTTCTCTTTCCTCCTTCATTTATGACTCTAAGATTATCCAAATATGATGAAATTTCACCCACATGTCTCACTTAATGTCTTAGATATGATTTTGCCATTAGTTGATCATGTTGGTTCCATTTATTTAATTAATTATCAAAATAAAGGTTCTACACACTTTCTCTCTCTTAATTTTTCACATTATCCAAATATCATCAAAATTAGTCAAACATTTGCCCAATAGCTTATTTTCATGTTTAGGTTATGAATTTGGAATTAGTTTTCCAATTTGAGAGCATTAGATATCTTATTTCTCTTTCTTGGCCTATTTCTTATTTTCCTTTAATAAAGGCTTTTATATATATTTATATTTCCCAAATTGGGTGATACTCGGCCCTTAAGTAACTTTTAGTTCAAGAAAATGAGACTGAGTATCAAATTATCACATGGTTTTCCTATTTGTGATTTTTGAAACAATATATTCCACATTATCTCCTTTTTTCCAATTATAACATTTATCATCTCCTTTATGTATATTTTGGGATTTCTTTTATTTTTCATATTCTAAAAAGTCCTAGAAAGTTCTAACACAACTTCTTTTATTATTTTTATTACTTAAGTAGACAATTGCATATCAGACTCATTACATAGATTTCTACTGAGGTATTTGTGCATAAAACCCTTTATTGGCATAAAAGGTGAACAAAAGTTCACAAAACCATCATATTCTCCACAAATTAAACAGAAAGGCCAAAGAGGATAGAAAGGAAAGGAAGAGATGGGAAAGAGGGCTAAAAGGCAAAATGTCTAGGATTCAATATGTTACAACACTCCACCCCTTAAAGAGGATTTCGTCCCGAAAATCACAAGCAAGGAGGGAAGGTGAAGGTGCAACATCTCATCACCAAACTTCTATTGTTCCACCAACCATAACTTCCACCAAATGACTCATCAACATATACTTCACAAGCATCTCGACATAGGTCAGGTTCTCGAGGTTCACCTAGGATTCCATTATTAAGATATTCTTTTTAGGAGATTTAACATTATTTACATTTTTATCTCATTAACATTATATTTGTTAGGATATCACATTAACATTATTATTCTTTTAATTTGTCATGTCATATTCACTTGGTTGCCAAAAAGAATTATATTCCATTGTTATGCACAATTAGATGTTACTCAATTATATCAATATATTTGATCATTAATAATTTGGATATACATCATTATCCTCATTTTATCATTATATTAATTATAACAAATTATCTTGCATGTGATAGGACATTTTATTCAATTTTTTATTAAGTCTACAATTAATCCAAATTATATCACATTGATTACTTGTATGTATATTAAATATTGTCACATTATCACAATAATGTCATCATTATTCATTTTCTCATATTTATTCATTTCTTATTATTGATTATGCACATTTATGTGAATCCAGTTACTTCTTATCCATATTGAAGTCATTATCTATATTTTAATGAACTAGGTTGGACATATTACATATTAATAAATTGATTCACATACCAAGTCATGATTAGGTGATTAATTAGGTGTGTACTAGGTAACAAGGTGATATGCATTTCATATTTATGACTTGAGTAATATATAATTAGGTGAATATATATCATTTATGTGTATCACAGTATGCTAACTAGTTATGGCACCTAATGTCATTAATTTTACATTAATATCATTAAGGATGTATATGTTAAGGTTATACGATTACAACTTAGGGTTTATGATCAACTTGATCATTATATTTCATTATAGCATGCATTAATGCCAAGATTAGGTTACACTTTTATTTCTCATCAAATCATTAAGGTTTATCAGTTCATGACATTATTAGCATCATGTATATCCATAATTAGTATTAATATGTGAGTGGCCCATATTATGTGCATTAGATATTCGTTTGGGTTTGAACATATAAATTATTCCTCATATGATCATTATATGTTCATTAATATATCAACAAGCATGTTAGGGTTACAACTATTACATGTTTGGTCAAGACCAAGGATCAAAGCATACTAACCTCCTAAATATGGAGTTAGGGTTTCTAAAGATAGAGTAGAGAGATTTCAAGATGTCACAGGGTTCCATCCCCCTAAAGAGGATTTCGTCCTCGAAATCTATCCACCCAACATTATCAAACTAACTATACTTCACCCCTTAGAAAATTCAATTTCGTTTTAAAATGGTGGAGAAAGTGAGAGAGAATGGGGCCGAGCCCATTTCTTGGCCCAATCGCCGCGAGCCAAGTCAACGACCCACCTCACTGGAAACTAAGGTGGCCCTCGGTCAAGGTCGGATCAACGTGAGACAAAGGACCATCAAACATCGAGCGTGGGATATAGAAGAAAGAAGAAAACTATGAGGGTAAACCCATAATTGCACGTGGGGGATTCATCCCCTTCCCCTGCTCACACCATGGCACTGAGCTACTCGTGGGGTTTTGGGTGAAAATGCGAACGGAAACCAAACACAAAAATAAAAGATGCAAAAGAGAGAAGAGAACAAACCAAAGTCATTGGTACCTTGAATTTCATAGGAGGTGGAGGGATAAGAGAGAGAGAGAGAGAGCTGCCACTAGACCTCGGTCTTTGGCCACTCGTTGGGGGGTCAAACTTCGATGAAATTAGTAATTCATGTGTGCTTTGAGTTGCAAAGATGATGGAGATGCTCGAGGTAGGGGTATTTATAGGCCAGGGGGTGTAAAGTAGGGTTTATATAATTGGGGTGAGAGAAAGGCTTCGGCCATTTTTGGGCTTTCCTGAATATTCGTCAAAACATTAAAATCTTAGAAGAATCTGGAGTGGAATTGAAAGACGAGTCCAATGAACCAAAAATCTCGCAATTTGGTCGTGTAGAGGGAGATAATTGAGTTTGAATCGCAAAAGTTTCCCTATTTCCCAAATTGATCTGAGGTAGGAGATGACCCCACACCATCCGATGGATCCATGGGGCTCTCCTAGTCATCATATCGTGCATGTATATATTAGTCGCGTGGCATTTATTTTCTGATTTGCATCATAATTCAAATAAAGTGATATATATATATTATTTAATGAATTTCTCTTTCTTCTTTTGAGGGCTCAAAAAGTTTCCAAAATCAATAAAAATTGACCCTTTGATTTTTTTAGGTTTAGAATCCAAATATGGAATCAATTTTGCCTTTTGGGAACTTTTAATGGGCTAAATAATTCAAAACTCATCTTCTCTTTCCTCCTTCATTTGTGACTCTAAGATTATCCAAATATGATGAAATTTCACCCACGTGTCCCAATCAATGTCTTAGATACGAATTATCCATTAATTGATAATGTTGGTGCCATTTATTTAATTAATTATCAAAAATGAAGGTTCTATACACTCTCTCTCCTACTTTTTCACATTTCCCAAATATCATCCAAATTAGTTAAAAATTTGCCCAATAGCTTATTTTCATGTTTAGGTTATGAATTGGGAATTATTTTTCCAATTTTATAGCATTAGATATTTTATTTCTCTTTCTTGGCCTATTTCTTATTTTCCTTTAATAACGACTTATATATATTTATATATCCCAAATTGGGTGATACTTGGCCCTTAAGTAACTTTTTGTTCAAGAAAATGAGATTGAGTATCAAATTATCTCATGGGTTTCCTATTTTTGATTTTTGAAACAATAAATTCCACATTATCTCCTTTTATCCAATTATAACATTTACCATCTCCTTTATGTATATTTTAGGATTTCTTTTCTTTTTCATATTCTAAAAAGTCCTTGACAGTTCTAGCACAAATCTTGATATTATTTTTATTACTTAAGTGGACAATTGCATATCATGCCCATTACTTAGTTTTCAACTGAGGTATTTGTAAATAAAACCCTTTATTGGCATAAAAGGTGAACAAATGTTCAATAAATCATCATATTCTCCAAAAATTACATAGAAAGGACAAAGAGGATAGAAAGGAAAGGACGAGATGGGAAAGAGGGCCAAAGGGAAAAATATCCAGGATTTAGTATGTTACAGGGGTATTATTGTCCATCCCTAGTATATGCTACAATGGTTAGACAACATGATGGTCACCTACTCACACTATAAGTAGTGGGACCCAATAGGAAATCCACTCACTCAAGGGAATAATAGAATAATAATAATGCCAAACATCAACACTAATGTATCACAAAGGATGTTGGCCTAAAATTCAAGTATGAAATGTATCAAATATCAGAAGTATAATACCAGAAAGATAAAAGTCTAAATATTATAATTCTCATTTCTACCATAGTTCAATATCATGTAGGGTGTATGCAACATGAACTAAAGGAAATTAAATTGTTTCTATGAGGCTACAAAGTGCAACCTCGCTACTCCATTCTATCTCCAAGCAAAAAGTGCTACTCCAGTGCAAGCTACAACTTGGGATGACTTGTACCAATATATTCTCCACCTTAGGGGTTGGGAACACCTCCACAAGAGAAAAGAAGGTGAAAGTTTATTAACAAAAGTTAGTATGCACTTGAAATAGGGATTGGACAATATAAACAGATAAATTACATCAAAAGTAGGTAACATGGTTCCAACTGAAGAGGGAGGCATAACATCCAAATTGATATCAAAAGAAATCTTCATATAGTAAAACAAATAGTGTAACATCTGCCTCCTTTGTTATCTCCGATTCAGGCAAACTGAGAGGGCAAGGATCATTACCATGAATACAAGATTAGGGTTTATCAAATAACCAGAAATAATTAATAAATTTCACTAACTTGGAATAAGTTTGGTACAAGATAAAAAGTTACACTCTCCACAAAGGAGTTACATAGATATCTAAAGTTGCAACATGAAATAAAACTAACCAGCCAAATCCTCCATAATTACATTACTTCTTGTTTGCTTGGTGCCTTCTTCTTTGGATGTCCACTTTCCTTCATATTTGTAGGAATGATAGAAGATTATCCTAAAACACCGAGAAAACAAAACCCGCCCAGTATAACAAGTTATACTGATATATGGAGAAAACAAAATGTTCGCATCTAATTGAAACAACATATGTGCGACAAATATTGTTTGTAGAATAAAAATTAACATTTTAATAATAACTACTCAACCTTGATCTATCCAACCTTTGTCAAACCCCTCTGGAGTATTGTCCCTAAAGTGGATACAGGCCACCTCATTGGTGTGATATTGTTCTTCCCATATTTAGGTGGATGACCTTTGATGTCTTCTCCTATTCAGATAGATGACCTTTGATGATCCTCTTCCCCATGGGCTTAACCATCATTTTTGTCTTAGGATTCGAGCTAGAGATGTCCATATAATGTGATAGCCACAATAACTTTATGGTTTGTAAGAGTAAGTAAACAAGCAAGCATTTATTTAAAATCCATTCCAGAAAAACCCTGAGAAATCCATGGGAAACTAAAGCGATTATTCTTAGGTGTATCCACATGCCTATTTCAGAAGTAACTTGTTGATGTCCAAGCAAAAGATAACAACAGAAAGCAAGCAACTACCCTAAAATTAAAGCATAATACCCATGTTTTATTATTTTATCCAAAGAATATACCATTAATGACAGACTTGGGTTCCAAGTAAGGGTTTTGGATAAACATAGGGTTTCATTAAAGTTTTGTCTTCCTAAACCCTAATTATTACTTTTCATGCTATTTTAGGTTACATACCTTAATCTTATCATTATTTATACTTTTAATCTCAAGGAAACCCTAATTCATCAATTAATGGGTTATTAACCTCAAATTAGATCCATGTTGTCCTTTTTATCCATAAAGACCAATATTTTATTATTAAGGTCAATTCAACAAATTATGATCATCAAAACTTAGAAATTATGGTTCTTATGCATTGAACACATTAAAGATGGAATCTTTAAGTACTTTTAAACTAGAGGTAGATCTAGGTCCTGATTATATTTTTATTCAATTCCCGACATTTTCCTAATTGATTCTCATATATAACTTATTGCAATCCGAGTTACCAATTTACAAATTGTAATCATTATTGACCAATCCTGGAGATCCATGTTAGCAAAGAAAAGCTTTTACCTCATTTCCCATGTGGCCCAACAAGGCCAATAGCATGATGTCACTCTTGCAACTTATCCCAATGAGGTGGAGGAAGATAACAAGGTTAAAAGACAAGTTTTACCCTTCCTAGTTGATTCGCCTTTGGGGTTAGGATGGTTATTTTGCACGTGGTCGTCTTTCTCCTCCTGACAGGGCTGAAGCATGTGTCGAAGTGAGTCAACCCTAGAAGTTGACTATGAGTTCCTGGTCATCACAAACTCGCACAGTGGGGTAACCTCATACTCTGACTCTCCCCAAGTGTGAGGGTACCCTTAGATCAGTCAGACTAGGCGATTACGTGAATATGGGAGGGTCTCATTCATTGGTAGTGTGTAGTGGACAGAGCAGAAGAAGTCAAGGATATCACTGAGTCTCTCAACCTATTCGAGTCTTAGAACTATGTTTCCCATTCACGACGATGCTATGGATCCTTTTATAGGTGGGGATACATAGTGGGGGATATCCTCGGTCTTTAATGAAGTTTGCACTCCATAGGGAAATTGTGCAAATCTCATTCCCACATGAAAATGATGCAAACTTGGGATGTGCTAGTTTTTTTGCCTCCCCAATATAACAGATTTAGTTTTAGGACTATTTATGATATGTGGAGAGAGATCTCAGAGGGGTTATAAAGAAAATTGTAGTTGGCTTTCCTATTTTGGTCTGGAGGTAAAGGACTAGTCACCCATCATCATATCTGGGATTCGATGGTCCGCAAGCCCCATACTTGAATAAAGGTCCGAAAAGGAGAGTTTCTATTTGGAAATATATATGTGACTTTTAATGCATCCTTTCCTTAATCTTCTCACTTTAATTATTTTTGTAAATCCATATCTCGCACATCTTTATTCCTTTTCTTCCCAAATTTTAAGGGAAAGTCCATAATGACATTATCTAACTGTGGACAAGGTTTGAGACTAAAACTCAAAAAGAAAAGGCACTTTTGTTAATATCCAAGCCTTCTCCTTATAAGGCATATTTTAAACATAAATTCAATTTTGTTATCTTTCTTATCCTTTCCATATCCTTTATTTTAATTACTTCTCTTATTAGTAACCATGTGAAACCAAAATCTAACCATTAGTGGTTATCCACACCATTTTCTAAATAATTACACACAATTCTCATAAGTATATTACTTAACATCCATTATATTTGCCTTTCTCATAATATTGGATTTTCTTCATTTCCTTTTCCCTTATATTCATTACTGAATTGAGAAAAATAGTAGGAACCACAAAATTCATCATAACGGGAAATTTTTAATGGAAAATCATACTTTCAAAACAAAGTGTATCAAATTTCTAATATGTCCCATTTATTCAAATGATTGCATTTCAATTATATAATTTCATGGGAAAAACCACATTAACAAATAGAGTATTTAAAGAAACAACAAGTGCAATATTAGAATTATTGTTGTAACAATCATAGATAATAATCAAGGAGAGCACTCTAGTTAATTCAAATGACCTCAGTTGCATGTAGATTATCTTATAGACTACTATCATATAACACTAGGGTTGGAACACTTCCACATCTCATGCCTATGAAGGAGGTGAGAGTACCCATAATCCTATGTGTAATTGTATATATATCAGGTGAGAGCATCTGGCGCTTTGGTGGGAAGACCAAAAGTAAATATATGGGAAAAGTAGTACAATGAGATCTAACCCCATAATGTACTACCACAAATACATAAATGTATTCTAATAAATCAAACATGCAGTAATACGGAGGAAAGATAAGTTAAGTCCAAGAAAATCATCAAATTAGGGTTTCCATTATCAAATAGAATAGTAAGATGCAACAAATGCAATAAGGATTGCAAATTGAGTAAGTATCATCAATATAAAAGAAAATAGATTCAGTTTGCATTTCAATAGTCTGTAAGATGAGTTTCATTAAAATGGACCCAATCGGGTCAAATAAGTATCACCAAGAGACACAATAAAGTAATATGGAACAAACAAGTCAAAGAGAGAGAACAAATTATAAGCAATTGTCTAATATGTCTCATTGAGAGAAGTGACATACCTGAAATATTTATAGTAATTGGTCAAAGCTCCAAACCTAGATCCAAACAAGGGCTTGAAGCAACGTATTACATATTTATATGAATAATGGCTTAGACTTACATAAATAAAATCCTAAAAAGTGATGTTTATACCATTATTGATATATGTTATGAAAATCAGATAATTATAGAGCCTATAATTTCATCATTTCAAAAAATATTTATATATTAATCTCTGACTTATGAATCATTCAATATGAACTCTACAAATCAAGCCTATATAGAAAATCCAAAAGATCACATATTCAATTTATTGGAATCAAGTAACGAGAACTATACTAAGCGATAGGTATTATGTTCCTAATTCCAAAACATGTCTTTTTCTATTTTTCTGACCTACCAGTGAATTACTATTAATTTACAAGATCATTACTATTTCTTAATTTTGAAAACCAAAATTGAGGTACAATTACCAATCATCCCATGTATTACACATCATCATCTTGATGCGTGATGAGGCAGACTCATAAAAGTGATGACTAAAAAAAAACCACAATAATGTCATTGACATATAACGTTAAACGATGTAAATACCCATAGAACACGTGTCATGATTAAAGTTGAAGCAAGGGAAACAATGTAAACCAAGCAGTCACCATCTTCCTTGATGTCTCAAGTAGGTGATGAAACTCAAAAACATCAAAGTTCAACTTGCAAAAACCCAAATCAAATATTAGTAGGAAAACCTCGTTTGAAAACCCAGCTCACTAGATTATGCATCTCTCATTGGTCTCAGAAAGCCCCTAGTTGGGTTGTGAGGTGGTGAGAAACACCAGCATGGTCTTCCGCCATTACTGATCTATGGAGGATCACAGAAACAACAAGAGAGTTTGATAAAGCCATTGAGGAGACTTCAATAGGGCTCATGGAACCAAGGCAAAGGTGAAATCATGAAAACAAGCAACAATGTGAGGATAAACCACTAAAATCACCCATCCCACTGCTATATAGGAGCCAAGATGATGAAAAGGAGAATACACAATGTACCTCAAATTAGGGAAATACAAGAGGGCATTTATATGTGGATAATGACCATGAAGATTCATGGGTGGTGAGCAGATTTCTTAAGGGATATGACCTCACCTCCGATGTCTAATTGTCATGGATGAGAAGGTGGAGTATGTGAGGCATACTTAGGGCTCAAAGATGGCTTTCTAGTGGGTGGAAGAAGTTGTAGTGGCTTTCTCAAATAAGTCTCATTGGAACAATGCAGTATAAAGGAAGTGAGGCCAAGGCTAGTTGGGATGTTTTGATGCATGGGAACTCATCGAGTTGGCAATGTTTGGATGCGGAAAAACCCGAGGAGTGTATATAGGAGGAAATCAAGTACGATAAGGATCAAGGAGGAAGAGAGAGACCATGTGAAGGAGGAGAAGATTATACTTATAGGAGTCATGTGTAGAGCCAACAACCATCTAGTTGAAATCCAATTGCTCCATAGAGCCCGACTTACACACCCCATGTTACAAACCCAGATAAATCAATGATTAAAAAAGTCTGATTAACATTGGGATTGCATTTATTAGATATTATCTATTTTCTTAAATTAATCTAGCAAACATTATCCAATTAGGTTGAAACTTGTCACCTAGACTAATTCGAGCCCACGAAAACCAATTTTGGGGTGATATTTGACTTTTAAGAATTTCTTCTATGAATTCTAATACATTTAGGGTTTAACTTTATTATCTTAATTTTAATTATTATAAATTAGAATAATTATCAATATTTAGGATTTAGAGTTAAAAAATAATCATCTTACTACCATGAAGGTCACATGATATTATATTACATGATGTTTTACATAATAATTCCATTAATAACATTATTAACTTAGATGATGGCTCATTAATCATTTCTATTCACATAAAAAGTTAATTCTTACTCCAATACACATATTAATCATATTAGATACCATCCCAAACATTTAGGCACGTTTACACAACTACCATACCCTCTAATCACATTTTTGTCATTACATGTGTACTAGTGAACAATGTGAGACATATTACATATTTGATGAACTCATTCATGTATTAAGCAACCTTTAGGTTATTATGTCCATTTCAGGTTTATTGAAATGTGTTATTTGATTGAAACCCTAATATTACTAATGTATCCAACATATATATAGGTTAGGATTAGATGGCTATAAACTTAGGGTTTAGGTCAACATTATCATTATACATCACATAGGTTTTGTCAACATGCATAGAGTTCAGGGTTAAGTTCCATATATCTAACTCATCATCATTAGAATTTACTTATCCAAAGCACAAATAGTGTTAAATGTATCCATGTTTAAGGTTACATTTGAGTTGTTCAAGTTATGTGCATCAAATGTTCATTAGGGTACAAGCAAATATATTAGAATTTATTCTTAACCTTATTTGGCCAAATCTATGGGTTCAAGCATACTGACCTCCTAAACACACAATTATGATAGAGTTAGGATAGCTGAATCTTGGTATGTTACACACACCAGATTATGAAGATTATTATTAATTTTGAATCCCCATTACATATGGTCTTCCTCATTTGAAAGCGTACTCTTCGTAGCTTTCTTTTTCTCTGAAAAAGAACCACTAAAGAATTTGAGACTACTAAATTATATCCTCTTCCACCATTAGACTTTTTCATCAATAATCATAAAAAATATCCTTTCACATTTTACCCTAGTCAACCATGGTTGGTGACAATGAGAAGTGGAAAGGAAAGATAACTCTCTTGTGTGGAGTATAGACACAAGCATGATCTCAAGAAGACACACATGCATCGATGACCAAGGAATCTCTCCTCGACGATCTTTAAATAGAAGGGTGTTATTCAGAATCCTATCATTCTACTATTACCTTTCCCACTTCTACAATTCCTCCCAACATGGCATAATAACTGCCATTTGTCATGCTGCTTTGTGCATAGATGATAAATTGGATCTGGAATAAATACATCATTAACTTTGGGCCCTTTATTTATGTTCTTGTTGTCCTATTGCAATGATCATATTACATGTCTTCTAGCTTCTTGTTTTAGTGGTTTTTACTTCTATAAGGATGGTATCACCCACTTGAAAACATAAGATATACATTCATGCATGGATGGATTCTACATCACTAAATTTGTTATCAACATACATGAATGCCATGAACAAAAGGTATGTAAGAAGGACACACATAATGGTGAAGAGAATACACCTTCCAATCCATTTATGTAAGTATTCTACATGATAGTTTTTTATGCACATATGGAAGTTTTAGTATCAAGGGTTACATGTTTTGACATGCAAATGATTCACAATATGTATCCATATTCTTTGCTTTTAAAATCCATGTCAGTAAATTTTGATGTGCCTATTTTGATGCTATCATGTTTTAGTATGTGTATCTATTTTTGCATTGAATTATGCTTCTGTTTGATTAATATGTGCATGTTTTTGAAACCAGTTGTGCCATTTTTGTTATGGTTATGTGCCATTTTTTACTCTTTGTATTCTCCTGATGTGTGAATTTTCTTATTCATGTCCCAACATTTTTCTTTCATTTGTGTTCTAGTTTGTGTACCGATGATAGTGTGCTTCTGCATAAACTTTTATGTGGGTATGTTGCATATTGAGTATGTTTTACTTCCCATTTTTATACGGTTGTATGATAGGTTTCCTTACTAGCTGTGCCTATTTTCATGTTATTTTGAATCGATTTATATGATTAGTGAGGGAAAAAATCATCTTTTTTGTGAATCAATATTTCCATGCATGTACTATGTTTTGCTTGCGAAAAACATTCTTCACAACATGGACTCTTATTAGCAATTTAAAAAAGATAGTGGATGTGATATTATTCGCCATATATTTCATATCAACTACTTAAAAGACCACCTATATTTTGACCATAGCATGTGTAATTAGATAATAGGTGTAGTTAAACTAATATTTGCTTTTTGGTCTTCTTTAGTGCGCGGATCACAATTTATTCCCGTGTCTATTTGTTCTATATATTGCAACATTATCTAGAGATAACAATTGTCAATACCACTTTGATTTTCTCTCTACCTGAGATCCAATCCCTCTCTAGTGTTAAGGGTCCTTGATCAAAGGTGGAGTGGGCTTTCCATCTAGACAATCACCACTACCTCTGTCACACCACTTCACATCTCTGGAAACAAACACCACCCTCCACTAGCAAAAAACCCCAATCTTCACCAAGGACAACCAAACATCTAATATTTATAACTGGAACAAATCGAGGGCTGATGTCACAGTGTCAAAAAATTGATGAAAATCTATGAAGAGGTACCACCTCATATTTGTGGCATTATTGTAACTATTCCCAAGAATCCATTCTTTCATGACTGGGACCATGGGCCATGGATTAGGTTCACGAATTTGATATTAGAGGAGAAGGATGATTAGCATTGATACTCATCCATTATCTATATATTTGGAAAACATGTCAATGCACTACAATTGAAAGGTTGAATTGTGAGTACCTAGCAACCAATAGAAGACTTAGATGCATTCACCCAAATTAATGGCCTCTTTCTTATGAGGTCTACCACTAAGTAAACCTTAAGTCTTCCCTCAACTATGGACCCTAGTTGTAAGGCCTTAGACCTTTCTTAGTGGTTGAATATGCTTGATTACCGTAATTACATGCTTAAAAACTTAAAAATAAACCTTAAGATATTTTTGATATCACGTGACAAGCTTAATTTTCAAGTTTGGTTCAATTTGGACATTGTTTGAGCAGGTTATGCAACTTTGTACACATTTTGGACTTTTCTTGCAATTTGTCACATGCTTTTTGTTCCTTACATGTTTTCATATCATGTTTTAGTTGGATGTGCTTTTTGGAACCTAGATGTACCTTGGTTTGACGGTGACATCTATCTAGTGTGAGTTGGGGTTTTGCTCTCATTAATGAGCTATCTTAGAGGCCAACAATCGATGGTCCCCCTAAATGGGTGATAGAGGATGGCCCTCCTTAGTTTATGGGAACCGATGATGGTCTCTAGAGGTGTGAGGGTCGATGGTCTCCTTTTTTTAGGTTCCTTGGATTGGTGGTTTTCTTGGGAGGGTGTTCAATCAATTATTTTCAACCTTGTGACCTAAGGTTTCAAGAATTGATGGTCACCAAGTGATGAAACTCAATGGCCACTCTCAAAAGCCAAGATCCAATGGCCCTATAGACTCCACAACTAATGGAGCTATTGCTTGCATGGACGTGATGTCCCATGTCCATGGACACTTGGAAAACATGGTAAGACACCTAAACCTTCTCTTCTCTCTCACCCATAGCTATATAAACCTTCCTCCTTTCATGCAAACGAACCCTTTGGACCCCCTTTCTTCTTCCTTACTATCTAGAGCTTGTTCCTCCTTGGCTAGGTGGAGAATAAGGTTCCCAAGGTATAAGAAGGTGGTTGATCTCCTTGCATGTGTGTCTAGGATTCAGATTTACCCTCTCTTGGTGCTTCTGGAGCTTCCTTTGATTGTTCTTGACCTAAGCAAGTAAGCTATCCTTCATTACATTCGTTTTCATTAATTTACTACCTCTTTCTCTCTTATTCTTGGTTGTGTCCATGGTGTTACATTGTGGAGCATGTGTTAGAACTTAAAGAACACATCTTTCTTGCTTCCTTGACCTAGGGTTTGCTTCCTTTCTTGGAGAAGGAGCTTGCTTGGCTGTGTGGAGTGCCTAAGCTAGGGTTTCTTCCTCTCTTGCTTGAGATACCTTGCTATTTGGAGCTACTTCTTCTTCCTAGAGGCGAGTTATATAAATTTCTTCACATTTATTGCTTACTCCTTGCTTGTATGCACTAGATATTTCTTAAAAACAAAGTTATAAGTAGAAAGATCCTACATTTGCTTAGGGTTTGATCTTGGGTGCTAGTTCTTGGATGGTTTATCTTCTTGGATGTACCCTAAACTTTGTGCATGACTTTCCTTTGCTAGAGGAAGATTTAGGTCTTGCTTGCATGTAAAATGATGACTCTTGATGTCTCTCAAATGATGGGTTTTACTTAGGGTTTTTGAACTATTTCCCTTGTTATTTTTTCCAATCGATGGTGCTATCTTGCTAGAACCAATGTCTTGTTCTTAGTGTTTTTGGTTACCTTTCTTATGTCAACTGATGGTCATGCCTCAAGTTCTGTTTGAACTCTTTTGGTGCTCGAGAAATGATGGTCTCAGTGCTCTTATCATGGTTTCAATCGATGGTTTCTTTCCTCCACCAAATGATGGTTTCACTTGGGTTTTTGACTTATTTCACCACATGTTGATGACAACTGATGGCTCCACTGGATCCAACACTCAATGGTCCCACTGGTCCATCAACCTATGGATAATTTGACTCTGGTTCATCAACCAACGGTTAGATCGGGTTGATGGTTCATCAACCAATGATTTGGCTGGGTCAATGGTTTAACAACCAATGGTTACCCTTCATTCAAAGTCTGTAGTCTTTCTAGGTCACAACTTGATGGTTTTATTAGACATATGGTTCAAGGTTTTTACTTGTATTTCATCCAATGGTTTTTCTTATTCAACATCCGATGGTTTTAGGTGAAATTCATGGTTAGATGGCTTAGTTTTTTTATGAAGAATCAATGGTGATATGCCCTTAACTTTGTAGTCTTACCTTTGCCCTCATATGAATGCAAACTTATAGTCACCATAATGAACTGATATGTAACACTAATCTAGCTTATCTTGCTACACCTAACCCTAATGCAAAAAGGTGATGATGATTAGTCATACTTAGCTTCCCCTGTGTGATTTGTATGACGATGGAATATTCTCTGAATGGTGTTATAGCCCTAATATGTTGCTATATGAATATCATAAGCTTCTTAATGCAATTCTATGTTAAACATGTGCATCACAAGAATGGTGATGGTCTATTGAACCTTGTTATAAGGTGTAAAAAGATAATGATGTTCTTGCAAGTGATTATGAGAATGGTCCTAATGACCTTTGGGCATGTCTTGAGCCCTAATGGAGGGTAATCCTCTTCATGATGTGATGGATTGGTATCTTGTGATGATGTGATAAGAAATATGTCTCATATGTTTTATATCTTCTGGAGTTGTCATATAATTATGCTTGCTAGAAATGAATCAGAGTTTATATGTCTTTTTGTTTAATACAGCTTTAACTCATCCAAATGGCATTAACTAATCAAGTGAAACCCTAATCATGTAGTAGCTTGTGTCTTAAATCCATTCCAGTGTCAAAAATTGTTGGATGGATAAATGAGTATTCCTCAAATGGAAGCTTGAAGTTGTATATTGTTGAGTATATGTATGTTCACAAGGATGGTTGTGGTCACACCTTGGTAGGAGAACGGTCGAGGTCATGTCTGCGATGTTATGATTCAGTATATATGATGTTATGAGGACAACTGCGGTTGTACCTCAGATGATATAGTTTTGTATACCATGGTTTTACTAGTTCTATGACCTTTATAAGGACGAAATTGATTGTTCCCTATTGTCATGACCTATATACAAGGGTGGACTAGTGTGTTTTGCAGCTTGAACTTATGTGTCACTGTGGCAGACTCGTACTGACTGAGGGTGCATGAGATCTTAGGATTCTGGATGTCCTAGATCTTGTACTAAATTGATCTTGACTTAATAGTAGTTAGTTGGACTTTGAGTGGTATACCTCAAACTCCCCATGGCTTAATAAAAACATAATCTAGTTGTATAATATATTTGTTTAGGGTTAAACATGATTCACATTGGTTGTTAACCCTTGCCTTGTTTTCTTATGCCGCTTAGTTGTTATATTATGCAATTTCTTAAATGATGATAGTTTTATATGTTCCTTAGACATCTTGTAAATCAAGCTTGATGTTATATTGCATGTTTAACCTGCTCCATATGTTTAATCTATTTAAACTTGTTTAACCTATTTAATAATATAACCTGTTGTAATCAATATCCATTGTTGAGAGTTATATCTCTCGCTGGGACATGGGTCTCACCTAGGGGGTCACCACATCCTTTTAGGTGGTTGTCAGTGATGTGGTCAGGTTTGTGGAGGTGAAGGAGAGAATCTTGGGGAGCATATAGGAGCAGAACGTTGTCTAGTAGTTAGTAGTGTCCTAGCGTTGTTCCTATATTCTCCTATCATGGAAGGAAATATTTTGTAGATGATATGTATATCGACTCAAGTTTTTGGTAGTATTTGATGTTTGTATATGGCAAGTATACGTACAACAAATATTTTATATACATGTTACGACCTCAGCCACTAGACAGATATGTAAATACCTGATATGGTATGTGCTTATATGTTGGTTGTTAAACTTATATTAAAAAGTTTTTGGATATGTTTGTAATGTTTAAATCAGTTTTAATTTACCATTTTTTATGTCTATGTGGTTAATTAGTGATCGATCGTGTTTTGATTTTTGAGTAATCTAGTTTACTGTGATGGGGATTCATAGTTTGGTTGGTGTTAGAGCTTCTTCTTATGCATATATGTCTAGAGAATGTGAAGAGCATGAAGATAGTAGCTTCATCACGCTATGACATGGCAGTAGGTGGAAGGCACGTGATGAGAGAGTTCTTGAGATGGGGACGGAGCAGCCCGTGGTGCCTCAGTTTGACCCTACATCTATGGCAAATATTGTCTTTGAGTCCATGTTTGGATAAATCATGGCAACGAGTACAGACATAGCAGACAAAGTGCCCTTGCCTCAAGCTAGGGCTTTCATCCCTAATGCAGAATCCCAGGGCTTTGGGAAGGCATTTTAGAGGCTGAGAGGTGTTGGAGCGATCAAGTATGTAGGTACAACTGACCAGGACGATGCTAATATGTGGTTAACAGAGCTTGAAAAGGTGTTCAATATCCTCAATATTTTGGAAGGGGACAAGGTGAAACACATTGTTTATTTGTTGAAGGGTGGTGTTGGCCACTGGTGGGCCATAGAAGAGGTGAAGAGATCGGGAGTGATGAAAGGATGGGAAGTTTTTCGGTGGGGTTTCATGAGTTGTTACTTCCTAGAGACGTACAAGACACGAAGATAACACATTCTGAGAAGTTTGCTAGGATTTTATGTCCATCAGGAGTACAAGGCAATTTTTTTGGATCTTTTGAGGTTCTATCCTCATATGGAAGTGATAGAGAAAGAGAGAATCCATAGGTTTGAGAAGGGTTTGAGATTAAAGTTATCTATGATGAAATCATTCTTGGAGAATAGAGAGAAGTTCTATACCTTTGTGGAGTTGGTGAGGAAGATTGAGAAGTCCGCTCTCAAGAAGCGTGAAGCCAATGCTAGGAAGAAGGATAATCGTCTAGTGGCTTTAAGAAGCCAAGGTTTTCTTTTGGATAATATTGACAGTCACAACAGAGGTTGACTTTTTCTAAGTCGAGATCAGGAGTGTCATGACAATGGCCCCCGAGTAAGGGTAGAGGTTGTAGCTTTCAGCCAGCAGGAGCACAATACAACATCAATATTAGTGACAAGGTTGTCTATGCCACAATATGATTTGAGGACTTGACACAAGTGTGGAGAAGTAGGGAATTTAAGGTGGGCATGCCCTGTGAAGGATGAAGAAGTGACACAATAGCCAAGGTAGAGTCATAAAGGTTCACAACAATAACAGTTCAGCAGTAGTGGAGGTAGAGGTGTGGTCAGGCGTTACAAGCAGGATCTTCTGGGCCAGTTGGAAGGGGTCATGTACGACAATAGGAGATGACTAGATTCTACACTATGAGTCAGTCGGAGGGAGTGGTCAGCCCATAGGTCATGACATGTCATATGGAACTATTTCATTCTAACTTATTTGCTTCTTCTTACGTGTTTGTTTTGGTTGACCCGAGTGTGATGCACTTTTTTAAAACCAGTGAGGTGACAAGTAGTTATAGCTTGTCAGTTTGTAGTAGATCTGATATCCTTTTTCTTGAAATCCCTCTAGTTGGTTTTCTTCAGTTGCAGGAGGTGTGTCTATTTTGTGTTCTTTCTTTTTTGGGGTGCAACATTCAAGTGGACCTTATACCACTTGACAGGCATGGATTCGATGTGATCATAGGGATGGATACCTTGGAGAAGTACAAGGTTGTTTTGGACTATAGTTCCAAGGTGCTGATGTTCTATGATGGAGATGTTTCTTGTATCTTCCAAGGAGATAGGAAGATTCTTCTTACATGTTTGTTGTCAGCTATGACAGCAGAGAGGATGTTGAGATACGGTTGTGAAGTTTTTCTAGCACATGTTGTGGATACCAAGGTGAGGGGTCCTAGTATCCAAGAGGTACAAGTGGTGTGAGAGTTTGAGGATGTCTTTCCTGAGGAGTTTCCTAGTGTTCCCTCTCCTAAAGAGATTGATTTTGAAATCACTCTGGTCCCTAGAACACATCCCATAGCACAAGAACCTTACAGTATGGCACCAGCAAAGATGCAAAATTTGAAGAAACAATTACAGGAGCTATTAGAGAAAGGTTTCATTAGACCAAGCAATTCCCTTTGGGGTTCTCCCATGTTTTCTGTGAACAAAAAGGACGGCTAAGTGATTCTTTGTATAAATTACCGACAACTAAGCAAGGTCACAATAAAGAACAAGTACCCATTTTTTAGGATCAATGATTTGTTTGATCAGTTGTGAGGTGCTATGGTGTTCTCAAAGATAGATCTAATGTAATGCCTGGGCTCACTTCCCTAGGCTCTAGTAGAGTTTTAGGAATGATGACTGACCCCACAGACCACCACTAGCCTTAACTATGCACTTTTCCTCACTCACGCGCAAGTCGGGGTCAACTTCCTAACTGGTCACCCATCTTAGTACTACTCCATGCTAAGCACACTTAACTCTGGAGTTCTTTAGTGACGGGCTCCCAGACAAGGAGGTGCACCTTGGTGATATGGGTAGTCCAATCATTCCTTTTAAGATCATGTTATCTAAGGCCTTAAATCCTGGGACATTACAATTTCCCCCACTTGGACTCTTGACGTCCTCGTCAAGGCTCAACTATATGGGCCCATAATATTTCCCCATTTTAGTGTAGATCCAACATGGCCCATGGACACACAAGGTTATAATGGAAAAACTCAACAGCTGGTTATCTAGGTCTGCTGAAGACTACACTGAGATGACTAGAGGATGGCTAGAGACAATGGACCATGACTTTAACGTTGTCCAAGCAGGGAAAATGATTATGGGGGAAGACAAGTACTCCACAAAAAGCTCCAAAGCCTCACACATCCACAACCCAACAATTTGTTATCTACACCGGGTACTAACAAATTGCGTCTTGGAAAAACAAGATAGTCAAGGGGCACTCAGTGCAATTGACCTCTACATTCAGTGGTATGCAGTGGTAGGAAAGAAAGTGAATGTGGGGAACTTCATAATCTGCCACATTCACAACTCTTTTAAGAATCCGATCCAATTCATGACAATGGCGAGAATTATAACTTTTATGGCGCGCCATTTGGGAATTGGGGATGAACAAATGGAACTCATGCACGACACTGCTGAGTGGTCAAGGTTAGACTTAGACCATTTGATCCGACAATTAAGGCTATGCAATGAAAATCTTACAGCTAAATGCTTATCGCTATGCAAATCTTATAGCTAAATGCTTATCGTTATGCCTAAATTTTTCATCTTAAACTACTTGATCTTTTGCTTGATTTTCTCATTGACTCTTTCCTTAAGTTTGGTAATAAATCAAAGGTTATGTGCCTTTTTCATAGCTTAAAGCTCTATTCCCTTGATCTATGTTGTGAATGATGAATCCAAGGTATATGACCGTTGGAAAGAGCTAAAGCATGATCAAAGACTCCTAGATGTGGTTTCATAAGCTTGCATCTATTCTAAGGATCCTTGAATCATAATTACTATATTTTCACACAGGCATCAAGTGGATCATGATGAGTTTTGAACTATAATCAAGTTGAAATGTTTTCCTTGATGGACTATATGCCCTCTTACCTTAGATTGAGTCAAAAAGATGAAAAATTAAAAGTTTGCAAAAGAGGATTGGCCGCCCACAAAACCCCAAAAATATCAAAAGAGTTCGAACCCAGGCCTATAAATTAGAATTCAGAGAATAAAAGCCTATGTGTGAATAAATGAGTGCTTGTTTCCTCTTTTAGGAGAGTTGAGGATGGTGCCCAACCGGTGTATGACTACGCTCATGAATGCGGGTATGTTGTGCCTAGTAGTATCACTCCAAAAGCTCATTAGAGAGTCACTAGGAACCCCTAGGAGATATATGAGATCATCCCAGTAGGAGGGTTAGTTTGAGCACAGTACGAGGAGTTTGTCTTACCGCTCTGGGTCAACTGGCTCACACTGCAGGGACTGTTGCTCGTTACATGGACCATCCTGACGTAGATTGGGATTCTCATAAGTCATTAGAGTCTTTTCACTTTGTTTCTTAGGACCTGAATATGTGAGAGGCACGTTCCCCTGATTGGCCTACATGGATAGATAATGATTGCTCACTACTCATTACCCGCGTAATCATCTATTTGACAATGATTTTATGTTGTATAATTATGATTCAAACCCCCATGAGTATCAACAGGTTACAATGAACTAGCTTAATCTTGCCTGGTTACTCTTTGATCTTACTTTGGCAGGATTGTGCTCGATTGGTGGGGGTTTGTTCTGAAATGACATGGATCGGGAGAATTGATGTTTTAAACTATTTTTTCTTAGCCTTAGCATTTATCGCCAAGCTTAATTTGGATGTTATCTTTTTTCTCTTTGAGCATAGTTTTTCTTGAGACAAGCAAAGATTTAAGCTTGGGGGGGTTGATAACACCCAAATCTACATGTTTATGATAAGCATTTATCTGTAGTTTTGTATCGATATAGCCCTAATATTCCCTATTTATCCCATGTTCCTTATCTTTCAATAACTTATACCCTTGCATAGATAAAGTTGATTGAATTAGCCAATTTTTGGGACTTGCAGACACCAAAATTGAAAAGACATGGATTCTCCAAAGGATCCTCCCCAGTGTATGTGTTTTTGCAGCAGTTAAGTCTACACCACGACCACAGTCAGTAGGGTCTCGACTGTGACCGCGATACCTATGCTCGCCACAACCGTGACCGCGGTCCTCAGGGTCCCAACCGCGACCGAGGTACTCACACTCACCCCAACTGCAACCGTAGTATTTGACACCACCGCGACCGCGGTTTGGATATACACCTCGACCGCCATCCAAGCCACTGTCGCCACTGATGAGCTAACTGCGGTCTAAATATACACCTCGACCACGGACCCGACCTCGACCAAGGTGATTCATTAACCTTAACTACGGCCACAGAATGCACCTCGACTACAGACCGCAACCCGCGGTCATCACCACAACCGCGGTGACTGGAGCCGAGATCTAGTTCAAAACCGTGACTGCACCGCCTATAAATACTCACCCCTTTCCACCTGAAGGGGGGTTCAGATCTTGGGAGTTTTTTCAGTTGTTGGTCTCGACCCAATGAGGTTCCCAGAGCACCGTGGGAGAGTCTGGAGGTCCAAGAAGGCCAAAGTGCTCATTCTATGCTCGTCTCTTCAACATGCTTCCATCTTCCACCATTTTCCCACTTCTATCTACTGACTAAGCTATTGTTCGGGGTGGATCTAGAGAGAGAGGAGGCCAAGGAGGACCAAAAGACGAGATCCGACCTATACGGAGGCTAAGGAGAGAGAGCCACCTCTCCTCTACAGGCTAAATCTCTTCTCCTTCACCTTCCTTCTACTGTTCTCCTTTGTTTCTGTACAAACGATGTTCTTCCATCTTTGTTCAGTGTCGACTATGCTTGTCCATGGCTAGTTGAACTCCTTCTTGGCTATGTAGCCCCGTTTTGGGCATTTTTATGTACTTTTACCTTAAGCAAGTAGATTTAATTCAGATCTAATATGTTAGCTGCTCTATCTTCTCTTTCTGATGATGATTGCTAGTTTGGTTGATCTCTTTCTTGCTTGAACTTCTATTTCTACCTATATCGAAAGATTCGTTGTAGAAATAGATAAGAGAAAGTAGTTTGGATCTGAATCTAAGAGGAGGGCGGTACAAGGTGATAAATGTTCCTAGCACATCGAAATATTCTAGACCTGAGAGGGTATTTAGAATATTCTAGGGTGCTGATCTGTCATCCTTGAGAGAGGATTCACAATGTTGATGGGTTTTAGTCACGCTTTGCGAGAGTGAGCGGGATGACCCCACATGAACAGATATCACGGTGCGTGCTATATCTGGGTGTAGGTTACTTGTTGTGGTGTTTGAGGGTTGTCTACACCCAAGAACGGGTACATAGACTGCCCAGGTTGTGGTTACATAATTGAGAACTCCTTTACTCCGATTAGTAGAATCTTGTAGACTCTATTTTATTTTTCCTTTCTTTGTTTTTGTTTTAATTCATGACAACCCACTAGACTAGTTCTAGCACATATTTTCATCGACTTTTGTTTTGGATTATGTGACCTAAGAACAAAATCTCTGACATCCTAAACATCACCACATCCCTGTGTTCGACCCCGTATATCTACTTTGACCCCATAATAAAAGTTGTGGGGGTCCTTGAAGGTTTTGGGTTATAAATTCAAAAGTTTGATTCCTTCTGAACCCGCCACCGTATTCTAGATGCGTGATTTGGGACAGATCAACATTGTACTTGTAGGTGTGCATAGTATATATTATGTTCTAAATGATTACATACTATCCTAAGTATCAACAATACTATCTTAGTTGTTGTCAATGTCATCTTCACTTGTATGCTATTAACTTATTGACCATGTTCTTGATGATATGCAATAAGAAATATTTTAATCAATTACCTACCAATCCAATCTGCACCTAAATATCTTTGTTAGGGCATGTGATCCTCTAGGTCAGATCTTGGTGGGGGGTTTTGAGGGAATCCTAGAATTCATAACCCTTTGAACTAGATTGTTTGTTCCCTACTCCTTGGAACAAAACTAGGGTTACCCCTTGTAGTTGGTTATCAATGATCTTTACTGATCATTTTTCATAGCAGTTCATACAATCATATTCTGGTGGATGAAATTGTTAAGCCTAAAAGGTAGGGGAAATTTCATTTTCCTCTTTGAGCCATCATGGTATGCTAAAGGCATACCAAGTGATTGTCCATTAAGGAAAGAAATGTCACTAGATCTCATGGTTTTCATATTCCCATTGTGGTCCATTTTTAGGGTTGGGTTTTGTCTAGAAACTTTAGGTTGTCTTGCAGAGTCTAACATCTCCTATATGTGGCCTTATAGGAAAAATCACCCCCAAGCAAGCATGATACTTGTTGGAGTCTAAAATTTGCAAATTGGGTCGTGGATAGTAAGGACGTGTCATTGGGATTGACTTTTCAAGGTCGTACTACTAGTTATTAGATCTTGTTGGGTTGCACCAATGTTTGTGAGTGGCAAATGACTTGATTGACATTGGAGATGGGTACCATGGAAGAAGCTTGGAGGAAGAAATAGGAAAAGAGAATAAGGATGACAACACCATTACTGGAGTGTTGGAAATGGATACCACACCACAAAATTTGGCATAGAGGAGATGGGCGATAAGAACTAGAAAGTGTGGGGGTGAGAAGTTTAGTGGAAGAAGAAGATCGATAAGATCTGGGCCTATGGTTTTCATCGACCATGTTGTACTCTAGCTCCACATTTAAGGTGGGAGATAAGGTTTTGGGGGTAAATGAAGGTAAGCTAACAAATTCTAGTTGCTGGAAGCTTTGTTTCCGAGTTGGTGGCGGTGGAGCTCAATTCCTGAGCAGACCATAATAGGTAGATATCAAGGATATCATCTACGGTTTCAATTGTAAATGAAGGAAGGAGATTATGGAAGGTTATGTGAGGATAAATAGCAGAAGAGAAGGAAGGATGATAGAGGGGAAAGAGGAGGTGAATAGGGAGAGAAGATGAGGGAGGGAGGGGAAGGAAATGATGAAGTGGAAGAGGAAATGTAAGACCCCTGACCTTGCAGTTTCATTGAACATGCTTGCTTATAATAATTGGATGCTTAAAACCCTAATATAATACTAATATGTGCTTTGATATCATGTGAAAAGCTTAAGTTTCAATTTTGGTCCAATTTGGTATTGTTTGAGCAAGTTATGCAATTTTATGCTTATTTTGTGATTTTATGCAATTTACCCATATCTAAGGTTTTCTTGTAATTTGTCACATGGTTTTGTTCCTCACATGTTCAATTATCATTCTTGAGTTATTTGTACCTTGGGGCACCTTGTTTCACCTTGATTTTATGGTGACACCTAGCTAGGGTTGAGTTTAGGGTTTGCTCTCATGGATGAGCTACCTTGGGGGCCATAGCTTGATGGTTCTCCTAGTTGATTGAGATCCTATGGTTCTCCTTATTAGTAGGGAACCTATGGTGGTCCATTGAGGTGTGAGGGTTGATGGTTTCCTCTCTATAAGCTCATTGGATCAATGGTTTACCTAGAGAAGTGCTCAAATGATCATTTTCACCCTTGTGACCAAAAGATTAACATATGATGGCTCACGTGTGTTGGAGGTTTATGGTTGGCTTGAGAAATCAATATTATATGTTCCTACTAACTCTCACAACTGATGGATCTACTTCTTTGCATGGACGTGATTCTTTAGGCCATGGACACATGACAATCCTAGTAGGACACCTTAACCTTCTCTTCTCTCTCACCCATAGCTTTGTATACCTCCCTCTTCCCATGAAAGCAAACCCTTTGGACCCCTTTCTTATTCATTTATGTTTGTAAATTGTCTCCCTTTTCTTGTTGGATAAGAAAGAGCTCAAGGTAAAAGAAGGTGGCCGATCTGCTTGCATGTGCACCTACGGTTTAGATCTACCCTAGTAGAGGTCGTTTGGTGCTTCCTTGCTTGGTTTCTTAGCCTAGGTAAGTAATATCTCCCTCCTTTACTTCACTTTTATTTGTTGTCCTACCTTCTCATCTCTTCTTCTTTGTCATAATCATGGTTTTCCATGGTAGAGCTTGTTCTAAAGCTTGAAGAACATCTTGTTCTTGCTTCCTTGACCTAGGGTTTTGCTCTCTATTGTTATAAGGCTTGAAGAACATCTCTTTCTTGCTTCCTTGACCTTGGGTTTTTCTAACTTTTGGTGAAGGATATATCTTGTCTGAGTGGAGTGCTCAAGCTAGGGTTTCTACCTTCTTTCCCTCGAGCTACCTTGCTATTTGGAGCTTCATCTTCATCCTAGAGACGAGTTATATAACTTCCTCCACGATTATTGCTTACTCCTAGCTTGCATTTACTAGTTGTTGCTTAAAAATGACGTTCTAAGTAGAAAGGTTTTACTTGTGACTAGGGTTTGAGTTTATGTGATGGTTCTTGAGTAGTTTATCTTCATGGATGAACCATACACCTTGTTCATGAACTTTCCTTGGTAGAGGAATCTCTATACCTCTCTTGCATGTCACAACATGGATTTTGCTCTCAAATGATGGTCATGACTTAGGGTTATAGAGATGATTTTCCTTCTTGTTTTGCAACTCGATGGTTTCACGCTTGGTTCTATTTTTATTTACCTTATGGTGCCAACATATGGCTTTGACTTGGTTGCTCTTTTTTGTGCTCTCTTGTTGTTATGACCACAATTGTGTTTAACTGGTAAACTAGGGTTTACCTGAATGATTACATGCTTGATTAGATTGAACATCATTTAGACTTGATTAATGATAGTAGATCAATTGTGATGTTTCAAACCTAAGAAGAAACTCTAACTATGATTTTATTTTGAAGAATTAGGGTTTGAGAAATGTAAACCCTAATCGGTAAAAATTAGGGTTTACTTGGATGATTGTATGCTTAATTAAGTTAATCATTGTTTGAATCTTGATTAATGATGGTAGTTAAGTTTTTATTTTTTAAATACAATAATAAGGTTTAATCATACTTTGATCCACATAATTAGGGTTAACATTTGAAAACCCTAATTGACCCAAATTAGGGTTTGATAGTACATGAATATGGAATTTGATCAGGATAGCAGTGTGGTAAATGATTTTTCATATTTTCTAAAAATTTTGTATTTAATTGAATTTTGAATATGATATGTATAACTCAATCATGCATATTGGAGAAAAATATAAGTATATTTGAATGTTCTTTGAATGGGGTTATCGGTCAACTATACTTCGACCAAAATGCTGACAAAGTGCTTTTTAACAGTGTAGTTTTTTATTTTTAATTATTTATTGGTAACTCCAAATAATCTGAAATTTTAACAGAGATCTGAAACGCAATCATAAACAACATATAAACATTTCATAATTTTTGGATGTGTTTAGACCTTATCAGTAGACGAATTATAGTAACTGACATTTTTGCATAATTCTGGAAAGCAGTGCACTATTAGATTTTTAATTATTTAATGGGAGATTGGAATGATCTCAAAATTTAATAGAAGCTTAGTACCTAAGTTATACACAACATTATAAATTATCATAATTTTTGGAGAAGGTTTGATCTCTGAAATACATGAATTACAGAAACCTTTTTATGACAGAAAAATCTACTGAAATAAGAAAAAGTGAAGTGAGGGGTCAAAGTGCAATTGACCCAAGCAGCTCAATTGATCTATATGGTCAACAAAGGTCCCTAGCAGCTCTCATAATTCTTAATTCATTCCAAAGAAATGAAATCCTAGAGAGAGAGGGAGAGTTAGGGTTTGAGAGGAGAAAGTGGTGGAATTGCTGAATTAGGGTTTTGCGGTCCGAGGAATGGTGAAATCAAGTAAGTTTAGCTTCTTTGTATAGACTTTCATGGTGAATCTTCTCTCACATGTCTAGATTCCGTCCCTCCCCTGATTTGATCCGAATTAGTATCAAAATTTCCCCTTTTCTCATTCTTTCTTCATAATTCCTTATTTTTAGGGTTTCCGAGTTGAAAGGAAGAAGAATAGGGTGAATTGCTAGGGATTTGATAGGACTTTGAGATTTTCAGGATGATCTTCATTTTTAAGGTGTTTTCACACCTTAGGGTGAGTGGGAACTTCCTTTAAACTGTATATTGCACGAAATTTGATTAATTCATCCATATCCTTTAACTGCTTAGTATGCGACTACAAACCCTAAATTGTCTATATGATCTAAGTTGTTGCAAAATGATATGAAATGGAATCTTCCTCTGTTTGAATGAATTTCAGATGATAAAATCATATTATAAATGTATACAATACATCCTAATGAGAATTCCCTTAGTATTCGCTGAGGTTATAAGAGTAAACTGAAATATAGGGAATTTGTCTATGACTTAAATTGTTGTATAATTAAATAGAGAAATTTGTTTATCTAGTTTCCCTTGGTTATGAATGATTGTGTATCCAAATTCATAGTACACATATGTCAGATACTATCTTGGATTTCACTTAAGGTGAATAGTGTTTGTTTGATATCTCAATAAAAAGGGTGAAACCCTAGATGCGAGGAAAGTTGGATATTTACAAATAGATATCTTGAAAATCCATTTGAAGGGATTTTCTTGATATGATAGACTTTATTTATTCAATTTTATTCTTGATGCATGATATCTCAGTGAATAGCATGAAAACCTAAATTTAGCTCAGTTCTAAGGTTTCATACATATATTGATTGTATATGATTTTAGCAGTCTTTATTTAGTAAATGTTATGTCGTATGAAATCCTTAAGAGAGCCATGTGATAAGTGAATGAGGTAATTGAAACCCTAAGGATAGGGTGTTTCCAAGTGATAAGTGAATGAGGTAACTGACACCCTAAGGATAGGTTGTTGCCATGTGATAAGTGAATGAGGTAAATGAAACCCTAAGGATAGGGTGTTCAATGAATCAAGTGTTGTGATATCAAAGTTCTCAGTATGAGATGTGGTGATGCTTAATAGTTCAATTGCATGATTTTACTGTATAAAATGCCAAGTTGACATGTATTCTATTTATTTAAGAATTTTAGTTTGCCTGTATGTATAGCATGATGATTACTCAGAATATTACTGTGTTTTGAATATACTGCTCTACCAAGTTTATATGTGTGAAATATTTGAATGAGAATACTTGTTTAGTAGACATGATATATGTTTGAATACATGAGAAATGCTATATGTGAACGAGTAAGGAGAAACCCTAAGAATAGGGTAAACAATATGTTAAGCCTTCAGTTCAGTATTATTGGTGAATTTAGTTCAGTAGTCTGAGTAGTCAGTAAGATACAAAGTTAAAAGAAATCAGTCTAAGAGAAAGATATAATCAAGTTATAATAGACTCAGGAGCCCTGAACACCGTGAAACCCGTCTGTGAGGTCTGTGCCTAAGGGGTGAAATGACCTAACCCTGGCAGTGTCCGGTATACGGGGGTCGGATCGTACCAATAGGTGGTACGAGGGATGAAGCCCTAGTGGAAGTCTCCTGAAATTACAGAATGTAGTGTCTAACATCAACCAGAGGGCCTGGTGGCACTAGAGTACAGAAAAACCAATATGTGGCTTGACTCTCCGCCTGTGTGCTCAGGTTAGAGGAGGAGTCTAGAGGCCAGAGTGCCAATACACTGTAGCAGACCAGTGAGAAGTCAGACTTAGCTTTTTCCTGGGGGTATAAGCTAAGTCTTCTATTGTGTGATCGTAGTGCATTGTGAGTCTCATATGTAGGGTACACTGCATATGATTAGGGCATAAGCTAATATATGATCATATAGGTTTGGAGAGTTTCTTATAAGTAAAAAGAGTTAAGTATGATTTGAATACAGTTTCATAGTAGTTGTTATTTAAATTCCATATTTACATTCTTTATTATTTTAACTATATTGTTTTAGATTTGCTTAGTGTAGTAATTACTTTTGTTATAATTGATATCAGTTTCTCAAAGGTATAACTGTAATTATATAAGTGCTTTAGACTGTTTCTTTGAAGTTCTCATTCACTGAGCGAGTAGGCTCACCCCTCTACACAAATTGTTTAGGAAACCACATGGACTTGAAGAAGGACAAAGCATCAGAGTATATCTACCACATGAGTTAAGTATGAGTTTAGTTAAGTTCAGTCAGTCCCTATCACTCTAGGTTCTTGTATAGATGTGAGAGATTTATAAATGATGTTTGTATCTTTGTTTCCTTGATAAGTGAGAATGTATCTGATTATCATGTCATATGTACATGGAAGTGTGAGAAATAGAATGACTATATCAATGTGTATCATTAAATGTTGAGATCATATTAGAGTAATAAAAGTTTAATTCTCTTGTATAGTTTGTTTATGTGATTGAATGTGAGAAAAAAAAGAGTTGAAATAAAAAGAAAAAGTTGGGAGTGAACTTTGTATTAAGTGTAATCCTCTTAGTCATGCCCTAATTTCATGATTTGTGATAATCGTGGGATGTGGGTGTGACAGCTTTGGTATCAGAGCTTAGGCTGAGTCGTCAGGGACCATTAGGATAGAAACTTAGAGTTATTAGTGTGGTATTAGGAGTTGATGTGTTAATAGCTCTGGGAAGTCTGGGTATTTGGATGCGCTGGCCCGATATCTGAATACTTAGATTGACCAGTATCAAGATACTCTGTCTATTCTTCTCTGGATGCCCTGGCCAGGTATGTAGAGGAAGAATGGGCTAGAGAGAGATCCTAGAAATCCTAGGGTTAAGAGACCAGAAAGTAATGAAGAAGTTAGAGATTAAACATAGAATGTGATACAACTCTTGCTTTATATTGCTTCTTTGATTGGAGATCAATAGAAATGCTCTTATATGTATGAATTTAGATTATTGGTTTGTAGAATATATATGATTCTTTATTATTGTTGTGTATCATGAAGTGATTTAGTTATTGTTATTATTATTTGTATCAAGTAGATCAGAATTTATGATTAAATGAGTTTGCCCTAAGTGGATATTCTTTCCACATGTTTGAGATTAATAGGAGTTGGTTAATCCTAAGTAGCTCTTGGCTTCAGGACTACAGGTTCGGCCTGGTCCGGCTGGCAAGATGTGTTACTGGGATCTAATGACTCCTGTTAACAGTATAATAAGAGTAGACTCTGGATAAATTGGACACACATCATAGTGAGAATGTACATACACTAAGATGTTGAAACATATGGGAAATATTAGAATAGCTAAGAATCAGTTGGAAGTGATATCTGAGATCCAACTTTGGGACCTCATATGAGAAACCCTTAATTGGGAATAAAGGAACACGACATAAGGTTCAGATTAAGTTTAAGGATTAGTAATATATGAGCTTTAAATATGAATTATGAAAAAGATATGAGAAAAGTATATAAGGGCCAAGATAGTAAGAATCAATCATGAGGAATGGACTATATAATTGAGCACAATGCTTTTATGTACTCCAAAACAAAGGAAAAATAGAAGAAAAGAGTTGAGTAGACAATAAGTAAATATAAGTGAAGAGTCTTCATAAGAGTTAAAGTAAAGAGAATTAGATGAACATGTAAATCATAAGACTAGGATAAGAAACTAAGTTAAAACAAAGAGAAATGTTAGAAATGATGAGCTTAATTAAGGAATGAAGGTTATGATATAATTGAGAGCATGGAATGTATACCTTAATTATGAACTTTAACACATTCATCCTAACTACCTTTGGATTCCAAGTCTCTATAGAACAACAAATTAGTTTCTAAAAGAAGAACAAAAGTGTAGCTTAACCAGTGAATAAGTCATGCAAAGGTAGAGTATATTCAAGAGGGAAAAACTTGTTTGAAAGAGAAATTAAGTTTGGCCCATGCATGAGCCATTTGATTTAAAATGAAGGATATGTAATGTATTAAACATGAGTTAAAACTAGTAGAGAGATTATTGATTTAGAATTTCAACTTCACATTAGTAAAAGGATAAAGGAAATGTGTGCAACATGGTATACATAATCATACACATGAATAAGAAACATGATCATAAGAGAACAATTAGAAGTTAAAGATGACAGGTGGAATAGTAGTATATGGTAAGGGGATAATGGAAAGTAAGGAAGGGTTTGAAACATGATGGATTAATATAGATTATAAAAGAAAGAGGTTGCGAGATTCAAGAAATTGCTAATTAGTCAAGTATCCTTGTTGATAATTAAGTAAGCCTACATATGAGAAATGTATTAAGGGGATGTTTGAATATAAGAATTCCAAGTCTCAGAATCATCTTCTCTTTCATATCTTCCTTAATGAGAGAAAGGTGGGAATGAAATGATAAGAAAATGAATCATATATGATGCATAACCACCGTGGTAGAGACATCTAGTGAATGTAATAATGACACACAATATGATGATGAAACCCTAGCAGGGTAAATTGAGAATGTAATCTATCTGAATGGCCAAGTAAGAGGAAGGAAATTCAATTGATGAGATAAGGAATACTTTAGTAAAACTTGTGTGATCAAAAGTTTGAATTTCAAATTAAGGGAGCAAAGTCACATCACAATAACATCATGCTACTGATAAGGACCAAACCCTAGAATGTTTATTGTTGTAGTAGTTCAAGGGTTGTCACTAGTGATTTGACCTTGAATACTACCATCTCTATAAAATAAAATCATGAAATTTGCACTATGAGAAGTAAACTAGCATTGATAGTAATCCATGTTTTAAAGGTAGTTAATATGAAAGGTAGATAAACAATATGGAAATGATTCAGAGTAAAGGATAAGAAATAGATTTTAAATATAAGAAGCATGTTTTGAAAAGGGGAAATACAATATGATTGAAGGGCGATATGAAATAAATTCTTGCAATGATAGCAAGAATGATGAATAATCTATTTGTACCTTGTATGGTTCAATTTTTGGGATGTTTAATCTACATGATTAAAATGATAAGGATAAGTAGCAAAAAAATAAGTAGCGTGAATGAGGAGAGAGATAAGAGATAATAATGGCTTTTAGTAATATGTGAATTTGTTTTTAGAAGTATAATGTGTTGAAGGTATATTAAGGGATGTAAATTGGTTCTACATATGGTTTCAGTATACATGTGTAAGCAATATGTTAATTAAAGGTGTCTGATAGTTTAAGTCATTCATACCAATAATCCATCTTAGTATTGTACAATTGTGGTATGGTGATATGGGTTGAATGATGATGGAAAAAATGGAGGGTTACCCTGAATAAGGTAGTCTTACCTATTCACTCATATGAATAGAAGGGATGATAACCATATTGTATTGATATGTAACCCTAATGAGGTATAGCATGCTATACCTAGCTTTAATATAATTAAGTGATGGTAATTGGGTATGAATAGTCATTGAATGACTAATAGAATCATGGAGTACTCTCTTACTATTGTTGAACCTTAGGATGCTATAATCTGATGGTTATACCTTGAATTATGTGTGGGTTCATACTTGAGCATTGTATGGAATGTGATGGTAATGCTTCACCTTATGCATCCATGATCCAATGGGGATGTTGTGAGTAGTAATGTATAATTGTTATTGAATATAGACTTTTAACTCAAGACTGTTTTGCTATTTGAGTAGAATAATAGTAAAATTCAAGAGAAAATTATGAACTCTCTTTCGTGACTTAGAGGTAATACATAACAATAGTACATATTGAGCCGCATGAATTGAAATAGTTAGTTCAGATTATCAATGTTGAGGTAACACCTCAAGATTATGAAAATTTTGAAATGATTGTTTCTTTCTCTATCCTATGATTGATTATGGCATGAAGAATTCATTTTTTATCATTGAGCATTCCTGATTTAAACATGTTGTGATTTAGTAAAGAATTAAAGGACTTAATGTTGAAAACTACATGCAAGTATGAAATACAAGAATATAATGGCATATATGATTTCAAAAGATTAAAATAAACCTTGAATGTATTTTACTTGCATATTTATGTTCCAGGGACGAAACCTTTTTAGGGGGGAGAATTGTTATGACCACAATTGTGCTTAATTGGTAAACTAGGGTTTACCTAAATGATTACATGCTTGATTAGATTGAACATCATTTAGACTTGATTAATGATAGTAGATCAATTGTAATGTTTCAAACCTAAGAAGAAACTCTAACTATGATTTTAGTTTGAAGAATTTGGGTTTGAGAAATGTAAACCCTAATCGGTAAAAATTAGGGTTTACTTGGATGATTGTATGCTTAATTAAGTTAATCATTCTTTGAATCTTGATTAATTATGGTACTTAAGTTTTTATATTTTAAATACAATAAGAAGGTTTAATCATGGTTTGATCCACTAAATTAGGGTTAACATTTGAAAACCCTAATCGGCCCAAATTAGGGTTTTGATAGTACATGAATATGGAATTTGATCAGGATAACAATGTACTAAATGATTTTTCATATTTTCTACAAATTTGTTATTTAATTGAATTTTGGATATGCTATGGATAACTCAATCATGCACATTGGAGAAAAAATTCAGAATATTTGAGTGTTCTTGGAATGTGGTTCTTGGCCGAACCATACTTCCACCAAAATGCTGACATAGTGCTTTTCATTAGTGTAGTGTTTTATTTTTACTTATTGATTCTTAACTCCAAATTATCTGAATTTTTAACTGGAGATCTGAAACTCAATATTAAACAACATGTAAAATTTCATAATTTTCCGATGCGTTTAGACCTTATCAAGAGATGAATTACAATAACTGACGTTTTTGCAGAATTCTGGATAGCAGTGCACTATTCGATTTTTAATTATTTAATGGGAGCTTGGAATGATCTCAAATTTAACTAAAGCTTAGTAGTAACTCAATTATACATAACATGCTAAATTATCATAATTTTTGGAGAAGGTTTGATCTCTGAAATACATGAATTACAGAAACCTTTTTCTGACGGCAAAATCTGCTGAAATAAGAAAAATTTAAGTGAGGGATCAAAGTGCAATTGACCCAAGCAGCTCAATTGCTCTATATGGTCAACCTAACACCATAGAAGCTCTCATAATTTGTAATTCATTCCAGAGAAATGAAATCCTAGAGAGAGGGAGAGTTAGGGTTTGAGAGGAGAAAGTGGTGGAATTGCTGAATTAGGGTTTTGCGGTCCGAGGAATGGTGAAATCAGGTAAGTTTAGCTTCTTTGCATATCCTTTCATGGTGAATCTTCTCTCACATGTAAAGATTCCATCCCTCACCGTATTTGATCTTAATTTGTATCAAAATTTCCCCTTTTCTCATTCTTTCTTCATAATTCCTCATTTTTAGGGTTTCCGAGTTGAAAGGAAGAATAATTGGGTGAATTGCTAGGGATTTGATAGGACTGTGAGATTTTCAGGGATGGTCTTCGTTTTTAAGGTGTTTTCACACCTTAGGGTGAGTGGTAACTTCCTTTAAACTGTATATTGCACGAAATTTGATTAATTCATCCATAGCCTTTAATTGCTTAGTATGCGACTACAAACCCTGAATTGTCTATTTGATCTAAGTTGTTGCAAAATGATATGAAATGGAATCTTCCTCTATTTGAATGAATTTCAGATGATAAAATCATATTAGAAATGTATACATACATCCTAATGAGAATTCCCTAAGTATTCATAGATGTTATAAGAGTAAACTGAAATATAGGGAATTTGTCTATGATTGAAATTGTTGTATAATTAAATAGTGAAATTTGTTTATCTGGTTTCTCTTGGTTATGAATGATTGTGTATCTGAATTCATAGTACACATATGTCAGATACTATCTCAGATTTAGCTTAAGGTGAATAGTGTTTGTTTGATATCTCAATAAAAAGGGTGAAACCCTAGATGCGAGGAAAGTTGGATATTTGCAAATAGATATCTTGAAAATCCATTCGAAGGGTTTTCTTGATATGATAGACTTTATTTATTCAATTTTATTCATGATGCATAATATCTCAGTGAATGGCATCGAAAACTAACTTTAGCTCAGTTCTAAGGTTTCAAACATATATTGATTGTATATGATTTAAGCAGTTTTTATTCAGTAAATGTTATGTCGCATGAAATCCTTAAGAGAGCCATGTGATAAGTGAATGAGGTAACTGAAACCCTAAGGATAGGGTGTTACCAAGTTATAAGTGAATGAGGTAACTGAAACCCTAAGGATAGGGTGTTGCCATGTGATAAGTGAATGAGGTAAATGAAACCCTAAGGATAGGGTGTTTAATGAATCAAGTGTTGTGATACCAAAGTTCTCAGTATGAGATGTGGTGATGCTTAACAATTCAGTTGCATGATTTTAGTGTATAAAGTGCCAAGTTGACATGTATTCTATTTATTTAAGAATTTTAGTCTGCCTGTATGTATAGTATGATGATTACTCAGAATATTACAGTGTTTTGAATATACTGCTCTGCCAAGTTTATATGTGTGAAATATTTGAATGAGAATACTTGTTTAGTAGACATGATATATGTTTGAATACATGAGAAATGCTATATGTGCACGAGTAAGGAGAAACCCTAAGAAAAGGGTAAACAATATGTTAAGCCTTCAGTTCAGTATTATAGTGAATTTAGTTCAGTAGTCTGAGTATTCAGTAAGATACAAAGTTGAAAGAAATCAGTCTAAGAGAAAGATATAATCAAGTTATAATAGACTCAGGAGCCCTAAACACCGTAGAACCCCTCTGTGAGGTCTGCACCTTAACCACCTAACCTTGGTAGTGTCCAGTATACATGGGTCAGATCGTACCAATAGGTGGTACGGGGGGACGAAGCCCTAGTGGAAGTCTCCTGAAATTACAAAATGTAGAGTCCAACATCAACCAGAGGGCCTGGTGGCACTAGAGTACAGAAAAACTAATACAGGGCTTGACTCTCTGCCTGTGTGCTTAGGTTAGAGGAGGAGTCTAGAGGCCAGAGTGCCATTACACTGTAGCAGACCAGTGAGAAGTCAGACTTAGCTTTTTCCTGGGGGTATCAGCTAAGTCTTCTATTGTGTGATCGTAGTGCACTACGAGTTTCATATGTAGGGTACACTGCATATGATCAGGGCATAAGCTAAAATATGATCATATAGGTTTAAAGAGTTTCTTATAAGTAAAAAGAGTTAAGAATGATTTGAATACAGTTTCATAGTAGTTGTTCTTTAAATGCAATATTTACATTCTCTGTTATTTTAACTGTATTGTTTTAGATCTGCTTAGTGTAGTAATTATTGTTGTTATAATTGATATCAGTTGCTCAAAGGTATAACTATAATTATATCAGTGCTTTAGACTATTTCTTTGAAGTTCTCATTCATTGAGCAAGTAGGCTCACCCCTCTACTCAAAATTTTTAGGGAAACCACATGGACTTGAAGAAGGTCAAAGCATCAGAGTAGATCTACCACATGACTTAAGTATGACTTTAGTTAAGTTCAGTCGGTCCCTATCACTCTAGGTCCTTGTATAGATGTGAGAGAGTTATAAATGATGTTTGTATCTTTCTTTCCTTGATAAGAGAGAATGTATCTGATTATCATGTCATATGTACATGGAAGTGTGAGAAATAGAATGAGTATATGAATGTGTATAATTAAATGTTGAGATCACATTAGAGAAACTAAAGTTTAATTGTCTTGTAAAGTTTGTTTATGTGATTGAATGTGAGAAAACAAAGAGTTCAAATAAAAAGAAAAAGTCGGGAGTGAACTTTGTATTAAGTGTAATCATCTTAGTCATGCCCTAATCTCATGATTTGTGGTAATCGTGGGATGTGGGTGTGACAGCTTTGGTATCAGAGATTAGGCTGAGTTGTCAGGACCATCATGATAGAAACTTAGAGTTATTGGTGTGGTATTAGGAGTTGATGTGTCAATAGCTCTGGGAAGTCTGGGTATTTGGATGCCCTGGCCCGATATCTGAATACTTAGATTGACCAGTATCAAGCTACTCTATCTATTATTCTCTGGATTCCCTGGCCAGATATGTAGAGGAAGAATGGGCTAGAGAGAGACCTTAGAAATCTTAGGGTTAAGAGACCAGAAAGTAATGAAGAAGTAAGATAATAAACATAGACTGTGATACAACTCTTGCTTTATATTGCTTCTTTGATTGGAGATCAATAGAAATGCTCTTATATGTATGAATTTAGATTATTGGTTTCTAGAATATATATGATTCTTTATTATTGTTGTGTATCATGGAGTGATTTAGTTATTGTTATTATTCTTTGTATCAAGTAGATCATAAGTTATGTTTAAATGAGTTTGCCCTAAGTGGATATTATTTCCACATGTTTGAGATTAATAGGAGTTGGTTAATCCTGAGTAGCTCTTGGCTTCAGGACTACAGGTTCGGCCTGGTCTGACTAGAAAGATGTGTTACTGGGATCTAATGAATCCTATTAACAGTATAATAAGAGTAGACTCTGGATAAATTAGACACACATCATAGTGAGAATGTACATACACTAAGATGTTGAAACATATGGGAAATATTAGAATAGCTAAGAATCAGTTGGAACTGATATCTGAGATCCAACTTTGGGACCTCATATGAGAAACCCTTAATTGGGAATAAAGGAACACGGCATAAGGTTCAGATTAAGTTTAAGGATTAGTAGTATATGAGCTTTAAATATGAAATATGGAAAAGATATGAGAAAAGTATGTAAGGGCCAAGATAGTAAGAATCAATCATGAGGAATGGACTATATAATTGAGTACAATGCTTTTATGTACTCCAAAGCAAAGGGAAAATAAAAGAAAAGAGTTAAGTAGACAATAAGTAAATATAAGTGAAGAGTCTTCATAAGAGTTAAAGTAAAGAGAGTTAGATGAACATGTAAATCATAAGACTAGGATAAGAAACTAAGTTAAAACAAAGAGAAATGTTAGAAATGGCGAGCTTAATTAAGGAATGAAGGTTATGATATAATTGAGAGCATGGAATGTATACATTAATTATGAACTTAAAGACATTCATCCTAACTACCTTTGGATTCCAAGTCTCTATAGAACAACAAACTAGTTTCTAAAAGAAGAACAAAAGTGTAGCTTAACCAATGAATAAGTCATGCAAAGGTAGACTATATTCAGGAGGGAAAAACTTGATTGAAAGAGAAATTAAGTTTGACCCATGCATGAGCCATTTGATTTAAAATGAAGGATATGTAATGTATTAAACATGAGTTAAAACTAGTAGAAAGATTATTGATTTAGAATTTCAACTTCACATTAGTAAAAGGATAAAAGGAAATATGTGCAACATGGTATACATAATCATACACATGAATAGCAACATGAGTATAAGAGAACAATTAGAAGTTAAAGATGACAGGTGGAATAGTAGTATATGGTAAGGGGATTATGGAAAGTAAGGAAGGGTTTGAAACATGATGGAGTAATATAGATTATAAAAGAAAGTGGTTGCAAGATTCAAGAAAGTGCTAATTAGTCAATTATCCTTGTTGATAATTAAGTAAGCCTACATATGAGAATGTATTAAGGGAATGCTTGAATATAAGAATTCCAAGTCTCAGAATCATCTTCTATTTCATATCTTCCTTAATGAGAGCAAGGTGGGAATGAAGTGATAAGAGGTTCCAAGTATTGCTTTGTTATTATCGATGACTTCTCTAGATATATTTGGAACTTCTTTCTCATTTCAAAGAGTGATACGCTTGATGTTTTCTCTAGTTTTTTCAAATGAGTTGAGAATGAAGCTTCTTTCCAGATTGTTTCCATCCATAGTGACCATGGGGGAGAATTTGAAAATGATCTTTTTGAGCATTTTTGTCAAGAATCGGGTTATGCACACAACTTTTTGTTGGTTAAATGGAAATCATTTAATACCTTTGTTTTGATAATGACAAACATTTCATTCTTGTGGATCTAACGTGCTACATGAGTGTTGCAGGAATAAGGAGGATGACAAATACTTGGAAGATCTATATGTTAAAATTGCTTTAAGTCATGAATGTAATCAAATGTAAAAACTTGTACAAATGTATAATGTACAAGTACTTAGACATCATGTAAATCAAGCGTTAGATCTTCCCTAGCCAATCACATCACTTAGATAGGTCATTCCCTAAAATAGTGTCACAAATGCACACTCATACACACACTTATTACTTGGTTTAAAAACATTGAAACAGAGTTAATCTCAGTCGACAAAATTCTCAACCGAGACACTCTTGGTCGACAAACTCTTCGACCGAGAAAGACCCAGGTAGACGTTAGACACAACAGACAAGGTAGTTGGCAGTTGGAGAAGAACGTTATATACACTTGCTCCATACAGTCCCTTGGTCGACAAGACCTCGAACGAGAAGGACTCTCAGTCGACAAATCTTCAACCGAGAAGAGTTCTGTCTGCACTTTTCAAAATTAATTAACTAGTCGTTGCTAATGCAACTAATGGATACCTAATGGCTAGTTAAGCACTTAGAATCCCCTAGAAAGTGTCTAGAACGTCCTTAAGCACTTATAGGCCATTCCTATAAATAGGATAAGCCTTAGGACACCCTAATACACACTTCTGCAATACTTGAGCTTACATACTTGCAATTGGCAATCTGTTTTGAGCAATTGAGCAACACTAGTATTTGGTACTCATTTCCCTTGCTCCAAATTCGTGTCCTATAGGCTAGCATCTCCTATCCACTAAACATACACCTCCATACTCATTGGTTAGGAGATCAATACGCTTGATATAGGAAATCAAGCCTTGTGCTTCAAGTGGTAATTGTAATATCCATTTTCCTTCTTGTTCTTTCTTATTCTTTGTACTCTCCTTGCTACTCCTAGGGTTGGAGGCTGTGTATTGGAGAGAGTTTGATCTTCTTGGTGAAGAAGAAGATCTTTGGACTACTTCTAGAAGGCTGTCTCAATGGGAAGCTACTTCAAGAGGAAGGCTACTTCAAGGGGGAGCTTGAAGTTACTTCAAGGAAGGTTGCTTCAAGGTTGGTGAGACTACTTCAAGGTGAAGGTTGTCCAAAGGGTGTAGAAAGTATTGTAATTTTATGTAATATCCTGGCGAGGTAATAAAATTTAATACTTTCAAAATCTCAGTTGGGTAAGCAACCGGGTAGTGGATTGACTGCCTTAGTATTTGCTAAGGTTGGAACCACTCTAAACACCTTGTCTCCTTCTTATTACTTCAATTGTGGTTGCTTGAGTTAAATTATTTTAAAACCTTATTCACCCCCCTCTAGTGGTTTTTTAATTGGTATCAGAGCAGGCTTCAAGGAGCTCTAATCGAGTCTTGAAGAATGAAGGGCGGTGGTGTCTACAACTGCAAGCAAAGGAAAAGTATGGACCAGTCTTCAACAAGTTGCAATTGGTGCTTAGGAACAAGGCACACAACACCTAACTGTCCATGGAGGTCAAAGAAGGAAGAAGTGCATAAAGAATGTCTAATTTCTACAATAAGTGAAGAAGAAGAAGAAGAAGAAGAGGTAAGTCTTTTTTATTTACCTAAAGAAGAGTTAATTTCTAGTCTTGAAGAGACACATAATAAGTATATTGAGTGCAAGAAGAAATTAAAGAAATCTAATAAGGAAAATGATGAGTTACATGCTAAACTTATTGCTCTCACATCTGAAAATGAAGATTTTAAAAAGGTTATTGAAGATCATGATATTAAGCTGAAATCTGTAGAAGCAAATTGCAATCTTCTTTCTCTAGAAAAGTTAAACTTGCAAACTCAAGTAAATGATCTTCAAAAATAATCTGTTTTGTGTACACATCTAGATTATGATATTATTGTGAAAGAAAGAGATTCCTTATTATCTAATCTAGATCAAGAAAAGCTAGACATCAATAAGAGAATGGATGAGATTGTCAAGCTACAACAAAAAATTAGTAGTTTGAGTAACAATGATACCCTTGATAAAATTTTAAATAATTCATATCATCAAATTGGAAGGAGAGGACTAGGTTATAATCCTAAAGGAAAATCTTACCAAAAACCTAGTTGGAGAAAGACACAAGCGCTAGATAATCAATCTATGTATGTACCTAAAGGCAAATATATATATGTACCCAAGAACAACCTAGAACAAAATCATAGAAAGAGATATGAGGTTGATTCCATATGTTGTCATTATTGTTTGCGTATTGGACATTACTCTTTCTCATGTCCCTACAAGAAAAAGGATGTTGAGTTAGTATGGGTTCCAAAACCCCCAAACTAAATGGATAAAATTAAGTTGAGATATGACCAAAGACTCTAAGTTGTATATCTCTATGTCTATCTCAAGTTAACATAATAGGACACCAAGTTAATCCAAGAAATTAAAATTTCCAAATATACATCTTCAACAAACTTGTTTTAGTTTGGATTCTCAAAACCTAGAAAATTGTATATGATTAGTTGAGATTTAACCTAAATATTACTTTGATATTTAAATGTCTCATCTCAACTAAACTGAGTTTTCAAACTGCATAATTGAATTAAAAAATAACCTATGATTCACTTGTAAACAATTGTTGAGAAACATAACAGAAACAATCTCGGTCGAGCAACTATTCGACCGAGAACATTGTCGGTCGAGAAATAGTCGACCGAACAGGTTACTATTTTCAAGTTTGCAACAAATAAAATAAAACATGTACAAACAGCAACATTCTCAATCGAGAAAAATGTCATCCGAGATAAATTCGGTCAACAAACAGTTCGACTGAATCAAGTTCTGCTGAACCGATTTTCAATTAATCTAGTTTACTACCAAGTTTGTTATTAATAATTAATTTAATGTGAAAATCAAGAATGAATCTTGGAGACCATCTTTGAATCAAAATGTATTGATATATGAAAGTTAATATTGAATATACTTTCTTCATAAATTGACAGAGCTTGTTAAGTATGATCATTTACATGGTTTATATTAAAATTTGAAAATCAATGAACAACAAATGAGTTTGTTTTGGTTTATCCTCTACATGGTTTAGCTTAAAATAGAAAATTATGAACCACGTTGAATTAATCAAAGAAATTGCTGCTTTAACATAGTCCACATGGTTTACTCTGAGCATTTCTTGCTTTATCTATGGTAGACGAACCATGTGTATTAAAATGGTCATAATCATTATATTTCATGCTTCTATCTTGATCATTGTAATTGTGAAAATGCTTCTATTGCTCTTGTGCCATGATTATTATGTTTTACTGGTTTGTCTAAAGTAATCTTTAATCTATATAAAAACCATGAATGTATATTGTAATCATCTTGATTGAGCTAATATGAAGATGCCATTTTGTATAAACTTCATGGCACAAATGTATTTTAAATTGAAAATCTGCAGAAATTATACTTCACATATAAGTGCTCAAATTGGAAATCTACATAAATTTCCTCTTGGTTGAAATTAAGTTTGGCCAAGGGGCGCTATGGTCGTAGTCAAGGTCGACCTAAAATAAGCTTGACAAAATGCTTATTTCTACATCATCTTACTATACTAAATCTTAGTATCTTTATTCAAAATGTGCTTTTGATAAAAGGTCAAAATGAAATATTAAAAACTAGTTATGACCCTAGAATTACTCAAATATCCTAGACAATGATTACATTATTACTCCCCTAGAAGATATATATATATATGCTCTACAAATCTAGATCCTCACTTGCATTAAAAACTAGCTCAAAGTTTTATTCACAGCAACTTCGTCGGTCAGCAAAAATTTTCGACCGAGACAAACTCGGTCGAAGAATTTGTCGACCGAAAACATCTCGGTTGTCTATCCTTCTCGAACGATACTCACCAAATAAATACTGTACAGTCGAACGCAGATATATTTCCGGTCGACAAAATGTTCGACCGAGCCAACATCGGTAGACAAAATGCTCGATCGAGGCCGACCTTGTGAAACTCCATTTGTGTGAATTAAAAGGCAATATTCTGATTAAAATATTTAAAAAAAATCGTAACGGCTAGTTTTCAATCGACCGTTGGACGACCGAGAGGAGTGTCTGTAGAAACGACTGTTGCGGTCGTCGGTCGACAAATTGTCGACCGAAATGGGTTCTGTTTTGCTATAAATAGCGCCCAAAACGACCCATTTCTTCACAACTTCACATTCTCACTTCTTTAGCTCCTCTCTAGTGCATTCTTGTGCAAGTTCTTAGCTTCTCTACATCCAAGTCTTGCCTTGCTACTTCTCCACTTCAAAGCAACAAGATGGCTTCCTCATCATCACGTGGAAAGAAGCAAGTTGCAGCTAGGAAAGGAAGGATGGTCTCTCCAGCGCTGCCATTCATCAACGGCATTCCATTCAATGACGCAGATGCAGGCGATCGCTACCTCAGGCTATCCTCAAGAACTCCTCTTCCACGACGGCCATTCGACGTCATGGACTTCCACAACATTGTTGATCTGGAGGAACTCTTTGAGGTGCAACATTTGACTGATTTTCTGAATCCCTCCTTCCATTCCTACTCCTCAAAAGTAGTTAACAAATTCTATGCCAATTTAACCCCACATCCTGACCATGATTCCTTCTCTTCTATGGTTAATGGGTATGGATTCCATTTTACTGAGGAGGGTATTCTTATCATGCTTAACATAGACATAGAAGACTATAAAGATTTTATTGATCTCACCACCGGAAATCCACTAAATAAACTCTCTCAAGATGACACTGCCACTAGCTTAAGTGACATCAAAAGAGCCATCTTTCTATCCAATACCACTTGTCATGAAGATAGGGGTACTTATTATGCTATAAACTTAGCACATAATCCCATTTTACACAGCCGAGCCATACATATTGAAATCCATCCTCACTTTTTAAGGGATCATATCTCTAAAAATCATGTATCCCTTCATCATGTTGATACGGAAGATCAATTGGCTGATATTTTCACAAAACCGCTTCCACTAGACCAATTTAACAAAATAAGGAAGCAACTACTTATCACTCCCTTAGAGGATGTTTTCTTTGATATTTGTGCTTCTTGAAAATGGTTTTAATCGTGTTATTTTTTGCTTCCAAATGGACATCTTTTTCGAAAGATTTGATGGTTATCTTTTTATGAGGGATATCAAATTACGGGGGAGTTTTTCTACATTCATTTTTTTAACGGATATCTTTTTGAAATGACAAAGGGGGGAAATAAATGTAAATCTTAAAATGGTAACTTTGAAAAACTCAATCAATGAGTTTCATAATCTCTTGGCTTTACATTAAAAGCTGCTATATTCCCTAAAGAATTGGATTTTATGTTCCATACTTCTTTGGGAATAATAAGCACACAATTCATAAACAAGAGAAGAAAATCACAAAGTAAATCTCAGGTATGAAACTCAACTCATTTTAAAGACTAGTTGATTTATATTTAGGAAATGTTTGTCATCTTCAAAAAGGGGGAGATTGTTGGCTGCATGGACATCATTTAATCCTTTTGTTTTGATAATGACAAACATTTCATTCTTGTGGATCTAACGTGCTACTTGAGTGTTGTAGGAATAAAGAGGATGACAAATACTTGGAAGATCTATATGCTAAAATTGCTTTAAGTCATGAATGTAATCAAATGTAAAAACTTGTACAAATGTATAATGTACAAGTACTTAGACATCATGTAAATCAAGCGTTAGATCTTCCCTAGCCAATCACATCACTTAGATAGGTCATCCCCTAAAATAGTGTCACAAATGCACACTCATACATACACTTATTACTTAGTTTAAAAACATTGAAATAGGGTTAATCTCGATTGACAAAATTCTTGACCGAGACACACTCGGTCGACAAACTCTTCGATCGAGAAAGACCCAGGTAGCCATTAGACACAGCATACAAGGTAGTTGGCAGTTGGAGAAGAACGTTATATACACTTGCTCTAGACAGTCCCTCGGTCGACAAGACCTCGACCGAGAAGGACTCTCGGTCCAAAAATCTTCGACCGAGAAGAGTTCTATCTGCACTTTTCAGAATTAATTAACTAGTTGTTGCTAATGCAACTAATGGATACCTAACGGCTAGTTAAGCACTTAGAACCCCCTAGAAAGTGTCTAGAATGTCCTTATGCACTTATAGGCCATTCCTATAAATAGTACAAGCCTTAGGACACGCTAATACACACTTGTGCAATACTTGAGCTTACATACTTGCAATTGGCAATCTGTTTTGAGCAATTGAGCAACACTAGTATTTGCTACTCATTTCCCTTGCTCCAAACTCGTGTCCTATAGGCTAGCATCTCCTATCCACTAAACATACACCTCCATACTCATTGGTTAGGAGATCAATACGCTTGATATAGGAAATCAAGCCTTGTGCTTCAAGTGGTAATTGTAATTTCCATTTTCCTTCTTGTTCTTTCTTATTCTTTGTACTCTCCTTGCTACTCCTAGGGTTGGAGGCTACAGATTGGAGAGAGTTTGATCTTTTTGGTGAAGAAGGAGATCTTTGGACTACTTCTAGAAGGCTGTCTCAACGGGAAGCTACTTCAAGAGGAAGGCTACTTCAAGGGGGAGCTTGAAGTTACTTCAATGAAGGCTGCTTCAAGCTTGGTGAGACTACTTCAAGGTCAAGGTTGTCCAAAGGGTGTGGAAAGTATTGTAATTTTATGTAATATACTTGCGAGGTAATAAAATTTAATACTTTCAAAATCCCAGTTGGGTAAGCAACCGGGTAGTGGATTGACTGCCTTAATATTTGCTAAGGTTGGAACCACTCTAAACACCTTGTCTCCTTCTTATTACTTCAATTGTGGTTGTTTGAGTTAAATTATTTTAAAACCCTATTCACCCCCCTCTAGTGGTTTTTCACTTTTCTTCACCTCGAACACCTCAACAAAATGGGGTTGTAGAGAGGAAGAATAGATCTTTACAGGAGATGGCTAGGACCATGCTTTTTTAGTATGATACTCCTAAGAAGTTTTGGGCTGAAGCTGTCAGTATCTGTTGTTTTTTGCAAAATTGTATTTTCACTCATCCTTCGCTTAAGAAAACCCCCTATGAGCTATGGCGTGGTAGGAAGCCTTCTATCGAGTATTTCCATGTTTTTGGATGTCCTTGTTTTGTTTTGAATATGAAATATTCTCTTGACAAGTTTGATCTAAAATCATATAAGGCTTTCTTTCTTGGCTATAGCACTACTAGCAAGGCATGTAGAGTTTATAATGTTGATCTTGCTAAGGTAGAAGAATCTGTTAATGTAAAGTTTATTTATACTAACCCCTCTATTTCCAAAGATATTGTTTCAGATGATGTTTTTGCAGATGAAGTAATTCCTATCCTAAAAGAACTCAACATCACCCAAAAGCAAAAAGAGGTGGCTGCTCAAGAAGAAGCAAAAGATGATGAAAAGAAGGATCCAACTCCCCGGGTTACAAAGAATCATCCTAAGGAGCTGATTTTAGGTGATCCATTTAAGAGAGTGATGATGTAGGCTGCATTAAACAAAGAACAAGCCAACAGTCCCTTCATCTCACCACTAGAGCCTAAAGATGTCAAGAAAGCTCTTGGAGATGAAGAATGGATCCTAGCTATGCAAGAGGAGCTAGAACAATTTGAGAAGAACAAAGTTTGGACCCTTGTGCCAAGACCAATTGAGAGAAAGATCATTGGCACCAAATGGGTCTATAGCAACAAGCTAGATGAAAGTGGCAAAGTGGTAAGGAACAAAGCAAGGTTAGTGGCTCAAGGCTACAATCAACAGGAAGGTATTAACTTTGATGAAACATATGCACCTGTAGCTATACTTGAGCCATTCATATGCTCATTGCTTTTGCTAGTCATAAAAACTTTCTTTTGTATCAAATGGATGTTAAAAGTGCATTTTTGAATGGTATAATTGAGGAGAAAGTGCATGTTGCATAACCTCCGTGTTTTGAACATGATAGTCTACCTAACCATGTTTATTTGTTGCAAAAATCTCTCTATGGGCTCAAACAAGCACCAAGGTCTTGGTATGAGAAATTAAAGAACTTTTTGTTATATCATGGTTATATCATGGGCAAAGTGGATTCTACCTTATTTCTAAATCACACTTCTAACAATTTTCTTATCATTCAAATATATGTTGATGATATCATTTTTGGAGGAAATAACCTTGATATTTGCAAATAATTCAGTGATCTTATACAGAGTGAATTCAAAATGAGTATGATGGGTGAACTCACATTCTTCATCGGCTTTCAAATCAAACAAACAATAGTTGGGAACTTCATCATCCAAGGCAATTACACCAATGAACTACTTAAGTGCCTTGGGATGGAGAATGCCAATCTGATGGACACAAGTCACACAACCATGTCAAACACTGCCAAACTTGATAAAGATGAAGAAGGTGAAAAGGTAGATGAGAAGCTCTATAGAGGTATGATTGAAAGTTTACTTTACTTAATTGCCTCTAGACCTGACATAATGTTTAGTGTTGGCTTGTGTGCTAGATTTCAATCAAATCCTAAGAAATCACATCTTATAGTTGTTAAGAGGATCCTAAGGTATTTAGCCAAAACCCAAAATTTTAGACTATGGTATCCAAAGTCAAGGGACTTTACTCTTACTGCCTATAGTGATGTCGATTATGTAGGCTGCTTGATTGATAGAAAGTGCACAAGTGGCACTTGCTTCTGTTGGTATGTATGCCCATAGAGCAAGTCATATGATGATAGTAATGGGATACTTTGTAAATGATTTGAATAATAATAAAGGCAATTTCCAATCTATATGTTTAAACTGCTTCTGAGATGATGGTGTAACATGATAGATGTCTAAAGATTGTTTTACGCAATGACGTATGCTTTTGGGTTGAGGACCTAAACGATGAGATCATACGGATGCTAAGAGTATTCTTTCTTGTTTAGTCCCTAGTCGGTTGTTATTGTGGAAATAACCATAGACATCAATAACACTAAAGACTAGATTGTGTGTTGGTTGATGACAGAATCTCATTAGTCATGATATGGTGATATCAAACCAAGCACATAGGTACTTGTTAGAGAACAAGGTACCGGACAGACCCACCGTGAGAGTGACACATGGAACCATGACTTAGTAGTCACAGTCAGCTCTCACAGTGATGGTGGTGAGTGTGATTCTTAGACCTGAAATCACTACACTCAACACATGTCGTTGGGTACACTTTGACATCATCAAATGCAGTCTTGAAACATGGGTTGTTATAAAGGTGATGATTGGGTGGCTTTGACACATGGGGCTTTTGAGGGGTGAGTGATAGATATGGGATTTGTCCCTCCTAAGGGAGTTTGATATCATTGGCCACTTGATGAGTAGGATTGAGAAAGGCATGCGCATGCACGTGTGAATCAATATGTGATATTGATGTCATACACATCTCACTCGGTCTACTCTGAGATCAAGGAAATGAATGAACATTGACAGGATGACTGTTCCATGCCTCGAGTTCATTCTGGATATCAGTGACAAAGGGATTATACATTCACTGTAACACCATTCACGGATTGTAGGAAGAAAGTTGTTCTCCAACTTTGTACTTTCACTTGGGTAGCAATGATGTGTGACTAGGCACCGCTCTTTGCTTGTGAAGTTATAAGTGTTATGGACTTTCACTGCCAATGTGAAATGGACCTGCAGGGTCACACACATAGGATTTAACCTGGAAGAGGAGTTTTGTCCACAAGCAATGTTTAGATTGATTACTAAAGGAGTTTAGTAGTTCAATTAAACACTCAATTAATCGATAGCTCAATATCATAATGTTCAAGGTGTTGGACGCATTGATTGGAGTATCGGATTGATTGGAATCGCATTTTACTGATTCTGCACAATCTGCATTCCCAACTGATCGGTTCATGTGATGAACCGGTCGGCTGAGGTTGCTGAACCGGTCGGCTCAATTGTTGAACCGATCGGCTCATGCACTGAGTGAAATGACCAGTTCAAGTGTTGAACCGATCGGTTCAACTGGTGCAATCGAGCAACTTGGGAAAGTAGGATTGGTGAGAATTTTCCTTTCATTTCAATTTTCCAATTTGATTGGAAATAGGATTGGTATTCGATACCGATTGGAAACAGAAGAAGGAAAGTCAATCGGGAACCAACCTGGAACCCCAACCGACCGATTTATGAGTGAACCGATCGGTTCAAGGGTCCCAAACGATCGGTTCAGTAGTGCACTGATCGGTTCAGGTCCCCAATCGACCAGTTCACTTGTGAACTGATCGGTTCAGGTTGCGAGTTGGTTGCTTTTTGTGGAAAATCCCGAACCCTTCTACTCTTGCTTTTAGTCCCGTATTGCCGGGCACAGAGAACCCTGTCCCATGACTCGCCTATATATATAGGGGTATTGGGGGCTTTTCAGAGTACAACTCAGTGCAAGTTGATGCTCTGCAAAGTTGTCATTCTCTCTGGTTTTGGTAACCGAGTGAGAGCCCGAGCAAGTGCTTCCCGCAAAGGGAGGTGCAGTAAGGGAAGGACAATTGCAGTTGTAATTGACAGCAGGAGAGTGTGTTGGCGACTAGTACGTCAACAGGAGGGTGCGACTCCTTCCACTTCCTTGTTGGACAAGGAGAGTGGAGTTCCAGGTGGTCCGTGTGGACTACTTCAGAGGCGGGAGGTCACTGCCGCTCAGGAGGACAACTGTCATCCGACAGTCCGGTAGGAGGAGGAGTCGTTAGTCCCGGTGCGACCAGGAGCTGCACAGACACCGTCCAAGACCGGAGGTGAAGAACGCACAAGGCGCGTGGTACTGTCGCCGAGCAAGCCTCGGGATAAGGTATGATTCACAAACCATCTTTCCTATTATATAGATGTTGACGCGATTCCTTTTGTTCTGGGTTTGGGGAGAAAAATTTTTGTTTCCGCTGCTTCTCTGCCTCCTCTAAAACCCAACAGTGGTATCAAAGCCACGTCAACCGCTCTATAGTTTAGGATTATCGATATGATCGATTTTGGTTTGTCGCCTTTATTTATTGCATGCGATGCGAATAATATCATCTTTATACATATCCAATCCACAAATCACTAATATACATATATGATATGTAATATTAATGAACTCGATACGCGCCGCCCTTAAACGAGTTTTTTGGTGGATGTGTAGCATGATTATGGCATATAAACCCCTATATCTGTGTGTGGTTGTTTGTGTGGTTGCTTGCATCTCGGTCTGCGCACCGATTCCCTTTCTCATATTCCTGATGTAACTCGAAATAATTCGAGAATTCTTTTCCTACCTTTTCTCCCCCCCGAATGTAACTCGGGGTTTCACAATTCAATTGTAAATAGGATAGATTTTATTTCCTGTTATGTCAAAGAACGGCGGACAACCTGAAGACGATCGGTTCAAGGAGTGAACCAATTGGTTGGCGATCCAGACGGCCGGTTCGAGGAACGAGATGAGCGGGTGGCGACCTGAGGAGATGCACGATGACCGGTGAACCGATCGGATGGAGGTGCCAGTCGATCGGCTGGTGGCACCCGAACAACCAACCTGATGGCGAGCCGATCAGTCGTGGAGATGAGCTGATCAAACCCAGAAAGGCAGGCACAGATTTCATCTTGTACAGGTTGCATGTGATGTAGACCTAGATGACCGTGATTCCTCTTGGCTCGAGGAATCACAAATAGGATGGCCATAATCATTGCTTTTTATCGTTTATGCATGTTTTCTGTGGGATATAGCAGGTATATGATACGTACTATATATTGTGATGACTGGATATGTATATATATATAAAACCAAATCCCTCATTAAAATATTAAGTCTTATACACCTTCCATTAGCGACACACATGGCAAACTTGATCGACCAAGTGTAGGTTACGCTAAAGCGTGGTGCGCCGTCTATCTTGTAGAAGTGTGAAGGGTCGACATGTAGGTTCTGCCAAAGCAGGGTGCATGTTTACCGTGTCGGCTTTTGGGTTAGACTTAACTGGTGATTCTTAGAGCGTCTAAGCCCAGAGGCACAAAATGTTCATGGGAAGGTGTTGCGCATGTTCATTCATCAAGAGTTGCATATGATGCACTTGGCAAGAGTTGCCTACCCAGAAGATCTGAGTTGTGGGTGACAGCCAAAGCTGGTCCATAGCTTAGAGGATTCTAGGATCTTGACCCACTATAAGATTGTACGCTGCAATCTTCCGAATTGATGGTGAGGGCTATCAATTTGAGTCAAATAGTGGGAGCGGTAATTAATTAAAGGCCTAATTAACTATCGTCAAATTTTATTCAAATCAAATCAAAAAGGTTTTGACAAATGCAAATTTTCTCTTGTAGAATGGCAAAAGAATCATCTTTTAAAATTGGCAAATTAATTGAGAATAAATTTCATAACTGGTTGAGGACTGTGAGAAGTGTTCTGCACAATCCAGATATACCAGGAGCCTTAGAATCCACTCTATGTACGCTTAATGCGTTGGTGAAGAAGAAAGTAGGTAAGGGAGAGAAGTGTTCTCTTGCCAAACCAATTTCTTCTACATGGAGAGGATGGAAGGAACAATGGAAGAAGAAGTCGGATATAGAGATCTCTACTTCTGGTGTATACGTGATAGAAATTAACTTTACTACTTCTTCGTCATGGGTACTTGATACCGGATGCGGATCTTACATTTGTTCAAATGTGAAGGATCTTAAGAGAAGTAGGCCTTTGGGGAAAGGTGAGGTTGAACTACGTGTTGGTAATGGGGCAAGAGTTGCCGCCAGTGCCGTAGGAACCTATGAGTTAACTCTACCTAGTGGGCTAATAATAGAGTTGAAGAACTGCTATTATGTACCTGCCATAAATAGGAATATCATTTCCGTCTCTTGTTTGGACAAAGATGGATTTGAATTTCTTATTAAGAATGGAAAATGTTCCATTTCTAAAGATGGGATCTTTTATGGCAGTGCCCCTATGTCTTATGGTCTATACTTGATAGACTTGGAGACAAGTGTATACAACGTAAACACCAAAAAGCAAAAACTCAACGACTCAAACAAAACATATCTCTGGCATTGTCGTCTAGGGCACATAAATGAGAAGCGCATTTCTAGACTCCATAAAGATGGTTATCTAGACTCTTTTGATTTTGAATCAATAGAGACATGTGAATCTTGTTTGTTGGGCAAGATGACCAAGACTCCCTTTTCAGGTAAAGGTGAGAGAGCTAGTGATCTATTAGGACTCATACATATTGATGTATGTGGGCCTTTTAGAACTAATGCCAGAAATGGGTGTCAGTACTTCATTACCTTCACTGATGATTTCAGTAGGTATGGCTATGTGTACCTGATGAAACATAAGTCAGAAACCCTTGAAAGGTTCAAGGATTTCATGAATGAAGTACAGAACCAGCTTGGTAAAAGTATTAAGGCACTTCGTTCCGATCGAGGTGGAGAATACTTGAGCTAGGAGTTTGAGGACCTTCTGCGAGCCCGTGGTATTGTATCACAATGGACTCCGCCTGGAACACCACAGCATAATGGTGTGTCTGAAAGAAGGAATCGCACATTGTTAGATATGGTGCGATCAATGATGAGTTTTGCTGATCTTCCAGTTTCTTTCTAGGGTCATTCTCTTGAAACCGCCACGTTTACACTTAACCGTGTACCATCTAAATCGGTTCAAAAGACACCATATGAGATATGGACTGGGAAGCGTCCCAATTTGTCTTTTATGAAGATTTGGGGTTGTGGGGCTTACGTGAAGAAAATGTTTCCTGATAAGCTTGGACCCAAATCTGATAAATGTTATTTTGTTGGATATCCCAAGGAGACCAAGGGATACTATCTATACCACCCTACTGACAACAAAGTGTTTGTTGCCAGGGATGTTGTGTTCCTAGAGAAGGAATTTATTTACAAAGGAAATAGTGGGAGGAATATAGAGCTTGAAGAGGTTCAAGCCCAACAAGAAAACATTGAACCGGTAGATGTACGAGAGGAAAATGGAGATTCACAAGGTGTTGTGGAATCTCATTCTCCTCAAGTGACACAAGGACCTCGTAGATCTAGTAGGACTCGCCTTGAACCTGAGAGGTTTGGATACCTTGTAACTCAGGAAGGTGGAGAGTTGATCATAGATGATGATCCAACTACCTACGTAGAGGCTATGGAGGGACCAGATTCTGAGAAATGGCTTGAAGCCATGAGATCCGAGATGGAATCCATGTACTCCAACAAAGTATGGACTTTGGTGCAACCACCCGAAGGGGTAAGACCCATAGGGTGCAAGTGGGTCTTTAAGAAAAATACCGACATGGATGGCAATGTGCAAACTTATAAAGGTAGATTGGTTGCAAAGGGTTTTCGACAAATTCAAGGTGTTGACTATGACGAAACCTTTTCTCCAGTTGCCATGATTAAGTCCATCAGGATCATGCTTGCTATTGCAGCCTACTATGACTATGAGATTTGGCAGATGGATGTTAAAACCGCATTCCTTAACGGGAATATTTATGAGGATGTGTACATGACACAACCTGAAGGTTTTGTAGATCCAAAGAATGCCAATAAAGTCTGTAAACTACAAAGGTCAATCTATGGATTGAAGCAAGCGTCTCGGAGTTGGAATCTTCGATTTGATGAAGAAGTCAAAGTGTTTGGCTTTATTCAAAATGAAGATGAACCTTGTGTGTACAAGAAGGTTAGTGGGAGCTCGACCACATTCCTCATATTGTATGTGGATGACATACTTTTGATGGGGAATGATGTCTTAGCCTTAGATAAGGTAAAGACTTGGCTTGGGAAAACTTTCTCAATGAAGGACTTAGGAGAAGCATCCTATATTCTAGGAATTAAGATCTATAGAGATAGATCTAGAAGGCTTCTCGGACTAAGTCAAAGCACATACATTGACAAGGTGTTGAAGCGGTTCAGCATGGAGAACTCAAAGAGAGGCAACGTCCCTATGCTACATGGAGTTACCGTCTCTAGAGCTCAATGTCCCCAATCTTGTGAAGAGAGGGAGCGTATGAATGGGATCCCATATGGATCAGCCATCGGATCCATCATGTATGTGATGTTGTGCACATGCCCAGATGTCTCGTATGCTCTCAGCATGATGAGTAGGTACCAGTCAGATCCCAGGGATGCTCACTGGACAGCCGTGAAGAACATCCTCAAGTACTTGTGAAGGACTAAGGATCAGTTTCTTGTGTACGGCGGCGAGGAAGAGCTGGTTGTAAAGGGTTACACTGATGCAAGCTTCCAAACCGATAAAGATGATAACAGATCGCAGTCAGGATTTGTGTTTTGCCTTAATAATGGAGCTGTGAGCTGGAAGAGTTCCAAGCATGAAACAGTTGTCGATTCTACTACAGAGGCTGAGTATATTGCTGCTTCGCATGCAGCAAAGGAGGCTGTGTGGATCAGGAAGTTCATCTCTGAACTTGGTGTAGTTCCCAGTAGCTGTGATGCAATTGAGCTTTATTGTGACAATAATGGAGCTATTGCACAAGATAAGGAGCCTAGATCACATCATCGGTCCAAGCACATACTGTGGCGCTTCCATCTCATACGAGAGATCGTACAGCGAGGAGATGTGAAGATTTGCAAAGTACCAACTGAAGACAACATAGCTGATCCACTGACTAAGGCCCTTTCTCAGCAGAAGCATGATGGTCATGCTAGGTCACAAGGACTGCGTTTCCTTGGTGACTGGCTCTAAGTGCAAGTGGGAGTCTGTTGGTATGTATGCCCATAGAGTAAGTCATATGATGATTGTAATGGGATACTTTGTAAATGATTTGAATAATAATAAAGGCAATTTCCAATCTATATGTTTAAACTGTTTCTGAGATGATGGTGTAACATGATAGATGTCTAAAGATTGTTTTACTCAATGACGTATGCTTTTGGGTTGAGGACCTAAACGATGAGATCATAAGGATGCTAAGAGTATTCTTTCTTGTTTAGTCCCTAGTCGGTTGTTATTGTGGAAATAACCATAGACATCAATAACACTAAAGACTAGATTGTGTGTTGGTTGATGACAGAATCTCATTAGTCATGATATGGTGATATCAAACCAAGCACATAGGTACTTGTTAGAGAACAAGGTACCAGACAGACCCATCGTGAGAGTGACACATGGAACCATGACTTGGTAGTCACAGTCAGCTCTCACAGTGATGGTGGTGAGTGTGATTCTTAGACCTGAAATCACTACACTCAACACATGTCGTTGGGTACACTTTGACATCATCAAACGCAATCCTGAAACATGGGTTGTTATAAAGGTGATGATTGGGTGGCTTTGACACATGGGGCTTTTGAGGGGTGAGTGATAGATATGGGATTTGTCCCTCCTAAGGGAGTTTGATATCCTTGGCCACTTGATGAGTAGGATTGAGAAAGGCATGCGCATGCACGTGTGAATCAATCTGTGATATTGATGTCATACACATCTCACTCGGTCTACTCTGAGATCAAGGAAATGAATGAACATTGACAGGATGACTGTTCCATGCCTCGAGTTCATTCTGGATATCAGTGAAAGGAATTATACATTCACTGTAACACCATTCACGGATTGTAGGATGAAAGTTGTTCTCCAACTTTGTACTTTCACTTGGGTAGCAATGATGTGTGACTAGGCACCGCTCTTTGCTTGTGAAGTCATAAGTGTTATGGACTTTCACTGCCAATGTGAAATGGACCTGCAGGGTCACACACATAGGATTTAACCTGGAAGAGGAGTTTTGTCCACAAGCAATGTTTAGATTGATTACTAAAGGAGTTTAGTAGTTCAATTAAACACTCAATTAATCGATAGCTCAATATCATAATGTTCAAGGTGTTGGACGCATTGATTGGAGTATCGTATTGATTGAAATCACATTTGACTGATTTTGCACAATCTGCATTCCCAACCGATCGGTTCATGTGATGAACCGGTCGGCTGAGGTTGTTGAACCGGTCGGCTCAATTGTTGAACCGATCGGCTCATGCACAGAGTGAAACGACCAGTTCAAGTGTTGAACCGATCGGTTCAACTGGTGCAATCGAGCAACTTGGGAAAGTAGGATTGGTGAGAATTTTCCTTTCGTTTCAATTTTCCAATTTGATTGGAAATAGGATTGGTATTCGATACCGATTGGAAACAGAAGAAGGAAAGTCAATCGGGAACCAACCTGGAACCCCAACTGACCGGTTCATGAGTGAACCGGTCGGTTCAAGGGTCCCAAACGATCGGTTCAGTAGTGAACCGATCGGTTCAGGTCCCCAACCGACCAGTTCACTTGTGAACCGATCGGTTCAGGTTGCGAGTTGGTTGCTTTTTGTGGAAAATCCCGAACCCTTCTACTCCTGCTTTTAGTCCCGTATTGCCGGGCACAGAGAACCCTGTCCCATGACTCGCCTATATATAGGGGTATTGTGGGCTTCTCAGAGTACAACTCAGTGCAAGTTGATTGCTCTGCAAAGTTGTCGTTCTCTCTGGTTTTGGTAACCGAGAGAGAGCCCGAGCAAGTGCTTCCCGCAAAGGGAGGTGCAGCAAGGGAAGGACAACTGCAGTTGCAATTGATAGCAGGAGAGTGTGTTGGTGACTAGTACGTCAACAGGAGGGTGCGACTCCTTCCACTTCCTTGTTGGACAAGGAGAGTGGAGTTCCAGGTGGTCTGTGTAGACTACTTCAGAGGCGGGAGGTCACTGCCGCTCAGGAGGACAACTGTCATCCGACAGTCCGGTAGGAGGAGGAGTCGTCAGTCTCGGTGCGACCAGGAGCTGCACAGACACCGTCCAAGACCGGAGGTGAAGAACGCGCAAGGCGCGTGGTACTGTCGCCGAGCAAGCCTCAGGACAAGGTATGATTCACAAACCATCTTTCCTATTATATAGATGTTGACGCGATTCCTTTTGTTCTGGGTTTGGGGAGAAAAAATTTTGTTTTCGCTGCTTCTCTGCCTCCTCTAAAACCCAACAGCTTCCTCCTAGGGCCATGCTTGGTGTCTTGGTTCTCCAAGAAATAGAGCACCGTGGCATGATAAACCACCGAGGTTGAGTACATTGTAGCCGAGAGTTGTTGTGCCCAGTTCCTATGGATGAAGCAAATGCTCCAAGACTTTAACATTCATTTTGATGCTTCTCCTATCTATTGTGATAATACTAGTGCAATTAACTTGTTTTACAATACTATATTGCATAGTAGAGCTAAACATATAGAGGTTCTTGATCATCTTCTTCGTGTTCACATTGCCAAGAAGATATTTATATCACACATGTGGACATGGAAAATCAGTTGGCGGACATTTTCACTAAACCTCTATGTAACATCCCTAACCTGGGTTATGTACTGACCCTAGGTGTTTTGCTTAATGAAGTGATTATATGCTTGTGTTTATCCTTTGAAATGTAAAAAAGGCTTTTGAGGAACTTATAATTCAATTTCAGTCCTTTTTGAATAATGTTGAAACATGGTTTTGTTAATTTTGTACTAATGTGCAAATTACCAAAATAGAGGGGTTAACTTGCAAATTGCACATGTTAAGATGCTTCTCTGATGTTGAGACATCATAAGAATGAATATGATGGAGTGGTATGGTTTCCACAATCTTGAGCACCAAGATATAGCTTGTAAAGCAATCCTTGTGCATTAAAACCTAGCTTTTGTGTAATGTGCAATTTACCCAAAACCTAGGGTTCAAGATGCAAAAATATCACCTCTAGAGTGTCTCTCATGTTTCTTGGCATTACTTAGAGCAAATAAAATGAGAGGGGCGCCTCATTTGAATTATCTTGTTAGAGAAAGAATATTGACATTAAAGTAATCAAGATTTAAGCACAAATGGCTCTTTAATATAATTAGTGCAAAAAGAAATATAGTAATTATGGAGCCCTTCAACCAAAAGTTGAAGGATGTGTTTGCAATAGCTTGGACAAGATTGTTCCATGCTTGGGCACCAAAAATATCTTGTTTGAGTGGAAGGCATTCACATTAATATAATATAAAGCAATATCCAATAAAAGATGGATATTAATACATAACTTTTTAAAATGTTTAGTTCATTTTCCTTTAAATCTTGGATAAGGGAGAAGTTTTGAAAGTTAGTAGAAGGTGGACACGTAGCCAAGAAGTGGAGGAGGACTTGGTGAATATATTGGGAGATAAAAGGAAATAATCCTCTTATTCTAGTTTCCTTGAAAACCCATAAATATATATATGTATCCTTTTTCCAAACACCAAAGGATCATTTCCTTAGTTTCTTTTCTTCTCATCACCTTGCTTTGGCTGACCAAGGGAGAGCTCTGGACCAAAGGAAGGACGACTAAACTAGCATGGTAAGTTTTGATCATCTCCTACCTTGAATTCATGGTGGAAACCATAAAAACAAGGTTAGATTCATGGTTTTCTTCACACGATTTCTTTTTCTAGCCACCTTGTTCATCCAAGGATTGAAGAACAAACCTTGGACAACTGCTGGAGCTCAATCCACCATTAAATATTCAGAGCTTGGATCTCTGGATCAGTTCTAAAGGTGGGTTTTATAACTCTAACCCTTAAGCATTAGTATTGCACTCTTTTCTATAAGAATCGTTGGTTATTCTTCTTCCTATGATACCCTTATGAGTTCTTGCTATAATTTCCATAAAGAACAGCACCTATTCTTGGTAGAACAGAGGTAGACAAAGGTTACATCATCCTAGACAAATATCTAAAAAGTTACTTTAGCAAACGGTTTGCCTTTGTGCTCAAACGATTTCCCAAACCGTTTGGGAGCAAACGGTTTCAAACCGTTTGAATGCAAACGATTTCATCCAAACCGCATAGAAGCAAATGGTCAAAGACTGTTTGGTGGCTTTGACCAAGCTTTGACCATTTGGAGGTCTGTTGATAATAATGTAGATTAATAATCTATCAATAATTGATGTTTAATTCCAAGTGGTTCACCAATTAAAGGTCCAACAATCATCAAACCCTAAATCGGGTTAATTGCTGATTTGATATTTGAATTAGGTTGAAGTTTGGGTTGATTGACCCAAATGGTTTCAAAACCATTTGGGGATCACCCAAACGGTCTCAAGACCATTTGGTGATCACCCAAGACCGTTTGGAGGTCTAGGTTTAAGCATGGTTGACCAATTGAAGACCTAAAGGTATTAGGTTGAAGTACATTCAATTATTGACCTAGTGATCAATCCATTGAACCAAACCCTAATTGGAGATCTTAGTTTTGAGTGATGAGATGGGAAAACGGTCTCAAGACCATTTGGAGGTCATCCAAACGATCCTAAGACCGTTTGGGGTCAGGTCATGACCAATTGGATGATGGTTTAATAGTTTCAAATCAATTAGACTCACATTGATTAATGTTGAAGGGTCATCGATTCCAAACCCTAATCCAAATGATTCAAGCCCTAATTGATGACCAATTGAGGGTCCATTGAGGGTCAAAATTATTTGAAGGTTGACCTAATTAACTCAATTGAATGATGGTGATAAGTCCAATTGATGATTGGTTACATGTATTGAATCGTTAAGGGGATCAACATTGGAAACCCTAATTCAATTTGATGGGTTGAGATCATAATTGGTCCTTGCGGTTTTGAGAGGGTTTGGACCAAACGGTCTCAAGACCGTTTGGGACCAAACGGTCTCAAGACCATTTGGGACCAAATGATCCCAAATCGTTTAGGTTCATGCGGTTTCAAGTGGAGTTCATGTGGTTTCAAAACCGATTGTGTCCATGTGGTTTCAAAAGTCAAACTTGGCAAACGGTCTTCACCTCCTACTTTAGCAAACGGTCTTGAGTGTGCAACTTTACCAAACGGTCTCAAGGGTAGACCAAGACCGCATGAAGGTCCAAACAGTCTTAGACCATTTGGAGGTTAAGTATGCAAGACCGTTTGAGGTCTAAGTTAGTCAATATCGTTTGGGGCCTTAATGGCCAAGATCGTTTGGTGGTTGATTAACCTAAACCCCTTGGGTATTTAAAGTGGTTAAAGGACAAGGTGATTAGTTAATTAATACATGATGTAATCAATGGTGATCGTAGTACTTGTACCTTAATGGGATAGTGTGATAGAGACCCATGAAGTGAATAAGCTCTAATGATTACAATGATAATGACTTAACTCATGATGTCAATTCTCTTTTATGATTGAATGTGTCTGAGCTAGATTACTATGGTATGGGACTTGAGGCTTGTAGATGGGCACCTCAGGAATGGGGGTGAGTTGGTGCATCTTTTGGTGCCTTCTTGGGATTGGGCATGTTGTTTGCCACTGGAGTTCCCACCTTTGGTTCTGCTGGGATGGATGTTGGTACAACTGTTGGGGTTTCAACAACTGGTTTTGTTGATGTGGATGCTAATATAGTTGTTGGGGTTTCATCTTCATTACTATCATCTTTCAAAATCAACCTATTATTGTTAATCACTGGAGGTGGAGGTTCTGGCAGCATGCGTCCAGAGCGTGTAGTGATGGCCTTTAACTGCTCTGCTTGATGCTTGAGCTTATTTTCTGGTTGTCTAGCAAAAGAACCCACTGGAGGTCTTATTGCTTCTACAAGTTGTGCAACCTGGGATTCTAAAGACTTTATGTAGGTTTGTTAGGCTTGTTAGTTTGCTTCTTGTTGTGTTTTTTGAGCTACTAACATTCTCTCAATTGTTTCCAGATGAATTTTGATCATTAGTTGTTGGCAAATTATGTTGGCTGCCTTGGCCCAAGAGGAGTTGTCCTTGTTGTTTGTGGTTGTTTCCCTGGTTTAGATTGTTGCAGTACTGACCAGGGTTGTAGTTATTCTGGCAGTATTTTTGATTCTATTAGAAACTAGGAGGACCCCAAACTCAATTCTGGCTGGGTCCCTATTGGAACTGTTGGGCCTTAGCTGCTCCATCTGGATTTCCATATTAGAACCCTGGATGGTTCCTTGGTCTATTGGGGTTGTAGTACCCCTATACTAGAATGGAGTTGATAGCATTAACTTCTTCAATGACAAGAGCATTGTCAAACTGAGGTTGAATCATGCTCATAGTGGCCTAGTAGAGATGGTTGCACTGTAGACTCGTGTGGCCTTCTGCACTACATACTTGGCATACTTCTAGGGACAACTTAGGTTGAAGGGATGATTGGCCTCTTTGCCCATTATTCATAAGGGTGTACTGAAGGTTGTTTGTCTTTTTTTGGTCGGTCAAAAAGCGTGTTACTATAAAACCAAAACTTTGGGCTCTGAGTACCCCATTACATCACACAGAGCAAGAAGCTTGACCAAGGATCATACACCCCACGCAGGGGGTATTACACTGGACATAGATATAGCAGCCACAGAGAAGAACATCAAACTAATCAGACTAAGACCAGGCAATCCTACCAGGAGAACTATCTACTACAACCTGCAGATACATGCAATACACCCACCCACAAAAAGTAGCAACAGATTACAATAGGACATCCATCGGGTAACCCTACCAGGAACAACATCACTAGCTTCAGGTCTTCTCAGAGCACCAGAACCATCGCATTCTGCCGATAGAGAGCTGTGAGCCTAAACAATCCATTCATTCTTGGCACGGTACTAACTGTCTAATAGATGCACCCACAATGTGTGGTCCTATGCCAACAATTACTAGATTCAACAACCACCCGAAACCACGCAAACAACCTGTTGGTGTCCTGCAATAGGAGCAGCAGCCGCCCTCACAGAGAGGCTGCTCGTCAACACCTAAAAAGTGTTCCTACCCCCACTAGGGAACGGGAGATCAGGATGAAGGATCTGACCCCAGCAGCTCCTTGTTGTTGGATTTACCAGGAGCAGACTCCGAGAAGCATACGGTCGAACACCTTGGGAGTGCACAGCCACGTAGCAACAAGAGTCAGCCCATGTACAACTTCTATATGCACAGGCACGCAACAACAAGACTGATATGTAACATGCAAACAACAGCATCGAGGCAAAGAAGAAGAGCAGAGGGACCTGCCTCCCTTACTAGCCCAATGTGGGCTATTGTTTGCTCAGTAGCCAAACGTCGAACACCTTCAGGGTGCTCCTTCACACATCAACCTAAGGCACCAAGGAGGAGGAAACGATACCATATACCCCCTTTAACCCAAAGTTGTGCTTTAACCTTCCAATGGCTAGGGCCGTGCCCCTGTTTACACAGAAGCTAAACACGAGCACCAGAGAGGGTAATCCATCGCACAGCCAAGAAGAGAGGACTCCCTCATCTGTGTCGGTTCACCCCAGGTCCGCAGGCGCCGTCAAGAGGGAGATGCCACTGGATGGGCATGGCGAGGCGGAGTGGAAGAAGACACAGTGTCGCCGATTCTTTGGACAAGGCCATAAACGTAGCTTGGGGGAAGGGCCAGGAAGAGGAAGGGTGTCGAGGGGCACCCTTGCTCCGCCTGCGGCGGCGGATCGGTCGAGCAAGACACCAGATCCTGGATAGCGGCACCTCCCCATCCATCCCTATAAACGGACAGGAGTCGACTAGGTCAAAACAGCCACACACACCCCAGATCTGAGCTTCAAGCTTCTCGTCACGCCTTCCCCTCCGCCAAACCATGATCTACCTCGCACAAGCAGCCAGCAAGACTCCCTGGTTCACAGATGCCTCGATCAGGTCGCGGCTCATGCAGTGCAGACACACCCGTGATTCAATGGAGAGGAGCAACCATTGGGGCAACTGGATCCACTCGACGCCTTCTTCTCCAGGATAACGATCCCTCTGCTTCAGTCGTCGTGGCTGGTTGGAAGCCAAGGGGAGGGCACGCCAGAGATGATGCCCCTCCCCCAGCGGCGTCATCGGTTGTGTATTCTAAGGTTGTCTGTCTTCAAGGTGAGCATCTTAAGAGATTCAACAACTGCCTTCAATTCAGATTTTTCTTTTGTCATTGCCACCTTGAGGATGCCTCCCTTGCGAGATGAACCCCAATTGGCTTGGTTCTCAGCTTCCCTAATGATGACCTTCTTGGCATCGTCAAAGTTTTGCCACATGAAGTCTCCACTAGAGGCCGCATCGAGGAATTGCTTGATTTCATTGTCAACTCCCCTATAGAGATGTTCTAGAAGTTGTGAAAGAGGTATTCCATGATGAGGACATTTTCACATCAACTCCTTAAATAGCTCACATGCTTCAAAGAGAGTCTCGGATGAATCTTTCTTGAAGCCCATGAGATCCCCTATGATATAATAAGTGAGTGAGGGTGGAAAGAACTTATCAAGGAATTGGCTCTGAAGTTCCTCCCAAGTTGTGAGGCTACAATCATCTAGGGAATTGTACCATACCCTAGCCTTGTCAGTGAGGGAGTAGTAGAATAATCTTAGCTTCATTGCCTCTTCTGGCATGCCAGCTTGCTTAATACACAAATATTAATGAAGTTTTGTAGATGCTCATGTGGGTCTACACTGAAACGTCATCCAAAGTTGTTGTTCCTCATCATTGTCACCCAATTGGTCTTGATCTTACGATTCTAAGCTTGGATGGCGGACTGGACAATAGGGATGTGTACATCTGTAGCCTTAGGGATAGAGATCTCTCGTAGCTCTCTTTGTTGCTCTACTTTTGTGGTTGCTTGTTGCTCAACTTGTACAGTGGCTATGGCTTCAACTGTGAGCCTCTCTCTTTGTGTAGTTTGGGCTACTTGCACCCTATAGTTGACCTCCTCGTCGTTCATCTTGGCTCTTTGTTTGCGAAGGAGCCTGTGGTAAGTTCTTTTGATCTTGGAGTCGATGAAGGTGAAGGAGTCGACACTAGCGGAGCGTTGCAAGCATAATAATTACTGCCTAAAAAGTGAGAGATGATGAGTCAGATGGTTTGAAGAAAGATTTAACTCAAGATGATATGCAATAGTGTCAATTGAAAAAGAAAAATCCTAACTAATCCAAGTAAGTTACAAGGATTAGAAAATTCTGTAGTTCCTAGAACTGGCACCAAAATTTGAGGTGGAATATTATTGCACTGCAAATTCACTAGGGAATTAATTCCTAGAGTTTATAAAAACCAAAGTGCAATAATTCCACTCGCAAGAAGACAGATCTTATCATAGTATAGTTGAGGACACAATCCCAAGGGACAACTTTTTCAAGAACTATCTAATCGAAGTATCTTAGAAAGAACTAGTATTTATCACAAACATTGACATTGGCTTGATTAATCTAAGATTGTAAGAATAAAAAGAGCTATATTAAAGTTCTAGTTATCAATGGATTGAAACAATAGGGTGGAATTGGGTTTCACCACCACTACTCAGATCTGTACAATCATTCAAATCCAAACATGTACGAAGATATTAACTGGAGTATGCAAGTTTCCCCTTTTGACCTCAAAAACTTGGATGAGTAGATATCCTTGTAAGCTTGATGTATCATTACTTACAAATCTTCTATCCACTACTCCGAAGACTTTCCATCGAATGTTCTCATTAGGGTGTCAACCAAAGCTAATCAGTATTCAAATCTTAAACATTGAAGTTCTCTCAGTAAAACGTTGTAATAAATCATGTAAAGGGGGTGATCAATCCATAAGACATGTAGTAAATGATTAGCTATGAATTATATGAGTTCATACAAGACTTGGAATATGTTTGAAATTGGAAGAAACTAGGTAGTGGGGCTAGTCCCCACACCCAGTGGAAGGATTGCTCCCTTGACATAGTGACATTAATATCACGATAAGCGGAAGAGGAAACCATAACGATCATTATGGTTACATAAGTGGCTTGGCATGGTGTGAGACAAAAGACTTCCTTCCTTCTTTCTCCTTCAGGTATTATCCCTGACGTACAGCAGAAGTAGGTGGATGAACAACAACTTGGGGAAGGGAGTGATTGCCCTAGAGAGGGAGATCAATGGCTTTTAACTTGCGGAAGGAAAGGATCTATCAATTTTTTTTTGAGGTCGATAGGCATCACAAGCTAGGTCAATAGAGATAGCTTGGTCGACATGTCTCATCCTTTCTCTGATCTCTACAGTTGCATTTTGGTGTTTCTATCTCTAGGATTTCTAAGATGAGTTGTACCACTATGTTGGGGGTCTATTTATAGGGTCGTGGTTGTCGACCTCTTGTGTTCCCTATCGGTGTCAATCAATAGATATGTTGGTTGATGACTTTTAGACTTCCTATCATCAGTCTGTCGGTTGAGGGGATTGTCACCCTTAAGGGTCGATGGGGTTGTCGAGTAGTTGTGTACGTCGACAATAGTAGATCGATAGGATGATTTATTTTGGCTACTGGTCGACGATGTTGTCGAACTCCTATCTGTTGACCGATGTATTGATGGGTCATCATCTTGGAAGGTCAACATGGCTGTCGAGCATTGAGTCGATGGATTGACAACTGATGATTTTGAAGGTCAATTATCATGTCGATTGACAGGTCGATTTTGGTCTTGGACACAATTTTTGTGTATCGATCTGCCTACTCAATTTTTGTGTATCGATCAGCGAGACCTCCTACTTGCTGCAGAGTGATAAAATTCAAAACTTGCAAAGGGAGTCAAGAAAAGTATCAAATTCCTACAAATTAACATTAAAACCTAAGTAGATCAAAACAAAGCTTTTCATGATGAAAACTAAGCTATATGAGTGCTAAACTAGACTAATAATGCATCTAAAACCGGGATGAATATGCATTCATCATTGGCCCTTACAACTTTGCCTCCACACCACTCAAGAAATTAGGATTGAGAGGACGCCATTGAGCCAATCTCAAAGGGAGGAGGCTGAAGCCGACACCTAACATTACTCCATCACTTGTTTTATGACAAGCCAGAAAAAATGGGATATTCAATGACAAAGGAGTGTAGACCCGACACCCCAAGGGCAAAACAATGTCATTTGAAATGAATACATGATCCACTTCAATATATAGTTCCATGAAACAACTTTAGGATGATGCAATGAGGATGCAATACCTCTTGGTGTTAGCAAATATTGGAAGAACTTACCTCAAATATTTACACCACACAACTCTAGTATGAAGATGACAATTTGGAGATCGCACCCACTTATAGAGGGGAGAAAGAGTAGTGGAGGGTTTAGACACCAAAGATTTCTCTAATCCAAGCAAGGAGGAGCCATCTTGAGTAGACGTTCACAAAGGGAGATCTGATTCATCCCCAATGACATTATAGGAGATATCAATCATACACATGCCACGAGCCCAAACAACAAGTACAATGTGATTAAGTCCCAATTCACCAAAGGAAACCACATAGGAGATGAGAATATAATGATTACCATCCATATAGCATAAAGAATGAGAGTATGGAGGTTGATCACACCATATGTATAGCCAAAAGGAAAGGTTTCTACACCCCATAATCATCTGCAATGTTGTAAAATAGTTGAAGGATCTGCATATCGTGAGGTGGAACATGGAAGAAAAGGATCTAAGATTCAAAGAAGTTCAATGGGTAATATTGTTGAACCTTATATTCTTACAATACTTGCTTAGATAGAATAGCATCCCAATAACAAGCTGATATAAACTTCCTAGTATGCTTTTAGGATGAAAGCTTTGTTTTTAACTTGTATGAGATGGATTCTGAGCTCTCCCTCCTAAATGGTATTCACCACAAAGATCTAAGAAACCAAATATCAACATTTAGACCATCCGTTCTCTTATAAAGGAATTGGGGCATCACCTTGTTAATATGTAAGCTAAGTAAGGAACAAGTAGAGATGGTGCAAATGTGGATGGATGAGAGGATATGCTTGATGATGGTAGCCCAACCAGAAAGAGAGAGAGGTTCACCTTCTAGGTGGTTTTTCCTTTAATCTTATATGTGATGGAGGAGAAGTTTGAGGTTGTCATTCTATCTTTGACAAAAGTAGAACCAACGTAATCAATATTATCACCTATATATATATCTCTAGGGTGTTTCAAACTAGGTTATACTTATGATCTCTACACCTAGTAATTAGAATGTCTGACTTTCCTAGGTTGATGCTATGTCCAGAACAAGTTGTATATAGTCAAAGAACTATTTATTACCCTAAGTATGCACTCCTAATGGATACATAAACAAATGCAAGTAGACCTAGGTGTACATCCCTAGAATAGATCACATAACATATACATGAATAAAACCACAACCAACAAGATATGTAACTAAGGAAATAGACAACATGGCATATTGAAGAAACTAAGCTAGTACCTAACGTCGACATCTTAGTCCCCATATGTAAAACCATGTGAATTCTATTTGCATGTCATTAGTATGATTAGAGTAATAACAACATATTATCATATAAGAGCATAAGAAACCAACATTGTAGTAGTGTCATGTGAACCTACTTCCTAAAATCATAAAATGGGTAAACCTCAACACAATTGTTCTTAGTACGCAATAAAAAAATAAATTTGTACATTTAAGAAAACATAATTGCTTGCCAAAAAACTTAATATCATAGCAAGAAAGAAAGAAAAAACATTGAAGACATTTTTATTAACAAGCAAGCATACTTTACATGCATTTCCATTATACTAAACAACATTATATGGCCATTGACCGGCTTTCCAATTGAAGGGTTCATGAGAGGAATTTGAGATTCAAAGCTAAAATGTCACTCTAATTCTACATGTGTACCTTGTGACCAAAGTTAATGATCTAATCCTACTTCATCATGACTTATGCCCTTACCCTGAGAATTCAAGCAAGTGTACAAGGTTTGTATTTCCATTTTTGTTCACCATGGTAAGATCAAAATGAAAGCACTACTCATAGGGAATAAGTAGATCAAACAATTATATAAGGCCAACAATTTTTATTATAGATACATACATACACACAAGTTCAATACCACTAGTCCAGCCAATAGGAGGATTAAACATACCTTGATTAAAGCACCAAATTAACCATTTGATTTAGAAGACCATAATTAGCAACTTTGACTAGATCTTGACAATTGATTCTACAAAGTGATCATGGGATATCAAATATGTGTAATTAGATTATATCAACAAGTTGTCTCATTAATAGTTATCATAGGGGTTAGGTGTGTCACCAAAGTCTAGGTATCAAAGCCTTCAATATTGAGTTCAAAATCTCCAACTAGGTCAAGCAATACCATTAATAAGTTACATCATATATCATGAGTTTAATTTAGATCATATGGTAAAACATCAAACTAATACTGGGGATCATGTGATTAGGTTTTTCATGATATTATATGTATTTAAACATAAGATTCAAGCAATGATGAACAAGATAGGCATTAAGATATTCAACACTATATTGAGTCATTAAGAGTCATTATCAAGCAATATAGTCATCATAAGAGCATGTTCCATAAACACCATAAATCTACTAATTTGAGAACATCATATGACATGCATGATCATAGGGTGATATCTGGACAAGATTAGGTCTCTACTTATCAACATAAGTAGAAGGTCACATTTCTAGTCAAGATTAGGGCACATAGTCACAAGAAGTACACACTGTTGGATCTAAGGGCTCTAGAAGGGGGGAGGTAAATAGAGCTACACAAATTCTCACAAAATAGATTAGACCTTCAAATTATATCAAATTGGAGCAATAGCTTAATGCAAATTTGAAGTACTATCTAAACAACCATAGCAAGGATGAGAGAGATTGATAGTAAGCACTTGATAAAGGGATGTAGAGTGGTTCCACACTTCAAACTAGAAGTGAGTGAGTCCACTACCTAGAGAGGTTAGCCTCTAGGACTTTGTAAGTGCTTTTCTCTATTGTATCACCATAAAGATTTACAACAATAGACCACCAAAGGACTTACCCATCCAACCACAAGGATATCTCCACCTTAACAAGGAACTTACCCACTTAGCTTGAGTCTTCAGCCTTTACCAAGGTCTTACCCACTCAAGCTCAAGTCTTCCGCCTTGAAGGACTTTGCTTCTCCTCTTAGATATTCAGCCTTTGTCTTCTCCTTCACTTGGGGAAGATCACCACCTCTTCATCAACCTTGAAGAGTACCAGCTACAACTCCTTCACTCGACAGAGCTTGCTTCAGCTTTTCTTCATGAGAGAAGGGAATAGGGAAGTAGTGGAAGATTGAGAGCTTTACATTCACAAAGGTGGGTATCTCTTACAATAATCCTAACTCACTCACTAATCATGAAATGATGTGTAAACTAGAGAGAGAAAGGGGTTCAAGGAGTAGTAGCACACTCAACTATAGCAAGGACCTTGAATGTAGTGAATGAGCAAACTTAGAATGAACTCCAAGGGGTCTATTTATAGCTGGGGTTGCTCCCTTGAGTTGGGAAACATTTACAGCCGAAATATAGCCATTTTTTCTCAAGGCAACGGATCTACTTTCATCCAAACAAGTCACCAATGGTTATAATCACTTTTTCTGTGTTTTCCGTACAGTGCATTCAGTCGAGTTTCAATAAAGGTAACTCGACCGACTGGCTAAAAGACAAACCCAATTTTCAAACTATCGGTCAAGTTTGTCCTGGGAAACTCGACCGATTAGCCAAAATTGTATTTGGTCAGTAACCCGTTCAGTCGAGTTTTGTGAATGCATAACTCGACCGATGCATATCATCAGAAAATCAATCTATGGGATCGGTCGAGATTGAAACTCAACCGATCAACAACCTGTGATCAATTTTCAAACTTGGCTAAAAAGTGATTAAAACTTGGTACTAAGTGTCCCGCATATTTTTCTCATCTTGGTTACAAGTCATATCATCAATACAAGTGATTACAAAATTCTTCTAAGGTCATTTGAAGGGATTTCCTTATTAGCACACTTGCATTGCATTTGACTTGATCTTTGACAAGCTAGGGCTTGTGTAAATTGATCATTTTCAAGTACCTAAACCCTGAGATCAATCTTGAGTACACATATTAGATACATATGAATGGAATGGTTGATTCGTTATCAAAATATGGACAATTTATAACCTCTAGGTCAACATTCTCCCCCTTTTTGACATTGACAAACCATTCCACAAACATATTGAAAAGGATATTGAATTTATACCTTTGCCTTGTGAATTAGGGGGATTCAAGATTTGTACAATGTGGATTGCTCCCCATCAATCTATGCTTACTTTAACCTGCATAATTAGTCTATCTACAGAAAGCAATATAACATGCTTGTACTATATGGTCCTTTAGCAAGTCGCAGGATAAAGCATATAATGAACAAGAAAATAATCACATAAGCAACAATAGCAATATAAAAATGAATAGCAATATGATTGAGTTTCAAGACATTGAAATTCTTTCTCCCCCTTTTTCCATAATCAAAAAGGAAGGGGGGAAGGTAGTAGAGCATATAAGAAGGTATTCTTAAAACACAATCAAGCAGATATCCAAACATGCAACCTCATAACATACATCAAACAAAGATGAGAGAAACACACAAGCTAGGTCATAATCAAAATATGGTGAAACATGGCACCAACTCATAAGATATAACTGATCAAAGATTAAGAGTGCACATAATATAGATTACAACTCATGATGCATATTCTCATAAAAACAACTCGAAGCAAGAAGCGATGAAAGCTAAAGATAAAAATAGTACACCTAAGATCACAAATAGCCTAGAAAGATATATATGTTTAGCAAACTAGACTAAAACTAAGAACATCTAGACACCTAGGTCATCTATATCTACATCATCCATAGCATCATCATCATCCTCCACATCAAGCTCATAGTCATCGTCTCCATCTGAAGGTGCAGTAGCAATGCCTTCATCATCGGAGTCACCAGCGAAGCCATCACAGCCATCACCATCATCCTCACCATCACTGACATCCTCATCAGCATCAATAGTCTCGTCATCATCTTGGTCCTTCATCTCTTCATCCACAGAAGGTCCGAAGTGATGACCAGGCCAATGAGCATTTTGTTCATCCCAAGTCATACCAAGAGCATAGAACTCATTGGCCTGAGGGAAGGAGGGAGAAAACTGCCAAGAATGGCAAGCAGAGTGGCCAAGGGCCAACATGTAGCGGTAGGATGAGTGGAGTAGATCCACTAGCAGTAGAAGGTGTGGGAGTAGCAGCGGAAGGCTTAGGTGCAGGTGGAGGGGCATGGTAAAAGTGATTGTATGCATAGGATGCATAATCATTAATGGGGTATGGCTGGTAGGTGGGGTATGGGTGTGCACATGATACGTTCATGTTTGACATGATTGAAAATAAATCCTGGTGTGGAAGCTCCCAGACCTGGAGGTTGTATGCATGTTGGTGTATCATGTAACCCATGAGGGCTTCATTGGACACATAGAATGAGGCACGGCTAGGTCGGGTAGGCTGAGAAGGTGGAGGAGCTCAGGTTGAGGTAGAGGCAGGTGCAATTGAGGTAGAGGTAGAGGGTGAAACACTAGATGTGGTGGAGGAAACTATAGGGTACAAATTTCTAAATAGTGGTCTCATTGATACACACTCCCTTCCTAGTAGGTCTGTAGTGGAAGTCAGAAAAGAGTGATTACTTAGTGTCGAATTGGAAAAGACCACATATCAGGGCAGGATAAGGAGTATGGGTGCCATTGGTGTTCTTGCCACAGTCAAAGCAAGTCCTGTAGTGGTGGATATATCTAGACCACTTGACTCCGACATTCTCTAAGATGCAGTACGTTATCATTGTAGTGTTCTCTGCAATATCTATTTGATTTTTCTTTGGGTGGATGTTGCAGTTGACCACTAGGGCTAATATACACTTCTTGAGATCTAAGGAGGAGGAGGGTAGGGTGCTCTTCTTCTTATTGGGAATGTTAGGTTTCTTCAGATAGCGATGGATATCAGGAAGAGTGATCTCAATTTTCTTGTAGAAACCTTCGTGATCCAACAGATCAAAATACTCACCATAATCCTTACGCCAGATATCATTCTCATCGACTCTTGAAAAGAAGACATTTAGGATGTCCTCTGAGACTTAGAATTTCTTCTCGGAGATCATAAAAGTAAGGATAACTTGAGTATTCAGAGGGGGTACAAGGGAGTCATAATTCCAACGCAAATTTGTGTAGAATTCGTGAACTACTTTTGTACTTGTAAGGGAATTGAAAAAGCAGTCACGCTCGACAGCCAGGGCAGATAGGTGTTGAACTTGGAGAAACATCACCACTTGATCGATGATGGCTTAACGCCCATGGCTAGGCTTAAAAAGGGCACTAAAAGGAAAAGGACTCCTAGGAAGAAGGTCCTTATATTGATTTACAGCCTCAATTGAGACAAAAAGGGTCTCATCGAAGGGAATCAAGCAGGAAGATGAGGAGGAGGATGTTGCATTGCTAGGGGCAGCTCTCTTCCTTCTATTTGAAGCCATGGAGTAGAATTGAGAGGAAGAAGAGACCAAACACACAAACCACTCTACCAAAAACGTTAACACACCTAGGTTAAGCTAGGGGGAAGGTCTAGGAAGGTCTCCCTAGGTCATATAAGGGCTAGGTTAGGGAAGGGAAGGCTAGGGGTTGAGAGCTTAAGGCTAGGAGGAGTGGAATCGTTCAACTATTCTCTAGTTGAGAGGGAGAACAGTCAGTCGAATCCAACATAAGTTGGATTTAGCCCGCTGATCGGTCAAGTTCTGTGAGGTGGAAACTCGACCGATTGGTCCTTTTTAAAAAGCTCACAGCCATGGATTAATCAGTTTGTCCTGGGGAAACTTGACCGATGGTCAACCTGACCTAAAACCATCAAACTTAATATAGCCATATGAATGCTAATTAAATTTATTTTTCAGGTCCATTATGTATATTGAACATACTTAAGCACATATCACTCATAATTGGGTACTATTTTGTAATAAAACAAGTATTTGCGAAAAATACCCAAAAATAAGAGAAAAACAAGGCAATATGAACATGAAAACCAATTTTAAGCATATTAGCAAGAAAAGATGATCAAGATATATGGAAAACATATTGGATAGATGAATACAAGCTAGAATGCATATCAGATTCATTTAAAGCAGTTATAAATAGTCTTGATCTAATAAAATTAAATTGCTCTCTAGGTAGAGTGTGACGTCTGTCTCGGAAAATGAGATCAACGAATGCGGAAGCAATTAATTAGCAGCGGAATTACTAAAAATCACTAAAAATTAAAACTTTTTGTAAAGGGATCCACAAACTGTAAAACTCTTCCATAACGAAACAAGGTAAGTTATTTACAAGCTGATTCATCAGTACATCTATGTATTAATTCATCTTGAGAATCAAAACATTGACTGCCCTGTTAAACTTTACATGAGAAGTATACAAAAATCTCGAGGCATTAAGCCAAAATCTCATATTGATATCAAACCATCTACTGACTCCTAGGACCTGAGAGTACAGAGACGACACATAGGACTCTCTATATACAAGACCTAACAGACAGTGTCTCCACCTGAAGATCACTGTTGTCCTTGATGTTGTTGTTGCTGCTGCTACTGCTCACCCACTGATGGGTTTCTTCTTCCTCGTTGTCTACCTAAAAAGTTGAATCCCATGGGGGTGAGACAATTGAAAATTGTCCCAGCAAGAGTTATAACTCTCCGCCAGAAGCATTGTTTTTGCAGATAATAGAATGACACTGAGCAGTAGGATTTCAACAGCAGGTAAACCATTAAATAACTAAATGAAGCAGTATACTTTATGCAATCATTTCAAATATAACTTGATTGAATAGCAAATCATTTAATTTAATAAGGAATATGAAGAACATGTATATTATTTGTTCAACTAGGACTTAGTAAACAATGTATCATCAATCATTGTTTCTCGTAGTTCAACCTAAGAAATTATGCTACACGGCTGATTACATTTTACAAACATAATTATTCCCTGAGGAGATGAGGTATACTGCTCATACTCCAATCGACCACTACGAAGTCAAAATCGGTACCATACATAGGTCATCAGAAGAGCCAGATTCCTATGACCTCATCCTCCTCAGTCAGTGTGAGAAACAACATGCATGACATCTCGGGTCTCTACTATAATAGCTTTCCAGGGTATTCTGGCAACTTCTCTATTAGAGTTATAGTGTCATGTTGTACTCTCTTTGCAATCGAGGGATTTCTTGTTTATCTCACATCGATGCGGCATTAACAACATCATCGAGAGATTAGTGATACATCATCCTGGCATATACATATAATGAAGGATTGAGAGATTATATGTTTATCTCACATCAATTCCTCCATTAGGATGTAAGGATATTCGCGTCCATAACCCCCACATACTCAAAAGTATGCTCTCCAGGAGTTCCCTTAGGAAAACCTATTTTACCATCACCCAACTTCTGACGATGATGGATCTATGGTCATGGCTCTACATGATATCATTATACTTGTTTATTTAAGTACATTATAGCATTCTTTTAGCATCAGGCATGTCTTCAAACATAAACCACTAAAACAATTTCTATAAAGAAAGAGTACTATTTGTATCAAGTTCATTTCACAGCTTTATTAACATTGGGATCTCAATCCCCTATCAATTCATCATCATGATCCAAGAATATGGGTTTTCAAACCCTTAGATCATCAAATCACTTGTTACCACTTTAACAGTTAACTTAATGCCATTAAGTCATTTAACAGTGTAAACATAATAGTAGCATTGCAGGTATTTCACAGGGCTCATACAGCCTGTCAATCTCATTTGTCACCTTTCAATAGGTAACATAGCATATTATTGCTTACAAAGCTCATTAAGTACTTTTTAATTAACAAAGCATCATAGATCTTACCTGGCTATGTTCAATATTTCATAAAACCTGCAAGATTAGCACAGATGATAACAGGTACATCAATTTCATATCAGCATATTATAAAATAAAGATAACTTCACTATCCAAGGGTTGCACCACTATGCCCTTACTAGGGTTAGGGTTTCCCTTTTCAATTCAATTAGGGTTAATCATCCCCTTAGCTCAATTAGGATTATGAACTTATCATTTCATTATCCAATCATAGAGCTTCATGCTATAAAGCAAAACCCAGGATTAGGTTTTACTATTCACATACCTTGATTTAGGGTTTACTATTCACCCCAAGTAGGAGTGATCATCAAAATACCTTGAAATAAGGTTTATCATATCATCACTATGAATTAGGATCACATCATCATCATGCATTAGAGATACTCCCATTATTATCCTCAATTTAGGGTTAAGATTCATTGACCATCATAATTAGGGTTTTCATGATCTCACTATGAAGGATCATACCCTAATTAGATATTCATTCATATTGGAAGTCCATTACTTGATTAACATTCATATAAGAAGTATTTTCTCTCTCATCCCCTATTGGATGATATTAGCTTCAGACTTGATTATGAATAGGTCACTATAGGAAATGGCTAGGACTATGCTTCGAGAGTATGGTACTGCAAAGAAGTTTTGGGCTGAAGCCATTAGCACTTCATGTTTTGTACAAAACCAAACTTTCACTCAATAAACTTTGAAGAAAACCCCCTAAGAGCTATGACGTGGTAGAAAACATTCCATTGATTTCTTTCATACTTTTAGTTGTCCTTGTTTTGTTTTGAACACCAAGGAGACTCAAGATTCATGAAGTTCAAGGAAGCCATAAAGACCCTCCTCACACGCAAGTACTTAACATGGGATATTTACACTATGAATCTAGCTAGTACGACATCAAATATCATCCTAAGAAAAATGCCAAAAAAATTAAAATATCCTAGATCTTTTGATATCTCTTGTTTTAACACTACATGTAGGAAGGGCCTAGCTGATCATAGGGAAAGCATTCTATAATGCCCTATAGCTTGTGTAGATGACTAGGAGTCAGAAAAGACATCCTCCCTACCGACATTGTGATTCAACACGCTAATTCTACTATGACTACGCCAATGGGTATCATAGAAGACATCCCTATTCATGTAGGTCTTAAGTCATATTTCCCATGTGACTTTGTCATCATGGAGATAGAGGAAGACCAACTCTATCTTCTTATCTTCAGGCATCCCTTCCATTATACTACTCACACACTCATTGATGTTGAAGCGAGAATCTTGACATTAAGGCTCAGGACAAATACTATAGACTTTAGAGTTTTTGAGTCTCAAGGGTCCATCCTTTCAAGAACAATGCTATTTTATTGATTGTGTTGACAAAATGGAACAACTACGACAGTAGGACCAAACTTCTAAATATTCTTTAGAGACTGCACTCATCAATGCCAATGCTCATGAATTGGATGATGAACAAGTGAAGAAATTTATCTTTCTCCGAAACTCTTCTATGGAAGATCCTGAGGATGAGTTTGAAGATCTAAAATTTGCCTCCATCATTGAAGAAGAAGAAATTATAGCACTAGAGATGAAGCCTATATATGAGGGGCTCAAGTATGTTTTCCTAAATGAGAAGAAGACCTACCTAGTCATCATCAATGCAGATCTCACAACAACCCAAGAAGACAAGCTATTGACCGAACTGAACAAAGATAGAAGGCACTAGGTTAAAAGAAGACTGGCCTAATAGGTGTGAGCCAAGCCCTATGTATGCATAGAACCAACATGGTTGACAATTATAAGCCATCTATCGAGCCTCAATGCAAGCTAAATCCTATCTTAAAGGAGGTTGTTCACAAGGAGGTGATTAAGTTGCTACTTTTTGGGATTATCTACCCCATCTTTGATTCACCTTGGGTGAGTCATGTATAGGTGGTGCCCAAGAACGGTGGCACTACAGTTGTTCTTAATGAAATGAATGAGCTTCTTCCCACACACAGTGTGACTATGTGGCACATGCCAATAGACTACCACAAGCTCAACAAAGCAACCAGGAAGGACCACTTCCCACTTCTATTTCTCAATCAAGTCTTAGAGAGGCTTGCCCACTAGGAATTCTTCTTTTACTTGGATGGATATTTCAGGTTCTATCAGATATATGTCCATCTAAGAGATCATGAAAAGACGGCATTCATGTGTCCCTTTGCACGTATGATTTCCATTGTTTTCCTTTCATATTATGCAGAACACCGACCACTTTTCAACGTTGCATGTCTACCATCTTCTCTGACTTTACTAAAAACATAATGGAGATCTTCATGGATGACTTTTCAATATATGGAGATTCTTTTGAACAATGTCTACACAACCTTTGCCTGGTCTTAAAATGTTGTGAAGAATCATATCATGTGCTCAACTAGGAAAAATGCCACTTCATGGTCAAGGAGGGCATTGTTCTAGGGCATAGGGTCAGCTCCAGAGGCATTGAAGTTCATAAAGTGAAGATTGAAGTAATATCAAAGCTACCTCCTCCAACCAGTGTCAAAGACGTTCTAGTATTCTTAGGACTTGTTGGGTTCTACAAGAGGTTTATCTGTGGCTTCACTAGGATCATCAAGCCATTGATAAATCTTCTTCAGAAGGACATGAACTTCAATTTTGACTCTGATTGCATGAAGAGCTTCCACACCTTGAAGGAAACCATCACCTCAACTCCTATCCTTCACACCCCATATTGGTCTCTTCCCTTTGAGATCATGTGTGATGCTAGTGATTACGCTGTAGGCACAATACTGGGGTAGCATGTTTGTAACTTATTGAAACTTGGACATTTTCTCTTTTTGGCCCTCTTTCTATGCTTTTCTTTTCATTTCTATCCTCTTTGGCCTTTATATAATTTGTGGAAATAATAGTGGTTTGGTGAACATTTGTTCATTATTATTGCCAACATGTGGGTTTATGCACAAATACCTCACTAAATATATTAATAAGGGCCTAATATGAAAACTTACCACATATGTGAGATGATGGTAAAATAATTTGTTCTAGAGCATTCCTTATCCTTATGAAGCAAGGAAGACAAAAAGGAATGAATAATAATGCCTTAAAGATGATAATGTGATGTTGAATTATTTAATATGTTAAATATTGGAAATATTGGATAATGGGCTAAAACTCATAAAAGAAAGACTAATTGGTTAAAGATAAGTTGATTTCATTTTCCTTGGGTTTGGTTTGGCTTGGATGCCAACTTTAATGATTTTTGGATGTTAATAACTATATCTCTTTTATTTTGAAAAGAAAAGGTGAGTTTTCCTCAAAATATGAAATAAAATACGTAATGACACATAAATTGGAAAATCATCTTGGATTCGTAATCTACACATTAAAAATAGCCTTTGGGTGAATTTTCGTATAATTTGGATAATCTTTATTATACAGGTGAAATCATGAGAGAGAAAGTGTGTATCCTTCAAAATATTAAATGATTATACAAACAACTCCAACATGTAAAATTAATGGCAAATTCGTATCCAAGGCACTTAATATGACTTATGGGTGAAGTTTAATCAAATTTGGAGAATCTTATAATTATTAATTATGGAGGAAAGAGAAAAAAAATTGATTTATTTAACACATAATAAGTTCCCAAAAGGTAAATCTAATTACATACTCTGATTCCTCATAAAAAATAGGCAATGGGTTAATTTTCATTAATTTTGGGATTTGTTTGCACCCTCAAGAAAGGAAAGAGAAAAAGAGAAATAATTAAGTACATCACTTCATTTGAATTGGATTTGGTAAGCTTTAGATGTCACACTTCCTCAACTTTTCCCATGCAACCAGGACTGTCCAACCCTTGATCCGACGGCAGGGAACCCGTCTCCTACCTTGTATAGGAGAGACGCGCCCGAAACATATACAACCCTAGTGATTTACGATTATCTCTCTCCATACTTGATCAATCTCTGAGATTTTTAGTGCAATAGATTCAGGAGGAGAATCTGTACAGATTGGTATTCCACCTGATAGCTATCGTCGTGTTTTTGGAAAATGCCCAAATCTCCTCTACGACTTCTCAAACCTACCTACTTCCAAAATTGAAGCACGAACCCCCACCTATAAATATAGGTACCCTAATCTCTACAAGGCCAAAGGAAAGACTCCTCTCACTCCAATTTCACCCTTTATTATGTGAGTGGTGATCGATGATCTTGGCTTAGCATGTAGCTTGCGGTGCCTACTGCTCTCTCTCCTCACCACCTTCAACCGAATTATAAGTATGGTTGAGTTGGGTTTGGTCTTATCTTTCTCTCCACTCTCTTTCTTTCGAGTTTGGTCGTGATACTTAGATTCACCCAATTCTCCCCCCACCGAGTTGCTGCTGCCATGGCGCGGTGAGCCAGCGAAGGAGATGAGCTCTTTTTGATTCCTAAAATTGCCCCATCCCCTCGCTTGATTCTTCTCTGTGTTTCTCGCTTAAGGGAATTTTTGTAATTCTGTGTTATGGTTTCTTTGGTTTTGGGGTGAGTCAACTGCAACTTTGACCAGCAACTTGCCCTCACCCGATTGGGCCAAGTCAGTTGGGCCCGATCTTTCTCCCTCTCTCTCATTTGTTTAATGATGTGGCTTTTCTTGATTGGCCAATTTTGCAAAAATTGTTTCTTTTGCTCTAGTTGTCAAAAATTAAATAAAGTATGTTTTAGAATCGGAAAAATGTGATCTTTCTAATAAAAATACTTTCAAGGCTTGGTCTTGAGTTTTATCAGAAGGTGTTTTCTAAAAATGAATTTAATACATAAAAATCACCAAAAATACACTTTAATCACCATAACTCCAAAATAGACAAAATTATATGTTTTCTTAATCAGGAGAACCTAATAAGATCAATGTTGATGTTCTCAGGGTCTAAATTGGAGTCTTGTGTGAAAAGTCTAAAACTAGGGTTTTCTTTACATTAATGTACATGACTTAACCTAATACATGTTTATACATTGAAAATAGGAAAAGTGGGCTTTGGAATCGATTAAAGTAATAAGAAGAAGTAATTGGATCTTATTAAGAAAGGTATGTGCAAATCTTACCCTTTAGTTGGGATATTTGTGACCCAACCCTATTCTCCATAATGAGGCTTGATATGAACCCTATTTTCTTCACTATTTTCTCTTATTCTAAATTGCCTCAAAATCATATTTGATATATTATTGGGTCTTGGAATCCTATTGCCATGTTGCAATTATATGATGATTTATCTTGTCACTTTACTATTTCTTGAGTATGATGATTTATTTGACAATTAGCTATAGTAGTGGTACTTATGTACAAACACCTGTAGTTTAGGGCATGTGTTATTTCACCCTGGGGAATGTGTTATTTCTCCCCAATATAAAATATTTTATAGGTGATTGGGAATATTATTGCTCTCCCCTCATCTATAATATGAGGTCCAGTAGGTGCCTCAACCCTACTTAGTTAATTTAGTCTAATATGAATCATCCGTGCTAATTCATTATTATTTATTGGTTTTGGCAAGAATCTTTTGTTGTATGCCTCATTCTCTTGGCCTTCTCATCTTATGATGAATTTATACCCTTATCTTTCATTGATGTTCTTATTTTTGTTTCTTGTTCATATTATTGACGCATACCTTGTTTCTTTCTTTTGTTGGGTGCTTTCCCAACCATCCAAGAATAGATCAAGGAGTTGAATAAGATCAAAGAGAACTTAGCTTTTGGCATGGGCCTAGCTCTTAGACTTGAAGTAGTTTAGAGTTCTCTCTATCTAGATCCTTTTATTGTTGTAAACCCTATATGGGAGATACGATGGAGTTTTGTAATCTTTTATAAAATTGAATATGGTCATGAAATTATGTTATGTTGCATTACTCATTGGTCTTTTGTATATCATATATATAAAGATTTGAAAATTTTTACACTCATTTCAGCATACCTTTTGAGTATGTTTGGGATGGATGTTTTATTTTTCAAATTTTTAGTAAACGGGTGATTCCACTCTTTTACAGTGTCGATAAAAAGCATCATGTCATCTACTATGCAAGCATGACACTAGATGACGCACAACAAAAATTATTCTATGACATAGAAGGAGCTTCTTGTTGTTGTCTTTGCCTTTGACCAATTCTTCTCTTACCTTATAGGCTCGTAGGTGATAGTCTACACCGATCACGCCTCCATAAGGTATTTGATGTCAAAAAAAGATATAGGTTGGTCAGATGGATCATGTTGCTACAAGAGTTTGATTTGGAGATCAAAGACAAGAAGGGGACAGAAAATGTAGTTGTTGATCACCTCAGCAGATTGCATATTCAAGATTCTGATGAAGTCCCTATCAATGACTCTTTACCTAATGACCACTTGTTACAAATATCTACATTCACGTCGTGGTATGCAGATTTTGTCAACTACCTAGCTACAGGAGTCCTTCATCTAGATTGTACCGGAAATGATAAAAGGAAATTCATGACACAAGTTTGTCACTACTATTGGGACGAGCTCTGTCTCTTTTATCTATGTTTAGATGGTCTCTATCACCGTTGTATATATGAAGATGAAGCTCCTTTCATTTTGGAGTAGTGTCACTCTGGCCCAACAAGCAGTCACATGAGCTCTAAGAAAACTGCAGTCAAGGTCCTTCAATGTGGATTCCACTAGCTGTCTATCTTCAAGGATGCTCATAATTTTTTTCAAAAAATGTGATCAATGCAAGGATCTGGAAATATTTCCAATAGGGATGAAATGCCCCATAATCATTGGCAAGAAGTGGAGAATTTTGACGTACGAGGTGTGGACTACATGGGTCCATTACCCTCTTCTTATGGGTTATCCTACATATTCGTCATAGTCAACTATGTTTCTAAGTGGGTTGAAGACAACCCCACCATTTCTTATGATTCCAAGATAGTCATAAAGATGTTCAAAATCATTATATTCCCTCGTTGTGGAGTCCCACGCACTGTTATTTCTGATGGAGGATCGCACTTCCTCGAGCGTAGTTTTGAAACTCTCCTTAGTAGATATGGTGTTACCCACCGAGTAGACACCCCATATCATCCTTAAATGAGTGTATAGGTGGAGGTCTCCAATTGTCAAATAAAAGTCATTGTCGAGAAGATATTTGGTAAGACAAGGCAGGATTGGGCACACAAGTTGAATGATGCTCTATGGTCTTATAGAAATGCCTACAAGACTCCATTACAGACTGCACCTTTCCATTTGGTCTATGGGAAGTCATGTCATCTACCGGTGGAGCTTGAACACAAATCCCAATGGACCATCAAGCAGCTTAACTTCGACTTTTGTGCAGTAAAAGAGAATCATTTACTTTAGCTATAGGAGCTCGAAGAGTTATGACTGACTGCATATGAAAATGCACACATCTATAAGGAACACACAAAGATGTGGCATGATGGTCACCTAAAGAGGAAGGACCTGCAATTCGGAGACCAAGTATTACTACACAAATCACATCTCCACCTCTTCCCAGGAAAGTTCAAGACTCGATGGTTGGGTTCATTCATCATCAAGAACATCTTACCTCATGGAGTTGTGTCAATTTGGACAGAGAAAATTGGAGAATTTAAAGTCAATGTCCACCGTCTCAAATGCTATTTCACAATGGATGACATGCAAGCCCAACCACATCTTCCCCTCCTCCCTCCAACATATCATGACTGAGTTTTATGTGTAGAGTCTTCGACATAAAATAAAGGAACTTCTTAGGAGGACACCTGAGCATTTATTTTAATTCCAATTGTTTTAGTTCTTAGTTCATATTGCATTTAGTTAAGACAGTGTATCTCCTACCAAGATCACTAGTTCTAACAGTTTTGATTTTAGGTGAATGACTCTAACTGAAAGGAGAGCAACCACGACACGTGGACCAACTAGCAATGTCTTTCCCCTCCATCTTGGATTTAGTTTTTCTCGAGGATGAACAAATATTTAAGTTCGGGGTGGAGGGTGGGTGGTATGTATTCTACTCTTTACCCACAACTATCTTCTTATTACTTATTATCTTGTCATTGCATTCATCATGAATCACTTTTAGGTTAAAGTTTTTCAAAATTTCTTTTCTAGAGTAAAGAAATCTATTACCTAGTCGGCTTAGAACTATGCATTTTTCATAAATATCTCCCCTTATTTAAAGCAATGCCTAAAAAGGACCAATTTATGAAACTAAACAATGGCTAGAAATTATCCTTTGTTCTCTATGAATCCAAAAATCCTGTTTCCTTGGAAAAGATGGCAAGATCTGAAGGAACTGAGAGGGATCAAACACATTTCTCTTCCTACTAACTAGTGAAACAATTGCATGGAATTGCCATTTGTAACCTCTTTGAGTTATTAATTGAGCAGAGTGGGATAAGGAGAACACGTCGATGCACTGAATTGTAAATCAAGTTGCATGACAATTTTAACTCTCTTCTACACTTCTTCCTCCATCTTCTTATCCACCAAAAAGAAAAGAAAAGCCACAAAATGTGCCAAAATCTAAGTTCGGGTTGGCACACACCCCTTCCTCCCTGTCACCGCTTCTTCCGTACCCCTTGCAAAATTAAAAAAAAGGGGCGTACCATTAAGAAAAGAAGCCAAAAGTGCACACCAAAAAATGTGGTTAATGAAACTACAAACAAAGAAAGATCTCAAGTTGAATAGTAGAGAGATCGCTTCCCTCCATACCTTGAATCACTTCCTTTTTATACCTATGAGCAAAAGGAATGCCCCAAACTTTTACCCTGCTCTTGACTACACCAGTGTCAGATCAAGTGCATACTTGTTGTTCTGCGGGTCTCTCTAAACTCTCATGAAAATCCTTGGCATGCTTAATGTTGGTATAGTGGTGAGGAAGTGTCATTGGGAAATGAAATCAAGAGCAGAGATATAGACAGGTGTGTTATGTGATCTCAGGAAGTTGGGGTATCTTGACCATATTAGGTGGTAAGGAAAACAACATGATGGGAGGATGATGCAATCACATGGGTTGAAAGTATAAATTTGGTGAATGTTCAGATTTTGTGTTATTCGAGGATGAGCAATGTTTGAGTTTAGGGTATTTTGATGAATGCATATTCATCCCAGTTTTGGATGCATTATTAGTCTAGTTTAGCATTTGTATAGCTTGGTTTTCATCATGAATAGCTTTGTTTTGATCTACTTAGGTTTTTATGTTAATTTGTAGGAATTTGATACTTGTCTTAAGTCCCTTCACATGTTTTGAATTTTATCACTCTACAACAAGTTTCCCTTTGGGGTCCTGATGCCCTTCAGCACTTTCAGAAGGTAGATCGATAACAAAAATTATGTCCAAGACCAAAATCAACATGTGATCGACATGAAAATCAACCTTCAAAATCATCACTTATCAACCCATCGACTCAATGCTCGACATTTTTATTGACCTTCCAGGACGATGACCCATTGACACATCGGTCAACACTCAGAAGGTTGACACTTAGGAGCTCGACAACATCATCTACTAGCATCCAACATAAACCATCCTATCGATCTACTATTGTTGATGTCCACAACTGCACGATAACCCCATCAACCCTCAAGGGAGACAATCTCGTCGACTGACAAACTGATCGATTGATAGCCAATGATCAACACTAATAGGGAATGCAAGAGTCAACAACTGCGACCCTATAAATAGACCCCCAACATAGTCGTACAACTCATCTCAAAAATTCTGGAGACAAAAATGTTGAAACTTGTCGCTAAGATCAGATCAAGGACGAAACATTTTGACCAAGCTAGTTATATCAACCTAGCTTGGCAAGGCCTATCGACGTCAAGCGCGTATCGATAGATCATTTCCTTCTACAACTCAAAAGCCATCGATCTCCCTCTCCAAGGTGATCTATCTCTTCCATGAACTGTTGTTCATCCACCGAATTTTTTCTGCAAGTCAGGGTTAATACTTGAAGGAGAAAGTAGGAAGGAAGTCTATCGTCGCACATCACACTGAGCCATTTTTTAACCATCATGACCGTGATGGTGTACTCTTCATCTTCTTGTGATATTAATATCACTATGTTGAGGGAGTAGTCCTTCCACTGGGGTGTGGGGAATAGCCCCACTTCCCAGTTTCTTGTTATTTAATTCACATTCCAACTCTTGTATGAACTCATATAATTCATAGCTAATCATTTATTACATGTCTTGTGGATTGATCACCGACTTTACGTGGTTTATTATAATCTTTTACAATGATAACTTTAACATTTAAGATTTGAATATTGATTAGCTTTGGTTGACACCCTGAAGAGAACTTCTGACAGAAAGTCTCCAGAGTAGTGGATAGAGGATCCGTAAGTAATGAGACATTCAGCTTATAGGGATATCTACTCATACAAGTTTCTGACAACGAAAGGGGAAACTTGCATAAATCCAATCATATCTTCATATAGGATTGGATTAGAATGATTGCCCAGATCTAAGTAGTGGTGGAAAAACCTAGTTCCATCCTAGTGTTTCAATCCATTGATAACTAGAACCTTAATATAGCTCTTTTTATTCTTGCCATTTTAGATTAATCAAACCAATCTCAACTTTTTTGATAAATACTAGTTTTTGCTAAGTTTATTTGATTTGATAGTTCTTAAAAGTTTTCTCTTGGGATTTGATCCTCAACTACACTGTGATAAGATATGTCTACTTGCGGGTGGAATTATTGCACTTTGGTTTTGGTAAACTCTAGGAATTATATTCTAGTGAATTTTCAGTGTGATAATATTCCACGTCAGCCACTTTTACATTCTTGCAAGCGATGTTAAAGCATCTTATTGGGACATTAGGGAAAAAATAACATAAAGATATATAATAGGTCATACAATCGAATATCCCTCCTTTATTGTTGTAATGGAAGTAGGTTTGGATGAAAAACATTGTAGGATAATATATATGGAGTTGATCAAGTGTCACCTGCACGACCTCTTTAACCAAAAGTTATTCATTGGATGAGTTTGGGGATTTCATAGGGATAGTGATAAGTGATGATGGATGGTCGGTGTAGTATCATATAGGCACAATCACGTACATACCACTTCTAGATCTTAGTTGATATCATATGAATATGTGGAAGCATACCTCTAGGATCATGTGGAAGCATACCTTTAGAATCTTGTGGTAGCCATAAAGATTCATGATATATCCAATTTGGTTTTCTTGATTATTGATATGGATAAGATAAAATGTGATGAATTTGGTGTACCAACATGTCAAAACCCCTGTGGTGATTCCTACCAATTGATAAGGAGGTTATACCCTCAAGATGGATTTGGCTAACATTGGATCCTTCATTTTTAAGGAGACAAATTTGGTGTCCAGGGCAGTTGGTTTGTGGTGTATCTCAGTGCAAGATGTCTTCATCATTCAGAGCCATATGGAGCTCCTCATGTGTGTTAGGGTCCCAATGGTCTTAGACTGAATATAATACCATATATTTAGAAAAAAAAGATAGATACATAGTTGATTTTTCTTTTTTGGTTAAAATTTTTATGAACTCATTGAAAACAAGTTGACCCCGTGGCCAATAGTGGATAAGGGGTACACTTTTTTGTCTTCTACATTGTAGATTTCCTTTTTGTAAGTGTTGTTTATATTGCTTTCTTGTGCATACTAAGCAGTTTTGTATTTCCTAGATTGATGTAGTATGTTGCGGGGGGTTATAATCAATAGAATCACCTCATGGCTTAACAAAAACAATCCTTACTTTCCTTCTCTCTCCCTCTCATCCTATAAATTTCTTCTCCTACATCTTCCTCAAGTGAAAACTTAAGGATCCCTAACACCATATTCTCTCATGCACTCTAGCATACCAACCAACCATATTTTCTTCTCATCCCTACTTTGTTCTCCATCGACTCTTATAGAAACCCTACCCTTACTCACCTATGAATAGTCTCTCCCTAACATCAGTTCCACCTACAAAAAACTAAATCCCATTGTCCCTTTACCTGTGTCTTCGTTGAGCACATTGTTCCAACCTCATCCCCTAAGTCAAGGTATTTCAATTTTGATATCCCATGAGAGACCATTCTAGCCTCATTGAGGACCTAGGTGAGATCATCACACCTCTTGAGTCTTTTCACATGACGATTTCATTTAATCAAGGTGTATATAATTCCCTCTTTTAATCTCTTATCACTTTCCAAGGTAATTATTGTGTATCACTCATTATTTATTCCTATTTCTTTCACCATGGAATTTGTTTTTGTATCACAGACTCTGTTGGTTCTTTTGGTTATCATGTGTCTTTCTTTGGTGGTTTCGTTAAACTACTCCTTGGAGATGGTATTGGTGAAATCACCATCTAGGGATCTATTCTTCCTCAAGAAACCTACTTGAGGTCATTGAGTCTATCCAAACATGGTGAAGATATTTATAGAATATCCTAATGGAAAATAGTATCATATTTTTTACTTTGATTCATGCAATGTAGTATGAATTATTTTTCTTCATGGTCTACAAATAAACACATTTAAACAATAAGTTTTACACTATTTCCTTGTGCTCCTTCAATCTCATCATGCATCACATCAGCATATTAGTATTTGCATGTTCTATCTTTGTTATGTCACACATATTTTATTTAATGAATTCCAATATAAGAAATAGTAACCATTAAATCATAAGCAATATTTGATTGATTATAACGAAATAAATAAATATGAGTTGGAATCAATAATATAATTATCTCAGCCTAATTCTCTTAAATGACAAAGTCAATTTACATAATTTTAGTCATATATATGATTAATGTGATTAAATATTATATTTATCCTAGGTCTAGACCAACCCTTGTTTGGGTTAGTGAAAAATATGTTCACATAACTTGAGGTATGATTCATTTACAAGTGGTTTATCTTGCAAATAACTTATGTATTCTATTTGAACTTTATGGGACACGTTCATACTTTGTTCTCTTTTAATCTCATTCATCTCTTTTTCTTGGAATTTTCTAAATCACACTGATCATTTATAGCCCTAGTATATAGGAAGAGGCATCAATATATCATCCTAAATGGAAATACCATCTACATCAATGTGGTATTCATAAGTCAATCAATTGCTCAACGCTAAGAAACTTATTTCATGGTGAAAATCAAATATTTAGAGTAAGTCATGTTCTAAAAGTGTTACATACACAAGCCCAAACAATAGTGTCTATAAAAGATATAAATTACTTATTTCTAACTATAAAAATGAATCCAAAGTCAAGATTCTAGTGTTTCCATAATGTAGAAATCTTGAAATAAATAGTAGATTTTCTCTAAAAAGAATGAGAAAGTAAAATTTCTATCACATTTTTAGTTAAATTAATGTGACTAAAGTTAGATTTCATCTAGAAAATCAATTAGAATGGAAGAATCTACATAGAGGCCCATTCGATCTTCGAATGATATGTTTACCAACAACAGAGCGTCTACTAAAATTGTAGTCTATAATGGGTGTTGATGTCTAGGATTATCTTATTGTTGGGTTTTAGAGGAGGCAGAGAAGCAGCAGAAACAAATATTTTCTCCCCAAACCCAGAACAAAAGGAATCGCGTCAACATCTATATAATAGGAAAGATGGTTTGTGAATCATACCTTGTCCCGAGTCTTGCTCGGCGACAATATCTTGAGCCTTGCGCGATCTTCACCTCCGGTCTTGGATGGTGTCTGTGCAGCTCCTGGTCGTACCGGGACTGACGACTCCTCCTACCGGACTGTCGGATGACAGTTGTCCTCTTGAGCGGCAGTGACCTCCCACCTCTGAAGTAGTCCACACGGACCACCTGGAACTCCACACTCCTTGTCCCACAAGGAAGTGGAAGGAGTCACACCCTCCTATTGACGTACTAGTCACCAACACACTCTCCTGTTGCCAATTGCAACTGCAATTGTCCTTCCCTTACTGCACCTCCCTTTGCGGGAAGCACTTGCTCGGGCTCTCTCTCGGTTACCAAAACCAGAGAGAACGACAACTTTGCAGAGCAATCAACTTGCACTGAGTTGTACTCTGAGAAGCCCCCAATACCCCTATATATAGGCAGGTCATGGGACAGGGTTCTCTGTCCCTGGCAATATGGGACTAAAAGCAGGAGTAGAAGGGTTCGAGATTTTCCACAAAAGCAATCAACTCGCAACCTGAACCGATCGGTTCACAAGTGAACTGGTCGGTTGGGGACCTGAACCGGTCGATTGGAGCACCAACTGATCGGTTGGGACCCTCAACCGGTCAGTTCACTCCTGAACCGGTCGGTTGGGGTTCTAGGTCGGTTCCCGATTGACTTTCCTTCTTTTGTTCTTAATTGGTATCGAATACCAATCCTATTTCCAATCAAATTGGATAATTGAAACGAAAGGAAAATTCTCACCAATCCTACTTTCCCAAGTTGCTCGGTTGCACCAGTTGAACCGATCAGTTCAACACTTGAACCGCTCGTTTCACTCTGTGCATGAGCTGATCGGTTCAACAATTGAGTCGACCGGTTCAGCAACCTCAGCCGACTGGTTCATCACATGAACCGATCGGTTGGGAGTGCAGGTTGTGCAGAATCAGTCAAATGCAATTTCAATCAATCCGATACTCCAATCAATGTGTCCAACACCTTGAACATCATGATATTGAGCTATCGATTAATTGAGTGTTTAATTGAACTACTAAACTCCTTTAGTAATCAATCTAAACATTGCTTGTGGACAAAACTCCTCTTCCAGGTTAAATCCTATGTGTGTGACCTTGCAGGTCCATTTCACGTTGGCAGTGAAAGTCCATAACACTTATGACTTCACAAGCAAAGAGTGGTGCCTATTCACACATCATTGCTACCCAAGTGAAATAGAAAGTTGGAGAACAACTTTCATCCCTACAATCCGTGAATGGTGTTACAGTGAATGTATAATTCCTTTGTCAGTGATATCCAGAATGAACTCGAGGCATGGAACAGTCATCCTGTCAATGTTCATTCATTTCCTTGATCTCAGAGTAGACCGAGTGAGATGTGTATGCCATCAATATCACATATTGATTCACACGTGCATGTGCATGCCTTTCTCAATCCTACTCATCAAGTGGCCAAGGATATCAAACTCCCTCAGGAGGGACAAATCCCATATCTATCACTCACCCCTCACAAGCCCCATGTGTGAAAGCCACCCAATCATCACCTTTATAACATCCCATGTTTCAGGACTACGTTTGATGATATCAAAGTGTACCCAACAACATGTGTTGAGTGTAGTGATTTTAGGTCTAAGAATCACACTCACCACCATCACTGTGAGAGCTGACTATGACTACCAATTCATGGTTCAATGTGTCACTCTCACGGTGGGTCTGTCCGGTACCTTGTTCTCTAACAAGTACCTATGTGCTTGGTTTGATATCACCATATCATGACTAATGAGATTCTGTCATCAACCAACACACAATCTAGTCTTCAGTGTTATTGATGTCTATGGTTATTTCCACAATAACAACCGACTAGGGACTAAACAAGAAAGAATACTCTTAACATCTGTATGATCTCATCGTTTAGGTCCTCAACCCAAAAGCATACGTCATTGAGTAATTCAATCTTTAGACATCTATCATGTTACACCATCATCTCAGAAAAAGTTTAAACATATAGATTGGAAATTGCCTTTATTATTATTCAAATCATTTACAAAGTATACCATTACAATCATCATATGACTTGCTCTATGGGCATACATACCAACAGACTCCCACTTGCACTTAGAGCTAGTCACCAAGGAAACGTAGTCCTTGTGACCTAGCATGACCATCATGCTTCTGTTGAGAAAGGGCCTTAGTCAGTGGATCAGCAATGTTGTCTTCAGTTGGTACTTTGCAAATCTTCACATCTCCTCGTTGTACGATCTCTCGTATGAGATGGAAGCGCCGCAGTATGTGCTTGGACCACTGATGTGATATGGGCTCCTTAGCTTGTGCAATAGCTCCATTATTGTCACAATAAAGCTCAATTGCATCACAGCTACTGGGAACTACACCAAGTTTAGAAATGAACTTCCTGATCCACACAGCCTCCTTTGTTGCATGCGAAGCAGAAATATACTCGGCCTCTGTAGTAGAATCGGCAACTATTTCTTGCTTGGAACTCTTCCAGGTTACAGCTCCATTATTAAGGCAAAACACAAATCCTGACTGTGATCTGTAATCATCTTTATCAGTTTGGAAGCTTGCATCGGTGTAACCCTTTACAACCAGCTCTTCCTCGTCGTCGTAAACAAGAAACTGATCCTTAGTCCTTCGCAAGTACTTTAGGATGTTCTTCACGGCTGTCCAGTGAGCATCCCCGGGATCTTACTGGTACCTGCTCGTCATGCTTAGAGCATACGAGACATCTGGGCGTGTGCACAACATAGCGTACATGATGGACCTGATGGCTGATGCATATGGGATCCCATTCATACGCTCCCTATCTTCACAAGATTAGGGACATTGAGCTCTAGAGACGGTGACTCCATGTAGCATGGGGATGTTGCCTCTCTTTGAGTTCTCCATGCTGAACCGCTTCAGCACCTTGTCAATGTATGTGCTTTGACTTAGTCCGAGAAGCCTTCTAGATATATCTCTATAGATCTTGATTCCTAGAATGTAGGATACTTCTCCTAAGTCCTTCATTGAGAAAGTTTTCCCAAGCCAAGTCCTTACCTTCTCTAAGGCCAAGACATCATTCCCCATCAAAAGTATGTCATCCACATACAATATGAGGAATGTGGTCAAGCTCCCACTAACCTTCTTGTACACACAAGGTTCATCTTCATTTTGAATAAAGACAAACACTTTGACTTCCTCATCAAATTGAAGATTCCAACTCCGAGATGCTTGCTTCAATCCATAGATTGACCTTTGCAGTTTACAGACTTTATTGGCATTCTTTGGATCTACAAAACCTTTAGGTTGTGTCATGTATACATCCCCATGTATATTCTCGTTAAGGAATGCGGTTTTAACATCCATCTGTCAAATCTCATAGTCATAATAAGCTGTAATAGGAAGCATGATCCTGATGGACTTAATCATGGCAACTGGAGAAAAGGTTTCATCATAGTCAACACCTTGAACTTGTCGAAAACCCTTTGCAACCAATCTGCCTTTATAAGTTTGCACATTGCCATCCATGTCGGTCTTTTTCTTGAAGACCCACTTGCACCCTATGGGTTTTACCCCTTCGGGTGGTTCCACCAAAGTCCATAATTTGTTGGAGTACATGGATTCCATCTCGGATCTCATGGCTTCAAGCCATTTCTCAGAATCTGGTCCCTCCATAGCCTCTACATAGGTAGTTGGATCATCATCTATGCTAAACTCTCCACCTTCCTGAGTTACAAGGTATCCAAACCTCTCAAGTTCAAGGCAAGTCCTACTAGATCTACGAGGTCCTTGTGTTACCTGAGGAGACTGAGATTCCACAACACCTTGTGAATCTGCATTTTCCTCTGGTACATCTACTGGTTCAATGTTTTCTTGTTGGGCTTGAACCTCTTCAAGCTCTATATTCCTCCCACTGTTTCCTTTGGAAATAAATTCCTTTTCTAGGAATACAGCATGCCTGGCAACAAACACTTTGTTGTCAGTAGGGTGGTATAGATAATATCCCTTTGTCTCCTTGGGATATCCAACAAAATAACATTTATCGGATTTGGGTCCAAGCTTATCAGGAAACATTTTCTTGACGTAAGCCTCACAACCCTAAATCTTCATAAAAGACAAATTGGGACGCTTCCCAGTCCATATCTCATATGGTGTCTTTTGAATCGATTCAGATGGTACACGATTAAGTGTAAACACGACGGTTTCAAGAGCATAACCCCCTAAAGAAATTCGAAGATCAGCAAAACTCATCATTGATCGCACCATATCTAACAATGTGTGATTCCTTCTTTCAGACACACCATTATGTTGTGGTGTTCCAGGCGGAGTCCACTGTGATACAATACCACGGGCTCGCAGAAGGTCCTCAAACTCCTGGCTCAAGTATTCTCCACCTCAATCGGAATGAAGTGCCTTAATACTTTTACCAAGCTTGTTCTATACTTCATTCATGAAATCCTTGAACCTTTCAAGGGTTTCTGACTTATGTTTCATCAGGTACACATAGCCATACCTACTAAAGTCATCAGTAAAGGTAATGAAGTACTGATACCCACCTCTGGCATTAATTCTAAAAGGCCCACATACATCAGTATGTATGAGTCCTAATAGATCACTAGCTCTCTCACCTTTACCTGAAAAGGGAGTCTTGGTCATCTTGCCCAACAAAGAAGATTCACATGTCTCTATTGATTCATAATCAAAAGAGTCTAGATAACCATCTTTATGGAGTCTAGAAATGCGCTTCTTGTTTATGTGCCCTAGACGACAATGCCATAGATATGTTTTGTTTGAGTCGTTGAGTTTTTTCCTTTTGGTGTTTACGTTGTATACACTTGTCTCCAAGTCTATCAAGTATAGACCATAAGACATAGGGGCACTTCCATAAAAGATCCCATCTTTAGAAATGGAACACTTTCCATTCTTAATAAGAAATTCAAATCCATCTTCGTCCAAACAAGACACGGAAATGATATTCCTATTTATGGCAGGTACATAATAGCAGTTCTTCAACTCTATTATTAGCCCACTAGGTAGAGTTAACTCATAGGTTCCTACGGCACTGGTGTTGGGTTTTTAGGGGAGACAGAGAAGGCAGCAGAAACAAAAATTTTCTCCCCAACCCATACCGAGGAAACGCGTCAACGTCTATATAATAGGAAAGGATGGTTTGCGGAATCATACCTTGTCCCGAGGCTTGCTCGGCGACAATACCTCGCACAATGCACGGTCTTCAACTCCGGACTTCGACGGTGTCTGTGCAGCTCCTGGTCGCACCGGGACTGACAACTCCTACTCGAACCGGACTGTCGGATGACAGTTGTCCTCCTAAGCGGCAGTGTCCTCCCGCCTCTGTAGTAGTCCACACGGACCACCTGGAACTCCACTCTCCTTGTCCCACAAGGAAGTGGAAGGAGTCGCACCCTCCTGTTGACGTACTAGTCGCCAACACGCTCTCCTGCCTCATGTTGCAACTGCAGTTGTCCTTCCCTTGCTGCACCTCCCTTTTGCGGGAAGCACTTGCTCGAGCTCTCTCACGGTTACCAAAACCAGAGAGAACGAAAACTTGCAGAGCAACAGGTTGCACTGAGCTGTACTTTGAGAAGCCCCCAATACCCCTATATATATAGGAGAGTCATGGGACAGGGTTCTCCATCCCGGGAAATGCGGGACTAATGCAGGAGTAGAAGGGTTCGAGAATTTTCCACAAAAAGCAACCGGTTCGCAACTTGAAATGATCGGTTCACAACTGAACCGATCGGTTCGGCCATTGAGCCGATCGGTTGGACCTGAGCCGATCATTTGGGGCACTCCAACCGATCGGTTGGTGCCCTGAACCGATCGGTTCATGGTCCCGATCCGGCTCGAAAAGACTTTCCTTGTTTCTTTCCCAATTGGTATCGAATACCAATATTATTCCCAATGGAATTGGGAAATTTGAAACGAAAGGAAAATTCTTGCCGACATGACTTTTCCCAACTGGTCAGTTGCACCAGTTGAGCCGATCGGTTCAACCCTTGAACCGGTCATTTCAACCTGGGCATGAGTCGATCGGCCTGGACACTCCAGCCGACCGGTTCAGCAACCTCAGCCGACCGGTTCATCACATGAACCGATCAGTTGGGAGCACAGGTTGGGCAAAATCAGTCAATTGTGATTTCAATCAATCTGATACTCCGATCAATGCGTCCAACACCTTGAACCATACGATATTGAGCTATCGACTGATTGAGTGTTTAATTGAACTGCTAAACTCCTTTAGTAATCAATCTAAACATTGCTTTGTGGACAAAACTCCTCTTCCAGGTTAAATCCTATGTGTGTGACCCTGCAAGTCCATTTCATGTTGGCAGTGAAAGTCCATAACACTTATGACTTCACAAGCAAAGAGCGGTGCCTAGTCACACATCAGTGCTACCCAAGTGAAAGTAGAAAGTTGGAGAACAACTTTCATCCTACAATCCATGAATAGTGTTACAGCGAATGTATAATTCCTTTGTCACTGATATCTCGAATGAACTCGAGGCATGGAACAGTCATCCTGTCAACGTTCATTCACTTCCTTGATCTCAGAGTAGACTGGAAGAGATATGTATGACATCAGTATCATATACTGATTCACACATGCGTGCACACCTTTCTCAATCCTACTCATCAAGTGGCCATGGATATCAAACTCCCTCAGGAGGGACAAATCCCATATCTATCACTCACCCCTCAAAAGCCCCATGTGTCAAAGCCACCCAATCATCACCTTTATAACAACCCATGTTTCAGGACTGCGTTTGATGATGTCAAAGTGTGCCCAACGACATGTGTTGAGTGCAGTGATTTCAGGTCTAAGAATCACACTCACCACCATCACTGTGAGTACTGACTGTGACTACCATCTCATGGTTCCATGTGTCAAACTCACGGTGGGTCTGTCCGGTACCTTGTTCTCTAACAAGTACCTATGTGTTTGGTTTGATATCTCTATATCATGACTAATGAGATTCTGTCATCAACCAACACCACAATCTAGTCTTGTGTGTCATTGCTGTCTATCTACCTTCCACAATGACATCCGACTAGGGACAAAACAAGAATGTACAAACTCTTAGCATCCGTATGATCTCATCGTTCTGGTCCTCAACCTGAAATCATATGTCATTGAGTTCTGTCATTCTTTAGACATTCAATCTGTTCTATCACTATCTCATATGACTGAACCAGAAAGAATTGGAAGCTCGCCTTTTGTGTTTATCAAATCAATCTTAATGTATCCCACCAATCATCACATGATTGGCTCTCAGGGCATACATACCAACAGACTCCCACTTGCACTGCGAGCCAATCACCCATGAATCATATTCATAGTGATCTTCAAACATGTCCCACATGTTACTGTGCTGTAGTGCCAACATAGTGAGTAATGGCAACACCTTGCCAAAGTCTGTATAAATTGCATGTCTCTCATCTCTTCACTGTACGTCACACGTATGGGATGGAGTTGCCGTAATATGCGATCTTGTATTCCATTTGCTAACCTTTAGCCACATTGCATGATCAAGGATTCCAGACTTGTCATCAATGAGTGGAATATAAGTTCATCTCATGAACTTTCAGATCCATATAGTATCCACTGCTGTTCACTAACACATAGATACTCGGCATTTCCCTTTTAAATGGCTTTATTGGAACACTTCCAATTATCAACAAACATTCACTTTTATACATCTCATGTATATATATTGCGATTAATTTTCTGTCCTTTCGGAAGTTCGCATCAATGTAACTCTTTACATCGAACTCTTCCTTATCTCCATAGAACTAGTACTTCACAAGCACTTATCAAGTTCTCATGGTATTCCAGTAACCCTTACTGGAAATAGACAGACATCCACTTGTCATGTCCTACATACGAGTTATCAGGATGAGCACATCATATTGCCATGTCCTACATACAAGATGATGAATGCATTTTATTCTTGCCATGTCATACATGCAAGATAATGGGATGATTACATACATGATAAATCCATATCTATTCTTAGTGTTCCCATTCTTCATAAGAATTGGACACTTGGCCTTGGGATACTAATATCCATGTAACATGGACAAGTTTTCTCCCACTGAATCTGTGCATACTGAACACTTCAGTACAGATTGCCAATGTATGCTTTCTCTTTCCAGGTCAAGAGATTTTCCGAGAACTATCTCTATAGGTCTCCTTTCCTATCACATAGGAAACATCTCTATCTTCCTTAAAGATAATTTCCACATTAGGATTTCCAATCTAGAACATTTCCATTTCACATCAATATGTGGAATGTGAACACGCTCCCACTAAATCACAGATCCCTTCTTTATCTTTGACATATCAGTCAAACCCTTTGACTATATCATCAAAGTAAAGATCCAATTTTGAGTTGCTTGTACTCAATCAATCACATTGATTAGTCCATTGTAACTTATAAACTTCATTTGCATTAGTGGATTCATAAACCTTATAGGCTGTGTCACGTACACATCCTAGTTTTATTCCTCATAGGAATGCGGTTTTAGTATCCATATGCCAAATGTCTTAGCCATTAAGTTGCAATCAACAAGCATCATCCTTCTCAAAATGTTATCCATGTGTCTTAACACTTAAGATTCTTCTGCACTTATGGATATGGTCCAATGAGTGCTACCATCAAGGTCATACCTTATGGTTCACATGGAAGTCATTTCGGATGTAATGGTTTTAAACCATAACTCAAGATTCGGTTCCTCATATTCATCTTGATAGTTGACTCATCATATGAACAACTCATCACATAGATAATTGAGGTGTATCTATTAAAGATATAAGAACTCACAACCCTTGTGATTCTTAATTTCTTTTATTAGTATGGGGTATTCTTTTATTAAGAAGAATTCAGTTATTTGATAATCATTCTCTAACTCCTTAGAGTATGATTCTTTCTTGATTCAGACATTACCATGCCTTAATCATGAGTTCACTATGATACACTATCATAATCACTCATAAGGATCTCAAACATTTGGTCCAAGTATTTCATTCATTGATCTCATCAAGAATTAATACTTTATCAAATTTGTACTTCATTTATGATAATCTTGAACACTTCAAGATATTCATATTGGTATTTCTCTAAACACCATTTGAAGTATTAGCATTTATTCCAATAGGTATGTAAATACATCACATGTATTATGCCTAATAGGATAATCACTCTCCCACTATATTAGTGAAGATTGATTAATCATGTCCAAGATATTCATGTCCCTTACTGGTTCTCTAACCAAAAGAGTCTAGTTTTATCCATCACATGGAAAATAGAAATGAATTTCTCATGATTAATGCTAATTAAATTGTTTGAGTTATCTATAACTTTTAGGTATCGTCTTATCCTATGCATATCAAATATCACAAGATAAATAAGGCATTGCCACAAAGATCATATCTTTAAGATTGAAAACACATCTTTATTAATTGCCATCATTGTCATACAATATGCAAAAATAAAGTGTTTCTATCTATTGGCAAGTATGAAATAGCAGTTCATAACTGTATTACATGCCTTATTGGCTGAAAATAAACTAAAGTATTCCTATCTATAAAGGCAACACTTTCCCCAAGTAAGAATGCTTTACACTTTACATCTTGATATCATATATCTCAAAAAGTGTTACAAGTTTATTTACATGACACCTTCAAGTAGAGGCTTCAGTCGCCTCTTTCTTCTTTTGTTCTTCCAGGTAGAGAGGACAATTCCTTTTCCAATGTCCTGGCTTTTGACAATGGTGGCAATTTCCTTTCTTGGTCACGCCTCCCTTGGCCTTGAGAGCTGAAGATGGCTTGGACTCTTGGCTAGCTTCAGAACCTTTCTTAGCTTTTCCCTTGCCCTTGCGCTTGGACTTGCCTTTCTTGCTCGTGATCACCATCACGGACTTAGGCTTGTCCTTCTTCATCTGTAACTCAGCTGTCCTCAACATGCCCAACAACTCTGACAGTGGCCTATCAAAGTTGTTCATGTTGTAGTTCATCACAAACTGACTGTAAGATTCTGGCAACGATTGCAGTATCACGTCAGTAGCCAACTCTTGGCTCAGTGGAAATCCCAGTCTCTGCAGGTTCTCCACATACCCAATCATCTTGAGTGTGTGAGGACCAACTGGATCTCCTTCTGTCATGACGCACTTGAACAGCGCCCTAGAAACATTGTATCTCACTTTCCGTGCCTGATCTTCATACATGTTCCTGAGATGCAGAATCATCTCTATGACACCCATGTTCTCATGTTGCCTCTGCAACTCATGGTTCATTGAACATAGCATCAAGCACTTTGCATCAATGGCATCATCAGAATGCTTCTTGTAAGCATCCCTTTCTGTCCTTGGTGCATTAGGAGCGGGTTCCTCTGGAATTGGAGTATCCAGGACATAGATCTTGCGCTCTTGAGTGAGAACAATTCTCAATGTCCGATACCAGTCGTGGAAGTTTGTCCCATTTAGCTTGTCCTTGTCAAGGACCGATCGCAAAGAAAAGTTGTTGTTGTTTGTTGCCATTTGAACTACAAAAAGAAAAATATGCAATTTTAGTCCAAAACTCATTTTTGACTTATTTGATTGATTTGAAAGTTTGACGATATAATTAGGCCTTTAATTAATTATCGCTCCCACTATTTTACTTCAAATTGATAGCCCTCACCATCAATTCGGAAGATTGCAGCGTACAATCTTCTAGTGGGCAAGATCCTGAAATCCTCTAAGTCATGGACCAGCTTGGACTGTCACCCACAACATAGATCTCTCAGGTAGGCAACTTTTGCCAATTGCATCATATGCAACTCTTGATAAGATGTCATCTACAACTCCTTGCAATGATCATCTCCATGCCTCAAGGCGCTAGATCCTATCTAGGTCACCTTGTTAAGTCCGACCCAAAGCAAACACGATGAACATGCACCCTGCTTGGGCAGACCCACACATTCATCCTTCACGCTTCCACGAGATAGACGGTGCACCACGCTTGGGCGTGCCCACACTTGGACGATCAAGTTTTTCATGTGTGTCGCATTTGGAAGGCATCTAAAACTTAATATTTTAATGAGGGATTTGGTTTTATATACATATACATATCCAATCACCACAATACATAGTATGTATCATATACATGCTATATCCCACAGAAAACATGCACAAATGATAAAAAGCGATGATTATGGCCATCCTAATGTGATTCCTCGAGCGAAGAGGAATCACGGTCATCTAGGTCTACATCACATGCAACCTTTACAAGATGAACTCTGTGCCTTGCCATCCGAGTTGATCAACTCATCACATGAATGATCTGTACTCTCCAGCCGGTAGTCTGGGTGCCACCAGCCGATCGGTTGGCTCCTCCAACCGATCTGTTCGCCTGGTCGTCGTGCATCTCGTCATGTCCGCCACCCGCTCGTCTCGCTCCTCGAACCGGTCATCAACCGATCGATTCACTCCTTGAACCGACCGTCTGGGAGGTCAACCGATCGGTTCACTCCTTGAACCGACCGTCTGAGCAGTCGTCTTGATGTCCGCCGGTCTTTGACATAACAGGAAATAAAATCCTATTCTATTTTTTTTTTACATTTCTTTAAAAGAGAAACCCCGAGTTACATTCGGGGGGAGCAAAGGTAGGAAAGAATCTCGAATTATTTCGAGTTACATCATGAATAAGAGAGGGAAGATCGGTGTGCAGACCGAGATGCAAGCAACCACAAACAACCACACACAGATAGGGGTTTATAGGCCATAATCACGCTACACACATCCACCACAAAACTCGTTTAAGGGCGACGCGTATCGAGTGCATTAATAATACATATCATATATGTAATTAGGGATTTGTGGATTTAGGATTGGACATGCATAAAGCCAATATTATTCGCATCACATGCAATAAATAAAGGCGACAAACCAAAATCGATCATATCGATATTCCTAAAATATAGAGCAGTTGACGTGGCTCTGATACCACTGTTGGGTTTTTAGGGGAGACAGAGAAGGCAGCGGAAACAAAAATTTTCTCCCCAACCCATACCGAGGAAACGCGTCAACGTCTATATAATAGGAAAGGATGGTTTGTGGAATCATACCTTGTCCCGAGGCTTGCTCGGCGACAATACCTCGTGCAATGTGCGGTCTTCAACTCCGGACTTCGACGGTGTCTGTGCAGCTCCTGGTCGCACCGGGACTGACAACTCCTACTCGAACCGGACTGTCGGATGACAGTTGTCCTCCTAAGCGGCAGTGTCCTCCCGCCTCTGTAGTAGTCCACACGGACCACCTGGAACTCCACTCTCCTTGTCCCACAAGGAAGTGGAAGGAGTCGCACCCTCCTGTTGACGTACTAGTCGCCAACACGCTCTCCTGCCTCCTGTTGCAACTGCAGTTGTCCTTCCCTTGCTGCACCTCCCTTTTGCGGGAAGCACTTGCTCGGGCTCTCTCACGGTTACCAAAACCAGAGAGAACGACAACTTGCAGAGCAACTGGTTGCACTGAGCTGTACTTTGAGAAGCCCCCAATACCCCTATATATATAGGAGAGTCATGGGACAGGGTTCTCCATCCCGGGCAATGCGGGACTAATGCAGGAGTAGAAGGGTTCGAGAATTTTCCACAAAAAGCAACCGGTTCGCAACTTGAAATGATCGGTTCACAACTGAACCGATCGGTTCGGCCATTGAGCCGATCGGTTGGACCTGAGCCGATCGGTTGGGGCACTCCAACTGATCGGTTGGTGCCCTGAACCGATCGGTTCATGGTCCCGATCCGGCTCGAAAAGACTTTCCTTGTTTCTTTCCCAATTGGTATCGAATACCAATATTATTCCCAATCGAATTGGGCAATTTGAAACGAAAGGAAAATTCTTGCCGACATGACTTTTCCCAACTGGTCGGTTGCACCAGTTGAGCCGATCGGTTCAACCCTTGAACCGGTCGTTTCAACCTGGGCATGAGCCGATCGGCCTGGACACTCCAGCCGACCGGTTCAGCAACCTCAGCCGACCGGTTCATCACATGAACCGATCGGTTGGGAGCACAGGTTGGGCAAAATCAGTCAATTGCGATTTCAATCAATCCGATACTCCGATCAATGCGTCCAACACCTTGAACCATACGATATTGAGCTATCGACTGATTGAGTGTTTAATTGAACTACTAAACTCCTTTAGTAATCAATCTAAACATTGCTTTGTGGACAAAACTCCTCTTCCAGGTTAAATCCTATGTGTGTGACCCTGCAGGTCCATTTCACGTTGGCAGTGAAAGTCCATAACACTTATGACTTCACAAGCAAAGAGAGGTGCCTAGTCACACATCAGTGCTACCCAAGTGAAAGTAGAAAGTTGGAGAACAACTTTCATCCTACAATCCGTGAATAGTGTTACAGTGAATGTATAATTCCTTTGTCACTGATATCCCAAATGAACTCGAGGCATGGAACAGTCATCCTGTCAACGTTCATTCACTTCCTTGATCTCAGAGTAGACTGGAAGAGATATGTATGACATCAGTATCATATACTGATTCACCCATGCGTGCATGCCTTTCTCAATCCTACTCATCAAGTGGCCATGGATATCAAACTCCCTCAGGAGGGACAAATCCCATATCTATCACTCACCCCTCAAAAGCCCCATGTGTCAAAGCCACCCAATCATCACCTTTATAACAACCCATGTTTCAGGACTGCGTTTGATGATGTCAAAGTGTGCCCAACGACATGTGTTGAGTGCAGTGATTTTAGGTCTAAGAATCACACTCACCACCATCACTGTGAGTACTGACTGTGACTACCATCTCATGGTTCCATGTGTCAAACTCACGGTGGGTCTGTCCGGTACCTTGTTCTCTAACAAGTACCTATGTGTTTGGTTTGATATCTCTATATCATGACTAATGAGATTTTGTCATCAACCAACACCACAATCTAGTCTTATGTGTCATTGCTGTCTATCTACCTTCCACAATGACATCCGACTAGGGACATAACAATAATGTACAAACTCTTAGCATCCGTATGATCTCATCGTTCAGGTCCTCAACCTGAAAACATACGTCATTGAGTTCTGTCATTCTTTAGACATTCAATCTGTTCTATCACTATCTCATATGACTGAACCAGAAAGAATTGGAAGCTCGCCTTTTGTGTTTATCAAATCAATCTTAATGTATCCCACCAATCATCACATGATTGGCACTCAGGGCATACATACCAACAACTGGCGGCAACTCTTGCCCCATTGGCAACACGTAGTTCAACCTCGCCTTTCCCTAAAGGCCTACTTCTCTTAAGATCCTTCACATTTGAACAAATGTGAGATCCTCATCCGGTATCAAGTACCCATGATGAAGAAGTAGTAAAGTTAATCTCTATCATGTATACACCAGAAGTAGAGATCTCTATCTCCGACTTCTTCTTCCATTGTTCCTTCCATCCTTTCCATGTAGAAGAAATTGGTTTGGTGAGAGAACACTTCCCTCCCTTACCTACTTTCTTCTTCATCAACGCATTAAGTGTACATAGAGTGGATTCTAAGGCTCCTGGTATATCTAGATTGTGCAAAACACTTCTCACAGTCCTCAACTAGTTATGGAATTTATTCTCAATTAATTTGCCCATTTTAAAAGATGATTCTTTTTCCATTCTACAAGAGAAAATTTGCATTTGTCAAAACCTTTTTGATTAGATTTGAATAAATTTGATGATAGTTAATTAAGCCTTTAATTAATTACCGCTCCCACTATTTTGACTCAAATTGATAGCCCTCACCATCAATTTGGAAAATTCCAGCGTACAATCTCCTAGTGGGTCAAGATCCTGGAATCCTCTAAGCCATGGACCAGCTTTGGCTATCACCCACAACTCAGATCTTCCGGGTAGGCAACTCTTGCCAATTGCATCATATGCAACTCTTGATGAATGAACATGCACAACACATTGCCATGAACATTCCTTGCCTCTGGGCTTAGACGCTCTAAGAATCACCAGTTAAGTCTAACCCAAAAGCCGACACGGTAAACATGCACCCTGCTTTGGCAGAACCTACATGTCGACCCTTCACACTTCCACAAGATAGACGGCGCACCACGCTTTGGCGTAACCTACGCTTGGTCGATCAAGTTTGCCATGTGTGTCGCTAATGGAAGGCGTATAAGACTTAATATTTTAATGAGGGATTTGGTTTTTATATACATATACATATCCAATCACCACAATATATAGTAAGTATCATATACATGCTACATCCCACATAAAACATGCAAAACGATAAAAAGCAATGATTATGGCCATCCTATTTGTGATTCCTCGAGCCAAGAGGAATCACGGTCATCTAGGTCTACATCACATGCAGCCTTTACAAGATGTAATCTGTGCCTGCCTTTCTGGGTTTGATCAGCTCATCTCCATGACTGATCGGCTCGCCATCAGGTTGGTTGTTCGGGTGCCACCAGCCGATCGGTTCACCGGTCGTCGTGCATCTCCTGAGGTCGTTACCCGCTCGTCTCGCTCCTCGAACTGGTCGTCTGGATCACCAACCGATCGGTTCATGCCTTGAACCAATCGTCTTCAGGTTGTCCGCCGTTCTTCGACATAACAGGAAATAAAATCTATCCTATTTACAATTGAATTGTGAAACCCCGAGTTACATTCGGGGGGAGAAAAGGTAGGAAAAGAATTCTCGAATTATTTTGAGTTACATAAAGAATATGAGAAGGGGAATCTGTGCACAGACCGAGATGCAAGCAACCACACAAACAACCACACACAGATATAGGGTTTTATAGGCCATAACCATGCTACACATCCACCACAAAACTCGTTTAAGGGCGAAGCGTATCGAGTGTATTAATATTACATATCATACATGTATATTAGGGATTTGTGGATTGGACATGTATAAAGCTGATATATTCACATCGCATGCAATAAATAAAGGTGACAAACCAAAATTGATCATATCGATAATCCTAAAATATAGAGCGGTTGACGTGGCTCTGATACCACTGTTGGGTTTTAGAGGAGGCAGAGAAGCAGCGGAAACAAAAAATTTCTCCCCAAACCCAGAACAAAAGGAATCGCGTCAACGTCTATATAATAGGAAAGATGGTTTGTGAATCATACCTTGTCCCGAGTCTTTCTTGGCGACAATACCACGCTCCTTGCACGGTCTTCACCTCCGGTCTTGGACGGTGTCTGTGCAGCTCCTGGTCGTACCGAGACTGACGACTCCTCCTCCTACCGGACTGTTGGATGACAGTTGTCCTCCTGAGCGGCAGTGACCTCCCGCCTCTGAAGTAGTCCACACGGACCACCTGGAAATCCACACTCCTTGTCCCACAAGGAAGTGGAAGGAGTCGCACCCTCCTGTTGACGTACTAGTCGCCAACACACTCTCCTGCTGCCAATTACAACTACAGTTGTCCTTCCCTTGGTGCACCTCCCTTTGCGGGAAGCACTTGCTCGGGCTCTCTCTCGGTTACCAAAACCAGAGAGAATGACAACTTTGCAGAGCAATCAACTTGCACTGAGTTGTACTCTGAGAAGCCCCCAATACCCCTATATATATAGGCGGGTCATGGGACAGGGTTCTCTATCCCTGGCAATATGGGACTAAAAGTAGGAGTAGAAGGGTTCGAGATTTTCCACAAAAGCAATCAACTCGCAACCTGAACCGGTCGGTTGGGGACCTGAACCGGTCGGTTGGAGCACCAACCGATCGGTTGGGACCCTCAACCGGTCGGTTCACTCCTGAACCGGTCGGTTGGGGTTCCAGGTCGGTTCCCGATTGACTTTCCTTCTTTTGTTCTTAATTGGTATCGAATACCAATCCTATTTCCAATCAAATTGGATAATTGAAACGAAAGGAAAATTCTCACCAATCCTACTTTCCCAAGTTGCTCGGTTGCACCAGTTGAACCGATCGGTTCAAAACTTGAACCGCTCATTTCACTCTGTGCATGAGCCGATCGGTTCAACAATTGAGTCGACCGGTTCAGCAACCTCAGTCGACCGGTTCATCACATGAACCGATCGGTTGGGAGTGTAGGTTGTGCAGAATCAGTCAAATGCGATTTCAATCAATCCGATACTCCAATCAATGCGTCCAACACCTTGAACATCATGATATTGAGCTATCGATTAATTGAGTGTTTAATTGAACTACTAAACTCCTTTAGTAATCAATCTAAACATTGCTTGTGGACAAAAATCCTCTTCCAGGTTAAATCCTATCTGTGTGACCCTGCAGGTGCATTTCACGTTGGCAGTGAAAGTCCATAACACTTATGACTTCACAAGCAAAGAGCGGTGCCTAGTCACACATCATTGCTACCCAAGTGAAATAGAAAGTTGGAGAACAACTTTCATCCCTACAATCCATGAATGGTGTTACAATGAATGTATAATTCCTTTGTCACTGATATCCAGAATGAACTCGAGGCATGGAACAGTCATCCTTCCAATGTTCATTCATTTCCTTGATCTCAGAGTAGACCGAGTGAGATGTGTATGACATCAATATCACATATTGATTCACACGTGCATGTGCATGCCTTTCTCAATCCTACTCATCAAGTGGCCAAGGATATCAAACTCCCTCAGGAGGGACAAATCCCATATCTATCACTCACCCCTCAAAAGCCCCATGTGTCAAAGCCACCCAATCATCACCTTTATAACAACCCATGTTTCAGGACTGTGTTTGATGATGTCAAAGTGTACCCAACGACATGTGTTGAGTGTAGTGATTTCAGGTCTAAGAATCACACTCACCACCATCACTGTGAGAGTTGACTGTGACTACCAAGTCATGGTTCCATGTGTCACTCTCACGGTGGGTCTGTCTGGTACCTTGTTCTCTAACAAGTACCTATGTGCTTGGTTTGATATCACCATATCATGACTAATAAGATTCTGTCATCAACCAACACACAATCTAGTCTTCAGTGTTATTGATGTCTATGGTTATTTCCACAATAACAACTTACTAGGGACTAAACAAGAAAGAATACTCTTAACATCCGTATGATCTCATCGTTTAGGCCCTCAACCCAAAAGCATACGTCATTGAGTAAAAAAATCTTTAGACATCTATCATGTTACACCATTATCTCAGAAACAGTTTAAACATATAGATTGGAAATTGCCTTTATTATTATTCAAATCATTTACAAAGTATCCCATTACAATCATCATATGACTTGCTCTATGGGCATACATACCAACACTTATATAATAAGATCTTTTTCCATCACCTGCTAGAAAGTCAGGTTCTAATGAGGGATCAACAACCACCAAATGTTGTAGATGAGTCCATTCATGATTATATTATCACATATTACTTCAGTGAGACCCTGGTATTATCTCATTAATAAAAACAATTTCTACACAGTCTAGGAACATTGTAGGTTATAATGATTGTAGAACTCATTTTGTTTCTTCATCAAGAAAATATAGGAAATGTACATGTTTTAAAAGGTCATGAACCCATTCAATGTCATGGAATATTCACCTCATGTCTTAGAAATTTACTTGCACTAATGAAGATAGTGTACATCTAGAACATAGATAGAATTGAACTTTGTCATGGTCAAGGAAAGAATTACTTCAAATTTATGCTCTATGGATAAAATGCATTCATCAATTTTCTTAAAAATGTTAATCGCATTCTCACCCGTGAATAGGTAGGATACATCTTAATTAACTTAGTGACAATGTATTACTTCGGCTTTTATGGAGTCTAATTTTGGTATATATTGTTTAATGTTCTCGGATATTGTAGGAAGATATGGTACAATTCAAGATCATCCCAATAATTCTATCTATGCTAAAATTTCATTTATGATCTACTTTTATTTAGTTTGGATAGTTTTTAGGTATCAAATCCAATGAGAAGCCCTAATTGTACCTCACAACCTCATTGGCCACTTATTTGATGCACAAGAGAGTCAGTGTAGCCTATATAATTCGAGACTAGTTGGGAGAATCAAAGATTTGGATTTTCTAAGTTCCTACTAATTACAGTCACAATTATCACCACCCTGACTGTTGGTGATAAAAAAATCCATGAAAATTGAGTATCAAACTTTTGTAATATCAATTATAATAATGAATGCAAATATACCATCTCCTTCAACTATTGCGTTTTACTATAATAGTTGTAAATGCCATCCACCGTAAGAACTCTTCTCCAAAAAATGATTGCCTCCCTTGTCAACATAACATTTGTAAATCAAAAATATTTGTGAGCATTTTTCCATAGTCAGACAACTCACTACCATGATTGTTGTGTAATCAGATGATCAGATTCATATATTAGCACCATGGATGTGGTTTTACACTATGAACCATAAAGTCCAACCCATTTCTCAAAATAACCCCAACTCATACTACAAAAGATCCCACAATTGTGATACGCTATTGTGACCATTTTTCAACCACATGTACCACGACCGTGACTCACATTCAAGGCTAAGATGGCCCAAGCCTTGATTTAAGCATGTTAGAACTAGGAGTATCCCCAATTCCTCAGGGATTAATGCTCCACCAACCACTACTATACAAACCCTAGTGGGTGGCGGCCACTAGAACTCTTGTCACTCTTTTTAGCACTTTCGTTTCCCATCCTTGGACACTATATCAAACCACTTGGAGCTCTTGTCACACTCCATATACACAACTTTCATCTTTTTCCCCTCCAGTCAAGGTGGACAAGCATAAATATGTAACAAAGAAGGACCAAGGAAGGACAATAGGAGGTACGTTGCTAACTAATATCTATAATCTCATGGAATTCTCTTTCTCATTGCCTCTTGTTTTGTGAATTTAAACATTTATAACTAACAAATTGTGGTATTTTTGGTTTATGAATTTATATACCCTTGTGTTTAGCATTAAAGATCATATTGTTTCTTTGTTTGTATATCCCACTTCCTTGATGGATATATATTCTTTGTATCTTCCATCTTGTTTGTATGTTGTCTTCTTTCCATTTAAGGTAAATAGAGGATGCATGTGGGAAAGGTGATGTAAAATAGCCAAGGATCCTTTCAGATAATTGGTTCCTTTCTCCACTTACTCCTATATACTTCCTCACCAGTCTTTGGCTAGACATCTATATTTATGTATAGTATTCTATACTTTCTCTAGATAGAGCATCATAATGTTGTATATACATTATACTTTATGATTTATTCTTCTAGTGGGAAATATCTACCTATGAAACCCATTTCCATCATGCGAAGAGATGTAAAACCATTGAAAATTTAAGACCCACACATATATAGGTAGTTTTATAGTATCACTTGATAGTTGAGAATCATAAGCTTATATAGGTGGTGAAATAATAACTTAATAATACTCTCAAAAGTACAAATTAATTTTATATTTGCAATATCATCATCATCATCATTATCTAAACCTCAATCCCAATAATGTTGGGGTTGGCTACATGGATCCTTTTTTTTTATTAGCTCTGTTATGGGTCATACTCTAATCAAGATATAACGATTCAAAATCTCTCTTTATAATCTCTTTCCTAGTTAATTTAGGTATGCCTCTTATTCTTTTAGTTGTGCTTAACTCAATAACCTTACTTCAAATAGGTGCATTTGTCTATCTGCATTGCACATGTATGTACCATCTTAGATGGCCTTCATGCAACTTTTCCTCGATGCTCACCACCCCCACTTTATTTTTGATGTAGTCATTCCTTAAACAATATTTTTTCATATTCATGCACATCCATATCAACATACACATTGCACATACATTCATTTTAGTGAGACCATATTTATTTACTTCCCAACATTCACTCCCATATAGCATGTCTGACCATATAGCTTTCTGTAAATCTTTCTTTTTGATCTGAGAGGGATCTTCTAGTCACATACTACTCTAGTACACTCCTCCACTTCAACCATCCTACTGAGATCATGTGACAAACATATTTTTGAACCTCACCCTACCTTTCAATAATAGAGCCCAAGTAATGAAACTTATCACATATTGGTACATATATTCCATCCAACTTGATTTCACCATTCACAATTCTAGGTTGGCTAAAACTACAATGTAGGTATTTATTTTTTCTTCTAAAGATCACAAATCCATTAGATTCCATTACATTTCTCCAAATATCAACTTCATTATTCAATATTTCTTTTCTTTAGTAGTCAACACAATATCATCAACAAATAACATGCATCAAGGGACATTATCTTGGACATGCTTTGTCAATTAATCTGTAACAAGAAAAAATTGGTAAGGGTTGATTTTTGATCTTTGATGTACCCAAACAATTACAAGAAAAGTTTTTGTCTCCCGTCCAAGAGTCCTAAGAGTTGCAGTTGAGCCATCATACATGTCTTCAATTAGGTCAATATATTGGATTGGCACACCCTTTTTATGCAAAACCCTCCAAGACACTTCCATGTGTACTCGATTGTGGGCCTTTTTTAGATGAATAACACCATATGAAGACTTTTTTATCTTCTATGTACTTCTCCATAAGCCTCCTTGTCAGAAAAATGGCATTACTTGTTGATCTTCCCTGCATAAAATCAAATTTGTTGTCTATTATTTGTGTAATTAATCTTAGTTATTGCTCAATAATCCCCTCTCAAAGCTTCATAGTGTGACTCTTTAAGTGGATGCATATGTAGTTTTTGCAACTCTGAACATCTCTGTTGTTCTTGTACATTGGAACTACAACACTATTTATCCATTCATCCATGTCTTCTTTGTCTTCACAATCTTTTCAAAGATATTTGTTAACAACATAGCTCCTTCATCTTCCATACTCATTCATACATCAATAGGAATACTGTATGGACCACGTGCCTTTTTCATTTTCATCTTTTTGGAATCATTCTTTACCTTAGATAGCGAAACTTGTCATGTGTAAATGATAATTAATGTATATTGATATTTGAAATATACATGCTTAAATTGTTTTGATCTAAATTATCTTTAAAATTGGACAATTCTGGATACCGAAACTAAGAATAGGAAAGAAACAATAAGTTAAAATCCTCAAACTACTTATTATTTAATTTTAATTGCTTGATTCATATATTCACAATAATATCTTTGTCCCATATAATGTGCTACTTTTTCATGCTAAGGACCATGCTTTGGGCGGCTGGTATCTTTCCTCATCCCACTTGGTTGGACCTAGGTGTTAATATCATGACTATGGAGTTTTCCTACCCCACTTGCTTCTCTCTCTTCATGGTCATAATTGTGTAAGACTTTTCTCCCCAATCATTCTTCATCCCGTCTCCATCTCATGACATGATTCCTTCCTAGTTGAATTCTTATATCTCCTCTCTCTCTATCTTACATACACGATGGATGCTAGATTATATAGGATTTCATGGTCTACACATATCTATTAAAACCTACCCTCCTTTCTTCTCTAGATTCATATTCAAAGAGCCCCACTATAACATATGACCTTCAAACCTATAGATGGCAATCCCTTCACCATCAAAATACTTTTAGAAACTCGTTTCACTCACTCCCCTTACCTCTTTCACTCTTGAGCATACTTAAACAACTTCACCTATCAGGGGTCAGTATCTCAAGTCTTAGGAATCATATTTGACTATGGAGAAGCTTGGATCCATAATGCAACTTCTATTGGAGTCCAATAAAAGGTTTAATACCCCTTGATTAGTATTGTTAAATGATAGTTCTCATTTCCCCCATTATACTACCTTTCATCCTATTTTCAAATGTAGAGTTAACTCTTATCTCCTCAATTTGCTTCCAACTTATTTGTTTCTATATGAATATAGACCAATGTTTCACTTTGGTTTCTAACTTTAGTTGTAACCTTGTTTACTCTCCTAGTTGTTCAATTCCCGCCTCATAGCTAGCAATGGTGGAGAGTGGTTTTCCCACTTCAAAGCATCCTTGGGGGTCTCTAAGTTTGAAAGAAGCCTAGGGTGTCTAAGAGAATCTTTGTTGGCCTAAGTTAGCAATTAAAGGTTGGGTTTTTATCTTGCAATTGAGTTAATAGCTCTATGGATCTCCAATTTACTAAAGCATAACCTCACCTATGATTTCCATAATTTACCCATTAGTTGATTTGGTATTGTAAAATTGTCTTTGGGATTTCTGTATTTTTAACTTGTTTGATTCACCCGGTGGCACAAGCTTATAAGTGGAAAAAGAATGCATTTTCCCTATTATGTGACATGGTTGTAAATCATATGCAAGGGCATATTGGTAGTTTATTTATGGATTTCGGTTTATAAATGTAGTGACTATATTTGTCTTATTAACTTCATAATTAATCACAAGTAAGTCTAAAACATAAAGTAAAATTTCAGATCAAATAAAATAATACTATATACATGATAGTAATGTTTTGGTTACTGAATTCATCAACAATTAAAATATGATTCTAGGGTTTGTGAATGATGATAAATTAAATCCTCAATTTTGTGTAAATGTGTAATAGGTGGCTTGGGACCATGATGTGTGTCTTGTTGAATTTAGATATGGGTAGATGAATAACAAGTGTGTTGATTCATATTGTGATATTATTCTTTATTCTCTCTCCATCTCTTTGATGTATTCTCATATTGAAATCCCTACGTCGTGTCTTGTTGACCTATTTTAGTCATAAATTTTGAAATTGATTGCACAATATAATTAATTGTTCGAATTTTAAGTTTGACTCTAAATTTTGTATCTTAAGCTTTCCTCGAGTTATGTCTGAGTTTGTGAAATTGCATAATCTTGGTCCTTTTCTGAAATGGAAATCCCCAATTGATGTGTGATGGACTTTAATTGTCTTAACTCCATCCTAATTATGAATCTAATCCAATATGTCCATTCTATGGAGTAATTCCATAAAGTGTCTTTTGTGATAAATCTGATAAACTGGCTCTTATCTCCCTATTAGTATGCACACATTTATGTTGAAGAGTATAACTTAATATAATGTTACACCTTAGGTGGTGATTCTAAATGTGGTATTTGTGTTATAACAGAATTAGGTAGTGATTCCTATTCTTGAGTGATTTGCTGGTGATGTCCGCTACATATATATATGATTCTAGTTGGTATAGGTGGTGATGCCTATTTTGAGGAATTAGATGATTATGATGTATATTCTCAAGTAAATTGAATGGTGATGCTCATCACTCACCAAAATTGATTGCAAGACTGGTGGTGATCACAGGGGGGTTGAAGAGCTATTATAACTCAAATCAAATTTGTTAGCACTTCAAATTATATCACAAGACAAGTGATACAAGTAATGCAAAAAGAATGAGAGAAATTGAGTAAACCAAAACTGAAAGAAAGTGTTTGCAATGGTTTCATATGAAATTTTATAGCTCTACTACCTACAAAAGTCAACATCTAGTATTTTTAGACTTTGAGTACAACCTTTTGTTAATCACCAAGTACATACAACAAATTAAAATGAACAATAATCCTCTTTATTTTTTGGACAAGTAGTCAATTACCTTACATAAGGGACAAACTTCCCTTCCCTAGTGCCACCTATCCAACACCTTTCTTAGCCTACAAAGAGATTCAATCAGCTATTGCAAAAGAGAAAGATTGGAGAGAGGGAGATATTCACAAGTTAACAATTAGAGGCATATATCTTACAAGTATCATATTCACCCTATTGATGTAAAGAAGTGATCAAGTTCAATGGAGTGACTAGGGACTCTTTGAGGAAAAATTTGTCTATTATAACATGGTCCACTTCATAACCTTGAGTTTCCATCAATTCACTCTTATTTATAATTTAGGGTTCCTACTAGCTAGTAGAATCTATTAGGATGAATTGTAGCAATTTTCCTAAGGGTTTGGTAGAGATCTAACATGTCTGTTTCTGGTTTTTGGTCCTCTCTAATGGCTAAGTTTGCAATTTAAAAAATCTACTACCATTGTCTAGTCAGTTTAATAACTAGCCACTGGGGCACATTGGTAGGTCATTCGACTGACTTTCTCCCTATATATTTGGACCGATATCACTATCAGGGCCTTTCTTGTTTTAATAGTCAGTTGATTTTCCTCATGTTATACGTTAGAAATACCTCAATATAAATGTCGATAGAGTTTACTTGGAAAAACTTGACTGATAACATTTCCTATATGAGGAATTTATTATTATCCAAAATTGTATCATAATCCATCCCATTTATAAGCATTTGAAGTTCAAGCTTTTTCATATAATAAATACAAATGATTTACAAAACAAAAAATACATAGATCTCTAGCTCAATCTTGGATCTCTATGCATGACTTGACTTGCATTCTCCATATCTGAGGTTTATAATTTGAGGCAAGTATACACATGTGAATCTAATGGTGAATTCATCATCCAAATATGGGTGATGTAGTCTATGGAATCAACAGATACAACATGAAAGAATCATATATAATCAAACGTAAGCACAGAAATAGAAGTATAAGTATTTTTACCTTCTAATAGATGGAAATGGGTGACATAAGTGGTATAGGACAGTATTTAATAAATCTAATATGTTAGGCTTAAAAGATATTATTGCATATTTACCATACAAATGAACATTTACAAATATTATCTTGAAATTATATTTTCTAGGATTATTTATTAACTACTCACTATACTTAGTATGTACTTACAGTTATCTCCATTATCTTACCTAAAATTGATTTTAAAGTCTTTTGGGGTTATTTTAATTCAACCAAAACCAAATAACAGTCCACCTATATACATTGTTCCTTTATATTACTATTGGTGTATTTCCTATCATTGTTAGTGATATGGACATGTTCCATCTCATGTTGATCATTGTTAAGATAATTAGTGGAATTACTTTTGTAGATGAGGGTTTTGATATTTTAACATAAATGTATAATATCCATTATATGATTCATAACTCCCTGACATGCCATATATTAATAATTGGAAGTCATATTACACGCATTATTCAATCGTAATAAATTTAGATGTTCTCATTGTTTACATTATATGGGTTAGGGTTTATCACACACAAGTCCCATTATTTAATATACATTAGTATTGAACATCTAAGAACTACCGAACCTATATGTCATTGTCATCAAATTCAATTTTTGGGTGAAAGGAACTAGTGATTCACATTATATGGTTCCTAATAGTTCCATTAAGTCACATGAGGTACATTAGTTGTCTAAACTAATGATATATTCATGCCAATACCTTTTGGGGGTTATGACCATTGGTACCTAATTTAGTGAATACACAATCATTCTCATCAAACAAGACTTTAAGGAATAAACTCATATGACTAACCTATCAATGTACCCCAAATAGCTAGTTGTTGATTGAGTATTCCTGAGGAAATATGGTTGATTGAGCTATGGTTGTGGCTTTTTGAGAGTGCTAAATTTGTTTTCAAAGGGTGCCAAAATTAAGAAATATAACTTTTGGATTTCTATCTAACCACCCTAAATGGATAGAGTTTGAGCCAATCAAGTCTATCAAAAAATAGGCACCCTCAAATATAAATAAGAGTGTTTTGAGAATATTGTTGCTAAGTGGCTACTATGCTATAGTTGAGTGTTTTTTTTCCTCATATGGCCCCTGATATCTCCCTTGAGCTTGTTCACTCTGTTATATAAATATAGCTAATACCATACTTATAAGTTGTTACTTAAGGTTTGAAATTCCTATAGGTTCACCCCTTTAGGTAGTGGAGCTACATCATTTCTAGCCGAAACCACTTTCGATACTTGTCAAATTTGGTTTTCTCAATCTCTCTCATCCTTTCTTTCATTTGGTTTCACTTATCTTGTGATATTAATGGTTTAATTCACCTACCACACTCTTGAGTTTGTATATCCTACAATATGTTACTTGGATGCTTGGTCCAGTCAACCCCAATCCCTAAACACCAACATCTATGTTCATTTGAATAAAATGATATTTTCCTACTTCACATTTTCAAAATGGTCTTGTTAAAATAGTTTCTTGTCTTTTTTAGTTAACTATTTTCTTATACATAGTTTTTAAATAAAAAATATTTTTCTTTAATTATATTTGATAGTTCAGTTTAGCTTAGTTTTTTTTTGAGCAATCTGAACATCTTCATTACTAAAAAGCCATACGGCATCTACACATGGGAAAAGAGATATTGGAAGTACATACAACCACCAAGAACAGGGTTATCAGATCACCAAAACTCATATTGGAAAGATAATAAAACGCTTCTGCATTGATCTCTTTTCCACAAGGCTGACATAAGCAGCTTTTCATAAGAGATTCCTTCAACCTGAGCATAGATCGGTGGTGATAAACCTGCAAATGAAACATATACAGACCAGTATTTTCTGCCACAAGCAGAGCCATAGACCCAGTAGTGAATCCTAATAGAACAAAAATGAGGCCAGCAAGAGCAAAGACTCGTAGCTCCCAAACAGAGAGGGCAACAACGCCGACAAGCAGTGACAACAACACCGACGAGCGGCGAGAAACGGGCAGAAGAACCTGTCGCAAAGAAAAACAAAAAAGAAAGACAAAGAAAACCTGAGAAACAGTAAAAGAGAGGGGACAGAAGACCCGAGCCATCCCGATCATCTCCCAATGGGGCTCTCGGTGAGTACCGGACTCACAGAGGAATAGCAAAGCCACTTCAGTCACCCACTGCCACGAAAAGTCTGCACCCAGCCAGGATCCAACGCGTAGGCTCCCCGTACCCGAAGGAGACAGCCAAGGAACCTGTGGAGGTTGAAGCCCGCGCCAGAGGAGGACAACCCAGAAGGGTCGCGGGAAACCACAGAGGCTAGATAGATCTGGGATGGAGGCGGGAGGAGATCACCCGGGGGAGACGGGTTGGGCGCGCCGGCCGTTGTCCTCCCCCCCAGGCGGAGAAGACGAGCCCTAGGTCGATCGCCCGATCGCCAGAGAAGAGACTCACGCAGAGCGTCCCTCACAGTTTCGTTGGGAAATGTTTCTTCAGTTTAGCTTAGTTAATAGGTTTTTATTTGTTATTCTGTCAAAACAAAACTCTATACCCTTTTTCCTCTCCATGAAAATCATAATTTGGACTAATTTAGTACATATATTTACACTGCCTTTGATCAACCTCAACTAACCATTATATGTTAACTAAGAATGTGAACTTTCTATCAGTTTATAATGAATTGTTTGGATTTATTTTTGTAAGCTCATTTTTCTTCAGTGTAAATATGTGCATGCTAAACTTTTTTATGTAGATGTTAATGATTGTCATTATGCAACATAGTTAATCATTATGAACAACCTCTTATCTTTTTCTTTTACCTTGTTCTCACAATTGGTCCCTTTTGATATATTATAGTTGAGTTTTTCATTTTTTGTTTATGAATTCATTCTCTCTTATTGCTTAGTTTTGAAATGTACAACTAGTGTATATTCCATCAATGAATCTCTCTCTATAACATGTGCATGTTGACCTAAAATTGAAGATGCCACTAAATGTTGAGAAGAAAATAAAGATGAGTTGAGAAGATATCTGATCTACCACACCTCAACTTTTGGGAACCTGTCAACATGGATTTTAGTGTTAATAAACAAATGTTATTTGGGTAATATCTAGATGGGTGTGTTGAGTTTCACATAAATAGTGTGCTTTAGAACCCATTTGTATAAATATTGAACCCAAAGGGAGTTTTTGTAAAATAACACCTTGCAATTTTGTATGACACTAGAAAATTTGGGTTTAGTTAATATTGTAAGACTAGAGTTCTTTCCATGTTTGATGACAGTTAGATAATCTACTTATTAGTGGTATACCCAAGGGTATTTTGAGCATTTACCTGAATGGGCTCATTGATTTATAATTTGATGAAATCGGGACATGGATTATGTTTCTTTGATATATTTTTTAGAGTTATTTTATTTTAGTAGCTTTTAGGGAAGTGATTCTTGAGGACTCCAATAATATAGGAAAACATAATTAGTGATGAATGATCTACTTTCCCAAATATTAGGCCAAACTAATCATGTTTGTTGTGTATATCCTAAACCATATTTCAAATTCAAGACAATTTTAAATGGAAGATGAGATGTGATAAGATAAAGAATAAATTCAAGCATTTTTTTATATTTTTTAAAGATCGCATTCAATTGTTTGGTGGATAATGTTTGGAAGCTTTGGAAAGTTTTACTTAATTATTGAAATATAATTAGAAAAGGATAAAGGTGCCCATGTGAACCATAACAATTGGTACACAAAAAGAAAAGTTTTAAATTTTTATAATAATGTTTGAGGGTGTCCTTGTATTTGATTGAATTGGAGATAATAACTTGAGACACATTGTTCTATTAAAATTTGGGGGTTTCAAAAGACATTGGATGTAAGACTAAAGGACTTCACTTGGGCACATTGTACCAGTTCAAAACAAACTAGAAACCATGATCACACAAAAGAGGTAAATAGGGACAAATCCAAATGTAGGTCATGAGAGGTTTGGATTATAAAAGACTCATAAGACCAAAGCACATAGTCCTTTAGAACTAGATCCCCATGAAACTTTAGCATGATAAAGGAACTTTAGGGGAGGATCTCATGCCAATGAGGAGAAGGAGACATTGTCAAATAATTCACAAGAGAGAAAGGGTAATCTTGCACTACACGGACTACAAGTATCCCAACAATGGTGCAGTCATTTTCTACAAGGATACATCATCTAGGCTTGCACCCTTGATCACAAGAGCCTCCATGAGCAGAAGAATTGTTCTCATAGGGGAGACAGAGCAAGAGGGAGAGTCAATTGTGGTAGGTGGTTCAGAATGATGTATATGTTGGCTTATTGGATATTCCATATTCTAGTTTTAATGTTGAAAATATTTACCATTCCTATTAATAATGTGGGAATTGTGTGTCTCGGATGATGAAGAAACTTAAACAAGACCCAATAACAAAGAATGTGCAGTTATATATTTTTTTGGATGCTTGTACGTCAAGTTGTACCTAGATGATGTCTTGTGTAGGTGCAATTTGTACAACTTGATAGGATTGATGTAAGAACAAGGGATGATTGGCTCAAAGCCGTCCTAATTTTATACTTGTATACACCCTTTAGGACAGATAAGTATAATTGTAAAATGCAGTAGATCCATTTTCAAAAATGTAAGACAAATTGGGATGATGTGTTTTTCTGTCACACTTCTTATTGACTGAAATCCATCATGATCAAATTATAAACCAACTGAGACATTGTAGTTACATCAAAGGAGATCTCAATAGTGTGTTAGTAGAACTTATTTTGGACCAAAAAGCATCTTGATTAAACTTCTTTTTGGCCGATTGTCAGTTTGTAGTAAAATTCAACAAGTGTGTGGTTAGCCATTTTATTCTCATTAGCTATCCTATAATGGTTGGTTTCCCACTGAACTTGTCCTAAACACTCCCAATAGGTTTCTTACTTATTTTTAACTATTTCTTGTATATAGTAGTTTCTTATGAACACTTAGAGTATAGTTAAGCAATCTATCTACATGCTATCATTATAAGCTTAGAATACCATTTTCCATCCCCAACTACATCCAAGTGAGTCTAAGTTATAGCTCAAAATTACTATCCTACTCCAACAAATATATCTATTCCATACCTATGTGGAGTTGATAATCACTTTTATGATTCATTTTTAATTTTTGTGAAAGGGATTGTAATTATCTTCTTCCCTTTTTGTTCACTATTGGTTCAATGCTTTGTGCCACTTCTTGTGAGAAGGTTGCGGTGGAGATTTTGTTGAATCTACTTCTTGTGAGAAGATTGCATCCAAAGGTGGTGGAGGTACATTACAATCTTTTCGAAGGAGGGTGGTGTTCCAACATCCCATAAAGTAAACATTGGTTATCTTTAAGCTAAAAATGAGGTTTTTCTTGAGCCACAAAGATAATGATATTTGTGTATTTTTTATCAGTATAGAAAATGGAATAAATTATAGGTTATAAATCCTAGTTGGAAACAACTAGGTAGTGGATTGACACCATTTAAGATGGAAGCACTCGAAATCTTGTGTTTCTTATAATTGTCTACTTTTGTCCACCACATGCTTTAATTTCCTCTACTATGTATTATTAAGAAAATTACATTAACCAACCTTGTGTTTTAAATGATAAAAAATAGATTTTCTCTATTCACCATCCTAGAGTTTTCAATTGGTATTAGAGAAAGGCTTCTAGGAGTTCCAATGAGTCTTGAAGATGGGGGAAAATCTATTGGGCCAAATAAACCTTGAAAGAGCACGTGTATACTGACCCCCTATCTTTGACGGTTCCAAGTACACAAATTGGAAGAGGAACATGTAGTTTTTCATCCAAGGAATTAGCTTTGTACTTTGGAAGATGGTAATCCTACTATATGAGCCTCCAACAATGGATCTGTAGCAATGGGATGTGGCTATGGTAAAAAAGGTAACTTTAAATGCTAAAGCAATAAGTATTTTATATTCTTATTATTCTTCTAATAAGTTTAAATAGAATATTCTATTGTGAAGCTATTTATGATATTCAAGTAAAGGATACTAAACTTAATATGCTTAATCATAAACTAGAGTTTTTTTACATGGGAAAATATGAAACTATTTTTGAAATGTACTTTAGATTTTACTTCTATTGTAAGTGAAGTGAAATCTCTTAGAGATAATATAAAAGATAATGAGATTGTTACAAAAATTTTGCATTCTCTAGCCTTTGAATACAAAAAGAAAGTTACTACCACAGAAGAATCTTCAGATCTTTCTACTTTGCAGCTTGAAGAACTTATGGGTGACTTAGAGACGTATGAAGTCAAACTCTAAGAATGTGAGATGGAAGATGAAGAAGAAAATCATGCCAAGAAAAGGACCACAACCCTCAAAGCAAGGGTTTTGAAATAAGATTCTTCTTCTTCAAGTGGCACATCTAGTAATGAGGAAGAAATTAACTACAAAGGTAAGAGTTCATTTTTTCTAATGAAAATTATAGATGTCTCTCTAATAGACTTCCTCTTTTTGGGTAAAGGAAAATTGGATTTATGAATGCCTATAACTAAAAGAAGAAGAAGAAAAATTCCAAGGACAAAAAGAAGAAGGTATATCATGCTTCTTGAGATTCCTATTCAAATTCAGATCAAATGATGAGAATGAAGTATACCACCATGTAGTTAAATATCTAATCGTAGAGTATATTGAAGATGGTAAACAAGAGGAATATGGTGCACAAAGTGATGATAGTAATGTATATCTCTTAACCTTTTCAAAATTTAGACTTATTGAACTTGTTGAAATAACATTTAACAAGGTTGAAAATATATAAGAAAAAGAGAAACACATTGTCTACTATTGTTCATTCTCTACATACAAAACTTAGTGAGCTAAATCATTAATATGATAGTAGAAAGAAAATGATAAATGATCTTTTTTTCACAAAATACTTCTTTGCAAACTCAAGTTTCTACTCTTTTAGAAAGTTGAATAATATGGAGAAACAACCTATTTGTTTCTCACATTTTTATTGTGATCTTATTCTTGAAATAAATGATGAATTAAATGATAAAATTTAAATATTTGAAGACAACACTGATAGTACTAGATAATGCTTGATTTCTACTACTAAAGACACATTGATGCTTACTAAGGAAAATGAACATGTTAACAGATCTTTAGATAAATTTTCAGATATTAGAAATATGCTACAAAATATATTGGATTCTCACAATGGTCATGTAGGTGCAAGTGGTCTTTGTTATACTATAATAAATGATAACATGAAGCAAAAATAAGGTCCTATATTTATAAAACCAATTGATAATTATTTTTTAACCATGTTATATTTTTTTCTTGTCAAGAATTTGGTCAATATGATTTCTCATGTCCTTTTAAGAGAAAACGTGACAACAACCTGAATTATGTACCAACAAGCTCTCTCTAGACAAGGTGTTGTGTGATCATTGACTTCATTGGATATAAATTTTAGATCAGTTCATATTTGCTTTCAGTTGATCTATCCTTATGTTTAGTTGTTCAATTGGTAATTATATATGTTGGCAATCGATAGAGATGTATTTTTCTGGATTAATTTGTTCCAGCAAACAGTCTTGTAGTCAAAATGGAGTTTGACCTAGAGGCAATTCAGTTGCAATATAGTTCGTCCTTAATATCTCTGTCAAGTTTCTGATTGGATATCTTGAAAATACATTTAGAGTTGATTTGGTACATGTTTATTTGACCTTTTAGTTTATGAAATGATTTGTTTTACATGTTGTAAGTGTAGTTTTGGGTCCTTTAGGGGATATCTTTATTTTAGTGTTTAATTTCTTATGGACCTCATTTTATGCTTAATGGAATCTCTCTATCATAAAGGACTTCACATTCCTTGTGTTGGTATTGAGATATCTTTTTAGAAAGATCATGGTTTTTATTGGCTCTTTTTTCCAATGATGGGCTTAACATTCCTTGTCATTGGCATATAGAATATATTTTTATTTGTTTTTGTTCTTAAAAGATTATTATGATGTACTCATATTTTCTAAAAATTAATCTGGCGTGTGACTTCTAAATTGAAACTCTCACCTCAGCAAGAATCACAATTTAAGCACCACACACTAGGCTAAGAAGAAGAAAAGAAGAGGAAGTCAGAAGAAAACATCATTAGCACATGCACATGAATAGTAATAAAACCATACAACACATGTTCACCATTCAACATATAATTACATAATGAATTGTTACAACATTTGATATTACATATTGAACATCAAACTTTTGCATATACATGTACTACCACAAAACAACGGGATCTTAAGACAACAGGTCCACATGTACATCAGCTCACCACACAACTCTCAACTATCTTGGTTCTTCAAACACATATGTCCACAACCTAAACAAAAGATTACATGTGGTACACATCCGCATAATATTCAAGAATAGTGTACTGAGTACACCTATGTGTCTTTTATATACCTCTCATTACTAAGACTTGGCAATAAGATAAAATGAATACATGGGAGTAATAATAGATATAAGAAAAGGCATATACTTCAACAACAATGTTTATTAGCAAAAGAGAACACATGATTTAAGCTCATTTTCCATTATGTCATCCATGCTTTTTCCACCTAAGGGAATAATGCATCATCTCAGCTACCAAAGAGTTTGAGATGCAAGGCCTTATGATCTAATACCAAAGAGTTAGATCATTGTACAATGTAATCTATTACCAAAGAGAATGATCACTTTCTAGCACTATGCTACCAAAGAGAATTAGTGCTTTCATATAATGGAACAAATATATTATGTTTCATGTGCTCCTAGCAATAAGTATGGAAAATCAAACAACACATCATACAAGAACAATCATTTCATCCAATATCATATGCCAAGTATTTTACTACACATATAATGCAACCATATTGAATAGAAGGCCAAGTAAGAGGTAAGGGCATACCTTGACAAGAGATAACTTAAACCACATTCTCGATGTCGACTATATCTTTGTCAAACCTTGATTAAGACAAGATCATGTACCATCATCAGATTCTCCATTACTTTATATCTCATCTAACCCCTAATTATGCCCATTAGCGTTTTACTTAGAACATAGGATATTCTCCTTTTTACCTGTATTCTTGTCTCGTAATTATCTTACTAAGATCATGTTCCAGATTATGGTTTGTTTGTATGAACATTACTTTCCAGATCATTGCTTACATGTATTAACCCCATATTAGATACATTAATCCAATTAGGTTTTCTCATCATTATAGGATCCTTAAACATGTAACCTTATTTATATGAATAATTATGATCTCACAATTTTTTCAAAGGTTCCAGGTAATTATATGAGCCTACCTTTAAATTTTTAGGATTTTTTAGCATATTTGTAATTATTGCACATTAATTAGGGTTATTATCCCTAATTAGCCATATTAAGAAAATTATATAACTTCTTGCATCACCATCATAATCATTGACCTTAAATGTATTATAAACATGAATATGGATTTAGTGACATTTGATCATAATTTTAGGCCATCGTTTGATATTTATAATCCATGAAATAAGCATTTCACAACTTACATGATATCACTGATATTAGTGCATCAAAACCCTGATATTATTCTTTCATGCTATTCTACACATTTTTTGAGAATTTAGGTACCTTATTTGTATTTTTCTAACAACAGAGCTAATTACTATGAATTATATAAGAACTGAGCCTTTTTTAGATATTTACCTTCTTTGGGCCAATCAGATTCCAACACGTGTCTTCGAAGTGGCGCTCTCCTCCTATTTTGGCCAAGATGACCTGCCGCTACACATCAAATTTGGTCGCTTCGGTGTTGATGTGGCTAAATCAGCCCCGGCCTCCTTTTCTCTCTCACGATTCCACGTAATCTGTTCGTGTAACGCGGTCTGTCCCACTCAGGGCGTCGTCGCAAGATTCTCCCCCAGTGAGGCATGGCGCCGATCCATGGATCCTTGTGTGAAGTTGAAGGATCCCTCAGCTTTGTAGTCTCCTATAGGACCTCCATGGCTCCTCTATTCCTTGGACTCATCTCCAGATCTCCATCTTCATGACCTCGTCGTGCATAGTTGCCACCATGGTGGTAAAAGGGGAAAGCACAGTCCATCCTCCTATTTTGAATTCAAAGACTCCAAATGCTCCACCAGGTCTTCCTCAACTTCTCTGACACTTCAGAGAGTAGTGGGAAATGCTCCACATTGTCCCCCTATCTCGATCTGCTTCTTTCCTAAATCTGGTGTGTCATCCACGACATCCTCCACAGAATTCTATGATGAGATCTGAGTCAAACTCTTCCAACTTTGGGCTTCATTTTTTCCTTCTTTCTTCTCCTCCAAACTTCCTCAAATATTTGTCGATCCTATGGCCACAACCTTCACAATTGGGTGGAGAGGTAATGGGAAATGTAGCTCATTCTCCCTAGCTCGTTACTCTTTGTCCTCAAGAAAGAGGTTGAAGGGCAGCCATGAACAATTCGAAGCTAACTGCTCAGTTTTCAAGTTTTCTCTTTGCATGATCTTGATGCTTGGAGGTGAGGATGATTTTGGCAACAACTTCCCCCCTTACCCTATTCTAACCATAAGGTTGAAGATGATGACGACATCAGGTCGCATCCAAGGGTTCGCTGCATCCCACACACATGCCCAATCCACGGATCAACTAATTCAAAAGTTATGGCTACTGGATTGGATATGCATGGCTAGGACTTGTACACACAGACCTAGCCCAAAAAAGGGGTGTGTGACACCTCCAGGAAATCAGAACCTTAGGGTTAATAATCCAAGCTTTGTGATCAAAGACACCAATTTATGATTTATTTCATCATTTTCAAACCTAAATAATTTTATCTAGGATCCTCCAATAGACACCAAAATTTAACCATAGCTTTATAACAACTCAAGCTACATTCTATTCAAAATTGGTGTCAAAACTTAAATATTTGGCCAATTAATTAAATACTTCACAAAGGTATAAATTTAAGGATCTTAATCATGGTATAAATATCATTTGACGTCCAAACTTTGATAAAACACTTGAAACGCTCAAAACAACTCAACATGCATGAATTCACTTATGTCATTGGACATTTAAGGATTCTAAAGGTCCACTCCATCACATCCTACATACCTTATAAGATATTTTATCCTCAATATTAAGCCATAAATCTAGTCCATCACATCATATACATCTTAAAAGAAATTTTGTCCTCGAAATTAATCCATCCTCATACTTCAATGAAAAACCAAAAGGTCTTCATCCGTTTGTAGGACACCACTCGATGTGCAACATATCCAAAAAAAAGATCCAAACTCATATCCAAACCACTATTAGGAGATTTTAAAACATCTAGGGTGAAACACCCCTTCATACAAGATTGAAATAATGGCTTAGAAATTATGAATATGTCATGACATATCTCATATGTTAGGGTTGCATCCTTATCTTTACCCATGCATTAGGGTTCCCACATCATATTACCATGTTCTAAAGGAGTTAACTAAAGTTAGCCCATTATATCAAGGTGTCATCAATATTTTATTGAGCTAATTGTTAGAACATGTTCAACATTAACATATGCCTTTTAGGAGGGAGTTAACTATAGTTATCCCATTTTAACCATCTAGATCATATCATGGTGTCATAATTGTTATGTTGTGCTAACTATCAAACTATATTGTTCATATTTATTAAGCACTAAGACTAACACCTCATGTAACATGTATCATTCGTTTTATCTTATTTCATTGATCATAATAAATTACAACATTTACTAGTGATTTCATCATAAGATTAGCCAACAATTTCACACTATCATCATTATTCATTTATATGGTTAACCATTTATGCATTGATATCTATTAAACCATCTCTAAGTTTCCATCATATCATGTCTATATGCCATGTCTCGATATTAGATCACATCCTTACATATATTATATCATGGTGGTGCTAAACAAACTTATGTGAGTGGCTTGTTAAACATATATCAAAACTTCATCTAGTCCAACTGAGGTTCTCCTGACCCATATCATGAGGGTAGTTCCATGCTTGGTCTCTCCTAGATAACTCAACTCTATGAGTAACTCATATGCATATACTTTATCTTGCCTCTCTTAGTCTAGGGTTCTCGGATTACCTCAATGGCACTAGTGATAAGCTTACAAGATCTAGCCACATAAGCACAAACCAACACATGCTATGACATTATCTTCATAGGTTCTCTACCCATGATATTATTACCCAACTCTCTCTCTCTTATATACACCATAAAAGTCCTACTAGGGACCACCAACCCAAGCATGAGGCTTCACATCATACTAGCATTTCAAACCTACTATAGGGTATTTGGATTCCATCTCCCTCACCCATATGGTAGGTTCTCATATTCATATTCCCATGCACATACATAACCAGCCTCTCTTCATTTCTAGGATTTGGTCCTCTCAAGGACATCTAGGGTTCAACAAGACTATAAGAATCATGCATAAAGCAACTCAAATCATTCTTTCAGGAGTGGTCTAATTTAGGACATATCATAATGCATATTTCCCATGATTCTCATATCTTAGAGTTTAGGTTTTCTGACCTTCTCCCTTAGGGTCTCACTCTCTTCAGAGTTAACCCTATAACTAGTCTCAACACTGTAGATCCTCCTTTGTAAAAGAGCTTGAGGCTCAGGCTGATTCACATCTTAGTCATAACTTATCGTATCTTATAAAATATGACATACTTGCATCATCAAAACTTATCTCAAATCCTCAAATCTAAACTTAGGTCCTCAAAGAAAAACAGATATCATCACAAATTATCTTATATCATCTCTATACATCTTAGATCGTCATCTAATCTTATTCCATCTATTCCATCTATCACATATTCCAACAAGTATTTAGGCATCTAATCTCAAACTACTCTCTCTTCTAGACTTATGTCATTCACTTTCACTTAGGTTGCATGACCACCTCATACTTGTACATGTGTGCGGACAAATTTTTGTAATATGTATGTATATAATAAAATATGATTTATTTTCCCCCAATAAAACATGCGTCAGAGAATACTATCAAGGTTCAATTCGATTGGAAATTAAAAATCAAATCCACAAAATGAGTGTCCCACACATAGTAGAGACTACAGTGTCATGAAAACTAGTGAAAAGGGTGAGAACATGGTGTATACTAGTGTAGCTACTCTAGACAATGAGCGCCATGTGTCTAGGGTTTCTCTTCCTGTGATGTTATATATTTTTATTTTTGAATGAAAAAAAATATGGAAACCATTTATTTCATCTTCTCTCTCTACGCAGGAAATACTTACATTATAACTGAAGAAATCAAGACTCAAATTATAAGTGGTATATTTTATGCCTTAATAGCTATAAGGAATACTTTCCATTTTTGTTGGTCAATGACTATATTCATATTATGAAATTCTTTAGTTGAGGTGCAATTCATAAGGTGTAAAAGCACCATTGTTTTGATGCCTACTAATGTAAAAAAACATCAACCTCAAAATAACTTGAGAGGAATTCATTGGTCTTTGTTCTCCAAAGTGCATGGGATACCAATTTGTTGTCATTCTATATGATAGTTACCTCCATTATAGAGTTATATTCTAACTCAACTCTATTCCTTCCATTACTACTTATGTATCATTACAATAGCAGATGTCTCTGCCTCCAACATTCAAGCATTGTACCTAACATGTGACCCACTCTTCCTTGTGTTTTGTATTCGTAACTGCTATTGTCACTTTCTTTTGATGCAACTCCACATCCCATTTCAAGATTATTACATTGAGAATTAACCTCCTTAATTGTCTCTTCTAAGTATTCCATCAGTTTAATGACATTTGTCATTATCTTCCTTATAAGCTCGACAGAAAAACACTTGCTCATATCATTTTGTGTATTCCTTCCAGAATTATGTATATAGTATGTTATATAGGGTTAGATTTCTCTATATATCCAATCATTACCAGTCTTATCTAGATGTGGTCTCTAATGTTGCATTTAAGGGTCTTCACTTGACAATTTTGTGGCCATTATTTCATGGTAGTCATAATAAGCATTGACCGCTTACTTCTCTAACATTGGATTTGTAGAACATTTGATCACAAGAAACCTTAATAGGTTTTGGATGGAGGGGATAATTTTAGTTAAGTTGTCAATTTAGTTGGTGGCCCTATTTTTAACATGGTGTGTTGAATAAGAGTCTTAAAAGGGTAGTGGAAAGTGTTAGTCAAAGTTGGAAGGTTAAGGATGTTGTGGTTTCTTATATGATGGTTGAAACTACTCTAGTTGACATGATGGTAAAGTTCGAGAAGGGTGGCGACTTGTGCCATGATTAAGGTTCTTACATAAGCTTATTATTATATTATAGTTCAAGAATACTAGTGTGGAAGTATTTATGTCTTCCACATGGGCACCTTCTTGTATTTTTTGAACTTCTTTATCCATTTGTCTTTAAGAAATTTATAGTAAGGATTGGGACATGATCTGTCTATAGATATTTTAGCTTTGACATGATATTCTTCAAGATGGGATTAACTGTGGATTCTACTTTTTTGGGATGAACTCTACAATTTATGTGGTAGAGAAAGTTGATTTGAATTCTAGGAGTGGATGCACACATATGAGGAGGGAACACCTATAAAGTATGGGTTGTATTATAGTGGTGGTGAAGGGAAAAGCATGAGGTTGATGGTAGTCAATATGCACCCACCCATGGGAGATGTTGGTGTAATCTTCCAATATTTAACCAGTTTTGGTTCTTTTTCCCTGGTGAATGTTGACTTTCAGGAAATTATTAAATTATTATTATTGTGTATTAGCCTTATCACTGTAAGGATATATGATATTCACTTTCAACCTTTTCGACTCTTATTGCATGCCATTTAGATGTATCATGTGGTATGGTTGGTACAAATAAAGGTCCAGCTACAACAATCCTAGATAATGAATGCATGTTGTCTAGTGATGATGATTTCTTGTTGTTGTTGTTTCTTTGCATGGGCATATTGATACATGAAAAGGATCAATTCGTACATGCCTTACTAGTATCCAAAAGGGATTGGTTGCACGAAGTTGAAGTTAAATGGTATCTCAATGGAAATCTCAAATGGTGCTTCTTGATCTTTGACTTGGGTCCCAATTTATTTTTCAATTGTGATGAGCCCTATGTAATATTCTCTAGAATGGGTTAGTTTTTTATATTATCTTTTTGATCAATTTAACATGAAATCTTATAATGATAATCCACATCCTTGTTAGTGCAAGTGTATTTTTTCTTTTGTTGGTCATCTCAATTGAAATAAAGTAATCCTTTTGAGAAGGAAGGTAGTATTGGCTCCTCATGAAGGTGGATATTTTCCTTGAGGATCATGTGATATCCTTTACCATGGTATAGCATAATAATTGAGTACTAGGACTTCCATGTTATGATGTAAAATGAAAATTTTCTCCTTGTATAATGATGGAAAAGAGAAAGGAAAGGGTTTTTGAGAGTTTGTTCCTTGGTTGGAAAGGGGTGCCAATGTGTATAAAATCATATGATGTAGCCAATATTAAATAGACTAATAATGATAAGGGTTGGGGAATAGATACCAATATTCCCCCCTTATATTGTAAGTCTAGTGATGGTTTTATAAAAAATTTCCACTAGCTATGGAATGCTCATGAATGATGAAGTTTGTTTCATTAAGGAGATAGGGATCATCAGTATATTATTTAGTGTGAGACACCAAATCAAGAAGATGTCTAGTGTTGCGATTGTGGGGGTAAGTGGGAGTGGTTAAAGTGAATGGAACCACATTATGGAGGGTGATCCAAAAGATCCCTCTTCTAGTATGGGATCAGCATGATGCAGGTGGTAACAAATGCGAGGGAAAATCTTTTGGATAATACCCCTCTTACCCATTTTTGATAAACTTGACCCATGAACATATTCGAGATGGGGTGAAGTAGGCCCCTTCGTATGCCTACATTCAAAGTTTCATGTTGTTTGGTCTAGACTCTAGTCTTTTCTTTAACGAGTCATGAGATATGTCTCCATAAGAATGGGATGGTAGTGGGTAAAATGGATGGGACATTTTTAGGGTGATTCTAGAGGTCCCTTCTTCTTGTATGGGATCATTAGGACATAGGTGGCCATGAATATGAGGGAAATACATTTATTTATTACATCTCTCCTATTGATTTGTAAACAATTTATCCTAAGAGTGTACTCTATATGTGAGAGTAGGGTCCACACAATGCATGAGAACCTAGACCCTTGTCTATTGGCCTACACTATAGCCCAAAAAAAGATATTAATAGATCATAAGGTTTTGACTCCTCAAAATGGGATCGTAGTGGATAGAAGGTGTAGTTTCATCTTATTCATAACCATTAGTATGTAAGGTCTAGTTTGAGTCATAGGATGATACTCAGAATCTTTTAAAACTATCAATATGGTGGGTTAGTTGAAGGTCATAGATTAATATCCAAGTATTCCAATTTGAGGTCATTACCTGATACCACATATGTGACTGGTAGTGAAGTGGGATACATTCAAGGTTTTGGCTTAGGAACAACATGAATGTGTGTAGAATGCGTTAACTTAGGGTTATTCTCTAGGATCCAACAATTGTATTTAAGTTAGTATCCCAACACCCTATAGGAATGTACATGTGTAGAAAACAGGCATAGTGTAAAGCATATCCCATTACCCTAGTCTTGTCTAAGGTCAAAGGTCAGCATCCAAGTAGCTTGCAATAGGTATTAGAATGGTATAGTTTAAAGTCATAGTACATGATCAAAGGGATCTCAATTAAGGTCATTGTCCAGTTCCAAGTGAATTGTCTTAGTTTTATGGATAGAACCCAAATGGGTGTTTCTAAGACAAAATTTGATCTAGTAAAATATTATAGGCCATGACCTAATGAGATACGGTTTGCATGGCATGTCTGGGTGGAAGTGGCATGTCATTGCATTATTGGGTTGAGTTTGAAAGTTAGAGAAACATTTTTCTTAGATTGAGATTGATATGAATGAATAAAAAGTCCATATATGTGGTGGGTTTGGTTTGTTAAGTTCTCTTAGTGGTTTTTGAGATGTTGATGGCCTTCTGTTATATGTTGGATGATTATTGTCTGAGATTTTATGATGTAGAGATATATTTTACATCTCAAGTGGATTATGGGGATGGAGTTAGTAATGACAGAAAATGAAGTAAGCATGAAATCACAGATGCAACACAAAAGCATGGTCATGTAGCATGAACATGACTGCATATGCATGTGGTTTGAGAGGAATCATGAAGTTTGAAAGGATATCTATCTGGAATGCTTGGTTATGTACAATAAATGCATATGCATGAGACATAAATGCATATGCATGTGTCATAAAGGCATATCCATGTGTCATAAATGCATAGTCATGTGGTGTGAAAGAGGGAACATGCATTGGGCATGCAAGGGTATGTAGATTCAATTCCTAGTTATCAGAAATTAGCTTCAAATCATGATATTGTGCATAAACAATTTACACACATGATTGAGTACTTTGGATAAATGTTGAATTCATTATCTGTGGTGTGAAAAAGAATTAAAAGAAAACCTCTTGAAAAAAAAATGTGATGTGCTTGGATGCATTTAACAAAGATTGACAAGTACTATGGCCTCCTTGATTTGAGTTTTTAGTTAAAAAGATTTAGACATTAACATTTGAAGGTATAAGATGTATATTTGGAGCCTTTTGACAATAATAGTGGGAAAACCAAAAAATGTTATGCATGCTTTAACATTGGCAGTCTTTTGGAAGGATCTAGGATAATTAAGTTGGAAGATCTAGTAATTTATGTTCTTGGAGTTCATTGATTTAAATTCCACAGCCTTCCAGTGTAATACTCTAACTTTGAAGTTGGGAGTCTAAGTTGGAAGCGGTACCTTATACCCATTTTGGAATGAATGTGGGTTTTGAAGTGAGTAACTTGAGAAACTTAGGATTGTAGAGTATGTTGGTTAAAGTTTAGAATAATTGAAGTATCATTGTGAAAGGATTGAATAATTGAAGATGTATGTTTGCAAGGACTCTAAATGTTTAAAGTGCAACCTGGAAACCTTTATGTGTGATCCCAATGTTCTGGTAGGTTGGGAAACCTTAGATTGTAGTCTTAAGATGATTTCATTGAAATTTAATAGCCTTTTAGTGTTAGTTTTAAATCTTTAGGAATTGGAATCTTGAGATTATAATTTGAAGGAGGTCATAATTAAAGATTTTACATTATTTTTATATGATTTTAATGATCTAATATGGGTTTCTCAAAGCTTTTAGTCTTGAAAGGAGGTTGATTTATATTTTTGTACACTTTTTACGTGATTTCAATGGTCAAATAACTGGAACCACACATTTCTAAAAGGTTCAAGTGAAATTCGGAAGCCTTTTAAGAGTTTGATGAATGTTGGGTTGAGATATTTTGATAACATTGTGGCATATATTACGATGGAAAATGTTGGGTGTGTGTACATTTGAAAGGTGGTGAATGTTGAGGTTAGTTTCCAACAACCTTTTAGTGTGGTTTAGGATCTTGAAAATTTATAATATTGAATGCTTTTACCCGAATAGTCAAGGTCAATCTCTTTACAACCACCATTGTAGGATGGGCCATGAAAGATTGGAAATATGTTGAATGATGGTTTTAGTAACCTACATGTGTATGTGGGATATTAAACATTTTATGTGTTTGTAAGGATCTCAGAAGCCTTTCAAAATGAAAATGGGAACCTTAGTTGCAAGAATGTGGGTTGGAAATCAAACCTTACTTAAGGAAAGTCAATATTTAGGAATTTGATACCCACTCATAAAAGCATACAGTTAATTCAATAAAATACATGGATATTGCATATAATTCTCCCTCTTATCCTATTTTTTCTTTATTTGGGGTGATTCTGTAGTCGTTTAAAAATTATAATCTTCTTGGGTATGGAGGTTCCTAGAGTCTTATAAAATTGAAAAAAAAAGAACACATGAAGGGTATAGTAGGGTTGTTTTGATTATAGAACCTACTTTCAATACACCTCATTATCATGGTTATAACATGGTTTTTCATATGTATTTACATATTTTAAATGCAAATATTTGATTGATAAGGATATGTTAGAAACTTTGTATGCCTTGTTTTAGAAATATGGATTTAATTTGCAAATTCTCCTTTGCAATGTTTGTGTGGTTCTACTATTTTCAATAATCCAATAACAGATGTAGGGAAAATAAAGAGAGAAAATACAATAATAAATTAATTACTAAAAGTAGTAGATGGTTAGTAATTTAAATATGGAATTACATGGAGTTTTATAGAAAAGTGATGTTGAAGGCAACTAGTAGATTGGTTTCAGTTCCATTTTCTACTTAATGAGAAAAGATATCAAAATAAGGAATCTTTCTAAGTTTGGAAGAGAAAAGAATTAATTTGATGCCTTAAATAAATGAAATAAAAGGGAAACTTGGAGATAGAGAAAAGTATCATTGACTCATGTATTTTGGTCTCAAATATATCCCACACCTAGATATAAGAGTTAAAGACATTCCTTCAAATTTTGGGATTAAAAGGATTAAAGGAGAGGAAGATATGAATTAAACTAGTTTTCCTGAAGTGGAAGAGTTAATGGATTAACACATTAAATGACATGATTTTAAAGGAAATAACACTCGCTCCTTTTGATATTGACATGAGATAACGGTCATTGCATCACGATCTGATGCTTCATGGGTTGTCTCCCAATCGAGTCAGATTGGGAAACGAACTCAGTACACATGAATCAATAGCACTATGTATCTCTCTACACTCCACCTCCTTGAAAAATAATTGAACCACTGATTTTGTCTTGCAAAATTGAAGTAGAAACCTATTTATGGGAGGTGAAATTATGGCTTGTGGACCAAGAAAGGATCCTCTTTGTTACCCCTTTCTCACACTAGTTTTAAAACCCTACATGTAACTCCCCCACCATATATAAGTACCCCCTTTGAGTTTTCCTTAGGCCCTAGATAAGGAACAGAGAATCGATGACTTGTAATCTATCTCTCTTGGTCATTCTTCTCTGTCCCGAGCACTGTCACATGTGAAGCAATAGGTTGGGAAGGGGGAAGTGGTTAGTCATTGGATTGGAGTTCATCATAGACCAACGACCTCATCAAACAAGCAGGGCTTCGCCTTGGCTTAGAGCGGGGTGATTGGGTGAATATATCTTTAGATATGATTTTCTACCTGAGGATCAATGACAACCAGGGATCTAGTGGTCACTTATTTTTTCAAATAAGGTATTTTATTTGCCTCTATAATTGAAAAACAAAAAAAAAAATCTAGATCTTGTAAAATGATTAAAAATGCATTCTTTCACCTAAAATTACAAATTAGTAGGGTTTTCAATTAGAAAAATTCAAGGAATCCAATGAACTTGATTCCAAGACCTAATTCTACCCCAAATTTTAAAAGTCCCAAAAGTTGCTAAGTTTGATACATTAAAAGCATGGAAACCCTAATTTCTTAGCTATAATTATTATAACTTGCTTGAATGACTTTGATGGATAAAGATAAATCTTTTGGATAAAAAGGACATATTGGACTTAATTTGAGATTGAGAACTCATATAATATCAAAATAACAGTTTGTAAGTTAATAAGCATTTAACGTGATGAGTAGGGTTTGGAAAGCTAAAACCCTAATGAAACCCTATTGACCACAAAACCCTAATTTGGAACCTAAGTTAGTGTTCGTGCTAGTTTGTGGACAAGATAGTAATACTTGGGTGTTATGCATTAGTTTTAGGGTAATTGCTTTCTTTGTTACAATTGCTCATATTTACTTAGACTTTTGATCATCACTGAGAAAGGTACTTGGTTACGCCTATGACTACTCACCTTATCGAGTTTTGTGTTTTCTAATGTTTACCAAAAGGATTGTGAATTAAATTATTGGATGTTATTTACTTTCCTATAATCCATAAAGCCCCTATGAGTATCACACGATATATGAATAACTTGCTCGAACCCCTCATACCAACTTTAGAAGTCTGAAAATAGAAAGATTGAGAGTTACTCACTGAGATGTCTAGGACCAAGCCCCTAATTGGCAAGATCATACGAGGTCAAGCCCCAGATTAGGAAGACCAACATGGCACCAATCCCTATATGGGGAAGATGGTCTAAGTCCACTATAGGGACAAAACCCTAAGAGAGGGTATCCTAGAGGTTGAGTAAATAAGGGTCGAGAAGTTATGATGAAATTCTAAATTTTGATTATGTAACAATAATTGCTTCTATGATTGAATATGTTGTTACACTTAAATGTGAATATTTTGTTTCCCCCACATACACTATATCTCGATATATTGATCGTGTTTTATTTTATGGCATTTTAGTTTAAACTACTATTAATGTACAAAATGGACTTTTGAGAAGAAGGCACCAAAAGGAAGGATGCTTACAGTTATCTTGGAAAATTTAGATAGATAGTTTTATTTCATGTTTCAAACAATAGATTTCCCTTCTCATGTAACTCCATACTGGAGAATCAATCTTCAAATTGTTACCAGACTCTTTCCATTCAATGAAATTTATAATTATTATTGGTTAATTGCTAAATTGTGTTCTTGAATTATGATAATGGCCCATGCCGTCTCGGTCCACCTGAATAGGGGATAACAGGGGGAGGGGTTGTTACATTTGGTATCAGAGTCCCATTTATCATTTAACCTTTAATAATCATTAAATTTTAACAGTTTGGTAGAGTCCAAGGGAAATATGAGGGTATTTTCTAAATACATATTGGCTAGAAGGGACCACAACCCGGGGGCTGGCAAAATTTTCCTCCACACCACTAGTCGAATTACGAGGACTCTCATGCTCATGTATCCTACCTGGACAAAGCAAGAAGATTTTAGCTAAAATAAAATACCTTTAGGTTTTCTTCTCATCTTAGTTCATCCCTTCTTTACCCCCTACTTCACTCACAAAAACCCTAGGGACCCAAATACTGCTTTCTCTACCCTTCTCATAATTAGGATTATGGATATTAGGGTTGAGGCATCCTTCTCCAAATAATAAAATGCATGTAATCAAGATGTCATGGACAAAATTTATGATGCTTTAATGCCCTAAAACTAGCATTAAGATTAATTAATTTATGTGAAACAACAAGGCTCACACCAAGAAAACTTCCATCCTTGATGAGACACCCCCAGATCACCTTGAAGGAAGGCCCTCCCATAGAAGGAGGAGATTGTAACATCCCAGGATTTGAGGCCTCGGATAACATGATCTTAAAAGGAATGATTGGACTACTCATATCACCAAGGTGCACCTCCTTTTCTGGGAGCCCATCACTAAAAAACTCCACAGTTAAGCGTGCTCAGCTTGGAGTAGTACTAGGATGGGTGACCAGTCGGGAAGTTGATCCTGGCTTGCGCGTCGGTGTGGACAAAGTGCGCAGTTAAGGCTAGTGGTGGTTTGTGGGGCCAGTTGTCATTCCTAAAACCCTGCTAGAGCCTTGGGCGATGGGCCCAGGAGTTACAATGGTATCAGAGCCAATTCCCCTCCAATAGGTGGGTCCCACATGGGCATGGCATGCCAGTCTTGAGCCGTGTGGTCCAGGCATGTAGGAAAGGGTTGTCCATGGTTGACGTAGCCACCCTTGCACTGGTATTTCGTAATCGGGAGATGGGTGTCCATGGGCCATTGTGGGCCTACACTGAAATGGGGAAGAGATTATGAGGCCTTATAGTTGAGCCTTGACGAGGACGTCAAGAGTCTAAGTGGGGGAGATTGTAACATCCCAAGATTTCAGGCCTCGGATAACATGATCTTAAAAGGAATGATTGGACTACTCATATCACCAAGGTGCATCTCCTTTTCTGGGAGCCCGTCACTAAAGAACTTCATAGTTAAGCGTGCTCAGCTTGGAGTAGTACTAGGATGGGTGACCAGTCGGGAAGTTGACGCCGACTTGTGCATGAGTGTGGATAAAGCGTGCAGTTAAGGCTAGTGGTGGTCTGTGGGGCTAGTCGTCATTCCTGAACCCTTGCTAGAGCCTTGGGCAGTGGGCCCGGGCGTTATAGAGATTCTCAAAGAAGAAGATGAGGGTGGTGGAGGAGGAGTCCTCCAAGAAGCAAAATAGGATAGAGGAGACCTCTGTTGAGGGAGGTTCTGATCCCAAGCCCATCCCCTTTGTCATCATGAACCTAAATGATGATCCGAAAGGTGAACCCATGACATAGGATGATACCAAGCCCAAGGAAGACCCTAGCCATGTTGTTGTCTCTGGACCGATAGTCAGGAAAGTGGTATTTTGTACCCCTAATGCACTCTAGATGGAGCAATAGAAGAATCTCACTAAGGCCATTAGTGTTGTGGCCCTTAAGGATGTCACCGGAGCTGAGAACGATGAACCTCTTCCCATCCGCTCTAGTCTTAGAGTCGTCATCCTCGACTTCATCAAGCTAAACATAGAAAAATTTTGGGGCAAGGACAAGATAGTAGTTTTCAATAAAGCGGATGCCTAGCTCGAAGTTGTGGAGAATGAATTCCACACACTGGAGGTGCAAGACAACAAGAAAGTTCTCCTCTGCCCACCTTATCAAAGGAGCTATAAAGTTATGGTGGGAAAACTACATCGCATGTTGAGATTTGACTGAGGAACCTATAGCCTGGGTAGATTTCTGCACCATCTTTGTTGCAAGGTTCATTCCCATCTATGCCAAGAAGGATAAGGAAAAGCAGTTTATGCTCCTCTAACATGGCAATATGAAGGTGTCGACTATGCTTAAAAGTTCCATCTCCTGGAGTTCTTTTCCTACATGCTAACCAAGTAAAGGCAAGCGGAGCATTTCATTGAACATGTGCATCCCCTGCTGAAGTTGCATGTGATGGCAAGTAAACTCCCTAACTTTACTGAGGTCCTCAAATTCACCCTAGACATGGAAAAGATAGTCATGACTACACAGAACTCGCCCAAGGGGTACCTCAGTTTCACTTAATGCACTTCCAGTCTGAGAAATGGTAACAAGAAGGCCCAGAATTGCCACCATGTCAAGGGTAGAAATGGAAGAAAGGGAAAACATCATAATGAGAATCGCCAGCATGGAACACCACCAAGGTGTCACACCTGTGGAAGGACACACCCTAGAAAGTGTCATTTTGAAAAGAAGGCACGCTTTCCTTGTCAACAAGAGGGACACTTTCAAGCCAACTATCCTCTCCCTAGCCCTTGAGGTACCGGACCAGTAGCGGCCCAACCAATGGCTGCAGCACCTCAGGAAGAAGCCCCACCTGTGGGAGAGCGCTGACAAGCCTGAGTCTTCACCATTGACAATGAAGAATCTCAAGCTAATGTCAACTGTATCACAGAAGGTAACCATCCTTAGAACTCTATTGTCTATTCTTTTCCATAAAGTGCATAATGGTTTGACTACCATAAACACAACGTAGGATTTCTTGATATAATGGGCCATATTTGTAATGACCCAACTTTTCAACAACCCGCAATTAAGGAATGCCAAAAAGATCAGAGTCATTACTTACAAATTTTCCCAAGGATCCATATTTAGCAAATAACAAATATTAGAAAACAAATTCATTAATTCAATAACTTTGTTTACAAGATACTTACATGAACTTTCTACCCTCAGAACTTTACATTTGAGAAGAAGTACTAAACTATATAATCCTCCTACATAGATTTATTACCTTCCATGGATTTCATCTTTATCTTTATGTTTGTATCTTGTGTATCAACTACCTAAAATGCTAACAAACAAAATGCAGTCAGCATATTTCTATACTGCTATGTGGGTTCATCAAATAATCACAAATACATATATCATCTTTTACTTGCACAAAAGAACTTGTATTTTCTTTTATATTTTGACCCATATTTGGTCTACTGTTTCAGGTGTAACCACTATCCATCATTGGACTTATGTGCATTACCCTTAGATGAGTGTAAACTAGGGTTCAGAATATCATTATTTACTTTATGTGATACTCATAGGGACTTTATAATTTGCATGAAATAAATTAGCATTCAAATGATATCATTCATTCAATCTTCTAGAAACTGCGGAAAACGTCAGAAGTCTATACATGTAATTATAACTGTAGCCATGTACCTTGAATGGTGAGTCATGCAGATTATCATGTAGGGTAATTTCAAGCATATTATCCAATTAACAAGAAAATCAAGTGATTCACATTTTAGTTTGCATGAATATAAATCCTAAAGTACCACCATTGCATATTAATCATAGTAAACCCTATTTGTCTCTATTCTAGGGTTTAGGTTTGATACTCCATTTCCCATGTTTATTGATCTAATGACTTAAGAATCCTAATTCATATTAGGTGTAATCATGATCATCAACTTCACCATGTTGTTGAGTTATGAACACTTATATCAGATTTAGTGTGTTAACAACATATCAAGTCATGATTTTTAATCTTTTATTCTTCGTAGCATGATTAATCATATTAGAAACTCCAGTTATCATCATGGATGTGATTATTCATTTATAACATGTATTCAATATTCTATTAGGATTTTCTTAGATTATCATTCGATTCCACAATATATAATGATAATGCCTAAGGATAACTTTTTAACATTGACAACATTTTAATAAATCAATCTAGAGTTTATATGATTTGATTACCACTTAATCATGTATAGCACAATGTTTATAATATGAATCATAATTAAACATTAAGATACTTCATTTTTGTTCTCCTCATTTTTGTGATCGATTTGATATATAAATTTGCTATATTTTGACAATTTTAGCATTTATTATCATTTTAGGAAGATTCATTGTATAAAAGACTTATACCTTAGTTAGGGGTGGTGTGCCATTTCATGATTAGTCAATGAGTATCCAACCTACAGCCACTCTGGGAGAGTGGGACCCTCATGCCTTAAGTTTGGCTGGGGCCTGAACTGAGGTTTGGTCTGGTTGGATGATAGTATGGTAGACGAACTGGACTAGGGGTTCCTCTCATATTCACATCCGCAAACACGCCCCCCTCTTCATGTCGACGTAGATGTGACGCCTCTTGGTGATGTTGCATCCTATGGTGACAAACCTCTTCAAGCTGACTTCTTCACCTATCTTCTAAAGGGTCGACTGATTAGTTCTAAGGCACCCACATCTCCCCCTCCATCATGGCAGATCTGCACAGAACCTAGCTATCGTTCATATCCTCCTCACGCCCCTCTTGGTGGTTGGAATGTTATCGGCCAACATGTTTCTTTCTCGCTGCCATGTCGATGGCACACTACCTCCTCTAGCCTCTCCAGCCTCCATCCTCCTTCCTCCTCCCTACAAGGTCAGCTATGAGACTTGGTCTTATGATGTGTTCTTGTCTCCTACCGACATAGCCCAAGGCCGCGGGCGCCATGGTTGTCACGGTTCCTTTACCCACCGCAGGGTCTGCTAGAGGAAAGGCAGGGAAATGAAGTGGTTTTGATAGAGCATTGTCAAAACTAGCCTCTCATGTCACCCTTCTTATAACCATACCCATGCCGCCGCACACTCTTCCCTTATGGTCAAGGTATGTGCTTGTTTCTCCTTCCTAATTGGTAGGTGTATATGGCTAAGTATGTCCAGTGGATCAGGTTGATCCGGTGATGGCAAAACCTCTCCTCATGGTAGTACATTGCATAGGTGGGGAAGACGAAGGTGAGAGGGAAGAGAGACAATGATCAGTTGAAGGTTGAGGAAGAGAAGTGTAGGGTAATTGTGTGCAACATTACTGTATATATAAAAATTCCTTATATTTTCTTTCTTCACTCCGTCTTCCTTTTTCTCTTGGGGTTCAAGGAATCCAAAAGTGGCACGGAATATTATGATGTTTCCATAATTCTATCATTACTTCCTTTCCATATCTATTAAAGGATATTTCTTTTATTCAACAATACCATTTATATTATGCAAAGCAAAGCATGTTCCGAGGAATGAACATATTTCTTTATAAAACTCTTTCCTTTCATCCAAAGGTCACGAGAAGGCACTATCATATTCTTGTTAAGACTTTAGACTTGGCAACAATCAGTCATCAAGGAAAGCATGACACTTTATTGACAAAACAAACGCCATTAAGGAATATTCATTATTATATGGTGCACATTGGACAATTAATTCTAGATAATCTTTTTATCTCTCTCTTTATCTTTTATTAATACATTTCCTAACTCAAATATTTTTATTACTTGGTTGACACACCAAAATACATACATGGAACTTTATAATATTCCTTAACTCGAATATAGGAATTCATTAATGTTTTTCCCATTTATGTTCACATTGTGAGATTTTATTGGGATATCTTTTCATATCCAAAAACTTGCTCTTTTCCAACATTATTATCAAACAAACCATTATCTCCTGAAATCTCCTTTTTCTTCCAATTTCTAGAATCCTCTTCCTTTTCTCATTATATTTATTCATACCAAAAGCCACATTACCAAAAAAACACTATATGTCTTGAAGCTAATGTTGCCAAAGTGGTTTAGACAATTATTCTTATGATTATCTAAAACACCACACATCTTATCTTCTTTTGGAAACTTTGCATATTATCTTATATTTCATCTATTCAATATCTCAATAAGACATTATCATTAATTCATACACAAATTCCTTTATTTAACTTGTGCCACAAGAACCATGCCACAAAGATGATCAAAGTTATTATAATTCCACCCATAATACCATTGGGGAATTGACAAATCAATTCATCTATATAATCCAATTTCACCAAATTAAGGATATTACATTCACCCCTTCTTAAAAGGGATTTTTTCCTCAAAATTTACACCCAGTAAGCTTAAGGTGAATGAGAACTCATCTTAGTTTCAATCCTTAGGGTTAGTAACCCTTCTTAGATATCTTTACATCTTTTATTGATGCCCAAATTCCTCATATTACCACTAAGATTGGTATTTGAATTTGATTCAAAGCATATCCACATCCTTAGTATTTACATAATACCATCTTTCAGTGATTACATTTTCATTTTGAAATTCAATTTCACTTGGTGATTTCCCTTTTCATCTAAGTTTCCAATCTATTATTCATTATTTTCACATAAGGATGAGGTAACACCTCTACCCTAGGTCATATCATTAAATTTTCAACTTAGTATATTGATTCTCATATCTAAATTTTAAGCATAACATGTGTCCACCCAAATCTATCTCACTCATAATGAGACGAAATAAGTATTTGACTGCAGCCCAAACACAAAGTTCATTCCATTCCAAGAGCAGAGATGGTACATGTACACATTATCTTTCAATTTCACATTTCAAGTTGAACCATTCTCAGGATGAATCTAAACCATTCATACTTTTTAATTCCACATTGTTCTTATATTTCATGAAGTCAAAAGCCTCTTTCACTTTTGAGTTTGTACACAACTCTTCTTGTGATTTCATTATTACATGACTTCTTTGTATCTTTTACATTTACACCTCGGGTATCATGAGCCTTAGCCACTTCCTCAAGGTCTCTAGGGGTATAGGTACTTTTAGAGTGATTTCGTCCTTATGCATCTAGGGAGTTACTCTCACATTCACTCATTAGGCTACATGATCATCATGAAGGTAGTTAATCTCCTGAGTCATGGACCTTGGGTGAACCTAGTTGTTACCTCCCAACCACATGGTCTTATGCATTTAGTGCACAATCAACTCCTAATCTTATCGTCCTATGTACCTTTAATACACCCTACTAGACCTTAGGATTGACTTAGGACTCTGCCCTTCCCAAGGGTTTCTTTGATATGTCACAGCTTTAACCATTTTCAAGCACATTATTTTCGTATGCAATTCTTCAAACCAGATTTCTTCTATCTTTTATAATGCTCATTATTCACTTCATGTCCCCTCAATGGACTCATGGCAACATTTCATGGAGACATTTCTTTTCCAGACTCAGTCTCATATGGTCAACCACTTCCATGGTGACTTTTCCTCATGTTCCTTAGAGATGTCATACTTGGGTTCAAAGAATCATATTCAATATATGTGCTTTCATCTTTTGTATGAGGTGGCATTCATGGTTACCTCAATCTTTAAATCGATTTGGTCGACTTATCTTTCTAGGGAAGGTCCTAACCTAGGGTTCCTTCTTGGCTTAAAGGAGGAAGTTAGTCTCTCTAGCCACAACCTGACCCACCCTGGGTTGGCACACTATCCCTAGAGGTTTCATATTTTCATCTGTATGCATTGTTTTTATCATTATAACTTCTAAACCCTTGTTTGCTCAATTTCCGAGATACCCTCTCATGGGGTTTGTCCATGCAGTGGACTTGGGCCACCTTCCCCTCCAGGGGCTTGGTGCCTATGTCAGACTTCCCCTCTAGGGGCTAGACCTTTCTTGGCCTTCCCCTATAGGGGCTTGGTACTATGTCGGCCTTCCCCTCCAGTGGATTTACCTTCTATCATCTTCCCCTCCATGGTCTTGATCTTTTCTGACCTTCCCCTCCAGGGGCTTGATCTTTCCATAACCAAACTTCTAGATATAGCATGAGGGGTGCGAGGAAGTTATATTGGGATTTTCATTTTCATATACATAACCATTGGTTTCTTACATTTCTCAGAACTTATAATCATAAATGTCTTGTTCCACATGCTCATATGCATGGAGGGCTAAGTCACCTAACTCTTTTTTTTGTAACCATGATATGTTGAGCACACATTTTATATTATAACTCCTCAACTTTTATTTTCCCAATATCTATGGTATAATCACTCGTTGAGGGCGTTTATACTCTCTCACTGGGAGTATTCTGGTCTACCCACTATCTGGGACAACATGCCCACTCACTTGGGGGTATTCTTTATCCATCCAATCCTTTAAAGTTTGCATTGGGGTGATGAACAAGTTATATTCGTATTTACATTTTTATATATAGACATTGGTCATTTATATCTCTTATGTATATTCAAATCTCTCTATTTTTTCTATGCATCATGCATATATTTTTTCACCTACATACATGGAAATCTATGTCACATAGACTTATTTACATTTTTCTTAATGCTCATCACTCTCACCCTAATTAGAGTTCATATGGGCATGGTTTCCATTTTACCCATTTTACTCCCATTTTCTAGGATTAGGGTTTTATGTAAGGTATAGAGACTACACCCTACCTCTTAAGGTTTCTATGTCCCTTAATCCACTAGGGTTTTCTCAAACCCACCCTAGTTCCATCTAGGGTTACCCACACAAGAAAACCCCTTAAAACAATTTCTTTACTTTATCCACATTTCATGTTCATTTTCATTTCCTTGTTATATGTAAATTATTGTTTCCATATTTACATGTACATTATTATTTTACATTACATGTACATTAATTAGTAGAAGATGCCTTAATCCTAATTCTTCTCAAAACCCTAACTTGAGATGGGAAGGGAAGTTCCTTTTAGGGTTTATTGAAGAAAAGGATGTGAAGTGGATGAATTAAGATGAGAAGACACCCTAAAGGTATTTTAATTCGGGAAAAATCATCCAACTTTGTCTAGGCAAGATGCACGTGCTCGGGAGTCCTCGTAAGTTGGCTAGCAGTGCCGAGGAAAATCTTGCCAGCCCACGGGTCGTGATCCCTTCTAGACACCATCGTCTTTAGAAAATTCCCTAACAATTCCCTCATATTTCTATAGATTACTTGAAATTATAAACTATATATTATTTGAAAATTCTAGTGCTCTGATACCAATATAACGACCCCACTTTTTAGCAACCCCAATTTCAAAAGGCCAAAAATATGATATCCATTACCTATTTTGGTAAGGATGTAGATTTAGCAAACCAATTTCATTAATTTGGTAACTTTGTTTACAAGATACTTAAATTGAACTTTCCACCCTCAGAACTTTACATTTAGGAAGAAATACTAAACTATCTAATCCTCCTGTATAGCTTTAATACCTTCTGGGGATTTCATATTTATCTTTATATGTGTATCTTGTATATCAACTACCTAAAAAGCTAACAAACAAAATGTGTTCAGCATATTTCTATACTAGTATGTGGGTTCATCAAATAATCACAAATACATATATTCAACCATCATTTACTTGCACATAAGAACTTGCATTTTCTTTTTTATTCTGACCCATACTTGGTCTACTATCTCAGGTGTAACCACTATCCATCATTGGACATATGTGCATTACCCTTTGATGAGTGTAATCTAGGGTTCATAATATCATTGATTACTTTATGTGATACTCATAGGGACTTTATAATTTGCATGAAATAAATAAATATTCAACATATATCATTTATTCAACCGTTAAGAAACCTCAGCAAATGTCAGAAGTCAATACATGTAATTATAAACATAACCATGTACCTTGAATGGTGAGTCATGCAGATTATCATGTAGGGTACACTTCAAGCATATTATCCCATCAATAAGAAAATCAAGAAATCCACATTTTATTCTGCATGAATATAAATCCTAAAGTGTCACCATCACATATTAATCACAATAAACCCTATTCGGCCCTATTCTAGGGTTTAGGTTTGATACTCAAATTCCCATGTTTATTGATCTAATGACTTAAGAATCCTACTTCATATTAGGTGTAATCATGATCATCAACTTCACCATGTTATTGTGTGGTGAACACTTATATCAGATTTAGTGCATTAACAACATATCAAGTCATGATCTTTAATCTATGATTCTTCAAAGCATGATTATTCATATTAGAAATTCCAACTATCATCACGGATGTGATTATTCACTTAGAACCTTGTTATTCAAAATTTCTATCAGGATCATCTTAGATTCTCATTAGATTCCACACTATCAGATAATAATGCCAAAGGATAGATTTATAATGTTGCTAACATTTTAATTAATCAATCTAGAGTTTATATGCTTTAATTGCTACTTAATCTTATATAGCACCACTTTTATAATAGGAAGCATAGTTTAACATAAAAGACATTTTGTTTGTCATCTCCTCATTTTTTTGATCGATTTGATGTATAAGTTTGCTATATTTGGACAATCCTAGCATTTATTATCATGTTTGGAAGATTCACAGTATAAAAGACTTATACCTTAGTCGGCGGTGATGTGGCATTTCATGATTGGTCAGTGAGTATTCAACCCTAGGCCATGTTGGGAGAGCGGGACCCACATTCCTTAAGTTTGGTTGGGCCCTAAACTAAGGTTTGGTCTAGTTTGATGACGGTTTGGCTGACGAACCGGTCCAGGGGTTCCTCTCATGTTCACATCCATTAACATGGTCCCCTCTTCATGCCAACGTAGACGTGACGCCTCCTAGAACTTCTACATCCTCCAGTGCCAAGCCTCTTTAAGCCGATTTCTTCACCTATTTTCTTGGGGTTCTAATGATTAGTTCCAAGGCACCTACCTCTCTCGCTCCATCATGGAAGATCTACACAGAACCTAACCGCCGTCCATATCCTCTCGACGCCCCTCCTGGTGGCTAGAACACTGTCTGCCAGCAAGTTTCTTTCTCGCCACCATGTTGTTGGTGCACTACTGTAAAAGAGTGAAATCACCCCTTCACTAAAAGTTTGAATAATAAAACATCCATCTCAAACATACTCAAAAGGTATTTTTGAACAGGTGTAAAATTTTCAAATATTTACATAATGGTATACAAAAGACCAAAGTGTATAGCAGCAGAATAAAAGTCATGACTATATTCAGTTTTCATAAAATGTTACAAAATTCCAACGTATATCCCACTAAGGGTTTACATGTAAGATACATAAAAGTATCTAAGATAGAGGGAGTCTAAACTACTTCAAGTCTTTTCTCCAAACCATCATCTCTAAGAGCTAGGTCCATGCCAAAAGTAGTGTTCTCCTTGATCTTATTCAACACATTGTGCTTTACCAGGGTGGTTGGGAAGTCACCCAACAAAGAGAGAAACAAGGTAAGTGTCAATAATGTGAACAAGAAATAAAGAAAAGAACAACAATGAAACATAAGGATATAGATTCATCATAAGATGAGAAAGCCAAGAGAATGAAGCATATATCAAAAGATTCTTACCAAAACCAATAAATAATAGTGAATTTACATGAATGATTAATATTGTACTAAATTAACTAAGTAGGGTTGAGACACCTATCAGACCCCAACCTATAGATGTGGGGAGAGTAATCACATTCCCAGTCACCTATCAAATATTTTATATCGGGGAGAAATAACACATTCCCCAGGGGGAGAGTAAACACATTCCCCAGGGCAAAATAACACATCCCCTAACTATGGGTTGTTGTACATAAGTACCACTACTATAGCTAAATAGTCAAATAAACCGTCATGCTCAAGAAATAGTAACATGGAAAGATTAAATCATAAAATAATTGCAACATGGCAGTGGTGTTCCAAGACCCAAGAAATAATATACAAATCTGATTTTGACGCAACTAGAATAAGAGAAACATTAATAAAGGAAATAGGGTTCATTTCAAGCCTCATTATAGAGAATAGGGTTGGTTCACAAATATCCCAACTAAAAGGTAAGATTTGCACATACCTCTCCTATAGAGTTCAATTATTCACTCTTACCACTTTAACTGAGTCTAAGGTCTACTTTTCCTATTTTCAATGTATAATCATGTTGTAGGATTTTTCATATGCATTAAGGTAAAGAAACCCTAACTTTGAACTTTTTGAACTAAACTCCAATTTAGACTCTAAAAACATCACCATTGATCTTATTAGGTTCTCTTGATTAAGAAAACAAATAATTTTTTAATTTTGGATTTATGATGATTAAAGTGTATTTATTGGTGATCGTTATGTATTAAAATCATTTAAAAAAACACCTTTTGACAAACTGACACACAGAGGGGGCCTAGGGGTGAAAGCTGATGTTGTCTTCAACAAAGCACTACTTGCAAAACTTGCTTGGGAGTACATCCAGAAATATCGAGCACCGTGGATAAACCTCATGCATACCAAATATGACAGATAAGGCGCAAGGACCATGTCTGGTTCACACACATGGTGGGGTATCAAGTTGCTACTCCCCTTCATCGTGAACCACTCGACAATGGCAGCCATATCCAGAGACAACACCAATATATGGTTCAATCTTTGGGCAGGGGATGGCGTGACGCCCACCCTAAAACCAGGCCTCATGGTTCTGGAGGACCTAAAAGACTTAACAGTGTCCTACCGTGATCAACTCAGGCAGTTGGGACACGAGCTTCATCAAATACTGGTTCACTGAGACTTCGGCTCACATTGTCACTCTCATGCCTCCTCCAAGGGGCTCTTATGGAGATGACGGGTGGGTATGGATCCACTCAGAAGATGGCTACTTCTCTTCCAGGTCGGCATACAAGATCCTCATGAATTTCACAGATACAACAAACTTTGAGTGTTATGCCATTTGGGGCCTGAAGATCCAACAACGCATCAAGACCACTCTATGGTTAATCCACCGAGAACGTCTCTGCACCAATGAGTTGAGATTCAGACGGAATATGACCCTGAAAACAAACTGCACCAAATGCCAAAGTCCATCAGAAACTATTCTTCATACCATCAGAGATTTCCCACATGTAAAAGAAGTTTGGAGAAGACTGGTGTCTCTTGAAGCATCAGACTTCTTCACCTTCAACTTAATCCCAGAGTGGCTTTCTTACAACCTAAAAACCTTGGGTAAGATAGCCAACTGGAGCGTTTGTTTTGCGACCGCTTGTTGGTGGTTGTGAAGGATCGGAATCTCCATATATTTGAGAACAAACCTCTACCACCTTGAGTAATTATCACCCAATGCAATTCGGCAATAACCACTGTAGCCCAAGCCTTCCAATTGTCTCCTAGCCCTGACGCAGGACCACCCTAGAGTTCAATCGGCTTATCCATCCCCCCAACTCCTCCATGCTTCATTTGGACACGACAGTTAACAAGGAGGAAGGATCTCATGCAACAAGCATGGTTGTGAGGAACCAACAGGGGATCTGGATCCATGTCTATGCTATTTGCATGCTTGGCACTGACCCCATGAGAGGTGAGCTCATGGAAATTAGAGAGGCACTGTTGTACGCCAAACAAAAAGAACTTCACTCTGGCATTATAGTCACTGACTCATGGAAAGAGGCATCCTGGATTGAGAAGCTAGCCCCTACCCCCTTGAAATATTTTCTCCTAACCAGAGCCATCCAACTACTTCGTGAAGATATGTCCCTCTTCAATGTGGTGTTCCTGAGAAGGAATCAAAACAAACTAGCAGACTGGTTGGCCAAGCAATGCCTTAAACAACCAGACCCCTCTTGCACCTAGAGTTGCTACCCACGTCCTTTACTTTAGTTTTATCATGAAGACCTATGTGTTTTCAACATTCCTTTCATTTCGTTAGTAGCCACTTTGTAATTCTTATAACCTTTAGTAGTTTCAAAAAAAAAGATATGATTTTTAGAAAATCGACCAATCAAAAATTGACACATCATCAAATCGAGTGAGAGAGGGAAAGAGAGAAACTGGCCCGCTGACATGGCCCAATCAGAGGCAGCCATGTCACCAGGTCAAAGCACGTCTTTGATCCTTCCAAAACAAGGAAAGAGAGGCAAAATGACGGAAATTCCCCTGTGAGGAATCATAATAGTTGACACTCCAAAGGGTATATATGAGAAACTATAAATGAGATTGCTTCTCCTCCCTCACGCCTTGCCATGGCCACGAGCAACAGGAGAGAAGGTCGGGAGCAAATTGGGAAAAATTGTGAGAAGCAACTAAAGTGTGATTAGAAGGTGTAAAAACAAAGAAAAAGCTTTGTGGAACTTACCCCCAAAAGCAATCAAAGACTGGAGGTTCCTTCTACCCACACGAGTAGCTGCAATCCAGAAAGGAAAATAGCTCAGTAGCAGACTAACGCGTGACCAAGGGAGAAATTGGAGCGAGAGGAGAACTAGATAAAGGAGGACAAAGACCCTTAGGGGGTTATTTATAGGTGAGGATGCATGGAACAAGGAATAGGAAGGTGGTCGTGAAGCCTTGTTGCCCAAGAAATGGGAGTTTCTTGATTTCACAACCATGGATCTCATGTAGGGTATATGCATGTGCGGAATCTTCTCAAAAACCCATTGGCAAAGAAATCTCAGACAAAGATCAAGTGTAGAGGGAGAAAATCACCCAAACCCATCACATGTTTCTCATTTGGTCGCGAGGTAGAGGATGGCTTAAGTCGTGTGATCCACCATCCAACGGTTGAGGATCACTGTGCGAGATAAAAGGGGTGTGTGACATATATATATATATATATATATATATATATATATATATATATATATATATATATATATATATATATATATATATATATATATCTATAGAGAGAGAGAGAGAGTCAGGATAGAATACACTCAAGTGTACAGATCACACAAATACACTCAAGTGTGTTTGCATATCAAGACTATTTTTTGTAAAATGTAAACCATTGATCTTCACTGTCATACTATAACTAGGCTACATACAAATTTTGAGCCCATTTGGATGAGTGTAAGTCACTCATCTAAGGGTAACAAAATCGACGCACAAAACTAATTTGAAATGCATAATTTTTGTGGTCTTTATAACATGACCTATAAATGTCCAAATGTGCTCAAATTTTGTATATGAGCTATTCACAATATTTTTAAGAAGATCAAAGGATTAGATTTTTGAAAAAAAATATTGCATCATGAAAAACTACTTGAGTGTATTCTACTCTGAATACACTCGAGTGTATTCTAGCCTAACTCATATATATATATATATATATATATATATATACACACACACATATATATATATTCCTAATCAATTTTGAATAAAGTGTTGGTGTATTAATTTCTCTTTTTCTCTCTCCTCATTTGAGGGTGCAAGCATGCTCCAAATTAAATGAAATTTGACACTTTGCCTATTTTTTATATGAGGAATCTGAATATATAATTAGATTTGCATTTTGAGAATTTTTAATGTGTTACATAAACCAAATCCAATTTTTCTCTTTCTTCCATCATTACTGATTATAAGATTGTCTGAATTTGATGCAACTTCACCCACAAGTCACATTAAGTGCCTTGGATACGAATTTGCCATCAATTTTACATGATCGAGTTGTTTGTACATTTATTTAATATTTTGAAGATTCCATACACTCTCTCCTAATTGCATCAATATATTAAAGATTATTCTAATTACATGAAAATTCACCCAAAGGCTATTTTTAATGTGTAGACTACCAGTCTAAGATTATTTTCTACTTTTTGAGTTATTAAGTATTATAGTTCATATTTTGAGGAAAACTCACATTTTCTTTTCAAAATAAAAGAGATATAGTGATTATCATCCCAAAATTATGAAACTTGGCCTCCAAACAAATCAAACCCAAGGAAAATGAATCTCAAATTATCTTTAACCAATTAGTCTTCCTTTTATTAATTTTAGCCCATTATCTAATATTACCACTATTTCTCATATCAAATAATTCAACATCACATCATCCTATTTAAAACATTATTATTCATTCCTTTTTTCTCTTCATTGCACCATAAGGCTAAGAATTGATCTAGAATGAATTATTTTATCAATATGTCGCATAAGTGGTCAATTTGCATATTAGACCTTGATTAAAGCATTCACTGAGGTATTTGTGCATAAACAATTTGTTGGCATAAATAATGAACAAAATGTTCACCAAACTACACTATTATTTCCACAAATTAAACATCAAAGCCAAAAAGGATAGAAAAGAAAGAAAAATCTTGGAAAAGGGCCAAAAAGAGAATATGTCCAAGTTTCAATTTGTTACAACACTCCACCCCTTAAAAAGGATTTTGTCCCCAAAATCTCAAGCAAAGAGGGAAAACTGAGTGTGCAATAACTAATCTTTAAACAAACCATAAAACTTTCATTAAATCTTTCGCTAACAACTCCTCATGGTTCAGGTTCTCAACGGTCACCTAGGGTTCCACTATTAAGATTTCTTATTAACATTTTCAGCTTATTCATGTTATATTTATTAGGATATCACATTATCATTATTATTCTTTTAATTGTGCCATGTCATATTCACTTTGTTGCCAAAGGAGTTACATTTCATTATTATGCATGAAACCTTATATATATATATATATATATATATATATATATATATATATATATATATATATATATATATATATTATTTATCTCACTAAGAGTTTTAAGCACAATTAGAGTTATATTCAACTATCTATTTATATGTGACCATTATTCTTAATAATTTGGAATTTAGGCTCCATTATTCTCAAATTATCACCATGTTAAATTATAATATATTATTTTGCATGAAATTAAGACCTTTTATTCAATTTGTCTATAGTTAATCTAGATAATGTCACATTAATTATTTATATCTATATGAAACATTGTCACATTGCCTTTCTTGCTCACATTAATGTCATCGTTGTTCATTTTCTCATATTTATTCACTTCTTATTATTGATTATGAGCATTTGTGTGAATCTATTTACTTATCCATATTGAAGTCATTACATGTATTTTAGTGAACAAGATGGAACATATTATATACTAATGATTTGTTTCACATACCAAGTCATGATTAGATGATTAATTAGATGTATATTAGAGAATAAGATGATATGCATTACATATTGATGACTTGATTGATCTATGATTAGGTGATTATATATTGTTTATGTGTATCCAAGTATATTATCTGATTATGACACCTAATGTCATTAATGTATTATGAACGTCATTAAGGATGTATAGATTAAGGTTATATGATCACAACTTAAGGTTTAGGTCAACATGATCATTATATTTTACTTATACCTTCTTATCATGCATTAAGTTTAGGATTAGGTTACAATTATCTTGCTCATCATAACATTAGGGTTTTTTGGTTGATTACATGGTCAACATCATGCAAATCCATTATTAGTTTTAATATGTGAGGTACTCTTATTATGTCCATTAATATTCATTAGGGTTCAAACATCTGAACTATTCATTAGATGACTATTACATGTTCATTAATATATAAACAAGCATCGTTAGGTTATAACTATAACTTGTTTGGTCAAAACTAAGGATCTGAGCAAGCTAACCTCCTGTTCGTGGAGTTTGGGTTTCTAAAGTCACTTTTCTATATCTCGGTATGGAATAGGGCTCCATCCCCCATAAGAAGGATTTCTTCCTCAAAATCTAACCACTCAAACAACACCAAAAAACTACTGCCCACCCCTTAAAAGGTTTGACCTTCCAAGCCAAACTAAACTATAGGTAAAAGGGTGAGTCTAACTAAACCATGTATAATATCCATCATGCTTCCATTGCGCACTCTGATATCTTACTAAACACCAAACTTCAAAGTCAAGGTTCTAGGGTTAGGCTGACCAAACATGTGGTCCGAAGGAATCTAAGGGAAATACATTCGGTATCCATCCTCAAAACAAGTCACGACACCTAAAAGACTAGGTCAACACCTAAGGTTCCCAAAGATATCTAACAAATATGTCTAAGGTTACTATTGCCTAAAAGAAAGCTATTTTGGACAATTTGTATCAAGCTCGAGCCAGAAAGGTATCATGTGGATCTGGGAGTCCTCATAAAACAAGCTCGTGGCATGGAGGAAAATCTTGCCAGCCCCCAGACATTGATCCTTTCTAGACACCTTTGTTTTCAACTTAACATCCTAGTATCTACCTAAAGGCTAAACGAAACAAACTCAACTTACTATGGTTACCTACATCTTTTAATTTTAAATACTTTAGGGGGTTTAATCAACATGATTCTAATGTGAAACTCATAGGATCCTCAATCAACTTTTCATCATCTCAAGGGTTGCATAGATCAATTTTAAGGCAAACATGTCACTTCAGGGGAACTATGCAAGGAAAAGATTTTAATTAAGGAGACAAAATTTAAATAGTTAGATTCCGACTACCATGGGCTTTGATACTATGTTGTAAAAGAGTGAAATCACCCCTTGACTAAAAGTTTGAGTAATAAAACATCCATCCCAAACATACTCAAAAGGTATATTTGAACAGGTGTAAAATTTTCAAAGCTCTACATAATGGTATACAAAAGATTAAAGTATATAGTAGCGGAATAAAAATCATGACTATATTCAATTTATATAAAAGGTTAAAAATTCCATCATATCTCCCATTAAGGGTTTACATGTAAGATACATCAAAGGTTGTAAGATAGAGGAAGCCTAAACTATTTCAAGTCTTATCTCCAAAGTAACATCTCCAAGAGATAGGTCCATGCCAAAAGCGATGTTCTCCTTGATCTTGTTCAACACCTTGTGCTTTACCTGGGTGGTTGAGAAATCACCCAGCAAGAGAGAGAAACAAGGTATGTGTCAATAACGTGAACAAAAAAACAAAGAAAAGAACAATAATGAAACATAAGGATATAGATTTATCATGAGATGAGAAGGCTAAGAGAATGAGACATATAGCAAAAGATTTTTGCCAAAGGCAATAAATAATAATGAATTTGCATGAACGATTAATAATGGACTAAATTAACTAAGTAGGGTTGAGGCACCTACAAGACCCCAACATATAGATGAGGGGAGATTAATCACATTTCCATTCACCTATAAAATATTTTATATTGGGGAGAAATAACACATTCCCTACGGGGGAGAGTAAACACATTCCCCAGGGTGAAATAGCACATGCCCTAACTATGGGTGGTTGTACATAAGTACCACTACTATATCTAAATAGTCAAATGAATCATCATGCTCAAGAACTAGTAATATGGCAATATTAAATCATCAAATAATTGCAACATGGCAGTAGAGTTCCAAGACCTAAGAAATTATATATCAAATTTGATTTTGAGGCAATTAGAACAAGAGAAATATTAATAAAGGAAATAGGGTTCATTTCAAGCCTCATTATGGAGAATAGGGTTGGTTCAAAAATATACCAACTAAAGGGTAAGATTTTCACATACCTCTCCTATAGAGTTCAATTATTCACTTTCACCACTTTAACTGAGTCCAAGATCCACTTTTCCTATTTTCAGTGTATAATCATGTATTAGGGTTTTTCATATGCATTGAGGTAAAGAAACCCTAAGTTTAGATTTTTTGCACAAAACTCTAATTTAGTCTCTGAAAACATCACCATTGATCTTATTAGGTTCTCATGACTAAGAAAACATATAATTTTATAAATTTTGGATCTATGATGATTAAAGTGTATTTTTGGTGATTTTTATGTATTAAAATCATTTTTAGAAAACACCTTTTGAAAAACTCACAAACAAACCTCGAAATTATTTTTTTTAGATAGACCTTATTTTTTTATTCCAAAGCATATTTTACTTTAATTTTTGGATAAACGAATCAAAAGATATGATTTTTAGACAATCCGTCGGTCAGAAATTGACACGTCACTAAACTGAGCAAGAGAGAGGGAAAGAGGGAAATCGGCCCGCTGACATGGCCCAATCAGAGGTAACAATGTCACCGGGTCAAATCTTGTCTTTAACCCATCCAAAACAAGTAAAGAGAAGCAAAATGATGGAAATGCCCCTGTGAGGAAATCAAAAGAGTAGATGCTCTGAAGGGTAGATACGAGAAAATATCAAGGAGATTGCTTCTCCTCCCTCATATCCTGCCATGGCCACGAGCAGCAAGCAGTAGGTCGAGAGCAAATTGGGCAAAATCATGAGAATTAACTAAAGTGTGATTAGAAGGTGTAAAAATGAAGAAAAAGCTTTGTAGAACTTACCCCCAAAAGTAATCAAAGACTGGAGGTGTTTGCTGCCCACATGAGCCGTTGCAATCTAGAATGGAAAACAGCTCGGTAGAAGACTAACGTGTGACCAAGGGAGAAATTGGAATGAGAGGAGAACTATATAAAGGAGGACGAAGACCCGGAGGGAGTTATTTATAGGTGAGGATGCATGGAACAGGGAATCAGAAGGTGGTCATGAAGCCTTCTTGCCCAACAATTGAGTGTTTCTTGATTTTGCAACCCTGGATCTCATGTAGGATATATGCCTATGTGTAATCTTCTCATGAACCTATTGGCAAAGAAATCTCAGACAAATATCAAGTATAGAGGGAGAAAATCACTTTCGAAAATCACACAAGCCTAGCGCCTGTTTCTCGTTTGGTCAAGAGGTAGAGGAAGACTCACACTCGTCTGATCTGCCATCCAACGGCTGAGGATCTGAGTGCGACATAAAAGGGGTGTGTGACATACATACATACATGCATACATACATACATACATACATACATACATACATACGAGTGCTTGGATCGATTGAAGGATCTCATCAGCAGATGGCCGGGCTCTAAACTGTCAATGGCAGGCAGATTAACTCTGGTCAGAAGTTGCGCACTCGGGCTCGTCAAATATTGGATGACCCAAGGTGAAATCCCACCTTCAGCACTTAGAAGGATGGAGATTATGATGAATGATTTTATATGGAATTGTGCCTCACACCCAGCTAGCTGGTCCAGACTTTCCTTTCCTCTGGATGAAGGTGGCCTAGACCTTCCTTCTTTGAACGACCTTGCTGATTACTACACTCTTCAACGGCTAAATAACATGTCTGATGGCACCTCCACTGGGGCCAGATGGAAGAGATATAAGTCACTTCCTGACTCTATACCTGCTCAGCGATGGGGCTATTCTACTGTTTGGCGCAGAATGGTTGCTCTATGGACTAGGTTTATACCCGAGCAAGACAATTCTCAAATATGGGAAAACTGTAGACAAAAACTTCCTGCTGATCCAGCGGCAAGAAACATCTGGGGCTCTCTATTTCATCCGAGATGGAGCATCACAACTTTCAAAGCCTACAAAAAATAGATATGGATCTATCATGTATGTAATCATCCCATTGTCTTGCATGTATGACATGGCAAGAATAAAATGCATTCATCATCTTGTATGTAGGACATGGCAATATGATGTGCTCATCCTGATAACTCGTATGTGGGACATGACGAGTGGATGTCTATCTATTTCCAGTAAGGGTTACTGGAATACCATGAGAACTTGATAAGTGCTTGTGAAGTACTAGTTCTATGGAGATATGGAAGAGTTCGATGTAAAGAGTTACATTGATGCGAACTTCCGGAAAAGACAGAAAATTGATCGCAAAATATACATAAGATGTATAAAAGTGAAAGTTTGTTGATAATTGGAAGTGTTCCAATAAAGCCATTTGAAAAGGGAAATGTCGAGTATCTATGTGTTAGTGAACAGCAGTGGATACTATATGGATCTGAAAAGTTCATGAGATGAACTTATATTCCACTCATTGATGACAAGTCTGGAATCCTTGATCATGCAATGTGGCTAAAGGTTAGCAATGGAATACTAGATCGCGTATTACGGAAACTCCATCTCATACGTGTGACGTATAGCGAAGAGATGTGAGACATGCAATTTATACTGACTTTGGCAAGGTGTTTCCATTACTCGCTATGTTTGCACTAAGAGCACAGTAACATGTGGGACATATTTGAAGATCACTATGAATATGATTCAAGGGTGATTGGCTCGCAGTGCAAGTGGGAGTCTGTTGGTATGTATGACCTGAGAGCCAATCATATGATGATTGGTGGGATACAATAAGATTGATTTGATAAACATCAAAGGCAAGCTTCCGATTCATTCTGGTTCAGTCATATGAGATAGTGATAGAACAGATTGAATGTCTAAAGAATGACAGAACTCAATGACGTATGCTTTCAGGTTGAGGACCTGAACGATGAGATCATACGGATGCTAAGAGTTTGTACATTCTTGTTATGTCCCTAGTCGGATGTCATTGTGGAAGGTAGATAGACAGCAATGACACACAAGACTAGATTGTGGTGTTGGTTGATGACAGAATCTCATTAGTCATGATATAGAGATATCAAACCAAACACATAGGTACTTGTTAGAGAACAAGGTACCGGACAGACCCACCGTGAGTTTGACACATGGAACCATGAGATGGTAGTCACAGTCAGTACTCACAGTGATGGTGGTGAGTGTGATTCTTAGACCTGAAATCACTGCACTCAACACATGTCGTTGGGCACACTTTGACATCATCAAACGCAGTCCTGAAACATGGGTTGTTATAAAGATGATGATTGGGTGGCTTTGACACATGGGGCTTTTGAGGGGTGAGTCATAGATATGGGATTTGTCCCTCCTGAGGGAGTTTGATATCCATGGCCACTTGATGAGTAGGATTGAGAAAGGCGTGCACGCATGTGTGAATCAGTATATGATACTGATGTCATACATATCTCTTTCAATCTATTCTGAGATCAAGAAAGTGAATGAACGTTGACAGGATGACTGTTCCATGCCTCGAGTTCATTCGGGATATCAGTGACAAAGGAATTATACATTCGTTGTAACACCATTCACGGATTGTAGGATGAAAGTTGTTCTCCAACTTTCTACTTTCACTTGGGTAGCACTGATGTGTGACTAGGCACCGCTCTTTGCTTGTGAAGTCATAAGTGTTATGGACTTTCACTGCCAACATGAAATGGACCTGTAGGGTCACACACATAGGATTTAACCTGGAAGAGGAGTTTTGTCCACAAAGCAATGTTTAGATTGATTACTAAAGGAGTTTAGTAGTTCAATTAAACACTCAATCAGTCGGTGGCTCAATATCATATGGTTCAAGGTGTTGGACGCATTGATTGGAGTATCGGATTGATTGAAATCACATTTGACTGATTCTGCACAACCTGCACTCCCAACTGGTCGGTTCATGTGATGAACCGGTCGGCTGAGGTTGCTGAACCGGTCGGTTCAATTGTTGAACCGATCGGCTCATGCACAGAGTGAAACGACCGGTTCAAATGTTGAATCGATCGGTTCAACTGGTGCAATCGAGCAACTTGGGAAAGTAGGATTGGTGAGAATTTTCCTTTCGTTTCAATTTCCAATGTGATTGGAAATAGGATTTCTAATTTGATTGGAAATAGTATTGGTATTTCGATACCAATTGGGAAAGAAATAAGGAAAGTCATTTTGAGCCGGATTAGGACCATGAACCGATCGGTTCAGGGCACCAACCGATCGGTTGGAGTGCCCCAAATGGTCGGCTCATGTCCAACCGATCGGCTCAGTGGCTGAACTGACCGGTTCAGCAGTGAACCGATCAGTTCAGGTTGCGAGATGGTTGCTTTTTGTAGAAAATCATGAACCCTTCTACTCCTGCTTTTAGTCTCGTATTGCCCGGGATGGAGAACCCTGTCCCATGACCCTCCTATATATAGGAGTATTTGGGGGCTTCTCACAGTACAGCTCAGTGCAACTAGTTGCTCTACAAGTTGTCGTTCTCTCTGGTTTTGGTAACCGTGAGAGAGCCCGAGCAAGTGCTTCCCGCAAAAGGGAGGTGCAGCAAGGGAAGGACAACTGCAGTTGCAATAGGAGGCAGGAGAGCGTGTTGGCGACTAGTACGTCAACAGGAGGGTACGAATCCTTCCACTTCCTTGTGGGACAAGGAGTGTGGAGTTTCAGGTGGTCCGTGTGGACTACTACAGAGGCGGGAGGACACTGCCGCTTAGGAGGACAACTGTCATCCGACAGTCCGGTTCGAGTAGGAGTCTTCAGTCCTGGTGCGACCAAGAGCTGCACAGACACCGTCGAAGTCCGGAGTTGAAGACCGCGCATTGCGTGAGGTATTGTCGCCGAGCAAGCCTCGGGACAAGGTATGATTCCACAAACCATCCTTTCCTAATATATAGACGTTGACGTGTTTCCTCGGTATGGGTTGGGGGAGAAAATTTTTGTTTCCGCTGCCTTCTCTGTCTCCCCTAAAACCCAAAAGTGGTATCAGAGCCACGTCAACTGCTCTATATTTTAGGAATATCGATATGATCGATTTTGGTTTGTCTCCTTTATTTATTGCATACGATGCGAATAATATCGGCTTTATGCATGTCCAATCCTAAATCCAGAAATCTGTAATTACATATATGATATGTATTATTAATGCACTCGATACGCGTCACCCTTAAACGAGTTTTGTGGTGGATGTGTGTAGCGTGATTATGGCCTATAAACCCCTATCTGTGTTTGGTTGTGTGTGGTTGATTGCATCTCGGTCTGCGCACCGATCTTCCTTCTCCTATTCCTGATGTAACTCGAAATAATTCGAGATTCTTTCCTACCTCTGCTCCCCCCGAATGTAACTCGGGGTTTCCTTTTTAAAGGCAATGTAATAAATAGGATAGAATTTATTTCCTGTTATGTCAAAGACCGGCGGACATCAAGACGACTGCTTAGACGGTCGGTTCAAGGAGTGAACCGATCGGTTGATGACCGGTTCGAGGAGCGAGACGAGCGGGTGGCGGACATGACGAGATGCACGATGACCAGGCGAACCGATTGGTTGGAGGAGCCAACCGATCGGCTGGTGGCACCCAGACGACCGGCTGGAGAGTACAGATCAATCATGTGATGAGTTGATCAACTCGGATGGCAAGGCACAGAGTTCATCTTGTACAGGTTGCATGTGATGTAGACCTAGATGACCGTGATTCCTCTTGGCTCAAGGAATCACATTAGGATGGCCATAATCATCGCTTTTTATCGTTTGTGCATGTTTTCTGTGGGATATAGCATGTAAATGATACGTACTATGTATTGTGGTGATTGGATATGTATATGTATATAAAACCAAATCCCTCATTAAAATATTAAGTTTTAGATGCCTTCCAAATGTGACACATGTGAAAAGCCTGATCGACCAAGTGTGGGCACGCCCTAGCGTGGTGCACCGTCTATCTCGTGGAAGCGTGAAGGATGAATGTGTGGGTCTGCCCTAGCAGGGTGCATGTTCATCGTGTTTGCTTTGGGTCGGACTTAACAAGGTGATCTAGATGGGATCTACTACCTTGAGGCATGGAGATGATCATTGCAAAGAGTTGTATATGGCATCTTATCAAGAGTTGCATATGATGCAATTGGCAAAAGTTGCCTACCTGAGAGATCTATGTTGTGGGTGACAGCCCTAGCTGGTCCATGGCTTAGAGGATTTCAGGATCTTGCCCACTAGAAGGTTGTACGCTGCAATCTTCCGAATTGATGGTGAGGGCTATCAATTTGAAATAAAATAGTGGGAGCGATAATTAATTAAAGGCTTAATTATATCGTCAAAATTTCAAATCAATCAAATAAGTCAAAATTGAGTTTTGGACTAAAATTGCATATTTCCTTTTGTAGTTCAAATGGCAACAAACAACAACAACTTTTCTTTGCGATCGGTCCTTGACAAGGACAAGCTAAATGGGACGAACTTCCACGACTGGTATCGGACATTGAGAATTGTTCTCACTCAAGAGCGTAAGCTCTATGTCCTGGATACTCCAATTCCAGAGGAACCCGCTCCTAATGCACCAAAGACAGAAAGGGATGCTTACAAGAAGCATTCTGATGATGCCATTGATGCTATGTTCAATGAACCATGAGTTGCATAGGCAACATGAGAACATGGGTGTCATAGAGATGATTCAGCATCTCAGGAACATGTATGAAGATCAGGCATGGCAAGAGAGGTATAATGTTTCTAGGGCGTTGTTCAAGTGCGTCATGACAGAAGGAGATCCAGTTGGTCCTCACACACTCAAGATGATTGGGTATGTGGAGAACCTGAAGAGACTGGGATTTCCACTGAGCCAAGAGTTGGCTACTGACGTGATACTGCAATCGTTGCCAGAATCTTACAGTCAGTTTGTGATGAACTACAACATGAACAACTTTGATAGGCCACTGTCAGAGTTGTTGGGCATGTTGAGGACAGCCGAGTTACAGATGAAGAAGGACAAGCCTAAGGCTGTGATGGTGATCACGAGCAAGAAAGGCAAGTCCAAGCGCAAGGGTAAGGGCAAAGCTAAGAAAGGTTCTGAAGCTAGCCAGGAGTCCAAGCCATCTTCAGCTCTCAAGGCCAAGGGAGGCGTGACCAAGAAAGGAAATTGCCACCATTGTCAAAAGCCAGGACATTGGAAAAGGAATTGTCCTCTCTACCTGGAAGAACAAAAGAAGAAGGAGGCGACTGAAGCCTCTACTTAAAGGTGTCATGAAAGTAAACTTGTAACACTTTTGAGATATATGATATCAAGATGTAAAGTGTAAAGCATTCTTACTTTGGGCAAGTGTTGTCTTATAGATAGGAATACTTTAGTTTATTTTCAGTCTATAAGGCATGTAATACAATTATGAACTGCTATTTCATATTTGCCAATAGATAGAAACACTTTATTTTTGCATATTGTATGACAATGATGGCAATTAATAAAGAGATGTTTCATGTGATCTTTGTGGCAATGCCTTATTTATCTTATGATATTTGATATGCATAAGATAAGACGATACCTAAAAGTTATAGATAACTCAAACGATTTAATTAGCATTAATCATGAGAAATTCATTTCTAGTTTCCATATGATGGATAAATCTAGACTCTTTTGGTTAGAGAACCAGTAAGAGATATGAATGTCTTGGATATGATTAATCAATCTTCACTAATGTAGTGGGAGAGTGATTATCCTATTAGGTATAATACATGTGATGTATTTACATACCTATTGGAATAAATGCTAATACTTCAAATGGTGTTTAGAGAAATACCAATATGAATATCTTGAAGTGTTCAAGATTATCATAAATGAAGTACAAATTTGGTAAAGTATTAATTCTTGATGAGATCAATGAATAAAATACTTGGACCAAATGTTTGAGATCCTTATGAGTGATTATGATAGTGTATCATAATAAACTTATGATTAAGGCATGGTGATGTCTGAATCAAGAAGGAATCATGCTCTAAAGAGTTAGAGAATGATTATCAAATAACTGAATTCTTCTTAATAAATGAATACCCCACACTAATAAAAGAAATTAAGAATCACAAGGGTTGTGAGTTCTTATATCTTTAACAGATACACCTCAATTGTCTAAGGGATCAGTTGTTCATGTGATGAGTCAACTATCAAGATAAATATGAGGAACCGAATCTTGAGTTATGGTTTATGACCATTACATCCTAAATGACATCCATGTGAACCATAAGGTATGACCTTGATGGTAGCACTCATTGGATCATATCCATAAGTGCAAATGAGTCTTAAGTGTTAAGACACATGGATAACATTTTGAGAAGGATGATGCTTTTTGATTGCAACTTAATGACTAAAACATTTGGCATATGGATACTAAAACCTTATTCCTATGAGGAATAAAACCAGGATGTGTACGTGACACAGCCTATAAGGTTTATGAATCCACTAATGCAAATGAAGTCTATAAGTTACAATGGACTAATCAATGTGATTGATTGAGTACAAGCAACTCAAAATTGGATCTTTACTTTGATGATATAGTCAAAGGGTTTGACTGATATGTCAAAGATAAAGAAGGGATCTGTGATTTAGTGGGAGTGTATTCACATGTCACATATTGATGTGAAATGTAATTGTTCTAGAATGGAAATCCAAAAGTGGAAATTATCTTTAAGAAAGATAGAGATGTTTCCTATGTGATAGGAATAGAGATCTATAGAGATAGTTCTCGAAAATCTCTTGACCTGGAAAGAGAAAGCATACATTGGCAATCTGTACTGAAATGTTCAGTATGCACAGATTAAGTGGGAGAAAACTTGTCCATATTACATGGAGTTAGTATCCCAAGGCCAAGTGTCCAATTCTTATGAAGAATGGGAACACAAAGAATAGATATGGATCTATCATGTATGTAATCATCCCATTGTCTTGCATGTATGACATGGCAAGAATAAAATGCATTCATCATCTTGTATGTAGGACATGGCAATATGATGTGCTCATCCTGATAACTCATATGTGGGACATGACGAGTGGATGTCTGTCTATTTCCAGTAAGGGTTACTGGAATACCATGAGAACTTGATAAGTGCTTGTGAAGTACTAGTTCTATGGAGATATGGAAGAGTTCGATGTAAAGAGTTACATTGATGCAAACTTCCGGAAAAGACAGAAAATTGATCGCAAAATATACATAAGATGTATAAAAGTGAAAGTTTGTTGATAATTGGAAGTGTTCCAATAAAGCCATTTGAAAAGGGAAATGCCGAGTATCTATGTGTTAGTGAACAGCAGTGGATACTATATGGATCTGAAAAGTTCATGAGATGAACTTATATTCCACTCATTGATGACAAGTCTGGAATCCTTGATCATGCAATGTGGCTAAAGGTTAGCAATGGAATACTAGATCGCGTATTACGGCAACTCCATCTCATACGTGTGACGTATAGCGAAGAGATGTGAGACATGCAATTTATACTGACTTTGGCAAGGTGTTGCCATTACTCGCTATGTTTGCACTAAGAGCACAGTAACATGTGAGACATATTTGAAGATCACTATGAATATGATTCAAGGGTGATTGGCTCGCAGTGCAAGTGGGAGTCTGTTGGTATGTATGCCCTGAGAGCCAATCATATGATGATTGGTGGGATACAATAAGATTGATTTGATAAACATCAAAGGCAAGCTTCTGATTCATTCTGGTTCAGTCATATGAGATAGTGATAGAACATATTAAATGTCTAAAGAATGACAGAACTCAATGACGTATGCTTTCAGGTTGAGGACCTGAACGATGAGATCATACGGATGCTAAGGGTTTGTACATTCTTGTTATGTCCCTAGTCGGATGTCATTGTGGAAGGTAGATAGACAGCAATGACACACAAGACTAGATTGTGGTGTTGGTTGATGACAGAATCTCATTAGTCATGATATAGAGATATCAAACCAAACACATAGGTACTTGTTAGAGAACAAGGTACCGGACAGACCCACCGTGAGTTTGACACATGGAACCATGAGATGGTAGTCACAGTCAGTACTCACAGTGATGGTGGTGAGTGTGATTCTTAGACCTGAAATCACTGCACTCAATACATGTCGTTGGGCACACTTTGACATCATCAAACGCAGTCCTGAAACATGGGTTGTTATAAAGGTGATGATTGGGTGGCTTTGACACATGGGGCTTTTGAGGGGTGAGTCATAGATATGGGATTTGTCCCTCCTGAGGGAGTTTGATATCCATGGCCACTTGATGAGTAGGATTGAGAAAGGCGTGCACACATGTGTGAACCAGTATATGATACTGATGTCATACATATCTCTTTCAATCTATTCTGAGATCAAGAAAGTGAATGAATGTTGACAGGATGACTGTTCCATGCCTCGAGTTCATTCGGGATATCAGTGACAAAGGAATTATACATTCGTTGTAACACCATTCACGGATTGTAGGATGAAAGTTGTTCTCCAACTTTCTACTTTCACTTGGGTAGCACTGATGTGTGACTAGGCACCGCTCTTTGCTTGTGAAGTCATAAGTGTTATGGACTTTCACTGCCAACGTGAAATGGACCTGCAGGGTCACACACATAGGATTTAACCTGGAAGAGGAGTTTTGTCCACAAAGCAATGTTTAGATTGATTACTAAAGGAGTTTAGTAGTTCAATTAAACACTCAATCAGTCGATGGCTCAATATCATATGGTTCAAGGTGTTGGACGCATTGATTGGAGTATCGGATTGATTGAAATCGCATTTGACTGATTCTGCACAACCTGCACTCCCAACCGGTCGGTTCATGTGATGAACCGGTCGGCTGAGGTTGCTGAACCGGTCGGCTCAATTGTTGAACCGATCGGCTCATGCACAGAGTGAAATGACCGGTTCAAATGTTGAATCGATCGGTTCAACTGGTGCAATCGAGCAACTTGGGAAAGTAGGATTGGTGAGAATTTTCCTTTCGTTTCAATTTCCAATGTGATTGGAAATAGGATTTCCAATTTGATTGGAAATAGTATTGGTATTTCGATACCAATTGGGAAAGAAACAAGGAAAGTCATTTTGAGCCGGATTAGGACCATGAACCGATCGGTTCAGGGCACCAACCGATCGTTTGGAGTGCCCCAAACGGTCGGCTCATGTCCAACCGATCGGCTCAGTGGCTGAACTGACCGGTTCAGCAGTGAACCGATCAGTTCAGGTTGCGAGATGGTTGCTTTTTGTGGAAAATCCCAAACCCTTCTACTCCTGCTTTTAGTCCCGTATTTCCCGAGATGGAGAACCCTGTCCCATGACCCTCATATATATATAGGAGTATTTGGGGGCTTCTCACAGTACAGCTCAGTGCAACCAGTTGCTCTGCAAGTTGTCGTTCTCTCTGGTTTTGGTAACCGTGAGAGAGCCCGAGCAAGTGCTTCCCGCAAAAGGGAGGTGCAGCAAGGGAAGGACAACTGCAGTTGCAACAGGAGGCAGGAGAGCGTGTTGGCGACTAGTACGTCAACAGGAGGGTGCGACTCCTTCCACTTCCTTGTGGGACAAGGAGTGTGGAGTTCCAGGTGGTCCGTGTGGACTACTACAGAGGCGGGAGGACACTGCCTCTTAGGAGGACAAATGTCATCCGAGAGTCTGGTTCGAGTAGGAGTCTTCAGTCCCGGTGCGACCAGGAGCTGCACAGACACCGTCAAAGTCCGGAGTTGAAGACCGCGCATTGCGCGAGGTATTGTCTCCGAGCAAGCCTCGGGACAAGGTATGATTCCACAAACCACCATTTCCTAATATATAGACGTTGACGCGTTTCCTCGGTATGGGTTGGGGGAGAAAATTTTTATTTCCGCTGCCTTCTCTGTCTCCCCTAAAACCCAACAAATACCACGGTCATACTTCTTTTGTGCCGGTTAGAATGGGCTGCTACGTATTCCAAAACTGATCGCAGAGGTCGTGGAATCGTGGAAGAAACGTGTCCTTGTGGGAGTAGTTTCCTGATACGTGAATGGACTCCTATGAATGATCTCTAACTGAATTCAATCTCATACGCATCTCATATATTAGTTTCGACTCCCACTTTTATTTCAAGCAACGTTACCCACAACAACCACACAAGATGGGATGGGTGAAGATGAGTCCATCACCGCAACCGCAACGCAATTCTTGGTTCTTCTTGGCTCTCCCAACCTCCAAATTCTTTGGAATTCTTGTGGTGAAGAGGAGCATCCTCTCGCCAATTGATCATCCATTGTCAATTAAACCAAATCATGTATCTGAATAATCACGACAACTTAAGGAAAGAAGACCCAGCTGGAGTGATCTGGAAAGTCATACTTCAGTTTATTCGCGTTCTTGGAAAGGCATTTCTAGCTCAGTCTAGGAGCAGATTCACTGACTTGTGTTTGAACAACCTGAATCACGACATTCATGGGAGCATTTCACATTAAGGTACATCTTGCTTAGCTTCCATTATTCCTAGATATAGATCAACGATATCTAACGTCATATAACTATATCCAGGAAGATAACTCGGGATTACTAGACCAGCACCACACCCTCCTCTTCCCAGGCGTAACCGCGAGCAATTCAACAAAGATAATATCGTTAGCAACTCCGGAAGCGTGTGAGAAACAATTCTGAAAGAATAGGGACAACGGGGCTACTGAATAAGCGGGCATTGGTCGCAGCAAAATCTGACGCCGACGATGATGATGTCTCACGCGCAATCAATTATATCTCAAGACTCAAGTGGTTATGGCCCCTTCACTGGCCAGACTTTCCCAGCTGCAGTCGCAGTCTCAGCACAAGGATGTTCCCATCTTCTATGGTGTCAACAGCACTTCGCCGGTCTCTCCGCCGCTTCCGCTTTCAGGTATCCGCCGCGGACGAATCCACCTCCTAGAAGCTTCGCGAGAAGCAGTTGGAGTTGGAGCTTGACCGCCCGTTTTCAAACCCGATCCGAGTATCCGCCACGTGCGCCGCATGGCAGGCCAAGGCCAGGCCAGCAACGCCGCAATCGCCACACTCCGGGCCCAACTCGATCGACTGCACCGCGGCTGATCGGAGGGCATCAGCACGCCCACACGCACGGCGGTGGTGCCGCAGACGGCGGCCCCAACGACATAGAGAAGGCGGGGCCTGATGTGGCATCAGCGTCCGTGGAATGGCGGAGGGAAGAGATTGAGCGTCAGGCTGCGGCGGCGGCTGCAGGTTGATATCTTACGGGGCCTACGTGTGGGTCGGCCGTGCAGTGCAGGTCATCTGCGCTATTATGGTTCTCCTATTCTGCCATCACCTGTGTCTGTGTACATCATGTTCCTGAGACGCGGCTCTGTCGACCGTGTGCCCTGTGTGCTGCTGTGCATGGAGCATTGTCGTCGACGTATTCTTCCGCTAATGCGCCGTGAGAACCATCCTCAGGCTGGAGCAAGGAGATCCGGATATTAATCGTTGGAAAAATAGGGATAAAATGGGCATTACCTATGGAAGGGAAAAAGGAAAAATGTGCGCGAGAATGAGGGATTGTAAAAGGACAAGGAATTGTAAGACAGACGATGGAGAGTTTGAGACTACTATTCCCCTTCAGCCCTTCTCAAATACTCAACTATGAGTGGTGGGGGCATGCTTTTGAGATAATTTTGCTGTATCTTTTTTTTTATATTTAATTGTGAAAGGGAATATATATGGAATTAAGAAAAACGTCGTATGACTTTTTTTACCATTAATATATTCCTTTACTCAATGCAACATATCTTACTAACAATTCTACTGTCTCTCCCTTCTTCATTCATACATCAAAATATACTACAAGTCTACAAGACTACAAGAGCAGAATCAACATTTCTGTGAGATACAATGGTTAATAGTACACGTGCACCTTCTCCTCCAATTATGTGTTCCTTCACTGTTGGCGTCTTCTCTTTGATTTGTTTGTAGTAGAAGGAAATCCATTTCTGATTAATTATGTTTCGTTGTAATCATTATATATTTTTAATTAATAGTCTTCGTTTATAATGATTTTTTTTCCTTCAAAGAGTTAAATGTTTGCTTCTCGCAGCAGAAAGTGATTCTTTACATTGACTTCCATTTCTGGATATCACCTGGTAACCAGATGAATACATATTATCCTTTTTGTATATTCTCAACTCATGAGTTAGTTTTCTTCGTGTCCAACATTGAAGCAGCTACTCTTGCTCTACACAGAAAGATAATCATATATCCAATGCATTACTCCTACCCTCAACCCATCACGTGCATCTGATTCTTTGTTCGTTGATGGGATAACTGCATCTTTTCCTATAGAAATCAACATTTATGTTAATACGACTGATTCTGTTTTTGAGCTCTGTAAGTGATAAACAATGCTTCATGTTTAATGGGATCCGTTATTTGAATATAAATTAAAATATTCAAGAGATCTAAGAGTATATATCTATAAATGGACGAGCAATGTTTTTCATTACATAACGTGCATGAACCGTCATTATGGAGTCAAGACATGAGACAAGCAACTCCAATTTACTCTATTAGGCATTCACTCAATCCTATTCGCAAAAACTTTGCACCGTTCCAATTCAATTAGAATATAGTTTAATTTTCACATGCAGTACGGTAACTACTAAGTTCAAGTTTTAGTTGCATTTTACTTCGTTTCACCAAATAAAAAAATGGAACAATTTTATATAAACATATTCTCTAATTATTCTTGTTCGTTTCTTAGTATTTAGTTATCAAGAATAATTATTTTTTGTTGAATTATCCATCTTTCCTATTGTGATTAACAATTACAATGACAAGACCATCGAAAATTTTGAACTCATTGAATGATATATTATGTTTCACGTTTAATATGGTCCATGATTTTATTCACAGTCAACATGTTAAAGAGATCTAAGACTGTGTATCTTTACTTTAGGAGCATTGTTATTTGTTTTCACATGGCTTGTAGGCACCATTGTTGTCGTAAGACGAGGACCAAGACATGAGAGGGCTGGTGCCAATAATAGACAGTTATGACAATTCACTCAATCCTATACACTGCAACTTTCCTACACTTCAATTTAATTGAGATTTAATGTTTTGTAGATGCAGTACGATGATAATAGTTTTTAAGTTTGAATATAAAAATTAAAATTGAAGTTTGATGTTTTATGTTTCTTTATTTCTTATGACGTCGATGTACTTTTTACCTTTTATCTTCTACAGACTTGAATACAAAATGTCAAAACACACGCTATGAAATTATGTATGTATATGCTTTGCTAGCATTCAAAACGAGATTCGTTATTAAGAATTGAAGTGTACATTCGAATATTTACGCATGTATTTCCTTGGGTGGGGGTCATGTTGTCATAAGCTGCAATGTTATTCCAGACTTATCATTCTATATTTCAATCATAATTCAAAGAGTGTGCTATCCTAATACTTCATTTATTTTTATCTTGTAAAATTGATAAAAGGAAATTTATATATAATATATATTGATGTCAAAGTATGAATTTATCATATCACAATAATTGATGGTATAAATTCATAAAAATAGTTACTAAAAATTATATAGAAATATTGTTATGAAAAACATCTTGCAAATTAAGATTTGGTGTTATTTCTACAACGATAAAAGTGTTAAAAACTAACAAATGCAATATGTTTCACTCAAAGATTTTAGTTGTATACTAGATTTGAAGTTAGCATACTTGTAAAGTATTTATTGTACCCATTATTCATAATTGGTAGGATATCATAATGCACTACTTACACTTTTTTGATCTTATAATAATTGATAATAAATATAAAGATATTTAGTATGTATCAAAAGGTCAATATAAATTGTTAGTAATTACACTACCTACAATATTTATGTTTGAATCTAATATTACATGCATGCAATAGTGATTGTTATTATAACAAGTTTCAACTTCTTGTTCGTTTGAGTATGTTCTAACTTTTTTACTTCATTTTCTCACAAATTTGCATAAACCTTGCCAAAAAAAAATTTGTTAACATCCTACCTAAATAAATACATATCATGGTTATTTTACGTTACATAAAGCCACATTCTATAATTCCATCACTGTATTAATATATATAAAATATATAACTTATTAATGTAATATTTCACAATGTTTCTTTCTAAATTCCGATCTCCCCCAAAAATGGAATATATTTATTGTATATATCAATTTTAACGCAAACATATATATGATCTATTAAAGTAACTTCAATTGAAATTAGATGTTTGTTTAACTACTTAATAAGTAAAATAAATGTCTTGCTAGGTTACTTCTATAAGTATGTAAAATAACACAAGCATACATTAATAAAAAAATATTAATACAAATTACATTTCATATAGTTTTCACGTGCATGTCGCGTGTATGTTTACTAGTATATATATATATATGGGATTGTTTTGGTGCCCGCGGCGGATACTGTAGCAATGGCTACCCCGCTAAAAAAAATCGCGGATCTATTTTTACCGGATTACTCCTTATCGTTCTCCGCCAAACTCAGTCCCCGACGGCCCCCGATTTTCCTCCCTCCAAGCCGACCAACGAACTCTGATGTTTCTACGATGATGCAAATCAAGATACTGACATTCAAGATTACCGCAATCTGGCTATCTTCACCGCAATAGGTGGGCGGAATGGCAGCAAAGCAACTGCTTTCTCGTCCGAGAGAAAGGTGTGTAAGTTGTTGGGGGGTTGCATCTGGGAAACCCGCCGTTAGTGTTTTTTGTTCCGTGGGATGGTAACTACCTCACCGCTTGCTTCTTCTAGATGGAGATGGTAGAGATTATCTATACTCATCTGTGTAGATCTGGCAGCTTTTAGTTAATCCAATGTCAATATATGCAGATAGCCAACGACCAGACAGCGTGCTCGATAACCTTGGATATTAAACGGAAATGGAGAGAGACCACAGCGATTTCTTCTTCTTGGATGGGACCTCGGAGGATGATGGTTCTCTGGCCGAAGGTGTTGTTTTAAAATAGGTTAATGATGATGGTTCTCTGGCCGAAGGTGTTGTTTTAAAATAGGTTGTTGTCGTTCATGCAACAGCGTAACAGTGCAGGCAGATCTAAGATAAGATTCGAAGAACAAGCGATGCAGAAGAACAAAATTAAGGGTTAGATTCGCAAACCAGATCGTTCGTTGAGAAACGAACGTGTTACTTAAAGAAACCAGTGCCCGGCAATCCTCGCGGATAGGCACCGTTCTCCCAGTCTCGATCCGGCACGAACCTGGAAGTTGTTGCACATCTTGCTCGCGCACGTCGCACTGCTACCAGTGCAGCACAGCCACCGCAGGTACCACCGCCTGACAGCTGCGTCTGAAGGGAAGGATGAGTTTCGCTTCGCACAGGAGGACAACTCCGCAAAGCAACTCCGGGGACGACGACTCTCGTACTCGGGATTAGGGTTCACAAAACACACGGCGGCAGAAACTGTTTTCGGTGTGTTTAACCCTAATGTCCGGAGTCATATAAATAGTCACGTACGTCCCTAATCCTATTCCCAGTTAGACGCAACACTCGGTTGCTCTCGTACACAATACGGGAATAATCCGTAAAAGAGAAACACTTCCTAATTAGGATTTAAGAAATCCGAATAAGAAAGCAACAATTAATTACACGAGTAATTAATTACGTAGTTGTATCCTAGTACAAAAAGAAGACGGAATACATTCTCCACAATCCACAATCCACAATCCACAATCCCCAAGCCCGAGCCCGAGCCCGAGCCCGAGCCCGAGCCCGAGCCCGAGCCCGAGCCCGGCCCGGCCAGGCCAGGCCAGGCGAGGCGTGGCGTGGCGCGCGCGCGTGCGTGCGTGCGTTGTGATGTGGTAACCCCACCCACCAAGGAGGTGAGCATACCTCCTTCCTAGGACTCCTTTGGACACTAGTGCCACATGTGATCCTACATATGAGGACCATAAAAGTTCTAGGTGTGAGCAATATGGGATAGAACTTCTTTGCCATTTGCACTAGAAACAACACTACATTCTCAAATGTACTTGCTGCACTACATTGGGCTTAACCCATGCTAAATAAGTGATTACCACAATAGCCTAGCTACATAAGTGAGCTGCTACAGTAACTAGCTAAAAGCTACAGGAGTTACGTAACTAACAGCTAACGATAATCAATTATCTAACAATCCCCCACAAAGTCCAATGTGTAGTGTGCTCTACCATTCATTCATCCATACTGCGCTTTCAGCAGATACCTTTCGGTTTGAATCTACCTGAGTTATCCAACTATGACCCCTGTAGGAACTAGGTGAACAAAAGTCTTGAACCTGAACCTTGGGTACAAGAGTATAGGTTGGTAACAACACAATAAAGACATGGTAGTAAAGAAAAACAATGCATTAAGGCCATGCATACAAAATATAAATCATGATTGATAACAGAGAACAACCCAATTCTCCTGTTGCGGCCTACACAACATCAATCACTTAGCTGGAGTCTCCAAGGATGTACTGCTAACATCCTGTCCTAAGACTTGACACCATTAAGAGACTACTCTCTTACTAACTTGCAGTCATGACACTAACAGGTTTTCCAGGGAATAGACACACAGATGCGAGAAGCATCAAATAAGATTACATAGTGTCATCTGATTTACCCGACAGCTTGTTATTACCACATTGAACCCAATTTGTGGGATCTCCACTCTTTTGGGTTGGGTTGCTACTGCCTGCAAATCTATAGGGGTTTCAGTCCCATTCCCAACCTGGATTTTTCCACTAAAGCCAATGTAAGACCTTTAGTGAAAGGATCAGCTGTATTATCTTTGGTACTGACGTAGTCCACAGCCACGACCCCATTAGACACTAACTCCCTTACAGATTTCAATCTGACTTGGATGTGTCTACGCTGTTTTTGATTGTACTTGGAACTCTTTATCTTAGCAATAGTTGTAGTGCTGTCACAGTGAACTGAAATTGCAGGAAGCGGCTTCATTACCATAGGTAAACTAGACATAAGTCCATGTAGCCATTCAGCTTCCAATCCAGTTTCATCTAAAGCACACAACTCTGCCTCAAAAGTGGACCGAGACAATATGGTCTGTTTCTTAGACCTCCAGGAAACAGCTCCTCCTCCCAACAGGAATACATATCCTGAGACACCATTACTCCCAGAATTCACGGCAATCCAGCTTGCATCACTATATCCTTCGACTACGGAAGGATGTTTACCATAATGCAGCCCAAGGGAACGTGTTCCCTTGATATACCTCAGAACTCTGTCAAGAGCTTCCCAATGGGTCTTGTCGGGACAACTGGTGTATCTACTTAACTTGTTCACGGCAAACGCAATGTCTGGACGTGTATAGTTCATAAGATACATCAAACTTCCGATAATCTGAGAGTATCGTAATTGAGACACTGGAACCCCAGTCTCATTCTTGAACAAGGGTTTGGATGAATCATATGGAGTCTTAACAGGTTTACGTGATGTGTACTCAAACCTCTCCAGTATCTTCTCAACATAGTGAGACTGAGAGAGAGTTATACCATCAGTAGACCTTATGATTTTAAGCCCTAAAATCACATCAGCGACACCCATATCCTTCATCTCAAACTTGCTACACAAGAATGACTTTGTCTCTTTTACTACTTTCATATCGGAACCAAAAAGCAGGATATCATCGACGTATAAGCATAACAAAATGAATCCATTATCGACAACCTTGCAGTAGAGACACTTATCAAATTCATTAGAAATAAAGCCAAACGATGATATCACAGAATCAAACTTCTCATGCCATTGCTTAGGGGCTTGTTTCAAGCCATATAATGACTTAACAAGTTTACACACTTTGGACTCATTCCCACGACCCACAAATCCCTCATGTTGTTCCATATATATCTCTTCTTGAAGATCACCGTGTAAGAACGCGGTCTTCACATCCATATGATGGATATAGAGATTATAAATGGAAGCCAATGCTATAAGCACTCGGATTGTGGTCATACGGGAAACAGGTGAATAGGTATCAAAATAATCTATTCCTTCCCTTTGTGTGTAACCCTTAGCAACTAACCTAGCCTTATACTTATTGATTGTCCCGTCTGCATTAAGTTTCTTCTTAAAAATCCATTTGCAACCAACTGCAGAACAACCAGGAGGCAAATCCACCAATTCCCAAGTTCCATTCGAGAGAATTGATTGGATTTCATCATTAACGGCTTCTTTTCAAAACTTAGCTTCTGGAGATTCCATAGCTTGTTTGAAAGTAACAGGATCATCCTCAACATTGTAAGTGAGAAACTCACTTCCAAAGTCCTTTGATGTCCTAGGCCGTTTACTTCTCCTTGGTTCAACTATTTCTTCAGAATCATCAGATTCAGAAATAGCTTGTTCTGAGTCGCCCCCCACATTTGTCATCCTTTCCACGTGCTCGGAAATGGAACCTGTGGTAAATGAATCTTCTTGAGAAACTTCATTGGGTACACCAGTTTTCATAGGAAACACATCCTCAAAGAATGTAGCATCACGTAATTCCACAATTGTATTGACCTCAATGCCAGAGATATCTGATTTTACAATCAGGAATCTATAAGCATAACTTGTCTCTACATAACCTAAGAATATGGCATCAACCGTATTCGGTCCTAATTTCTTCCTTTTGTGTTCAGGGACAAGTACCTTAGCAAGGCACCCCCACACTCGAAGATATTTAAGACTCGGTTTCCTTCCTCTCCATAACTCAAACGGACTACTCTCTGAATGTTTATGGGGAACTCTATTCAGAATATGGCAAGCCGTATTCAAAGCTTCCCCCCACATAAAGTTGGGTAATCCAGATGTTTGGAGTAAGGTATTTACCATATCTATTAAGGTTCGGTTTTTACGTTCAGCTATTCCATTTGATTGTGGTGAATAAGGAGCAGTTACCTCATGAACTATACCATGTAATTGGCAAAATTCCAAAAACAAATTCGAGGTATACTTTCCTCCCCTATCAGACCTTAATCGCTTAAGTACTTTACCAGTTTGAGTTTCAGCTTCTTTCTTATAAATTTGAAATTTATCCAATGCCTCATCTTTACTTCTAAGTAAATAGACATAACAGTATCTACTCGCATCGTCAATAAAAGTTATAAAATAACGCTTTTGATCTCTCGTAGAAACACCATTAAATTCACAGATATCTGTATGAACTAAATCCAAAACTTCCGAATTCCTATTCACAGAATGAAAAGGTTTCCTAGGCAATTTAGCTTGTACACAGATTTCACATTTATTGTTGCTAACTTCAGATTTAGGGATCAAATCTAGATTCATCATACGCTTCATTGAGGCAACATTAACATGTCCCAAACGTGAATGCCATACATCGAATGAAACAAGATTCATGCAAATAGAACTATAATCATTCAAATTTAAAACGGAATTTGAAACAGGTTCAACATGAATCTTAAACAAGTTCTCCACGTCACATAAGTACCCCTTGCCAAAAAACAAAGAATCAAGAAGACGTGTAATAATAGCATTATTACATTTACAGTCTACTCTATAACCTTCTCTAACTAATATGACGCCACTAAGGATATTACGTTGAATGGTTGGAACATGTCTGACCCTGTTAAGAGTCAAAACCTTCCCCGAAGGGAACTTCAAGTCCACCCGTCCTTCGCCTTTGACTTCTGTAGAGCTGGAATCGCCCAAAGTCATGGACCGACCTCGAGAGGCCTGATAAGACACAAACAGGGATTTATCAGCACATACATGTACATTAGCCCCAGTGTCAATTATCCAATAAAGTGGTTCAAATATAGAGAGAATTTCAGGTTTAATAGACACGTACCCATCATTGAGGTTCAAGGATGTAGTCATCATGTTGACCACAGCCTCCTCAGTTGCAGATGTGGTAGCTTTCTTTGCCTTCTTATTAGGACAATCCTTGTTCCAGTGGCCAACCTGTCTACAAGTCCAATAAGGTTTGTTCTTCGGTTTCTTTTGGATCTTTGCCTTGGGTTTATGTGCATTCTTAGATTTCTTATCTTTGGTATTTTTCGTAGAAGTAAGATTAACAGTTGGATTAGCATCAGTAGGCACCTTGACCCCTTTCTCCTTTAAGTGTTCTTCTTGTATATTAATATCCATCATTAATTCATCCATGGTGTGTGTCCCTTTGCGATGCTTCAGAGACATACCAAACGATTCCCAAGACTTAGGGAATTTTTCTATGATAGACATAACAACGAATTTCTCAGGCAACACCATCTTGGCATCTGAGAGTTCATGAACTAGGAGTTGTAGATCGTGTGTTTGATCAGAAACTGACTTACCCTCAACCATCTGAAACTTAAGAAATTTTGACACACAGTATTTTTCAACACCCTGATTTTCAGTGCTAAAATTCTTAACTAACAATTCCCATAAAACCTTGGACGTAGTGACTGGCGGCTTTGAGTAAGAGTCATACAGTTTGTTATTTAAACCAAACAGAATCAACCCGCGGCACGTTTTATCACCCTTCTTCTAATTAGCAATAATGTTTGCATTATCAGGAATTGTGTCATCAGATACAGGTTCAGTTTCAATTAAATATTGATCATATCCCGCAATATTCAGCCAAATTTCCATACGACTCTGCCAACGGGCAAAATTCGTACCAGTAAATTTTTCAGGCATATTGGTTGTATCAATCCTACATCCCGAATTACCCTGACCGGCCATGTTAATTAACGACAGAAAAAATGGTTTCTTTAAGACTGTTGTTTTAAAATAGGTTGTTGTCGTTCATGCAACAGCGTCAGGTGCAATTTAATTAACAGTGCAGGCAGATCCAAGATAAGATTCGAAGAACAAGCAATGCAGGAGAACAAAATTAAGGGTTAGATTCGCAAACCAGATCGTTCGTTGAGAAACGAACGTGTTACTTAAAGAAACCAGTGCCCGGCAATCCTCGCGGATAGGCACCGTTCTCCCAGTCTCGATCCGGCACGAACCTGAAAGTTGTTGCACGTCTTGCTCGCGCACGTCGCACTGCTACCAGTACAGCACAGCCACCGCAGGTACCACCGCCTGACAGCTGCGTCTGAAGGGAAGGACGAGTTTCGCTTCGCACAGGAGGACAACTCCGCAAAGCAACTCCGGGGACGACGACTCTCGCACTCGGGATTAGGGTTCACAAAACACACGGCGGCAGAAACTGTTTTCGGTGTGTTTAACCCTAATGTCCGGAGTCATATAAATAGTCACGTACGTCCCTAATCTTATTCCCAGTTAGACGCAACACTCGGTTGTATCCTAGTACAAAAAGAAGACGGAAGACATTCTCCACAATCCACAATCCACAAGCCCGAGCCCGAGCCCGAGCCCGGCCCGGCCCGGCCAGGCGTGGCGCGCGCGCGCATGCGTTGTGATGTGGTAACCCCACCCACCAAGGAGGTGAGCATACCTCCTTCCTAGGACTCCTTTGGACATTAGTGCCCCATGTGATCCTACATATGAGGACCACAAAAGTTCTAGGTGTGAGTAATATGGGATAAAACTTCTTTGTCATTTGCACTAGAAACAACACTACATTCTCAAATGTACTTGCTGCACTACATTGGGCTTAACCCATGCTATATAAGTGATTACCACAATAGCCTAGCTACATAAGTGAGCTGCTACAGTAACTAGCTAAAAGCTACAGCAGTTACGTAACTAACAGCTAACGATAATCAATTATCTAACAGAAGGCAGCCCTTGCTGTTCCAGTCAGGGCCAGCCGAGGTGACGGGGGATAGCTCCGAGCTCGATGGACTAGGCGTCGTCGCCCCCGGCAAACGAGGCGCGCGAAGGCGGAGGGAGAGGAGGCTCATCCTCGTGCAACAGCTGCCTGTGTAGCTTCTTGACTGCAGGTCAATAGCAGCATCTAGGAGCTCCAGGAGCCACTCCCAGGGCATCAAGAAAGGTCCATGGTACTCGTCTTCAGCTGCAAGGCAGAGCACGGCAAGGCAGCGATGGCCTCGTCGACGATATTCCGCGGGTGGCAACCAATGATGAAAGGGGCGGGTATGTCAGTAGCAGTGAAGAAGATGAGGCGGATAGTTGGAGGGCGGCCGCGACAAGTGCGGCGGCAAGGACAGGAGGAAGTTGTAGTGGCACCAGCGACAACAGCGACACTAGCTGTGTGGTTATGTTCAACCGTTGGGAATTGCTCGGAGTGCCCAGCTCCCACCTGCACTGCAGGCCACCGCCTCCTTCTGACCCTGCTGCCGCTTATAGTCTTGCATTTCCTGTATCGATGGCCCTGATTCACAGAGCAACGAGAGTTACCACCAGTGACATCTATAGCAGGGATGCAATTATTTTTTACTCTATTCTTGCTTATATGGTAGTGGTTGGTCACAATTGCTGCATCTCCTCCGTTCCCATTTCTATCACCCACTTGACAACCAATTTGTGATGCTTTTCTATCTTATTGTTTCTTATTTTCAACATTTTCTCTCCCGTACTCTTCTTTTCTATTGACAATCTTCTTATTGAGAAACTATATGTACAGTGATAGAAGTTCTTGTTAAAACCAGTTCATTTCCTCGTTCTTCTTGATTGGAATTATAAATTCAATGGTAGACAATCAGGTGACAATTCGTACCAAGTTCCGCTTACAATAATGACACATTATTATGACTTGATGTACAAGGCGTTTGTTTGCAGCCAAATGCAGTGAGGCACAAGGCGTTTCCTATCGTTCATTCTAGTAGATACAGGGAGCATAGCTAGTCAAGAAGGATCCCTCCATTCTAATTAAGTCTAGTTCTCGACTCTACTAGTGAGACACATAATCCATATGGTCATTACTTGCGAATAGTTTTTTAGGAAAGGTAATGTTATATATTAAAAGCACATCAAGCAAGCGAAACCTGCTTATGTGAAAATCCTACAACAAGTTTGAAACAACAACGGAAAGAAAATACTGAAAGGGTAATAAAGCTGATGAGAGTAGTGTTTTGCTAACGTGGGGGAGGCACCCCTTAAACAAGCCCCCTAGATTTAAAAAGATAAGCATCCTAGAGAGTTTGCTGATTGAGCTTCCCTTGATCCAGAAAGACAAGTCACAATTGTTGCTGTACTAAGCTGACACCGGTCTCATCGTCCACCATGGCTTTTAGGTCACAAAGAAATGCAGCTTCTGATTCTCCTTCCTCTGAGTCGTCATGCCTCCCATCTGCTAGTTTTCCTGCAGTTTTGTAAGGATGTGAAGGTCGGCATCGATTTGAATTATAATATTTTTGCCAAAATTTTCTTGTTGTTGAAAGTTCTATTGTTTCTTTCTTTCCAAAGATTCCAGCAGATTGTGGTGAAAAGGTCGCTGCTCTTGAAATTCTTGTAAAGTCTCGATGGTGTTATTTGGATGGGGAAAGTGACTTCCTGGAGATCAGGAAGGCAATTTCTCATGAAATGTGAAAAGATAGTTTTGGAAAATGAGCATTTAATGAAGATGTGGCTGACCGAGTCACTATTTTTTTCACAAAATGCACATCTAAACGGGCCAATGAAACCTTTTTTTGTGATGTTTTCTCCTGAAAGAGGTTTGTTGTGTAAAAGAAGCCCTAAGAAAGTTTTGTATTTTTGTAGCCATTTTTGTTTCTAAATCTTTGATGATGAAGGGGTGATACCTCTGAAAGAGAGAAAATTGTAAGCAAGTTTAACCGAATAATATTTCCCCCATTTCCAAGTGATGATATTTGAGGTGTTGTTTTGCATAGAACTTGTTAGACGTCTGAATTCATTTTGACTTACCTGGGATAGGATACATCTTTTAAAGGAATTTGATCTACTACTGGTGATTAGCGAAAGGGCTTTGTCAATCCTTAGGTTGAGGATATTATCTGGAATAGACCATGTTGGTTTGAGATTTAAGACAGAGTTGTTATCAAACCATAGATCAAACCAGAAGGAGATAATTTTTTTGTGAATGAGGGGGAGTGTTTATGATTTGTGAAATCGTTTGTATATTTTTATTGATGAATTTCCAAAGCGGGGAGGCTGTTTTCAGATGGATTTGGTGCCATGGTGGTGAGTTTTGATAATATTTGTGTTTGATGAGATTGGTCCAGATTTTCTTCTTATTTTGAATTAGGCAGTCAATGATTTTGGCAATGAGGCAGAGCGAGTGCGTTTCAATGTTTATAATGCCCCAACCTCCTTGATCCAGAGGAGTAGAAATTGTTTTCCAATTTACTAGATGGTAATGCATCCCTAGTTTGTCTAGTTTGTGGAAGTTGTTCCAAAGAAAATTTCTTCGAATTTTATCTAGAATGGACTTAGTTTTTTAGGGTAAGGGAATGCAGCTCAAGTAGTGGGTAGTTATTGGCGTGATGACATTGTTTAGAAGGGTGAGCCTACCCGAGAGGCTGAGGAAGTTGTTTGTCCAGTTTGTGAGTTTAGAGTTTATTTTTGAAATTATGGGATTCCAAATAGCATTTGTAATGTTAAAATGGGTGATGGGGAGACCCAGGTATTTGATTGGGAAATCTTCAGTCTTGCATTTTAGGAAGTCTTTGAGGTGCTCCAAAGAAGATTGATGAATGTTTACCCCAAAGATGGAAGATTTTTGTATATTTACTTTTAGCCCAGAGATATATGAGAAGATATCTATGATCCTAAAGATATTTTGAACTGAGGATTTTTCTGGGGAGGAGAAGATGATGGTGTCATCTGCGAATTGAATGATGTTGTCCTTGCAGACATCTGGAGCGGAGATAAGTCCATTTTGTTTTCCCATCTGAATCATGCGAGAGAGAATAGTGGTTAAGATGATGAAGAGATATGGAGAGAGAGGGTCCCCTTGTCTAAGTCCATTTGAATTATGGAAATAACCAAAAGGAATGCCATTGATGATAGTGGAGAAATGATTTGTTGATATACAAGCGTGGATCCAAGAAATCCATCTGTCAGGAAAATCGAAGCCCTTAAGAGTATTTAACAGGCATTGCCAGTTTACAAAGTCAAAAGCTTTTTCAAAATCCAGTTTGATGGCAAGGAGAGGGGATATTTTTTGTGGCAAAGATGGATCGTATCATTAACCATTAAAAAGGCATCTTGTATGCTTTTGTTTTTTAGGAAGGCAGATTGGTTAAGAGGGATGATGTCTTCCATGAGAGGTTTGATCCTGTTTGCTAAAGTTTTTGCGATGATTTTGTATGAGGTGTTTATGAGGCTAATAGGTCGGAAGTGTGAGATGATTTCAGGCTGACTAATTTTTTTGGTCAGGGTGATGAAAGTTTTGTTAATGTATTTGATGATATTTTGTGGGTTTGAACTGGCGTAGAAGGCAGATAAAAAGGCAAGAAAATTGTATTTATAATGGTACCAGTTTGCCAGATAGAATTCCACATTAAGACCATCGGCTCCTGGGGATTTATTTTTACCGAGGTCAGAGATAGAAGATTGTAATTCTTCAAGGGTGAAGGGTTTGATGAGATCTTGAGGGTTTTTTATTTTCTTTTGACAAATGGTGTATCATTGAAGGTTGTTGAGACAAATAGGGTTGTGGTTGTTATTGAAGATTTTTTTAAAATGGTTTTTTATATGTGTTATGATTGATTGTTTATGAGATGTGAGTCTTCCATTTATCATTAGATGAGTAATGGCATTATTTCTAAAGTTTTGGTTACAAATTATGTGGAAAAATTTTGTATTTTTGTCTCCTTCTTTAGCCCAAGAGATCTTAGCCCTTTGTCTCCATCTTATATCTATGTTGTTGTTTATATGGTCAGGATCAGTTTTTATTGAAAGGACTAGAGCAGGATCAGCAGATGGGTCTTTATCAACAAAGAGAAGCTGGTCTTCAAGATTTTTTTGAAGTTCGGATAAGGTCGAAGGATTTTGAAGTTTCCGTTTTTTATGTGGTTTTTGATATGTTTTGTGTTGTTTAGGATATGAAGGCCAATGTTAGTTGTTTGTGGGTTGGCAAGCGTCCAAGCTTCAAGACAGGAACTAGAGAAGTTTCCCATGGAGAGCCAGTTGTTTCCAAATTTGAAGAGTCGAGAACCCCAAGAGCTAGAAGTAGTTTCAAGAATTAAAGGGAAGTGGTCTGAAATGGTTCTATAGGAGATATAGACAGATGAGAGAGGGTGCTTGTCTTCCCAAAGATTTGAACATATGAAATGATCAAGTCTAGCAAAAGACTGGTTTCTTGACCACGTATATAAGGCATTTGAGGGTAAAAAGTCAATAAGAGAGTGGTTTGATAGCATCTGACTAAAATTTTTATCAGCCGCTGACATCGATGGGGAAGAGGGATTTGAATTGTGCCTATCTGAGATCTGGGTGATAAGATTAAAATCACCACCAAGAACCCAGGGAGACAAGTGATAATGTGTAATGAGGTAGTTTAGTTCCTCAAGGAAAAGGGATGTATTATACCCTGGTTCCCCATAGATACCAGAGAAAGACCAAAGATAACCGTCAGAGAGATTTTTAAAATCAATAGTTATGGAGAAGTTTAGTATGGAAGAGCTTTGCAAGATTAGAATCTGGTTATTAAAGCCAACAATGATACCACCTTTGAAGCCCTTAGGAGGTAGTTGAATCCAGTTTGTGATTCTATTACCACCGATAGTTTTGAGGGCAAAAGGGGTGAGAAAGGTTTTTGTTTCTTGGATGGTAATGAGATTGATATTATTTTTATAGATGTGGGAGCGTATTTTTTTTCTTCTTTGAAGATTTGCAGCACCACAAATATTCCAAGATGAAATTTTCATGACGAAGGAAAAGACAAAAACCTAAATAGAAAAAACATAGATAAAGTGTTATCCGGTTAACACCTTTTCTTCGTCCATCCCATGAAAGTTTCAAGATTGTTAAGAACATTGTGAGCTTCATCGTCATCTTCAAGATGAAAGCCTATCTTATTTGCAAAAGATGTGAAATCTTTTATGTTAGACCAAGAAGCTAGATCTTCTATTGTATCAAAATCATTATTTGTTTTTTTTATAAGAAGGAGTTTTAGATAATGAAGACGCAGAGGAAACATTACTAAAAGTGCAAGGGGGGTTACTTTTCTTTGATCTGTTGATGATGCTGGAGCCTTTGGAATCGAATTTGTTAGGCTGCAAGATCTTTTGTAGGTAGCTGGAGTTGGGCTTCTGCTGAGGGCTCTCCTGTTCTGAACTCTGCAAAGAGTTTTCATGCTTGTGCTGAGATGAGTCTTGAAAAAAGGTTGTTTGATTGTTTTTGTTTGGTGAATGGCAGCTTTCCTTCATAGAAGAAAGAGATGGGAAAGAGTTGCTTCTAGGTTTGAAATTTTTAGCAGGGAGAGAGGGTTCAGGAGATCTGGTTCTTTTCTTATTTGAAAGGTGATAGGAGCTTTCAGTGTGGTTTGAGGTTTTCCTAATCCAAACATGGTTTCTGTCAAGTGGAGCCCTGGAATGCGAGATAGGGATTTTATCTTTATTTGGGCTATACCAAGATGGTGGGTGAGAAGAAAGGTCAGAGAAGGTAGAGCTTTTATTGTAGGATGTTCAGCTGCAAGCTTTAGATGATAGATGGACTCGCCAATTCTAATGTTGATGGATGGCGGTAGGGAGATGGCGGCTTTGACTGAAAAGAGGAAGTAGGCTTTGATGTATTGAGTAGGGTGAAGCGTTTCTGGGCTGATATATTGGAGAGTGGCCCCGATAGAATGAGCAATACCTCTAAAAATCTCAATCTCCCATAGATGGGGAGGGAGATTTGAAATGGCTACCCAGTCTGAACCGCCTGCTGGGGCAGGGAAAGAACCAGAGTCAGCAGACCAATTAGATAGTCTAGCCATGATAAAGCTCGAACCACATGGAATGGTGAGCACTTGGTTGAAAAGATGGTCTATCTTCATTCCTTCAGGGACTGTGTAAATAAGTTGGGTGGGCGAGAAGATTTTAGGTTTGAGGATAGTGTGACCAGGAAGAAGAAGAGCTAAAGCTCGTGTGATGTCTAGGACGTTGATAGGGTTGTTGTACAAGTTATTTTCGACTGAAACTAGGATGCTTCTAAGAGAGAAGACTTTGAGCAAGCGCATAGAGTTTGCAGGGAGATCTAGGGCAATAGCATATTCTAGGTGGTCGGGAACCTTCATGGTTGGTAAGGTGGAAGGATGGTTTTCGTAGAGAGTTTTCACATAAGGGGTCTTTGGAGGAGGGTTTTTTTGATGTGGGTTGTGCTTGGCAAGGTTTCTAGTCGAGTGATAGGGTTTTGTAATAGGAGGGATTCGGGTGTTTGTGATCGAGTGACAAGGAGGGGTAACTTCTGCATGTTCGGGCGGGAGATTTACGAGGCATGCAAAAGGGTTTTTTGAAAGGTAATGATGATGTGTGGGCGCAGCGTTGTGCCAGGAGTCAGAAGAAAGCCTTTTTGGGGCAGCAGAACTTCTTTGGAAAGGTGAGATTTTAGTCGGGCGAGTGTGCATGTAGAAGGAGTGGAGTTTTGGCTGGTATTTGTCCCTGTTAGGGAGAAGTTGGGCCATACAGAACCTTTTTATGTGCCCTAGACGACCGCAGCCGAAGCAAGAGCATCGAGAGTAACATATGGAAATTGAGTGGTTGTTCCTGTAGCAGAGAGAACAGAAAAGGGATCGAAAAGGTCTTTTTGGGGGGACCGTAGTCCAGATATGGGCGGTGGAGGATTTTTCTAGGGTATTGTTTATGAGAAGGGAAGATTTTGCATGGCCTAGGACAGGAAAAGAGAGGTTTAGGCGAGTAATGTCTTTAGGGATGATATCTCCAAATGGGGGAGATTTGGGAAGGAGGGTTTTATATAAGGAAGATAAATTTGGCTTGTAATTTTTACCTTTACATGATGGGGAGGGAAAAAGCTTGTACCTTTCAGCGATAGAACAAAGTTGTTGAACCGGGGGTGATGTGACATCATCTTCTTCATCCTCTGACCCTGAAGAGATGGAGATGGGCTAGGATTTTGTTCCCATGGGGGTTGGTGTTCAACTCTGACAAAGAGTTGGTCTGCCGAGTTGGAAGATGAGGAGCTATCTTGATCATGTTTTTTTATAGAGGTGGGCAAGTTCAGGGGGAGTGTTGTGGACGAAGTCTCGAACCCAGGCACGGAAGGTGCGATTTTCAATCAGTTGTAGGAACATAGACCACTCTGGTTGAAGGTTCAGTTCCTTACGCATACGGAACCAACCTTCCGTGATGAGGAGGAAGGGGGATTTTTTACCCCAGGTTGTTTTCGAGGGGGTAGACCATGTGATCTGAACCTGGAAAGAGTGGTGGCCGATATTGATCATACTGGTGCTGGGAGATACATTGTGCTTGTGGTAGATCCAGGCTCTTGGCAAAGGGATGCTTGATGAAAAAGAAGGGTCAGCGAGATGGATTTCAATGAAGGGAAAACGGGAGTTCATATTGTTTGGAGATGTTGGGATTATTTTGTTGTTGTTGGGCGCCGAGGGTTTAAGCTTCTTCAAAGCATGGCGGAAGGTTGTTATCTTACCTGATTTTTGCATGCACGGTGTTTTTATGCATGAGGCGAGGGTGAGGACGCCTCCTGTTCTCATGTTTTATCTGATCATTTGGTGGGGCTTTATTACTGATGTCTGGGCCAAAAGTAAAGTTGATTTGATCTGGCCGCCAGCGAAAATCTAGGGAAGGGTTTGTAGCTGACAGAGAGAATGGAAAGAGTGAAAGGAGTAATCAATGAGATGTTTTTTGCATGCACCTAGGGCCGATTGGGATACACGAGGTGAGATGCAAAAAGATGTGAATAAACTCAAAATTTATTGCACACTGGTTTGAAGGGGCCGAAAGATGGAACAGGGTTTCGCCGCCAAAAGCGAAGAGAGGGTAGGGAATGATGGAACTTAGTCGGCGAAGCCTGGGAGCTTAAGACCTAGAAGGAACATGCGCTGATGCTGTTTAAATCAGATGTTGCAAGATCAAATCTCGACATGCACTGAGACCGATTAAGGAGTTGGTACTTTCAACATGCAAAGAAAAAACGGGGGATGTAGTTGCCTGGGAATGGATTTTCTTTGGACCCTGATGTGGGAGAAGCTGATTCCCGAAGAGAGAAGGATGGATTTTGCTGCCGTTGTCGCGGTGGAGCAGGAGGCAGCAGGAACTTGTCGGGAGAGAAGGGTGACACCTGAGAAGGGATTTTTCTTTGGAACCTGATTTGGTAGAGGTGGATTCCCGAAGAGCGGAGGATGGACTTCTCCGCCACTGTGAAGATGGAGCAAAGAGGCGGTAGAGCATGCCGGGGAAGGACGACACCTACCAAGGATGACGACGAACCGGATGAAAAAATCTAGAGAGAAGTTGGAGCTTTCTCCCTCTAGCTTACCGTTGGAGCGTGATGCAATTACTTGCAAATAGTGGTAGTGGAATGTCGTGCATCGGATGAAGGAAACACTCACAAAAAAAAATGTTCCTTCGAGAAGGCATATCAAGTGGTGGCTAGGGGTTTCCTTTGTTTGACATTTTTTTAAGCTGTCATAAGTCCTTGAATACTAAGAACAACTATGAGTATGTGGAAAATAACTATTTAACACATAAAGTAGACTTCATCATAAAATATAATTATTGAACGCAAAAATATAATATCATGACAAGAAAAATTAACTATCTGACAATGAAAGTAACACCAGGAGACAAAAAGTAACTATCTGACACTGAAAGTAATACCAGGAGACAAAAAGTAACTATACAATAAGGAAAGTAACTATCCAACACTAAACGTAAACCAAGACACATAAAAAAAATATTTAACATAGAAATTAATATCAGAGAATAAAAAATAACTATATGGTACAAAAAGTAACTATGTAACACTGAAAGTAACGCCAAAGTATAAAAAGTAACAAAAAAATAAAAAGTATCACCGATGATTTGGTGTAGTATGGGGTCTTACGGGAACTGAAATATGTAGCTCAGAAGTAATACCCATTGTAATATGTAAATTCACAACTTAGACGATGTATGGTTGCACATATGTGCATTAGAAAGTAACTTGGAAAGAAATAGTTTTTGCATAAATAACAAATGTAGTAAGAGGAGTAACTCTGAATGCTTTGAATGCTTTAAATACCTTTATGCTTTGAATGTTGTAAGAGTAACTCTGAAACCACTACGAGTAACTGATACAACCATGCGAGTAACTAAACTGAAAGTAACAGAATGCTTGAGTAACTGAAAAGTAATGCTTGAGTAATTGAAATTAATTCTTGAGTAACTGAGAGTAATGCTTGAGTAACAGAGAGTAATGGTTGAGTAACTGAAAAAACCCTGCGAGTAACTGTCACAACCCTGGAGTAACTGAAAAAACACTCCGAGTAACTGAAAAAGGACTACGAGTAACTGAAAAAACATTGCGAGTAACTGTGATAATACTGCGAGTAACTGTGACAATAATGCGAGTAACTGAAAAAACCCTCCGAGTAATTGTAATAGAAGTTAGAGTAACTGCGAAAACACTACGAGTAACTGTCACAACCCTGCGAGTAACTGAACAAACAATGCAAGTAACTGAAAAAAGCCTGCGAGTAACTGAAACAAGCCTGCGAGTAACTGAACACTGCAAGTAATGGTTGAGTAACTGAAAAAACACTGTGAGTAACTGTCACAAATCTATGAGTAATTGAACAAACACTACGAGTAACTGTCACAATCCTGTGAGTAACTGAACAAACACTGTGAGTAACTGAAAAAACCATGCGAGTAACTGAAAAAACCCTGCGAGTAATTGTGAAACACTACGAGTAACTATGACAACAATGCAAGTAACTGAACGAGCACTACTGAGTAACTCAAATAGCAGTTAGAGTAACTGTAAAAACTATACGAGTAACTGAAAAAGTACTACGAGTAACTGTGACAACCGTGCGAGTAACTGAACGAGCACTACGAGTAACTCTAACAGCAATAAGAGTAATTGTCACAGCCTAGAAAAGAAACACTATCATTCAAACTCAGTTACTCGTATACTTTGTAAGAGTAAATGTGACAACACTAAGAGTATCCATTACACACAAAGACAAACACATATTCTTCAAAAAGAATAACAACTGATCAGAACATATTCTTTGTAACATATTCAGAGTATACATACAGCTGCTGGAGCACAAGGTAACACAAAGATAGATTACAAACACAAGTGAAGTACATAGAAGGTTACAAAATCACTTTCACAAAACTACACAAAAAGAACAACCCATTATAGATTTGAACATGCCTCACTGACGCACTAATCAACTACAAACTCCACTAAAAAAGATAGAACCACATATACATCAATAGCAGTAGCAACATCACTAGAACACGAGCTGTAGAAATAGTAGTAGCAACTCCCAATCAGCAAAACAAGAATGATATTAACAGCAGTAGCAGCAGCTCATCACACTAGAAGTAGCAGTAGCACATAACCATCAACAACAGTAGCAACAGCAGCACATCACAAGAGCATTAGCAGTAGCACATATCCATGAATTGCAGTAGCAGCAACAGCTCCCAATCGCATGATAAAAGAACAAACAAAACCACAATAAGCAGCACCAGGATGCTCCCCACAATCAACAGCAGCAGCAGAAAATAAAGCTTAGCAAGAAGCACCAGGATCTGGAAGAGAAGAACAGAATAGATCAGCAGCATGATAAAATAACAAATATAAACATCAAACACAAAAAAACAACACATGCATCATCAGATATAGTCATTGAGCAGTAAACAACAACAATAGATAGTCCAGAAAGAGCATCACTATAGAATGGACTACTTCTTAGGACAGTTCCTGCTGTCATGGTTAACACCAAACTCTAAGCAATTCTTGTACTGCCTCTCTCTTTTAGATTGGGCAATCTCAACTCCAGATTTAAACCTCGCATCTGTGGATTTGGGTCTCCCCTTAGTTTTACAAACATTGGGTATATAAACCTTGATAGCGGAAGAAGAAGTTGTATTTGAAGCAGTTACACCAGCACCTGCATCTGCACCAGTATCAGCGAGATCCAATTCTAACAGCTCCTTTCACAACGCTAGCAGTTTTTCATGGCAAAGATCTACAGAGTTGTTAAAAAAATTTGTAATTGTATAGGAGCATTTTATCTAGCTCCCCAAAAAAATCATCTAAAAATAATATCATTTGTCCCACCAAAATCAAAAAATACGTCTATATATTTACTGACTGTATATTTTCTGTGCAGTTACTTTTTTGGTCTCAGATTTACTTTTGTGTACCATATAGTTACTCTTTTGATATCAGAGTTACTCTTGTGTACCATATAGTTACTCTTTTAGATGGGCGGGTAGTGAAAAATTAGGCTACCCGTGCGGGTAACGAATAAATCTTCAAAAGTAATTAACTAACACTGAAAGTAAGAATCAGTCAGTGTCATGGTAAATTGAAAAAGTTCGAGACAAACAGACATAATTAATTTATTTTGATAAGTTGTGTTGGTGTAACTTTATACAAGAATTATAAGCATGACTAAAATAACTATATGGTACGAAAAGTTACAACACGATACAAAAAGTAACTATCTTAAAGTAGTACTGGGACACAAAAAGTGTCTACCGTAACTAAAAGTACTTACTTTCTAAGACAATATAATATACACTATATATATTGAAAAGTAACTACTTTTACCGCTGGACATCCATTATCCCGCCCACTACATCCTATTTTTCTGGACGTCCAATCTGATATGGATGCATGGGTATGCAGATCCGCATTTTTTGCATGGGTGCGGTTCAGTTACTAGACATCCAATGTGATGACCGGTGTTACTAATTTCACGTATGCAATGCACCATGCTCAGGTATTTAACTCTGTATCTCGTCCTCTAGGGACGGCGAAGGAGGCCGCGCCCTGTTTTGATCCGCTTGAGAATCGCTGATTGAGCGCTCTGCTTCTAGGTGACAATGGCTGATGTGGAGGCCCTGCTGCTCGCCGCCTCTGCCTTGATAGCTGGCAACTTTGACGGAGTGTGCTTCCTGCGTTAGCCTCGGGGGTCATTCTCAATCTTCCTCTTGAATGGCTTCTCGACGACCCTGCTACCCAACAGCTACTCTGTCTCTTCTATACCGTCACCTCGTCGTGTTTCTACTTATGATTCGTCGTCACTCCAGATCCCTCATCACTCCGAATGCCTCGCTGAGATAACACTCTGCTTCCTACATGCCACCGTCATTGATAAAGCTTATGCAACAACCCAAGAGTTTATTTAAGCGAGTATCGGCCACCTTTGTCGTCTAGAACCATAAAGTTCATTTCTACGTTAGCTCATGGTCCCCTGTAAGTTCCTTGTGGACGACCATCACTCCGGCGAGCTCCGGCAGCATGCTCCGCAGAGTCCCGCCGGCAAGTTCCTTGGCCACGACCACAACTCTGACGAGCTTCGACGGCATGCTCGTCAAAATCACGCGCAGGTTCCTTGGCCACAGTCACAACTCCGGTGAGCTCCAGCATCATGCTCGTCGGAATCCTTTGGCACAAAGACGGCAGCATTGTCGCACAGTAGGAGCACTGGAGAAGATCGTGAAAAAGTAAGTTCCGTGAGTACGTGAGAAGAAGTATGCATTCACTTCTATCTGAATTTTTATGTATGACAATGTGCTACTGTATAAGGCAGTTTTTAGAAACGAGCCCATCATTGGAAATGGATGAAATGGTTTATCCATGGTGATCCGACCTCCAGCATCCGTTCCACCGGTGTGGAAATGGATGAACATCCATACGGTGGTTAATTTAATGGATGCAGGTGGAGAACGGATGATGGATGCGCGTACGGGAAAATTTCCATCCCTAGATATCCACGACGCCGACGTTTCCTACACCAGTCGTCTCCAGGAACTAGCTGAGCAACGGAACCGGGATATGCAGAAATTAGTTAAACATGTAGTATTTACAATTGGTGCCACCGAAATATGCAGAAATCAGTTAATCATGTAGTATTTACAATTGATGCCACCGTGTTTACAGTCACGGGTAGCAAACAATTGTTACCCGCGCGGGCATTGAACTAATCTCATATATATATATATATATATATATATATATATATATATATATATATATATATATATATATATATATATATATATATATATATATATATATACACACACACTAGTGCGCGCTCACGTGCACATGCACGTGATATGAAATTTGTGGAAAATGTGCGGGGAGAGGACTCGTCCGTGAAAGGGTCCCCATGGTAAAAGATATTTGTGTTGGTTGTTTGAAAGAGAGAATCAAGCAATCGTTTCTGTGGGATGGAGAGAGAAATACAGAATTAAAGATAATAAAAGTTAATAGGAGAGTGTGAGAATAAATATTTATATGAGCAAAATTCTTTGAAAAAAGGAGAGAAGAGAGTGAATCAAGGAGAGCGCAGCATCAAACTCGCTCTTTTTATAGTAGTATAGATATATATATATATATATATATATATATATATATATATATATATATATATATATATATATATATTCCTAATCAATTTCGAATCAAGTGTGGGCGTATAAATTTCTCTTTTTCTCTCTCCTCATTTGAGAGTACAAACAAGCTTAAAATTAAATGAAATTTGACACCTGGCTTATTTTTTATATGAGGAATTTGAATATGCAATTAGATTTGCCTTTTGAGAACTTTTGATGTGTTAAATAAGCCAAATCCAATTTTCTCTTTCATCCATCGTTAATGATTATAAGATTGTCCAAATTTGATGAAACTTCCACCCACAAGTCACATTACGTTCCTTGGATAAGAATTTTCCATTTACTTGTTGGAGTTGTTTGTACTTTTATTTAATATTTGAAGGCTCCACACACTTTCTCTCTCTTGACTTTATCTGTATATTAAAGACTATCCAAATTACATGAAAAATCACCCAAAGGCTATTTTTAATGTGTAGATTAAAAATCTAAGATTATTTTCCACTTTTGAGTCATTAAGTGTTTTATTTCGTATTTTGAGGAAAACACACCTTTTCTTTTCAATATAAAAGATATATAGTTATTATCATCCCAAAATTATGGAACTTGGCCTCCAAGCCAAACCAAACCCAAGGAAAATGAATCTCAAGTTATTTTTAACCAATTAGTCTTCCTTTTATTAATTTTAGCCCATTATCCAATATTACCACTATTTCTCATATTAAATAAGTCAACAACACATTATCATGTTTAAGACATTATTATTCATTCCTTTTATTCTTCCTTGCATCATAAGGCTAAGGAATGATCTAAAATGAATTATTTTATCAATATGTCACATAAGTGGTCAAATTGCATATTAGACCCTGATTAAAGCATTCACTGGGGTATTTGTGCTAAACCCATTCGTTAGCATAATTAATGAACAAATACTCACCAAACTATTATTATTTGCACAAATTAAACATCAAAGCCAAAAGGGATAGAGAAGAAAGGAAAAGCTTGGAAAAGGGCCAAAAAGAGAATATGTCCAAGTTTCAGTTCATTACAATTGCCTCCTCCTACCTCTCTAGCCCTTGTCCTCCTTCCTCTGTAAGGAGTGGGATCCCAGAGGGGAACCACTCCCTATTAAAAATTTGAACGTTAGAACCCCCAATCCAAACACATAATAAAGATATGTTGAAGTGGATGTAAAATTTTCAAATCTTATTTATGGTATACAAAACAACCAAAGTGTAGCAGCTGAATAAAAATATTGACTATATTCAATTTCTCATGAGGTTACAAAAGAACATCTGAAACTTACATGTAAAGGTACATCATAAGGATCCATGTAGAGGGAAATCTAAACCACATCAAGATTGTCTTCAAGCTTTGATTCCTTAAGCTAGGTCCATAACTTTATGCCATGCCCTCCACATCCTTGACCTAGGGTTGGAAGTGTACCCCAGCAGGAAGAGAAAAATAGAAGAAATCAGCAAAGGTTGGTATGTGCATACTAAAAAGTAAAATTGAGAAATATAAATAAATAAGGACATCAAGTAAATAGAAGCTTCCCATAGAAAGAAAAGTACCACCCAAGTGAGTATCAAGAGAAAAGAATCACAATAAAGAAGATACTTGCCATAAAACAACATAAAAAAAATTTGCCATATATACATCCACTACCATGGTGGGAAATGAAGCACATAATGAGAAAGTAGGGCACACACCCCCACAATCATCATCAATAACCTGCATTCATGTGAGATAAGCATAGCGCTAGAACAATATAAATACAAAGTCGGTCAAGTCTCACAAACTTGAAACCTGATAGAGAATGACGTACTGCCAAACTCTCAATATAAAAGTGGGCCAAATCTCACAAAATTGAAACCTGGGTTTGGGGCCACCTCCATCCCAAAAGAGCATACTGCTCGAGCAGGAAATTATACATTTACCCATAAACAAAGCCAATGCAATTATACTACTCTAGTGCTACTAAATCACATAGCATGTTTAATGTAGAGGCAAGTAGAAAGCATAGTCAGGTCATACAAAAGTTTCCATCATACTAATGGACAACATAAACATATAAACATCCACCTAAAAGTGGGCATGAAAAACTACTAGAGGGGGGGTGAATAGAGTTTTTGAATTATTTTAACAATTTATTGAATTCAAACAACCACAATTGAGATTGGAAGAAAGAGACAGGTGTTTAGAGTGGTTCCAACTATAGCAAATACTATAGTTGTCAGTCCACTACCCGGTTGCTTACCCAACCGGGATTTGAAAGTATTTATTTTATTACCTCTCGAGGATTTATACAAAATACAATACTTTCCTTTACACCCTTTGAACAGCCTTCACTTGAAGTAGGTGCACCAACTTTGAGATAGCCTTCTATGAAGTAACTCCAAGCTCCCCCTTGAAGTAGCCTTCCTCTCTAGAAGTAATCTCCCGTTGCACCAGCCTTCTGAAGTAGCTCAAAGTCTCCTTCTTCGCCAAGAAGATCTTTACCCTCTCCAATCCGCAGCCTCCAACCTAGGAGTAGCAAGGAGAGTACAAACAATAATAGGGAACAAGAAAGAAAATAGAAATTACAACTTATCCTTTGTAGCCCAAGGCTTGATTTGCCTAGATCAAGCGTATAGATCTCCTAACCAAGTATGTGAACTTGTGATTGCAGTGGGTAGGAGATACTAGCCTATAGGACACGAATTATGAGCTAAAGAAGGAAGTAGCCAATGTTCACAAAGCTCAATTTGCTCACAACAGATTGCTCAAGTGTGCTCAAGTATTTCTCAAGTGTAACAAGTGTAAACTCGTGATTTTAGGTGTCCTATGGCTTGTCCTATTTATAGGAATGGCCTAAGGATGCTTAAGGACATTCTAGACAACTTCTAGGGGTTTCTAAGTGCTTAACTAGCCGTTAGGTACAAAGTTGTTGCTTTAACAACGGCTAATTAATTAATTCTGCAGTTGCTGTCAGAGACCATCTCGGTCGACAAATGGTCGACCGAGACACCTACTCGGTCGAACTTTTGTCGACCGACAGGCTCTCTGGAACAAGTGATTTGCAACGTCTTTCTTCAACTGCCAACTAACTTGTCTGTTGTGTCTAACGGCTACTTTGGATCTTTCTCGGTCGAGAAGATTGTCGACCGAGAGTGTCTCGGTCGAGGAGTTTGTCGACCGAGATTGATCATGTTTCAAGGTTTCAATTTAGGCACTAATTATGTGTGTGAGTGTGCAAAAGTAATCCTATTTGAATGGGATGACTTGTCTAACTGTGGTGTTTAGCTAGGGAGAATCTAACGCTTGATTTACATGCAATTCTAAGTACTTGTACATTATATTTTTGTACAAGTTTTTACAACAGTTATTACATTGCATGAAAATATAAATATGTAAGCTTGTAGATTTTCCCTTGTTGCTTTGTCATCCTGCACACTCAAGTAGCTCGTTAGATTAATAAGAATGAAATGTTTGTCATAATCAAAACAAAGGGATTTATAGATGTCCATTTAGCCAACAATCTCCCCCTTTTTGAAGATGACAAACATTTCCAAAATATAAATAAAGGAAATATAAAACATATGAGTTTCATACCTTTAGATTACCTTTTGTAGCTTTTTTCTCTTGTGTATAAAATGTGTGCTTATTATTCCCATGAATTATGGAACATGAAATCCAGATCACTTGGGAATATAGCAACTTTCAATGTAAAGCCAAGAGTTTATTTATGAAACTCATTAATTGAGTTTTACATAATTACTAAGTTTTAGTTTTATATTTATCTCTCCCCCTTTGTCATTTCAAAAAGATAACCGTTTAAGAATAAAAACTCCCCCTTAATTAGATGTCCCATCAAATCTAATGAAAAAGATGTCCATTTTAAAGCCAAAAAATGTAAATAAGAGTTTTTGTTTAAGTAGCACAAATATCAAAGAAAACATCTTCCAAAGGAGTGATAAGCAACTGCTTCCTAATTTTGTTAAAGTGATCTAGTGGAAGTGGTTTTATAAAAATATCAGCCAATTGATCTTCCGTATCAACATGATGAAGGGAAACATGATTTTTGGAGATGTGATCCCTTAAAAAGTGATGACGGATTTCAATATGTTTAGCTCGACTGTGCAAAATAGGATTGTGTGCTAAGTTTATGGCGCTCGTGTTGTCACAAAAAATAGGCGTAGATGAAAGATTAAAACCATAATCGCTTAACACTTGTTGCATATAAAGCACTTGAGCACAACAAGACCCGGCTGCTATATATTCAGCTTCAGTTGTAGATAGGGCAACCGTATTTTGTTTCTTGCTAAACCAAGATACTAAAGCTCTCCCTAATAAGAAATAGCCACCACTAGTACTCTTGCGATCAAGTCGAAAACCAGCATAATCCGCATCAGTATAAGCTTTGAAATCCAAGGATTGTCCTTTTGGATACCATAAACCAAAGCAAGTAGTGCCGGCTAGGTAACGAAGAATTCGTTTAACTGCTAAAAAATGAGAATGCATAGGTTGTGATTGAAATCGAACACAAAGACCAACGGAAAACATAATGTCCGGTCTAGAAGCCGTTAAGTAAAGCAAACTACCAATCATGGCTCTATATAAGGAATCATCAATAGGTTCCCCATTTTCATCCTTATCAATTTTGATAGAAGTAGCCATAGGAGCAGTAGCATGTTTACACTGATCCATCCCAAAACATTTTAAGAGTTCTTTAGTATATTTTTCTTGTCTTATGAATATTCCGGCAGGTGTTTGCTTAATTTGAAAACCAAGAAAGAAAGTTAGTTCACCCATGAGGCTCATTTCAAATTCTTTTTGCATAATATCACTAAATTGTGTGCACAATGAATCATTAGAAGCTCCAAAAATAATGTCATCAACATATATTTGCACAACTAGGAAATCAGATGTATATGTTTTGAAAAATAAAGTAGAATCTGAATTTCCAATAGAAAAACCATTATCAAAAAGATATGTCTTGAGCCTTTCATACCAATTTCTAGGTGCTTGTTTTAAACCGTAAAGTGCTTTCTTAAGTTTATAAACATAGTCACCTTTTTCCGGTATTTCAAAACCAGGTGGTTGGGCAACATATACTTCTTCTTGAATGATGCCATTTAGAAATGCACTTTTTACATCCATTTGGTAGAGTTTGATGTTTTTATGTGCAGCAATAGCTAGTAACATTCTAATAGCTTCAAGTCTAGCTACCGGTGCATACGTTTCATCAAAATCTATTCCTTCTTGCTGATTATATCCTTGTGCTACTAACCGAGCTTTATTCCTTATTACTTCTCCTGACTCATTTAGCTTGTTCCTAAAAACCCATTTAGTTCCTATTATGGTTTTATCTTGTGGTTTAGGAACTAAATCCCATACATCATTTTTAGTGAATTGATTCAATTCTTCTTGCATAGCTATTATCCAATAGTCATCTTTAAGAGCTTCAGATATCTTTTTAGGTTCAATGATAGAAACAAAAGCCATGTTTGCAACATCTTTAAAGGAAGAACGAGTTTTGACTTTATCATTAGGATCTCCAATAATTAATTCTTGAGGATGATCTTTAATAAGTCTAGGTGTAGGTTGTGGTTCAGCTTGGTGATTATTTGTAGCACCTTTCTCACTATCGTTTGGTATGTTTAAATTTTCGAATTGATTAGTGAGATCTATGATTTCTAGATTTTCAGATTTGGATTCTTCATGAAAAGAAACATGAATAGATTCCTCAACTTTTCTAGATATAGTGTTATATATTCTAAAAGCTTTACTAGAGGTGGAATATCCCAAAAAGAATGCTTTGTGTGATTTTGAGTCAAACTTATCTCTATCATCTTTGGTATTTAAAATATAGCATGTGGAGCCAAAGGTATGAAAATAGTCAACTCTAGGTTTCTTAGAATGTATTAGTTCATATGGAGTTTTCTTTAAATGAGAGTGAACAGTTACTCTATTTAGCACATAGCATGCAGTGTTTACAGCTTCAGCCCAAAAGGTTTTGGGTGTGTTATGTTCAAGCATCATAGTTCTAGCCATTTCTTGTAGTGATCGATTTTTCCTTTCAACTATACCATTTTGCTGTGGGGTGCGTGGAGCAGAAAAATTATGAGTGTATCCTTGAGATGTACAAAACTCTTCAAATGTGTGATTTTCAAATTCCCCACCATGATCACTTCTAATGGTACATATTTTATTTTGTAAGAGATTTTCAATCTTGGAACAAAATTGCATAAAAACATGAATAGTATCATCTTTAGTTGCAATAAAATGTACCCATGTATATCTACTATAATCATCAACAATAACAAAACAGTATCTCTTACCACCGATTGATTGTGTCCTCATTGGTCCAAATAAATCCATATGAATTAATTCTAATGATCTACTGGTGCTAAGTACATGTTTTGATTTAAAAGATGTTTTGGTTTGCTTTCCCATTGTGCATGGTTCACAGTTTTCAACTTGATCAAAAGATAAAGTAGGCAATCCACGAACAAGATCATATTTTACTAACTTTTTGATAACATGTGAACTAGCATGTCCTAACTTTTTATGCCATATTTGTAAGGTATTGTCATTTGCAAGCAAGCATTTTCCCACTACTGATTTCATAGAGTTAGGTTTAAGAATATAAAGATTTCCAACTCTATTTCCTTCATAAACAACATTTGTAGTATTTTCTATTAATAACTTGCAGCATGTTTTGTTAAATAACACATCATAACCACTATCACATAATTGGCTAACACTTATCAAGTTATGGTGCAAACCATCAACAAGTAGAACATTCTTAATTTCGAGGTTTGTACCAACATTACCTATTCCAACGATTTTGCCCTTACCATTGTCTCCAAAAGTGACTATTCCACTTTTCTTTTCTTCAAAGGTTTGGAATGCATCCTTGTTTCCGGTCATATGTTTGGAACATCCACTGTCAACCACCCATTCCTACATTAAAATGTAGATTTTGGTACCCATGTGATGGTCCGATATGGTTAGAATCATTTAAATACATATTTGTATAAAAGTTCTGAATCAGAAGTCCAGTCGGTCGACAATTGTTCGACCGACATATGTCTCGGTCGACAATTTGTCGATCGAGAAGATTAGTGTAATACAAAACCAGAAAACACAGAAATGTAGCTCGGTTGAACAATTTTCGACCGAAATAATTGCTGTAAATTTTGATATGTTACAGACATTCGGTCGGTCGACAATACTTCGACCGATTAATGGTTCGGTCGACAATTCTTCGACCGACTAAGTTTCTGTTTTAGTATAATAATGTAGAAAATTACCAATGAGCATAAAATCTTTTGTTTAGTTGAGATAAGACAATATAAATAGCAAGATGGCGCTTTTTGGTCATATCTCAACTAAATTCTATTTGACTCTACTAAGTTTGAGGTTTTGGGACCCAAACTAATTCGGAATCCTTTGTTTTATAAGGGCATGAAAAGGAATAGTGTCCAAGACGTAAACAAAAATGGCAGGTAATAGAGTCAACTTCATTTCTCTTTGTAGCCATTGTGTTCTTGGGTACAAACCTAGTTTGAGTTCTTTTAGGTTGATTTTTCTTTGGAGCATATCCCAAACCTTTTCTTCCATTGAAAACAGTACCAATGCTTAGAATGTTATCAAGTATATCTTTTCTTCTTAACTTATGAACTTCTCTTTGCAGCTGAGCAATATCATTCATTTTCTTGTGTAAATCTCTTCTTTCTTGTTCTAAATCAGATAGCAATGAATCTCTTTCTTTTATAACATTATCATAGTCTAGATGGTTACACAAAATAGGTTGAGTCTGAAAATCTTTTAGTTTAGCTAACAAGTCAGTCTTTTCTTTAGAAAGGAGATCAACATTTGTTTCTAGAGTGAGTAGCTTTCTAGTGCAATCATCTAAAGATGTTTTTAAAGATAAATTCTCAAGATCAATGTTATTCTTTTCAGAAGAAAGATTATCTAATTTAGCAATTTGCTCATCATTTGATTTTATAACCTTCTTTAGTTTCTTCTTAACATCAACATACTTGTCATGAATTTCTTGTAGACTAGTGACTAACTCTTCTTTAGAAAGATCAAGTAGGCTTACCTCTTGAGAGTTTTCATCATCTTCTCTTGCCATTAGACAATCCACGGTTTCTTCTCCGCTTTCACTGTCACTTGATTCGTCCCATGCAGCTTTATAGGCTTTTTCTCCCTTCTTCTTGTGTGAGCTTTTCTTTCCTTTCTTTGCTTTAGGACATTCATTCTTGAAATGCCCTCTCTTTCCACATTCAAAGCACCTAGGAGGGTAGAAGAAGAGCTGGAAATTTTGTTAGATTTAAATCTTTTGTATTTCTTACCATTTACTATCAAGGCTTCTTCTCCCTCTTCTTCACTTGACTCCTCACTTTCTTGTGTGACAGCTTTTGAAGCTTTTAGAGCCACATCCTTCTTTTTTCCTTGCTGAAGTTCACGTGCTCTTCTTTCTTCCTCTTCTAGAGTTGCTTCATGAGCTTCTAAGTTGCCAATAAGTTGCTCCATTTTCAGTTGAGTGAGGTCGTTTGCTTCTTCAATGGCTGTCACCTTTGGCTTATATTTTGGAGGAAGTGAACGAAGGATCTTTGATACCTGATCTTCTTCAGGAATAGGTTTTCCTAAAGCACTTAAACCATTAACAATAGTAGAGAATTTTGCAAACATTTCACTAATTGATTCATTAGTATCCATACGAAAGTGTTCAAATTTTTGTTTAAACATGCTAATCTTGGAATTTTTGACTTGGACTGTACCTTCATAGGTTATGGACAGTCTATGCCAAATATCATATGTTGTGTCACAATTAGATATTCTATTAAATTCTCCTACCGAAATAGAACAATATAAAATGCGTACAGCTTTTGCATTCATTTGGGCCAGCTTTACCGTGTTTGCATCCCATTCCGCAAATTCATTTTGAGGAAGCACATATGGAGTAGACACCATTCTCCATAAATCTCAGTTGATGCCTTGGAAGTAGAATTGCATCCTTCTCTTCCAATATTGGTAGTTTGTTCCATCGAACGCTGGGGGCCTAGCAACAAGTGTCCCTTCAATGTTGAGGTTGTTGAGTACTCCGTCACCCATTTCTTCAAGACCTTGTTAGGGTTCCTTGAAGCCTTGCTCTGATACCAATTGAAAAACTACTAGAGGGGGGGGGTGAATAGAGTTTTTGAATTATTTTAACAATTTATTGAATTCAAACAACCACAATTGAGATTGGAAGAAAGAGACAGGTGTTTAGAGTGGTTCCAACTATAGCAAATACTATAGTTGTCAGTCCACTACCCGGTTGCTTACCCAACCGGGATTTGAAAGTATTTATTTTATTACCTCTCGAGGATTTATACAAAATATAATACTTTCCTTTACACCCTTTGAACAGCCTTCACTTGAAGTAGGTGCACCAACTTTGAGATAGCCTTCTATGAAGTAACTCCAAGCTCCCCCTTGAAGTAGCCTTCCTCTCTAGAAGTAATCTCCCGTTGCACCAGCCTTCTGAAGTAGCTCAAAGTCTCCTTCTTCGCCAAGAAGATCTTTACCCTCTCCAATCCGCAACCTCCAACCTAGGAGTAGCAAGGAGAGTACAAACAATAATAGGGAACAAGAAAGAAAACAGAAATTACAACTTATCCTTTGTAGCCCAAGGCTTGATTTGCCTAGATCAAGCGTATAGATCTCCTAACCAAGTATGTGAACTTGTGATTGCAGTGGGTAGGAGATACTAGCCTATAGGACACGAATTATGAGCTAAAGAAGGAAGTAGCCAATGTTCACAAAGCTCAATTTGCTCACAACAGATTGCTCAAGTGTGCTCAAGTATTTCTCAAGTGTAACAAGTGTAAACTCGTGATTTTAGGTATCCTATGGCTTGTCCTATTTATAGGAATGGCCTAAGGATGCTTAAGGACGTTCTAGACAACTTCTAGGGGTTTCTAAGTGCTTAACTAGCCGTTAGGTACAAAGTTGTTGCTTTAACAACGGCTAATTAATTAATTCTGCAGTTACTGTCAGAGACCATCTCGGTCGACAAATGGTCGACCGAGACACCTACTCGGTCGAACTTTTGTCGACCGACAGGCTCTCTGGAACAAGTGATTTGCAACGTCTTTCTTCAACTGCCAACTAACTTGTCTGTTGTGTCTAACGGCTACTTTGGATCTTTCTCGGTCGAGAAGATTGTCGACCGAGAGTGTCTCGGTCGAGGAGTTTGTCGACCGAGATTGATCCTATTTCAAGGTTTCAATTTAGGCACTAATTATGTGTGTGAGTGTGCAAAAGTAATCCTATTTGAATGGGATGACTTATCTAACTGTGGTGTTTAGCTAGGGAGAATCTAACGCTTGATTTACATGCAATTCTAAGTACTTGTACATTATATTTTTGTACAAGTTTTTACAACAGTTATTACATTGCATGAAAATATAAATATGTAAGCTTGTAGATTTTCCCTTGTTGCTTTGTCATCCTGCACACTCAAGTAGCTCGTTAGATTAATAAGAATGAAATGTTTGTCATAATCAAAACAAAGGGATTTATAGATGTCCATTTAGCCAACAGGGTACATATCATCACATAAGTCCAACACATGAAAAAGAGTCCAAGAGAATATCCATGATCAAAAGATCAATAAGAAATAAGATAGTTAACATGAACCATATTCTCAAAAGAAAAGACATGGAGTATAGGCTAATGTCCATAGTATCAAGAGAAAGAAAATATAGGTGAATTGCTCAACATAGAATAATAGGAGATGCAAAACATACATTAAGAGAGGAATTAGAAATTGCTCAATATAGAAATAATGTGGGATGCAATCATACCTCATAAAAGATCTACATCTGTCCAAGTTCAGTCCTAGGTCCAAGCCTAGGTCTCCAAAGCACCTATTAGGCATATATGTGAAATTAGGGTTAGATTTACATTATTTCATAAACCCTAAAATCACATTTTTATTATATGTGAATTAGGTTACCAAAACCACTCCATGTTCTACATTATCTTTTTATGAGAAAAACATATTTTATTATATTTTTATGACCTATACAGATTTAGTTATGAATTTTACAATATCTAGCCAATTAGGAAAAATCTTAGAAATTCACATATTTATTATATTCGATTTGGGTGACAAAACTAGAATCATTAGTTAGAAAATAATTTTCTGAATTCAAAACATATTTTTTTTATTTTTCTTATCTATAAATAATTTGTTACGAATTTTTGAACACCGACCAATCATAAAATTCCACGTCAGTGATTTGCATTTAGAGAGGAAAAGAGAGGGGGGAGGACGTGCTTGACCAGGGCCAATGATACATCGCCATCTGGCCTTGGGCTCCAGCTGGCTCAGCGCACAGAGAAAGAATCCAAAGGGGGTAAACAGTCCAAACTACCCATAAGGGCGTGACGAGAAACAAATTGATAGCTGGGCAGTTTTGATATTAGACTAGCCCGATTGATCAGAACAGAAGAGCTTCAAACTCCTCTGGATACCAGAGTTGAGAAGCTCAAGACCGTGATCCCAAAATCTCAAAACAAGGCGAGAAGATAGCAACGGAGGTGCCCTACACCTTCCTTGCCTCTCAACGAACCCGACAACCTAAGGAAATGCCGACACAATGCCCAGATGTGCAATGGCACCTTCCGCCATGCCTGGCTAGCCGCAGCAAAAATCAAAGCATCAAAAGAGAAAATCTCGGTGAAAACTGAAGCTATAGATAACCCCATTGCACCCTAGTGAGGGTGAACAGCGAGAGAACCAGGAGGAAGAAGCGTCATCGGTGCAGATTGCAGAGAAGAACCTAAGCGGCGGAAAAAGGGGTAAAAATCATATACCTGAAATATCGATGAAAAGCAAGTAGATAAAGCTTCCTGGGGATAGATTGGAGTCACCCAGGTCATCTCTCGAAGCAGTCAGGGTCAGTGTCCTTCTGCCCTGGTCGTTCTTGCATAAGGATAGCGGCAGAGAAGGGGAAATGGTTTTGGGTACAAGACGAAAGAATTAGTACAGGGTATTGGTTCTGTAATGTGAGAGGAACGTTTTCGGGATCTTATATACATGTTTCATGTTTCGAGAGGGGTAGAGCCACAACCGCAGTCGGAAACAGTGAGAAAAGAGGATTTCTTTATCGACTGGAGGCTCTAGGTCACGGAGTCCCATCATGTTTGGGATTAGGTAATTCGGTTTGGTTCATAGATGATGAAAATGATCTTTTCATCCGGTGGCATTGATGAGAGAGAGGGGTTGGGAAAAGAGACCAGTGCTGCATCTGTAGCGCGCTAGCACCGCCGGAGTCGGGTGAAGGAGAAAGCTTCCCATTTCGCGGATACCCGAGAGTCCGACTCGGATACACAACTTAGGAAAGATGAAAATCCGATAAAACTCATTTGCGTGACAAATTAATCAGAGTACAAACCAAATAAACCATAACCAATTACATTAGGATTGCATTTCTCTTCTTTTATTAAATTGGATTAGTAAACATTCTTCAAATTAGGTGAAAATTTGCACAGAGGCCAATTAAGGCATGTAGATCTAATTTTACATTTAGATTTTCCTTTTAAAGGCTTTAGATGCATTAATTAAACAAACCTTAGTTTCTCTTTCCTCATGCATTAATGATTTTAAGATTCTCGAAATTTTATGAAACTTCACTCAAATGCATATTTTATTGTTTTAGATACGAATATTCCATCAATTTTATATGTTGGAGTTGTTTGTATAATTATTTAATATTTTGAAGGTTCTACACACTTTCTCTCTCCTGACTTCACCTTTTAAGTAAACTTTCTCCAAATTGGATGAAAATTCACCCAAAGGCTATATTTATTATGTAGATTACAAATCCAAGATTATTTTCCCCTTTTGGAGTTATTTATTATTATATTTGATATTTTGGGGAAAACTTAGATCTTCCCTTTCCAAATTGAATTAAATTAATTATTATCATGTGAATAATGTGAAACTTGACTCCCAAGATAATTGGGACCCAAGGAATACGATTCTTAACTTAGATTTTACTTTTGAGATTTCTTTTAGTGATTTATGTCACAATTATTATTTGTGGTCATTAATATCACATTATTACTTGAGCTATCAAATTATTTCACTATTATCATTATTGTTCCATTCATGTTCCATAGCTTAATATTATCATCAAAAAAATTTGGTTTTATTTGTATGAATTTTATATAATTCAACATTACTTTTATGTGTGCATTTTTGGCCAAGATTAATGTGTTACATTAGGGTGATTTATACATGCATTAGCTTGTTAGGGTTAAACTAAACATCTTTTAGGTCTAAAACCTTAACCTTATTTGGATAAGTCCAAAAGGGAAAACTTCTAGGGTAGGGTCCAAGTTCTGCTATGTTACATCCTCCCTATAAGATCGGCTACAAGACATGGGCTTATGATGTGGTCTCATCTCCTGGCGACGTAGCCCAAGACTGTGAGCGCCAAGGATGACACAGTTCCTTTACCCACTGTGGGGTGTGCTAGATGAAATCTAGGGAAACGAAGCAGTCTTGATAGAGCATCATTAGAACTAGCTTCTCATGTCTCCCTTCATGTAACCATGTGGTCCATACCCATGTCGCCCCAAACTCTACCCATGCGGTCGAGGTCTATGCTTGGCAGGCTAAGTCAATAGATGACTATGGATGTACATTGGATCAGGTTGATCCGAAGATGGGAAAACCTCTCCTCGTGGTAGTACATTGCGTAGGTAGGGAAGATGAAGGTGAGAGGGAAGAAAGAAAATGATTGGGTGAAGGTTGAGAAAGTTATGGGTAGGGTAATTGTGTGCAACGTCATCATATACATGCAAACTCCTTCTTATATTTTATTTCTTCATCTCCCTCTTCCTTTTTCTCCTTGGGGTTCAAGGAATAAAAAGGTGGCACAACATATTATGACGTTTCCATAATTCTACCATTACTTCATTTTCATATTTATTAAAGGGTATTTCTTTTATTCAACAATACCATATATTATTATGCAAATCAAGGCATGCTCCTAGGAAAGAATATATTTCTCTATAAAACTCTTTCCTTTTATCTAAAGGTTACAAGAAGGCATTTTCATATTCTTATTAAAACTTTAGATTTGGCAATGATAAGTCATCAAGGAAAGCATGACACTTTATTGGCAAAACAAAAGACATTAAGGAGTATTCATTATTATATGGTGCACATTGGACAATTAATCTAGATTATACTTTTATCTCTCTCTTTATATTTTCTTAATATATTTCCAAACTCATATATCTGTATTACTTGGTTAACACACCTAAAGATGAGCACGATGCATATATTAAAATTATATCCGAAAATCCTAGATCATGCTAATAGACTTTCTAAGTCTTCTAATCTATGTTGGGATTTCTTTATGCACCATAAACATGATACCATCCTCTAATAAAGTCAGATACAATCACAAATTCTCATAATATATGATCTCTAGATATTTACATCATTACTAATATCATCAATTAATTAACCACCTTAATTAACATCATGGCCTAACGTCTCTGGCATTAAATTCTCATGATAGGTAATTATCTTATAAACTCAAATAAAACTATATTTTAATGAGACATACATCAAAGTAGAATTCCAAGGATTTTCTATACATTTTATCTCATTGTTTGATGACTCGAAATACCATATTAACTCTAATGAGTAAACTCATCATAATAAATTATCTCCATCAAAACACTAAGATTACATCTTGTATTTGTTCTTTAGAATTCATAATATATCACATTAACTTATCTCCTCAAATTCGAACATCACAATCTATTGCATAAACACCATCATCATATATATTTTCTTCTATTAAATATTTGGCCTATTAAATATCTAAATATCCTCAAAATAGTATTTTTATAATGATCTACTCTTTAATATCTTTTCAGAGATGCCTTATTTTTCATGATTGGATGTCTAAGTTAAAAGATACGGGCTTTTTAAAATTACCTCTTTCTAGAAGATATGGGACATTCATCTTGAATCTGACAGATTACATCCCAGGTTTCTATTTTTTTCTTTCCTTACCTATGGTTCATAAATCTCCTCCTTAGGTTTGTCTATTTAGAAACCCAGATCTGGCTAGCCCTTGTCACTTCCTCTTCCTTTATGTGTTTGTGAGTGTGATGTCATCCCTAGTTTGCGCAGCAGACACGTCTTTGAATGTGGCCACACGTCGAGCTCTAGAGAAGGCTCCATGGATGAGTAGACTCCTCCATGATTATCCCATAATACTTGCCACTCACATATAAGCCTTCAAATGAGACTTATTTTTAAAAATAAAGAGAGTCTCCCATGTGGCAGTCATTGTCTACACATCATTCCTCGAGAAGACTTCTTTCTTACTCTCTTTTATTTAATATAGAGGAAGATAACTCGACAGACAAGTGATATCTCATGCACCATGATTATAATGCATCGTTGTTTTGTGTTCTAGATCTTTCTATTTTAGATTCTATGTTTTGATCAGAAGCTATTTCTTAATTGGAACCCAAACTTCCCAGACTCATCCCTTCTCTACATGAAAGGAGGGTGTTATCTCTTTCTTTTTAGTATTTAATTAATTAACTCAATTGTTTTTTGTGATAATGGATCAGATATCTCCACTGTTGACCATGTTTCTTTTACTTGATCACCCACACTATAGAGTCACTAACCATGTTATTTAAAACTTGGACATCGTTCATTCACAATTAAGGTAATAAAAATAGAACCAATGGTTTTTAATATTATCCTTCCTTTCCAATTGTGTACATGGTAAGCATCATAATAGATTTCCCCCAAGAATTATACACATGTTGTTTTCTTATTTTTTTCAAAGCATGTTTCTATTTTGTAAAATTTATGCAAGATCCAAAAATTATCGATAACATATTCTCATTACACAAATCAACCTAAGTTTGAAAAAAACAAATGAACACCCTAAGCCTATGAAATTATACATATATATATCCACATACTCAACAAAACACCCTATGGACTACAATCTGGTGAAATATATTATCCTTGGACTCGTATACATGGTAGTTTAGATCTCATTAAAGTTTCCTTTATATATATTTTACTTATCTCACTTAAGACCACCAGTTTATGACATTTGATGGTATACCAAGATGTATAACAATCAATGGATCTATATTTCTTTTTCATTCAGTCAGAGCACATAATTAATGAGTTTGGTTTGACCCATTATTTCTCCATAAGAAAGTATCAATAAAATACAAGAAATGTTTTTGAGTTCTCCTACACTTCTATTTTCATAATCATAATTTCCATATTACTAGTTATCAACCACTTAATAATTAGTACTGTTTAAATTTGATAATGAAACTAACAATCTTCTCTACTTTCAAATTTTATTTACTTTATCAAAATAAACACCCAAAAGTCATGTTATACTTTCCTAGAAAACCTCTTCCATACTTCTTTCCTTCTTTAAAATAATTGAAGTAAAATTGTGTTTCAATTAGCAATAAAAATCAATGAATGTTACTCAACAATATAATGGTATTATCCTTAACACCACTATATGCCCTAAACTTTTTATTAAGATCCAGTAATCACACTCTTATCGTGGTTGAACATAATTTTAAATCCTGCTTTTTATCATCTTTCAATCTCTAAGAAAATATATATTTATCATCTCTCTAATTATTTGATTTATCTAGCCATTCACCACATGCAATATCATCATTCATGAAGTTATTTCCTTATGTAATGTTAACCAAAAATCATAAAACTTTGACCACCACTATGTATTTATATAAGGAATATAAGTAAGGTCTTAGAATTTTAAAATAAAATCAGTTATATTTTTATTCACTCATAATCCCTTTTTATGTAAATAATATACATATTATTTTTTGATATGAACATTATTAAAATCGTAAACTTGACCAACATATATTTCTCATTATTTTTGTGATGTATATATATACTTTTGGAAAAATTAAAACACAATCCAATAGCCAAAATATCATTTTATGCTATTGTGATTATGGGCAACAATGGGCTCAAAATGCACTCATAGATGATTAGATAATTGTATCATATGTGTCGTGTATTTGTCTTGGGGCTCATTAGGATAAAATTATACTCATTAGATTATTAAGAATTTGGGACGTTACAATTTTACCCACCTTTTTGGGAATTTCACCCTTGAAATTCATCTAGTATACATGTGAAGATACCCACTTCAGGGATTCACTATCACTAATAATATTTATGACATCTTTCATATCATGTACATCATTGAATTATTTTACACTTCTTGCTTCTATATTAATTATAAAGTTCATAGTTCTAACCTTACTGACCTTCATCTCTATGTATTATGCTTATGTCTAACCACATCATGATCTCAAACTTTTCGATTTTTCTTTAAAATATCAGCACTAAGAAGAATATTCTATGTCCTTTAGTGGATTATAAGGATCCATGTTATGTCGAACCAACTTTATGAACTTATTCATAACTTAAAAACATTAAAGCCTGATAAAACTCTTTAGATGTAACTAATTATTCAGAAACAATCTTACTATCAGGATTTTTTTCTAGGTTCACTTATAAAAAAAGAAAGTGCAACATTGTAACACCCCAATTTTCATATCACATGAGTGGAAGCAAAAAAAAAATTAACTTGGGAGTGTCACAAACATGATACATCACAATAATAATAGAAATAAACCAACACAACTTAGTGTATATATTCTCATAAATTCTTAAAATACAAACTTGGTTAGATAAAACTCTATAGAAAGACTAAATACATGGAGTAAAATCGTACACTTTATCTGTCATCTCAGATCATGTAGATGACACCCCACTAAGAAAACCTCTCGTAAAGAGATTGATGATTCCTTTATCTAGAATGATCTTCCTGAAGATTAGTACATGCAGACATCTCTTCCTTAGCCATGCATAAAGGGAAACCTAGGTTAGAGTAAGTTCCACTGAATTTCTAATAAGATAAATATGAATATACTATAACTAAAAGTTGAACTAATATCTGGAAGCTGTAAATTTATACAGAATCAATGTGTCTTTTATTTATGTGTTTTATCTGACTTATGGCCACCATTATATGATAAGTCCTCCTCTATTGACATTGAAGTGTCTTCTATGATGCAACATACCCTCTGTTGGCTCAACCTACCCTCTGTTGACATTTGACTATCCTATGGTGCAACACACCCTCTATTGGCACTACACGCCCTCTATGGCACACACAGTGTCCTCTAAAGTCATCATGGGACTCTCTGGTAAGGACTTATCATATAATGTATTAATACTCTGGTGTCATTTTCTATCTTTTTATAATTTCTTAAGTTTGAATCTCAATATCTTATATCTGAATCTTAATCTCTTATCTCTAGATCTGTTCTTAATTTCTTATCTCTAAATCTTAATCTCTTATCTTTAAATCTGTTATCAAATTCTTTTCTCTAAATTTTAATCTACTATCTCTGACTTCGAATCTCTATTCTTTATCCATAACTAAATTTAACTCTGAATTGAAAATTTGATATTCTTATTGTCTAGATAAATCCTAATCTGAAACTCTAATTCACAAAATAACTTAATTAAGTCGTGATATGATATATATGACATATGAGTCTAAAGACTTAAGAAAATAACTAAATTTTAGCATAGAAATATTGAGAACATAAAAGTAATATAAATCTAAAATATCCCAAATATCTAAAATTTGAAAATTGGGCAACATGACTCAATCTGGATGAAATTTGATTGCTCAAACCATGATTGGAAATGAAACACTAAAGTCTGAAAGTAACTTAATCTCTAAGTTACTTTGTAGGAAGGTGTAGGTTGAATAATAATAATATTGAAACTCAATGCACATGGTCCACTTACCAGTTATAGTGAGAAATCCAATTATACTTTCAGGATGGTCAAGCGTTAGCTTTCCTAAAAATGAACATGATGCATATATCAAAATTATATCTGGAAATCCTAGATTGTGCTAATACACTTTCTAGGTCTTCTAATCTATGTTGGGATTTCTTTATGCATCATACACATGATTCCATCCTCTAATAAAATGGGATACGATCATGAATTCTCATAATATATGATCTCTAGACATTTACATCATAACTAATATCATCAATTCCTCAACCGCCTTAATTAACATCATTGCCTAACTTCTCTAACATTAAATTCTCATAGAATTTCAAGGATTTTCTACAATTTTTATCTCATCGCTTGATGACTCGAATTACCATAGTAACTCTAATGAGTGAATTCTTCATAATAAATTATCTCCATCAAAACAACTAAGATTAGATCATGTGTTTGTGTTTTAGAATTCATAATATATCACACTAACTTATCTCCTCAAATTCGGACAACACAATCTATTGCATAAACACCATTATCATATATATTTTCTTGCATTAAAGCCTTGTCCTATTAAACATCGTCAAAACAGCATTTTTATAATAATCTACTTTTTAATATCTTTTCAATGACATATTATTTTTCATGACTGAATGTCTAAGATAAAAGATACAGGTTTTTCAAAATTACCCCTTTCTAGAAGATATGGGCCATTCATCTTGAATCTCATGGATTACATCCCAGGTTTCTATTTTTTTCTTTCCTTCCCTCAGGTTCACGGGTCTCCTCCTTGGGTTTTCCTATCTAGAAACCTAGATTTGGCTAGCCCTTGTCACCTTCCTCTTCATTTATGTGTTTCTATGAGTGTGGCATCTTCCCTAGTTTGCGCGTCAAACGTTCCTTTGAATTTTCACCACTGTGTCGAGCTCTAGCAAAGGCTCCATGGCTGATTGGACTCCTCTATGATTATCCCATGATACCTGCCACTCACATATGAGCCTTCAAACAAGACTACTTTTTAGGAATAAAGAGAGTCCCCCATGTGGCGTCATTGTCTCTAAATCTCTCTTCGAGAAGACTTCTTTTTTACTCACTTTTATTGAATACAGAGGAAGATAACTCGACAAATATGTGATATCTCAAACCCCATGTTTTATAATGCATAGCTTCTCTGCGTTCTAGATCATTCTATTTCAAATTCTACGTTTTGATCGAAAATTGATTCTTAATTAGAATCAAAACTTCCTACACTCTTCCCTTCTCCAAAGAAGGAGGTTGTTATATCTTTCATTTTAGTATTTAATTAATTAATTTAGTTGGTTTTGGTGATAATGGATCAGATGTCTCCACTATTGACCATGTTTCTTTTACTTGAACACCCACACTATTGAGTCATTGACCATGTTTTTAAAAACTTGGACACTGTTGATTCACACCTAAGGTAATAGAAGTAAAACTAACGGTTTTTAATGTTATCCTTCCTTTCCAATTGTCAACATGGTACACATCATAATGAATTGTCCCCAAGAATTATACACATGTTCTTTTCATATATATTTTTCAAAGCATATTTCTTTTTCGTAAAATTTATACAATGTCCAAAAATTTTAAATAACATATTCTCATTATACAAATCAACCTACGTTTTAAAAAATCAAATGAACACCATAAACCTATGAAATTATATATATATATATATATATATATATATATATATATATCCTCATATTCAACAAAACACCCTATGGAGTACAATCTGGTGATATATTATTTTTGGACTCACATATATGGTAGTTTAGATCTCATTAAAGTTTCTTTTATCATATTTTACTGATCTCACATAAGACCATAAATTTATGGCAGCTAATGGAATACCAAGATGTATAACAATCGATGGATCTATATTTCTTTTTCATTAAGTCATAGCACATAATTAATGAGTTTGGTTTGACGCATTATTTCTCCATAAGAAAATATCAAGAAAATCCAAGAAATCTTTTTTTCATGTTCTCCTCTGCTTCTATTTTCAAAATCATAGTTTCAATATTACTAGATATCAACCACTTCATAATTAGTGTGATTTAAATTTGATAACAAATCTAACAATCTTGTGTACTTTCAAAATTTATTTACATTATCAAAACAAACACCCAAAAGTCATGCTATACTTTCCTATAAAACATCTTCCATACTACTTTCCTTATTTAAAAGAATTGAAGTAAAACTATGTTACCAATTAGCAATAGAAACCAATGAATGTTACTCAAAAATATAATGGTACTATCCTTAAGACCATTGTATCCCCTAAACTTTTTATTAAAATCCAGGAATCTCATTCTTATCATGTCTAACTATAATTTTAAATTCTACTTTATTATCATCTTTCAATCTCGAAAAAACATACATTTATCATCTCTCTAATTATTTGATTTATCCAGCCATTCACCACACATATTATCATCTTTCTTGAAGTGATTTCCTTATCTAACGTCAACAAAAAATCATAAAACGTGGACCACTACTATATTTTTATATAAGGTATATAAATAAGGTCTTTGAAATTTAAAATAAAATCATTTCATATTTTTAATCACTCATAATCCCTTTTTATGTAAATAATATACATATTATTTTTATATGAACATTATTAAAATCATAAACTTGGTCAGTATGTATTCTCATTATTTTGATGATGTGTATATATATACTTTTGGAAAAAAATAACTAACACGTGTAAATAGCCAAAATATCATTTTATGGTATTGTGATTATGGGCAATAAATAGGCTCAAAATGTGCGTATAGATCATTAGATCAATGTATCTTATGTGTCATGTATTTGTCTTGGGCCTCAAGGATTAAATTATATACATTTTGTTATTAAGAATTTGGGATGTTAGACCCACGTAGATGACTTGTTTGACCAGCCACAACTACCTGACTTTTCTCAAAGACTGAACTGAGATCCAGATCCCACCAGTTATGAGTTAAGAGTGAAGATATCCCAAAAACCACTTTCTGAACCCGCTATGGACACTATGAGTTTTTGGTTATGCCTTTTGGGTTGTCCAGTGCTCTAAGTGTGTTCATGAACCTCAAGAATAGTGTGTTCCAACCCTTCCTTGACACCTTTGTCATAGTGGTCATATATGATATCTTCGTCTACTCTAATTACCTAGAACAACACTATGAGAACCTATCTAAGGTCCTTGGTATCCTGAGAAATCAAAAGTTCTATGAGAAATTCTCAAAATATGATTTTTGGATAGACCGACTTATGTTCCTTAGTCACATTATATCTAGAGGAACCATTTTGGTGGACCTTGCCAAAGTAGCAGTTGTTCAAGAATGGCCAACCCCAAAGAATGCATCCAAGATTCATGACTTCCTAGGATTGGTTAGGTATTTTTAGTGATTCATTAAGGATTTCTCAAAGACTACTTTTCCCTTGAGTAAGCTCACTTAGAAGGACGATAAGTATTTTTGGTCTGACCTCTGTGAAGCACAATTTCAAGAGTTAAAGGAAAAGCTTACCTCAACCCCATCTTAACCATACCCTTGGGTAATGATGGTTTCATCATCTTCACTGATGCATCAAATACGGTATTAGGATGCATGTTAGAACACAATAAGCTTGTGATCGCCTTTGCTTCCATACAACTCAAGCCCAATGAGTTAAACTATTTGACCCACAATTTAGAACTTGCAGTAATTGTCTATGCCTTGTAGATTTGGATAAATTATCTATGTGGGGCTACCTTTAACATCCACACTGACCATAAGATCATGAGTACACGTTGACTTAGAAGGACCTGAACTTTTAGCAAAGGCATTGGATGGAATATCTGAAAGATTTTGATTTTACCATAGCCTACCACCCCGATAAGGCCAATGTGCTAGTTTGATTAACCAGTAGAAGAGATTGGAAGACTTTGGTCATTGGGCTCCACAACCTTTGGTGGACAAGATTCATCTTGCCAGTATCCAAATCAAGCCTGGCCTATTGACCAAACTTGTAGCGGCCCAGCTAGCCATCCCAGAGTTAGAAAAGATGAAGGATTCGATGGAAAATTCATATTTGGGTTCCTGAGGATTCACCCTTAAATACTCGTATCTTGCAAGAGGCTCATAGATCAAATTACACTATACCTCCCGAAACCACTAAGATGTTAAAAGACCTACAGCGGTACTTTCGGGGTGGTTAGGAATGAAGAGAGACATAGCCTCGTATATGGCTAGTTGTCTCACATGCCAGATGGTGAAGGTTGAGCACTAGTGATCGGGTGGGTTACTACAATCAATTGATATTCCCGAGTGGAAATGGGACTAGATCACTATGGATTTTGTGGTGGGTCTTACCAAGACAAGAAAAGGACATGATACAATATGGGTCGTGGTGGACCCCTTAGCCAAGTCGGCACAGTTCCTTGCCCTGAAGGCCACTACCAAGGTGTCAGACTTAGCTGAGTTTTACATTAGAGAGATAGTTCATTTGCATGGTGTTCTGAGTTCAATTATATCTTATCCTGACCCTAAGTTCACTTCAAAGTTATGGAAACAAGTTTAAGAGGAACTCGATATGAGGCTGAAATTCAGCACAACTTACCACCCTCAGACTGATGCACAGTCGAAAAGAATGATCCAAACCCTAGAAGATCTGTTGAGAGCTTGTGTCCTACATTGGGTTGGATCATGGGAGCAATACCTACCATTAATTATCTGAGTTCTCCTATAACAACAGTTACCAAGCCAATATCAGGATGTCTCCATGTGAAGCTCTTTATGGGAGGTTGTGTATGTCAACACTTCATTGGGATAATTTTGGTGAGAGGATCTTTCTTAGGCCATAGGAAATATAGTTATATGTTGACAAGGTTGCTTTTATTAAGAAGAGGCTAAAGAGATCTCAAGATCGATAGAAGTCGTATGTTGATACAAAGAAGACATATTTGCACTTTACTATAGGTGACCAAGTGTTTCTGAAAATCTGATCCGTCCGAGCTATTGTTAAAAATAGGAGAAAATTGAGTCCCTGATAGGTGGGTTCATTTGAGGTTCTAGAAAGGATTGGAGAGGAAACTTATCGTCTAGCTTTACCTCTATAGTATAGTATGATGTATGTGTTCCATGTGTCTAATCTGATGCGTTATGTGAAGGATCTTGCCCATGTGTTGACATGAACCAATGAAACTTCAAGGGAGGCTGACATACCCTGAGTCACCTATGAGGATATTGGATACCAAGGTGAAAGATCTCAGGAATAAAAAGATTGAAATGGTAAAAGTTATTTGGAATCACCATGGTGAGGATGAAGCCAAATGGGAGCTAAAGGTGGACATGGAAAATTCTCATCCAGAACATTTTGTATGATTAGTTGAATTTTGAGTAAAAAATTACTATAAGAGGAAAAGGATGTTATAACAAGGTTTTTCACATGACTTTACATATTTGAAATGCAAATAATTGATTGATAAGGATATGTTAGAAACTTGGTATGCCTGATGCAGCCCTATTTTATTGGTTCATCTTGTGTCATATTTCATTTCAATCACATCTATACCTGTTAGATTACATACTATTTCCCCTAATATGCATATTTGTGTAAAATTCACTTATGGACATTATTTGCATGTTTTTCAGGCATTTGGACCACACTTGGATGGAACAAAGAGAAAAGGAGTGATCCTAGGGTTTCTCTACCCTTGGAGAGGCCTAAAGTGGAGTCTGAGGCTCCCTCAACCTACCCCTAGTGGCCAAATCTCCATTGAATCGAAGATGTCCAAGAATGAACAAAGAATCAAGTCAAAGTGTTGCAGTAGAGACCACCACGACTGTGGTACATCAGAACGGTTGTGATGGCTCTTCCAAAATCAAGAGAGTCAACTTCAAGCAATGTAAGAATCACCATGGTCGTACCACTCAGAATGGTCATGGTAGATGGACCCAGAATGGTCGTTCCACCTTACACGGTCGTGTTGCAGTAGAGGCAGAATGGCCGTGGAGTAGAGAACAGGAAGACACATCCAAGCCACCACGGTCATGGTGACCACCACAGCCATGCTACCCTTGCCCCACCATATTTTTGGTGACCACCACGGTTGTTCTACCCTTGCCCCACTACAGTTGTGGTGACCACCACGGTCGTGCTACTTCATGTACAAAATTGACTAAGTTATTGTGATTTTTTCCCATTTCTCACCATGGTCATTCTACTCCACCATGACCATTCTGACCCCACTCCACCATGGCCGCAGTGCCCACCATGACCTTTCTACCCATCGAAACCTAGCTACTTTTGCACTGCATTTCTCACTTTACCCCTACTTGACATATTACTTCCCCCACACCTACATATACCTTGAGGGAAGCTGGAGTCAAGCCTTGACCACCTTCTAGCTCCCCATTTTCGCATTCCACCCATTCCACTCCATTTCCACCTCCATTCCACTCCATTTCCACCACCAAAACCCTAGTTTTCTAGTGTTTTGACCCTATTCCATCATCATCCCATGTCCTTGCACCTTGGAAGAAGGAGGAGTCTTATAATAGATGAAGACGGGGATTACTCCATCTACACTGAGCTCCATGGATTCTTCTACCTCTTTCTTCTTTATTTTTGTATTTTGCATCTCTATGAGTATCTAGACCCCTTGGGTGAGTTGTTTGGGGTCAAAAATGTTACTTTGATACCATGTTGGGGGAAATGATATGTAAACATTATAATTTCATATGCTAATTATTATGTTATATTTCTATCTCACTCCCATGAATTTCTTATTGGTTTGTTCTTGAAATCACCGAGGAATATAGCGAAATTGCTCATCTGTGTGAATTCTGGGATTTTCTTCTAGGTCCAATTCATGGATCCCTAGCTAGACACCTATCTTACTACATGCTAACTAATTATTCTAACCCCAATTGATAGATCTAAGTATCTAGATTAGATGAATTTAGTGTGCTTATCATGGAGATTTCTCAAGGATAGAATGTGGGTGACGGGAGGCCTAAAACCTCACTTCCATTCCCATTACTAACCTCATCCCCTAATCATCCTAAGATAATCTAACATAGAAACCTAGGCTTGTTTAGACTCTAATTGAATTGCACCTAAACCCTAACTGAAGTGAGCCGTGCAAGGATAGTATGGGTTGTTAGGGACTAGTTCCCCTATACAAAACCTAGCATATCCATGGTTAGTTAGTAGTTTAGGATAATTCATTAGACACTAGCTTGTTGTTTGGTTTGATAATCTAAATGAACATATATCACCCCCAACCTAATTGATAAGTGCATCCCCCACACATCCCATGCATCCCTTTAGTGATTTAAAACCCTAATTGCCTTCTTGATTAGATAGTATTAGCTTAGTTAGCTCTTTACTTTCTTAGTTAGATTCTTGCCTTATTCTTTCTTTGTTCTTGCTAGCTAGGTCTTTAATTGCTCTTGTGCTTAGTTTGCTAGCTTAGTGTAGTGTACACCTTTCCTTGCTTGCCTTGTCTTTTCTTACTTAGTAAAATTAACTATCTAGGGTTAACTTAAGTTTTGATCTTATTTGTCTTCCCTTTTACTTGCTTGTTCATCATTAGTGTAATCATCAAATCAAAATTTATACCCTTCAACCCTAGACTATGCAATAGGAACCTAGCCCAAAACTAACCTAGTTGTAGTGCCCCCTTTTCTCCCCATGGATCGACCCTATATTTGCCACCCTCCTATACTACAACATGACCATGTGCGCTTGTGGGTGTAGTGTTTTAGTAGAAGTAGGTGTGTTGGTTTAGGTATTTATAAATTTTGTAAGTTATCCCATCGTGTGTCCCGATCTCGTGGGACGCATCTAGTCAAGTCCCAATTGATTAGTGTATGCACCTCTGGTGGGACGCACCAAGCTTTCTGGCACTGTTTTCAGGGAGAGAGGCACGCAACCTAGCTAGTTAGTTTTGCTTTGATCTTTTCCTACTGCCCTCATCATTGCTATTTTTTATTCTTTACTCATGACATTCTTTGTACATATTGGTTTGCTAACTTGTTTTCTTTTGTTTGGTTGTTCTTTGTGCATGTGGCAAGTACCTAAGGGAAGATAAGATGGAAGGCCAAAATGCACCTCATGAGCCACTTAAAGATTACTTCATGCCTAGAAACTTCAAATCTCCAATTGCTAGTAGAGTTGATCAAATGCCATGGGAGCAATTCTCCATCCCTTCAGGTCTTCTTAGTCTCATGTCTGCCTTCTGTGGATCAAAGAGTGAGAACCCCTATAAGCACTTGGTCTCATTTCTTGAAGTATGCTACACATGCAGGATGCTGACGGCTAGTGATGACACAATCTGGTTGACCTTGTTCTCTTTCTCCCTCAAAGACAAAGCCAAAGATTGGTATGATTCAAGGAGGGACATCGTGAGTTAGGAAGAGATGAAGAATGCTTTCTTGAGGCAATTCTACTTTATAGAAAGGTTAACACAAATGCGGTGTACCATAGTGAGTTTCAGTCAAATGGGCAATGAATAGCTTCATGATGTTTGGAAGAGATTTAAGAAGATCTTGAGAGAATGCACGTACCATGAGATCCCTTTGTGGAAGCTAGCTCAATCATGCTACTCTGGTCTATCTCTAAAGGATCAAGCTATAGTAGATTCTTCTTGTGGACGAGTCTTCATGTCTAGGCCACCTGAGGAGATATGGTCATTGTATGAGAAGCTGGCAGAAGGTTCAAGAATCTGAGCTTCTTGCATGATGAATGATGGTGATTGTGCCTTTGGTGTGACATCTCCAGTTCATGGTGATTCAAACCCGCAAGTTATGAAGATTTTTGGTGACATGGTGAGCTTCATGAAGAACCAAGTGAAAAATGTTATGTGCCACTTGGTCAATTCTATTGAGTTCTATGGTGAAGAAAAGAAGACACATCACTCATATAGCTACCAGGAACCACAAAGTCCAAGATATAGCTCAAGGTTTGAGGAAGAGGTTCTCTCTAGGTTAACAAGATTTGTTAATGTCCAAAAGAATGTTATAACGCTCGAGGAGAGGATAGAGCAGCTATCTTTCATACTTCATCTCCAAGAAGAAAAATTGTCTTCAAAACCCATCTTGAGTTTCAATGAAGCAAGTGGACCAATGCCTTCTTCATAAGTTTTCTATAGTCCACCTCCCATGCAAGTGCAGCCCATATACCACTTCCAAGGCCATCCAAAGCCTTACAAACCTCCTCCCCCTCCATCACCACAACTTTCCAACTAATTCACCTTCCAACCTCAATTTCCCCCTCCACCTCAATGTCAATACCAAGTACCACCTCCACCTCCTCCATAGACACAACTAGCTCCCCCTCTCCACCATGAGAAAGTAAGTGATGTGATAGTTCTAAGGAGTGGGAAATTTCTTGAGCAGCCCGCAAGTCAAAGAAAGGTCGATAAAGCAAAGCAAAGGCAGCCAAGTGGTGAAACTGTGATTGAGATTGCCGAAGATGATTCTGTGATACCTCCTGTGGAGTTTGTGATACCATGTGCTCCACCTCACACTCCATTTGCAGGTCCCACCATCCCTAGTGTTCAGCCTCCAAGCAAGGACAAAGTTGGTGAGCCACCATTCATTGAAGTACTAGATTAGCCACCCCAAGTAAGGAGGAGACAAAAGAGCAATGTTGACATTCTTGAGGTGTTTCGCCAAGTGAAGGTCAAAATTCCACTGTTGGATGCTATCAAGCAGATCCCATCATATCCCATGTTTCTTAAGAACTTATGCACAGTGAAGAGAAGGTCAACGGGGAGGATACCAAAGAGACTGAACAATTGAGTTCAATCCTCCAACACTCACTTCTGGTGAAGAGGAAAGACCCAGGAGCCCCAATCATACCTAGATACATTGGGGGACATCACAGAGAAAAATTCCTACTTGATTTGGGATCTAGTGTGAATTTGATGCCATGTAGTGCCTATGTTGAGCTAGGCTCAGGAAAGTTGAAACTGGCCCATTGCACTCTCCAATTGGCAGACTATTCCATCAAGGTGCCAAGAGGAAGGGTGGATGATGTTTTGGTGATGATAGATAAGGAAAGAGGCACAGTTTTCCTGACGGATCTCATTATTCTTGACTTGTAGCCAGACGATAGAAAGATCCCCATCATCTTGGGAAGACCATTTTTTATACATGTTCGCAGTGGCATAATGATAGTCTCTTTCATGGATATGAAGATAAAGATCAACATAAACAAGTCCTCAACCCGATGAGTTCGAGATGAGGATATTGGACATGGTCACTTCAAGAGTCTAATTGGTCATTTAAGAGGAGGAGATTTGGACAAAATATTTTATGACAACTATGGTGATCAAAGGTATGAGGAGCATAGGTTGAGTGTAAATGAGAGATGCATTTATTGCAAGAATGGGCACATGAGGATGCCAAATGGATGAATGATTGAAGAATCACTAAGAAGCACAGCTGAAGGCATGAAACTAAGCACTTGTGGGAGGCAACCCACATAGGTTTGGGAATTTTTCACCCAACCTTCCATTTTTGATACTTTAGGTTATTTTTACACTTTTCTAAGAAAACACACACACTTGTTTTTAATAGTTTTGTTTATTTTTAAAATGTGCAGGTGAAAACATGTTGAAATGGGAAAAAATAGATGAAATTTAGACAAAGAATTCATGAAAAAATCACTTTGGATCAAAGAATTGGTGTTTTGATGAGATTTAACTTGAAATGAACTACCACAGTACTCACCATGGTTGTGGTGTCATGGAATGGTTGTGGTAGTACACTCAAATCAATAGAGAAATCAAAAAATTAAAGAACTGAGGAACAGACTCAGCATGGTCGTGCAAGGCAGCACGATCGTGTAGCTATCTAGTCAGAATGGTTGTGTGGGGCACCACAGTCGTACAATAGGTAAGCAAACACAACAGTGTTGCAGCCTGATCTAGTACTTAACTCAGCAATCTAATTTTGTTCATTTCACTTGCTCATTCACCATTGAGTGACAAAACATACGTTCTGCGTGCAAGAGCAACTATGCAGCACTGCACCAGCCCCATTCCATCCTCGATTCCTCCTCAAAACACCCCCAATCCATCCCAAATCATCTCCCTACCATTTTCCCTACCTTCATCCATCATTTTCATCCAATTTCACCAACCAATATCTCCATTTTCTCTCCATTCCGCCCCCCACATACATAGAACTACACAAATCCTTAAAACCGCACGTTTCTCCACAAATTTCAGTCAAAGATGAAGAAAATGGCTAAGAAAGTTGTGTCTAGGACCAAGGAGGTCATTTTCTATGGACGCCGACCCAAGAATGTGTCATCTTCAGCTCCATTGGCATTCCTAGATCTCCCACCACCATCGTCAACCTCCAATTCACAAAGAGAATCGCCACATATAGAGGCGACTATGGATCCCATGATGGAGGAGTCCTCTAGATTACCTAGAGGATGTGGGATAGCACCCTGGCAGTCTGTTTCCTCTAGAGAAGCACCACCGCCATCAGCGCCTCGACCATCTACATTAGTAGCTAGGGCATCGGCTTTGACGCGTCCTTCGACATTTGTAGCACCACAACCATAGCCGAGAGCACGAAGACAACTACTTCTAGATGATGAAGATGAGGCAATGCCAGATGCACAACAGGAGGGTGTACATGAGGCACATCTTGAGGCAACACCTGAGGGTAAGAGCAAGAAGGTGAAGAATCCAAAGCACCCATAGTGCCTGACACAATGAGTGATTGCCACTTGCTATGCTTGCTAGGAGACGATGGAGACTTTGGGCATCTTTGATTATTTTTCAGGATAACTTGGAACATGTTGGGTTATTTGAGGTGTTGACCACAGTCCAGGAGACTTAAGTTGAGCTTACACAAAAGTTCTTTGCAACCCTAGAGAAAGTCTCACAGGATGTCATTAGTGTCATTTTAGGGAATGGCACTTACCTTATCACTACATCTTTTCTCACTGCATTTTCACTCCAACCCCTGAGGTAGCAGAATTACTTGATCAAGGGAGCACAAATAGAGAAACCACTATGAACTATACAGCCACGTGGAAGAGTCTTATAGGGCAAAGAAACTTTATGGCAAGAAAATCAAACACAAGTCTGATTCACAATCCCATCTTGAGATACATTCAGAAGGTCTTGGCGAACACCATCTTCGCCTGGTATGAGAATCATGGTAGTTGTACAAAGAAAGACCACTTTGTTTTGGGATGGATGGTGCATGGAAAGCATGTAAATTTGGGGTTTCTCATCATTGATCGCATGAAGACAATCTCGTCAAAGAGAAACAATCCTTTTATTATGGGAGGAATGTGACCTCAATTGTTCTGGCCTTGGAGAATGATGTATCTAGGTACATCAAGGAAGAAGGAGGGATGCTTGTGTACATGCACTACTTGATGCGCTCATCCATGATTTTAGTGATTGATCAGAAGATTATCTAGGTACATCAAGGAAGAAGGAGGGAAGCTTGTGGACATGCACTACTTGACTCGCTCATCCATGATTTTAGTGATTGATCAGAAGATTTTCTACGAGGTCAACAATCCTTATGTAGGAGTTCCACTAGAGCTCCCCTACCATGACACACCTCTCCTAGAAGGGTGTGGTTCATCTCCGAATTTTTTGGATATCTTGAGGAGGTGGAAAGAGGAGCATCTTAGAGACACAAGGTAGCAGCAGCTTAGAGGTCTGTCTGAAGGACTTGGAGAGTCAGAGGCAGTTGATGAGAGGAGGAGGATAGTGGAGGAGAGAGAGACATGTAGGGTGAGGCAACATGAGGTGAAGACATCACAGTAGCCACAATAGCCTTCAGTGAATGTATATGACATGTCGACTATACATGTGCAGTTGGAGGGCATTCAGAGCACACAGGAAAGGATTCTTATGGCACATGAGGGTTATTAGTGCATGCAAGATTTGATGTGGTTGGATCATCAATAGATGCACTATCAGATCTATCACATGTATTAGTTTCAGCATGCCTTGGCACAGAGGAGCCCCCAGTGGGGGGAAGATTGGTGGGGCACACTGTCTGCACACCAGGATTCCTACCTGCCACCGTAGTCGGATTACTGGGGCACTTACTACCAGCATCCTCCACCATAAGGAGTACCACCAGTGGATCCGCCATAGTGATCATCTACCCTAACACTCCTATACTTTAGTGTCATGTTGAGGATAGCATGATTTAAAAGTTTGGGGTGGTACAGCGATGTGCCCTTTTTCTCTTTTCACCCTTTTTGTATTTCACCTACCATTTAGTTTTATTTTCTTGTTTTGTTTTCCTTCTCTTCCTATCTAGATTAGATTTTACCTACTTTGCATGCTTCCATATCATATGGCTTACTTTCTATCACTTTTGGCGTAATTTTTTTATAAAAAAAACTCTTTTTGCCATGCATTGCACATCATGTAGATTTTTAGTAATTTTTGCATGTTTCAACTAGGATTTACTTGTTTTTTGCTTTATGTTCCATAATGAAGGATTAGATGTGATTGAAGGAAACTCAACACCATTTTGGAAAATTTTGCCCAAATTTAGAATTTCTTGCCCTAAAAGTGTGATTTGACCCAATCTCTACTTATTTGATTGAAAATGAAGACCTTGGACAAATGCAAGTGAATTATCATGGTGTATTTCTATATTGACTCAATCTTGACTTTTTACTTATGAACAACCTCTCTCATGATTGTGAATTTCTTGGTTGAATTGTGATTGAAGCAAGTCACAAACTATGGCGAACAACTCACAAAAACAAGATTTACTTAAGCGGAAGCGATCATTTGCAGTGGATTACTAAAAATCAATAAAAATTAAAACCTTTTTCAAAGAGATTTAATCATAGGAAAACGCTTTCAATGAGAACCAATGTATTACATTTACATCCTGGTTCATAAGTACATATCTTGTACCATCTCTTCTCGAGGTTTACAACATCAACTGCCTTATTAAAAGCTAAACACAGACAGCATAAGAACCTCGAGGCATCAAGCCAAAATCTCAAAATGATTCATTAAAAGCACTAACTATTAACTTTGAGGACCTGAGAGTACAGAGACGACACATAGGACTTCTATCTATAAGACACGACAGACAATACACTCCACCTGAGTTGTCACTGTTGTCCCTATTGTTGTTGATGTACTTCCTTGGCAAGATGTTCTCAGTCTCCTCCATGCTTGTCCACCTAAAAATGTTGGATCCCACGGGGGTGAGATAATTGTAATTGCCCCAACGAGAGATATAACTCTCCGCCAAAAACATTATTATTGCAGTTTGATGATATAAAACTGAGCAGAGGATAAGTAGTTTAAATCATTCTCATCCTTTAAAGCATTGCAACTATTTATGATAGAACAATAGATCATCTATTCTCTTAATAAGGAATAGGCAGAACATCTATATCATTTGTCCATCACATTATACCATCATGTCAAACTTCTCTTGTGACACTCATTCTCTTCATATGTCACCCATGTGACATTCTTGTTTCAATCTGTTGGCCTTATCCAATCTGCTAAACATATATGGGATTATATCTACCATGTAATCATATATCATTAATACATGTATTGGGGTATTACCAATCTTGTATCATCATTACAGGCATTGGATTATTACCAATCTTGTGTCATCATTACAGGCATTGAGCCTCTGCCAGGTATTGGACTCTTCCAAACCTGATTACACTGCTAGGCATTAGACACAACCAATCCTGATTTCACAGCAAGACATTGGACTTTAACCAACCCTGATTACACAACCAGGCATTGGACTTTAACCAACCCTGAATACACATCCAGGCATTAGACTTTAACCAACCCTAATTACACAGCCAGGCATTGGACTCTAACCAACCCTGAATACACAGCCAGGCATTGGACTTTAACCAACCCTAATTACACAATCAGGCATTAGACTTTAACCAACCCTGATTACACAGCCAGGCATTGGACTCTAACCAACCCTGATTATACAGCCAGGCATTGGACTCTAACCAACCCTGATTACACAGCCAGGCATTGGACTTTAACCAACCCTAATTATACATCCAGACATTGGACTTTAACCAACCCTGATTACAAGCTTCATGCCTCTGCCAGGTATTGGACTTTAACCAAACCTAATTACACCGCCAGGCATTAGAATTTAACCAACCCTGATTACAGGCTTCATGCCTCTGCAAGGTATTGGTCTTTAACCAAACATGATTACATATCTCATGTTCACAGCTCATGGAATATAAATTCCTTTAACTCATCATTGATCATCACATCCTTCTCTAGGCTTTGAACCCTGAGGTTAGCTTTCATAGATTTTCACATTATTTATTGAATGCAATAGTTCCTTTTATTAAGTTTATTAAAACATTATCATTTCTTATAATAAACTTTATTATCATCTTGGTACCTCTCACTATACCACAATTGTTCTCATGGCTCATAAGGCCCATAAAGTATCTTGTCACCTCTCACTAGGAAACATCTAAACATATGGATCACAAGGCCATTATTCATCTTGTCACCTCTCACTAGGTAACAATAACATATTACCTCATGTAATACAATAGTAACACGACTATTCCCTCAATAGGGTTAGGGCTTACTATTTAAGTCACATTAGGGTTTCTCATGTCCCATTACCCAATTTAGGGTTAGGGTTTTCCCATCTCACATTAATTAGGATTTCATACTTATCCAATCAACCTTAATATATTTCTCCACACCTCTAGTAACATCCATTAACATCTCGAGTACTCAATCATGTTTATTACTTTTAACATTTATCATTAAATGATTATCAATACAAGGTATGAGTTCATTTCTCATCCTTATCATGGTATGATTACATCATACTCATTAATTTGGATTAACCCCATTCTCAAGGTATATTAGACTATACTTATCAAAGTATACCAAACTCATTACATTTCATTGTAACAATTTACATAACACACTTCATGTGTTTCTTGTCCAAGTATATTGGATTTGAGATGCATCAAGGTATATCAACCCTGGAATGCTAAAAGTGATATATATCATATCTTGATGTATCACTTTCCTCATCACTTCCATTTACTTGAGTTATCAACTTATCTTGTATTAAGGTATTTCCCATCTTAATACTTCCATCCACTAACCTATCACTTTTACCATGAAGTGCATAGGTCACACACAAGAATGGTCCAGCTATCTTCAGTGATATGGACTCATTTTAGGTTACGACGTTTCTTACTATAAAGTTGTCTATAATCAACCATTTGGGATATTTCACCTTTATAAGGCATTACCCACTATTTTAGTATTAGGGTTGTTTCATACCATTACCTAGTAATTAGGGTTTTGGTTTATCATCATATTGCCCAAGATTAGGGCTTCATGTATTATAACTCAAAATTAGAGTTTCCCATACCTTTACCATGTATTAGGGCTCCTCATCATACAATTGCATAGGGTTTCACATGGCATCACCCTCAATTGGGGTTTCACATGGCATCACCCTCAATTAGGGTTTCACATGGCATCACCCTCAATTGGGATTTCACATGGCATCACCCTCAATTGGGGTTTCTCATGGAATCACCCTCAATTAGGGTTTCTCATGGAATCACCCTGTATTAGGGTTACATCCTTACCCTAGATTAGGGTTACACCTAGCATTGCCCTAGATTAGGGTTAATGTTCATCAATCTTCTTAATTATGATTTCATGATCACTTCATCAAAGATCATACCCTAAAATATTAGTTTAATCATATTGAAGGTGTTTGAGGCCTATCCATTACATGATTCTCCTACATGTATGGATTCCTCTCTCGCTCATCCTCTCTAGGATGTTGACTATGTCAAACTTGGATAAATTAGGTCAACCAATCCTTTAATTAAATACATTCAATTAGGGTTGACATAGTGTATTGAAATATTGCTTATCTAAGCTTTAAGGATTAACTCATCTAGGGTTACCAATCACTTGGTACCTTAAAGGTAAACCCCAATGATTATCTTTGAGATAAATCAGTGACAACCATAGGGTCATTTTATCTTTCATCACCTTGGGTTTCCAATTGACTTAACCACATTGAAACATCCAAACGTTCTTGACCATTGATGCTCCAAACGGTTTGAAGCTGAATGGACTTGGGTCTCCAAACAGTTTGAGATCGTTTAGACCCAAACGGTCTTATGATCATTTGGTCCAAACCCTCTCAAAATCGAATGGACCAAAAAGGTCTTTCAACATTTAATCAATTCAAGGTTTCAATCAATAATATTACTATCAATTGAGTCTTTGATTCACTCATCAATTGAACTATTGAATCACCCTTCAATTATACCATCAATTAGGGTTTTGAACCCAATTGAACTAGGATTTATAATCAAGAAACCATCACTTAGGGTTTTGAAATCGAGGAACCTTCAATGATTTACATTGTGAAACTGATTCAATTGAAATCAATGAATCATCATCAAATTATGATATGACCTGACCTAAAACGGTATTGAGGTCGTTTGGATAACCTCCAAACGGTCTTGAGACTGTTTGCCCCATCCATCATTGCAATTTTGTGAGATTCAATTAGGGTTTAGATCATTAGATTGATCATCAATTGAACAATTGATTGCATTTCAATTTACCATCTCTGGTCCTTCAATTACTCAACCATACTCAACCCTAATCCTCCAAACGGTCTTGAGACTGTTTGGGTGACCTCCAAACGGTCTTGAGACCGTTTGGGTTAATCAACCCAAAATTTTAAATCAATCAATTGAAATTTCAGCACTTAACCCGATTAAGGTTTCTAATTGGAGGATTGTCCATACATTGAATTAATCAATTGAATCCATTGGATCATCATCCAACATGTACTACGGTCCTGACCTCAAACGGTCAACCCATATGAACGGTCAATCCTTCCAAATGGTTTGGGATCCAAACCTCCAAACGGTTTGCAAACCGTTTGGTAACCAAACAGTTTGATGAAACCGATTGGACCATATTGTTGAAACTGTTTGCAACAGATATTTGGGGAGGAGTGTGATTATGATGATGTAATCATCATAAAGCTCTAAACCCATGAAACGTTTTGTGATTTTCATGGTGATTGCATCAATCAACCAAATAAAATTTCAAGAATGAAGAAAGGATCAACAATTGATAAGGAATTGAATGCAATAACAATATTAAGGGTTCAAGTTATAAAACCCACCTCCAAAGGAGTTTCAAAGCTTCAAGATACACGTATGTAATGGTTTATGCAACTCCTTAAACTATCCCCAAGCTCGTCCTCAAGTCTTTGAGTGAAAAGAAAGGCTAGGGTTGAAGATTGAATGGAGAAAAGAAGAAATCCATCATTTATTTTTTATTTCCACCATGAAATCATGGTTGAAAGTTAAGAAGCTTACCTACAGATTGGAACTCGTCCTCCTGTTTCTCCTTAGCCCCCTTGGTCGTTTTGCAAGCAAAGAATGAAAGTGGGTTTGAAATTCCCCTTTCAAGCTATGGATAAATGAGCTTATATGCATTTTTATTAAATTCATTTCAAGAGAGAGAAAGTAGGGGATAACTCCTCCATATCCTTGCCATTTGCCCCCTTCTCTTCCTTAGATACGAGGCTATCTTCCTTGCCTATTATTACTCTCAATTATCCATGATTTAAAGAAAAGCAAATTAAGCACCTTAAATCATATTATAATAATATCCACAAGTGAGTGGATATTTCTTTTTCTTTTAATAATGTGAGTGAGTTATCCATTTCCTTTGCATATTTTCGTGCCTTTGCAAGGCACATGGTCGTCCATTCTTTTGCAAAATTATCCCTCACCTTTTGGTTGAAGGGCTCTTCAATTAATATATTTATTTTTGCATTAAATAGAAATAAAGTTCCAATTATGCTTAAATCTTGATTATTTTAATATCAAGATTCTCTCTCCTCCAAAGTGATTCAAATGAGGCACCCCTCTCATTTTCAGAATAATTAGGGACCCTCTAAGAGTGATATTTTTCATATTGAACCCTAGGTTTTGGGTAAATTGCACATTACACCAAAACTAGGTTTTAATGCACAAACATTGCTTTATCAGCTCTTTCTTAGTACTCAGGCTACAACAAGCCATACTACTGCATCATTTTCATCCTTATGATGCTTCAACACTTGAGGAACATCTTATCATGTAACATTTGCAATTTAACCCCTCAACATGGGTAATTGCACTTTAGTCCAAAATAGGCAAAACATTATTTCAACATTGTTCAAAAAGGACTAAAATTGAAATATAAGTTCCTCTTAAACCTTAATTACTTTTCAAAAGATAAGAACAAGCTTATAATTGTCTTTCTTAAACAGAACACCTAGGGTTAAAGCATAACCCAGGTCAGGGAAGTTACAAATTATAAACCCCTAACAAGGATTTCGTCCCCGAAATCCCAGATAAAGGGAGACAGATATTATTCATATATCATCTCATCAAGTCTCATAACATCTAAATGTCATGTTTATTCAAGGCATAAACCCCTAACATATGATGTCCATGCTATATTATATAACCGATCTTATTTCACAGTTAACCACTCCAGGTGGTCAACATACTTTATCTGATACCAAAATCACTTACCTTGGTATCCATTACATGTGCTGGAAACACATCACATATTCATCTTTGTTTCATCCTGGGACATTACTTGTTACACACATCTTTTTCTTGTAACCCAAGTCCAAGACAAACTGATACTTTTTCCTAAGTATCCATCAAATCAACATTTTTAATTGTGCACATCAAGTATCCTAAGACCCACTTGATTGCCATGTCCCTGAAAGGAAAGAAAACAAAGAATCATATTCTTCTTTTGTTTATAAGTTGATTTATAATTAAATCAAATTCCTTCATATATCAATTAGAATGTGGTAGAAATATCCATGCCACATCTCCTTCTTGATTAGGCTGCTTTGGATTGTTTTAGAATGATTACTTGATTAGAGTAATAAAAAAGATAACAATCTAGGTATGTCATACTTACCTTGCCTTCAATAGATGAATACTTGGCCAGGGTATTCAAGAACTGAAATTAGGTAGTATGCATTATTTTATTTTATGTTTTCATTTCTTTAAATTTGATATATTTAATATCTCAGATTTTCTCTGAGTTCCTTTTTCATTTCTTCTCTTCCTTATAGAAGAAAGAGAAATTTCAAAACATATGAAAGAATATTAAACTGAACACAAGTTTTCATTCTACTTATCTCTTCCTCATATTCTAAAGGATTTTATAGATGAACTAAACAACAACTACCCTTCTTATAGTAGAGAGTGCAAGATCATTCAAAATAGAAAGTTCTATCTTGACATGTCTACTTATTATAAGTTATCTAGTATCTTGTCTGTTGAGTCACATCATCACTTTCTATTTGGACATTGCCACCTCAAATGTCCTCTCTATCCACATTTATAGCAAGCTCGAAGCCTATTAGGTGACTGCTGTTTAGGTGCACTATATTGTACTTGAGTCGGTACTACTGAAATCTTTGATTGTTTAGTACCACCAATTCCTTGTTCCTGTGACTGTTTAGACTTCCTTTTAATGTTTGTCTCATGTTTCTTTGTCATAGACCCCTATATCCTTCGAATTAACTCCACAAATGTGACAAACCTCTCTCTACTTTCTAGGGATGATGCCGGAATAGACATTTCATCATTCAGTCCCTTCTCAAAATGTTGAATCTTTTCTTCCTCAGTAGCAGCCATTTGAGGACAAAATCACAAAATTTTCATAAACTTAACCTCATATTCATTTATCGACATGACTCCCTGTTGAATATTCTCAAACTGTGAGATCTTTTCATCTAAGTATGTCTTTGGAAAATACTTATTGGTGAATTCTCGACGAAATTCCTCCCAACCAACCTCTTCACCATTCCTTTTTATTTCTTCAATAGCCCACCAATATCCAGCACTACCCTTCAAAAGGTATACAGCATGTTTAACTTTGTCAGCCTCTGGGATACTAAGGATCTTAAAAACTTTCTCTAATTCAGTGAGCCATAAATCAGCATCTGCTGGGCCAGATGTCCCAGCATATTCTATGGCTCCAACACGACGTAATCGTTCAAAAGTCTTACCAGACCCATATCCCTCATTGGGAGTTGGTGCCCTGGGTGTCGGTGTTGGAATCTAGTCTGTTATATGCATTACTGTAGTCATTAATTTCCCAAAAAGAGTAGAAAAATCTGGGTTTCTCATCATGACTTCATCAACAGGGGGATTCTCAGGCACTGTTTCTTCTCTTGCCTGATCCCTGGCACCTTCTATTGGTGCAGCAACATTGCTCTCAGCAACGTGTTCCTCATGTTCTCCCGACATCTTGGAGTTATATATCTTCTTCTGCATAAGCAGAAGGCACTATAAGATACACTGAGGTACACTTAGAACAGACTCGATACCTTAGTCCTATGTCTCTGTAGACTCAGCAAACCTAGAGCTCTGATACCACTAAATTGTGGCGAACAACTCACAAAAATAAGATTTACTTAAGCGGATCGATCATTTGTAGCGGATTACTGAAAATCACTAAAAATTAAAACCTTTTTCAAAGAGATCCAATCATAGGAAAACTCTTTCAACAAGAACCAATGTATTACATTTACATCCTGGTTCATAAGTACATATCTTGTACCATCTCTTCTCAAGGTTTACAACATCAACTACCTTGTTAAAAGCTAAACACAGACAGCATAAGAACCTTGAGGCATCAAGCCAAAATCTCAAAACGATTCATTAAAAGCACTAACTATTAACTCCGAGGACTTGAGAGTACAGAGACGACACATAGGACTTCTATCTACAAGACACGACAGACAATACACTCCACCTGAGCTGTCACTGTTGTCCCTGCTGTTGCTGATGTAATTCCTCGGCAAGATGTTCTCAGTCTCCTCCGTGCTTTTCCACCTAAAAATGATGGATCCCACGGGTGTGAGACAATTTCAATTGCCCCGGTGAGAGATATAACTCTCCGCCAAAAACATTATTATTGCAGTTTAATGATATAAAACTGAGCAGAGGATAAGCAATTTAAAGCATTCTCATCTTTTAAAGCATTGCAACTATTTATGATAGAACAATAGATCATCTATTCTCTTAATAAGGAACAGGAAGAATATCTATATCATTTGTCCATCACATTATACAATCATGTCAAACTTCTCTTGTGACACTCATTCTCTTGATATGTCACCCATGTGACATTCTTGTTTCAATCTGTTGGCCTTAGCCAATCTGCTAAACATATATGGGATTATATCTACCATGTACTCATATATCATTAATACAGGTATTGGGGTATTACCAATCCTGTGTCATCATTACATGCATTGGATTATTACCAATCATGTGTCATCATTACAGGAATTGAGCCTCTGCCAGGTATTGGACTCTTCCAAACCTGATTACACTGCCAGGCATTGGACACTACCAATCCTGATTTCACAGTCAGGCATTGGACTTTAACCAACCCTGATTACACAACCAGGCATTGGACTTTAACCAACCCTGATTACAAAGCCAGGCATTGGACTTTAACCAACCCTGATTACACAGCCAGGCATTGGACTCTAACCAACCCTAATTACACAACCAGGCATTGGACTTTAATCAACCCTAATTACACAGCCAGGCATTGGACTTTAACCAACCCTGATTACACAGCCAGGCTTTGGACTCTAACCAACCTTGATTACACAGCCATGCTTTGGACTTTAACCAACCCTGATTACACAGCCATGCATTGGACTTTAACCAACCCTGATTACACAGCCAGGCATTGCACTTAAACAACCCTGATTACAGGCTTCATGCTTCTGCCAGGTATTGGACTTTAACCAAACTTGATTACACTGCCAGGTATTAGAATTTAACCAACCCTGATTACAGGCTTCATGCCTCTGCCAGGTATTGGTCTTTAACCAAACCTAATTACATAGCTCATGTTCACAGCTCATGGAATATAAATTCCTTTAACTCATCATTGATCATCACATCCTTCTCTAGGATTTGAACCCTGAGGTTAGCTTTCATAGCTTTTCACATTCTTTATTGAATGCAATAGTTCTTTTTATTAAGTTTATTAAAACATTATCATTTCTTATAATAAACTTTTATCATCATCTTGGTACCTCTCACTATACCACAATTGTTCTCATGGCTCATAAGGCCCATAACGTATCTTGTCACCTCTCACTAGGCAACATCTAAACATATGGCTCACAAAGCCATTATTCATCTTGTCACCTCTCACTAGGCAACAATAACATATTACCTCATGTAATACAATAGTAACACGACTATTCCCTCAATAGGGTTAGGGCTTACTATTTAAGTCACATTAGGGTTTCTCATGTCCCATTACCCAATTTAGGGTTAGGGTTTTCCCATCTCACATTAATTAGGATTTCATACTTATCCAATAAACCTTAATATATTGCTCCACACCTCTAGGAACATCCATTAACATCTCGAGTATTCAATCATGTTTATTACTCTTAACATTTATCATTAAATGATTATCAATACAAGGTATGAGTTCATTTCTCATCCTTATCATGGTATGATTACATCATACTCATTAATTTGGCTTAACCGAATGGATTGTGAAACATCAAAATGTTCTTGACCATTGATACTCCAAACGGTTTGAAACCGAATGGACTTGGGTCTCCAAACGGTTTGAGATCATTTAGACCCAAACAGGCTTCAGACCGTTTGGACCCAAACGGTCTTAAGACAGTTTGGACCCAAACGGTCTTAAGACCGTTTGGACCAAACCCTCTCAAAACTGAATGGACCAAAAAGGTCTTTCAACATTTAATCAATTCAAGGTTTCAATCAATAATACGACTATCAATTGAGTCTTTGATTCATTCATCAATTGAACTATTAAATCACCCTTCAATTAGACCATCAATTAGGGTTTTGAACCCAATTGAACTAGGATTTATAATCAAGAAACCATCACTTAGGGTTTTGAAATCGAGGAACCTTCAATGATTTACATTGTGAAACTGATTCAATTGAAATAAATGAATCATCATAAAATTATGATATGACCTGACCTCAAACGGTCTTGAGGTCATTTGGATAACCTCCAAACGGTCTTGAGACCATTTTCCCCATCCATCATTGAAATTTTGTGAGATTCAATTACGGTTTAGATCATTAGATTGATCACCAATTGAACAATTGATTGCATTTCAATTTACCATCTCTGGTCCTTCAATTACTCAACCATACTCAACCCTAATCCTCCAAACGGTCTTGGTTGACCGTTTGGGTGACCTCCAAACAATCTTGAGATCGTTTGGGTTAATCAACCCAAAATTTTAAATCAATCAATTGAAATTTCAGCACTTATCCCGATTAGGGTTTCTAATTGGAGGATTGTCCATACATTGAATTAATCAATTGGATCCATTGGATCATCATCCAACATGTACTAGGGTCCTGACCTCAAATGGTCAACCCATCCGAACGGTCTACCCTTCCAAACGGTTTGGGATCCAAACCCCCAAACGGTTTGCAAACCGTTTGGTCACCAAATGGTTTGATGAAACTGATTGGACCATATTGTTGAAACCGATTGCAATAGATATTTGGGGAGGTGTGTGATTATGATTATGGGATCATCATCAAGCTCTAAACCCATGAAACTTGCTATGATTTTCATGGTGATTGCATCGATCAACCAAATAAAATTTCGAGAATGAAGAAAGGATCAACAATTGATAAGGAATTGAATGCAATAACAATATTAAGGGTTCAAGTTATAAAACCCACCTCCAAAGGAGCTTCAAAGCTTCAAGCTCCACGTCTTTAATGGTGGATGCAACTCCTTCAACTATCCCCAAGCTCTTCCTCAAGTCTTTGAGTGAAAAGAAAGGCTAGGGTTGAAGATTGAATGGACAAAAGAAGAAATCCATCATTTATTTTCGATTTCCACCATGAAATCATGGTCGAAAGTGATCAAGAAGCTTACCTACAAGTTGGAACTCGTCCTCCTATTTCTCATTACCCCCCTTGGTCGTTTTGCAAGCAAAGAATGAAAGTGGGTTCGAAATTCCCCTTTCAAGCTATGGATAAATGAGCTTATATGCATTTTTATTAAATTCATTTCAAGAGAGAGAAAGTAGGGGATAACTCCTCCTTATCCTTGCCATTTGACCCCTTCTCTTCCTTAGATACGAGGCTATCTTCCTTGCCTCTTATTCCTCTCAATTATCCATGATTTAAAGAAAAGCAAATTAAGCACCTTAAATCATATTATAATAATATATGTAAGTGAGTGGATATTTCTTTTTCTTTTAATAATGTGAGTGAGTTATCCACTTCCTTTGGATATTTTCGTGCCTTTGCAAGGCACATGGTCGTCCATTCTTTTGAAAAATCATCCCTCACCTTTTAGTTGAAGGGCTCTTCAATTAATATATTTAATTTTGCATTGAATTGAAATAAAGTTCCAATTATGCTTAAATCTTGATTATTTTAATATCAAGATTCTCTCTCCTCCAAAGTGATTCAAATGAGGCGCCCCTCTCATTTTCTTGCCTCTACATGATGCCAATAATAATTATAACCCTATAAGAGAAATATTTTGCATAATGAACCCTAGGTTTTTGGGTAAATTGCACATTACACCAAAACTAGGTTTTAATGCACAAACATTGCTTTATCAGCTCTTTCTTGGTACTCAGGCTACAACAAGCCATACTACTACATCATTTTCATCCTTATGATGCTTCAACAATTGAGGAACATCTTATCATGTAACATTTGCAATTTAACCCCTCAACTTGGGTAATTTGCACTTTAGTCCAAAACAGGCAAAACATTATTTCAACATTGTTCAAAAAGGACTAAAATTGAAATATAAGTTCCTCTTAAACCTTAATTACTTTTCAAAAGATAAGAACAAGCATATAATTGTCTTTCTTAAACAAAACACCTAGGGTTAAAGCATAATCCAGGTTAGGGATGTTACACAAACGCTTAGAGTTTTGCAGAATCTCATGATAGAAATATGGTTTTAATACTGCTCATTCATGTGGTATGTCATTGCTTGATGAAATTGTTGAAGTAACTTTCATGTAGGAGATCCCATGTTGATTTCCACACGAGTGACCCCTCTTTGACTCACTTTTCTTCTACCACCATCTTACCTCTTCGCCTCATGAAAGGATGCCAAAGTGCACATATTCAGTTGTAGCCACCTCCAAAAGTTTGGGGTGGCCACATCTATATCTCTCCACTTCACTCTCATCACAATACGCCCTATCTACACCAAGGGCAAAGAAAAAGAAAAAGAAAAATAAAAAGTAAATAAAAGATGCTCCTGTTTAAGAGCATCTAAATAAAGAAAAGATGAGTGTGTAAAAGCACTCTAAAATCTTACTATAACCCTTTCTTCCTTTTGCATGCCCATGGAGATAGGAAGCATCAAACCTAGCTCATTTTGCCCCTTTTCGTAGATGCATGGTTTACTTAGTGTGTATGAACACATGAGATTGAATGCATGAATGTAAAATAGCAAATTAGTCATTTTTGACCTTTTCTATCATGTAACGGTTTACTCAGAGTGATATGACAGTCATAAGGATTGATTGTGTTTTCTATGCTCTATATTTGAAGTTTGCAAGATCAGGCTCTAATCATGATTGGTCTATGAAAGAGGAGAGGAGAGAGGTGTAATACATGTAATTAGTCATCTTTGGGCCCATTTAGTCAATATTCAACTATTGCATTGCATTTGTCATTTCTTGATGTGGAAAATTTGTAGAGAGGTTGAGTTGGAGAATACTTGAGGACAAGTATGTTTTAAGTTTGGAATGGTGATGCAACCCTATTTTAGGGCTTCATATTGTGTCATATTGCATTTTAGTCACATATATACCTGTTATATTACATATTATTTCACCTAATTTGCATATTTGTGTAAAATACACTTACAGACACTATTTGCATGTTTTTTAGGCATTGGGACCACGCTTGGATGGAAGAGAGAGAGGAGTGATCCTAGGGTTTCTCTACCCTTGGAGAGGCCTAAAGTGAAGTCTGAGGATCCCTCAACCTACCCTAAGTGTCCAAAGCTCCATAGAAGCAAATATTTCCAAGAATGAACAAAGAATCAAGTCATAGTGTTGCAATAAAGACCACCATGGTCATGGTACATCAGAATGATCGTGATGGCTCTTCCAAAATCAACAGAGTCAACTTCAAACAATGTCAGAATCAACACAGCCATGCCACTCATAATGGCCATGGTAGATGGACCCAGAACGGTTGTGCCACCTTGCACGACTATATTGCAGTAGAGTCAGAACAACCGTGGAGCAGAGAACGGGTAGACATATCCAAGCCACTACGGTCGTGGTGACCACCACGGCCGTGCTAACCTTGCCCCACCACATCCGTGCTACTTCATGTACAAAATTGATCAAGCCATTTTGATTGTTTCCCATTTCTTCCCCACGGTTGTTCTACTCCACCATGACCGTTCTCACCCCACTACACCACGTTCGTGCTACCCACAAAAACCTAGCTACTTTTGCACTGCATTTTCCACTTTACCCCTACTTGACCTATTTCTTCCCCCACACCTATATATACCTTGAGGGCGGCTGGATTTGACCCTTGACCATCTACTAGCTCCCCATTTATGTGTTCCACCCATTTCACTCCATTTCCACCTCCATTCCACTCAATTTCACCATTTCCACCACCAAAATCCTAGTTTCCTAGTGTTTTGACTCTCTTCCATCATCATCCCATGCCCTTACACCTTGGAAGAAGGAGGAGGACGTCTTGTAGCAGCTGAAGAGGGGGATTACTCCATCTACACTAAGCTCCATGTCTTCTTCTACCTCTTTCTCCTTTCTTTTTGTATTTTGCATCTCCATGAGTAGTTAGGCCCCTTGGGTGGTTGTTTGGGGTCAAAATGTTACTTTGATATAATATTGGGGGGAAATGATATGTAAACGTTGTAATTTTGTTTTCTAATTATTATGTTCTATTTCTATTTCAATCTCCATGAATTGCTTGTTCGTTTGTTCTTGAAATCGCCTAAGAATTTAGGGAAATAGCTTATATGTGTGAATTTTGGGATTTAGTCCTAGGTCTAATTCTGTTGGGTTTTAGGTGAGGGATAAGGAAGTAGAAAAAAAATTCTCTCACCACAAAACCATAACCACAAATCGCATCAATGACTATGAAATAGGAAGGATGGTTTTAGTGAGGTGTACCTGGTCCTGAGGTTTGCTCAGCGACAATACCTTGCAGCTAGTGCGGTCTTCAACCACCTAGTCTTCAATGGTGTCTGTGCGGCTCCTGGTCCTAACCTGGACTACGGTTGACAGTCATCCTCTTGAGCGACAGAAACCTCCTTCCTTTATAGATAGTCCTCATAGACCACCGAGAACTCTAGTCATCCTATCCTACAGGATACTAGAAGGAGTCATCCCCTTCTGTCAACGTACTAGTCACTGACACACTCTCCCACAATCAGTTGCTATCCTGCAGTTGTCTTTCCCTCACTGTTCCTCTCTGGACGGGTAGAACTTGCTTGGGCTCTCTCGATTACCACAACCAGAGAGGACAAAAACTTTGTAGAGCAACTGATGTTTTGAGTTTTGCTATCTGAGAAGCCCCCAGTACCCCTCTATATATAGGAGGGATCATGCTCAGGGTTCTTAGTCTCGGGAAATGTGGGACTAAAGTGGGAGTAGAAGGGTCCAAAATTTTTATGAACGGATTGCACTATGGCAGCCGAATCGGTCATTTCACAAATGAAACGGTCAGTTGGGAGTGTGAGCAGGGTTCACTAGTTAAAACTATCATTTCACATTCCTGACTCACCTCCAATTGACTTTCCTCTTTCATTTCCTACTAACCAAAGATTAATTCTTGTCCCAATCAAATTGTACAAGTAAAATGAAAAACTTTTCTCACAAATCAGGACAACCCAACCTTGCTTGTTTGGTCCAGTCAAACCGATCGGTTCACCAAGTGAATCGGTCATCTCACTGACCATGAGCCGATCGATTCACCCAGTGAACCAATCAGTTGGTGGTCCATATTGTGCACAACACAGTCAATGCAGTTCTCAATCAATTTCACACTCAAATGAGTTAGTTCAACACTTGAACTTGATGATTTTGAGTCAAGTCAATTGATTGAATGTTTGATTGAGTACCTAAACACCTTTAGTAATAAATCAAAACATCATTCATGGATAAACTCCTCTTCCAGGTAAATCCTTCGTGTGTGACCCTATAGGTTCCATTTCACATTAGCAGTGAATGTCCATAAATAGCTTAAGACATCACAAGAAAAGAGCGGTGCCTAGTCGCACATTAGTGCTACCCAAGTGAAAAAAAAAGTTGGAGAACAACTTTCAATCCTACAGTCTATGATTTGTGTTCCAGTGAATGTATAATTCCTTTGTCTCTGATATCCTGAATGAACTCAAGGCATGGAGTTGTCATCCTTTCAATGTCCATTCATGTTCCTTGAATAAAGCAAACTGTCTGGGATATGTGTGCCATTAATATCACATATTGACTCACACGTGCATGAGCATGCCTTTCTCAATCTCGCTTATCAAGTGGCCATGGACATCATACTCCCTCAGGAGGTACAAATCTCATATCTATCACTCATAGTCAAAACCCCATGTGTCAAAGTCACCCAATCATCACCTTTATAACAATCCATATTTCAAGACCACATTTTATGATTTCAAAAAATACCCAACAACATGTAATGAGTGCAGTGATTTTAGGTCTAAGAATCGCGATGACCACCATCACTGTGAGAGTTGATTGTGACTACCATGTCATGGTTCGATGTGTCACTCTCACAGTGGGTCTGTCTGATACACTATTCTCTAACATGTATCTAAGTGCTTGGTTTGATATCACATATCATGACTAATGGACTTTGTCATCAACCAACACATGCTCTAGTCTTGATGTGTCATCGTTGTCTATGAACCTTCCACAATGACATCCGACTAGGGACAAAACAAAAATGTACAAACTCTTAGCATCCGTATGATCTCATTCTTTAGGTCCTTAACCTGAAGACATACGTCATTGAGTATTGTCATTCTCTAGACATTCATTTTGTTCTATCATTATCTCTTAACTGATTGAATCAGAATAAATTGAAAGCTTGCCTTTGATATTTATAAAATCAATCATAATATATCCCAATCCAAATCATCATATGATTGTCTCTCAGGGCATACATACCAACATACTCCCACTTGCACTGTGAGCCAATCACCTTTGAATCATATTCTTAGTGATCTCTAAACATGTCCCACATGTTTTTGTTGCTCCAGTTCTAACGCAGTGAGTTAGCAACACTTTGCTTTAGTCGGTATATTGTATGTTTCACATATCTTCAATGTACAACATATCGTATGAGATGGAGTTGTCGTAATATGTGATCTGATATTCCTTGCCTAACACTTAGCTCCATTGTTTGACTTAGTATTATTACTTGTCATCAATGGTTGGAATATCTATAAGTTCATCTCTATGAACTTCTAGATCCATATAGTATCCTCTGCTATTCATAACACAAGGATACTTGACATTTCTTTTTAGAATTAAATGACTTTTAAATTGGAACGTTTCCCTTAATCAACTCATATTCACTTTTATATTTTATATTTTGTGATCATGTTTTGTCATTTTGGAATCTTGCATCAGTGTAACTCTTTACACCCAACTCGTCCTTATATTACCATAGAACTAGTACTTTATAAGTACCAAACAAGTTCTTCATGGTATTCCAGTGACCCTCACTGGAAGTAGATAGACATCCACTTGTCACATGAATTAACAGGATGAGCATATCATATTGTCATGTTCAATACATACAAGATGATGAATGCATATTTTCTTGTCATGTCTAATACATACAAGATAATGGGATGATTACATACATGATAAATCCATATCTATCTATGTGTTCCTATTCTTCGTAAGAATTGGGGACACTTGGCATCTGAGATACTAACTCCATGTAACATGGACAAGTTTTCTCCAAGTGAATCTGTGCATATTGAACCCTTCGGTACATATTGCCAATGTATGCTCTCACTTTACTAGGTCAAGAGGTTTTTGAGAACTATCTCTATAGATCTATATTCCTATCATATAGGACATTTCTCTTCCTTCCCTTAAAGAAGGTATTTCCACACCAGTTTCTATTTTAGAACATTTTATTCCTCATCACCATGTGGAATGTGAATATGCTCCAACTAAATCTTTGTAGTCACAGATCCCTTCTTTATTTTGATATATTAGTCAAACCTTTTGACTATATAATCAAAGTAAAGACTTCTAGTTCTGACTTGCTTGTATTTAATCAATCATATTAATTAATCCCTTGTAACTTATAGACTGCATTTGCATTATTGGATTCATAAAACCCTTCATGTTGTGTCATGTACACAGCCTTATCTTATTCTTTCCAGGAATGCAGTTTTAATATCCATATGCCAAATTTCATAGTCTTTCAAGTTCCAACATCAAGCATGATCCTTTCTCTAAATACCATGGATGTCAGTCTCAACTCTTAAGACCCAATTGCACTTATGGGTTTTATCCCAATCAAGTGCTACCATAAGGTCATAACTTAATTGGTTCACATGGAGGTCATTTTGGATCTTATGGCCTCAAGCCATGACTCAAAATCTGGTCCATCAATATCATCTAGATTATTGGCTCATCATATGACCAATTCATCACCTAGATATATGAGGTGTATCTGTTACATAAGGAATTTGAGAACCCACAACACTTGTGATTCTTAGTCTCCTTTATTTAGTGTAAGCATGTTCTTTTAGAAGAATTCTAGAAGATTAGTTATTTTATGATCATGCTCTAATTTTTTAGAGTATGATTCCTTCTTAGATTTAGATATCATGAGTTCTCTATGATACATTAGCATAATTACTCACAAGGTCCTCAAACATTTAGTTTAAGTATCCCATTCATTGATCACATCAAAGAGTTAATACTTTTACCAAGTTTGTACTTCATTTATGATATTGTTGAACACTTCAAGATATTCATATTGGTATTTCAATAAACACCATCTAAAGCATTAGCATTTATTCCAATAGGTATATAAATACATCAATATGTATTATACCCAGTAGAATATTCATTCTCTCACTCCATCTAGTGAAGATTGACTTGTTATCATGCCCAAGACATTCATATCTCTTAATGGTTCATAACCAAAAGATTCTAGCTATATCCATCAACATAGAAACTAGAGATGAATTTCTCATGATAATGCTAATTAATTGTTTGAGTCATGTATTTAGGTATCATTTTATCTTATGCATACCAAGTACCACGAGATAAATAAGGCAATACCACAAAAGATCATATCTTTGAAATTGAAATATCAACTTTATTGATAGACATCCTTGTCATTACAAGATGCAAAAATAAAGTGTTTCTATTTATTGGCATAATGAAATAGCAGTTCATAACTCTATTACATGCCCTTTGGGCTGAAATGAACTAAAAGGTACTCCTATCTATGGCAGAAACACTTGCTCCAATGATGAGTGCCCCTTCTTGGTCCTTTCACAAAGGTCATCACTTCTTTTCAGATCCTGCATATCATATATGTCAGATCCAAATCTTGGTATCATATATCTCAGATAAAGAAGTGTTTCAAGTGTATTTCAAGATACCTGAGGTGGAGATTTCCATCCCCTCCTTCTTCTTCTTTTATTCATCCAGATAGAGAGGGAAATTTCTCCTCCAATGTTCTGGCTCTTGACAATGGTGACATTTGCATCCCTTGTTCACCCCCCCTTTGGCCTTGAGAGCTGAAGATGACTTGGGCTACTGGCTAGCATCAGAACACTTCTTTGTTTTTCCCTTGCCCTTGCCTTTAGACTTACCCTTCTTTCTACTGATCAACATCATAGATTTGGGTTTGTCTTTCTTCATCTCTGCTTCAGCTATCCTCAACATGCCCAAAAACTCTGTCAACGGCTTGTCAAAGTTGTTTATGTTGTAGTTCATCACAAACTGACTGTAAGAATTTGGCGACGATTGTAGTATCACATCAGTAGCCAACTCTTGGATCAAAGGGAATCCCAGTCTTGTTCAGTTCTCCACATACCCAATCATCTTGAGTGTGTGAGGGCCAACTGGATCTCCTTATGTCATGATGCACTTGAACAGTGTCCTAAAGACATCATATATCTCTTGTCGTGCTTGGTCTTGATACATGTTCTTGAGATGTTGAACCATCTCAATGACGTCTATTTTCTCATGTTGTCTCTACAACTCATAGTTCATTGAGCACAACATCAAGCACTTTACATCAATGGCATATTCAGTATGCTTCCTATAAGCATCCCTGCCTTTGGTGCGATGGGAGCGGGTTCCTCTGGCACCATTGTTCTGAAAAGCGTTAATCGGCGTACGGGTAGAGAGGGTACCGAATAGAGTATATACGGTATGCGGGAGTATAAGCGGGAGAATATTCGGTTTTAATCGATTTTGATTTTTTTTAAATATTAATCATAAATATATGTAAATTATATTATTGACCATATAATAATGACAATGATAAGTAATTAGAAACATTTGTAAGTAATAGACTAATATTGAATTCATAAGTAGTTAGAAACATTGATGAAATTAGAGAAGAAAACATTGATAAGTAATTACAAACATTGATAAGTCATAGACTAATATCACATTAATAAGTAATTATAAACATTGATAAATAATAGACTAATATTGCATTAATAAGTAATTAGAAACATTGATAAGTCATAGAGTAATATTGCATTAATAAGTAATTAGAAACATTGATAAGTAATAGACTAATATTGCATTAATAAGTAACTCGAAACATTGATGAAATTAGAGAAGAAACATTGATAAGTAATTAGAAACATTGATAAGTCATAGACTAATATTGCATTAAGAAGTAATTATAAACATTGATGAAATTAGAGAAGAAAACATCAACGATAAGGATCAGTTCAATAAACATTAACTATAAACTTGTTGAGAAAATATGAGGAGAAAACCAAATATGTAAAGTGGAAGAAGAGAATGTAATTGTAATGACCAATAGTAGTATTAGAAAAAATTAATGTAAAAAAAAATTATTACTAGCATTTGATTTTGAAAATCACCGATTAATTGGCCGATTATTCCCCCGAACGGCCGATTAATTGGTCATGGACCGATTATAGGCCGATTATTCATATTCGGAGCGGTAGACCCCCAAAACCGATTATTCGGGTGATTATTCGGCCAATTAGGCCGATTTTCTGAACACTGTCTGGCACTGGTGTAATAGAGCTTTTGCTCTTGAGTGAGAACAATTCTCAATGTCCTAAGTCAGTCGTGGAAATTAGTCCCATTCAGCTTGTCCTTCTCAAGGACCGATCGCAACGAAAAGTGACTATTGTTGATAGCCATTTGTTCTACAAAAGGAATATGCAATTTTAGTCCAAAACTCTTTTTGACTTAATTTGATTGATTTGAACATTTTTATGATATAATTAGGCCTTTAATTAATTATCGCTCCCACTATTTTGTTCAAATTGATAGCCCTCACCATCAATTTGGAAGATTGCAGCGTACAACCTTCTAGTGAGCCAAGATCTAAAACAATTGAACTATTACCCGGCCAACGCCAGCGTCCATAATCAATTACTAAGGTAGGTAACACTTACCAATTGCATAATATACAACTCTTGGATAGATGTCATGCACAACTCCTTGCCATGTTCATCTCTATGCCTCAAGGTGCTTGATCCGATCAAGGTCACCTTGTTAAGTCCAACACAAACGCCAACACGATGAATATGCACCCTGCTAAGGCAGACCCACATATTCACCTTCACACTTCCACGAGATAGACGATGCACCACTCTAGGGTGTGCCCACACTTAGTCAATCAATCTTTTCATGTGTGCTACTTTTGGAAGGCATCTTAAACTTAATATTTAGTTAAGGGGTTTTAATATGCTCATATATGCATATATGTAACAATCACCACATATATAGTAAGTATCATATACATGTTATATCCCACAAATGAAAACATGCAATAATGATAAAGTAATGATTATGGCCATCCTATTGTAATTCCTTGAGCCATAAGGAATTATAGTCATCTAAGTATACTTCACATGCAACCTGTTGTTGATGAAGATCTTATGCTTAGCCCGTTCCGAGTTTGATCAGCTCATCACACAACTGATCAATGTGCCTCCTGGCCGGTCGATTGGTTGTCTTCAACCAATCTTCTGGCTCCTCCAGATGGTCGGTTTGTCAGGTTGTCTGCTCCTCATCAGGCCTCCAGCTACACCATCATTCGGTCGTCTCATTCCACCAGTCGATCGGTTGGCACCTCCATCTGATCGTCTCGAACCTCCAGCCGCTCGTCTGGGCACTCTGTAGTCTTCGACATAACAGGAAATAAACTATCCTACTTTACATATCTCATTGGGAAACCCTAAGTTATATTTAGGGGGAGAAAAGGTAGAAGAGAATCTCGAGTTATCTCGAGTTACATCAAGAAAATAAGAAGAAGTCTCAATGCACAAATCGAGATGCAAACAACCACAACCAACCAAGCACACATAGGAGTTTATAGGTCATAACCATGCTACACATCCACCATCAAAATTATTTTGAGCGACATTTATCATTTGCATATATATGTCATATATATATATATATATATATATATATATATACATATAGTTTGGGATCATGTGGTATTAATCGGATATTCACATTTCACCAGTTAAATTTTCACATCGTATGCAATAAATAAAAGGTTGTAAAACCAAAAATCGATCATATTGATTATCCTAAAATACAGTATGTTGATGTGACTCTGATACCACTGTTGGGTTTTAGGTGAGGAAGAAGGTTGCATAAACAAAAAAATTCTCTCACCACAAAACTATAACCACAGATCGCATCAACAACTATGAAATAGGAAGGATAGTTTTAGCAAGGTGTACCTGGTCCTGAGGCTTTCCCAGGGACAATACCTTACAGCTAGTGCGGTCTTCAACCACCTAGTCTTCAACAGCATGTGCAGCTCCTGGCCCTGACCCGGGCTGTGGTTGACATTCGTCCTCCTGAGCGGCAAAAACCTCCCGCCTCTATAGATAGTCTACACGGACCATCGGGAACTCTAGTCGTCATGTCTTATAGGATACTAGAAGGATTCATCCCCTTCTGTTGACGTACTAGTCACTGACACACTCTCCCACAATCAGTTGTTGTCCTACAGTTGTCTTTCCCTCAGCATTCCGCCATGGATGGGTAAAACTTTCTTGGGCTCTCTCGGTTACCACAACTAGAGAGGACAACAACTTTGTAGAGCAGCTGATGTTCTGAGTTGTGTTATCTGAGAAGCCCCCAGTACCCCTCTATATATAGGAGGTGTCAGGGTCAGGGTTCTCAGCCCCGGGCAATGTAGGACTAAAATGGGAGTAGAAGGGTCTGGAATTTCCATGAACTGATTGCACTGCGGCATTCGAACCGGTCGTTTCACAAATGAACTGATTGGTTGGGAGTGTGAGCCGATCGGTTCACTAGTTGAACCAGTCATTTCACATTCCTGACTCGCCTCCAATTGACTTTCCTCTTTCATTTCCTACTAATCCAAATATTAATTCTTGTCCCAATCGAATTGTATAAGTGAAACGAAAAACTTTTCTTATAAATCGGGATAACCCAACTTTTCTCATTTGGTCCATTCGAACCGATCGGTTCACCAAGTGAATTGGTCATCTCACTGACCATGATCCGATCGGTTCACCCAGTGAACCGGTCTGTTGGTGGTCGAGATTGTGCAAAACACAGTCAATGCAGTTCTCAATTGATCCGACACTCAAATCAATTAGTTCAACACTTGAACTTAATGATTCTGAGTCAAGTCAACTTATTGAATGTTTGATTGAGTGCCTAAACTCCTTTAGTAATCAATCCAAACATCATTCATGGATAAACTCCTCTTCCAGGTAAATCCTTTGTGTGTGACCCTATAGGTCCCATTTCACGTTGGCAGTGAATGTCCATAACTAGCTTATGACATCACAAGCAAAGAGTGGTGCCTAGTCACACATTAGTGCTACCTAAGTGAAAAGGAAAGTTAGAGAACAAATTTCAATCCTACAATCTGTGATTGGTGTTCCAGTGAATGTATAATTCATTTGTCTCTGATATCCTGAATGAAGTCAAGGCATGGAGTTGTCGTCCTTTTCATTCATGTTCCTTGATCCAAAGAAGACTATCAGAGATATGTATGACATCAATATCACATATGGACTCACATGTACATGTACATGCCTTTCTCAGTCTTTCTTATCAAGTGGCCATGGACATCATACTCCCTTAGAAGGGACAAATCCCACATCTATCACTCACAGTTAAAACCCCATGTGTCAAAAGTCACGCAGTCATCACCTTTATAACAATCCATATTTCAGGACCGTGTTTGATGATGTCAAAGTGTACCCAACGACATGTGATGAGTGCAGTGATTTCAGGTCTAAGAATCACAAACACCACCATCACTATGAGAGTTGACTGTGACTACCATGTCATGGTTCCATGTGTCACTCTCACAGTGGGTCTGTCAGATACACTATTCTCTAACATGTATCTACGTGCTTGGTTTGATATCACATATCATGACTAATGAGACTCTGTCATCAACCAACACACACTCTAGTCTTGCTGTGTCATTGTTGTCTATCAACCTTCTACAGTGACATTCGACTACGGACAAAACAAGAATGAAAAAACTCTTAGCATACATATGATCTCATTCTTTAGGTCCTTAACCTAAAGACATACGTCATTGAGTCTCTAGACATTCATTTTGTTCTATCATTATCTCATAATTGATTGAACCAGAATAAATTGAAAGCTTGCCTTTGATATTTATCAAATCAATGATAATGTATCCCAATCCAAATCATCATATGATTGGATCTCAAGGTATGCATACCAACAGACTCCCACTTGCATTGTGAGCCAATCACCTTTGAATCATATTCTTAGTGATCTCCAAACATGTCCCACATGTTTTCACTGCTCTAGTACTAACACAGTGACTGTTGGGTTTTAGAGGAGGCAGAGAAGCAGCAGAAACAAAAATTTTCTTCCTAAAACCCAGAACAAAAGGAATCGTGTCAACGTCTATACAATAGGAAAGATGCTTTGTGGATGCATAACTTGTCCCGAGGCTTGCTCGGCGACTATACCTCACGCCTTGCGCGGTCTTCACCTCCGGTCTTGGACGGTGTCTGTGCAGCTCCTGGTCGCACCGAGACTGAAGACTCCTGGTCTCACCGGTACTTTCGGGATTGACAGTTGTCCTTCGAGCGACAGAGGTCTCCCGCCTCTGTAGTCATCCACACGGACTGCCTGGAACTCTGATCTCCTTGTCTTACAAGGAATCAGAAGGAGTCGCACCCTCCTGTCGGTGTACTAGTCACCGACACACTCTCCTGCCGCCAGTTGCTTTTTGCAGTTGTCTTTCCCTTGCTATGCCTCCCTTATTAGGTAGCACTTTCTCGGGCTCTCTCAGTTACCAAAACCAGAGAGAACGACAACTTTGCAGAGCAACTGGTTTGCACTGAGTTGTACTTTGAGAAGCCCCCAATACCCCTATATATAGGAGGGTCATGGGACAGGGTTCTCTATCCCAGGCAATGCGGGACTAAAGCAGGAGTAGAAGGGTTCGAGATTTTTCACAAAAACAACCAACTGCGTCACCTGAACCGATCGTTTCAAAACTGAAACGGTCGGTTGGGGATCTGAGCCGGTCGGTTGACACCTCAACTGATCGGTTGGGACCCATGCGCCGATCGGTTCACTTCTGAACCGGTCGGTTCGTGGTCCTGATCAGTTCCCGATTGACTTTTCTTCTTTTGTTTCTAATTGGTATCAAATACCAATCCTTGTTCCAATCAAATTGGGCAAGTGAAACGAAAGGAAAATTCTCACCAATCCTACTTTCCCAACTTGCTCGGTTGCATCAGTTGAACCGATCGTTTCAACACTTGAAGCAATCGTTCCACCCTGTCCATGAGCTGATCGACTCACCAGTTGAGCCGATCGGTTCACCAAGCTCAGTCGATCGGTTCATCACATGAGCCGATCGGTTGGGAGTGCAGATTGTGCAGAATCAGTCAATTACAGTTTCAATCAATCTGATACTCTAATCAATCAATCCAACACCTTGAACACTATGATACTGAGCTATCAATTGATTTAGTGTTTAAATGAACTACTAAACTCATTTAGTAATCAATCCAAACATGTTTGTAGACAAACTCCTATTCCAGGTTAAATCCTATGTGTGTGACCCTGCAGGTCCATTTCACGTTGGTAGTGAAAGTCCATAACACTTATGACTTCACAAGCAAAGAGTGGTGCCTAGTCACACAGCAGTGCTACCCAAGTGAAATAGAAAGTTGGAGAACAACTTTCAATCCTACAATCCGTGAATGGTGTTTCACTGAATGTATAATTCCTTTGTCACTGATGTCCTGAATGAACTTCAGGCATAGAACAGTCATCCTGTCAACATTCAATCATTTCCTTGATCTCAGAGCAGACTGGGTGAGATGTGTGTGACATCAATATCACATATTGATTCACACGTGCATGTGCATGCCTTTCTCAATCCTACTCATCAAGTGGCCAAGGACATCAAACTCCCTCAGGAGGTACAAATCCCATATCTATCACTCACCCCTCAAAAGCCCCATGTGTCAAAGCCACCCAATCATCAACTTTATAACAACCCATGTTTCAGGACTACGTTTGATGATGTCAAAGTGTACCCAACGACATGTGTTGAGTGTAGTGATTTCAGGTCTAAGAATCACACTCACCACCATCACTGTGAGAGCTAACTATGACTACCAAGTCATGGTTCCATGTGTCACTCTCACGGTGGGTCTGTCTGGTACCTTGTTCTCTAACAAGTACCTATGTGCTTGGTTTGATATCACTATATCATGACTAGTGAGATTTTTTCATCAACCAACACACAATCTAGTCTTTAGTGTTATTGATGTCAATGGTTATTTCCACAATAACAACCGACTAGAGACCAAACAAGAATGTATACTCTTGACATCCGTATGATCTCATCATTTATGTCCTCAACCCAAAAGCATACGTCATTGAGTAAAACAATTCTTTAGACATCTATCATGTTACACTATCATCTCAGAAACAGTTTAAATATCTAGATTGGAAATTGCCTTTATTATTATTCAAATCATTTACAAAGTATCCCATTACAATCATCATATGACTTCCTCTATGGGCATACATACCAACAGACTCCCACTTGCACTTAGAGCCAGTCACCAAGGAACCTCAGTCCTTGTGACCTAGCATGACCATCATGCTTCTGCTTAGAAAGGGCCTTAGTCAGTGGATCAACTATGTTGTCTTCAGTTGGTACTTTGTAAATCTTCACATCTCCTCACTATACGATCTCTCGTATGAGATGGAAGTGCCGCAGTATGTGCTTGGACCGCTGATGTGATATGGGTTCCTTAGCTTGTGCAATAGCTCCATTATTGTCACAATAAAGCTCAATTGCATCACAGCTATTGGGGACTACACCAAGTTCAGAAATGAACTTCCTGATCCACACAGCCTCCTTTGCTACATGTGAAGCAGCAATATACTCGGCCTCTATAATAGAATCGACAACTGTTTCTTGCTTGGAACTCTTCCAGCTCACAGCTCCATTATTAAGGCAAAATACAAATCCTGAATGCGATCTGTAATCATCTTTATCGGTTTGGAAGCTTGCATCGGTGTAACCCTTTACAACCATCTCTTCCTCACCGCCATAAACCAGATACTGATCCTTAGTCCTTCGCAAGTACTTGAGGATGTTCTTTACAGACGTCCAGTGAGCATCCCCGGGATCTGACTGGTACCTGCTCGTCATGCTGAGAGCATACGAGACATCTGGGCGCGTGCACAACATAGCGTACATGATGGATCCGATGGCTGATGCATATGGGATCCCATTCATACGCTCCCTTTCTTCACAAGATCGGTGACATTGAGCTCTAGAGACGGTGACTCCATGTAGCATGGGGATGTTGCCTCTCTTTGAGTTCTCCATGCTGAACCGCTTCAGCACTTTGTCAATGTACGTGCTCTGACTTAGTCTGAGAAGCCTTCTAGATCTATCTCTATAGATCTTAATTCCTAGAATGTAGGATGCTTCTCCTAAGTCCTTCATTGAGAAAGTATTCCCAAGCCAAGTCTTTACCTTCTCTAAGGCTAAGACATCATTCCCCATCAAAAGTATGTCATCCACATACAATATGAGGAATGTGGTCGAGCTCCCACTAACCTTCTTGTACACACAAGGTTCATCTTCATTTTGAGTAAAGCCAAACACTTTGACTTCCTCATCAAATCGAAGATTCCAACTCCGAGATGCTTGCTTCAATCCATAGATTGACCTTTGTAGCTTACATACTTTATTGGCATTCTTTGGATCTACAAAACCTTCAGGCTGTGTCATGTACACATCCTCATTTATATTCCCATTAAGGAATGCGGTTTTAACATCCATATGCCAAATCTCATAGTCATAATAAGCTACAATAGAAAGCATGATCCTGATGGACTTAATCATGGCAACTGGAGAAAAGGTTTCATCATAGTCAACACCTTGAACTTGTCGAAATCCCTTCACAACCAATCTTCCTTTATAAGTTTACATATTGCCATCCATGTCGGTCTTTTTCTTGAAGACCCACTTGCACCCTATGGGTTTTACCCCTTTAGGTGGTTCCACTAAAGTCCATACTTTGTTGGAGTACATAGATTCCATCTGGGATCTCATGGCTTCAAGCCATTTCTTAGAATCTGGTCCCTCCATAGCCTCTATGTAGGTAGTTGGATCATCATCTATGATCAACTCACCACCTTCCTGAGTCACAAGGTATCCAAACCTCTCAGGTTCAAGGCGGGTCCTACTAGATCTACGAGGTCCTTGTGTTACTTGAGGAGACTGAGATTCCACAACACCTTGTGAATCTCCATTTTCCTCTTGTACATCTACCAATTCTATGTTTGTTGGGCTTGAACCTCTTCAAGCTATATTTTCCTCCCACTATTTCCTTTGGAAATAAATTCCTTCTCTAGGAATACAGCATCCAAGGCAACAAACACTTTTTTGTCAGTAGGGTGGTATAGATAATATCTTTTGGTTTCCTTGGGATATCCAACAAAATAACATTTATCATACTTGGGTCCAAGCTTATCAGGAAACATTTTCCTAACGTAAGCCTCACAACCCCAAATCTTCATAAAAGACAAATCGGGACGCTTCCCGGTCCATATCTCATATGGTGTCTTTTGAACTGATTTAGATGGTACTCAGTTAAGTGATAACGCGGCGGTTTCAAGAGCATGACCCCAGAAAGAAATCGGAAGATCAGCAAAACTCATCATCGATCGCACCATATCCAACAATGTGTGATTCCTTCTTTCAGACACACCGTTATGTTGTGGTGTTCCAGGCGGAGTCCATTGTGATACAATACCACGGGCTCACAGAAGGTTCTCAAACTCCTGGCTTAAGTATTCTCCGCCTCGATCGGATCGAAGTTCCTTAATACTTTTACCTAGTTGGTTTTGTACTTCATTCATGAAATCCTTGAACCCTTCAAGGGTTTCTGACTAATGTTTCATCAGGTACACATAGCCATACCTACTGAAGTCATCAGTAAAGGTAATGAAGTACTGATACCCACCTCTGGCATTAGTTCTAAAAGGCCCACATACATCAGTATGTATGAGTCCTAATAGATCACTAGCTCTCTCACCTTTACCTGAAAAGGGAGTCTTGGTCATCTTGCCCAACAAATAAGATTCACATGTCTCTATTGATTCATAATCAAAAGAGTCTAGATAACCATCTTTATGGAGTCTAAAAATGTGCTTCTCATTTATGTGCCCTAGACGACAATGCCAAAGATATGTTTTGTTTGAGTTATTGAGTTTTTGCCTTTTGGTGTTTACGTTGTATACACTTGTCTGCAGATCTATCAAGTATAAACCATAAGACATTGGGGCATTGCCATAAAAGATCCCATCTTTAGAAATGGAAATTTTCCATTCTTCATAAGAAATTCAAATCCATCTTTGTCCAAACAAGAGACGGAAATGATATTCCTATTTATGACAAGTACATTATAGCAGTTCTTCAACTCTATTATTAGCCCACTTGGTAGAGTTAACTCATAGGTTCCTACGGCACTGGCGGCAACTCTTGCCCCATTAGCAACACATAGTTCAACCTCACCTTTCCCTAAAGGCCTACTTCTCTTAAGATCCTTCACATTTGAACAAATGTGAGATCCGCATCCAGTATCAAGTACCCATGACGAAGAAGTAGTCAAGTTAATCTCTATAACGTATACACCAGAAGTAGAGATCTCTATCTCTGACTTCTTCTTCCATCGTTCCTTCCATCCTCTCCATGTAGAAGAAATTGGTTTGGCGAGAGAACCCTTCTCTCCCTTACCTATTGTTCCATTGATCTCTATCAATGAACTTTCTTTCTTCTTCACCAACGCTTTAAGCGTACATAGAGTGGATTCAAAGGCTCCTGGTATATCTGGATTGTGCAGAACACTTCTCACAATACTCAACCAGTTATGGAATTTATTCTCAATTAATTTGCCCATTTTAAAAGATGATTCCTTTTCCATTCTACAAGAGAAAATGGCATTTTTTCAAAACTCCTTTTGATTTGATTTGAATAAAATTTGGTGATAGTTAATTAGGCCTTTAATTCATTACCGCTCCCACTATTTGGACTCAAATTGACAACCCTCACCATCAATTCAGAAGATTGCAGTGCACAATCTTCTAGTGGGTCAAGATCCATATTTCATCAAGTCATGAGTCAGCTTTGGCTGATCACCTATAATCTTGACTATTTAGGTAGGCCATCATGCCAATTGCATCATATGCAACTCTTGATGAATGAACATGCGCAACACCTTGCCATGAACATTCTGTGCCTCTGGGCTTAGACGCTCTAAGAATCACCAGTTAAGTCTATCCCAAAAGCCGACACGGTAAACATGCACCCTGCTTTGGTAGAACCTGCATGTCAACCCTTCACACTTCCACAAGATGGACGACGCACCACACTTTGGTGTAACCTACATTTGGTCGATCGAGTTTTCCATGTGTGTCGCTAATGGAAGGCGTATAAGACTTAGTATTTTAATGAGGGATTTGGTTTTTATATACATATGCATATCCAATCATCACAATATATAGTATGTATCATATACATGCTATATCCCACAGAATAACATGTGAAACGATAAAAGCAATGATTATGGCCATCCTATTATGATTCCTCGAGCCAAGAGGAATCATAGTCATCTAGGTTAACATCACATGCAACATGTACAAGATGAAATATGTGCCTGCCTTTTTGGGTTTGATCAGCTCATCTCCATGACTGATCGGCTCGCCATCAAGTTGGTTGTTTGGGTGCCACCAGCCGATCGACTGGCACCTCCAGCCAATCGGTTCACCGGTCGTCGTGCATCTCCTCAGATCGCCACCCGCTCGTCTCGCTTCTTGAATCGATCGTCTGGAACACCAACCGATCGGTTCACTCCTTGAACCGATCGTCTCAGGTCGTCCGCCGTTCTTTGACATAACAGGAAATAAAATCTATCCTATTTACAATTGAATTGTGAAACCCCGAGTTACATTCGGAGGAGCAAAGGTAGGAAAGAAGTCTCGAATTATTTCGAGTTACATCAGGAATGAGAGAAAGGGAATCGGTGCAAAGATCGAGATGCAAGCAACCACATACAACCATACACAGATATAGGGTTTATAGGCCATAACCATGCTACACATCCACCACAAAACTCGTTTAAGGGCGACGCGTATCGAGTGCATTAATATTACATATCATATATGTATATTTGGGATTTGTGGATTGGACATGCATAAAGCCAATTTTATTCGCATCGTATGCAATAAATAAAGGTGACAAACCAAAATCGATCATATCGATAATCCTAAAATATAGAGCAGTTGACGTGGCTCTGATACCACTGTTGGGTTTTAGAGGAGGCAGAGAAGCAGCGGAAACAAAGATTTTCTCCCTCAAACCTAGAACAAAAGGAATTGTGTCAATGTCTATACAATAGGAAAGATGGTTTGTGGATGCATACCTTGTCCCGAGGCTTGCTCGGCAACTGTACCTTGCGCCTTGCGCGGTCATCACCTCCGGTCTTGGACGGTGTCTGTGCAGCTCCTGGTCGCACCGGGACTGAAGACTCCTGGTCTCACCAGGACTGTCGGGATTGACAGTTGTCCTCCGAGCGACAGAGGTCTCCCGCCTCTGCAGTCGTCCACACGGACTTCCTGGAACTCTGATCTCCTTGTCCCACAAGGAATCAGAAGGAGTCGCACCCTCCTGTCGGCGTACTAGTCACCGACACACTCTCCTGCCGCTAGTTGTTTTCTACAATTGTCTTTCCCTTGTTGTGCCTCCCTTATCGGGTAGCACTTGCTCGGGCTCTCTCGGTTACCAAAACCAGAGAGAACGACAACTTTGCAGAGCAACTGGTTTGCACTGAGTTGTACTTTGAGAAGCCCCCAATACCCATATATATAGGAGGGTCATGGAAATGGGTTCTCTATCCCGGGAAATGCGGGACTAAAGCAGGAGTAGAAGGGTTCGAGATTTTCCACAAAAACAACCAACTGCGTCACCTGAAATGGTCGTTTCACAACTGAAACGGTCGGTTAGGGATCTGAGTCGGTCGGTTGACACCTCAACCAATCGGTTGGGACCCATGCGCCGATCGGTTCACTTCTGAACCGGTCGGTTTGTGGTCCTAATCAGTTCCCGATTGACTTTTCTCCTTTTGTTTCTAATTGGTATCAAATACCAATCCTTGTTCCAATCAAATTGGGCAAGTGAAACGAAAGGAAAATTCTCACCAATCCTACTTTCCCAACTTGCTCGGTTGCATCAGTTGAACCGATCGTTTCAAAACTTGAAGCAATCGTTCCACCCTGTCCATGAGCCGATCGACTCACCAGTTGAGCCGATCGGTTCACCAAACTTAGCCGATCGGTTCATCACATGAGTCGATCGGTTGGGAGTGCAGATTGTGCAGAATCAGTCAATTGCAGTTTCAATCAATCTGATACTCTAATCAATCAGTCCAACACCTTGAACACTATGATACTGAGCTATCAATTGATTTAGTGTTTAATTGAACTACTAAACTCCTTTAGTAATCAATCCAAACATGTTTGTGGACAAACTCCTATTCTAGGTTAAATCCTATGTGTGTGACCCTGCAGGTCCATTTCACGTTGGCAGTGAAAGTCCATAACACTTATGACTTCACAAGCAAAGAGTGGTGCCTAGTCACACATCAGTGCTACCCAAGTGAAATAGAAAGTTGGAGAACAACTTTTAATCCTACAATCTGTGAATGGTGTTACAGTGAATGTATAATTCCTTTGTCACTGATGTCCTGAATGTACTCGAGGCATGGAACAGTCATCATGTCAACGTTCATTCATTTCCTTGATCTCAGAGCAGACTGGGTGAGATGTGTGTGACATCAATATCACATATTGATTCACATGTGCATGTGCATGCCTTTCTCAATCCTACTTATCAAGTGGCGAAGGACATCAAACTCCCTGAGGAGGGACAAATCTCATATCTATCACTCACCCCTCAAAAGCCCCATGTGTCAAAGCCACCCAATCATCACCTTTATAACAACCCATGTTTCAGGACTGCGTTTGATGATGTCAAAGTGTACCCAACGACATGTGTTGAGTGTAGTGATTTCAGGTCTAAGAATCACACTGACCACCATCACTGTGAGAGTTGACTGTGACTACCAAGTCATGGTTCAATGTGTCACTCTCACTGTGGGTCTGTCCGGTACCTTGTTCTCTAACAAGTACCTATGTGCTTGGTTTGATATCACTATATCATGACTAATGAGATTCTGTCATCAACCAACACACAATCTAGTCTTTAGTGTTATTGATGTCAATGGTTATTTCCACAATAGCAACTGACTAGGGACCAAACAAGAATGTATACTCTTAACATCTGTATGATCTCATCGTTTATGTCCTCAACCCAAAAGCATACTTCATTGAGTAAAATAATTCTTTAGACATCTATCTTGTTACACTATCATCTCAGAAACAGTTTAAACATATAGATCGGAAATTGCCTTTATTATTATTCAAATCATTTACAAAGTATCCCATTACAATCATCATATGACTTGCTCTATGGGCATACATACCAACAGTTAGCAACACTTTGCTTTAGTCGGTATATCACCCCCCAACCTAATTGATAAGTACATCCCCAAACAGCCCACACATCCTTTATTACTTTAAAACCCTACTTGACTTCTTGCTTAGCTAGTGTTAGCTTAGTTAGCTCTTTACTTACTTAGTTATCTTCTTGCCTTGTTCTTGATTTATTCTTGCTAGCTAGGTCTTTAATTTCTCTTGTGCTTAGTTGCTAGCTTAGTGTAGTGTAGACCTTTCCTTGCTTGCCTTTTCTTATAGGATTAACTGTGATGGGTTAACTTAGGTTTTTATCTTGCTAGTTATCATTTTTAATTGCATGTTCATCAATAGGGTAATCATCAAATCAACCTTTAAACCCTTAAACCCTAGACTCTGCAGTAGGAACCTAGCCCAAAACTAACCTAGCTCTAATGCCCCCTTTTCTCCCTCTGGATCGACCCTATACTTGTTGCCCTCCTATACTATGACACAACCCCGTGCACTTGTGGGTGTAGTGTTTTAGTAGAAGTAGGTGTGTTGATATAGGTCTTTAAAATTTTTGAAAGTTATCCCCCGTGTGTCCCGATCTCGTGGGGCGCATCTAGTCAAATCCACCTCTGGCGGGACGCACCAATGCCTTGTTTTAAAAATATGGATTTAATTTGCAAATTCTCCTTTGCAATGTTTTCATGGTTTTAATGTTTTCAATAATTCAATAACAGATATGGAGAAATAAAAGAGAGAAAATCCAATAATAAATAAATTACTAAAAGTAGTGGATAATTTGTATTTTAAATATGGATTATTGGAGTTTTCTAGAAAAGTGATGTAGAAGGCAATTAATAGATTGGTTTTGGTTCCATGTTGTACTTTATGAGAAAAGATATCAAAATAAGTAATCATGTGAAGATTTAAAGAGAAAAGAATTAATTTGATGACTTAAATAAATGTAATAAAGAGAAAGTTGGAGACAAAAAAAGTATCATTAACTCATGTATTTTGGGCTCAAATCTCACAAACACCTAGATATAAGTGTGAAAGACTCTCCTTCAAAATTTGGGATTAAAAGGATTAATAGAAAGGAAGATATGAAAAAAACTAGATTTTTTAAAGTGGAAGAGTTAATGGATTAATACATTAGATGTCACGATTTTAAAGGAAATAACACCCGCTCCTTTTGAGATTTGTGTGAGATGATGGTCATTGGATAATAATTTGATGCTCTACAGGTTGTCTCCTACCCGAGTCAAATTGGGAAAGGAACTCTATACACACAAAGCAAATAGAACTTTGTATCTCTCTCTACACACTACCTCCTCACAAAATAATCAGACCACTAAGTTTGTCTCGCAAAATCAAAGTAGAAACCCATTGATGGGAGGAAAAATATGGATTTTGGACCAAGAAAGGATCATCGTTGCAACCTGTTTCTCACCCCGGTTCGCAAACCCTACATGGGACTCTCGCACCCTATATAAGTACCCTCTTTGAGCCCGCCTTAGGCCCTAATCACGAACAGAAAATCTTTGACTCATGAATCTCTCTCTCGCTCGTTCTTCTTTGGCGAGCAACTCTGTCGTGAACATTGTCACGTGCAAAGCAATAGTTTGGAAGGGGCAAGCAGTGGATTTTTGGATCTGTGTTCATCATGGACCAGCAACCTCATCAAATAATCAGGGCACTCAACTCAGATTGGGCTAAGTGGGTGGGTATAAGATTCGTGCAATCCGTGTGATTTCCAACGATGAACACGGATTTGAAGGTTGCCTATTTTTTCAAATAAGGTATTTTCTTCGCCTCTATAGACAAAAATCAAAAAATGCCAAATTTTGTCAAATTGATTAAAAAGCATCCTTTGGCCAAAAATTACAAATAAGTAGTGCTTTTGATTGGAAAAATTCAAAGAATCTAATGAACTTGGTTCAAATACCTAATTCTACCCTGAATTCCAAAAGTGCCTAAAGTTGCTAACTATAATATATTAAAAGCATGGAAACCCTAATTTCTTAGTTATAATGATTATAAATTGCATTATTTTATTTTAGTGGATAAATCTTAATCCTTTTGGATAAAAATGACATCTTGGACTTTATTTGACATTAGGAAATCATTTGATATCAAAATCAAGGTTTGTAATTTAAAAAGTATCTAATGCTTTGATTAGGGTTTGGAAAGCCAAAACCCTAATGCAACCCTAATTTGACCCCAAAACCCTAATTTTGGAACTGAAGTCAGTCTTAGTGTTAGTTTGTGGACAAAATAGTAATACTTGGGTATTATGCATATTTAGGGTAATTGCTTGCTTGATTACAACTGCTCATATTTACTTAGACTTTTGATCATCTCTGAGAAAGGTATGTGGTTACGCTTAAGACTACTCGCCTTGTCGACTTTTGTGTTTTCTGATGTTTCCCAAAGAATTGAAAATTAAATTGTTGGATGTTTATTCACTTTCCTGCAGTCTATAAGGCCCCTATGTGTATCACATGATATACGAGTAACTTGCTCAAACCCTCATACCAACTTAGGAAGTCTAAAAATAGAAAAATGACATTGAGTCGTTGAGATGACTAGGACCAAGCCCCATATTGGGAAGGTCATATGAGGTCAATCCCCAAATTGGCCCAAATTGGGAAGGTGGCCTAAGTCCTCTACATGGACAAACCCCTAGGAGAGGGTATCCCAGAGGTTGAGTAAATAAGGGTTGAGAAGTTATGATGAAAACATAAATTTTGATTTTGTAACAATAATTGCTTCTATGGTTGAATATGTTGCTACACTTAAAAAAAACATTTCCCCCACAAATCAGCATATCTCGATATACTGACCATGTTTTGTTTAGCGACGTTTTAGGTTAAACTAATATTAATCTACAAAATGGACTTTCGAGAAGAAGGCACCAAAAGTGAAGATGCTGAAAGTTATCTTGGAGGATTTAGATACATAGTTTTAGTTCATGTTGCAAATAATAGATTTCCTTTTTCATCTAACTCCTTAATGGTGAATCTATCTTCATATTGTTACCAGACTCTTTCCATTCAATGATTTTTTTATTATTATTGGTTAATTGCTAAACTATGATCCTAGAATATGATAATTACACTTGCCTTCTCGGTCTGTCTGAATAGGGGATAATAGGTGGGAGGGGTCGTTACAATCATGGTGATTGCATTCAGTTATTAATACATAGGAAAGTGTTTCCCTTCCGCCTCTTCCTTTGTTTCACCTTTCTTGCAATTCAAGCTTTTCATGAATTTTATTTTCTTTCATTGAAATGAGAAATTAAAACATGAAAATGATAAGAACTGGAAAAAAACTCAATATTGAACCAAAATAGAAGAAAATAAATTAAGAAAATGATGGACAATTTTTCAAGACGAGTTTCCAAAGTAGTTTACTCAAGAAACACATGGACGGGGCGAGACACATGGACGGGGAAAGCCTTCACTGTTTCCATAAAATGGAATGAATAGCAGGATAAGAAGAGTTTCCACTTTATTCTTATTGAGAAACAAGGAAATTTTTTGATATGTATGAAAGAGGCAAGAAACGTGGAAACCCTGAGAATCTCCACCCAGTGAAGATAAGCAACTAAGTAGAAATGTAGAGTATGTATGTGCAAGTACCACGCTTTAGTGAATGGAGGTACTAGGAACCCATGTATCGCCTGATAAATATCATTATTACATGCTTTTCATGACAAAACGTAATTTCATTTTTGGGTTTGGATTAAGTAAATAAGAAAATGATACATTAATTCTATTGTGCAAATCACTTGGGCCTCGTGATGACCATGGATCTTTCTATTGTAAGCTTCTAGCTTGGTTTGGTCTCAAACTTTTAGGATCTCTTGAAGTTAAGCTTTATCCTAGACAGATTGGAGAAATTAGGTGGGTTATACGAGAGATATGACAAAGTTTTCTAAAACCAATTCATTCAAAGATACTACTAAGTTGATGTGTATATAAAAGCTAGATTAAGCTTTCACATGATGAATAAATTGATGGTTCAATCAAAGAAATATTTTTTTGGGGTAACACAGGACGTGTATCATTAGACTTGCACCAAGAGACCAAACGTGTGGGGGATGTCACGCCCATACGGGTTCCCTCAGCTCTCCAGGTCGGCCCAACTAGTGTAGAGGTCCTTGTGGGAGTTTTTTTTTCTTTGCTTTCATTGGCACTTGAACCCTAGACCTCCCATTAGGGGTGTGGTCCTCTACATCAATTGGGCTACACCTTCTAGGCTAATCAAAGAAAGTTAAGATCATGGCAAGATCAGTTTCTTATGAAACCACATGGTTGAAATACGAGAGATTGTAATTTTAATGAGAATTTGACTAGATAAAGAATGGACTTTAAGAGCATCTCATTCATGTTAACATAAATTTTCACAAATACATATTAAAGCAGGCATGGTTTCTTATTCTTATATGCATTGACATGTAAAAATTCAATATTCATGAGTGGAAATTCATTTTGTGTTTTTGTGTTGAATTTGAAATAGTATGGAAGAGAGATTAGAAAACTTGGAACAAAGTTAGCATTTCTTCCTTGCTTTTTCTTGCCACAATGTCAATGGTTTTATTAAAGAATATATCATATAATTTGCAAAAGAAAATGGTTTCCAATGTGAATTAGATGTTGGATGCTCTAATCAATTAGATGATTACCAAGATGTGGCTCGTAGAAAGAAAGAATGAAGTTCAAATCACACCCAAACCCAAAATAGAAATACCCATGGACCCCCAATGGGAAGCTGAATCGATCCTAAACGCCGGCAAAGGACCTAAATTAAGTGTCAACAATTTCCTCATTTCCTTAATTATGTTGTTCACACTCATGCTTTGACAATTTTCTTTGACAGCGTGCTGCTAGTGGGTGCCTATAGCTACTACACCCACAAAGAGGTTACTTTGACAAGTACTGAAGACATTGGTAGGCATCACCGTGGTTCCAGCATACTACTACGTCATTGGATTGGTTTGCTCCATAAACATGTAAAATAGCACTTGATTATTCCCAATGTAAAAACAAGCTTTTACGAACATGTACATAATGACACTGTATATCCTTAATCTATGTATCGAGAAAAAAGGAGTGCTAGTTACCAAATTTGACTCATTTACGCAACCATATTTATATTCCATAACCACCTATGATTGCTAGCCTCTTGCAGATGTGTATCCCTTTTCTACATATTTCGTGCTCCAAATACATCTCAATGGAACATAGTTAAAGGTACCACTGTGCAGAAACTCCATTAATCGCTCCTCTAAGGTACCTTTTGATCTACTGGTTTACCAGCTTGTTAACTATATAACCAATTCTAATAACATAAATACATGATGAATATGCGAGGTGACAGAAACGATCCACCGTAGTACGAGCTCGTACATGGTGAACGTGTGAGGTAACAGAAACGACCCCTCATAGTACGAACTCACTGTTTAGGTTTCCATCTTTTTGCCGCAAGAATGCCAGTAACTTCGTGTTTTAACATTAGAGTTCCATGTCCTTGCCTATCTTATCTCTGACCATTTAATAAACTTGCCTACCAAAAGTACACCGCTGGTAGGAATCTGACCCTTCTCGAAGACTATCAACATGTGACATGACCTATTGAAAATTTAAATACAAATAACTGTTGACATAATGTGATATGATGCACAAAATCTTTATTGACTTGGTTTTCACGTCTTTTATCCCAAAAGTTTCTACTCAGGACACACTTTGCCAGCTGGCTTACTGATAACGCACCCTCCTTTACATGAATGCACCAGAATCTGTATAACCATTATGCAAATTTCACTGTTTTCAGATAGATGGAAAAAAAATCATAAGCGGTTTGTATTATCCTGTAGTATTGACTTTCTTATTAACAGGCTTAGGTTAGATCTGAATACAACCATCATGTGACAACTCTGGCTTGAAACGTTCTTGGTAGCCATTAGTGAATCGTTTCTTGTTATTAAAGAATGTAAATTTGCAATAAATCAGGAAAGCAAGCAATTCAAATCAACAATCCACTGCTCTACAATGCAGAACAACATTCAGATGGTTATATCCGCAGCATTCACGTACTCACCTCTTAATCTATACAATAGGAAACTACAGCAGAAGAGAGCATACTTTAATCAGAAAACACTCGCCTCTACCCAAACCAAATTACAAGTATACTGCACAGAACACGGTAATGTCTTTTTTTTTTAGAGTAACACGGTAATGTCTTCACTCTGAGTTGGTTAAGCACAAGCTACAAAGATCATTAATGATACAAAAAAAGGTAAAGACAAATGTAAACACATGGTATAGAGGAGCATATCGACGACCCTTGCTAAGCCTCCCCAGCTTTCATGGTTGCATGGATAATTTACACTGTGCCAGGAGAAAAACTGAACCATGAACTTTCTAAGCCAAATAACGTCATAGCCAAGGAGCCTTAAGAGTTTGGTATTCAGTTGGAAAGTTGGAATCTCGCGCTCGGCTTTCGCTTTTTCCATCCCTGTGCGTAATAAAGACCCATGTTGATGGCATAAACTTAAGCTCACATGAAACTATATAGTTGCTAACATTCGTAACAAACATCATTTCTCTTGACGTCTAACGTATTCAATGGTTTTTAAAATGGAAAACCTTTGTACAGTTAATTCATCCACTTCTTCCTTTCATGTAATAGAAAATAAGAAACAAATGTATAAAAACTTACAAATGCCAGATAGTAGAAGAGGGTTATTATAGCCAAGGCAAGGAATATATAGGGAAACACGTTGTACCTGCATGATAGCAAACAGACGAATTTAGTAAGAAACCCTGTTAGAAAGGGCGGTTGTAAAAGCCCATGGTCACAAAATCTGTAGCATGGGGAAAAAACTGGATAGGACAGGAAAGGCCTCTCGAACTCCAAACATAAAGCAAAAGAACTGACTTATATAGATATTTGACACCACGAAGAGACTGGAGTGTGTGGCCAAATATTTCTTGTGCAGCAGTAGCTTGCGCATAGTATCCAAAAGCAGTAGCACAGAATTGTATCACGCTGCAAAAGGTAGAATGAGCTTAGCCGTCTTTTAAAAAGTGCATAAGCATCTTTCAAGTAAAAAATTGATCCCCAGATGTCGTAATTTGGTTGTTGGAATACAAATTTACAAAACTTATAGATATATACTTTTCAAATTCTCAATTAATCCAAAGTCTTTTTAGTATAGACCATATTTTGAAAATTTACATTTATAATCTGTCAGGCCTGATCTCTCACCTTTCATGCTGTTTTTCACTTTTCAGTAACGCCCAAAATATACAATGACTTGAGATCACCTAAACTAATACTAACTTTTACTCAGCGCTAATGTGATTCTTCTCCTTTGCATCTTAGTCACTTTCACTCTTTGTCAGCAATTTTTTAACGTTTCAAACATGTTAATTATTGAATATATCGTCTTTCCTCTTTGTGCTGCTACTTCAAAGACAGCAAAATGTAATTAACCTCAAGATTACCATAGAAACATATTGGATACTATAACATTAGAACAGGACTTCGACTTCGAGCCGACTTGGACAGGTCTGGACAGCGAATTTTGTGGAAATGTCAAGGAAACTTCGAGGATTTTTACAACAAACTTCAACGCAACTTCGACAAAAATTCAGCAAAAAATAGTCATTTTGTGATGAAAATCGATAGATTTCATCAAATCTAGCTTTAAAACACAATATATGTTTACATATAACCATCCACATAGGTTTACATATGTAGAAAAATACAAGATTGCATACGAGTGTCTCCGTACTACAGAGTTCTTCCATATATAAAATTTATGACAATAAACAAACTAAATAAAATTGGTGTAAATCTGTGGTAGATCTAGTAGAGAGGGGGTCAATCCATTTATACTCGCTTAGAATAATAAAAAATAACATTAAAATTGCCTTACCTCGATAGATTTCATCAAATCTAGCTTAAAAACACAATATATGTTTACATATAACCATCCACATAGGTTTACATATGTAGAAAAATACACGATTACATACGAGTGTCTCTGTACTACAGAGTTCTTCCATATATAAAATTTATGACAATAAACAAACTAAATAAAATTGTTGTAAATCTATGGTAGATCTAGTAGAGAGGGGGTCAATCCATTTATACTAGCTTAGAATAATAAAAAATAACATCAAAATTGCCTTACCTCAAGCTCTAACACTTTTTTCCCCTCACACAACAAACTCCACAAAACATCAGAAGAATGTCACCAACTTCGACTGATGTCGAGGACATTGTGGATTTTTTTGTAGAGAGGGGGTCAATCCATTTATACTAGCTTAGAATGATAAAAAATAACATCAAAATTGCCTTACCTCAAGCTCTAACACTTTTTCCCCTCACACAACGAACTCCACAAAACATTAGAAGAATGTCGCCAACTTCGACTGATGTCGAGAACATTGTGGAATTTTTTAATGGACTTGAGCCAACTTCGTCGACATATTGGGAAATGTCGACAGCTGCGACGAAATGTATATTGTGGAATGAGGATGTTTACGTGAATTTGACATCGCCAGCTGTCGACATCGGCGAATTTTCGCCCAATGTCAACGACATCTCATACCATGACTATAACTAAGCCAAGGGCATTCTCCCTCGTCATATTTGTCCAGAAAAGCACTGCAGCGTTTTTTATGGCTGTTGCTAAAAGCCAACTATTTTCTTTCCTCGTCTCAGTGACATCAATACCATTTTCCATAAGCACCTTGTCATTGTTCATGTTGCTGTTCAGTCCTATCCTTGTACAGAAAAAGCTTGTGTTTAACTTGCACAATCCATTTACCTTTGCTCAGCCTCCATGACCAATAATTCATACAAGCACCAAAACATATCTCAAAATTTTGCTCGGCCACTAATATCCATAACCAAACCAAATGAGAAGAGATTTGACTTTGGGAGGCTGTTTCCAACATACACCCTGATATTCACAATTGCCCCATGTATAGAGTCATTAACCTTAATGCACAGGAAATGTACTCCCATGTCCCAACATATACGGATATGCCATAAAGTGATTCTCACTGTCATCAACAATTTTTTAATACTCAAATACAGTATGCATCAAAGTCTTTACTTTTGTGCTGCTACTTCAAATATACCTATAAAGAAAATGACCTTAAAGTCACAACTAATTAGAAATATATCAGAAGCATGAACTCATACTGTAAGCAAGCCAATGACACTCTCCCTTGACTTTGGTTAAAATGTCCGATTTCCCTGCCGTTTCCAATGATCCAGAAACATAAATATATAGAAATTTTGAAAAATCCGTTCATGTTAATACAAGATTTTGACAGACGATTTCGATGAACAAATTAAGAAATGAAGTCACAATTTTACCAGGATGATATGCATACCAGGACGATCTACATGTATGATTTTAACACGATTTTTCTGATCAAATAAAGAAATCAAGTCACGAAATTTACCAGCATGATCGGCATACATGAATACAGACAATTATATCATATATAGTCACAAAATTTTACCAGGATGATCTACATGTGTGACCAGAAGGTACATTGTTTCGATGGGGACTTTGATCACACAAACAAATATTTTAACACACGATTTCGATGACCAAATAAAGAAATCAAGTCGCGAAATTTTACCAGGATGATCGGCATACATGAATACACCAAGGTGGAAATTTAGGTATGTATTTCTTTTAGAATTTTGAAAACAATTTAAAAAATCTAAAAAATTAGGATTATCATATTCAATTGCATACAAGATGTAAGTTATAATACATTGCTGTACACACACACGTGCGTGCGTGCGTGTGTGTGTGTGTGTGTGTGTGTGTGTGCAAAATATATTATAACTTACATCTTGTATGCAATTGAATATACATAATAATCCTAATTTTTTAGACTTTTTAAATGCTTTTCAAAATTCTAAAAGAAATACATACCTAAATTTCCACCTAATGTGCATAAATTTCTATATCAGCCCTCTTAAAACAAATATTCACCGAAATTTTGCCATTTTGGTAAATAAAATTAAAAAAATGCTCCCTCACATCTTTCTCAACAAAAGCTTGGTTGTTGTTAAAAGCCGCGTATTTTCCTTCCCTCAACTTAATGGCATGAATTTGATTTTCAAAAACCACAATTGTCATGTCATTGTTCATTCCTATCCATGTAGAGAAAAGCTGGTGTTCAACTTTCATAGTCCACTATTTTCATCACCCTCCACGACCGCTAATTCATACAAGCACCAAGATCAATCTCAAAATTTACCCTCCGCCACCAATGTCCATGATCAAACCCAATGATAAGAGGTTTGATCTTGGGTACTGACGCACACCCGGAGATTAACAATTGCCTCGCATAGTCATTCGGTCTTCTTCATGCACAACAATTGTGCTCCCAGCACATACCATTTTAAGTTGGTTCCTTCCACCATAAACTTCGCAACAATATGCTTCACTTATCGCATTGCATAGGACAAAACCTCACGGTTAATTTAATGACACTACCTTACAAGGGAAAATGTAACCAAACATTAAAGGGTATATCTTATAGTTCAAGAAAAGTGACTTTAGGGAAGACTATCAACAGTCATGTTGTTCCAATAAAACAAATCATGAATAGTTTAGGAAAAGTTAACCAATGGCAATGAAGAATGGTAGACATAACTAAACGATAAACCGATTAACATGTAAATAGGAGGTCTGAGGTCTCATTTGTAGTATCTTCTTAAGATTATAATGGCATACATTGGGGTCTATGTGTGTGTAAAGATATTCATATATATTGGAGTCTCTCTACACTTGTGTGTGTGCGTGGGCATGCCAACTCAGTGGTATAAGGGGGGAGTGAGGCTAGACTAGAATCAATTCTAGAGCAAAGCAAGTTTAGAAACGCAAGTGGTTTATATGAACTAATAATCAAATGTATTATCCAACTATAAGATCTTGATCTTCACTCATAGTTGTTTAGGCGATAGAGTATGACTGAGGAGGCGCCACCGGCTAGGCGAGTAGGCATTGCATTAACTTTCTTAACTTTTACACATATTTTAGATAATTTATACACACTGCACAAGTTTATATTTAATAGGTATGTATTTGGTTTCTCTAAAGTAGAGTGATACTAAATTTACCTAGATCGCACTTAACAATACCTAAATAGGCCTAACTTGCTTTCAAACAACCAAAATCAGACCTAATTGACCAAAACATACCCGAAATGACCTAATTGACCAAAACATACCCGAAATGACCTAATTTAACCGATCAAACATTTACTAGCTTAATTTAGCCCTAAAATGACCAGAATAAACCTAAATTACCTAACTATCCTTTCACTCTTCATTAAATATTTAGTATGCAAATGGCAAGTATAATAAAAACCAATTCTCAATGGAACTTATCTACGTTTTTGTACGTACCATATGTGTGGGTGGGTGCACCTGCTCTACCAGATGTGTGTATGTGCACGTGTGTGACTAGTGTGTGTTATGTAAATAAAAATCAATTTTCACAGGGACTAATACTATTTTTAGTTTTACACGATTGGGCGTGTGTAAATGGAGGAAGGGGTTTAGATACATCCTTATAATATCTTCCTCCCAGGTTAAGATCATCAAATCGAGTCTAGGGTGGAGACACAAGATCTATCCAATTCCTCAAAGGGCGTAGAAATTATTAATGGGCAATGCCCTTGTATTAAGATAAGTAAATGGATGACCATGATGATAGGCATTTCCATACAATGGCATGCATGATTTGTGAAGTAAGAAGACATTTCAAATCGGAGAATGGTTAAATTCAAAGGCAGTGGGTTTTTGTAAAATGATGGTTGGGTAGCATAATCACAAATTCGAAATTCAAGTTTCATTCGGAGAGGTTGAAAATTTCAGCATTCAAGAATTATGCGGAAAATCTGAAAAAAAAAATCGACAGATTCGGTAAAAGTTTCGTCAAATATTCGGAAAAGTTGAATAAATTATGGTGAATACCATATTTGTGTATATACATAAATATATACATAGATACACAAGATAAATAGATTGATATGTGATAACATCGTATTTTACGTACTTTCTGTATATATTTTACACCACTTTTAGTATAACTTTAGTTAACTTTTCACATAATTTCTCTATCTTTTTTACTAAAGCTTCGTTTCATGATTTCAGGAATCAACACAACTTAGGTCGCGATCTTAGAAACCGCGACCGCGGTTATTCAAAAGACCGCAACCGCGACCGCGGTTCTTCTCCTCACTCACTCCTCTCACAGCACCCGCGGTTTGCGTCGCCTCAACACCGCGACCGCGGTGATCTTAAGACCGCGATCGCGGTTATTCCAAAGACCGCGACCGCGGTGACTCAATGCCGCGATTATTCTAAAGACCGCGACCGCGGTCATTCAAAGATCGCGAACGAGGTTTTTTGGGGGGGATCGCGACCAAGAAGGATCGCGACCAAGAAGGACGGCGACCAAGGAGGAATAAAGCGGAGACCGCGACCGCAGTCTTGCCTTAAAGGAAAGACTGCGACCGCGATCTTAAGTCGGTGGAAGGCGCCTATAAATAGCGCCCCCACCTGTCTTGTCAAGACATCAGATCATACAGACCAGATCACGAGGCCACGAAGTGTTGCTGCGTTCCAGACTCGTCTCCGACCATCCATCCATTAGTCTTAGATCTCCAAAGGCGGAAGTCGAGGAGAGAGAAGTCTGTCGTCCGCCCCTTCTTCGATAGGAGAAGGCCCTCCACGCGGTAGATCCAGATCTGAAGGAGTAGTGTGTAGTATCACATTCTTCTCTTCCAGATCTATCGTTTCGTCTTATTGTCCCCCTTCCCCTCTTCGTGAACCTTATGGATTTGTTTGTATGTAACGTCGTCATGTTATCCGCAAGCATGAGTGGCTAAACACCTTAATTTGGGTTGGGAGTAGCCACGAAGGCTCTCCCAACATGTATATTGTCTCTTTCTTTTGAATATACATATTTTTATCAAGATTATCTCCATGCACATGTTTTAATGCTTCACTTGTGTGCTTAGCTACCATCTTGTGATGTTTGATTGTTGATATCTCGAGAGAGTAATATCACTTTTATCCCGTGTCATGGAGTAGTATGAATGCACGAGAGTGTTGGAATGCTAAAGCTTTAAACCATATGTTTGTTGCGAGGTTTTTAAGTTGTCATCTCGAGAGAGAGACTTCTTTTAGACTTAGATCTATCCACATCGCGAGAGAGAGTGGAATAGACGCTTTAATGGTTGCTTGTAATCTTGATATGAGTATGCGAGAGAGAGAGAGAGATAGTATTACATATTGATGAGGTGCTTTAGTTGGTGAACCCCAACCCGAGTTCTCCATCATATACTTGTTTACAGTTTGTTACTTTTGTTCCCTTTTGTTTACCGTTCTTGTTCGTGTGCTACCGTTCCTTAGGAAGCGTCTCTTTATCCCCTTTTTGTCTGGAGTATAAGAGTGTTTGATTCTGTGTTCTTAACACGACCAACCTTGTCCTTGTGTTCGACCCCGATCGCTACATCGGATCCCGTTTATCGTTGTGGGGGCCTGAGAGTCGGGTTATCTCTTTAAAAGTCCGACTACTTTAATCCACTCCTTTTGGACGTGTGATTTAGGCCGATCAATATGTAATAGTACATATGCACACCATGATTCGCTTATTGATTCTCTATTACCAAATACCAAATCGTATAATATGTCCTTATTCCATAAATGAACAATTTGTGAAGTTCGGGAACAATTCATGATATTCAGGGATAATTCGTAAAAATTGTGAATACTTCGTGAAATTTGGGAGTAGTTTGGGTTTCTTGCAAAATTCTGACGTAGCATTCGCCACATGAAAATTTTGTGAATCATCCACGAATAATTCTAAATTTTGGAGAATATTGTGACTATGCTAGGTAGACAAGAAAATTTAGGTCTAGAAATGCTATTGCTAAATCATATAACAATAGGCATCCTCAATAAATCTGTCGAAAGTGACAGATCCAGACCAACCTAACCATGTTCCAATCAGAGGTAATGCAAATAAGAAAATCCAAACCTAAGCCATACCATAGTTGGACTGTTGGATTTAGTTTTTGAAACCCAAGTTAAGGCCAACAAAATAAAACATTCAGTTATCTACCTAGTAGTCAAATAAAAGAGGCAAAATCTGACAGCTTATTCCAAAACAGTCAGACCGGCCCACCTTTGCAAAATTAAATTGGGTTTACCATGTCTACTAGATGAGCCCAAAAACAATTTGATATCGTGCCAGTCTCAGATAGTTTAGACCTGACAGTATTTTAAAGTCAGATGCATGTCCTCAATTGAAGACATGAAATAACCCAAAGATGGAGCTAAGCAGCAATCCAGACTCTAGAAATGACTAAAAACTGAAATAACAAGGTTCGGGGATCAAAACTAACACAAAAGGATAGGTTCTGCTAGTAAGAACAAACCCAATTTCATCTCAAATCTCAATATCAAGCAGCATTGTCACTGGACTATCAGGTTCCTAAAAAAAATAGTTGTTGAAACTGATCAAAACTAGAGGAAGCAAGTAAATTGCTTGCTGGAAATCTAAGCTCCCCCCAATTGATACTGGAAGTCCCAATACCATGGAATTAAATGTCCAATTTTGATGCCGTATCCGATAGCCCAAAAATATAAATTATAAAATTTCGACGAAAATTTTGATATTTAAGGCTCTGACGATTTTGACACCAAATTGAGCGAATTAAATTATGAGAATTTATCAGGACGATCTAAATGTCAAGATCTACTCAAATATGCAATAATCTTTCATATTAGATATGAGGGGGTAACAGCTTCAACAGAATTTTAATGACAATTTAGATGGTCAAATGAAGGAATTAACAGTTTCAAGCACAATGTTTAGACACAAACACGCTAGATTATATAATAAATGGAAATGTTCAGAAGTCAGGGTGGGATCCATTTCTTGATGAGTGAGTGCAAAAATGAACAGAAATGTCAAGTTTGTTAGATGTTACTAACTTACATATTCACAAGTTAAAACTTAGAATTTAAAATTTACAATTGTAAGTTAGAAAATTACAACTTCTACTAGTCTAGTGTTAGAATTTAATTAGGTTACACGGGACATTTATACATAGATCTAAGAAAATACATTCTAATTAGCCTTTTAAGCCATTTTATGTATATATAGAAACTATCATCATCATCATCATCATCATCATCATCATCTAAGCCTCAATACCAATTATGTTGGGGTCGGCTACATGGATCCTTCATTTCCATTCAGCCCTATCATGAGTCATATTTTGGTCGAGATGTAGAGATACAAAATCTCTCTTTATAAGCTCTTACCATGTTAAATGTAGGCCTTCCTTTTCTTCTATTAATTGTGCTCGACTCAATAGCATTGCTTCGTATAGGCGCATTAGTTGGTCTGCGTTGCACATGTCCATACCACCATAGTAACAAAAAACGCATTTAAAACGCGTTTTTTTCGCCCAACGTTTGTTACGGCTGAATTATACTTGAAACCGTATAAAACCCTAAACGGGTTTTATACGCGTTGCATACGTACTTTTCGTTTTAAACGTGTTTTTTTCGTTTTTTTCGCGTTTTGAACTGTTTCGAGCGGCCCACTAGTTTTTTTATTCAGCCCAACGCTATACGGTTTTAGCAAAACCCTCGACACTTCCGCTTCCGCTCGACTCCCACGCTCTCCCGACGAAACCCTCTTCCGCCCAACGTCGTTGCTGGAGCAGGATCCAACGTCGGCTGGAGCAGGACCCAACGCCGACGAGGAGCGGATTGTGCCGGCGAGGAGCACCGCTGATAGCTGAAGAAGAGGGCTTGTCCTGAGGCTACAGAACCCGACGCCGGCGACGCTTGCGGCTTTCAACCACAACAGATTCATCAGTTCCTACCGCGGCTTCTCCAGGTATGTCCCCTTTGTATTTTTTTTTGCTTCAACTTCTTCCCCACCTTCGTCCCCTCTTCTCCGTCCGCCGTCATCTCTCCATCATCTTCCCGCTCCTAATGCTTCCAGCCTCTCCGACCTAGCCGCCCTCCTTCCTTGCTTCTCCCTTCTCCGTTGTTGCAACCGCCACCTTCCCTCCCCATTGCTGCATCGATCTCCCTCCCCTCTTCTCCGTCCCCGCAAAACCTTGTCCCTCCATTGCATCACCCGCAGCCCGACGCCAGCCACCCCCGACACCCCTATGCCCTGTTCCTAGCCAACCCACAGCCACCCACCACCATCCTCTTCCAAACCCCCAAATGTTGCACATCCACCCAGAAACCCCCAATTTGCCACCCACATCAGCCACGCACCCTCCCCTGAACCTTCCTTAATTTTTCCACCAAGCCATCACATTTCCCCACTTCCTCCATTGGCCCCTGTCAATTTTCAAAGTACTGTTTCGTCTTCCTCCTCCCCCATAGTCACCCTCCCCTTTTCTCCTCTACCTCTAGTAATACAACAACAGTAGACTGTTTTATAGCTAAGTCGTGTGGCTGTAATCTCCATGATCACAACAATTTGTTTTGAAATCTCGTCCATGATTACTGTAATCTCCATGAGTAATTAATATTTTGTTGGATGTGTCAAACTTTAATTTTCATTTGTAGCACCTTAATTTGCACTCCATATCTCAAGTTTGTTGCCCAATTAATATATTTTTGCAAACATGTATATATATGTATGTATATATATATCCGTTTTTTTCCCGACTTTTTCCCGAATAGTTGACCGTACTTTTACCGTACTTTGACCTTTTTTAAGCCGAATTTCCGCATAATTCCCGAATACCGAATTTTTCAACTCGACCGTACGTATCCCGAATACCGAATTTGTTACTATGCATACCACGCAACTTGTCCTCAATGCTCGCCACCCCCACTTTCTTCCTGATATAGTCATTTCTCAAACGATCTTTTTTTGTCTTCCCACACATCCATCTCAGCATACGCATTTCAGCCACGTTCATCTTGCTGAGACCTTGTTTCTTCACTGCTCAACATTTACTCTCATAGAGCATGGCTGGTCGTATAGTTGTTCTATAAACTTGCTTTTTAATCTGAGCGGCATCTTCCGATCACATAATACTCCGGTTGCACCCCTCCATTTCAACCATCAAACAGTGATCATGTGAAAACCGTCATTTTGGACGTCATCATTTATTTGAATAATAGAACCCCAAGTAACGAAATTTATCACATTTTGGTATATCTACTCCATCCAACTTGGGACCACCATTCACACTTTGAGATTGGCTGAAATTGCAATGCATATACTCAGTTTTGCTCCTACTAATCATCAATCCATTTGATTCCAATGTCTTTCTCTAAAATTCAACTTTATCATTCAATCTCTATCTTTAGTTTTGTCAATCAAATATCATCAGCAAATAACATACACCATGGAATACCATCATTAACATTCTTTGTCAACTCATCCATACAAGAACAAACAGATATGGGCTGAATGTGGATCCTTGGTGTACCCCAACTCTGATGGGAAATGTTGGTATCTCTCCTCCAGGAGTCTTCACACTTGCAGTAGAGCTATCATACATGTATTTGATCATGTCAATGTATTGGATTGACACACCCTTTTTCTTCAAAACCATCCCCAACACTTCTCTGGGTATTCGATCATAAGCCTTTTCCAAATCAATAAAAACCATATGAAGATCTCTTTTGCTTTCTCTATACTTCTTCATAAGCCTCCTATCAGAAAAATAGCATATGTTGTTGATCTTCAAGACATGAAACCAAATTGGTCATTTGATACTTGCGTTGTAGATCTTAGACTCTGTTCAATAATCCTCTCCCAAAGCTTCATTCTGTGACTCATCAACTTGATACCTCTGTAGTTTGTGCAGCTTTGAACATCACATTTTCTCTTATAGATGGGGACTATAGTACTATTTTCCACTCGTCCGGTATCTTCTTGGTCTTCATGATCTTATTAAAGAAATTTGTTAACCACATAACTCCTTCATCCCCCATACTCCTCCATACATCAATGGGAATACCCTCTGGCCCGCATGCCTTTCTCATTTTCATCTTTTTCAAAACATTATGGACCTCAAACAGTGAAACTCGTCGTATGTAAATGATATCTCTTGTATTCATGTCGTACGAGTCTCTAACATTATTTACACTATGTCCATTGAAAAGTTTGTAGATCAAATTATGTGCAATAATTCTAAATTTATTGTAGATCTTCATAATGTATACTTTTATTTTACGCATCTACAAGTTTTGTTTGTAGAACATATGATTTTCAAAAGATCTAGAACTTAAAACTGTATTATTTTAGAATTTAGAACTTTGTTATTTTAGGAGACTTTTATTAGAAATCTACATAAGTGTAGGAAAAGGAGGTGTATAGATGGGCTAAGGATAGGGAAAGCATACCTTAGATAGAAGAAAAATAGCCTCCGGAAGCAAGGGATTCAAATAGTAGCAACCTTAGCACAGAATTCTCAAAATTGAAGTTTTGTTTTTGCACCATTCTCAAAATTACGGCCCAAACTAGGCTTTTTGAAGCAAAATTCCCACATGTTTGGCAAAATTTCGCTCTTAGGAGCAAAATTACATCACATTCACTACGTTTGTAAGTTTCGATGTCCGATTGTGTGTTTCATGTTCAATGCCCAATACTATTCTATGCCCATCACATAATGTTCTACGCCCAATACTATTCTTCTAATATAACCATAAGTGCAGCTAAACTTAACTTGGGGATGATATCATGAAGAGAACTCATTTACTGCATGACAAGTTACATACTACCGAAATATTACATTTGATTAGCTATATAAACGAAAACACATAAAGCTAAGTTTGGGAATATAAATAAAACAAAATTTATGCTAAAAAAAACTATATCCACTAATACTATAATAGACAAACTTATAAACAAAAAATATCACACAAGTGCGAATGTATTTTGTTAAAAATAGGTTAACTAATTGTGTTATGTATTGTGAGTCTATCTTATTGCCCGCCAGCACGTCTTAGACCTTATTAGGGGTGCCCGTCTAGGCGTGCAGAGGCAGCCTGGCTGGCTACATGGACTGCTGATCCTATGCGCCGAGCCTAATTAAGCTATTCCGCGGTGCAGGCGGCTGCTGGGCCTAGTTGATTGGGTTTTTTTTTTCCCTTTATTTCTCATCTTCCCCAAACTCCTTGTTTTTTGAATTATGTGTCCGCTCTTCAACTAGAATATTTGTTTTTTCTTTTTTTCTTCAAGGTTCACCAAGCAGAATTTTGCTGCTGCATGCTGCTCCACTTCTCTTTTCATTTTTTTTTTTAGTTTTTGATCAATCAAGCAGCAACATGCTGCCATGTTAATAGTTTTAACTTACTGCTGCTCCACCATCACATTAATTCCGGGCTTTTCCCTAATTGCTCTACCCAGCAGCGACACCATCACATTGTTTCATTTTTTTCCCTATTTGCTCTATCAAGCAGCATACTACTTGCTTGCATATTCATTTATCTTACACTTACAGTCCTATGTTACACTTTTATTCATATATAGGCGTTATATTGATTCATAAAGTGCACAGAGGGTAATATATGTATACACAAACTGTACAAAAATATAGGAACGCATAGCCTTCGTGGGCATCCCTGAGGAAAAAGGGACCGTCTAGCCGCCTAGAGAACCTGTTCTCTCTCCCTATATATATACAGTAATAGAGTTTGCTTGATGAAAACTGTTTTCCATCTGTGATTTATACATTATCCGACTAGGCTACGTAAATCCAACCCCACAAAATATTAGCAAGTCATGGTTGTTTCTTGAAGACTTTCCCTCCTGAGTTGTTTCTCGACCCTTAACTCCGAAAACACCCATCAAGATCCTTCCATAACTACTAAATCTGTTTATTACTCCCGCTATATCTGCAACAGCAATGGTTCATTTGTCACCAAGGTTTCTTTTTACCTCTACATTGTCATTACTATCTACTATATTGTTGTGCATCTAGTATTTATTCATCCCAAGAATAATCCTGATTTCTTCCAGTCTTTTCATTCCTTAGTTTGGAAGTTTGTATGTTATACAGCTTGATCACTCGCTTGCTTTTGTTCGTAGCTGGTGTGAATCGGTAGAATAGAGCATGAGATAAGGGAGGAGGGGAGGGATTTTCTGAAGATTTTTTTCTCATGCAGGTTTTAATGTATTTGACTGAGGAACTTCACCTTGTTGTTAGTGCATCAGAGATTCAGATTTCTGCCAAATTCGGTCTACCTGTTCATGTAACATGCTTAGCACACTATTTTATAGCATGCATGCATCATTCAACTTAGTCAACTTGTCTGCTCGAGCTTTGAGGTGTTATGCATGTTGACACCGTGCCTGCCTATATATGAAAGCACACTCTGAATTTGTAATACCTAACGTTCAGCAATGTCGGTATTCGAGTACCAACGACATTTGTTCAAATAAGCGGTATGTCGTATACAGACAGAGAGGGGACCACATAGAATATATTTGGTATGCAGGCAAAGTTGTTAAGGCGACCAAGCGCCAGCGGCTTTACGAAAAATTAAAATTTTGTACAATTTACCTATATGTATTATGTTATACATGTCTCGTGATTTTTTTGACATCCCCCCTTCATATAAATGTTAAATTATACCTAAATCTATACATGGGTTGTGATTTTTATAACATTTCCCCCTTCATGCATATAGTATATTTCATACATCTAGATATGTCCAAGGGAAAAGAACATATTTTATTTTTATATACATAGAAATATACAATTAAACACAGCTAAACTTGGATATATATATAATTTTAGTGTTGCATACATAGTTAGACACATATTTTTATAGTTATATTTAAATGCGTTGACATACGTTGTGGCAAGGAACAAGATATTGTTGATATTTGTTTCGACCATAATGTCGATACCAACGCCATCAAATATGGAAACAGGCGCGGGTGTCGATAGGCTGGCATATATCGTTATACTGACGGGTACACCGTCGATATCACCATGTTTCAATGGTTTTAATATAAAATGCACTAATGACTTCAATGTACCAACCGAGACCGGTGGTATACTGACGAGTATAACGACTTTAGTGAGAATGACTGTTGATCCTTCTTGGGGGAGAAAAGAAGATGCATTTAGGTGATTTTTGGCGATTATAGTTCAAATCAACCCAAATCAAGGTATGTTTAATAATCTCTTCAATTTTCTACCATTTGCAACCTCCCCATTCTTTTTCCTACTATTTTCTTCCACTTTCAACTAAAAACGATTTTCTACCACCAAAACCTAATATTACACCAATTTTGATATGCTTGATGCTAACTATACATACATTTGTAAGTATTTTATGTGGTTCTACAATATTATCACTAGATCTACCTAATTACAACACTATTAATTACTATTATCATAAATAAGTAACTAATTATTACAAGAAGTATTGTTATAATTAGTTACTTATTTATGTTTAGTAGAAGATGTTCTACGAAAGAACAACGTGAACATATATAACACGAAATATCGTGAAACTATACATTTTGTTATTAGAAGTAACAAAAATTGATGAGTTGTTTAATTTTCTATATAGTTATGTGTAATAATGTTGTATAAGTTAAAGTTATTATTTGGTAAGCTTTCAAAAGTGTTTTTATTCATTAAATAATACCTCTTTATTATTTTTCTAGACTTAATTTTAGAAACTTGATTTTAAATGAAATTCTAAAATACATTGTGTTGGATTACATAATACAAATGAGTATTATACCTTATATAGTATTGCATATGACGAGTTTGAGCAATAGGTAACTTCATACAACCAACCTTACATAATGTACATGTCATGGGAGCAATATGTCAACCACACCAATCCAATATTGTATGGATAATCAGTGTGTAACTCGACATACAAGTGATATGAGTTAGCAAGTTAGTACGCTATTCATGTGTTGTAAATTGGATATTATTGCATAAGTGCGTGTATTTATGTTTATGGATTGTGCTAGTAAAATTCCAAATCTCAATTTCCTACATGTCATCGAAATTCTTCATCAAAATCCCCAGAAAACAGGATAGGCTTCCTACTTCCCACATGATGGACACCCCCCACATACCTATTTAGAATTTTATTTCAGTAGATAATTTAATTAATTACTTGTTTTCAGTAGATAATTTTAATTTCTTGGTTGTTTACAGCCTATATATGTAAATTTTGCAACGAATATGGTCGTATGAAGTTCCTATGAAGAAGGGATATAGTATAAGTAGCATAATATATTACATTGCAATAGGATAACTATTCAAGGAAAGAAAATACTTCAACGTCACAATCAGATTCAAGCAACTACCAACAAAAACAGTAAAATTAACATCAAGAGTATTAATTCCAGATAAAAATGATGGTTATACAACAAACATAGACAAATATACTTCTTTGAATATTAGAACATGTGTCTATCAAATAAATAACAATATATAGGGTCAGTGGTCCATAAATATCATTAAAGTCAGGGGTCCATATGTATATCTTTAGCCCAGACGCACCTACATGTGTGCCTTAACAATTATGTATGTGAGACTATGTGCGTTGATATTCTTAGAAAAACTAATTATATGTAATCATTAAAATGATATATTGAGCTTATAAAAATAATTATATATGAGATGTAGAATAAGCAGATAAATGTGTTTATATATTAATGGACCAATTTACACATGATATGTTTACATATGTGTAGGTGTGTGTTTGCATATATATTTTGAATGTGTGTAATGTTTTTACAGATATTGAAATGTAGACATAAAGGTACTATCATGTGTAGTGTGTGTATATGTGAGTAAATAAAAAGATATACATGTACATGTATAAATATGTGAATGGAGAGAGCGCATGTGAGTGTGTGTGCGTGCGTGATTATATCATACATAAAAATGTATATATATAAAAATTTGTGTATGAAATGTGTTAACTATATTAAAGTATATACAAACAAATATATGACCGTGTTTATATATAATGAAATGTGTGTGTAACCACAAGTAGTGGCTCTTTAAAAAGTAGAGTTTAATTGGACATTTCACCGGCCAACCAGCCCGCATATGTGGCCTAGGACCATTTCGTGGACCAGTAGCGATAAGCGGTATGGCAAGGTGACCGCATAAGCCAAAGCGGAAATATATGCGCCCGGCCACGGACCGATTTATCAAACAGCTCTGATAATGCTAACTGCTGGAAAGATAATCGTTGCCGATGTCTAATATTGTCTGCTACTACTCTAGATGCATGCTTAATCTTGTTCAAGAAGCTCATTGATTTCCTGGCTATGGTATTTATTGTTTGAAAGGGGGTACTTCATTTTGAACTATCAAGGGAGTGATCATCTGGGTGAGTTTGTCCATTTTTCTTGTTCGAATTTGTATGTCCAAGTTGAACTGATGAACAAAGGATTCTCCCACACTCCAGCATGAGACGGAGAGGGGCGCAAGAGATGTAGCCAAATAGGTTTAGTTACTAAATTAATCGGGTTATGTCTTAGTGGCTAGGGTTATTGGCCTGATAGTGTAGTTTAAGTATGTATTATTACCTACTAATAAGTTAGTCCAACTTTGCCGAGAACTGTTTCTTTTTATGGCTAAAAAGAACTGCTGTTTTACATATTTGATTCAATGAAAAATCCACTTCGGTATTACATTCATGTGCGGTTGAAAAATCCGTGATTCAGTAATATAAACATATAATATACCAAGAAAGACAGTGTGTACCTTATGGAACAAAGTAGTATGAGCCCCACATTGAAAAGGAAGGAATTCATTAGAGTTCCTCCCCACCTGCAGGATGGGCAATTTATTGTTATAATTCCATCAATCATTAATATATGCAAATTGAAAAACTGAGAGAAGGTGTATTGTCCATTACTTCATCGGATGAATGGTAATAAACACTAATCTTAAACCAAGCATCATCGCCCCAGCAATCACAGCAAGCAAAAGGTAGAAGCAGAAGAACGCAAAAGCAACAGTACCAAGAAGACCTAATCAAAATAGAACAACTTCAAATCAGCATAGTAAACATCACTCAGATTAACACTATCAAGTAATGGAACATGTACCCCAGACATCGTCCAGTTTGACAAAAACTTCATTCAGGAAAGAAGAGAGCGGGGGATCAACCAAAAGATAAATTACAATGTGAGCAACCCAAGCAACAGAAACAATAAACCTGAGAAGGAAAAAAGCACAAAGTCAAGCCTTTAGTTAGGAAGATAAGGTCTTAAGAAAACAACTAAAGTGATAAAGAAAACCAAGAAGATGTTCAGTGAATAAAAATTTACAAAAAGTAACTTAACCAAGGACTTTGATTGTACCATCCATCAAAAATTTGGAAGGAAATATGTAATAATAACGAATATAGTTGTTCTTCAAGAAAGCAGGAGGTATTTCTAGTGCAACTGAGGAAGGAATTTGCGAATGCTAGTGCCTCAAAGCAGGATCTACATGCCAAAATCTGCAGCCATATAGCTGCAAACTCGCATGCAAATGTACCCCTCATCCTGAAATAAGCCATAATTATCAAGGCGGGAACTACGCACTAAAAGCATCCTCCATTTTAAGGAGCCAAGGTTTGCGTATCTGTCTGAGCAAGCTGTGCGGGTAGCCGAGCACCTAGGCGAGTAGGGCAAGCAGCCTAGGCCTTTGTGTATTCCATTTAAATAAATATCACTGATTGCCAACTAAACTAAGTACACTTCTTAACCTAATTTATGTACCTTTTAAGCATTTCCTTCTCGAGTACAATTCCTGCAATTTTGCAGTTTGACAGTCTTCTCCTCCTATGTAATTACCGTCTCTCCTTGTGATTCCTCAAGCCAGGTAAGCTTCTTCACTTCCTCATCTCTTCCTTCTTCTAATCTTATTCTTTCATTTTTCCCTAAAGGTGTTGCTCCTACTTGCATGAAGCTTCTTGCAGGTCGAGTGATCAACTTGGGCAGCATTCCTATTATTACAGGTCGTTCCTCACTTCCTCCTCCTATGTCTCTTCTTTCTTTTTCTTCTACCACCTCCTCCTACATAACCTCCTCTGCTTACATCTGCAGCTACTATGTTTATGTACTCTTTTGTTCCTCCTACGTCTTTCCACCACCTATGTCTGTTGCTGATGCTTTTCTTTTTTCCTTCCTCTGCCTCCTCTGTAACCTCCTGTATCTGTTCCATTGCTATTGTAGAGCACCTCCTGCTTTGTTTTCCTTCTACCTCCATTGTCTCCTGCTATCGCCGTGAAACCTATTTCCTCCTCCCTCCAAGTTCTCTTACCTCTCCTCCTTTCTTTCTTCCACCAGTAGGTCTCCTTTCTGATTCCTTTTTATCTATCCCTGCATTAGTTATCAAGGCGCTCGCCTAGGCTTAAGGAGGGCCGCCTCAAACTGGGCGCCCAGCCCCCTAGATGACCTAAGTGGCTACTTAAGGCCTTTTAGGGCCAAATTTAGCCACTTCAAGGCTAATTTTGCATAAATTAGGTCTGAATATGATCAAGTTGAGTCAATTTATGGTTGAAACAGGTCTGATTTATTCCAAATGTGGTCAAATTAGGTAAATTAGGCCTGATTTGGGGAAAACGTGCATGATTTGGGGGAGATGGGTTTAATTTCTGGGAATTAGGTCTAATTTGGGGGAATTAGGTCTGATTTGGTCATGTAAGGCCTCATGTAGATCAGTATAGGGAAAATTAGGGCTAGTTGGGTTTGATTAGGTAATGTTATACAAAATTAGGTTTGGTTTTAGGACAAATTTTGTCAAATTTAAGCAGATTAGGTATGATTTGGGGAAAACAAGTCTGATTTTGGGAAAATGGGCCTGATTTGGTGAGATTAGGTTTGATTTGGCCAAATTCGATCTTGTTTATGTCAACATAGGGAAATTTGGGGAAGTTAGGTCTAATTGGTTTATAATATGCAAAATTGGGTTTTATTTAGGCGAAATCGTGTCAAATTTGGGCAGATTAGCTCTAATTTGGGGAAAACAAGTATGATATGGGGAATATAGTTCTAGTTTGGGAAGATTAGGTCTGATTTGGCCAAATTTGATCTCATTTAGGTCAATATATGAAAAATTTAGGGAAATTGGGTTTGATTAGGTCCTTTATACAAAATAGGTATGGTTTAGGGTAAATTAGGTAAAATTTGGATCAAATGAGTTCAAATTAGGGCCAACCAGTTCTAGTTTAGGTCATGTTAGATGTGATTTAGCCTAAATACTACATAATAGTATGTAATAAAGTCACTATTTAATAATTACATAAATGAAATTATGAATGTTAATATAAAAATCATCAATTTTTATTTAAAAAGGCAAAACGCCCAGAAAACGCCTGGGCGCCCTAAGCGCGCCCTCAAAAACGCCTAGAGCCTGGCCACCTCAACAACTATGATCCCTGCATGTCTAACTCTAAATTTTCCTCTCTTTTTTTCATGTCTTTTGTTACTACTTCCTCTTCTTTTTTCTTTTAATCCTTCCTTCCAGATCTTCTCTTCTGCAAGAGCCCCACAGTTCTTTTTTTTTTTTGGTCTGACGCATCCCTCTCCACATCAACACTTTTTTTCCTGAGTCCCCCTGCTGCTCTCAATTCATCTTCTCCTCGTGAAGTTCTCTTTCAATCTTTTTCTTCCCTTCACCTACATCTCTTACTGTTACTGCTAATTTACGTTTTGAGTTCTTCCATCTACATTTTATGTCTCATTTATCCAGCACACCAATTCCTTTTTTTCCTCCTTATCCAAATTCCAATAACTCCTCTTCTCTTTAATCCTACAACAGAAATCATGCCCATGTATTGGAAAGTGCAAAGCAGGAAGCGAGCCAAACCGGCCTTCCATGGACGCTTATGCGCAATGTTTTAAAAAACGTTAAACGGTAAGCGTGCGGACAGCACCTTGTAATCTGTTAAGCGGTAAGCAGGCGATTTTTTTGAAAATCAGATTTTGATTTCCTATATAAATTTACACAAAATTACACGTATATGCATATAAATACTACACTCTTTGGAACTTTTATATATATCTAAACACTCTACCCAACAATACAAAACACCCAAATAGTCTATAAGACAGCTATAAGACAATAATTATAGCCACAGTATAGTAAACAATAAACTTGACATGGATAAGACAGCCTACATACATGATAACAGAAAAAAAAAATTGCATCACATGTTTACGTAGCTAAACAGTAAACAAGAGACTTATCAGGGATACCATACTAACTTATATCACCTACTAGTCATACATTACAGCAGTACACATACTTGTCAAGGCGCTCACAGGGCTGCGCCTAGGCGAGGACGCTTTATTTATAATGCTACATTGACTAGTTTTGTGGGTCTGGTTGTATATTCACTTATTTTAATGTTTGATATGGCTACACCAATGTTCAAAATTAATAGTGTTGCCTATTTTATGGGCCAAATATCACTTTTAATTGGATCTAATACTCTTTTTTGAGTTTGACTGGATCTAATACTCTTTTTTTGTTTGACTGGATCTAATGCTCTTAGTACCCATTTGATTTTTCTTAGTTTGCACCTTCAATTCAGATTGTACTAAGTAGCTATGCTATGAAGGATAGTGATTACATTGCTTAATACTTGTAGCTATGTATGACAATAAATATATATTTATTTGTTGATCACTCTTACATTCTTTACAATAATTCTTTTCGTGTCCTTGACATTATTGTCAATGATAATATATTAGAAATGTAATTGGTTATTTTTTCATACAATAATATATATATATGGGGAGATTGACTATAAATATGTAAATAACTACATATATAACTATACAGTGTGTATATGAGTGGGGAAAAACTATGACACATGTATATATACATAAATTATTTTTTTTAAAGGACGCTTACATGACGCCTAGGCGCGCCTAGTCGCGCCTTGGCGCAAGGTGTCCATCCCCAACGCCGTGTCGCCTTGCCGCCTTAACAAGTATGGCAGTACATTTAAATAAAGTATGTGTTCTAAATTAGATAATAGTTACATGTAATTTAGTTGTATACATTACACTTTACAGCAGTACCCTATTATCCCGACTTACATACAAAGTATGCATTCTATATTAGAACTACAGCTTATCATAGAATATTAATGTATTTAAGTTTAATATAGTATACTCAATAATACTTGGACCGTAGTGTTTACTTAATGTTATAGGTGTGCAGCAGTTTTTCAAAAGAGGCAAAAAGCGGCCAAAAAGTGGGAAAAGAGGGCAAAAAAAAGCAGGAAAAAAGGGCAAAAAGAGGGGGGAAATGGGAGATTAATTGTAAAATGTTCAACCGGCAATTTGGGCCAATTTTAAATGGCCTCGGTGGTGGGCCGGTTAATCGGCCGGTTTATGAGGCCCTTTTTCAATTCACTATTTATGTGTGAAGCAGCCCGATTAGCATGCACTTTTTCAGAAAACAACAAGTGTAGCAAAACAATGCATATACTTGCATTGCAGTGATACAAGATTATTAAATTATAGAATACCTATTCAATAACCAGGCAACAAGACATACATTTATTAATATAGGGTAGGTAAAAGTAATATGTACATATCAGTGCTTCTTACAGATTTGTGGACTTATAATATGAAGACAGGTTTTACAGTTAACTTTGTGTTTAATTGTTAAAAGTAATAGTTGAACTAGATTATATTAGATTAGATATCCTTTAGTAGATTATAGTAAACAACCAACAAAATGCATATACCAATTCATAGCACTTTCGTGATGCTTTTATGCCGCACTTTCAAGATAATAACATACTAGTTTGCATGGTTCACAAGGTACACATAGATTTGCAGTACTTTATAGCACTTTCATGACGCTTACACGCAGTACTTTCAAGATAACAACATACTACTCTTGTACATGAGAAATATTAAGTAGCAACAAACCCAGGAGGTTGCTCCATCTATTATTCTTCATGTAATTCAGTGTACAATAAATCCATTTTTCTCATCTAATGGAAACAACGGCCAACCAAGATTAACAATTACCAAAACAAGTACCCAAACGGAATTAAGATGGCTACCAGGAGAGAATGACTCAAAGCAATCAACGTCACAAATTTGAGTATGGCCTTTAGCCACCATTCGGGCTTTGAGGGGCTTAATAGTGCCATAGGGCTGATAGTTAACAGTAAAGATCCAGTGGCGACCAACGGGAGAACGATCAGGCAGTTCAGCAAGATCCAACGAAAGTTGAACAGAAAGTGCCCTCATTTCAACCTCCATTGCTTGATGTCAAACAAGATGGTGAAGGGCTTCATCTACAGTTTTAGGGACAAACAGCATATAAGGCAGCGGCAAACAAGCAAAGCTGGAGCTAAGCAGATCCGTGGAGTAGAAGTTATTGATAGGGGGTAAAGTGCAGGAGCGGACACCATTGACTGTAAGCTAACATGTAGATGTGGATCAAAGAAAGGAGCAATTACTTAAGGAGCATTTGGATCTCCTAGCGGGAGAACTGGAAGAGTGCAGAGCAGCAGCAATAGGGAAGGAGAAGGGCAGGGGCAGCAGGAACCATAGTTTTAAAAAGCAGTATGTGTTGTACGTTCGGAGAGGTCATTGAATAGAGTATATGCAGTATGCGGGAGTATATACGGTTTTTGGATTATTTATTTTTTAATTAATATATTAAATATAATATGATCATACAATTACATATCTAATTTGTAGAATTACATATTATAGATGCAACCATGAAAATATGCAATCAAACACAATCTAAATATGTATAAATATGCAATAATGAGCTAAATGTAAAACAACCATAGATGAATGTAATGTAAAAAAAGAGGAAATGGAAGCAGAACGTAGGCTGGATGTAAGTAGTGGTTTTAGTTACATAAAGAATAGGGTGTGACGTTAAAAAATAGTCAACTTAGCAGTTTGACCATTCAAAAATCGGGGACTAATCGGCCTTATATGCGGCTACACGGCCTTATATGCGGCCATGGTCAGCTTTAGGCACCAAATTCCCATATGTGGTTTGGTGACGGGTCCGAACCGCATATGCAGCCTTATATGCAACCACATGAACCGTTTTTTGAAACACTGGCTGGAATAGAGGGGAAGTGTGGCAGCACCAGGGAAGGAAGATAGGGGTAACATGGAAAGAACAGAGTTGGAGGGCAGCAATGGCTTGGGCATGGGAAGGGAGGGTGGGTTGGGGAATTGGATCTCAGAGGATAGAGGAAATCGAACCAAACTATGCCATGTTTAAAAGGACATTCTTTATTTTGTGATCCAGACAAGATTACAAGGCTTTTGTAATATAAGGCTAGAGCAGACCACAAAGGTGCCACTCACAAGTATGGGACTAAAAACAAGAAGCAAATAAAGGAACAGCTATCGAACTTTACAATTATAAACAAATATGGATGTGAAAATTCCATATGAGAAGGAACTTACTATAACCATGTATCCCTATGGAGAACAGACTCAAATGGAAATTCCATCATAGAATTAAATGTCCGATTTCGATGTCGCGTCTGATGGTCTAGAAACAGAAATTTTTTGAAATTTTGGCCAAAATTTTGATATTTACGATTTTGACGACCAAATAAGCTAATTAAATCATGAAAAATTACCAGAACGGTCTACTTATCGCCAAGATCTACTCAAATATGCAATAATTTTTCATATTGGATATGTGTGTTGGGGAGGGGGGGGGGTCTCCCACATTTGTAAGTGAAGCAAGTTGAACAATTTCGACAGAATTTCGATGACAAAATGAAGGAATTAAGTTATGGAATTTTGCAACCACAATGTTTAAACATAGTGATGCAATCCGTGAAATATGTGCATAGAAAGCAAGCCCAAATCCAAGACAACCCTGATTAGAGCTTTGGGCTCAAGATGGGCTTTTATTTAGTTCTTTATGCACTTAGGAATTTTATGTCTTTATTAATTCCGAATTTCTTTATTAAGATTTTAATTCTTTTGTATTAGGATTTTAGTTTCCTATTTTATTGACGTGCACACCAAGTCTAGAGTCTTATATATGCTCTGTTTGGTAAAGTGGTGCGATTGCCCGGGTAGCGATAGGGCAAGGTCGGGCAGGTTGCAATCGCTCGTAACCGCTGTTACCAAGCGCAAGATCACTCACCACTTTGATTTTGTATTGTTTTTAGTGTTGAATAGCGTTCAACTATAGTTTTTTCTCACCGGACAAAAATCTTGCGGTGATCCATCTCACCGCACCAGAGTGGTGGCTCACCAATCGCGTTGCCAAAAGCTGCAATAAGCTAGCCTTGGGGCCTTTGTCCAGGCAGTCGATTATGAATTAGAATTTTGTTTGCTTGTTGCAAATTTATCTTTCTCTTTCTTCTTCTCCGTAGCGTGACTACATCACATAGACACACTAGATTATATAATAAATTTATATGTTTAGAGGTTAGGGTGGGATCCATGTCTTGATGAGTGAATGCACAAATGAACAGAAATGTCAAGTCTGTTAGACTGTTACAAACTTGCAAACTTCAAGTTAAAATAACTAGAGCACTAGACTTTAAAACTTCTTACAAGTTACAATATTGTAGGTTAGTATATTTATTGTATAAGTCTACTATTATAATATATTTAGGGTTACAAGTTACAACTTACACTTGACATTTTGTATAAGGCTACTATTATAATATAGATAGGGTTACATAAGTGAAAAATACAAAAATATAAGAACTTCCATTAGAAAAGCTTTTGTAGCCATTTTGAATATAAAATATGAAATATATTCATCAGATTTCCAAAATAAGTATAGATATACGTATTTCACACTATTGTTTCTTAGATTTACAAGTTCACTTCAAGATCTTGAGAATTTTAAGAGAAATGTCAGTTAGAAATCTAGGATTTTCAGAGTATTTATTAAGATATGTCTAAAAGGGAGTAGAAATAGGAGTACATGGGCTGGGGAGAGGGGTTATATACCTTAGAATCAAGTAAAGCAGCCCTCGAGAGCAAGATATCACAAAAAAATCGTTAAAAGATCAAGGTCCGAGCAAATCCAGACAATGGAACACTATTTCGCGAAATAGGTGTTGCATTTCACACTGATTTCGCAATATCAAGGCCCAAACTGGGCTTTTTTGCACTAAAATACCCCCTATTTTGCGAAATTTTGACTGTAGCTGTGAAATTCTCGTGAAATTGCGGACCAGTTCCTGCGTACTGATGTTTCGATGTCTGATTGCAAAAAAAATGAAATTTCGAGCAAAATTTTGCAATTTCAATCAAAAATTTGTTCCATGGTGACCATGTTCCCTATTTTTTGTTGCTTTCTCAGCCAGATGTCCCTCTATTCTAAGCTTGTTCATTGGAAGTTTCTTCCCCATTAATTTCCTAGTCTCCTTTTCCCCATTGTTTCTCTCCACCCCCTCTGATCATGGCAAACCCTGCATAACCATTACGAGCGTCCCTTCATTGACCCCATTAATTTCCTAGTCTCCTTTTCCTCAAATTCTATTGTCTCTCCACCCCCTCTGATCATGGCAAACCCTGCATAACCATTATGAAATACGTCCCTTCATTGATCCTTGCAACTGTATTCTAGGCCCTCATCTGAGTTCTTCTACAGTACGTAACATGCACGTCCCCAGGAAGTCTACACATCTTAATCAATGAAAATACTCCAACAAGTGCCTGGACCCATACCATTTTGGACAGTCGCAATAAACCGCTTTCCTCTCTCCATCTGTCTTCGTTGCTACTTGGCTATCATTCAATCCTGTCATCTCCCTCCTGCCAGTGGACTTCCTCTATGCCTGATTCCCAAACAAACACAAACTACTGCCACCAGCTAATATACTATTGATTCTGGATGTAAGGAAAATAAAGAGAGTCTGAATTGTTTAGATATTAGTTGTAAATGTAATCTCTATTGACACCAGTGATTGGTATATTTTGGCCACAGTGCTGTATAAATGTTTATATCCAGATTGCTGGTGAGAAATATGGAAAGTAGACAAATGAGTAGTAATTTAAGACGGCACCAAAAAGGATTTGCTTGGTAAAACGAAATATTGCACTAAAATTCTTACCCAAGAACACCAAGAACAAGTTTAGCCATGTATCCAAGCACAGTCAGAGCCCAGGCAGTCTCTGCCTGTATAAATGAGAGTGCATAAGAAAATGTTTATATTCACCATAGATGAGACAAAAAAGGCCAAAAGCATTCACAAACAGACTTGCTCTCCTTGAGGGTACATTTCCTCCAAAGCTTTCACATCCTCTTCCAAATGAAGTAACTCCTACATGAAACACACAATTAGTGCACTAGCAGTATTGATTTCTTTCGCAAGAATCTTGTGTTGTGACAACATAACAAAAAACTATTAGCAGCAATAATTTGGTTTCACAAGATAATTTTAACATATGAATGCAAATACCATATTTATGTCATATAATATGAATTAAATATTATCTGCAAGTCTGTATAGGCATAACTTTGAGGAGAGAAGACAATAGAATAAGCAAATGGTTCTGGTTCAATTAGAAAAATGGAATAAATTGTACAACTGACTAGGTGGATGTGGGGATGACACCCTGCTGCATGCCCCCTTTGTATATTTGATATTTCTGATCATGTCTTATGAGGGGAACTTCTACAGACCTCTTTGGAACACCTAGTTAATACAGTTAATAATGGTTTTACTTTGATTCACAAACAGATTCTTTATCCATATAATCCCGCTAATTAATAAAACATGAACATATGATGTACTGCAGCCCTAAAAGAGGTTCAGATACTCCATTTATCAGTGATCGCATCCTTCCATTTATATTTCTATATTTTGTTGTCTTCCCTAGTAACCATTGTGTAGTGGTATAAAGAATCACAAATTTAAGGTCTGGAATCAGGATGGGATATTGGGATGATCAAAATTGAATTTAGGATAATATAGACGAACAAGCTCTGAACTGTAACCCGGAAAGCAAACATCGTTGCAACTAGCAGTGACATACAATTCCACAATCAAGATTTAACCACACTACTGTTCTTGTGTCACTTTCATAATCTTTTTCTCCTTCAGCAAGGGCCCAAAAACGATATATTTTGCACATACTTGTCGAGGTGGCTAGGCGGCCCTTACCACCCAAGGGCAGCCTAGGGGGCATAGGCGGGGGCCTAGGCATTCTTCATATTTGTTTAGTTTTTACATTTATATAAATGTTTTTGCATAAAATTACTGTGTACATTTGTATTGGCTATCCTTAAGCTCGATCAATCATAACTTCACTAACGTTAGACCTATCATGACCTAAGTTGTACCTATCCGGCCTTAATATGACCTAACATGATCTAGATTGGACCTAACTTAAGATAGTCTACCCTGATTTGGAATAATTCAGACCTATTTTGGCATGAATGACCTAATCAGACTAACTTCCCCTAGTTTGTCCTACATTGAACCAAATGAGCCCTAATTTGGAAAAATCAGACCTAATGATCCCAAATAAGACATGTTTTCCCCAAATCGGACCCAGTGTTCTCATATGCCCCGCATGAGGCCGCTTATGCGGCCGCATATGCGTATGCGGCCCTCAGCCGCTCCGCATATAACTATGCAGTGCTATTTTTGGGCATGGACCGAATATGCGGCCTCTTAGGCCCCCGCATTTCATTTGGTGACTTAAGTAAAAAAAAGCCTCAAATAAAATCAACCAAATTAAATGACAACTTCTATATAGTTGGTTTTAGATCGAATATTGAAATTTTGCTACCTCAGAAATAATTTTATTTTGAATAAGTGGTATATATTTTTACATTTTACAATTGTCAATGTTTCATTATGTTCTTTCCTTTGCTCTTTTTTCTCTTCTATTTTTCTCTAAGATTAGAACATGTTGCACTTGCAACAGTTCTTGCTTTGTCTTGTATAAAAGGGGAATCTATTGCAGATATTAATTGGATATGATATTTTCTTTTACAAAGTATCAAATTTGTGTGCTGCCTAGGGAGTAATTTATATTCCCTACAACTTTTTCTTCTCTATTTATTACTGACTTGATTTCTTCATATCATTTTGATGTTTTGACTTTGTTTTTGATGTTCTTTTTCTATAATTACTTTGAACTACCATGTGTTGTGTTATTGTGGCTATTCTTAATTTCTTATTGTGTTCATTCAATAAATGTTCTGCTATGAACTGCATGTGTTAGTGTGTTGTGTTACTTGTATATTCTAGTACATTATATAAACTTAGGGTTTTGTTGATTGATTTTTCTTCTTGATGATTGGAAAATATGTGTTTCTTCTTCCATGATGTAATGATCCGTTGGTACATTTTGGGCTATTAGGCTACAAAACTAGATAGTATGTAATTTATGATTATGATTATATTTGTTAATTAAATATATCTATAAAATATAGAATTTATTTAAAAAATCTAAAAACGCATATGCCCCGCTTATGCTCCCGCATTCCGCTTACACTCTATGTGGTACCCTGACCGAACGCATACCGTATAACGCATTTCTGAACATTGATCGGACCTATTTCCACCCAAATCAGTCCTAATCTCCCCAATGAGATCTGATTTGGCCGAAATCAGACCTATTTCTTCCCTAAAATAACCAAATTTGATCTAGTTTGACCAAATCCAGACCCAATCCATGCTAATTTGATCTTTAAGTGTATTAATTTGGGCCTAAAAGGCCTTAGGCATCCAATTTAGTCATCTAGAAACCTAGGCGCCCAGTTTAACGCGGACCACCGAGAGCCTAGGTGGGAGCCTTAATATTTATTTTCACATTGTCACTAGGCTCAAGAAATGTGTATGTAGCATTTATTTAGAGCAAGTAACTAGAGACATTCAGCATGATGAACGTAATGGAGGAGTGATCGTTGTAGATGATGGTCGGTTGAACAGCCCATGTATCTGCCATAATAAATGGAGGAGACGCCACTACAACAAGATAGCACGACGCTAGTAGACAGCACGACGCTAGTAGACACTTGCTGCTACAGAGTAGACGTTCCCCATCTTCGTCTGATCATTTGCCATCCTATATTACATGTGTGCTTGTCTAAAAAATCTATCCTACCACTACAATGTTCCTTGACAACATTCTTATCATGTTAGCATATGGATGCCTAACAGAATGAGGGTTAGGCTTGTATTATGGATCTTGAGAAGGGTGCCCTCCCACACAGTGACACTGACATTTGAGAGTAGGTTGGTCTTCCTCTGGGGAACCGTGTAGGCTATAGGTGGGTCTACAATCTCAAGCAAAATCTAAAAGGATGCATATATGTGCTTAAAGCAAAGTTTATGAAAAGGAATTTACACAAACATATAGTGTGAACTTCTTTGAGACGTTCTCCTTGGCGGCTCAATTGAACTATGTATGTCTTCTTATTTTAGTAGTACTTATTTTAACTGGTTACTATATCGTTAGATGTAAAGAATGCCTTTTTTCATGGCAGCCTTCTTGAGGAAGCCTACATGGTACAACGCCCAGGGCAAAGCTGCTCAGGAAGTGTCAGACAAAAGTTTGTATATTAAAGGAAGCTATTTATGGGCTGAAACAGTCATAGTGTACTAGGCTCAACAAGTTCAAAAGGGTTAATGAGCAACTTGGTTTTGCTTTCCACTTCCAATAGCCTGGTTTTTCTATTTATGGTCTCAGAGAGAATGGAAGTCTATTTTGATGTTATTTTTATCACATGAGATGGTGAGATTGGGATTTTTTTCATTTATAACAGGGCGCGAGCTAGCATTTTCATAGCAATGATTTAGGTTGTTTGTGATATTTCTTGGGCAATGAATCTTGTAGATCAAGGAACTAATCCTCTCTTTGGCACCCAGAGCTATCGTTTTCATTTTCATATTGTTAAGTTCTCTATGTTTATGGGCTAGGGAGATGGCCTATTTACTTATTGTTTTATGTTTTGTTGTGTGTAGATGGATCTTGGAGGTAGATCCATTTAACACTTTTATTCTATATATCATAACATCTCCCCCGTGTATTTGTGTGACAAAAGAAGAAGAAAGAAACACTAGCCGTCAGTGGCTTAGGGTTATCCCCTCCCGTGGTTTTTCCCTTCCTTTTGAAGGGTTTTCCACGTAAATCATGTTTTCATGTGTCGCTTGATCTTATAGCTCTATTTATCATGGTATCAGAGCCTTAAGGCCTTTTTTCTTGTTGTTGCCGAGATGCTACAGTACCACTCGTACTGTAGCAACGTCGATACTGTGGAGACTTCTATCGCTTCTTCTGCAAGGATCTACTCCAACCAAGGATTTCCCTTCCTTTTCTCTTGGTTCTAGTGGCCAGCAGTTGTGCAGCGGAGGCAGTCCTTGGCCTTGATAGGGGCTTCGTGCTCTAGTTTTTTCAGATCCGGTAACTGCCTGTTCTGCCCCCATCTTCAAACGCCCCCAAGTGGAGGTGGGGGGTTATTGTCTCCCTGGAAACCTGTCTCTGGAGGCCGTCCCTAACCCTACTCCCTTCCCCAAAAGGCGTTCAGCAAGGGGAGGTGTCAAGTAGGGTCTGGTTCTATCTTTTTTCAAGGCTATAAGGCCAGTTTTACAGTGGCAGCTGATCTGCTGCAAAAAAAATTTGCCCTTCCTACCATTCTTTGGGGCTGATCTTCATCCTCTACACTGTTGTTTCTCTTGTTCATAATGGCTGAAGAAAACAAATTTCGATGGATCTTCTAAAATCGCAAGATAGCATCATCATGAATATAACATCAACGAAGTTAAATCAATCCAACTATCTTCTTTGGGTTGCTGCTGCAGAGATGGCCATAGTTGGACATGAACGAATTGGTTATATCAATGGAACCAAAAAACGACCTGCACAAATGGAAAAGACTTGGGATACTTGGTATCATGAAGACAGTCAAGTCTTGGACTGTTAACTCTATTTCTGCAGATCTACAACCATTAAAAGTAGTAGATCTAGTTATACATTAGTAGATCTACATATAATATTCATAGATCTAATGTTAAATAGCATTAATCCTAAGTTTTTTGAAGTAGATCTAAGATTTGGGTGTATTTAGAGATTTTTGGAGAGATTTTATAGTGAAAATAGAAGGAAATAGATAGGAGATGGGTTGGAAATGATGAAGAATGCAAGAAATCAAGAAAACATACCTTGATTACAGCTGATTTGAGCTCCAACGAAGAAAATCGCCTCAAATGAGTAAGTTTTTTCACTCCAACAGCAGCAGCAGGCTCACCTTCGCAAATGACGGCATACCGGGGCGGTATACCGCCCATATCGCCCATAAGTCGGGTATTTTGCACTGAACCCCCCCCTTACCGCCGAAAACCGGTCGGTTTTACCGGTAAACCCACCGGTTTACCGAAATTTGCGAGAACAACGGCAGATATGCGTAAACCGATGCCAGGTTGGCTCGGTATCGGTAAACCGAGCGGTATACCGCCGATATCGTCGGTATCTTCTTCCTTGTGTGGGAGACGTTGCAGAACATGTTTGGACAGAAAAAGAACAACATCCGTATTTATCAACTGACCAAGGAAATTTGCAATCTTCGACAAGGAAAGATGTCTATAACTGAATATTATAGTACTCTCAAGTCCAAGTGGGAAGATTTCGACTTTTATGCTGATGAAACATGGTCATGTTCAGCTGATCAAAAGCTATATTGGACTAGAGAATGGAAGAGTCGGACTTTTATCTTTCTTGGGGGTCTGAATCCAGAGTTTGAGAATGTCAGGAGCCAGATCCTAAACAGTGTGTCTATCCCAAGCATTGAAGAGACATACTTCCAAGTGGAGGCAGAAGAAACAAGACGTTTAGTTATGAGGGGCAAGACTGAGGAGAATAGTTATGACAATATTGAGCACTCAGCGCTTATGCAACTAGAGAGAAGCTTGTTTTAAAATGTACTCACTGTCAAAAGATAGGTCATTATGGGGATTTTTGTTGGATTTTGCATCCAAAGAAAAGACATGATAGAGGGAAAAGTGCCCGCTCTAATGGAAAGAAAAGCATAGTTGATATTGCTACTGATGTGAATGAAGACAACATTCTAAATTTAACTTCAGATCAGATTAAAGAACTGCAGGGTTTGCTTTCTGTTAATATATTTCATATTTATTCTATTTTGTAATTTCTATATCCTGTTAGACCTATGTAAATTATCTAGTTTCTCTTATTAATAAAAAGGGAGAAGGCATATGGCCTCTCTCAACGTTGCATTGCACGTTGCATTGCGGCACCACATTTTACATGGTACCAGAGCAAGGTTCCTAACCTAACCCTACCCAGCCGTCACAACCCAGTGGCGGCCCAAAGCGGGCAGAGCAGCCATCTCCCGGGCCAGGCGTCGTAGCCGCCATCCCCACCTTTCTTCTATCACTGGATCGGCGGGTCCTTCGGTTGATCCAACGGATTTCTAAATCCCAAACTGGAGGGTCTGTCGGTACGTAAGAAATTCATAATCACATCTCCTCCATGTGTGATTAGGGAATTTCAGTTGGGGGTTGTGGATGCGTCAAATACGCATCTGATCTTGTGATGTGACGTGACGTGACGTGTATCTTTCCTTTTGGTGACCAGATTCCAGTCTATATTTGGAGAACCACTTGGAGTTCCTAGTCATGTGATGGCACCACTATCAATTACGCAATCGTCTTTCGGAGGGGATAGATATATACCTTGATTTCCTTTAGCAGACAAGGCATGATTGATTAAGTGGTTGAATCATTCTCTTTAGTATGCATGACTTTGCAAAGTGTGAAATGTGGTGCCTCAATGGCTTCGTAAGAACATCTGCAAGTTTATCTTCAGACTTGACATGTGGAGTCACAACAGTTCCATTCTTGATCTGGTCTCTGATAAAGTGGCAGTCAACATCAATGTGCTTAGTACGTTCATGGAAGACTGGATTCTTAGCAATGTATATGGCCGCTTGATTGTCACATCTGAGTTCTATAGGAGACAAAATAGGAATCTTTAATTCAGAAAGTACAGATTGAACCCACTGCAACTCACAACATGCATGTGTCATTGCTCTATACTCAGCTTCCGTGCTAGATCTTGCCACAATATTTTGCTTTTTGCTTTTCCAGGTAATAAGATGATTCTCCAGAAATGTGCAATATCCAGACATAGACCTCCTGTCATTCAGATTACCAGCCCAATCTGCATCTGCATAACCAGTAAGAGACAGTGTGGATACAGGAGTCTTCGTCCTATAATAGGTGATTCCCTTACCAGGTGCACCTTTCAGATATCTCAGAATACGACAGACAGATGTCCAATGAGACTGTTTTGGAGAGCTCATATGCTGACTCACCACTCCTACAGCAAAAGAAATGTCAGGACGTGTGACTGTCAAATATATCAATTTTCCCACAATTTTCCCACAATTTTCCTATAATATTCTGGATCTGGATAATCAGTATCATCCGTCATCTCCTTCACATGATAGTCCATAGGAGTAGACACAGGCTTGGACTCACTCATACCAGTTTCCAGTAGTAAATCCAGCACATATTTTCTCTGAGACAAATTGGTACCTGCATGAGATCTAAGTACTTCAATGCCTCAAAAATATCTCAATTTTCCCAGATCCTTTGTGTGAAAGTGCCCATGCAAGTCCGCTTTCACACGAAATATGCCAGTGGAATCAGTACCAGTGATAACAATATCATCAACATACACAGCAATACTAATAGATCCACCAGAAGAAGTAGAATAAAATAAAGAGTGATTAGTAACAGAACGAGAAAAACCCATCTTTAGCACAACATCACTGAACTTGTCAAACCAAGCTCTAGGAGATTGTTTCAATCCATAGGTGGCTTTCTTCAGTCTACACACCTTCTGACACTCCCCCTGAATAACAAAACCAGGTGGTTGCTCCATGTACACCTCCTCTTGTAGATCACCATGAAGAAAGGCATTCTTGACATCGAGCTGAAATAGAGGCCAGTCAAATGTAGTAGCCAGAGAAAATAAGAATACGCACAGAATTCAGACTAGCCACTGGTGAAAATGTCCCAAAGAAATCAACCCATATGTCTGAGTGTACCCCTTTGCCACCAGTCTAGCTTTCAATCTTTCCACAGAACCATCTAGATTATGTTTTACTGTAAATACCCATCTGCATCCCACAACATTTTCATCTGGAGGTAAGTCAACAAGTTCCCAGGTGTTGTTCTGTAACAGAGCAGACATTTCAACATGCATAACCTGTTTCCAGCCAATATCCTTCATAGCATCAAGATGATTTCTTGGAATGACCACAGAATCAATCCCAAGAGCAAATGAACGAGCCTGCTGAGATAACTTGGACAAACAACACACATTTGTAATAGGATGTTGAATAGTACAGGAACGGGTACCTTTGCGAACAGCAATGGGAACATCAAGGTCAGATGGTTCTTCAAGAATCCCTTGAGTAGAGGAGGATAGGGAGGGCTCAGAGACTGGAGTCGCTACCTCCTCTGGATCTTGTCTGCTTCGTCTGCTATAAGCATGTGAATATTGTTGAATTGGTGGACCATTTGTTGGCTGCTCTTACTGAATTATAGTATAGTCAGGAATGATAGGTGGCACTCTCTCACTAACATCTGATGGTGGCACTCTCTCACATAATTGCTCCCCTTTACTGGAAACACTAGAGAAATATGGAGTGGATTCATGAAAAGTCACATCTCTAGACACAAACATGCGACGAAGACTTGGACAATAACACTTCTAACCTTTGCTAGTGTTGGAGTTCCCAAGAAAGAGAGTCCTAATTGACCTAGGAGATAACTTATCAGCCTTAGGATCAAAATTGTGGACAAAAGAAGTACAACCAAACACTCTAGGAGGAACAAGGAAAGGTTGATCCTTGGGACGTAGGACAGAGAAAGGAGTACGTCCTTGAAGCACAGAAGAAGGTTGCATGTTGATAAGAAAACAAGCAGTAAGAAAGGCGTCAGACCAAAAACGCTTAGGAACATTAGATTGAAACATGATTGTCCTGCTAATATCAAAGAGATGACGATTTTTCCTCTCTGCTACCCCATTTTGCTGAGGGGTGTGAGGACAGGATGTACAATGTATCATCTCAACTGAACTACAAAATCAGCCATAGTAATTTGAACAGACTCTAAGGCATTATCAGATTGAAGAACTTTAATATTGCAATCAAATTGAACTTTTATTTCTTGATGAAAATGTTTGTCAATAGATAGCACACACTCTCGACTTTTCAACAAATAAATCCAAGTCATACGCGAGAAGTCATCCACAAAAGAGATAAAATAACGAAAAACGTGTTGGCTAAATGGACATCTATAAATCCCTTTGTTTTGATTATGACAAACATTTCATTCTTATTAATCTAACGAGCTACTTGAGTGTGCAGGATGACAAAGCAACAAGGGAAAATCTACAAGCTTACATATTTATATTTTCATGCAATGTAATCACTGTTGTAAAAACTTGTACAAAAATATAATGTACAAGTATTTAGAATTGCATGTAAATCAAGCGTTAGATTCTCCCTAGCTAAACACCACAGTTAGACAAGTCATCCCATTCAAATAGGATTACTTATGCACACTTACACACATAATTAGTGCCTAAATTGAAACCTTGAAACAGGATCAATCTCGGTCGACTAACTCCTCGATCGAGACACTCTCGGTCGACAATCTTCTCGACCGAGAAAGATCCAAAGTAGCTGTTAGACACAACAGACAAGTTAGTTGGCAGTTGAAGAAAGACGTTGCAAATCACTTGTTCCAGAGAGCCTGTCGGTCGACAAAAGTTCGACCGAGTAGGTGTCTCGGTCGACCATTTGTCGACCGAGATGGTCTCTGACAGCAACTGCAGAATTAATTAATTAGCCGTTGTTAAAGCAACAACTTTGTACCTAACGGCTAGTTAAGCACTTAGAAACCCCTAGAAGTTGTCTAGAATGTCCTTAAGCTTCCTTAGGCCATTCCTATAAATAGGACAAGCCATAGGACACCTAAACTCACTTGTTTTTACACTTGTTACACTTGAGAAATACTTGAGCATACTTGAGCAATCTGTTGCAAGCAAATTGAGCACTGTGATCATTGGCCTACTTTCTCCTTAGCTCAAATTCGTGTCCTGTAGGCTAGAATCTCCTACCCACAGCAATCACAAGTTCACACATTTGGTTAGGAGATCTATACGCTTGATCTAGGCATATCAAGCCTTGGGCTTTAAAGGATAAGTTGTAATTTTCTTTTTCTTTCTTATTCCCTATTACTGTTTGTACTCTCCTTGCTACTCCTAGGTTGGAGGCTGCGGATTGGAGAGGGTGAAGATCTTCTTGGCAAAGAAGGAGACTTTGAGCTACTTCAGAAGGATGGTGCAACGGGAGGTTACTTCTAGAGAGGAAGGCTACTTCAAGGGGGAGCTTGGAGTTACTTCAAGAAGGCTACCTCAGGGTTGGTGCACCTACTTCAAGTGAAGGTTGTTCAAAGGGTGTGGTTGAAAGTATTGTATTTTGTATAAATCCTCGAGAGGTAATAAAATAAATACTTTCAAATCCCGGTTGGGTAAGCAACCGGGTAGTGGACTGACAACTATAGTATTTGCTATAGTTGGAACCACTCTAAACGCCTGTCTCCTTCTAATCTCAATTTTGGTTGTTTGAGTTAAATAATTATTAAAATCACTATAAAACTCTATTCACCCCCCCCTCTAGTAGTTTTCAAAACGTTATAACTATGGTCTTTTACAAGACCCCAAACATCACTATGGACCAACTCAAAAGGACATGACGCTCGTTTATTGACACGACCGGGATAAGACATTCTATGATGTTTCCCCAGTTGACAGGACTGACACTCTAGAGACGATTACTTGAGACAATTCTGGTTCTAACTTTCTCAGGCTCTCTAATGAAGGATGTCCATATCTATAATGCCATAGTAAGGGAGAGCCACTCAACAGGACAGCTAGAGCAGGAGCAGACACTTGGCAAGGCAGACTGTCACCGTGGAAGAGGTAGAGATCACCTTTCTTAGGCCCCCCACCAATCGTCCTCATACTCTTGAGATCCTGTATGACAAAACAAGAAGGTCCAAAAGTTACCGTACATTTCACAGTATCAATCAACTTAGCAACAGACAGAAGATTAAAAGGAAAAGCAGGCACATAATGTACGGATTTAAGATCAATTTCAGGAGTCAGAGAAACAGATCCACTGGCTAAAACTCTTCTCACTGAACCATCTGCTATTGCTACAGATTTGTGAGGAATATGTGAGTCAATGGAATGAAGAAGTCTCCTCATACCAGTCATATGTTGTGACGCTCCAGAATCAACAACCCATGATGAAGTAGAACCAGAAGCCAATAAAGAGGTAGCCTGATTACCAATGGTGGACGCCAAGTTGGCCTAAGATGATGATCCCAAGCTCAGATGCTGAGTAGCTAGAATAAATCTATCATATTCTTCTTTGGTGAGTGTAATGACAGAAGGACCAGAACTCAAGGAAGGAGGCTCAGTAGACTCAGTAGTGGTAGTATAGCTTGCTGCTCCCACAGGTGGTGCAGCAGGTCGACCATGCTTCTTCCAATATTTCTCAACTGTGTCCAGGTTTGTCACAGAAAGTGCACTTAGGGCGAGTTTCACGTCCTCGGCCCATACCTGTCTGTCCTCCTCTCACTGCAGCGGCTACAGAAGCATGAAAATCTCCCTAAGATGAGACTACGGTAGTATCAACAGGTTCAAAATTTGCCTGTAAAATCCTTGAATAGGCCTCTTCCAAGCTGGGAAGTTTATCAGAAGCTAAGATAACATTGCGGGCTGAACTGCACGAAGAACTCAGACCACACAAGAATTTTATTGTAATCAAGTCATCTCTGTCTTTCACTTGCTCCTGGACAGTTATTGGATGGTAGAAACTCAGCTCTTGTGCAATACTTTGAATCACTCCAAAGTATATTCTTCTAAAGGTCTGTCTCCCTGTCGTTCTGCAAACAGGCGATCATATATCATGAACTGACGAAGCGCATTCTTCCCTTGAGAATATTGTTTCTTCACTGCATCCCAGATCACTTTGGCGGTAGTGTAGAACATGAACCTCGAGGCAATCCCAGGTTCCATGCTCCCCCACAACCAGGTCTTCACCATACTGTTATGACGCTTTCATTCAGCATAGCCTTTGTCAGTAAGTGCAGGAGGATCAGAATCAACATGTTTCGCCTTATCGCGTGACTCCAATACAGTATGGACAGCATTCATACATAAGAGATCATTCTTCCCGTTCAACTTGATGAAGGGGATAGGAGACATCTCATTGTAGATGGTAGATACCTTGGTGTCATGTTGCATTGCGGCACCACATTTCACACTTTCCAAAGTCATGCATACTAAAGAGAATGATTCAGCCACTTCCTTAATCAATCATGCCTTGTCTGTTAAAGGAAATCAAGGTATATATCTATCCCCTCTGAAAGACGATTGGGTAATTGATAGTGGTGCCATCACATGATTAGGAACTCCAAGTGGTTCTCCAAATATAAACTGGGATCTGGTCAAGAGTGGATTTTCATGGCAGATGGCTCTAGGGCTAATGTGGCAGGAAAAGGGAGTATACCCCTTATGCATGATCGTATTCTTTCTAATGCTCTACATGTTCCCAATCTTTCCCTTAATTTGCTTTCCGTTAGCAAAATTACAAAAGATCTAAATTGTTGTTTGAGTTTCTACTTTGATCGATGTACCTTGCCGGACCTGGTGACGAGGAAGAAGATTGGGATTGGTTTGGAAAGTGATGGTCTGTATAAGATACAGAGAAAGGTTGTTGTTGCTCTTCAAGCTGCTCTACATGATAAATCTAATGAAATTCAGTTGTGGCATGCTCGTTTGGGACATTTGAGTTTTTCTTCCATACAAAAACTTTTTCGTGGTTTATTTAACCAAATAAGACAAAAAGAATATCAGTGTGATATTTGTGAACTCTCTAAGCTTCGTCGTGCTTCCTTTGATACCTCTAGCAATAAAAGTATCGATCTTTTTGCCTTGGTTCACTCTGATGTTTGGGACCCTGCTCCTGTTGTTTCAATGGGGGTATCGTTAATTTGTGAGTTTTATTGACGATTATTCCCGATGTACTTTTATATATCTGATGAGGAACCGATCTGATATTCCAAGGATTGTTCAAACCGTTATTGCTATGGTGGAGAATCAATATAATTCTACTGTTAAAAGATTTCGTTCTGATAATGCACGAGAGTATCTTGACAAAACTATTAAATCCTTCTTTGATTCCAAAAGCATTGTACATGAAACATCATGCAGTTATACCTCACAACAGAATGGGGTTGCAGAACGGAAGAACAGACATCTGCTTGAAGTTACCAGAGCATTGCTTTTACAACGTAATGTTCCACAACATTTTTGGGGAGAGGGTGTTTTGAATGCATCCTTTCTTATACATCACATGTCTAGTAGTGTTCTTCGTGGATCTACGCCCATATCCTTGGTATCCAAAGATAAACCTCATTTTTCTCTCCCTCCAAAGGTTTTTGGGTGTCTATTTTATGTTCATGTCTTACAGCCCGGTAGATCAAAATTTGACCCTCGTGCTATTCGTGCTATTTTCTTGGGATATTCTTCTACTCAGAAAGGATATAGGTGTTTTGATCCTACCACAGGGAAACACTATGTCACCAAGGATGTAACGTTTCATGAGCATGTCGCTTAATTTGTGAACAAGCCTCCTCTTCAAGGGGAGAACTGTTGTAATGAAGAGGATCCTTGTATTTTGATTAAATTGTGAACCTTCTTCTACAACTCTAAATGGAAGCAACAGTCGGGGGGAGTATAGGATTGAAAGTAGAGAAAGATTTGGTCATGTATATGAGAAGAGACCAAGAATTCCAACCATTCCCAATCCATCTTCTCTTCACAAACCAGGTCAATCCTCTAGTGCTGACGAGATGCAGGATGATCCAAAAAATATTTCTCACGAGGTGCAAGATGATACAGAAAATATTTCTGAGGACCGGCCTATTGCTCTTAGAAAGGCAGTCTATGAATGCACTAAGCATCTGATTCAGAGATATGTTATCTTCTCCCGTCTCAGTACACGATATCAGTGTTTTCTGTCCTCACTTGCAATGTCCTTTATTCCCAGGTGTGTTGTGGAAGCCTATCTTGATCCAAGATGGGTCCACGCTATGAAGGAGATGAATGCTCTTAAAAAAAATCAAACTTGGGATGTTGTTGATAAACCCACAGTCACAGATGCTCATATTGTGGGATCCAAGTGGGTATACACCATCAAATATAAAGCAGATGGAACTATGCACAGATTTAAAGCCAGGCTGGTTGCTAGAGGCTTCACTCAAAAATATGGAATAGATTATCTAGAGACCTTTGCTCTTGTTAGGATTGTGTTGGCCATTGCCGTTCACTTGTCTTGGAAATTACACCAACTAGACGTGAAGAATGCCTTCTTGAATGGGGATCTTGTTGAAGAAGTTTTTATGCAAATGTCGCCTGGATATGAGCACGAAGGAAAATGTTGCAAATTAAAAAAGGTTTTATATGGTCTTAAACAGTCCCCACGTGCTTGGTTTGAAAGATTGAAGGTTTTCATGAAAAAGTTAAGAGTTTTTGCAAGGAAATGGCAACCACACTCTCTTAGTTAGGACTGCAAGGAATTGCACCTTGATGCTTGTTTATGTGGATGACATGATAATTACTGGGGATGATGAGGATGAGATCTTGGAGCTCAAAAATAAACTTGCAGATGAATTTGAAATCAAAGAACTAGGGAAACTAAAATATTTTTTGGGAATTGAGATAGCGAGGTCTAAAGATGGTCTTAGCTTGTGCCAATGCAAATATGCTTTGGATATCCTCAAAGAAACAAGTAAATTGGGGTGTAAGCCGGTTGATACTCCTATTGAGAAAAATCACAAGTTGAGTCTAAAAGATGGAAATTCACTTAATCATGACCAAAAGAGTAGTTATCAGAAACTGGTTGGAAAGCTTATATATCTTACTCTTACTAGACTTGATATAACATATTTTGTCAATATTGTAAGTCAAATTACGCATGCTCCTACTGACTCTCATCTTCCTGCCATTTATCGTATTCTTGTATATTTAAAAAGCAATCCTGGCAAAGGCCTCTTCTACACTACAGGTGATGAACTAAAGATTGAATGCTTCACTGATGCTGATTGGGTTGGTTCTCAAGATGACAGGCGTTCTACTTCTGGATATTGTGTTTTCTTGGGAGGAAATCTTATCATTTGGAAAAGTAAAAAACAATCAGTCATTGCTCGAACTAGTGCAGAGGCTGAATATAGAGTGGTCGCCTTAGGGGTCACTGAAATGCTTTGGGTCCAAATATTTTTATTTGATATGGGCATCATTTCAAAAACTCCCATGATGTTATATTGTGACAATAAGTCTGCCATCAATCTTGCTAATAACCCCGTGTTGCATCACTGAACCAAGCACGTGGAGTTAGATTGACATTTTATCCGTGAAAAGATTGATGCTGGGATTTTGTGCCTATCTTTTGTGAAGAGAAGCGAGCAAGTTGCAGATATTTTCACAAAAGCCGTGTCTGCCTCCACCTTTGTTGATTCTGTTTGCAAGTTGGGCATGTATGACTTGTATGCCCAACTTGAGGAGTGTTATCTCTATGTTTATGGGCTAGGGAGATGGCCCATTTACTTATTGTTTTATGTTTTGCTATGTGTAGATGAATCTTGGAGGTTGATCCATTTAATACTTTTGTTATATATATTGTAACATCTCCCCCATGTATTTGTGTGACAAAAGAAGAAGAAAGAAACCCTAGTCGTCAGTGGCTTAGGGTTATCCCCTCCCATGATTTTTCCCTTCCTTTTGAAGGCTTTTCCACGTAAATCCTGCTTTGATGTGTCGTTTGATCTTATAGCTCTATTTATCACATATATTTCGGGTGAAAATGTACAATGCAGTAACTATACAGATTCATCAAAAAGCATGACAAATCAAAAGGAAATAAAGGGGCAGTGACAAGGTCAAGTGCTTACAACAAAAAGTTCCCTCAAAGAGTCAGAGAAGAAACTGGAAAAACGGCCATTCAGGTGGAAAAAACATCCCTGCCCAGATTATAATCAAGAAAAAAGAAGGCCCCAACAACCTTCTAGCAGGAACAGTAGACTCTGAACTACTCTGAACATCAATGAATCAATCTAAGAAAAAAGAAAAGCCACTCTGAGAAGCATAGGGTCCAGCAACAGAAAAGTCTCTGATTGCTTCCACGTATTCAATGAGTATGCATCTAAAAAACCCACGAGAGTTCTCATTTCTGGGTATCAGACAAAGAAGCTCTATATTTAGCAGCCAAAAGAATCCAGGTAGTAACAAAGAGGTATCAGTCTTTCCTCAAAGGAAGTACGCCATAAACCTTCTAAAGACAGGGTAAGCATGTGTCTAAGATCCAGAAACCAGTCTGAAAGGTCACATATACTCCCACATATGCCTAAGCGGTCACCCTGCTGCATAGCATATTGCTAATCGGTCCCATAAGCGCTGTTGGCCAGCATATGTGGCCGCTTGGCCGACTAAGCGGTCAGTTGAACTCCTTTTTGAAAAGGCCACTACTTCCGCCCAAACAAGGATATATCGTTATCTGGATATATGTATTTCATTTTATAATTGTATATATAGTCGTATATTCATATTTATACATTTAAATATATATAACAAATTTTGACTCACAATTGTATATTTAGATGTATACCTTTTGATATATTCATATGCGTACATGCATATGCAATATACCTACATCAAACATTCTACAGACATAGTTATATTTATGTATACATTTCATTTTTTGACATACAGTGTGACACTGATACACACAACACTCTACATAAATATTACGTATATTACAATATTTGAATATATATTACACTGACATTCCTTATTTATGTACTTATATACATATATAAACATATGACACATGTATATATGAATATGTTTACAATGAAATATATATATTTGCATTTCCTGCATTCAGAATTCGATATTCTATAAACCTCATTGCATTTTATGAACATATATTATTGATTTATTTAATGATCAAAATTGCATATACTCCTCTACATACTCCCGCATACTACATATACTATGGTACCACGCCCATACACTACAGCCACTTTTCTAAACAATGGTCTAAGCGTATGGAATATCACTCAAAACCTTTTCAAGGAGTGTGATGATCTTACACTCATCGGAATATAGTAGGAAAATGGGTATATCTCATACATTCAATGCAGCTCGGATAGTCAGTCAATTATGAGCTAGAAATTAACTCGTCTTCAAAATTTTGAGATATTTGAAGAGTGCTCAGAGAGAAGGGACTCACAATATGATAAGACTTAAAAGGTTGATCAGATGTTACAATTTTGCACGCTATGTTGACGCTATAGGGCCGGTGACAGTAATGACAGTCTTGATAGGTGATCAACATCTGGATATTTTGGGTATTTTGGGTGGACACTTGGAATTTGAGAAAGAAGAAACAATTTGTTAGGGCTTGCTCAAGCTCAAGGGTGAATATTAGGCAATGTCTCTGCGGGTTGTGAAGTGGAGTCGGTGTAATCTCTATTGGGTTGGTTGAAGATCTTCATTTGCCAATCCCTCACTCTATTATGTGATAACCAGTCTGCGATTCAGGTTGCAATTAATTCAATTTTTAGTGAGTGTACGAAGTATATTGAAGTACCTGCTAATTTGCTAGTTTGTAATAAACTTAGTGGTGTCTGTAAAAAAAATGCATGCATGGACAGGGGACCAACTGGTTGATATCTTCACCAAGTTGCTTACCCATATATTTTTTCCAGACAATGTGAGGAAAGCTGGGTATGCAGTATCTATATACTCTAATTCGCAGGGGAGTGTTGAAAGTTGAAACATTTGGACTTACACGATTGATCAATGTCCCATCATGTAATGTACAATTGTATACACATTGTATGACACAAGAACAGTCTTTAAAATATTATGTCTCTATATTGTCCTAGGCTCCTAGCCAGGTCCATATAAGGGCCTTGTAAACACAATACTTAATTATGCAATTACCTCTAATACCATCGCCATGATTATTGATTACAGATTGATTACAAAGAATATCTCTTTTAGTTGCATACTCCTTTACCTATGAGGCTATGAGTTTCAACCTCTAAGTACACGTTTATTTACATTGTTTTTACCTGAATTCAATACTATGACAGTTTATATATAAATTATTTTGTTAAAGAGAAAGTTAGCAATTTTTATCTTAATTACCCAATTATATCCATAGTTACAGCAACTACACAGCACATGCACGCGCATGCGCACACAGCGGTTGAATTGGTTGGACCAGAAGCATTGCCATTTTACTCATCAGGTTATTCGAGTTCCTTTCCCATTTTGAAACTTTATGTGGATCTCAAAGAAATGTTGTTCCTTAGTCTACTTTTACTTACAAAAGCTTAACCGAATACTACCCTTTTTCACTGGTTCAGCTGCTTCAGTATATCTGAGATGATTTAAATGTCTACTTAAGCTCAAGTGCATTAGCTTCAAAAAAAGTATCTTTAAATAGTTTGTTTATGAGATTTAGCAAGCCAAGAGGAGGTGTATACCCACTCTTAGTTGGCACACTCAACAAGAGTTGTCACTAATATCAACCTGTGAAATTTGAACTGGAAGAACTTGAACAAACCGTAGAAATAGTGTAGCTTTGGACAATTTAAGCACATTGGATTGAAGGAAAATAAATGAAAGGGAGAGAGTGACATCAAAGGCTGGAATGTTTGGTAGAAAAAAGTGGGGACTTCAAAATAAGAGAAGCCCTTAGTATTTTTGGTTTGCTTTGGAAGTTTGTAAATCAGTCATGGTTGTGAACTAGTGCATTCGTTGTTATTATGTTATGTACACCCGTCCTATATATATAGGAGAGGAGGCAATTACAAGGAAGCACACGGAAGCAGACTAAACCCTAATGGGCCATGGGCTAACAGGCTGATGTCGGACGAGCATAGCCTTTTAAATAGTCTTTTTAGTAGGTTTATATATTCTATCAGTTTTCATGCATTTTAGGGGTTATTTGCTAGTTTCCCAGTTTGTCTTGTAAAGCCTGTGATTTAGTCCAACATTAGCTAGTTGTGTAGTGAGTTGGGTTTAAACACCTATATATAGTCTTTGTAATGCTCTCAGAAAATCAGACTTGATGGATGAAATCTTTTGATGAATATTATTCCTTTTGATTAGTTATTTAGATTAGTTTCGATCTTGATAATTAGTCTTAGATTTTATTCATTAGGTTCTCCATTAGTCGGGTTTCAAAACTATGTTTTACTTTGCATTCAAACTTCTTATGCCCCTTCTTGCCACACCCTCCATTGCCATTGTTAGAATATTAGCCTATTTAGTTAATAGGTTAATTAGTCTATTGTGTACATGGGCCTGTTAGCCCATGGCCCATTAGGTTTTGCCCTGCCGAGTCTGCATCCATCTGCCGCACCAACCATTGAAGCAGCCAAACCGATCACTCCAAGTAGTCTCACCGTCCCCTACAAGGAGCAGCGACAACGACCACTACAAGGAGTTGCGTCCATCACTCCACGTGGTCCACTCCAAGTAATCTCGTCGTCCCCTACATGGAGTAGTGACAACGGCCACTACAAAGAATGATGGTGAATCGGTGATCAATACCCTTCCGTTACATCATGATCTATAGGAGAACAAAATGTTGACTCAAGGTCAATTAGGTCAATGTTGACTCACGTCTAAATTGACTAAACCCGTGTTTTGATGATGACTAACCATTCCACATATTGGTGTCTAATGTCTCTACTTGAGTGATTTCAGATTAGGTATAGACACACTCCAATTGCCCTAACTTGCGCATATCAAATTGGAGAAAAGACAAGTCAAAGTCAATACAAGTGCACGTTTTTGTAATATGATGTATATCCATTAGAATCATGTTGTAAATCACTTGTAATGATTGTATGACTTGTAATTAAGCTTAGAAAATATCAGGAGCACTTAGATCGAATTTTAGAGCACTTTAGATGCAACTTTGAAAATTGATTACATGCACTTTATCGGCCGAGTTTCCCAGCCTGAAAACTCGACCGATCATCCTTGATCAATTTTCTGGAGATTGCATCGGTCGAGTTGTGTTTACACAGAACTCGACCGATGGAGTAATTGACCAAATCGATTTTCATTGGTCGGTCGAGTTTCCTCAGGACAAACTCGACCGATAGTCTGAATATCGGCTTTGTCTTTTACTCTATCGGTCGAGTTACACTCAAAGAAACTCGACCGATTGCACTGTACAGAAAAGTGCAGAAAAGTGCTTCTAGCCGTTGTAGAGTTGCAACAAGTGAAAATAGATCCGTTGCAAGCCACAAAACGGCTAGTTTTCGTTCACAAGTGTTCCCAAAGGCGAAGAAGCATCCCCAGCTATAAATAGGACCCCTTGGGCTTCATTCCAAGGTTGAGCATTCATTGCAAACTCTATATGAGGTTCCTATTCTATAGTTGAGTGCTTCCTACAGCCTCCTCTCTCTCTCTAAGCTTAATCACTTGCTACATCCATTAGAGTGAATAGGAAATCTGTAAGAGAGCTAGTCCTACATGTATATCTTGTGAGGCTCTCACTTCCACCATCTCCATTTCTCTCATTTCAATCATGAAGATGAAGGTTCTCTCTCTTGTCCAAGAGAGGTGAAGAAGAACAAGAGAAGGAGTCCCTTGGTGAAGATCAAGGCTGAAGCCTTGGAGCTAGAGTGGGTAAGTCCTTGGAGAAGGCAGAAGACTCAAGCTCAAGTGGGTAAGACCTTGGTGGAAGCTTCTCCGAGTGAAGGTGAAGTCAAAAGCTGAAGATCCAAGAAGAGTGGGAGATCCCTGCAAGGCTGAAGACTTGTGCAAGAGTGGGTAAGTCCTTGGAGAAGGCTGAAGACTCTTGCAAAGTGGGTAAGTCTTTGGTAAGGTTGAAGACTCTTTGTATTGGATAGGTAAGTCTTTTGTTTGGTCATGCATTGTATGTCTTATGAATGAATATAAGAGTGCAATAGTTTGGAAGTCCTAGAGGTTGACCTCTCTAGGCAAGTGGACTGACACACTTCTAGTTCGAAGTGTGGAACCACTCTAAATAGCTTGTCTAATTGGTGCATGTTCAATTTCTCTCTCCCTTGCTATGTATGTTTTAGTTGCACTCAAATTACCTATTTAGCAACCTTATCTTGTCATATATCTTGAAGGTTTAATGAGTTTTGTTTAAGTGCTTTCAGCTCTATTCACCCCCCCTCTAGAGCATCTAATCACCCATTTAGGATCCAACACAAAAGACAACGCTAATTCCCACCCATGGTGAATTTTCGGGGTTCTCTGTCTCCTTGACGGCGTGAATTCCTGTCAGGATCATTAATTTCTCTATCCGGATCTTATAACCGGGTTATTTTGCATATTGATTCCGGTTATCGATTTTCCTACCGAGATCCATTCCGGTAGTGCCACTCCTTTTTCCTACCGAGTTCCATTCCACTTGTGCTCCTCTTTCTACCTAGTTTCTATTTCGGTAGTATTTTTGTTTTGTTCCTCTTCATACTACACCTCTTGTTTTCCGTTTTCCTTTAACACCCTCCCACCCATTATGTGTGCGTCTTTCCACGTGTTGGGGGTCATATTTTCCTTTTCTCCACACTATCTACTCACTCTCGTCATATTTGATGGGGGGGAGAATAGAGGAAGAGATGAGAAGAGTATGAGAGAAAGTATGAGAAGAGTATGAAAGAGGAAAAGATAGAGAAATGAGAGTGATATATTCCAAGCTATCTTCATGGAGCTTCGTATTTTCAACACATCTGCTCACCGTTCTCAGGCAGCTTTGAAGGATCTTCAATACAACATTAGCACCAACCTTCTCACATTCGTACCGCATAATGTACGTTAGGACAAGAGTTGTTGCAGCTAATTCTGGTCTCTTGTCCCTTTGATGTTGATGTCATTCCAGTTGATCATCCATGTTGCATTCTCTCGAGACAGGACAAGAGTTGTTGCGGCTAATACTGGCCTCTTGTTCTCTCTAGTGTTAATGGTGTTCCAGATGGTTGCTTCTTCATCTCTGAAGCTCGTCATCTTCAAGTATGTGCAAATTTTGTATCTGCAAGGATTCATCTAGAGTGATCTTCACGGAACTACTTCATTACGTCTTCTTTGAGTTGCATTTGCTACTACATGTTGACACTTCAGCACCTTGTCCAGCGTCTGCGTGCCATGTTATGCACATTTGTAGTCTTGTGCGCTAATTCCAGTTGGCTACACTTCTCAGACAATTCAAATACACCTCTACTGCTACAGCGACATTGCTCTGCGTTCGTGTCGCTATGTACGTGGGATGTGATGATATGCGCTTATTCTAGTCCACAATCCTCTCCAATGAAGATGGCATAGCCGTGGTAGTTATGATTGTCTGCTTCAAATATCCTTCATTCCAGATGCACTTCAAAAGGAAGACCTTCTCCAAAAGCTCGAGCTTCTCCATCCAGCATAACACATCTCAAAGAGGTGTCATCATATCCTTTTACTTAGGAAGTATTGTTTAAGGGGGAGTAACGATTTTGTATGGGGTGTGACATATCTATCTTTCATTTATCATTTGATCGAGTCGTGTAACTCCAAGCTCGAACATGTGTTCACCCATGCTCCAGCTTGAGGGGGAGTGTTAGAATATTAGCCTATTTAGTTAATAAGACACGGCCGGTTGAACCGGTTGGACCTCCACCCGACAAGTTTTGCGGGTCGGGTGGGGCTAAAACCCGTTTTTGGCCAAGTAATATATGTACGAACATACATATTATTATAGCGTACATGCATATACAGACGTATATAATAATATTTTGTATATGGCAAGGTTGAAAAAAGCATGAGGCGTAACGAGGCGTTTTTGCCTCGGCGAGGCGAGGCGTAAGCCTCAAGGCGGTCGAGGCGTAAGCCTCAGAATGTACCAAGGCGTATGAATAAATAAATAAATATATATACCTTAAAAATATAGGTATATATTATTATATATATACATACTATATATATATATATATATATGTACAAACACACATATATATATTATATATATGCACATGTATATACAATGTATATACATATCTATATAAATTGTGACATATATACATATATATATATGCATATGTATGTATATATATGTATCATATATGTATACCTAATATGTCTATATATACAAGTTATATATATATAAGTATATAAATAAATAATCAAATCACAAAACAGTATAGCACTGACGTGTAGCAGCAGCAACTTGGCTAGCAGCAGCTGGATTAGCCACCACGGCCACCAGCAAGGGCTGGAGCAGCCTAAAGACTAATGTTTCCTGGTTGCCTGGAGGTGGAGATCTTCTATTTGAATAAATACCACTTGGGTTGGGCCCAATAACAGTCCAAATAGTACAACAAACCATCATTTTTAGGTGGCAGACAGAGGCTTACGCCTCAGCGCTTTTTTACGCCTCTTGAAAAATGAGGCGTCCGCCTCTGCAAAAGTGACTGAGGCTTAAGCCTCGGGGCGTCCCTGAGTGTGCCTCGCCTCGAGGCGTACGCCTCTAGCGCCTCAGGGCGCGCTTTTTTTTCCATGGTATATGGTGTCAGGATGACGTCCCCGGGTCAACGGGGTCGATCCGACGGTTGAACCAGAGAACTGTGACCCAGGAGTTGTGTCGGGTTGACCTCCAGGTCGGGTCTGAAAACCTTGAAGAAAAGCACAAACTGAAGGACGAATTGGGTGAATCCATACTGGCACCTGACAATAGATAGGAGGGGAAGCATTGCTAATATGATCAATGACGTTATTAACCATTGATTTATAGGTTTTTCAGATAGAATGTCAATGTTGCTACTAAATGTATGTTTTTTACAGGATGTCAATGTTGTTGACAGTTACGAACATGAATTAAGGAGAAAATACTTGACTTAGCAAAAAAAATCTTAACACTATCTCTCTTCTTAATAAATTGCTAGAGATTGTTTTGCAGGCATACTTGTTACGGCGGGAACCTATGTGGCGGCCTAGGCATCATGGTGCCCCAAGGGTGGTGGGCCTTGACCTGAGCCACAAGTTATGTGATGCCTTATGCATGTGTACAACCCCACATACTATTAATTGTTTAGGGTGTTATGTCCAGATAAGTTATATTCATCAATGTTAGGTGGCTAAATACCATTATTATCGGAATTAGCTTTATAGTCCAATTCTAAATTTCCCTTAGCATACGCCTTAAATTTATTTGTTATTTTGAGGACCTTGTTAAATCTTTAATCGGTATGTGAAAACAAGTTATGAAAATTAAGTTACTTAGATACACTCTTTTGTGTCATAGCATCCCCGTGTACCCATATTTTACGTAAAGATTTGTATGTCTAAGGCCTCGTAAGACTGAAAATTGTCAAAAAAAAAGATTGTTTTTATACAAAGACTATGCCATCCATATAAAGGATGTATTCCATATAAAGTAATCTAGTACTTATCTCAAAGCCCCTCACTGTGATTATAGGGACAAAAAATCAAATCTTGATTTTAATATTAATTAGGCAATGTGTTATACATGGTTTAGTACATACTTTTTAGAATTTGACCATAAATATATGTATATATTATGTAGAATAAAACTAGAATAAAATCAATTCTGCATAGAACCAATTCCGCACAGATAATTTTTTCTTGTACTTATATTTCAAAAACAAACAAATAATGAGGAGAGTAAGTAGATAGTGTTGGTAACATACTGGTTGAACTAGTCACAGCAAAAAAAATGAGTTCGTATGGAATTTTATAGCCCTTCCATCTAAATATTAGATATCAATGACCTGGAACGGATTCAAATGTCAGCTTTTGTACACATTAGATGGGAGGTCTAAAAGTATTTAAATGAGTTGAAAAATAGTTTATCGATCTTTCAATAGGTGAAAACATCCTACGGTCAGAATGTCGTATAGATAGATGCAATGCATAAAGCCATAGAGTTCTATTCATGCTTTTCTAGAATCTATGCTAGATCAGTCTGGCTCCATCTATGTATATAACCAAAAAATTGTCTATATATCTTAGTATATAACCAAAAAATATATGTTGTCTATATAGGGGGAATACTTGTGAATGATTAGCATCATGGCGCCTTTCCGCCTAAACTAGTAGGGTTGCAACGCTCGATGTGTTAGATATATTTTGGATGGTGAGACAAAATTCAGGGGTAGAGTTATAAGAACACAGATGAGATAGTACGATAGTAAATTCATCTTGGCATAAGATAAGATGGCCCGAGACTCCAATCTCCCAATAAAGACAGAAGTACATTTATGGATGATATAGCACGATCAATTGGAAAAGATGGCTATTGGTTGGATCTTTGCAAATATTTACACAAAGACATGTCGCTTGCTGTTCTATGGGGTTTTGGATGAAGATTTTAACCCCCTTTTTCTGGGACTATAATATTATCAGCACTCTTTGGGAGACTTTAGAGATTGCAACATATAATCTTAGTTACAAATGATTTTTGTGCACCGTGAGGAAGTGGCTCTCCTTGCAAGAGGTTATGTATCACTCATCCTTTGATGTTTTAAGAATCTTCAATGTGGATGCAAGAAAGGAGAGAACAAGAAGACTTTACCATGTGGCCTATCTATCACTCCAAGAAGGGCTCAAAAGAGTGACTGAGAGTGGTTTTTCTTAGATTGAAGTGCTTAGCAATAACAAGAGACGAGGTTGGGTACGGAGCCACATTGAAGTTACAAGGCTTCTTGTATATTGCTTGCTTATAAGCTTATTTTTAAAGGAATTGAGGGACCTTAATTGAGGGACCTTACCCCCGTCGAAAGAAAAAAAAACACCCTTTGTCCAAATTTTCAGAAAAAGTTGTAGGAGACTAAGTGAATATGTCATGGTTTCCTTAGAGAAAGCCCACTTGTTTCTTTTCTCTCCTTGCAAAATGGGAGTCCATCTAGCCCAGTAATTACAACTAAACAAAAGGTAACAAATTTGAAGTCTTCAATAGGAGTGATCATGCATTCTTCTCTCTAAACTTTAAAGTCAAGTACATCTCATTGATGGACCCAGGCCGAAAGAGGGCTTCTAAGAAGAGGGAAAAAATCGAATGCTGGATCGTGCTCTCAACATTTCAAATTGTATCAAACCTCCTAATATGGTAGTAAACAAGCAATTTGACTTTGATTAATCTCTAAATTTCCAAATATAACACTTGATCTTTAAATGCAGAATATGGAGATTTTCCACAAATGGCATACTGGAGAGCATAGCAAATACAATAACGCAGTTTCGAGAAAGAAAAAAACAATGAAATGGAGCTAAAAAAGCATGCAACCCGATAGGAAAGCCTCATTTCCCCTAGTGGTACACAAAGGCTTTGTCTTCCTACCAACAACTGATATTCCATCGTGTGACTCAGAACAAACATCCATCATGCATCGTCGTACAACTTCGCAAAGAGCTGCAGCTATAGGAATCCAACATCAAGGAGAAGTGTTTATCAACCAATGACATACCTCATTTAGGCATGTCGGCAATACGAGGCAAAGTTAAGCAACAGCCTTCAGATTGAAAATTATATCATCGCTAAGTCCCTTAGTTGTGGATATGTAACAGGGATCTTGACTGCACTCTTTAAGGGCTTCAGCACGGAGGAAAAGAGTTTTGCTTTTGTAAGTCAGAAACTCTCATATTTGAGTTGGGGGTTGTTGCGGGCGGAAGAGGAAACGCATGCGATCTGTCCTGTTGCACAAGGCAACGTGAGAACCCAAACGGGGGCTCTCCTCTTTATTTATATAAAGGGGTAAATTGCACATAGGTACAGCAGTAGAATAAATTAGAAAATAAAGACATATAACAAGATATATTAACACTCCCCCTCAAGCTGGAGTGTACACATTGTGAATGCCCAGCTTGCCACATAAATTCTGGAACACTGCTGGACCCAATGGCTTTGTCAAGATGTCAGCTAATTGATCCTCAAACTTGACATATGGTGTCACAACATTGCCATTCTTTATCTGATCTCTGATGAAGTGACAGTCAACTTCTATATGCTTTGTACGCTCATGAAAGACAGGATTCCTGGCAATATGTATAGCAGATTGATTGTCACACTTGAGTGCCATGGGAGATTGGATCGAAATCTTCAACTCAGATAGGATAGATTTGACCCATTGTAATTCACAGCATGCATGTGCCATAGCACGGTACTCAGCTTCAGTACTAGACCGCGCTACCACCTGTTGTTTCTTGCTTTTCCAAGTGATCAAATGGTCACCAAGAAAGGTGCAGTAGCCAGAAGTAGATCTTCTATCAATGTGATTGCCAGCCCAATCTGCATCTGCATAACCTGTAAGAGCCAAAGGTGATGAGGAACTCTTTGGTTTATAGTAAGTGATCCCCTTCCCAGGAGCACTTTTCAGATATCTCAGAATCCGGCATACTGTTGTCCAGTGTGACTGTCGTGGTGTGCACATATGTTGACTCACCACTCCTACAGCAAAGGAAATATCGGGCCTTGTAACAGTTAGATAAATTAACTTCCCAACTATTTTCCTGTAGTGTCCTGGATCTGAATACTCAGTGTCATCATCCATCTCCTTGGTGTGATAATCCATAGGAGTGGATACGGGCTTAGAGTCAGTCATGCCTGTGTCCTGTAGCAAGTCAAGCACATACTTCCTCTGAGATAGATTTATACCTGCATGGGATCTAAGAACCTCAATCCCTAGAAAATATCTCAGTTTCCCCAGATCCTTCGTGTGAAAGTGTTTTTGTAATCCTTCCTTCACACGTGATATACCTGTAGAATCCCTGCCAGTAATCACAATATCATCAACATAGACCGCAATAATGATAGACCCACAAGAAGAGTTTGAATAAAACAGAGAGTGATCAGTCATGGAACGAGAAAAACCCATCTGTATAACAACAGCACTGAACTTGTCAAACCAAGCTCTAGGAGATTGCTTTAGCCCATATATGGCTTTCTTCAGTTTGCACACTTTCTGACACTCCCCCTAAGCAACAAAGCCAGGTGGTTGCTCCATATATACCTCTTCTTGGAGATCTCCATGAAGAAAGGCATTCTTGACATCCAGCTGAAAAAGGGGCCAGTCAAAGGTAGTAGCAAGAGATATAAGAATCCGCACAGAGTTTAAACGAGCAACTGGAGAAAATGTCTCAAAGAAATCTACTCCATATGTCTGTGTGTAGCCTTTTGCAACCAATCTGGCCTTCAGCCTTTCAACATATCCATCAGGGTTGTGTTTGACTGTGAAAACCCATCTGCAGCCCACAATTTTCTTTCCTGCAGGCAAATCAACTAGATCCCATGTGCCATTGTCCAATAGAGCAGATATTTCCAGCTGCATTGCTTGTTTCCAACCACTGTCCTTCATAGCATCTAAATGATTTCGTGGTGTCTTAACGGAGTCCATCCCAACAGCAAATGCATGAGCCTGTGTAGATAAGTGGGACAAACAACATACATTTAACATGGGATGTCTAATAGTACATGAACGAATACCTTTCCGGACAACAATAGGAACATCAAGGTCAGATGCTTCTGCAGGAATCTCGTGAGTAGAAGATGATGGAGGAAGCTCAGAGACTGGTACCGCTACTTCTTCTGGATTCTGTCTACCTCGCCTGCTATAAACTGTGAATATGGCTGAATGACAGGTTCATCGTCATGCTGCTCTTCCTGAATGACAGGTGTAGTCAGGAATAATAGGTGGCACTCCCTCACTTTGCACATGTGGTGCCACTCGCTCACTCTGAATAGGGGGTGGCACTCTCTCACACAATTGCTCCCCTTTGCTCATAGAATTAGCAAAATATGGAGTGGTTTCATGGAAGGTGACATCCTTAGAAACAAACATACGACGCAAACTAGGACAATAACACTTGTAACCCTTACTCGTACCAGAGTACCCAAGGAACACAGTTTTAACAGACCTAGGTGAAAGTTTGTCGTTCTTAGGATCAAAGTTATGGACGAAGGATGTACAGCCAAAAACTCGAAGAGGAACATGAAAAGGTTGATCCATAGGGCGTAAAACAGAGAAGGGAGTGCGTCCTTGCAAGACAGAGGAAGGTTGTCTGTTAATCAAAAAACAGGCGGTGAGAAGGGCTTCAGACCAGAACCGTTTAGGCACATTCGATTCAAACATGATGGATCTAGTAACATCCAAAAGATGGCGATTCTTTCGCTCAGCAACCCCATTCTGCATAGGGGTGTGAGGACATGAAGTATGATGAATCATCCCAACCGAACTGCAAAATTCAGTCATCGCTTTTTGAACATATTCGTGAGCATTGTCAGATTGAAAAGGCTTGATATTGCAATTAAATTGAACTTGAATTTCTTTATGAAAATGTTTAATGATAGAAAGCACAGACTCGCAACTTTTCAACAAATAAATCCATGTCATGCGAGAGTAATCATCTACAAAGGAAATGAAATAGCTAAAACCATTATAACTTTGGTTTTTAACAGGACCCCACACATCACTATGGACTAACTTAAACGGACTAGAAGCCCGGTTATTGACACGACTTGGATATGACAATCTATGATGTTTGCCCAACTGACACGATTGACACTCTAAAGAAGATAAATGAGCTAGATCTGGTTCCAACTTCTTCAGGCTCTCTAAGGATGGATGTCCATATCTGCAATGCCACAGCAAGGGGGAACCACTCATCATGACAGCTGAAACTGGAGCAGGAGGTGGACGGCGAGGTAGACAATCACCAGGGAAGAGGTAGAGATCACCTTTCCTAGGCCCCCCACCAATCATCTTCATACTCTTGAGATCCTGTAAAACAAAACAAGAGGGCCCGAATGTTACTGTGCATTGTACAGTGTCAATCAGCTTGGCAACAGAAAGTAAATTAAATGGAAATTCAGGCACAAAGTGAACAGATTTTAGATCAATATCTGCTGTAAGAGACACCGAACCACTCGCTAACACCTTCCTCACTGAACCATCTGCCAAGGTAACAGACGGATGAGGGATACATGAGTCAAGTGAATGGAGCAATCTCCTCATACCAGTCATGTGTTGGGATGCGCCAGAGTCAACCACCCAAGGATTTGAAGATCCGGAAGCTATAAATGATGTAGCCTGATTACCCACAGTGGATGCAAGGTTGGCTGCCGAAGAAGACGATGCTCCCATGTTCCAGTGCTGAGTTTCCTGAATAAATTTGCCGTATTCCTCCTGAGTAAGAGTGATGCCAGAAGCACTAGAGCCCACAGCTGAAGATTCTGTAGTGGCACAGTTTGCAGCTCCAACGGGTGGGGCAGCAGGTCTCCCATGTTTCTTCCAGCATTTTTCTACAGTGTGCCCAGGTTTGTCACAGAATGTGCATCGAGGACGAGTCCCACGTCCTCTGCCCATACCAGGTCTGTCAGATGTCGCAGGTCGTCCTCCTCTTACTGCCGCTGCAATGGAAGCATGAGAATCTCCAGAAGGAACAACAGACATAGACTCAGCAGACTCAAAGGTGGACTGCTGAATCCTAGAGTAAGCTTCTGCAAGACTAGGTAATTTGTCTGAAGCAAGGATCACACTTCTGGCTGAACTGAAGGAGGGGCTAAGACCAGATAGAAATTTAGCAGTGACCAGATCATCCCTATCTTTAATCTGCTCAGCAACTGTCACAGGGTGATAGTAGCTCAGTTCTTGAGAAATTGCCTGAATCACACCAAAGTATTCTTCAAGTGACTTATCACCCTGTCTTTCTGCAAAAAGACGGTCATAAATCATGAACTGGCGAAGAGCATTCTTTTCTTGAGCATAGTGTTGTTTCACGGCATCCCATATCTCCTTAGCTGTAGAGTAGAACATAAACCTAGATACAATTGTAGGTTCCATGCTGCCCCATAACCAAGTTTTCACTAGGCTGTCAAGACGTTTCCACTCGGCATAGTCTTTGTCAGTTATAGCCAGGGGTGCAGAATCAACGTACTTTGCCCTGTCTCGGGACTCCAAGACGGTATGAACGGCATTCATCCATAACAGAAAATTCTTCCCGTTGAGTTTGATGGGAATAGGCGACACCTCACCGTAATAGATAGACATCTTATTCTCCATAATGCAACGAGGATAGGTGACGGAGTGATACGCGTCACAGAGAAGGCTGAAGTGACGGAGAGATACACGTCACAACTGAAACGGGATAGATGATGCGTTACTGACGCATCGACAGCCTTCAAGAGATAGGTTCCTAATTACACATGAAGGAGATGTGATTAGGAAGGCACTTAGGAAGAGACGAGACCTCCGGTTAGGGCTTTAGATGGCCGTTTGATCAACCGGAGATCTTCAAACAACAAATTCGGCTTCCGAAAATTGGCCGAAAAGTTGCTGGAAAATAGCCGAAGACGTAGACGGAGCTCTGGTTCTTGGCGGCTGGGCCTACAGTAGCATGGAAGAGACTACCGGAGGTCCAGCGATGGAAGACGGGCGGAGACGACTCAACCGGAAGGCAGCAGCGCTACCGGCGGTGCCCCCGCGCCCCTGTCCTGCCGCTCGGCGGCGGCGGAGAAGAAAGGAGCAGCTGCGGCGGCACCCTGTGGAGGAGAAGGCGGCGGCGCTTTGTGAGGGAGAAGGAGAGGCGGCGGCGCTTGGAGTTGAGGGAGAGAGACCGGCGGAAGTTACCGCTCTGATACCATGTTGCGGGCGGAAGAGGAAACGCACGCGATCTGTCCTGTTGCACAAGGCAACGTGAGAACCCAAACGGGGGCTCTCCTCTTTATTTATATAAAGGGGTAAATTGCACATAGGTACAGCAGTAGAATAAATTAGAAAATAAAGACATATAACAAGATATATTAACAGGGGTCAATGCAAGAAAGATTTTGCAGTTCAAAACTTTACACCACAAACAAAACAATAGTGGGACGTAAGAGTGGATTTGAAGTCCTAGCTTGACTCTCAAACAATATGCGTAAGTAATATGCAAAAATGAATACAGAAAACAGAACTACTGTTGTCCTTATTGGTCTGCAAATACTGTTCCCATTTCCCGGGAAGGACAGTGGTACCAAGTACTGGTAATTGAATTATACATAATAGTGAACATCCGAAACGTTCTCTAAGATAGAATCTAGATAAGCATGTAATCTGCAGCTAGTAAGCAGACCACATATTTTAAGTTACCTTTTCAACTGCCTTGACATTTTTACGCCATTTTCTGCCCTTGGTGCCACCTCTCTCTTCCTGATGAAGTGCATCAGCAGCCTTCTTCAGCTCCTTAGCTTTTTTACTCAATTCAGTAGCTTCCTGGAAATAGTCATTTAATTAGTCAGGCAATTCCACTAAACGGCACCAGGAAAGGCATAGAAATGATCAATGACAAACCTTAATATACTGGGACCGGGTTATGACTGCCTTTGGGCGCCTTATAAATGCAAATATCAGACCTAACGGCAGGCAAAATATCCCAACACCTCCAAATATCTAATAAACAACAATCAAATAAAGAAAGAAACAAAATATGAGTGTGATTAAATTACAAGACAGCCATAGAATGAGATTGAAAATCATTGAGAGAAGGAAAGGATTAAGATCACAAGTTGAGATCAAAGGCCAGGTAGCAATGGTTTCACAATACACTCACACATACAATGACGTATTACATAATAATAGTTTCAATTATTACAATCATGTGAGTACTACCAGAAAGGGAGGTATTTCATACAAAACATGGTCACCAGTGATAGGAACTAATGAAATTTCAACAAAACAAGGTACTAAGAAAGACATACTGAAAAGAGAACCGATCCAACAATAGTTGCCAAAGCGACGACATATTCAGGAAAAGTAGCCCGCATCGTCCAAGTTTTTTCTGAAGCAGCATTTGCATTATAAGCAGAACACTGAAGAAAGATACATATATATATATATCAGTAACAAAGCAGAAGATGTATGGTTCCAAGATAATCTTGAGTGTTAAATATTTTGCAAATAATTTCCATGAAAGTATACAGTATGCCTAGAAACCAAAAGATCATGTCATTAGCACTCTCCCTCATTGTTAGCCTAGAGCATAAACCCTTACCATTCTACAAACAGCACCATAAGTTTTGATTATATGTTCTAGCTGTACAATTATTAGATCTAGAAGCAATTTCTATGATAAATAAGACAGTTCCAAACAGAATGACTTCACTAGGCCGGATTTGGGGGACCTCACATGCTAAAAGAAAATGATCTAGACATGCCCATTATGAGATATTCAAAGGGAAAGCTAAATGCGATATCAGAAAAAGGATGTACAAACATTAATTCTACTATAGTTTGCAATACGTAAATGACCGTTTTCTTTCTACTTGGTCCATAGCTTTATACGAGAATATTTAGAAAGATGGCTTGCCGTTTCAAAACAAAAGAAAACAAGTACGCGGTGAATGTTTAAAAGTTCTTCATGAATACTCTCAATGTAGAACAACTAATTTCACCAAGTCAGATCAGAAGACATTTATTTATAGACATGATACAGCCTGTTCGGAGTAGCCTTTTTGGTGTTCCTAATTTCCAATTCCCACAATTTCATGAGGACCATTCATTTGAAAGTTCACCAAGGTTTAAAGCCTTATTCTAAGGAAATATTTGAAGCCAATCGACCCAGTAGACTATGCAATGCAAGATAGCAATGTGAAACAATCAAAATTCATCAAGTACAGAAAAAAGCCTACATCATATGTGCGTCGTGCGCACGCGCCTGGCAGTAGGATCGGGTCATTTGTAAAATAGATCGTGAATTTGAGGATTCATTTGAGTCCCAAATTGGGTTTGTTCTATGAAGTATTTGAAATGTGCAAAATTGTGATCTATTTGGTCTTAGCATGCAGTGTAACACATGACCGACAGTTATGACGTATTAACTATTGATATATTCTGAGAACAACGAAAAAAGGTGTGCATTTCAGTCATTGCTCGTTAGTCTAGTGTCAAATGGGCCGGGTTTGGGTTATCCAGGTCTCTATGAAGTAAAATTTGCACATGTGGCTAAATTTCAATTTGGAACATAATGAGCCATTTTTGGGTTTAATTCGGGCCCATCATGTTGAATCCAAGATTGCCAGACCTATTTAGATTGGTTGTAGGGATATGAGTACTTTTGTTTATCAAGTTTACAAAACCCACTAAACAACTACTAGGTTCAAAATTATAAGTCAGCATCATATAAGAAGATATTTTTTACTTTTTGTAGAGTTGTATAGTATTATGTATGTTGACATTTACCTTTAAATTGGTGAATATGCACGGCATTTGTGGATGTTGGTATAGCTTATTGTTAAGAGATTGTTCTTGTTAATCTATTTTTACTCTGTGAGCTGGGTAGCTTTTAATGGTTAAATAAAAAGGATGAGAAATGATCTGGCCATCACATTGTCTTGCATCTAATAAATAACTATTGTAGTTTCTCTAATAACATTTTAAAACTGAACAAACCACACAGTAAGGGTTCAGGTTTGGAGTAGTTTGAAAGGTTTCGTTCGGATTCAGAAGTTTCCAAACCAACACAGCATGAGTTTTTGCTGTGGTAAACCAAACCGAAACCATATCCAAACCATTGTGTGTGTGTGTGTGTGTGTGTGTGTGGACACGCGCGGATCAAGGAGTTTGGAAAGGATTTATAATTTTAGTTTTTCACGCGTAAATAAAGAAAATCAAGTTCATCCTGGGAATTTTGACATCAAAATTCAATGAATGGGTCAACTTATAAAATTTTGCAAGAACAATGCATACAAGTTAATGCGCTTAATTTTGCAGGTTTATAAACTGGATACATGTGGGCCTCCTCTAGTTGGTGTGGTTACAAACTTACAATGCCACTCTTGAAGTTGTAAATTGAGTAACAGTAAATTACAATTTATAACCTGTTTACTCAATTCTAACCTAACTCTAGTTAAATTCAATTTCTTAGTGTGAAGGATCGCTATGTTAGTTAAGATCAAGTGCCTTAAGCTACAAACATTAGCATTTAGTAGTTTAAGATGGTTAGCCTGTCTAACTAAAACTAGACTCATTTGTCATGATAAATACAGTTATTTTGCGCAAATCACAACATCAATAACTGTCTTTGTATCAAGATAATTCAAACATTTTTTCTAATCTGTTTTATATTTGTGTCTTGAAAGCATTTCTTTGGAATTTTCATCAAATTGGCGAAATTTGGCCAAACAGTCAAATTTTTCAGAAATTTTGTAGATGCAGACATTAAACTTGCATCTCAGTTTATGAAACCGGTCAAAATCAGAATTTTTTCAAACATCTACATTTAATGTTATGATATGGAACTAATTGAGATCTTTCAGGAAATCTTTTCGGTCAGGTGATGGTGTTTCTCAATTGTCTCAGTTAATACAACAACAAAATAATTGTTATATACGCATATATTCGGTTTTTCTTCTACTGATAATAAATCCTTTAAATCATATAGATATACTGTGTTACTGTGTTATTTACTTGTTGGTTTACTGTTTTACTTTTAGTCCCATATTGCTCACTTGTACTTATGTCTCTACTCTCAGTAGCTATATTAGAGACTATCATGTAACCTGTTTTACTCACTAAATAAACAATTCTATTTCTATCTATATGGTATCAAGAGCAGGTTCTCTGTTTCCCCGCCCATTCCTCCACCCATGACGTAAGTCACGCGAACCCCCCCTGTCGCCACCCGACCCCCCCCCGCCGCCCGACCACCTCCCTGCCCTCTCTCCCTCCCGCCGCCTTCTCTCTCTTCCCCCGATCCGCCGCCCACCCCCCACCCCGTTGACGCCCCTCTTCCTCTTCCCCCCCCCACCCCACCTGCCTCCTCCACCAGCACAGCCACCCGCCGCCGCCGCCAGCCCCCCCTCCACCTCCTATCCCGCCGCCACCCTCCTCCACCACCTGCCCCGCCACCGCCATCCTCCTCTCTCCCTCCTCTTCGGCTCCTCACTTCTCATCCCTGCACCGGCTGCCACTGGTTTTTACCTCTCCTCTCCCTCCACGTCCGGGTGATCTTTGTATCCAAGTTCGGACATCCATTGGCCGTCTAAGTTGAGAGTCTTTTCGTCTCACCATCTTCTCTTTATGCGCCTAATGAAGGAACATTGAGCTTTCCCCATGACGGCGTAGGTTTCTCAACATATATGCATATTCTGCCCTATACGGGTTTCTGATCTAACTCGTCAGATCCTTGTTGTTGTTATCTGCCCCTTTGTGGGTCTCTAATCTACTCTGCTACTGCGCCGACTACTGCCTCTGCCATGGCCTTATCTGAGCCTCCTCGCTCTCTGTGTGTCACCACGGTGAAGCTCGACGGTGGCTCCAACTATCATCTGTGGTCGGCGTCATTTGTTCTATATGTCAAAGCACAAGGCCGATATCACCATCTTACGGCTGAGACTCTTGTTGTTCCTATTGTTGATGCGGATGACAAAACCAAACAAAGTTATGCACAATGGTCCAAGGATGACTCCAGCGTCATGTCTTGGATCCTCAACAGTACCGAGCCCCGGATTAGCCATTCCCTTCTATGCCTACATGATGCTAAGGCTATGTGGGACCAACTGTCTCATGTCTACTCTCATCAGGAGAATCCCAAGCGAGTTTTTAAAATTTTCAAAAACTTGGCTAAAAAGGAGTTCTCTCCTGACACTTCCATTGATGATTTCTACAATCAATGCTCGGCTCTGTAGAATGAGTTTGAACTCTACCACCCCTTGACGGCAGACATCAAAATTGCTCAGAAGCAACGCAACGAACTACAACATGTTCAGTTTTTGGCTGCTCTTCCTGCCTCGTTTTCTGGTGTGGTTGACCAGATCCTGTCAAGTGATACACTGCCTTCCCTTCGGGATGTTCTCAAAAGAGTCCAACGCCTACCGTCCATGACTCCTACTCCTGCTGTTGAGCACCCTGCGCTTATTGCTCGCTCTGCTGATTCTGGTCGTGGCCGTGGTTGCGGTCGTGGCCGTGGCGGTCGCCCTCCTCCATCTGGAGGTCGAGGATCTTCTGCTCCAAGACGTGGTGCTCCTCCCGGCCCTCGCTACTATAACTGGTGTGGCCGGGACAATCATATTGAAGATCGATGCTGGATTAAGCACGGCAAGCCCGCTTGGGCTAACCAGACTGCTACAGAAAGTGTTGCTGACTCTACCGCTGATGCATCTTCTGCTCCTGCAAACACAGAATGATTACGCGCTTAGTTCGAGAAGATGTTCCAGGAGCGTCTCTCACAGCTGTCATCCTCGTCTACACCAGGACCCTCTGCAATGCTTGCGTCTCCATCATCTGGTAACAAACAGTGGTGCATTGACTCGGGTGCATCCACTCATATGGCTGGTGATCTTCGTCTATTTTCTGTTCTAAATAAAACTGCTACTATATCATTTGTTACTGTTGCAAATGGCTTCAAAACTGCAATTCATGGCACTGGCACAGTTCCTATTTCACCAAACCTACAATTGCATTTTGTTTTATATATTCCAAAGTTTTCGGTTAATCTGTTGTCAGTCAGTAAGATGATAAAACAACTCAAGGGCTCTACTAAATTTGATCCTTCTGGCTGTGTTTTGATGGATCTCCGCATGAAGACGATGATTGGTTCGGACCGTGAAGGACCAGATGGGCTATATTATCTGGATGGACCTCCTGCTGCTTCTGCTATGCTATCTACTTCAGTGACGGGACTACAGTGGCACTTTCGCCTGGGCCATCCATCTGCTACCAAATTAAAGCACTTATTTCCTACTTTATCTGAGAACAGATTTTCCTATGAAACTTGTGTTTTGGGCAAACAAACTCGGTCTGTTTTTCCAGCTAAGAAAGTTATTGCTTCTAAAGATTTTTTTGACATTGTTCATGCTGATATTTTGGGATCGTGCTCGGTATCAAGTCACTCGGGTGTGAAATATTTTATGACCTTTATTGATGATTATTCTCGCACCACATGGTTGTTTTTACTTAAAGGTCGAGATACTGTGTTGGATACTATTCGTACCTTCTTTGCTGAAATTCACACCCAATTTAACCTACCTATTAAAAATTTTCGTACTGATAATGCACTTGAGTTCATGCAACAATTTGTTACCTCCTTCTGTGCGGCCCGAGGAACCATACTTGTTGAGGCGGCGCGCCGACTAGTCGAGCAGGCGTCCAGGGTGGTTCCGCCCAGCTATCCGCTTAGATCCAGCAACAGATTTGGCGTCCGCCTAGCCCGCCTGGCCGACCCCGGAGACAATTGGGCGGCCGCTTAGTTGTGTTGTCGGGCCAGGGCCCATGCAATTTTTTTTTTACTTAAACCAAAACCCAACAGTGCCTTTTCAACTTCCGATCCCCCGCTACACTCTGTTTCACACATCGTCGCATCCGCACGGAAGCAGACGCACGCAGCGCCGTCCGCCGGCCTCCTCCCTTCCCCACCGGCCGGCCGACCACCTTCCTTCTTCTTCGGCGGCCGTTCAAGGAGGAGGAACAGAAGTCTCCTCTTGCTACTACCCCTCGTCTCATCTTCCACAAGCGAGCATCCTCTGCTTCTCCCTGTTCTACGTCTACGTATAACACTCTTACGTGTACGTTTTCGTCAACAACGAATCGCCGTAATGGACGGAGATGTTGATCTTGTGGTACCTGTTGGAGAGTTTCTACCACGCTTCATCGACTTCGTGAATGATGATTCAAGAAAGGCAAAATCCAAAGACCCCGGTGGAAATATGGCTTTTGGCCTAATCCAGCCGACAAGAACAAGTTACCATGCGGATTTTGTGGGCACGTCAGCAATGGTGGGATCAACAGACTCAAGCAACACATTATTGGCGGGTTTTCTGATATTGTTAAATGTTCTAGAACTACTGAAGCAATCCGAAATGAATTGAAGGAGTACAGAGAACGTACCAAGAAGCGCAAAGTTGATACAAATTTTAATGATAATGTTGTTAATCTGGATGGTGATGATGTAAATCCATCGGCTCCGACTGCAGACAACACTGCTGCAAATGGCAATCCGATCGGCACTTCAGGCCTTGGTTTCAAAGTCAAGGGTTCTCTTGATGCTTTTGTTTGTCCTAGCCCTGCAGATGTCGTAGCCCAAAGGAAAGCAGGTGGCAAAGTACAGAAGACAATAGAATCTGCCTACAAAAAAGAGGCGTTGCAGGTGGCCCATGATAGCATAGCTTCTTAGTTCTACGAAGCAGGTATACCTTTTAATGTTGTTAATCGTACTTCCTTTGAAGTCATGTTAGAAGCAGTGGGTCAGTATGGTAGAGGATTGCTTCCCCCTTCTTACCATCAAATTAGGTTGACACTCTTGGAAAGGCAGTATCAGCAGACAAAAGAACTAGAGAGAGAGCATGAGAAACACTGGAAAATGTTTGGTTGTACTCTCATGTCTGATGGTTGGTCTGATAGGAGACAAAGAGAGCTGATTAATTTTCTTGCTAACACTCCTGAAGGTTCATTTTATTTGTACTCCATTGATGCTACTTCTGCAACTCATACATCTGAATACATGTTTACAGTACTTGATTAGGCGATAGGTAAAATTGGGGCTGAAAATGTGGTTCAAGTCATTACAGACAATGCCACTAATTATGTAAGTGCAGGTAAGAAGTTGATGAATAAGCACAAACATTTGTTTTGGACCCCATGTGTTGCGCACTGTGTAGATTTGATGCTTGAAGACATTGGGAAGATGAAGAAGTTTACCCCAATAATCACAAAGGCAAGGAAGGTGACTGCTTACATTTACCAGCATACACGCATCCATGATGCATTTATCAAGAAAAGCAAAGGGAATACAGAGATCATGCGTCCTGGTACAACCCGTTTTGCTACTTCATTTTTTACTCTTCAAAGTATGCTTGGCCACAGAGAGACATTGTTTGCTTTGTTCAATTCTACTGCATGGGAGCAAAGCAGTTGGGCGAAGACCACTCAAGGGAAAAAAGTGTCAGCTATTGTACATTCCAGACAATTTTGGAACCGTGTACAAGACTTACTTAGGGCTTCTCAACCCCTAATGCAGATTTTGAGGCTTGTAGATGCTGATGAGAAGCCTCCTATGGGATACATTGCAGCTAGTATTGAGAAGGGAAAAGAAGAAATCATGCTGAATTTTGCCAATAGAGAAAGAGAGTACAAGCCTATCATTGACATAGTGGAGAAGAGATGGGCATTTCAGATGAGCCGCCCCCTATACGGTGCAGGGTTCTTGTTAAATCCATCTTTGTACTATGAAGCTAGACTTCAGCAGGATCCAAACCTTGGGAGTTACGATTCTGACTTTGTTGACTGTCTTGAGAAGATGGTTGATGGCACCCCACAACAAGACAAAGTGTCTACTGAGCTGGATTGGTACAAGGAGAGTCGTGGGATGTTTGGCAAAGACATTGCCATTCGCCATAGGACAGTGAAAACACCAAGTTAGTTATATACTCTATTATTTATATTATTATAATCGTGTACTTGAGCTTTAGTTTGTTACTGATTATATTGTATTTTCTTATAGTTGCTTGGTGGGAATCCTATGGGGGGCAAACACCATCACTTCAAAAGCTTGCTAAGCGTATCCTTGGCTTGTGTTGTACCTCTTCTGCTGTGGAGAGGGCATGGAGTACATTTGACTTTGTAAGAAGAATAAAGAATTAACTAATTTATAAATGTATACTTCATGTTCAAATGACTCACATAGGTATATTCTTTTGTAGATTCACACAAAGAGGAGGAACAGGCTAGAGGTTAAGAGAATGGACAAACTTGTCTATATTCAGTATAATAGACAACTTCATGAAAGGTTCAAGAGTAGACGGATTCAGAACCTAGAGAAGAGCTACGACCCTATAGCTCTAGATGAATTAAACTGGAGTAGTGAATGGATGACAGGTGTTCCAGAAGATCCCATTGTTGCTGAAGGTGTTACTTTGAGCCAAGTAGATGGTGCAATGGGTGCTACCGAATGTCAAGTTGGGCCTAGCAGGCCTAGAAGATCAACCAACAGAGCTCCAATGGAACTTAGTGATGATGATATTCAGGAAGAGGATGAAGAAATAGTTGATGATGCAGGACTATATGATGATGAAGTTGGTGATGGAGAGGAGGATGTAGAGGACAATGATGAAGATCCGTTTGAGTTTTAAAATCAGTTTTATATTTGTTTAGACTTTTCAGAGAAGAGACATTTTCATTTAGTATTACATAGATTGATTGAACTTGCTTGGAAGTTGGAACTATGGAATATTGGAATGTTTTGCAACTTTTATTATTCATCTTCAGCAATGAATTGCGTGTTATGTATTTTTTTCTTATATTTCAATTCACTGTTGCAGGCTTGCAGCGATCAGTTTGACGTATAGAATGTCTCAATTCTCAAATATTTACTGTTTTGTTGTCATTTTAGTAAATATATGAAGGCTGGATAAGTTTTACATACATATATGTATAGTTATATACATAACATAGTATATAAATAATATATATAGGTATATATTTATATATGTATACATTTTATGGGGTTAAAAAAGCCACCGCCTGGGCGACCTAGTCGGCCTAGGCGGCCTGGGCATTCAGGTGAGGAGGGGCACCGCCTGGCCGCCTCAAAAACTATGCGAGGAACCATACATCAGACCACTTGCCCTTACACTCCTCAACAAAATGGCGTCGCTGAAAGAAAAAACCGTCATTTACTTGAGGTTGCTCGCACTCTTCTCATACACTACAAAGTACCCCATCATTTCTGGCCTGAAGTTGTCTCTACGGCTTGCTATCTCATCAATCGCATGCCTTCCTCCGTTTTGAAAAATCAGGTCCCGTATGCCATTTTGTTTCCTGATAAACCCTTATTCTCTCTGCCTCCTCGCATTTTTGGGAGTACTTGTTTTGTGAAAAATCTTCGTCCTGGGCTCACCAAACTTGATGCTCGCTCGGTCAAATGTGTTTTTCTGAGATATTCCTGTACACAAAAAGGCTACCGATGTTTTGATCCTATTAAGAAATAGTGGTTTGTTAGTGCGGATGTGACCTTTTTTGAGCATATGCCTTACTATTCTACTGTTGGTGCAAAACTGTCTACTGATATTATGGCTACCACATTGTTACCCGTGATTGTTGAGGATTTACAGTCTCCTGATGTGCCTAAAGACCGCCCATTGCAAGTCTATCAGCGCAGGTCAAAGACCCACAATGCTTCTGAAGCCCCAGTCGAACCATGGTTGTATAGGCGGCCAGGCGGCCGGGCGTTCCATATGGACGCCCAGGAAGCCTAGGCGCCCAGGCGGAGGCCCAGGCGTTTCCGGGCGTTTTTATATATATCTTGTTTATATATATATATATATATATATATATATATATATATATATATATATATATATATATCTTGTTTTAATAAATATATATATATGTATATTAGTAGATATATCTAAATTGCTTATATAGTAGAAATAGTACATTCGAAAATCTGAATTTGTAGCTCTTTTTTAGAAGATATTATTTTCCATTTTCCTTTATTGGGTTTTTGTAAAGCCGATTTGAGTTAATCACAAAATTGATTACTCATAATCAGAAATCAGAAATGTCAACTATATTTGTATTTCTATTCATGAGGCTATACATTTATAAAACAAAACAGTAGATTAATAAAGTCAAATAGTAGATAAGTTAAAACAGTACATTAATACTAATCAGTAGATAAATTAATAAAAAACAGTAGATTATAAATACAAATCAGTAGATAAGTAAATACTAATCAGTAGATAAATAAATACAAATCAACAGATAAGTAAATACAAATCAGTAGATAGAAGCGCGACCAAAAAAAAAATCAGTAGATAGAAAATTTTAAACATTAGATAAGTAAATACAAATAAGTCATAAATAAATGCAAAACATTAGATAAGTAAATACAAATCAGTATATAAAAAAATCAAAGCGTTAGATAAATTAATAAAAAATGTCAACTATATTTGTATTTCTATTCATGAGGCTATACATTTATAAAACAAAACAGTAGATTAATAAAGTCAAACAAGTTAAAACAGTACATTAATACTAATCAGTAGATAAATTAATAAAAAACAGTAGATAATAAATACAAATCAGTAGATAAGTAAATACTAATCAGTAGATAAATAAATTCAAATCAACAGATAAGTAAATACAAATCAGTAGATAGAAAATTCAAAACATTAGATAAGTAAATACAAATCAGTATATAAAAAAATCAAAGCGTTAGATAAATTAATAAAAAATATCAACTATAATTGTATTTCTATTCATGAGGCTATACATTTATAAAACAAAACAGTAGATTAATAAAGTCAAATAGTAGACAAGTTAAAACAGTACATTAATACTAATCAGTAGTTAAATTAATAAAAACAGTAGATAATAAATACAAATCAATAGATAAGTAAATACTAATCAGTAGATAAATAAATACAAATCAACAGATAAGCAATATAAAATCAGTAGATAAAAAATTCAAACATTAGATAAGTAAATACAAATCAGTCATAAATAAATACAAAGCATTAGATAAGTAGATCAGTAGATAAAAAATTCAAGCATTAGATAAGTTAATACAAATCAGTCATAAATAAATACAAAGCATTAGATAAGTAGATCAGTAGATAAAAAATTCAAACATTAGATAAGTTAATACAAATCAGTCATAAATAAATACAAAGCATTAGATAAGTAGATCAGTAGATAAAAAATTCAAACATTAGATAAGTAAATACAAATCAGTCATAAATAAATACAAAGCATTAGATCCAATCAGTAGATAAAAAAAATTCAAAGCGTTAGATAATTAAACTCAAAGCATTAGATAAATAAATATAATCAGATAAAAAAGTACAACTCAGTTGATAAACAAACATAAATCAGTAGATAAAAAAGTACAGCTCAGTTGATAAACAAACATAAATCAGTAGATGACTAAATAATTTTAAGAAGTAGATGAACGAATACAAAGCCCTAAATTTAAATAATGTGATGAATCAAAAATCATTAGATGAACAAATCAGTAGATAAGTAAATACAAATCAGTAGATAAGTAAATATAAATCAGCACATAAGTAAATACAAATCAGTAGATAAGTAAATACAAATCAGTAGATAAGTAAATACTAATCAATTGATAGGATTCAGTAAAAAAAAAAAAATTACAAGTATTACTTCTGGGCGCCCAGGTTGAGGCGGGCCTTGGGCCGCCTGGGCGCCCGCCTGTACAACTCAGAGTCGAACCAACTCATGCGTCTGTGGTTGATCCACCATCCACTGAGGTATTTTCTGACCTGGATCTTCCTATCAGTTTACGGAAAGGTGTTCGATCATGTACTCAACATCCTATCAGTAATTTTTGTTCATCTGACAATCTCTGTGGTAGCTTTGCTTGCTTCAACTCTGTTTTGTTTGCTGTGACAATTCCTAAATCTGCTGAAGAGGCCCTCCGCATTCCTGCTTGGAAACATGCTATGGAACAAGAAATGCATGCACTCTGTGATTGTCAGACCTGAGATCTGGTTGATCGCCCCTCTTCGTGCCATACCGTTGGCTTCCGCTGGATATTTACTATTAAATATCAACCGGATGGTACCATTGAACGCCTGAAAGCCAAATTAGTTGCAAAAGGATACACACAGACATACGGTGTTGACTACTTTGAGACTTTTTCTCCAGTTGCACGCCTGAATTCTGTTTGTATTCTGATTTCTATTGATGTAAATAAAGACTGGCCTCTGTATCAACTTGATGTCAAAAACGCCTCTGTATGGAATTCTTCAGGAGGAGGTATACATGGAGCAACCGCCGGGATTTGTTGCTCAGGAGGGTCTGCCTTCAAAATATGTAAACTCCGAAAGGCCATCTATGGTCTTAAACAAAGCGCGTGTGCATGGTTTGATAAACTCAGCCAGATCTTAATTTCTTTTGACTTTAAGCGATCACAATCTGATCGTTCAGTATTTATTCATAAGTCAGCAGCAGGACTTGTTATTTTGATCGTATATGTAGATGATATTGTTTTATCTGGTAGTGATAATGTGGGAATCCAGGCAACCAAACATTATTTGGCACAACATTTCATCACCAAGGATCTTGGCAAACTGCGATATTTTCTAGGTATTGAAGTTGCCAGATCATCTGCAGGAATCTGTCTTTCGCAAAGAAAATATGTTCAGGATTTATTGCAGGAAACCGGCATGCTGGGCAAGGCAGCCAATACTCCTCTAGATCCCAACATGGAATGGGATGATGATAACTCTCCACCTTATGATGATTGTCACCAGTTCCGGAGGCTGGTAGGCAAGCTTCTATACCTGACGGTCACTAGGGCTGACCTAGCAGCTGTTGTGGGATTCATAAGTCGGTACCTTGATAAACCCCGGCAATGCCACTGGGACGCTGTGTCACATCCTACGATATCTTAAAAGCTCGCCAGGGAAAGGTCTTTTGTATAAAAAGCATGGCCATTGCAATCTATCTGGATTTTCTGATTCTGACTATGCAGGAAGTCGATCTGATCGAAAGTCCACTTCTGGATACTGTACATTTGTGGGAGGCAACCTAGTCACCTGGCGGAGCAAAAAGCAAACTGTGGTTGCTAGATCCAGTGTCGAGGCCAAATATAGAGCCATGGCTCATACTGCATGTGAGCTTATGTGGGTCTGTGGCCTTCTTCAAGAGTTTGGCATTGCTTATTCTAGTCACATTCCTATGTTCTATGACAACAAAGCCTCGATTTTTATTGCGAGCAACCCCACGTTTCATGAACGCACGAAGCATATTGAGGTTGATTGTCATTTTGTTCGAGAGAAAGTTCTATCTGGACATATCTGCACTCCATATATTGGCACTGACAAGCAGCTTGCGGATATCTTCACCAAGATCTTGCCTAAAGCTCGGTTTCAGACTCTGATTGACAAGCTGGCTTTGTTTGACATCTACGCTCCAGCTTGATGGGGAGTATAGATAAACTGTGTTACTGTGTTATTTACTTGTTGGTTTACTATTTTACTTTTAGTCCTATATTGCTCATTTGTACTTATGTCTCTACTCTCAGTAGCTATATTAGAGACTATCATGTAACCTGTTTTACTCACTGAATAAACAATTCCATTTCTATCTATAAATCACAATAAAGTTCTGAAATTGAATGTCAATTTGTTTTTCGTTTCATTAATCAGCACAATATCATCAGCAAATGACATACACCCATAGTTTTCAAGGCGGCCAGGCGGTGGCATGCTTTGGTTGGGCGCCTAGTCCGCCTAGGGCGCCTAGGCGTTGCCATTTTTTTTTTCTGCATATTTTATATTATATATAGTATAACTTATATCACATAAATAAGGTATTTATGTGTATATTCCATGATCTGCACCCTAAATAGCAATGTAAGAGTGAGATAGCAGCTAAAAAATCCTAAAAAGAACTTACAAATGTCAAATATATTTTAAAATGACCTTATCCCAAAATAAAAAAATCAGGAAAAAAAGTTGTCTAAACTCTCTGGTCGCCCAGGCGGTCCTAGGCGGTGCTAGGCGCTCGCCCAGGCGTCCACTTTCAGTTTTAGGTAAGCGAGGGGCTAGGCGGACCCCTCTTGGGCGCCTAGCCGCCTAGTCGACGCCTAGGCGCCGCCTAGGCGGGCGCCTCAACAACTCTGCATACACCAGGGGATATATTATAAACATGCTTTGTCAGGTCATCCATAACAAGATATAGTAATAAGGGCTTAGAGTTGATCCATGACGTACCCCAACTGTAATCAGAAATCTTAGTATATCCCCTCCTGGACTCTATCACTCACAGTTGAGCTATTTTACATGTCTTTAATCATATCAATGTATCGCACTGCAGTATGGGATACACTTTTTCTTCAAGACCCAGTAAAGCACTTCCCTAGTTACTCGGTCATAAGCGTTGTCCTAATTAATGAAAACAAAGCAAAGATCTATGTTGTTTTCTTTGTACTTTTCCATTAGCCTCATTATCAGAAAAATAGCATCCAGTGTGGATCTTCCAAGCATGAAACCAAATTCGTTGTGTTATATTCTGTGTAAGAGATCTAGTCTGGCGTCTGCATAATATGACACTTTAAACCTGATACCTCTATAGTTTGTGCAGCTACGAATATCTCCTTTGTTCTTGACTTGTTGTAGATGGGGCTGTGGTATTGTCATCATCTTGAAGTTTCTTTGTCCGCATGTTTAAGCATGAATAGGAATACCGTATGGGCCATATGTCTTTCCCATTTTCTTCTTTTTGTATGCATTCTTGACCATAAGTTCTGTAACTTATCCAGTGTTGATGATATCTCTTGTATATAATATTTCACAAGTCTTTGACAAAAATTACAAGATCTTCATTGAAAAGTATGTGGAAGTAGTTTTTCCATTGATTTTTGAATCATCGTCCTTAACCAATACTCTACCATCTTCATTATTGATGCAATTTTACTTGGACAAAATCATTTCATTTTCTCTCTTATATTTATCTGCATCCTTCTCTCCTTTGGATATGGATCTTCTTATATATATCTTCCAATATCTCGATATAGCATCTTGAACTGATTTCTTAGCTTCCTTCTTTTCTAACGTCTACCTTCGAAACGTTGGAACGTCTCTAGAATCAAGATCAGGGTAGACTCTTTTAGGTCACTCCTTTAAGTTCTATAACTTTTTGTAATTTTGTCATTCCACCACCAAGTCTCGTTCTATAGAAGCACGTGAGTGATCCTCTCACAACATTGTAGTTTTGAGTTCATGCTATGCCCATATGCCACATTGTGATAACTGCATAATCCATGTTCCAAATGTCTTGGGGCGATTTCATCTTGAAATATCTTTTTCTTCTCTGCTCTCAAGGTTCCAAAACTTGATTCTTTTGTATTGGGTGTCTTTAATCCTTGTATTGGTCTTCATGTTAAAATCCAAAACCAAAAACTTGTTTTCGTGGTAAGTTCTTGCCCCCCTTGTAAGAAAGTAATCAATTTGGCTACAATTGCACCCATCTTTAAAGTGCTTAAATATGGATCTCTTTTCTTGAAGTTGATGTTTGCCAAAATCATATTGTAGGAAGCTGTAAAATCAACTTTAGCTCTCCTTCATTCCTATTGTTATCATAGCTATCAACCTAGGCACCCTATGCGCTCCATAAGCCTTCCAAATTCAGGCGCCCAGGGGTCATGGTTGGGTTGGGTGGAATAGGCGGTCGCCTCGGCGGTCAAGGCAGGCAACCTAGGCACTCCTGCTGCAATTGCTGAAGACAATTAAGTCCCCATATTGTTGCTTGTTAAAAAAATTGACCTTCTCCAATGTCTCATATTCTTGCTTCTTTTTCTTTTCTTTTTTTTGGGTCTTTTCTCTTGCATTTCCTATTCCTGAATCCTGCTGTTGCTTTGTCTTAATTTTTAGTAACTTATTCATGCTAGCATTTTCCCTCCTGTTGTGTGCATGCATCTTAGTTCATATTTATCCTACGTCTCGTGCTCCCACGTCTGCTACTACTTTTTGCATTATTTTCTTCTCTTTCTGACTTCTTCCCCAAAAATCTCCTCCCACGGCTATTGTTGTTTGCTTGTTTCTGTTTCTTCCTCCACCTCTTCTTCCTCCCCCTACAGTTTCTCCTCCCACAGCTCCTGCTGCTACTTCTATTTATTATGTTTTGCTGACGTTCTCCTTCACGTCTCCTCCTACTCCTACAGCTCTCGTGTTTCTTTTTCTGACTCCTTCCTGCACAATCAGACTCCTTCCTGCACAACTTATACCATACAATCTTCTTTCTCCTGAAATTCCTACTTATCTTCCATCTACTGTTATTTCCTTTTTCTTTCTCCTCTTAATTCTCTTCCCCGTGATACTCCTATAATTATCAAGTCAAATCTCCTCTCTTTTTTCTTCTTTTCTTGTAAAACTCCTCTTACAGCTACTGTTTCCGCACGTTTCCATTTATTCTTCGGGACCTCTTCTTCCCCCCCCCCCACACAGTTCCTCCTCCCACAGCTTCTGCCACTACTTCTGTTAATTATGTTTTCCTAACTTTGTCCTTCATGTCTCCTCCTATTCCTACTGTTGTTGTGTTCCTTTTTCTAACTCCTTCCTGCACAACTTCTACCATACAGTTTTCTTTCTCCTAAAATTCCTACTTATCTTCCCCTTAATGTCATTTCCTTTTTCTTTCTCCTCTTAATTCTCTTCCCCCTGATCTCCGGATAGTTATCAATTCAAATCAGGCTTATAATTACATTACTCGACAAATAGCTACAGAGTTGAATGTAGTATCATGTGTACAAAAATATTAATATGTAAGTGAAAAATAAACAACAAAAAAAACGCCCAGAAAAGCCTAGGCGCCTAGGTGGGCTAGACACCCCTTGGTTGAGATCCACCACCTAGGCGTCTTGACAACTTAGATTGTCATATTCAATATCACCATGTAATCTATCATAACCAGCATGGTTTGCTTACCACATGGCCATTCAAATCACTCCGAATTACGATCATCTCCTCTATTGATGTTATTTGCATCAACTCTAAGGCCAACCTAAGAGGCATAAGCACTAATTACATTGATAATTATCTCCCCAACAACGAGCTTTATCGTAATGATTCTATCACCAATCCTTGTAATCTTAACAACATCATTCTTTAGCATCTTTTGAACAATGATTCCACATCATTTCTATGTTTAACAATACATGCATGCCGGATTTTGTACCATGTGTCTCCGATCTCTCTTCATCTTTGCCATGACCACTTCGTTCTTGTTAACGAGTTATACTAATACTTTTCATATCATAAAATTCACTCTCTCCAAAGACTTTCAAGCATGGTGCAGGACTTCGACGTTTTGTCAACTTCGCCAGGTGTGGGAGTCGAAGTTTGTGGAAACTTAGACGAAGTTTAGACGCAAACTTCAATAAACTTTGATGTCGTTTTTTGAAGAAAATGATGTGAATTTGAAGGAAACTTTGATTGAAAACTTCTAATTATGTTGTGCCTCTATCTTATATATGTAAAGTTAACACAAAATATTATTCACGACTCTCGAGCCCTAAGCAAGTTGATAATACAATGTGTTGCTAGCAAGTGTCAAATGTGCAATACGCATATACAAATACAGTTCACCATATGTATTCTATACAATATACAATCAAATAGTAGCTACAAATTAGTTATCAAGGCGTCCGCCTAGGCGCTAGGCAAGGCGCCTCAGACTAGGCACCCAGCCTATTAAGTGCATTAAGTGGGCGTCTAAGGCCTTTTAGGCCCAATTTAAGCCATTTAAAGGCTAAATTAGAACGAATGGAGTCTAGATTTGGTCAAATTAGATCAGCTTGAGTCATTTTATGGTTAAAATACGTCTGATTTGGGCCAAATTAGGTCTGATCTGGGAAAATATGTCCGATTTGGGGAAATTGTTTTTTGGTAAAATATTTCTACTTCCTCATATGTCGGTTGTTCTTGCTTCTTTTTCTTTTTCTATTTTTTATCCTTTCTCCTGCGTTTTATCCCTAAATTATACTGCTGCTGCATTTTTTTCCTGTGATTTATTCCTCCTATATTCCCTCCTACTACTATGTGAGTATGAGAATATTTCTTATTTCAGATTTGTCCTATATCTCCTGCTACCAAATCTAGTAATCTACTACTACTGTTTGCATATATATGTTCTTTTTATGATTTTTTCCTCCTCAATCTCCTCTCGCAGCTACTGTTGTTTGCATGTTTCCATTTATTTTAACTGACCTATTCTTCCTTTCTCTATATTTTCTATTTCAGCACCTTCTGCTGCTGTTCTTTGATATTTTTTGTTGAATTCTTCTTCCACTTTCAATCCTTTTATGCCCTTGTGTTCATCTTATTTTGACTTCTACCTGCACAACTTCTACCATTTGCATGTTTTCTTTTTATCCAATTTTCTCTCTCCAATTCCTACTTATCTTCCTCTTACTGTTTTTTCTTTTTCTTCCTGTTAACTCTCTTGCCCCTGATTCTCCTATAGTTATCAATTCAAATTAGACTTTTACTTACATTTAATAAATAGAAATTACATTATCATATATAGTATCATGTGTACAAACATTTAAATATGTAACTGGAAAAAAATAAACAAATGCCCAGAAAAGTCTGCGCGCCCGCCTAGGCGAGCTTGGCGCCCCTTAGCTTAAACCCACTGCCTGGAAGCCTTGACAAGTATGGTTACAATTCCCTCCCTGGGAAAGAGTGGCAACCAACAAACATGGGAGTTGATATTAGAAGTAGTGAAGATGGTTGGAGGCGACATGTATGCCTTTTTTTTATATCAGGCGAGATGTATGCCTTATATTGCCCTTGGGTTAGGATTAGTGTTCTCGTCCGTCTCAACTCTCAACCTCGCCCAACTTCAAGAAAACATCGACAATTTTGGAGATGTTGAGACAAAAACACACACAACAAAGTCAACTTCGTCTAGAACAGCGGTATTGGGGATTTGACGTCGCCCATGGTCGAAGTTCGAAATTTAAGCGAAACTTCACCCAGTATCGCTGAAGTTTAGTTCCATGCTTTTATGTCAAGAAGCCAATATCCCATAATCCCTCTAATCTTTTTGTCATGGAGCTTGTAATGTAAAGACCACACTATAGGGGAAAAATATTATAATTATTAGATACAATATTGTTTGATGGTTGATTTTCAATTTTATATGAAAACCTGTTAGGTACACTTTCATTGAAGGACACGATCAAAGTATTTTTATCAAAAAAATGATATGCTTGGTTAGTCTAGGTTGTGGAGATATCCTAATCTACTTTTAAATATATAATATGTATTAGACTAATTAGGTTGTTTGGGGTAGCGCGGTCCACAATTTGCCCAGAGGATTTAATGTCATCACTACTCATTCAAGAGTTACAATTGGGTCGGTGGAGTATACTCACATACTTTTACAATCTATATATTAACCAGGTAGGGACACACTCTTGTTTAGTTGTAGGACACCAATGAAGTGACCCAGGTTCAAAACTAGAAACCATCACTTATTTACCTCCATGTACCACATCTCAAGGTTTGTGAGGCAAGTAATTAAGTAAGCAACCCCCCCTTTATTGTTGCCCACATGTAATTCATATATATTGGTAATGTCACATCAGGATAGACACTTTGTCCCACACATAAAATTCATTACAACATATTTGACTTGTTATTGGAAGAAGTGCATTTACTAAAAAACTATCCAAGCTTCTTAACACCATTAACCACAAGTTGCCCCAACTCATCACGTGAACGTGGTAGTTGTCCTAGGAGTTCGCATGCTAATGTGTTTTCTTGACCTGGCAACCAAGTAAGGCCCACATTAGACAACCACAAACTCATATGTCATTTTGAGATTGCACCCCATGTGTCCAACTTGAAATCAAGATACCTTTTTTATTCATACAGGAGTAACAAAAAAATTGCTACTAATGGAATTGAGGGCTAGTTTGGTTGGGTGTATTGGGGTGTAGCTTAGTGAGTTCGTAATGTAAAAATGTACATCAAACACGCACTTTGTCGTCCGACTACACCCTAACAAACAGGCCCTGATTGTGATAGATGTGTCATGCAAGGAACAAGTTTCACCTTATTCTGAAACCCCTAATTTTGCTCATACTTTATCTCATAAAAGAGTGTATATAAAAGAGGGAGGATTGCAACAACTTTATTGGAATCTAAATTAAAGCATATCAAAGGATGTTGATTCCTATATGAAAATCAAATGTTTGCGATCTAACTCAAAATTGGTGGGTGAATAGCATGATTTTCGTCTCACCTTGCGGGGACTACGATCTCATGAAAAAAAATTAAAACAAATCAAATGATGTTATATATTTAAAGAATGATATTTATTCCTTTTTTGGGGTTGAGACTAATTCCTATTTTTCTTATACTATTATGCAATCTTATGAGAGAAAAAAGCTTACACGTTGAAATTGAAGAATTACAAAATGAGGTCTTACTTTTGCCCTAAGTAACAAATATATCATTTAATGATTCAAATTCGACTAACAGAATATCAATGTCAACATATTCCACCATGAAAAAATTTACCTAGACCCAAGTGAGACCCATTAGGAACTACGTAAACAAATGGACCCCGTTTGAGTGCCACGTCAGCATGTGGTGCCACTTGGATGTTGCACCACAATGTGGAACACACTCGGCTATCACTTCATCATATAACCACAAGTGCCCCCACATTTACGATCATCAATATGTGGTGACATTCATATCATAAGTGTACAAGTTTATATTCTCAGCAATTACAAGTAGCACCAGACTTGTCAAACTAGGTCATTGACCCACAGGTACGCATAGGTTGACCCATCCAATCTGAGTGTGGGAGGGAATTTCAGCTACCCATTTATTTTGGATCAATCCCGACCCAATCCGTTTATTAGGCAAGTCTCATGGGATGACCCGCGGGCACCCACGAGTGACCCAGCTAAATAGAAAAGAAATTAAACAGTGAATTCAGTAGATGTGTACTTATGAGGATTTGAGGATATATGGTTCTATACTTGGTGAACATTTGATTATGTATGGTTTTTTGCTTACGAGCAATATATACTCGAGATACTTGGAACTGAAATGTATACATATTTATGAATACATATATATATAGAGAGAGAGTCATACTAGAATACACTCGAGTGTGTCCAGAGCAGAATATACTCCAGTAGTTTTTCATGATGCAATATTTTTTTAAATCTAATTTGTTGATCTTAAACATCTTGTGAATAGCTCATATATAAAATTTGAGCGCATTTGGACATTTATAGGCCATGTTATAAAGATCGCAAAAATAATACATTTTAAATTAGTTTCGTGCGTCAATTTTGTTGCCCTCGGATGAGTGACTTACACTCATCCAAATCGGCTCAAAATTTGTATGTAGCCTAACTAGAGTATAAAATGAAGATCTGTGGTTTAAATTTTGTAAAAAAATAGTTTCGATATGCAAGCACACTACTTGAGTGCATAGTTACAATATACTCCGACTTTTTTAAAAAGGCGCGTTTAAAACGCAAATTTTTCCCTAGACGTATGAAACTCCCGAATAAATCCCAATTCCCAAATATTGCGTATTATTCCCGTATTTTTTGCGAATTAATCACGTTTAATGTTTTTTCCCGTTTTATACGTTCTTTTCCCGTATTATACTGATTAAGACTCTTAGTTTGAGTGTATATATGTATCTGTGTATATGTACATGCACATATGTGTGTATGTATGTAATATATGTATATGTGTATGTAAGTAATAGTTATAGACACATGGATGCAATATATATGTACATATATATGTGCAAAACATATATACATACATACATCTGTGTGCAATATATATACATATATATATATCCACCGATTTTTTCCCGACTTTTTCTTGAATAGTTGACCGTACTTTTACCGTACATTGACCGCTTTTTCTCGATTTCCCCGCATAATTGCCAAATTCCGAACTTTTCAACTCAACAGAACGTATCCCGAATACTGAATTTGTGACTATGCTTGAGTGTAACATGCGATCTGTACACTCAAGTGTATTCTAGCCTGACTCTATGTGTGTGTGTGTATATATATATCATATATATATGTTAACCTTTGTCTTCTTTTTTGTCTTCTCATCATTTGTGTGTGAATAATAATAATTATTGTTACATCAAAAAATGATAATAATTATTGTTATTGTATTTATATTACTGATAAAAATTGATAAAGATCACTTGATGTCATCTTTAAATTACAACTTAATGTTGCTTTTGAACATGTATGAGTTAAACGATATGTGTTGTTTTTTGTGAGTTCAACGTCTACTTGCATCAGCAAATTGTTCCTCTTTTACATTTGATGTTAAAATGCAGCAGCTGAGTGTTGTTTTTGGCGTCTAAAACACTAATTTACAACAACTAAATGTTGTTTTCTATTATGCTCGACTTCAAATGTAAACAACTAAATGTTGCAGTTTGTGTTATATGTGGAAAGATAGCCACATGTCAATGTAGACAGTTATATTTTTTTTGTATATAGCAAGAACTTTGTATTTACTACACGTAATATTGGGGCTTGTGAGTTGAACCATGACCCTCCAGGTTGGGTTTGGGTACACTTTTGTACGATCCATTTAGAAGTGAGTCTTTTTTACTAGAACCGGCAATGACCCAAACCAAACCAAACCCAACCTACCCATTTGACAGGTCTAAGTACAACATTAGATAAAAAACAGAATTGGATGCATAAACTTTTGATTTAATGATATGAAACTATACATATGACGATCGGAAAGAAACTATCATAATCATATGTATAAGTGCCAAAGAGAGACATGCATTAGCATAGGTAATAGATTAAAATAATTTCAACATATAATAAATTAATTGATCGTTATAAGTCATTTTTAAATGGTTAATCTGATAAGCCAAAGGCCATTAAATGCCAGCATAAATTCTCCGGCAGAATCTTAATGGGCAAGTTATTGATAGTACAGTGGACACATCCGTTGTTCAGTTTATCAATCGTCCACAGATGTGAACACAAAACGAGGAAATAGATAGAATTACTACAATAAACACAAATTAAAAATACAAACAAATAACAGAACCTGGCGATTGGGTTGATCAACACAAGGTTGGCTACTAGATAAACCATTCCAACTGCTTGGGAAATTGCTCACTGAAGAAGAGAGATGCCTAACAGTGAAATCAACCTTTCCGATTAATCCTGCAAATCATACAGAATCATTTTTTTACAAGATTTTCATTAAAAAGGACAAAAATATGACTTGGAATATCTTTTTAGAAAAGATTGTAGCATTTAATCTCAAGGTTGGAATTTATGATAAAATAAAATGCTCCGATCCACATTAAAGCAAAATAATGTCCTCATCCACATTAAAGGAAAAATATAAAAGTTTGAACCACTTGAGAAAAATATGGCAACGATGTTTATAATAAAAGATCCCTTCCTCCCACAGAATAAAGTAGTAGCAAATTTACAATCAAACTTCACAGTTCTTAAATGTATACAATTATAATACATGATAAGACAATATTAGATGCAAAAGGAGTATGTGTGTGTGAGCATCGGGGGGGGGGGGGGGGGGGGGGGGGGAGCTACGCAAGAGCATATAACAAAAAGCAATACCAAAAACTGTTCATTCATTGATCACAAGTATTAAAGTTGAGAGTAACTCATATGTAGCCCCACAATTTTTAAACAGGGAGTGAGCCTAACGGGCGTAACTTGCTTAGCTTAACTTAATATCTGTTTAGTCCCACATTATGTCAGCAGGGAGTGGTGCCTTAACCTCTCTCTTATATAAATTCACAATGTTTCTATTTTGTACTAAGAAATGCCATTTGTTTTTCGCATGGTATTGAAGTGGCTATAATCTAGTGTTTTTCTCCGCTCCCCTTGCTCTCTTCATTATTGGGTGACTAATACCCAATGTAGACGTTGACCCATTGTAAGGGATTTCTTTCTATGGCTAAAGGCTAGGTGGGGGATAGTTTGCTCATCCCACCTACAGGCATTAGAGACACCTCATGTTAGGCCCTCCCCTCTGTCTTCTCTCTGCTCCACCAGTCCTCTCCTTTCCTTCTCCCTCGTCCAGTGTACAGGCTCTTCTCACCCCCTTCTCTCTTCTACCTCCTAGCGACCACCAGAAGGGGGGTTCTTCCTGTGGTTGGGAGCAATCAGGTAGCCTACACCCTAGGAAAGGTCCTAGCCTCCTCCTTAATGGTGGAGGGAGGGAGGTAGTAAGGCTCTATCTTCTACACATTGTACACGCTACAGTATTGTAGTAGCCCATCTTATACAAAAAAAAGTCTTTTCTCACATCACCTTGATTGATATTCCGTGTCAAATTTTTTCCTTGTATGTACATGTTGGATCTTCATTTGGCAACCCTACATCTTGTCATCTAAGCATGCCTCCTTCAGTTGGCTGCCTATGCACCCTGTGTGTAGGCCTCTTTGTTGTACTTATAGTTGTTGTTGTGTGTATCTTTACGCATTGTACTTGTACTATATCAAGCATTAGAAGGCATGCTCTATCTCGTAATGATGACTAGCACCATTCCACGTTGAACCATCCCTACAACCAGGACTACCATCTACAAGGTAAAATCTAGCTCATGAGGCCTCCATCCATGGAGATTTGTCTCACTTCTCAAGACAGGGTTGTCCATCTTACTAAGAAACCTCCTACTTGATGTTTATAAAAGTCAACAGTGAATATACAGCATGGATCAAGAATGAATGACTTCTCATCAGCTGGATCACTAATAGTATTGAACCTCGTATCAATGTGTCTCTCCGCTTCACCTCGCATGTGTAAGGCATCATGTGGTGATCTTTGCTTCAAATGACGGCCTATAAGTGTAGGCCTTTTTGTTGTTGTTCTTGTTGTTTTTGTGTGTATCTTTACGCATTGTACTTGCAGATATCATACACTAGAAGCATGCTTCTTCCTATATCTATAACAATGACTTGCACCATTCCACGTTAAACCATTCCCAAAACCAGGTGACTCCCATCTGACTATAAGGTAAAAAACTATCTCACAAAGCCTCCATCCATGGAGATCTGTGTCACTTCTCAAGACAGGATTGTCCATCTTACTGGGAAACCTCCTAGTTGATGTTTATATAAAGACCAAGACTACATATACAGCATGGATCAAGACTGAATGAATTGTCATTGGGTTGGATCAGTAACAGTGTCAAACCTCCTATCAGTGTGTCTCCGCATCAGAATTGCAAAAGACATTCAAAGTAAACATACATGTGTCTATGCTCACAAACAAAACCCTAAAAGGTGTTTGACATCTAAAGGAAACTGACGAAACTTAAGCTTGCACCTAGAAATGATACGAAGGACCGCCATACCTACTTCAAAAATCTTAGTGATGATCTTAAGATTCACCATCCTCTCAATTTTGACACTTGCAGACACAAAAAATTGTCTGAAACTTCTTGCTCGATTTTTGGCTAGACAACAATGTCTTTGGGATAGCCAATTGAACTCTTGGAAGTACCATCTTCCTGAGTGTTCACGAAATATTTAAGTGCTTCCAACGACTCTCCCCAAGAGTGACTCCTGCTGTTGTTCAAACAAACATTATTGCTTTTCTTGCTGGTATTGTTTGGGTTAATGGCCATTTGTGGCCACTCTTTAGGGGAAAATGGGCGTGAACGTGGTCCCCTGCCTCTAATTCCTGTCATGATAACTTCTACATGATGAACTAACCACAACCAAAATTGTTTTTTAGGCCAAGCATGGAACTCTGACTTCAACTAATCGAACTGTTGCTTTTGATCGCTCATTTGTCTCTGCTAGTGCTGCTCTAACACCTATTATCACTAGTCTTCTATGTCATGAGATGTATTGCCTACTTAAGAATGACTTGCTACACTAACCACCAGTCAAACCTTTGTTGCTATTCAGAAGATAGTTCGTCCTACCCCACTCTGTTGCCTCGCCAGATTATATTGATCCCGATGCGTCTTCCCATACATGTCGCATGAAATTTTATTTCAAAACTTCACTAAAACTTCAAGCATCTTGTTGGCCATGCTCGTTGATTACTTTTGAACACAGGGCAGCACAAGTGCTAGTACCATACTTGTCCAGGCGGCTAGGCGGTCCTTCCCACCCAGGGGAGCCTAGGGGGCCTGGTGCCTTGGTGGGAGCCTAGTACTACCTCTCTATCTTTAAATAATGCTTTGTTTGTACAAAGTTTCCTCTCAACTTATTATTTGTCAGCAAGTTGGTAGATGGAATCATCTTGCAGGATTTATGTATGAAGATGATTATTGGTGGTGGCATGTGGGTCCGTAATTTTGATGACAAGACACCAGATTCTTGCTAATGCAGCTATAACGTCCTTTACGTCCCCAAAGGCTAGGCCATCCATCCTCTTCAAATTGAAACTTTTATTTCCTATATTTCTGAATCCCTTTTTGTATGTGACTCTTGTCAAGTGGAAAATAGTCTCTTACATCTTTGACTACAATATTTCTTTATCTAGCAATGTTGTCTTTGATTTAGTACATTGTGAAATATGAGGACCTTGCAAGGGCCCCCATATCTACTGTCCCGGACTTACTGTTCGGGATGTGTCCCAAAAAATCCTTGCCACATCCAAAAACCCACCCCTGAAAAAATAATCAAGTGTGTGTACGACAAAAATTTAATGGGACATGCCTGGGACAGCAGATTTATGTCCCTTGCAAGGTTCCTAGTTTGCCTAGCTATGAGTATTATGTATCCGCCGCTTGAATTTTTTGACTCAAAGATAGATTGCAAGTTGAGCATGTTGCGAAGATGTTCCTCGTTGAAGTCAAAACCCAGTTCCTCTTACTTATCAAACTTTTGCAAATATTGCAGTTGGATATATCCAAAAGGATCAACCCTCGTTTTATCAAGAATATGGACTATTCACCAGTCATCTTGTTCCTATACACCTCCACAAAATGGTGTTGCAAAGTGTGAAAATCGTGAGCTTCTAGACGTTCCGCGGAGCATCATGTTCCATTTATATGTACACACACTCTTCTAGCGGGAAGCATTGTTGACCACCTACTTCATTATCAATTGCATGCAATCCTTGGCCATATCTTATTTCTAACCTCTCTCTTTACACATCAAATCTTGGGTCGTACATATTTTGTCAATCGCAAATGGCTTGTTAGTCTAAATATTGTCTTCTTTGAGAATACACCATTTAACAAAAAGGCAAGCATGCTTGTACTTCACATGGCATTGCCAAATATTGCTCTCGGGAGCTTCTCAACTCTTCCATATTACTTTAAAATAATCTCTGATATTGCTATTCCCACAAATGTTTTTGATGCATTAATGCATGTTGGTTGGCGTAAGGCCATGGAAGATCAAATGTGACCTTATCTGTGGACATTGTGGGGATCTAGTCAACCCTCCATCTAATAGCAAAGATCTCTTGCTACTAGGTTTTCTCTGTGACATACCCTCCATATGATACTATTGAACGGCTCAAGGCCAGACTCGATTCCAAAGGTCGCATTCATTCTCATGGCATTAACTATTTTGACACTTTCTCTATGTTAGCAAGCTCATTTTGATTGATTCATGATCTTTATCATTCTTAATCAGAAGGGAGCTCTCCTTCAATGTGATATCACCATAGTTATCAAGGCTCCCGCCTAAGCTTCGCCTAGGCCCCCTAGGTTCTAGGTGGGCCACCTTAAACTGGGTGCCTACACTTTCAGATAACTAAAGTGGATGCCTAAGGGCTTTTAAGCCCAAATTAAGACACTTAAAGACCAAAATAGCATTATTTAGATCTGAATTTGGTCAAATTAGATGAAGTTAAGTTATTTGAGGGAAGAAATAGATCTGATTTAGGCCAAATCAGATCTAATTTGGGCAGATTAGGTCTGATTTGGGGGAAATAGGTCTGATTTGGGGAAATCATGTCTTATTTGGGTAATTAGGTCTGATTTTGCCAAATTAGGGCTCACTTAGGTCAATGTAGGATAAACTAGGGGAAGTTACATGTGATTAGGTCATGTTATGCCAAAATAGGTCTAACTTACGCCAAACTAGGGCATACTAAGTTAAATTATGTCCAATTTAGATCATGATAGGTTAAACTAAGGCCGAATATGCATATAGTGATGTATATATTTGAGTACAGCTAAATTTATACGCAAAATCATTTATATATGTGTGAAATGTGAACAAATATGAAGAACGCCTAGAAACACCTAGGCTTCCCTTGGCTGGGAAGGACTGCCTAGTCGCCTAGACAAGTATGGATATCACAAATACACTCTTATGTGTATGTTAGGGGAGGGAAGCTGGATCAAACTATCTTCATAGAACAAACTCTTGGATTTGTTTCTTGAGTGGAGTGTCACAAGGTCTATCGTCTTATAAAAGCTATCTATGGCCTAAAAGCAAAACCCGCAAGCCGGTTTCGAGATATTATGTCAGAAGCTACTCAAAAATAGGTTTTTGTCAACCGCATGTTGATCACTCTCTTTATGAAGGATAAAATTGCATGCTTTGTTGTCTTGTATTTGGACATAGTACCAATTTTTTTGGGGATTGACTACTGTATGCAAACAATGAAGTATTTGTACAAAAATTTGGTCATTAAAGATCTAGGGAACTTAATGTACTTTGAGGGTATTGAAGTTGCTTGTACCTTTACAATTGTTTGTCTATCTCGGAGGAAATACACATTGGATCATCCTGATGACACATACTTGTTATGTGCAAAATCAAAAAATACTCGATGTCAATCCCCCATGGGACAATGACCCATCAGTTTTCTTTCTTGATAACCAAAGATGTCTAAGAGTAGTAGGCAAACCTATATACGTGATTATTGTTGTTCCAGATACTATTCATGTAATTGGCTTGGTTAGTAAATATGTGGATAAGCCCCAACAATGCCACTAGGATGTTGTGTGCCTACCTTACGCTATCTCAAAGGTTATATTGGGATAGGGCTAAGCTACCACAAGTCTGGACACTGTGATATCACATACTTCCCTATTTATGAATATCTCAGCAGCTGAGGCGATAAGAAATTTACATCAAGAATTGAATCCTTTCTTGGTCGGAACTTGGTTACTTGACGTAATAAAAGGCAAGCTTTCATTGCTCGAACCAGCATTGAGGTTGAATATTGGGCAATGGCTCACATTGCATGTGTAAAGATGTAAGACCACGCATTTCTTTTTTAACTTAGCCCATCTCCTTTTAGACCTATGCATTGTTTTGTGATAGTGTTGTTGCCATCTTCATTGCCTACACTTCTTTCATGAAATTAAAAAACAAATGGAAGTTGATTGTCACGTTGTGAGTAGAAGTTTTTCAGCAAAAGACAATTTGCACTACTTTCACCATATTTGGAGAACAAGATGTTGATCTCTTCACTAAGTTCTTGGGAAAGAAGACCGTTTCTTTTTCTACCTTGGTGGACAAGCTAGGCATGAACAATAGATATGCTTGATCTTGAGAAAGAGTTGATGTTGTGAGAAACTCATTGATATTAATGGCCCTATAGGGCCTATAGAAATATTGTGTTATTTACTTATTCTGTTGTGTTATTTCTTAAACTGCTCTATTGTATTTGTCCCATATTGCTCGCTTGTGTATGTGTCTCAACTCTCTGTAGCTATATAAGAGAGTACCTTGTACACCTTTTTACTCACTTAATAAACAACCCCTTTTCCATCTATATGGTATCAAGAGCAGGTTCTCCTTTTCCCCACCCATCAACCCACCCATGACGTAACCCCCCCCACCCTCTGCCCCCTTTCCCCTCCCTCCCCGGCGCCGCCGAGCCCTCCTCCACCCTCCCTGCCCGCCGCCCTGCCCTCCCTCTCTCCCCCAGCCACCACCCTCCTCTCCCCTCCACCCTCACCCACCGCCGCCTACCCCCTCCCTGCCACCCGCTGCCGCCCCTTTCTCCTCCTTCCACCCCCTCCCGCCGCCACCCTCCTCCATCCGCCCTCCCTCCTCACCGCCACATCTACTCCCACTGCCGCCTCCTCTCCCCAACAAACAACCCCACCCGCAACCTTCTTCCTCCTCCAGGCTTCTACCCTTTCGGCCGGCTGCCACTGGTTTTTACCTCCCTTCTCCCTCTACGTCCGGGTGCTCTTCGGATCTACGTTCGGACATCCGCTGGCCGGCTAAGTTGAGAGTCTTTTCGTCTCACCATCCTATCTGTCTGTGCCTCATGACGGAACGTTGAGTTTTCCTCATGACGGCATAGGTTTCTCTATGCATATTCTGCCCGATACGGGTATTCTGATCTGACACGCCAGATCCCTGCTACTGTTATCTGCCCTTTGTGGGTCTTTACTCTGCTACTGCGCCAACTCCTGCCTCTGCCATGGCCTTCCCTGAGCCTCCTCGCTCCCTGTGTGTCACCACGGTGAAGCTTGACGGCGGCTCCAACTATCATCTCTAGTCAGCGTCCTTTGTTCTATATGTCAAAGCACAAGGCCGATATCACCATCTTACGGCAGAGCCTCCTGCTGTTCCTACTGCGGAAAAACCAGACAAAGCTATGCGCAATGGTCCAAGGATGATTCTGGCATCATGTCTTGGATCCTCAATAGTATCGAGCCTTGAATCAGTCAATCACTTCTCTGCCTTCATGATGTTAAGGCTATGTCGGATCAATTGTCCCATGTCTACTCTCATCAGGAGAATCCAAAGCGCGTCTTTGAAATTTTCAAAACTCTAGCGAAGGAGTTCTCCACTGATACTTCCATTGATGAATTCTACAATCAATGCTCGGCTCTGTGGAATGAGTTTGAACTCTACCACCCCTTGACGGCGGACATCAAAATTGCTCAGAAGCAGCGCAATGAACTGCAACTGGTGCAATTTTTTGTTGCACTTCCTGCCTCTTTTTTTGGTGTGGTTGACCAGATCCTGTCAAGTGATCCGCTGCCAACCCTTCGGGATGTTCTGAAAAGGGTCTAACGCCTGCCGTCTATGACTCCTACGCCTGCTGTTGAGCATCCTGCGCTTATTGCTCGCTCTGCTAATTCTGGTCGTGGTCGTAGTCGCGGTCGTGGCCGTAGCGGTCACCCTCCTCCTTCAGGAGGTCGAGGGACATCTACTCCTGGACGTGGTTCTGCTCCCGGCCCTCGCTATTGCAATTGGTGTGGTCGGGACAATCATACTGAAGATCGCTGCTGGATTAAGCACGGCAAGCCCGCTTGTCTAACCAGGCCGCTACAGACACTACTGTTGATTCTACCACTGACGCACCTGCTGCTCCTGCTAACACGGACTGGTTACGATCGGAGTTCGAGAAGATGTTCCAGGAACATCTCGCACAAATGCCATCCTCGTCTACACCAGGACCCTCTGCCATTCTCGCCTCTCCATCATCTAGTAACAAACAGTGGTGCATTGACTCAGGTGCATCCACTCATATGGCTGGTGATCCTCACCTTTTCTCTATTATCAATAAAACTGCTCCTATATCATTTGTTACTGTTGCAAATGGGTCCAAAACTGTTGTTCATGGCACTGGCACGGTTCCTCTTTCACCAAAAATACAGTTTATTTCTGTTTTATATATTCCAAAGTTTCCTGTTAATCTATTGTCAGTCAGTAAGATGATAAAACAACTCAACTGCTCTATTAAATTTGATCCTTCTGGCTGTATTTTGAAGGATCTCCGCACGAGGACGAGGATTGGTCCGGGCCGTGAAGGACCAGATGGTCTGTATTATCTGGATGGACCTCCTACTGCTACTGCTATGCTATCTACTTCTGTGACGGGACTACAGTGGCACTTTCATCTGGGGCATCCATCTGCTGCCAAATTAAAACATTTATTCCCTACTTTATCTTAGAACAGTTTTTCCTGTGAAACTTGTGTTTTCGGCAAACAAACTCGGTTTGTTTTTCCTGCTAAGAACGTTATTGCTTCTAAAGAAATTTTTGACCTTGTTCATGCTGATATTTGGGGACCATGCTCCGTCTCAAGTCACTCGGGTGTGAAATATTTTATGACATTTATTGATGATTATTCTTGTGCCACATGGTTGTTTTTGCTTAAAGGTCGAGATATTGTGTTAGATACTATTTGTACCTTCTTTGCTGAAATTCACACTCAATTTAATCGACCTATTAAAAAGTTTCGTACTGATAATGCCTTGGAGTCCATGCAACAATCTGTTACATCCTTTTGTGCTGCCCGTGGAACCATATATCAGACCACTTGCCCATACACTCCTCAACAAAATGGCGTCGCTGAAAGGAAAAACCGTCACCTACTTGAGTTTGCTCGCACCCTTCTCATACACTACAAAGTACCCCATCACTTCTGGCCTGAAGCTGTCTCTACGACATGCTATCTCATCAATCGCATGCCTTCCTCTGTTTTGAAAAATCAGGTCCCGTACGCCATTTTGTTTCCTGATAAACCCTTATTCTCTCTACCTCCTCACATTTTTGGGAGTACTTGTTTTGTGAAAAATCTTCGTCCTGGTCTCACTAAACTTGATGCTCGCTCTGTCAAATGTATTTTTCAGGGATATTCCCGTATACAGAAAGGCTACTGTTGTTTTGATCCTATTAAAAAACAGTGGCTTGTTAGTGCGGATGTGACCTTTTTTGAGCATATGCCTTACTATTCTACTGATGGCGAAAAGTTGTCAGCTGATATTATGGCTACCACACTGGTACCATTAGTTGTTGAGGAATTACCAGCTCCCGATGTGCCTGAAGAATGCCCATTGCAAGTCTATCGGCGCCGGTCAAAGATCATCAATGCTTCTGAAGCCCCGGCCGAACCAACTCCTGCGTCTGCTAGGGATGAGCATCGGGCCGGGTTATACCGGGTTTTGCCTATCCCAAACCCAAACCCACATTTTAAAGCGGGTCACGGGCCGGGTTCGGGCCCGGATAAAATTGAAAAATGTCAGCCCATGCCCGACCCATATAAGAATGATGGGTTTCGGGCCGAATTCGGGTTTGCCCATATAACATCGAATGAGCATACCAAATTTTGCTAGATCTAACTTGCTAACATAAAAATTGAATTACTGAGATATGTATTTTGTGATAAACCTTCAAAAGAATGCATATACACTATATTGAAAGAGTAACAAATCATTTTCTCGTACATGTGAATGTATGAGAAGTAAAAAATCAATGGAGTCCACAATGTTGTGCCTTTTTGCCTCCTCATCCTATATGTATATACAATGAAATGGGTTTTGGAAGGGCAAAAGATCATTTGTCTCCTACATGTGGGCATATGAGTAAAAAGATGAGCATAATCTACTATGCACTGAGAAAAAGATCATTCGTCTCCTATATGTGGACACAATGAGATCAAAATAAAGAAATCAAGTATGTCTATTCATGTCAATGATGGTTATCTTACTAGTATGAATTCATTAATCATGTTGATTGATTACATAGTATCCATGTTGCCATTGGTAAGGTACATACTACATATTGTATCAAGAAATTTGTATGTTTTTCTTTCAGGACAAAGATAGATGTATAGGTGTATAATGTACATAAAATATAATCTGGGCATTCGGGTTTTCGGGCCTGGGTTTACCTCCGCCCATACCCGGCCCAAATAAAATACGGGTTTAAATTTTAAGCCCAGCCCACCCATATTGTAAATCGGGCTCGGGTCTGGATCGGGTTATGCAGGCTGGGTCGCGGGTCGGATCGGGCCGGCCCAACCTGATGCTCATCCCTAGCGTCTGCGGTAGATCCCTCATCCACTGAGGTATTTTCTGACCTGGATCTTCCGATCAGTTTACGGAAAGGTGTTCGCTAATGTACTCAGCATTCTATTAGTAATTTTTGTTCATCTGACAATCTCTGTGGTAGCTTTGCTTGCTTCAATTCTATTTTGTTTGCTGTGACAATTCATAAATCAGCCGAAGAGGCCCTTCGCAATCCTGCCTGGAAACATGCTATGGAGCAGGAAATGCATGCGCTTTGTGATCGTCAGACATGGGTTCTGGTTGACCGTCCCTCTTCATGCGATATTGTTGGCTGCCGCTGGATATTTACCATTATATATCAACCGGATGGTACCATTGAACGCCTGAAAGCCCGATTAGTTGTGAACATAGTCACAATATACTCCGTTTTTTTGAGAGAAAAAACGCGTTTAAAACGTGTATTATTCGTGTGTCGTATATGACGGTCGTTTTAAACTCCATACCAAATAATACGTTTTAAAAGCGTTTAATTCGGGTTTTATTCGCGTATTGCATTTTAAACGCGTTTCATACGTTTTTTTGCCGTTTTAAACAGTTCTGTACTTTTGCTTCACATTTATTCTTTTCACGTCCTTTTTGACTTGTAGCAGGGTTCCACTAAACCGTCCAACCTTTTGCCTCTATCCCTTGACACACCAGGAGGAGTAACCCTCGACATTCTACATGTACGCTCCATCTTTCTCCTCCATTCTTCCCCTTTCTTCCCTGATTTGTGCCTACTGCTCCCACTTCTTCCCCTTCTTCCAATATTAGAGTAATCCGTTCGATGTTTAGTCATTTTCAATCATTATATATGTGGGTGTATATATATGTTTGTGTGTGTGTGTGTGTGTGTGTGTGTGTGTGTGTGTATATATATATATATTCTGCTTTTTTGCCGACTTTTTTCCGAATAGTTGACCGAACTTTTACCATACGTTGACCGATTTTTATCCGAATTTTCCGCATAATTCCCGATTTCCGAATTTTTCAACTTGGCCGTACGTATCTCGAATACCAAATTTGTGAGTATGGTTGTGAAAGGGTATACTCAGACGTATGGAGTTGATTATTTTGAAACCTTTTCTCCAGTCGCACGCTTAAATTATGTTCGTATTCTGATATCTATTGATGTTAATAAAGACTGGCCTCTGTTTCAACTTGATGTCAAAAATGCCTTTCTATATGGAGATCTACAGGAGGAGGTCTACATGGAGCAACCTCCGGGATTTGTTGCTTAGGGGGAGTCTGCTTCTAAAATCTGTAAACTCAGAAAGGCGATCTATGGTCTGAAACAAAGCCCACGTGCATGGATTGACAAGCTCAGTCAGATCTTACTTGCCTTTGGCTTTCGGCATTCACAATCTAATCATTCTGTATTTATTCGTAAAACCGCAGCAGGACTTGTCATCCTTATTGTGTATGTTGATGATATTGTCTTATCTGGCAGTGACAGTGCAGGGATACAGGCAACCAAAAAGTATTTAGCGCAGCACTTCATCACCAAAGACCTAGGGAAACTACGATATTTTCTAGGTATTGAGGTTGCTAGATCTTCTACAGGACTATGCCTGTCACAAAGGAAATATGTTCTTGATCTGTTGCAGGAGACAGGCATGCTGGGCTGCAAGCCAGCCAACACTCCTCTGGATCCCAATATGGATTGGGATAATGATACTTCTCCTCCTTATGCTGATCGTCACCAGTTCAGGATACTGGTTGGCAAACTTATCTAATTGACTGTCACTAGAGCTGACCTGGAAACTGCTGTAGGATTCATAAGTCGGTTGCTTGATAAACCCCGACAATGCCACTGGGATGCTATTTGTCACATCTTACGATATCTCAAAAGCTCTCCAGGGAAAGGTCTTCTGTACAAAAAGCATGGCCATTGCAATTTATCTGGATTTTCTGATTCTGACTATGCAGAATGATCTGACAGGAAATCTACATCTGGATATTGCACCTTTGTGGGAGGAAATCTGATTACTTGGCGCAGCAAAAAGCAGACAGTTGTTGCCCGATCTAGTGCAGAGGCAGAATATAGAGCCATGGCTCATACTGCATGTGAGCTCATGTGGGTCTGTGGTCTTCTGAACGAGTTTGATATTACCTCTCCCAGCCCCATTCCTATGTTCTGCGACAATAAGGCTTCCATTTCCATTGCGAGCAACCCCACCTTTCATGAAAGAACAAAACATATTGAGGTTGATTGTCATTTTGTCCGGGAGAAAGTCCTATTGGGACACATTTGCACTCCATATCTCAGCACTGAGAAGCAGCTTGCAGACATCTTCACCAAAGTTCTCCCTAAAGCTAGCTTCCAGACTCTGCTTGACAAGTTGGGCTTATTCGACATCTACGCTCCAGCTTGAGGGGGAGTATAGAAATACTATGTTATTTACTTATTCTGCTGTGTTATTTCTTACATCGCTCTATTGTATTTGTCCCATATTGCTCGCTTGTGTATGTGTCTCAACTCTCTGTAGCTATATAAGAGAGTACCATGTACACCTTTTTACTCACTGAATAAACAACTCCTTTTCCATCTATAGGACCCAACTTGCTTAGCTTAGCTTCATACATATCTAATTGCACACTGTGTAAACAGGGAGTGATGCCTTACCCTCTCCCATATATAAACATATAGTAATGCTGCTGGAGAAATAATTAAAACACACCTAATGGCAGAAGGAAATGGTTCATATTCTTCAAACATGTCTTCTATTGATGTAATACAGCCTTTATATTGGTGCACAAAATAAGTCGAGAGGTAGCCGATGTGGGACTAAAATCCATGGCTTTACAAAAAGCCCAAATAAAAGGGAAATAAAGCATAGCCAGAACAAAACAAATGACTAAAAATCAGTCGTCTAATGAGTATCAGATAGTCTGTGTCTGCATTCATAAGTACGCAGATGTTGGTGTGTACTAAATCAGCATGGCATCAGTACAACCAGCCAACAACTGAGTTATTATTATTAAGAAGGTATATAACCACGATTCAATATGAAAAGGGTGAATACACGATGAGAAAAAAAAGGACATATCAAACCCCATAGTAACAACATTTTATTTATATTACGAAACTTCACAAAAATACCTATTTTTTAATCAGCAGTATCTTCCACACAATATATCTCCAGATTCCTAGTTAATACGTGTGATCGACAGATATAATTGTTTAAATAATAAATACACATTTTATTCTCGTATTTTTTTATAATCATGTATTAATCATAAATTCCTTCAACTTCCATGAAATTTGTGCAATGGATGAATGAAATCTCTTTTGTGAATGTTAGAAATTTGCATTTCCATAACGTTTTTGGGATATTAGCCATTTAACAGACACCGAAATGTTTACTGGAGTTAAAGTGATTTTGTCTCCAACAGTGGGCTGCATTATTTCCAGATGTTGTGCATAATTTCTCCTTTTCAGCTTGGCCGAAAGAATTCCTGAATTCCATTATTGCTAGTTGCGACTGTGCTCAACACAACCAATATAACTGCAGATGCCACGAAATGTTCTCTTAAAGCTAACTTACAGCATAAAAGTACATAGGAAACCTAAAATTTATTTACAGCAAGCTCACCCAGAACATAACATTGACACCAATAGAAGCTGGATGATGCAAGCTTCCAAGAAAAGAACCCTTCAAACCTAATACAAACAGAAGAAATGGCTCCATTCCATTGTAATATGAACCATGTCTGCCCACATATTTGAACCTAGATCCATGAAATGGATAGCAGACAACATCCTGGACTACCCAAGCATGATGGTTGCCTAAGATTTAGCTCCTTACAACAAATCTTATATCTTCATGAGCAGCAGATGATTGTCTAAGATTTTGTTTCCATGCTGACCATCTTGTCTCGGAGCCAAAAAGAAAATATTAAACTCCTTCCTGCTAGCTTGAAAGAAGATTCCAAATACCTTGTTGATCTCTATGACCATATCAGCCTCTATGACCTAGTGCAGACTACTCTTGCTTCAGGGTCACCTTGAATGTTATTAGCTAGCATTGCAGTAGTGATTGTAGCGAAGCCTCCTGCTTCTCCTCTTCGATATTGACATCCCAACGAAGGATGTAGAGAGGACTCTTGCAGGTTCAGAAAAGAGGCTAGGTCCAGAGAGCCCACAATAACGGAGAAGTTGTTGAGAGACTACTAAATTACCCACAAGCTATAATGTAGTAACCTTGTAGAAGCTACGGATCCCCCTTTCACTTGTTCCCCGTTTCACTTGTTCTTGGTTTCAAGATTTCAGCTAGGTTTTCAGCCCCCGCCAAATAACGAAGTGGTAGACAGCTTAGTGAAGGACTAACAAAGACCTACTCAATTTCAAGTTGGAAAGAACCACGAGTCTGATAATTGAGCCTTCAATGCTTCAATTATTGAGAAATTCTTTTATAAACAACAAAACTACATAGTTGTGTGTCAAAAATGATGCATGCATGATCCAATGGAGTTTTTTTTTTACAGTAAAGATATCTGCTCTAAAGTCTAAACTTGCATTTTATAATTATATGCTTCTTGATGTTTCATGATAAAAACATCAAGCTAACAATATATCTATACAGTGGCATATATAGTAATAATTTTTTAAAGTGATATAGTGTTTATCTATTGTAGTCTAATTATATTGTCAACTGTTATCCAACTACAAAAGAGAAATACTAGCTGAAGCCTGCAGTTCAATGCCACAACCAAGTGTAGTTATTGATGCATGGTTGCACTATAATATAGGACAAAAGTAAAAAACGCATTTGACTAGATGCTTGATTGCAGCGAAATTACAATGCATTGTGGCTCCTTTTGGGAATCATGACAATGTTATCCACCTGCCTAGTTATTTGATGCGCGTACAAATTGTGTCATGCTCCCAGGCGTTATAGAAATAAGTGGCTAACGCTTACTTTGTTGTCTCATATATAATTAAGCAAAGCTTTTAAACTGGTTGAGGATCTAGGACTCCAAGCTGAATTTTAGAGAGTCCAAAATTAACAATAGATGTGTTTCTTGATGACAAGACAGCACTAACTTATGTGAAAAGTATATAGCAAGGAGTCGTGGATCTGAAATTGGACTTTATTGGGCAAGGAGACTGTATTGCAGATTCATTGAGAAAAGGCTTACTTCATTACTTTGTCTATAGCAATAAACATGGGGAAATTATAAAGATATATTTTGAAGTTAACTATTTCAATCATTCCATTACGAGTTTGAGGCATCATCTAGAACAACATCCTTTTCGCAATTTAAACACAAGTGAACAGAAATGATTTTCAACTTTGAAGTGTTGTGTCATCATTTTAGCACTTGCTTTGGATTCTATTGATAGACACAATGTCTCATTCTTGCAATAGTTGGTTGTTTCGCATAACATCTCACATAACGAGTACACATCCAAAAAAATCTTGTGAACAGCCGTCTTAAAAGTCTTGAACCCATCCTAAATGCAGAAAGTGTGCACAATATGCACATCTTGCCGTAAATAATAGAAATTTTAAAGTGTGACGAAAAGAAGTCTCTAGATGTGTCTTCTCTTTCAATTTGTATATTTGAACAACAAAACGCATTTAATTAGTTAATTAGCTTGCTCACAACTGCAGAATTCATATGAGTACTCTCCCAAGTGTCAGCTCAGCATGTGCCACTAAAGTTATTAACCTTTTTGTGAGCATAAAATGGGGAAATATAAGGAAATAAACTGCCAGTATGCTACTAACTCACCGTACAGGATGCCCAGTACAAGGCCACAAATTATAGCTGAAGCCCCAACCCACAAAAGCGCACTCTTGATCCTTTTCCCAGCGGTCCTGCGGAAAAGGTAGCAATATTGTCAATTTTTTAAAGTGAACACCACCTGAGGAAGATAATAAAAGGAACGGCTATTAATCGGGTACGAACTTGTCCTGGTCACCCTCGTAGTAGAACATGGCAAACGGTATGATGAAGAAAACCAGAACAGCATCAGCAATGTAGATAGCGAGCCACAGGTCCTTCATAGGAAGAGTGAGATTACAGGCTCCGTTGTAAATCGCGTGCCGACATGCCTGCCGGTTCGCGACGTCGGCAGGGAGCATGAGAATCGAGATTGCTGCAATCGAAAGACCCAATACGACGACAAATTTGGGAAAATACGCCTGATTGACATCGTCGGGGTGCTGGAAGTTGACGAGGAGATACACATTCAGCAGTAACACGACAACGCACACCACGATGGCAACAATCAGCAAGGCGAGGTTAAAATCCCCCATGGGTTGGCTTCCGAGGTGGCACGCCGGAAACTATATTTGGTGTCGCTCCACGGGTCAACACTCCTTCCCGATCTGGGATCAGATGGGACGGGATTGGGTTTGAGGAGAGCGCATCGGCCCGTGCGCCCTCTCCTCGGGGAAGAAGAACCGACAGCAGGAGAAAAGAAGGTGAGATGACGAAGGAGGCGGGCGCGGAGGGAATGGCAGGTATTTTAGTTTGGTCGGGGCGGCGAAACGCGGCGGTGGGAGCGGGTCGACGGCGGAGGGTGGGATTTCGGGAGGTGCGAGGAGTTCGCTGGTCGGGAAGGAAATGGGGTCGCGCCCGTGGTCTTTTTTTTTTTTTGCAGACCGTGAGCTCGACTTGTTTTTTTGAAAATATATCCTTGCTTTGACAATTTACATAAATTCATCAGAAACAAGAGTATTGACTTGCTACAATCAGCTGTTCGCGCCGAAATTAAACTAAAAAACGATTGGTGGTATTTAAAAATCCTCACCTTGACTTAGAAGTTCTAATGTAGTGAATCTATTTATCTAAATATTCAGTTGCGGGCTTGATGTGTTCTTGTTTATAAGTGCATCAGATCTCTTCTCGTTGGTCATGTCTTCGGTTTTGGGGAATTAGCATTTGCTACAATCTATGTGTATACGATTTTAGGCCTTTATTAAATTATTGGTTTTATGTTCTCTTTTTTATGTTCATCTTTATCCTTTTAGTAACTGAGGCTGGAAAAAAATGTGAAATTGCATTCATCTTAGTTATTAAATGCAAGCAAAAAGTATAATAAATGCATCCCCATTATTGTTCAAAATTAAAGGTGAAAATTCATTTTTTTAGTTCATAATTAGTAATAACAATAATTACAAACGACTTAGTAAAAGAGAATAGCTTGGCTAACATCCAGTTGACTCCCTCTTATAATCTATAAGTACACAAATATTTTGAACTGATTAGCACATAGAGAGACTAGATTGGCTAACAACATACATGTTGCTAGAGCACAAACAATTAATGGACCAACGAGCATATAGTCAAGCTATTGGAGCACATGCAAACGTGTGCGGTCAGTTTATACCAATTGACTCCCTCCAGCACGTCATTACTAAAATCTAAACCTAAAACTATTTTCTCTATTGCACTCATGATGACTACTGCATTAACATGCTCTAATCTATATACAAAATATTAAGGTTGTGTTTGTTATGTGGTGAAAAAATCGATAGCAACAGTGACAGTGATGGTGATTGGGAAGGAGACAGTGATGGGGACTGGGAAATTATAAAATGTGATGTTTGGTAATATGTGCATGGTTATAGAGATTGGGATGGGGGAAAACTTAGAAAGATGTTTTTTACATGATTATAAGGAAGGGGAGGGGAAATTTTTTATTAAAAAATATATATAGAAGTAAGAATCATATTTATTAGAAGAATTTTTTGTACATGTGTCCAAATAAGTAGTGGAGTTTTTAAAGAAATATGTTTCACCATATTTTTCCATGGGAACAAAAGCAGATCAAATTTCACCATTGATTAACCATGATTCCCTATCACCATGGTAGACAAACAACACTTTTTGTTTCACCATCATTCCCCTCCCCATGATTCACCATGTAACAAACACAGTCTAAGAGAAAACATCTTGATTAAAAATCAACTGACTCCCTCAACCTATAAGCACACAGATAAATTGGATCAATTAATACTCAGGCAGAATATTTGAACACACAGATAGACTGAGCTAATTAACACTAAGATGGGATGATTGAACATACAAATAAGCTGGATCAATGAGCATAGATAATTTGTTGAAAATCACTTTGAAGAAATTGGTGACGTTAAAGACATAATTAGACTGGATTCGTTTAGCATGTAGACATACTATTTAAACACATAGACTTATTGGAACAGTGAACATGCACTCAAACTACTAGAACACACAAAATGGATTGACGAAAATACTTACCTAAAATATGGCCACTTGTATAACATTTTCAACTGTTTTATTTAGCTTGAAAAAACTATCTATAATTGTTGAACTATCTAGATGCAGTTAAACTATCCACATTTGACACCACGGGCAGATCTAGGAGCAATCGGGGCTGAATTCCCCCCTCCCAAATCAAGATGTATGTATTTATACCTCTATAGCATATACAAGTATTTTATATATAGGTCATTTCCTGATATAAATACAAGTAAATTGGTAGTTCAGTTGGTTCTAGGAAGCTATTTGTAGACTATCAACCCAAGTTCAAATCTCACCATAGCATATTTTTCCACATCATTTTACTCAGGCCCCTACTATGATTAATGCTTAGACCTCCCAACTCAGTCCCCCTACTCACTTTTTCTAGTTTCGCCCATGTTTGACGCACACAATAACTTGAAATGATCTATATAGTTTGTAATTGTCAAGTAGTTCAACATGTAAGCTTGCTACTTTGCTAGGTATAGAATGTGGCTTTCAACCCACTTGAGCATGGGAGGTAACAAAAAGAAACAACTTTTTTCTTCAAGTTGATAAAACTATACTCATTATTGTAAAAAAATCGTTATAGGAAATATAAAGAATGTGAAGTCATGTGATGTGAGGAATATTAACACCATAAAAACCTTCAAGGCCATGTAAACTTGTTGTGGTCAGAACCACAATAATGACAGACTGAACGACATCAAAAGCATTTTTCATTACCCTTGCAAACTACTTTTTTATAATATATTTGATGTGATACAGTAGTCGGCCAATCGTAATAATTTATAACAACAATGGGGACGTTTGGTTTCTAGAATCTGGTTGGATTACCTCCAATCCAGCATTCTCCGAATCCAGATTAACCAAAAATCTGAGTTTCAAAAATTATGTAAAGTCAACGTTTGGTTTGCATTGGATCTGAACAAAGAGAGACGCGCATGACAATAACGGAAATGGGCGGAAGACGCGCGTTGTGCAAAGGAAGATCATGAAATTCGTTCAAGAAAAGGCAAACGCGTGGTAAAGTAGAAATGACTAAAAAATGCGCACCAAGCACGTGGGATCTCGACGTCCGGCAACTCTTTAACAATTTGTGATGCGGGATTTTGTCATTTATCCTGCTCCAACAAACCAAACTTAATCTTTTACCCATAGGATGTAGGAATACAAATCTAATACAGCAATATACAGCAAAACAAACGTGCCCAATAAGAACCACATCAAAATAGGCATCACATAGATGCTGGATTGCGTAGCGGATGGGATGAGTTTGAATTAGTATTGGGAAAATGGCTGGCATCACATAGATGCTGGATTGCGTAGCGGATGGGATGAGTTTGAATTAGTATTGGGAAAATGGCTGATAACTCGAAAGCGTGGATGCCGTATCTTTTCAAATTGTGAAAATTTATAGGAGAACGCGAGGTCTGTAACACAAAAGTGGCATGTCTCTCTTTTCGTGTTTGAAAAATAGGCAAAAATAAAGCCGGCTGTGTCGTCGTCTTGTTGTACGCCATGGTCCACGGAGGCATTACAGGTTCCGCTTTTTGCTCGTCCCAGCTCAGACCCAGCCTGTGACAACATGCGACCAACCTGGTAACCCGATAAGCGGCGGCCCACAGGTCAACTTGACGTCATGTTGCCTCGATGGTCCCGACTACTGATTAGTCCGCCGTTGATCGCCACCATTTGAACAAGAAAATTCTACCCATAACCGCCCAAATATCCGGGCCCATACCCGGACATCCGTACTTGCCAACTGCTGCGCCCCCATACACATTTACTGCGGCAGCGATTCTGCATGTGTCTACATGTAAAAATCATTCATGAATTGATTATCTCGCCACGTCACCAAATACAAATCCAGCACTTGTATTTTCATCCATTTTCGATTTTCCTATAATGATTCCCTCCATTTTGTTTCAAATTTCTTATATAGATGCAAATCTCCTCAAGCTTCCCCCTCCATTTTCATTTTCCGCCCAGCTCTGAGTAAGTACTGTATGTACCATTTGTTCATGTTAAACCAGTTCCGCTCAGCAGTGAGTAAGTTATTTTACTATCAATCATCATCTGATTCCATGCCTTTTTATTTTGAATATCATATACAAATGCAACTCCCCTCTGTTATCTACGTCCCTTTCCCCTGCCTTCTCATTTTTCGCACAGATCTGAGTAAGTACTGTACGTACTAGCAGTGAGTTATTTTATTATCAATCACCACCTGTAACATAGTTACATGCAAATGCATAAGTATTGTACTTATCTACGTCCCTTAACAAAGTTACAGTTATTGTACGTAATAGTTAGAGTTACAGTTCATTCATCACTTGCAAATGCATAAGTACTCTACGTAATAAAGTTATAGGGATGCCCAGCAGTGAGTTATTTTATTATCAATCACCACCTATAACATACTTACTTGCAAATACATAAGTACTATACGTATCAAAGTTACAGTTCTTTTCAAATATCATATACACCTACAACTCCCATATATTATCTACGTCCATCTTCATTGTCACTTGTAAATGTATAAGTATTGTACGTACCATAGTTAGATTTCAGTCATTTTATTGATATCTTGTTGCCTCTTCAGTTGATTCACATAACCATAAAGGGCTTCAATTCAGGTGTGTCTCGTGTTCCAGTATTATCTATAACAATAGTACATAATTTCCAGCTTCATTACAACTTTAATTTATTTCCAACATTATTTTTTCAGATGGATTTAGAAGACAGTGATAATTCTTCATGTAGGCCTATTGAAGGTTCCACTCCATTTCAAGTTCTGGCGTCTGATGCCCATCAGGTTGCAATACTGAACAATACGTACAGTACTTCTACATATAACTATAATTATTATTATTTTGTTATACGATTACAAAAGTATATACATAATTTCTAGATTCATTACAACTTGTATTTATTTCCAACATTATTTTTTCAGATGGATTTAGAAGACAACAATGATTCTTCTTGTAGGCCGATTGAAAGTCTCACTCCATTTCAAGTTGTAGTGTCTGATGCCCCTCAGGTTGCAATACTGAACACTGCGTATAGTACTTATATGCATAAGTCTAATTATTATTATTTTGTGATATGTTTACAAAATCGTACAGATTGACTCAAGCCCAAATGAAGTTGATCATAATTGTGTATCTCATGACATAGAGACTACGTTAAAGCCAGAAATTGGTTTATCATTTTACTCCATACCTGAAGCTAGAGAATTTTACACCAATTATGCGGACAAATGTGGCTTTGGTGTTATAATAGCACACTCTGCTAAAGAACCGGGTGATAACTTTGTTAAAAGAGTGACATTTGCTTATGTCAAGTCAGGTCCACCGCCAAAAGAGCAAAAATACTCTTTGTACAGATACAAGCCCACCGCTAAGACAAACTGTCCAGCTCGTATAAGACTTCGTCGGAATTATCTTGGCAAGTATTATATTTCTGACTTTATAGAATCATAACCATGAGCTTCTAGACCCTCACTTGGTAAGACTTCTACCGTCCAAAAGGAAGATTCCTCAAGACATACAAAGACGCATAGAATTAAACGACAGTGCGGGTAAATAAGTACTTCCAATTACTTGTAATTCAATGTATCGTACTTCCAACTATTAGTATATAACTACTTCACATACACTACGTTTAGTAAGTTGAATACAAAAAAGATGAGTATTGTACGTCTACGTACAATACTTCTTGTCAAGTAGTTCATACATATCCAATTACAATACGTATTCAACACACATTACATAACAGATGCGTATTGTACTCTTTATCAAATAATCCATTTACAGTACCTTGTGTATATCAATAACTCTTCAGATTTTACAGGTATCCGCCCTGCCAAATCTATGTCTAGTTTTGTTGCTGAAGTTGGATCTTTTGACAATCTCCCATTTACGCAAAAGGATTTGATGAACTATGCTGCAACGTCTACAAATCTCCGCCTTGGCAAAGGCGATGCTCAAGCAATTCAAAAATATTTCATTGCAATGCAAAAACAAAATAGTGATTTCTTCTATGTACTTGATATAGATGATCTTGGCATTTTACAGAATATTTTTTGGGCAGACTCAAATCTAGGCATGCGTATAGATATTTTAATGATGTTATCACATTCGACACAACTTACTTGACCAATAGATATGAAATGCCATTTTCCCCCTTTGTTGGCATTAATCATCATGATCATTCTATTTTACTGGGATGTCCATTATTGTGTGAGGAGACCACAGAGAATTATGTATGGTTATTCAAAACATGGCTGGAATGTATGGGTAAGTAAACAAATATATTGTATCATGTGCAACACTCCAATATTTTACGTACAATACTTCACAAAATGTAATATCTTATTCCATTTGTTGTAATTTCAGGTGGTCTCAAACCTAAGGGGATTTTCACTGATCAGGCGCAACATATTATGAATGTTGTTAAAATTGCTTTCCCTAATACTCGTCACCGTCTCTGTATGTGGCATATTATGAAAAAACTTCCAGAGAAATTGGGAAAGAACTCAGCCGATTCAAAACTAGTTAAAGAGGTTGTTTATGAGAGTACTTCTGTAACTGAATTTGAGAACAATTGGAAGAGTGTTATTCAGCTTGCTAGTAAGAAAGAAGAGAGCTGGATTTCTAGCATTTACGAGCTAAAACAGCTTTGGGTGCCTATCTATGTTGATAGTTTTTTCTGGGCCGATATGTCAACAACACAGAGAAGTGAATCTATGAATGCTTTTTTTTTATGGATATGTGAATTCACGCACATCACTAAAACAATTTGTTTCTCAATATGATTCTGCCCTTAAATCTAAATATAAAAAAGAGAAACTAGCAGACTTTGAATCTGCCCACAAAAAACCGCACCTTAGAACAACTTCTAAGATCGAGGCACAGTACGCCGAAACATATACTATTAATTTATTTAGAAAATTCCAGAATGAACTTGAAGGAATGATGTTTTGTGAGTCCAAACTCATATCTGGGGATTCTATTCAGTCATCATTTGATGTTACCGAGCACAAAGATGTGATGACAAATGCAGAGGAATGTAAATCAGTTATGAAGAAGTTTCACGTACAGTACGTTAGTCATGAGACCAGGATCAAATGTTCATGTTTATGCTTTGAATCAAAGGGCATTTTATGTAGTCATATTTTGTGCGTCATTAGTAGACATTTGAAACTGGAAAAGATCCCTCAACAATATATTTTGGACAGATGGCGGAAAGATATACATCGCGAATACAACTCTACTCACACCGTTATTGCTAGTATTGGTGATGATCCTGAGCAACGTGCAGAGCACATTTTAAGTATATGCGGGGGATTTGTTAATTTAGCAAGATCATCTGTCGAAATTATGAACATGTCAAACGAGAGCTAGCAGATGCATATCAAAGAGTAAATACTATATTGAAAGAGAAAGGTCAAGTCACAACGGTAAGCCAAGTACTGTACATACATACTTTTAACAAATGCAATCCACGTACAGTACTTCCCACGTACAGTACTTTTACATTTAGTTTTTTTATGTATATGTTTTTGTAACAGGAAAACACACCAGCTATACAAGACCCTATTGTAGCTATTCGTGTTGGAAGGCCTTCAAGTTTGCGAAAGAAATCAAAGAGAGAGCTAGCGACAACAAAGAAAAAAAGGACACCCAAATAAAAGGTAGATACCGACATCAATAAAGATTCCCACACAGTACGTACAGACAACATCACTACGCATTTAGATCAAGATCCAATCAACAATGAAGTGCCAGTCCCCTTTGAAACGTTTCCAAACACACTTGTTCAAGATCTCAATGAATCTCCTTACACTTCACCGACTACGAAAGAAATTCGACCTCCTAATATATCCAATCCTACTCAATTGTTCAATAGATTTAATCATGGGTGGTTCAATAATTGTCCGCCCAGAGGCTGAAATGTATTAAGAATTATTTTATCCTTCAATAGATTTTTAGTATGTATTTATTTTTGCTCATATATTACAAATTGTTTTAATTAAAATGGTTAATGACGTGCGCATAGGTTATGTGCAAACTACTTTTGAGTATAGTACGTCAGCATACATTATGGTAGTACATAGGTTATGTGTAAACTACTGTCGAGTACAGTAACTCAGCTTCATGCATACAATCTGAATAATTTGTGATTTCACTATACATATACCCCACATACAATCTTACATATACAAAGCAACTTCAAACACACCAACATCAAAGTGTTGATGAACAACCAAGTACAGACTCCATGCTCACAATCAAGTAATGTACATCACAAAATTAAATATGTACATCAAGTATGTGTATTATGCAAACACAAATCATTTTGACAATCAATATGCGGCATACGTATTAATTTTTCTTTAGGTCCCTCGTATACCCACACTTCCATTTTAATTTGAATCTTGTCAAAGTGGCGTACAACAATTAAATACAATACCTTTACATGCACACGAGTATTGTACTTCACATGTCAATTCAGCTCAATAGTCGAATGCAGTACCCACATAAGTAAGATCCTATCACACAGAATCCACCAGTATAAACCCACCACATTGCTTCAAAAACTGTTACAGCTTATTGAATAAAATCATGATACATTACAACTTCATAGCATAAAATCATGTAAGCTTACTATTTCATAGTAGAAAATATTCACATCTTACAACTTCTATCTGTAACAGGTGTTTCCTATATAGATATACGCCACAAACACTCTTACACATACTTCAATCAAACCCACCTAAAATTGTTGTTCAACAACCAAATACAGTACCCATTCACACAACCAAGTACTGTACGACACAACCTAAAATCTTACATAAAAGAAAACAATTATATGTATTGTACCTCAACAGTTACACATAAGTACTGTACCTCAACCGATAGTTTAACTTAATAACATACACACACAAGTATTGTACCTCAGTCAACAGGTTAACATAATTGTCACATACAGTAAATGCATAAACAATATTTCATCACACAGAACACACCAATATAGAACCACAAAATCGCTTCAAAACTAAAGCTGTTGTTATGACAAGATTGAATACAACATCAGTTTAATGGATGCACATCAAAAAACATACATTTGAGTCTAAATTGTTCATCATTCAGTACTTATAGATTGTTCAATATTGTACTTTCCAGAATATATTCATCATTAGCCATTCAATTCTCCTTAAGAGCGAACTCTGAGTTCATCAATTGCATAGCATAAAATCCTCTCAGTGGATGGACATCATCGCCATGGGTGCTATGAACTGAGGCATTTTCTAATTTTCCTCAATCCATCTTATAACATATAATGCACAGTCATTGGAATATGGTGGTTGTTGTGGTGCATACCTATCAAAGGTCATGACCCAGTCGTGAGCTATCCCACCATGTTTAATCAGAGCGTACTTAACCGCATTTCCCTATATAAGTTCAGAAAAAGAATATTACACAGTTGTATTTAAAACGGTCAATACTGGAGTACTGTTCATAACAAAGTACAGTACTTACCACATGCTTTGCATCCTCATCAACTTCATTGTACTTAACTCTTATTTCCAAACTATTATAGTGCATGAAAACCTTACTCGCAGCAGATGCGGTAATAAGATGTCAGTGATCGCCAGTCAATATAGGCAACAACAAAACCTTAGCCTTTTTAATACTCTCAATTTTCGAAATCAAATATGTAACCATTCCACCATGATTTTGATCTCTTATCGCTTGTGGCAATGATGTATTAAAAATGAAATAATCGTCACACTTCATCTTCTCATACATGCATCTTTTTAAGTCCATCACAGCTTCCATCACCTAGAAGAATATGGTATATTAAATAACAACGCATATTTATTAACGTACAGTATATGCTTAAGTACAATACTAAAAGGTAGATACCGACATAATTATATAATACAAATAACCATAAGTACAATACTAAAAATATTTTAAACATGTATATATACAAAGTCCTAAGTTTTGTACCTCATCTACCTCTGTGACAATATTGTGTTCATCAACCAAAGCTTGTTCCACATCAACTTGTAGTACATATCCACCTTCAACAGTGTCACCACCAATCTCACTGACAATCTCATCCTAATAATAAAAGGTTTCGTACAGTACAGTAAGAGTACCAGATAATTATTCAAGTAATGTACAATAAATGTAAGTTTATATGAACTTACCTCCTTTTGTTGAATTCGAATTTCAACTACCACATCTGTTTTGGCAATGGCTACCTAACAACATAGCAAGAACGAAATATTAGTGATTTCACCACAAATATAGACACAAATTTTGGTAGTCAATATAATTATCATGCACTGTACTTATATCACTCAACGATAACTATATGTTCCTCAGCAACACTATGGACTACACTTTCAGGGACTGACTCACTTATTACTACACCTTTTCCCTTATCCTTAATAACAATCTTGAGCTTCTTTTTTTCGGCGCTGCTCCTTTCTTCGGCAGTTTATTTAGTTTCTGGTCAACAAAAAAACATATATTAGTCATGTAAAAATACACACACCTATGCAAAAATGCCATTCTCACCCTGACTCCTTTCTCGTTGTTATTTTCCTTCAACTGTAAAAAATTAAAAAGTAACTTAGTACATGTAATGCAATACAATGCAACCTCGTGTATAACTAATAATTTATTAATACACAAATACTGTACTAATGAACTTGTAAAGTACTGTACAAATGATCTTGTAAAGTACTGTATGAACGAACTTGTTACGTACTGTACTAATTCAAATATTAAGTATTGTACTCGACATTTTTGATGAAATGTAATATTGCAACTGATCTTATGCTTGATATGACATCTCACACAGTATCTGCAACAAATTCCGATGAAGCTTCATCCTGTTTATTATCGATTTGCTTCTTCCGCAGATCAGTCACAAAATCATCAAAAGATGATTCACTAGCTTGCACCGCCGGTTTCTTATCACGTCATACAACATTTGCATCCACAACATCCTGAAATTAGTTAGAATAGTTAATTACTACAGGTTATTGACAATTAGAATATTAAGTATAATACTGTAACAACTTTCTCACATTTGCATCACCATCCAACGGAAGTGTTGGATCAGGAATACCATGCACCTGTAGTTCTTCTCGCAGAAAAATTAATGCATTCTTTGACCTTTCATAATTAAGTTTCACATCATTAATTTCTTTCCTCAGGCCATCTATCTCAACACCTAGAAGTTTCACCTCTTTCTTGTGTTTCTTAATGCATCTCTTCATATCCTTCTTCAACCTCTTCTTATCTGCTTTCAATGTTTCCAACTCCTCTTGCAATTCTCCCAGCTTACCCCCGTTGCTTCCCTCATCAACTTTTCTCTTACCCTTGCTTCTTTTCTTCTATATCTAATCTTTTCGAATGTACTCCACGCTAAAATTCAGCACACTGATTTCTTTCTTATGCAAGAATACACTCATCTTACTATCATAATATCATTTATTCACAAATGGAAACACATCATTGTCCTCAGGAGGAAGTGTAGTCTGACACTCCCTGAACCATGCCTGAAAAGTAATTCCAAGCAATATTAACACACTCATCAACGAAGAAACATAGTTCTAACATTATACTCAAGTATCACTAGTACATAACCGGCCTTTAGTGTCAGTTTTTTAAGGCCTTTAGTGTCGGTTCTTAAGCGACACCTATGTGGGCGCCGCTAAAAGCCCAACTGTTACGCATCGGTTCTCAAATCGACGCCAAAACCCTTCACGCACCACTGAAAACGCGCCGAAACGCGCCAGCAGGGGGTATAGGCATCGATTATTAGGTTCGAAACCGACGCCACATACCTTCACGCCACAGAAAGGGCGCCATCTGGGGAACTATCGGCGTCAGTTTCTTAGTGATAACTGATGCCATCTCACCCGCTGCCACGGCCGTGCTGACCAGCACGGCCGTGTTGTCTGGCCTCTAGGGGAATCGACGTCGGTTACTAGTAGGGCAACCGACACTGCTATCCTATGTCGTCGGTTTTATACAAATATCCGACACTTGTTTTATGTCTGGTCCGCTGCCATGGCCGTGCTGGCCAGCACGGCCGTGTTGTATGGCCTCTAGGGAAATCGACGTCGGTTACTAGTATGGAAACCGGCATTGTAACCATATATCGTCGGTTTTTTCCAAATAACCGACGCCGATATTTTCTTTTTTTCCTGTCATTCTGCAGACCTGCTGTGGCTGGGCGCATGATGAGAAACCTGTAGTTCAGTTATGAACTGCAGGTTTTATGACATCCATTGATATAAGCCAACAACAGGCCACAAACCTGCAAAATTAACATGATGGACAATATTATATATATGTGATTCACACTCATGTATAAAAACATTTAATTCATATATTTTTTTTTCATCACACACATGTAGAAACCAGTAGCAACCTGTAGTTCCATTTATTTCATCTCTTTTCACATTCAGACACATGTAGAAACATTCATGTATTGATGATTTTCACACACAATTCATAAAAATTCATTCACATTGTCATCATTGTCAACAAAATCATACATTCAAAGAGCCATGAAACAGCAAAAGAAGCCAGAATGAAGGCAAGCATGATACAGATACAATACATAAAGTGCAGCACGCACAAGTGTTTCATATTCATATAACAACATGACAGACTAACACATATATAGTGCATAATAACAGCAGTGCCGAATTTACATACAACACTATAACTTAGTACATATATATAGTGGGACTAAGGTGACGATCCCACCTGCTAAAACAGGTTACCGACAACTACATGTTACGACTGGGAGGTCGTGATTCAGCAACCATATGCATTAGCAGGAGGACAAACAGATTTCACCACGAGTTAACATTGAAGAATGTCTACTAACCTACACTGAGCTAAACAAGTTTATCAGTGTAGGTTAGTAGACCTTCTTCAATGTTAACTCGTGGTGAAATCTGTTTGTCCTCCTGCTAATGCATACGGTTGCTAATCACGACCTCTCAGTCGTAACATGTAGTTGTCGGTTACCTGTTTTAGCAGGTGGGATCGTCACCTTAGTCCCACTATATATCTATATAACCTTAGTGTGGGATGCTTGCTTTCTCTCGGACAGTTGCGCTTTGGATTTACAAAGCAATGTCGATGGCCTGCATAGCTATGTCATGGCCGTCCTGCATAGCTTGTAGTCTTTGGCAAACACCTGCAAATTAAATAGAATTGCTATTAACTAGTATATATCCTAAAAATTTGAAAAAAACACACTTACATAATATAATTATAAATGAACATATAGATAGAAACCTCAGGGATATATTCTTAAAACTTACATTGTCAGGCGGTGCAAGCACGTCCTCACCCTCACAGTGATCATTAGCACGGTCATCATGGGAACATAATAAAAATATAAACATCCATGCCTCTAATATTGTGATCTTTTATCAATTAACAATCCTTCATTATGATCCCCACGAACATACAAGTCATTGTGATCCCCAGCTTCAATGTTTGGTGGTGTTGGCAACCCAACTGAGAATGGATTGGAGTCATCATACTTATCATAGTACCCTTCTTCATCTATAGGATCTTCAATGAATTGTCTTTTACCATGAAGAACAACCGACCATTTATCATTTGCAGGATCATCGATATAAAATACTTGTTTTTCCTGTGATGCCAATATGAATGGTTCACCCTTCTCGCCAATCTTTTCAAAGTTTACTAACGTGAAACCCAATTCATCCACTATAACTCCTTTGTTGTTGTCAACCCAATTACATTTAAAGAGCGGAATTCTGAAATCTACATAGTCAAACTCCCATATGTCTTCAATGACACCGTAATATGACATTTTAGCTTCACGTGGACTTTTATCCTTTGCACTTGCAAAAAACAATGAAGACGCATGAAGGGTGACCCCGCTGTTTTGGATGACACTCTTATCATCTTGACGCTTTGTGTAATATGAGAAACCATTTATGTTAAACCATTCATAAGACATAACATTCAATTTTGGTTTAAAGGTGAGGCATTTGATGGTTTCAGTAACATTATCTGGTGTTTGAGATAGTTGATGTAAGACTTTATCTTCAAACCACTTAATAAATGTCTTGTTATGCTCTCTAGCAAGCCACATTAAATTGGATTGAGGATATTGTCTCTTGATGAAATTGGTATGTTCCTCGATATAAACACTCATTTCGTCGATGTTGTGTAAAATATACAAGTGACCTTGCTCCAACTACTCACGGTTGATTACTTTCACCCGTGCTCCCAAAACTCCTTTGTCAAAATGCTCCTCAATATCCTTGTCATTCACGGGAGCGTCATTACCACTAAGAAAGTCATTGCAAAAATCCATAACCTCTCTCGCCACATAACCCTCAATAATACTCCCTTCAGGCCGATAACGATTTCGAACATCACCTTAAAAAATGCTCATGTATCGTTCAAAGGGATACATCCAATGCAAGAAAACTGGTCCCAACATTTTCACTTCCCTAGTCAAGTGGACAACAAGATGTACCATGATATCAAAGAACGACGGAGGAAAATACATCTCAAGCTGACATAGGGTAACAACCACTTCTCTTTGCAAATTATCGAGAGTATCAGGGTCAATAACTTTGCTGCACAGACTGTTGAAAAAGAAACAAAGTCTGGTGATTGCAAACCTTACATACTTCGGCAATATAGATCTAATTTTCACATGCAATATTTGTTGAATTAGAATGTGACAATCATGGGATTTAAGACCTATCAACTTTAGATCTTTCATTGATACCAATGTACGAATGTTGGATGAGTAACCCTGTGGCACCTTAACATTTACCAAGCATTCACAAAATGCTTTCTTCTCCTTTCTAGACAACGTGTAACAAGCGGGAGGTAAGTATGTTCTTTTATTACCCATTTCACGTAATTCTGTTAATTCTGACCTTATTCCCATTTCACGTAGGTCCATTCTGGATTTTATCCCATCTTTAGTCTTACCTGGTATATTCAACAGAGTACTGATGATGCTATCACATACATTTTCCTCAATGTGAATGACATCGATACAATGCATGACTGTCAAAGAACTCCAATAAGGAAGATCCCAAAATATCGACTTCTTCTTGAATAAAGACTTGTCACTCCTTGTGGCCATTGTACATTGTGATCTCTTACCAAATTCATTGGCGATGTCTTTCACTCTTTCATAAACATCCTCCCCTGATATAGGTTTAGGTACACTACGTTCCTCATTCCGTCCATTGAATGCTATGCGCAACCTACGATACTGATGAAATTTTGGAAGAAACCTTTGATGAGCAAGATATACAGTCTTGCCGCCGTGTTTTAGTCACATTGAATCAGTGTTCTCTTCACATATAGGACACGCTTTAGATCCTTTGACACTATATCCAGACACATTCCCATATGCTGGAAAGTCATTCACAGTGCAAAACAACATAGTGTGCAAACAAAATGTCTCTCTTCGTGAAGCATCATAGGTCATCACACCTTCACCCCAGACTTTCTTTAAGTCATCAATCAGAGGTTCAAGATAAACATTGATATCATTTCCAGGTTGTTTAGGGCCCGATATCAACAACGACATCATAACGTACTTATTTTTCATACACAACCAGGGAGGAAGATTGTATATAACAAGCATGACTGGCCAAGTGTTATGTTGGCTGGTCAATGTCCCGTATGGATTCATCCCATCTGTACAAAGCCCAAGTCTTAGATTCCTGTCCTCTTCACCAAAGTCAGGGTACAATAGATCAATCTTCTTCCATTGTGGGGAATCAGACGCATGTCGTAGGATCCCATCATTATTTTTCTTAACATCTACATGCCACCTCAAATTCTTTGCATCTATAGGATTGGAAAATAAGCATTGAAACCGTGGTATTATAGGTAGATACCACATCACCTTGGCGGGAGAACCAGTTTTGGACTCCCCCAAAGTCGTCAATTTATACCTTGACGCACCACATTTCGGACAATCTTTCAAATTCACATAGTCCTTTGAAATAATACGCAATCATTCGGGCATGCGTGTATCTTCTTGGCCTCCATTCCCATTGGGCACAACAATTTCTTTAACCGGTATGTTGAGATCGGCAGCTCGTTTCCTTCAGGAAGAATTTCTTTCAATGAAGACAACAATGACGTGAATCTTTTGTCGCTCCATCGATTGTTAGCTTTTAGTTTATACAATCTCAACACAACGCTAAGCTTCGTAAACTTACAACCCATGTATAATGGTATCTCATCATCATGCACAATGTTTCTAAACATGGGAGGTGGATCGGTGTGCTCTACCCCACAACTATCTAGCATCGCATCAATGATGTCTACTGGAACTGGTTCATTCACATCTATGTCATCGGAGGCAATTTCTTATTCCACACAAGCACTGCTATCGACATCCACTGGTTTTAGGTTTGAAATCTCTCCATGCCAGTGCCATTCTGTATAGCCTTGTACAATCCCGTTACACATGACATGACTTCTGATTTCGTCACCAGTACTGACTTTCAAGTTGTTACCACAATGCCTACATGGACAGTAGAACCTATCTCCAGGTTGTTTCCTATGTTCCTCGGCAAATCTAACAAACTAATCAAGACTAGAAATAAACTCTGGGGTGTAGCGATTACGTATGGACATCCATGATCTATCCATTCTATGATCAAAGAGAAAATAAGTATATATTACAACAAGATTAGGGTCTAGGGTAAACAGATTAGAGTTTATGGTTAAAACTTTAGGGTTTATACATGTGATGTCATTCTTAAATGTGTACCACCTATCCCATTCTTGAACACCTAATCTCACTAGTAAGTGTATAATGTGTATTGGGTTTTCAAGAAAATTTCGGCAGCATTTCCCCGCTGTTCTCCAAGTACATATGTACTTAGAGAACAAATGGGGAAATGCTGCCGAAATTTTCTTGAAAACCCAATACACATTATACACTTACATCCTAAGTGAGATTAGGTTTTCAAGAACAGTCCCAAACCGGGGACCATCCAAGATTTACTCATAATGAGTAAATCTTGGATGGGTTTCTAGGCCAACAAATACAACACCAATTCCTTGTTCACAACCCCATTCAACACACAATTTCTTATAAAAACATTTGTAGACAGCCATAACAACATATCAATGCTTCCAACATTAATAGCTTATGAATGTTTAGATGCATTTAAATATAAAGCCCTAAATTTAAATAATGTGATGAATAAAAAATAATTAGATGAACGAGTAGATAAGTAAATACAAATCAGTATTTAAGTAAATACAAATCAGAGGGCGAGACAGAGGGTTTTTGGGGATGTTTACCTCTGTTTGAGCCCAGTCGGGCGTCTTGCTCTGGAGCAGGGAGAGAGGCGAGGAAGCCGAACGGGCAGGCAGAAGGCCGGCGAGCTCCTGAACCGTAATGGAAGTGATCATTGAAAAAATACCAGACAATCATATGTTAAAATTAAGCATTTTATTTTTGTCATATATTATTAATAACCAAGCCAATTATCAATTCTATTAAATAAACATTACATGTTTATATGGATTATTTGTTAACATAGTTATAATAAGGATAAAAGAACATTTATAATGAAATTTATCAGTAATTTATAACATAATAGGATAGGCATATTTCTTTTTGTTGTTTGGTTTCGAATGTGTCGTTAGATAGGATGGATTTGTGAATTTGGAACATTCATGGGAATACACACTTCAGTTAGAAGCATTCATGTAGCAACTTTCAGTTCCATTCATTAATCACTTTTTACATCCACACACAGGGGTGTACCCCTAAACAGTAACTAAACAAAGGGGTTGGTGTACCTCTAAACATGCGCATAATTAAAATAACTATTAATACAGACAAGTCTAGATAGATAGACAACTAAATACTACACCAACATGGTCCCGCATCAGTAACTTCGAGGACTTATCATTGTGGCAATCTTCTCCCGAAGTTCAGAAAAGAAAGAAGCTATGAGTATTGATTGCTTTCAGACAAAAAGTGTAAACACATTTTTTTTGTCTTGACAATTATATTTGTTAATTGGACCTACCGTGACCTTTTTGATGATTGTGCTGTGTCGCGGAGCTCCTCACTGTATTTAGATAAATCTGAACTTTCAGGGGCCTCATAATCAGATTCGTCCAAACTCGAGCTGATATCCTCCGTCGTGCGCTCATACCGCCGTAGATGATCGGGGGTCTCGCAGTTGATATTAGTTATCCAAATGTTGATGGTATTATGGCCAACTGGACGGAGAAAAATCATGTCGCTATGGTCCACTAGCATCTTTCTAATCCAATCACGCCAACCGGATTTTGATACAAGATTTCCCGCCAAATCATACTCAACCTCGATAACATGTGAATAATTGCCAAAATTTAGGGTCACTTCACCAGGCCTGTAGTGTCTTCCTTTTAGAAAACACCATGTTTGGGTATGGCCAATTGGTTTAAGGAACGATCATCTAGGATGATGTCCAATTGTTCTTCAATAGGGAACGTTAACATTGACATAAATGCCCAATTCATAGTGACTGTTGTGGGTGGACAGAGATTGCATAATATTAGTATTAACAAAGTGTAAGTACATATAATGATGTTATATATTTTCAGAAAAAGTGTAAGTACATATAACGATGTTATAAATTTTCAGACTAGTATTTTCTATAATTTGATGTATCTTGGTATTTCATAAAATGAGGTGACACTTATTATCTATTTGTTTAATCAACACTCATATTTAGTTTTATGAGTACATGACACTATGTTTGAAATACTTTTTAAAAAGGATAAAAGAACATACTTATAATAAGGACCCAGGCACATTCTAATCATTTTGAAGTGAATCAGAAAATGAACAGGAGCCTGGGTCCTATCCTCTAGTAACATCAAAAAAGTCAAACTTAAAACTGGAAATGCACACTACAAATTTTAGCACGATCGTGTATGAATGCAAAATAATACTGAACTGAATTAGGAATAATCATAGGGATTGGTTAACCAAATTATCATTGACATCTACTTGTTTAAAAAATAGGTTAAGCCAAGGTCAACACACATTAACAACACACATTAAAAAAATAGGTTAAGCCAAGGATCAAAAATAGGCCGACGCTCCACGGGAAGTAAAAATTGTGTTACCAATTAGTTTTATAATTTGGTATGGCAATTTCAAATTGCCACTAATTAAAAATAAAAATGCCTTTAATGTTATGTCCTTTTTAGAAACTCTATAATAGGTGGTTTAGAGGCATTTTAATAAAAAATGTCTGTATATTAGAAAGATAGTGGCTTTTTTATAAAAGCCACTAGAATAAATGCCACTATTGGGAGATTTTGCTGTAGTGGACAATATTATATATATGTGGGATCAAATATAAGGTTTCCAGGGAAGACACATATATACAAGGTTTATCCAGGATATATGTTTAAATTAAGCATTTTATTTTTGTCATATATTATTAATAACCAAGCCAATCATCAATTCTATTAAATAAACATTACATGTTTATAGGGATTATTTGTTAACATATGTTAAGGATGAATTGAGGATGCAAACCTAGTCAATTGGAGGCTTTACCTCTAGTAGTGGCAGTGGTGACGATAATGGCAAGCTCTGGTTCCGGCTGCTGCTGTTGGCCCTGGCTACTGGCACTGGCTTTGGCTCCAGAAGTAGGACTGCTAGCACGGTGGCTACTGGCACTGGCTTTGGCTCCGGCAGTAGGACTGCTAGCACCGGTGAGAGGAGGACCGACTGGAGGAGAGGACCAACGACGGTGGCGGCTCCACGAACGGCAAGCTCGACGGAGGCGGTGAGATCCACGAACGGCAGCGAGCTCCACAAATGGCAAGCTCCACGGCGACGCTTCACGACGGCAGCAAGCTCCACGGAGGCGGCGAGCTCCACGAACGGCGGTGATGGCGGTAGCAGTAGAACGGCGTCGGCGAGCAAGGAGATCGGCGGCGGCGAGCAAGGAGAACTCCAGAATCGCCAGACCCTAATAGCCGATTGCAATCACAGAGAGAAAGGGAAAGAGTCGGGCTCGCTCGCACGATATCAAGTTAACAGTCGGTGTCGGTTATTCAACACAACCGACACATAAAACTAACAGTGTCGGTTAACAACACAAACCGACACATGTTCCAAATGATAATCGTCGGTTTTAACTAGAAATAAACCGACGTCTATCTACATACGTCGATTAAAAAATTGGTTCTCGATTAATAACCATAGTCGTCGGTTGTTTTGAAAATCTGACGCTCAAAGGGTGTGAAAAATTTCCCGCGAAGAGCGCGGGAAAAACCATAAGTGTCGGTCATTGATGTAAAACCGACGATCAAAATGTTCCCAATTTCTATTTCGCGAATAACCTTTCATCTTCGGTTTTTTAGGTAATGACCGACGCCATATGTTAAATTTTTGGAGGTAATTTTTTCGCTGAAAATTTTAGATTTGGCGGTTAATTTTCGGCGTCGGTGTGTTATTAAGTAACTGACACCGAATAAAAGCGATACCCGTATCTGATCGCCCTTCACAGATTGATGTCGGTTTATTTTATAAACTGACGCTTTATTTATAGGTGTCGGTGTATTATTACAACCGAAACCTTTAAAAGTGACATTATAAGCCATTTCTGTAGTGGTGTATTGTACTAACTGAAAGTACAATCACAGTAAAAATCATATAAATACATACAATACGTCAAATATTACCATTAACACCGCGCTGCAACCTTTGAGGTACCCCTTGCTGTTAGCAACGACATCAACAAGTCCATTTTGCAGGTACTGTGTGATGGCTTCTAACCAATTATACTTATCCATGGACTGCAAATCATCTACTATATCAAAAAATATTCTGCATATCACAAAACTCCCATAAGGAAACAAAAAATCAGCCAGTAGAACCAAAATCCAGATTTTCACAAAATCATTGACGCTTTTCTCATCCTTTTTCTTCTTTAACATTTGCAATGTCTCCATTGCATCTTTCACTTTGGGATCCGCCCCAAAGTACTCCCCTCTGACCACAGAGTTCTTACTAGCAACCTTGTCGGTTGAGTCTAACACGACCTCTTCACCTGTTTAGTAATTAATAAATTTATTTTATTAAATGTCATCACACACATTAGTATACCAAGTACAATACTTATTCACAATTGTTTACTATGTAGTATACTCACCCTCAGAAATTAAGCCAAAGATATCTGATACATGCTCAGTCTTTAGATTAACCACCACATTTCCAAACATAAATCCCTTTAATTCCACATCATAACACCGTACTAAATCTTCTATTAATCTAAGATCTAATCCCATTGGACACTTCATGTCCAAAAAACCACCAAAAATAGTTTTCTTAAACTTCTTTTTGTGGTCTGTGCCTGCTATTTCACAAACCTTCTTGAATTTTCTGAAACTGCACCTTGATTGAAAGCCACGTTCGTTCTCCATCCTATAAACAAAAACATACATTCCATAAGTCAGCTTATACAAAAGTACTGTACTATTATATTACTCATAAGACAAAAAAAGACATGAGAATAAGTACAATACTCACAAAAATACTGTACTATTATATCATACATGAGAATAAGTACATTACTTAGAAAAATGACAAATAATTAGTACACTACCTCATACGAATATTTTTAAACCATACAAGTATTACTTTCAAAAAGAACATATGCACAAGTACAGTAAAAGGATATTGCACCTAATTTAATACATGTTTTTTTATCATCATCCAAGTACAGTACTTAACATAATGCAACTTATATACCCAAAAGTACAGTACATTTCCTTAACAAATTGTTGGCATCTCGGCTATTAAGTGCATTAGAATCATCACCACAATGCTCACCATCTTTGTTTAAATCTTAACTATTTACATATAAGCACAGTACTAAGTGGATCCATAGTTTTTTTCCCCAAAGACACAAGTACAGTGTAGTACCAAGTGAAGTAAATAAGTCATTTTACCCTGATGTTGGTAGTTAAATAAGTATGCACATTAATCGGCTATATCCATTTTCAAAAAAAAAAATTCAAATCTTTTACATGACAGTAAGTACAATACTTATTCATACAAGAAATATTGCCAAAAATGGACATAACATATTTTTATTCATCATAAAAGTACAGTACTCAGTAAAGTATAATGTATATACACTAAAGTACAGTACATACAAATTACAAAACAAATAGTTGACATGTCGGCAATAAAGCATCTTATTCTTGATTTCAGTTTTTGAACTACATCATACATGAGAATAAGTACATTACTAAAAAAAAAGACAAATAATTAGTACACTACCTCATACGAACATTTTTAAACCATACAAGTATTACTTTCATACATGAGAGTAAGTACAATACTTATTCCTACAAGAATTATTGCCAAAAATGGACATAAAATATTTTTATTCATCATAAAAGTACATTACTCAGCAAAGTATAACTTATTTACACTAAAGTACAGTACATACAAATTACAAAACAAATAGTGGGCTTGTCGCCAATAAAGTATCTTATTCTTGATTTCAATTTTTAGGGATCCATCATACATAAGAATAAGTACGTTACTCACAAAAAAGATAAATAATTAGTACACTACCTCATACGAACATTTTTAAACCATACAAGTATTACTTTCAAAAAGAACATATGCACAAGTATTGCTAATCATCTTGTTAAATTTAGGGTTCCTCACATACATTTAATAACACTATTATATCATACATGAGAATAAGTATAGTACTCAGAAAAAAGATAAATAATTAGTACACTACCTCATACGAACATTTTTAAACCATACAAGTATTACTTTCAAAAAGAACATATGCACAAGTATTGTTGATCATCTTGTTAAATTTAGGGTTCCTCACATACATTTAATAATACTAAAAGGATATTGCACCTAATTTCATACATGTTTTTTTTTCATCATCTAAGTACAATACTTAACATAATGCAACTTGTATACCCAAAAGTACAGTACAGTTAACAAAGTGTCAGCATCTCGGCTATTAAGTATATTAGAATCATCACCATCTTGGTTTATATCTTAACTATTTAGATATAAGCATAGTACTAAGTGGATCCATAGGTTTTTTTTCTTCAAAAGACATAAGTTAAGTATAGTATCAAGTGAAGTACATAAGTCATTTTACCCTGATGTTGGTAATTAAATAAGTATGCACATTAATCAACTAAAACAATTTTCAAAGACAAATTCAAATCTCTTACCTGAGAGTAAGTACAACACTTACTCACCATTCGATTATTGACATGCAAATACAGTACCAAATTGATCCTTAGCTATTCTATCCCAATGAACATTTTTATTTTGGGGCAACTAGAGAAGATTATTTATTCATGCTGCTCTCTAGTGCAGCCAAAATCGTAGATCCCAATGAACATTTTTAAACTATACAAGTATTAGTCTCAAAAAGAACCTGGTACATCAGACAAAGTACCGTACCCACTTCATTACTCTTACTTTCAGTTTGTCAATGTTACAGTACAAAATCTACCAAACCATTTTGTTAAGTACAATACCCCACTACGACTTTCAATCCAGTAAGAAGCTAAAGTACAGTACCCAAGAAGCCATTAACAACTTATACAATTCAACAATAAGTACAATACCAAATTTTTATTCTCATATCAGTAACAAACCTAACTACGTTACTCAACAAGCCATTAGTCACACATGTTGTCCACTTTCAAGTACTGTGCTCATAAATTTTTGCATGTCATAATCAACCATAGCTAACAAGTACAGTCCTTGCGAAGCATAAGTACAATACACAATCATTTTTCTCATGTCAGTACCAACAATAAGTTCGGTGACTATAACATTGAATTACTAAGTACAATACCCTACTTTGATTTTCATTTCACTATGACCCAAAAGTACAGTACCTAACTAAATATCAATCAATTATACAATTCAACAATAAGTACAGTACCCACTTATTATTCTAATACCAGTAACAAACCTAATCAAGCTACTCAACGACACATTAGTGACTCATATAGTCCATTTATAATTACAGTAACCAAACCTATTTGCATGTAATAATCATCCATAAGTACTGTGTTCAACATAGTACAACATTATGCAAAATCATATCAATAAGAGGGCCTAAAAGTACAGTACTTCCGGATGCATATGCCAACATTGTTTACGCAAATCTCAATATACATTTGAGTATTGTACCTGCAAAAAATCACCTAATTAGGTGATCTGTGCCCTAGATTCGGGGACAAATATGTGGGAAGGAATATAGAATCGGCAAGTACAACGCGGGGAGAAATATGTGATAAGGATTTAGTATTGTACTTGAAATTTTTGCCTGATTATGTGCTCTATGCCCTAGCGTAGGGGGAAACATTTGGGAAGGATCATAGCGGTAGAAGGAACAGACCTGGACGGAAGGAACAAACCACTGGCAGAAATAGACCTGGCGCAAGTACAGTACCTGGACGGAAGGAACAGACCGCCGGAAGAAACGAGATCGTCGTAGACACATCAGCTGCGAGAGCGGCGGGAGTGAGAGCAAGGGACCCGGATCAGAGCCGGTAGCGGGAGCTAGGGAGCGGAGGCATTTTGGGAGCAGACCAACACCGCAACCTCTGCCGGAGAAGATGCTCACCGGAGCGGACCAACGCCGCAACCTCCGCCAGAGAAGAGAATGCTCGCTGAGAGATCAACGCCGGAGAACATGATGCGGGAGCGGGAGCGTGAGCGGGAGTGGGAGATGGGGCTTCTTTTAGTTGAAGTGAATGGAGGGGGAATCGAAAAATGGGAAAATATTTTGGGAGTTGTAGAAAGTGGGATAAGGAAGCAGCGGAAGCGGCTGATGCTTATTTTTGCATTTTACCGATAAACCGGGTGGGTCAGCGGGTTATAAAGTGACTATGTGTAGCGTAGCTCTATGCTACACACAACCGACCATACACCCGGGCATGTACCCAGACCTCGAGACTGTCCACCTGCTGCGCTGCTGTGCCCCACTACCTGTAATAGCTGTCAGCAGCAATTATAGCAATAAAGGATGAGGGAAGTAGAAGAGAGAGAAAATATTTTTGTCCATAACTTTCAATCCGGAGCATATTTTTCGATAAAATAAATTGCATTAGAATCCTTGTAGAAAATACTTTTCAACGATCTTAGTGTTGACATATTTTGAAATAATGATATTACGCGAGAAACATAATACCATATATTAGGATACCATACACATATTCTGGGTACAGACGTACAATACTCGTGTGTACTGTACTTTTGAATGAAGGAGAATCAAAAGTACTGTACTCGTGACTAGAACATTGAATTACTAAGTACAGTACCCCACTATGATTTTCATTTCAGTAAGAACCAAAAGTACAGTACCCAACAAACCATTAATCACTTATACAATTCAACAATAAGTACAGTACCCAATTAGTCTCTAACTCTTGATTTAAGTTTGTCAAAGTTATAGTACCTACCAAATCATTTCAGTAAGTACAGTACCCCACTATGATTTGTATTTCAGTAAGAAGCAAAAGTACAGTACCCAACAAACAATTAATCACTTATACAATTCAACAATAAGTACAGTACCTAATTATTATTCTCATATCAGTAACAACCCTAATTACACTACTCAACAAGCCATTAGTCACCCACGTGGTCCATTTCCAAGTACAGTGCCCAAAACTTATTGTATGTCATAATCAATCCTAAGTATTGTATTCAACATAGTACAACATTATGCAAAATCATATCAACAAGAGGGACTAACAAGTACAGTGCACATCAGATCAATAATCCGCGATAAAATGCAACCATAAGTACTATATCCACATGTTATTTTAAACTCAATTACTAATAGATAAGTATAGTACCTAGCAAATTACAAAATAAAAAATAATTGTATAACTGATCTAGAAGCATAAGTACAGTACTCACGTATAACTGATCTAGAAGCATAAGCATAGCTGATTCTATTTAGTAGTATATTTACGTTCAACAAATAAGGTAGGTAATGCATTCAAAATAATAAATAAAATAATATTACGATGGTCAAAATAATATAAATAAGACAGTTCAATATAAGGGATAAAAGTAGAGTACTCACCTATTTGTGAAGGAACACAAAGCAAAGAAGCAGGAAGACAACATAATTTAATAAAAATTTCGAAAATTGAAAAGTTGTACGCAAGGGATGAAATTTTAAATAAGAGTGTATGTCAGATTTTATGGGAAGTAGGACATCACAGCTGTAGTTTTGCATGGTTTTTGCATGAAAATTTATGCAGAATCTGTAATGTATTTTAATACATCTCGGAACGAGGAGTAGTTGATAGTTCCCGAGCACCGGGTATGCCAGCGGGTGGCTGGTCGGGCATGAGTAGAATTTTCCTTTAAACAAAAACTGGGTTTATTTACTTACTTAAAACTTATACATTTAACGGCCTATTTGGTTATGCGCAGTTGGAACTAGCGCTGCAAAATTCAAAACATGAAAACGAAAATAAGAAATGCAACTGGTTTGTAATCGGTTTGGTTGGATGCAGTTTAAGTTTGTTGTTGTAATGTGGATACTTGCTGCAGCCGGTCGTATTGTGCGAGCAGTGAAATTTGCAACAAGAGCGGGCATATGTGAGCGTTAACATGGAAGACTAGCAGCCGGTAGCTAACTGTGAACGTGTTGAGCAATCGAACTGTGCCCAAAATGGGCTTGTTCATTTGCGTAATTTTCTGTTCAATTGAAAACACAGTTGGAGTTAATTTTCCCAACTACGTAATACCAAACGCTGGTACTTGGAAAACAGGTAGTGTTGGAACTACACATGTTGGTTTGCAGCAGAACGAAACGAGCCCTAAGCGGGGTTCGATTGTGTGTATTTATTGACTCTTGTGCGCGGTGTTTGCATAATCCTCCAACTCAGCCAAATGAATACCAATTGGCTCCCGTCGTTAGGGATGGGCTTGAGGCCGGGTTTGGGCCCAGATAAAATTGAAAAATGTTAGTCTATATCCGACCTATATGAGAATATCGGGTTTCGATCCGGATTCAGACTTGCCCATATACATCCAATGAGCAGTTTGTGGGATCTAACTCGCTAATATGAAAACTAAATTAGTATGACATATACTTTGTTATCAACCTTCAAAAAAGTATATATATATATATACATATTTATATATACACACACACACACACTTTGTGATCCATGCAGTTAGAATATGTATATCGGGTTTTATCTGTCACAAAGCCAAACTGACATTTTAGAGCAGGTTGTGGGTCGGGTTTGGGCCCATATAAAATAAAAAAATATCAGCCTCTATACCCGACCCATATAAGAATGTTGGGTTTCAGGCAGGGTTCGGGTTCGGCCACATAACATTGAACACTAGTACAGAAACTACTTCTAGTGTCGGTTAAAATAACCCTATAACGTTAGTTTCTGACTGACACCTAAGTGGGTGACACAACAGTCCAGGTCTAAAATATTTGTTATTTGGGGATGCACAAACTGATGATGGAGATCCAGCCTTGACTGTTATGATAGAATAAAATGACACATAGGAGTTTGGGTTGTCGATTTAGGAACTAAACTGACATCATAAAGCTATATCAGGTCACATTTGTATCTAGTAAAGGTTCTGTAATAACCTGACTTTCTCTCTCTCATATGTTGTACTCTTCCTCTTCCATTAGACGACATCTTACTCAATTTAATGTAAATTTCATGGTTTGAATTGGCGATGCTCCAATTTTGTCACACTGCTGACAATTTCATTAAATGTGATATTAACTTGCTTAATTCCTAAACTACTATGAGAGTGGTGTTGGTTTTAGTTTAGGTAGTGTATTACATTGTGAGAGCGAGTAATACTCGCTACATGTCTTTAATATAGAGTGAAGGGTGAATAATTATTAATGAAATTGGATTTGTATGTTGTGGTGAAACCACAACTCCTGAGGAATCCATCAATTCTTGATCACACCTATCTTAATTTTGGTTTAATTCTTTGCTCTTAGTTTATAAACAATCAAACAAACCTTTAACAAATGTTTCAGACGTTGAGAATTTTTCTCATGTATGAGTCTAATCGCTGTGTCCTGACACACCAATACTCAATTAACCAACTCCATATGGCCTAGGGTGGAATGGGAAACTCATAAGAAGCATTCCACTAATGCCATGAGCATCAAATGCCGAAAGATTTGATCAATGAATCATGAGCTTCAGAAGCAACATGAGAACATGGACGTTATTAAGATGATGACACATCTCAATAACTCATATCATGAACATAAAAGGAAAGATAGTTATGATGTCTCCAAGGCTTTGTTTATGTGCACAAGGACAGAAGGTGATCTAGTTGGACTCCATGTACTTGAGCTAATTGGGTATGTGGAAAGTCTTGCAAGAGTGGGATTTCCTTTAGGTAAAGAGTTGGCAAAAAATGTAATCATGCAATCATTGTCAGATTCATATAAGAAATTTGTCATGAATTATAACATGAACCATTTTGATAATCCATTGACAAATCTACTTAGAATTTTGAGAATACATGAGGGGCAAATGAAAGAAAAGCCCAATTTCATGTTGTTAGGTCAACAAAGGAGAAATATAGGGCAAAGACAAAGAGAAGAATGATTCTAAAGCTAGTCAAAAGTCTTCAACATTAAAAGCAAAAGGAGATTGGGTAAGGGAGGAAATTGTCTCAATTGTCACCGGACTAAACATTAGAAAAGAAACTATGCTCTCTACCTTGGATAACCTAAGGATAAGAAGCCATGGATAGATATCTACACTTCAGGTTTATGTGTTATATAAATAAACTTATCTACTTCTTCATCATGGGCATTAGATACCGAATGTGGATCTCACATATGCTCAAATATGCAAGATATAGAAATAAATAGACCTCTGAACAAAAGGGAGGTGGAACTACACAATTAAAATGGAGCAAGAACTGCTACTATGTACCTGCCATAAATGAAAATATTATTTCTATGTCTTGTTTGGACAATAATGATTTTGAGTTTCTAATAAAGAATGGTCATATATCTATTTCTAGGGATAATATCATTTATGAAAGTGCTCATATGTCTTATGGTCATTATTTCTTATAACTTAAGATGCATGTAAATAACATAAATACCAAGAAGTTAAAACTCATTGACTCAAACAAAACATTATCTTCTGCACTGTCATCTAGGGCACATAAATTAGAAGCACATTTCTGGACTCCACAAAGATGGTTATCTTGACTCTTTTCACGAGGGGCACATAAACGAGAAGCACATTTTTGGACTCCACAAAGATGGTTATTTGGACTCTTGAAGACATGTGTATCTTGGTTATTGGGCAAGATGACAAAAGCACCTCCTGGTAACAATGAGAGAGCCCGTGACTTATTGGGACTCATACATACTAATGCATGTGGACCTTTTATCACAAGTGATAGAGGTGGATATTAGTCCTTTATCACTTCTATTGATGACTTTTGTAGATTTGGATATGTGTATCTTATGAAACACAAATTAGGATCCTTTGATAAGTTCAAGGAATTCATGAATGAAGTACAAAATCAACTTGGAAAAGGTTTAAATAACTTCAATGACACCGAGGTGGTGAATACCTAACCCAAGAGTTTGAGGCCCTTCTGAGAGATTGTGGTATTATATCACAATTGACTCCACATGGAACACTACAACATAATGGTGTGTTAGAAAAAAGGAATCAAAACTTGTTGGACGTGGTACAATCAATGATGAGTTTAGTCGATCTTCAAATTTCCTTTTGGGGGTAAGCTCTTGGTATTACCGCCTATATTCTTAAACATGTACCTTCAAAATTTGTTGAAAAGACACCATATGAGATATAGAGTAGGAAATGTCCTGGTATGTGTTTCACGAAAGTTTGAGGATGTGATCTTATGTTAAGAAATATTTCTGTGGCAAGATTAGACCCAAATAAGATAGATTTATCTTTTTTGTATACCTTAAGGAAACTAACGGTTACTACTTCTATGTTCCACCTGGCAACAAAGTGTTTATTGCTAGAATTGTTGTATTCCTAGAAAAGAAATATATTTCCAGAGAGATAGTGGGAGAAAAGTAGAACTTGAAGAAGTTCAAGACCAACAAGACAATATTGAACCTACAGAGGTAGATGAGGAACAATAGGAACCACATATTGTTGTGGAACCTCAAGTCCCTATCCTAACACAAGAATCTCGAATGTCTAGTAGGGCACATCTTGAGCCAGGGAGATATGAATTTCTCATAACTCAAGAAGATGATGTGTTGGTCATTAAATATGATGAGATAACAACCTACAATGAGGTTATTGAGGGACCGGATTTTGAGAAATGGCTTGAAACCATGAGATCTGAGATGGACTCCATGTATACCAACAAGGTATGGAACTTGATGGATCCACCCGAAGAGGGTAACACCCATAGGGTGAAAATGGGTCTTCAAGAAGAAGATCGACATGGATAGTAATTTAGAAACCTACAAATGTGTATTGGTTGCAAAAGGTTTCAAACAAGCTCAAGGTGTTGATTATAATGGAACTTTTTCACTAATTGCCATGGTAAAATGCATCAGGGTCATGCTTGCCATTTCAACTTACCATGGCTATGAGATCTAACAAATAGATATTAAAACTACATTCCTCAATGAGAATCTTCTATTGTATGTGTACATGACACAACCCAAAGGTTTTATTGCTCCAATTGAAGCTAATGAATTCAAAAAGCTTCTAAGGTCCATTTATGGATTGAAATAAGCATCTCAGAGTTGGAATCTTCATTTTGATGAAACAATCAAACAGTTTGGATCTATTCAAAATGAAGATGAACCTTGTTTTACAAGAAGGTTAGTGGGAGTGTGATTGTATTTCTCAAATTGTATGTAGGTTACATAATTTTGATGGGAAATGACACCTTAATCTAAAATTGGTTAAAACACAGTTGGGCAATAACTTACCATGAAGGACCTAGGCGAAGTATCCTATATTCTATGAATAAATATCTATAGAGATAATACTAGAAGGATTATTGGCATAAGAGAAAGTACACACATTGACGAAGAGCTAAAGAGATTTATCATCAAAATTATAAGAGTAGAAACTTGCCCATGACTCATGAAATAAGTCTCTCTATAACTCAATGTAACATCTCTAGAAGAACAAGCATACATGAGTAAGATTCCATATGCCTAAACAACTGGATGTATCATGTATCAATGATATGTGTGCACCCTGATGTCTCATATGCTTTGAGGATGACAAGAAAGTACCAGTCAGATCTAGGTGATAGTCATTGGCTTGCTGTAAAGAACATCCTTAAGTACTTGAGAAGAACTAAGGATCGACTCCTAATTTATGGTGGGGAGGAAGAGTTGATTGTAAAAGGTTTTACTAACACAAGCTTCCCTATTGATAAGGACGATTACCAATCGTAATCCATCATATCATGTTTTGCCTAAATGACAGAGCTGTGAGTTGGAAGAGTTGCATGCAAGAGATACTAGCTAATTCTACAATAGAGGTTGAGTACATTGTTACTTATAGTGCATCAAAGGATGAGGAATGGATCAAGAAGTTCATTAGTGAACTTGGGGTGGTTCTAACCATTGAATATGTAGTAATGCTTTACTATGAAAACAATGGAGCTATTATACAAGATAAGGAACCCAAATTCACATTAGCATTCTAAGCACATACTCATACATAACCATCTCATAGGTGAGATCATACAACAAGGAGATATATAGATTTATAGAGTGCCAACTGAAATCAATGCAGTTGACACTCTAACTAAAACACTTTCACAGTAAAAACATGATGGTCATGTTAGATACATTGGACCTATGTTTATGAGTGACTGTCTGTAGTGCAAGTGGGAAACTATTGGTTGTATGCCCTGAGAGCCGTCGTGCGATGATTGTAAAAGGGATATTTTGTACTTGTTTTGATAATTAATACAATGCAAATCTGCTTATGATGTTGGCTTTAGTATTGAGATAATGAACAAACTTATTATGTCCTAGAAATATTTTAACTTGATGACATATGGTTTGGGTTGAGGACCTGAAATGAGATCACATGTATAATAAGAGTACTCACTTTTGTTATGTTCCTAGTCGTTTATTATTGTCGATAGTATAGGACAACAATAATACACAAGACTATCATGTATGGTGAGTGATGACTATGTATCTTAGCCATGATATTGAATATCAACTCAGATACATGGGTACTTGTTAGAGAACAAGTTGTATTGGACAGATCCACCTTGAGATTGACGCATGGAAGTCATGTAATGACATGTTAGATCGCATCTCAATGTGAGAGTGGTGACTGTGATCCTCCACCATGAAATCACAATAGTAAGACATGTTGTTCGGTGTACTTTGACACTAGCCCAATGTGCTCTAAAATATGAGTTGCCAAAAAGGTAGTGTTGGTTACACTGTGACACATGGGGAATATTGTGAGTGATGTAGATGGAATTTGTCCCTCCTTTAGAGTGATGTCCCTAGCCACTTGATAAGAGATACTATGAGATGCATGGCCATGCTCATGTGAGTTAATATATGATATTTAGCTCACAATATCTCGAACAGTTCGATCTAGTTGAAGGAACATAGATTGAATGTTAAGATGAAGACATCCCACCCTCAGTTCAATTTGGATATTTGTGACAAAGGGATTATACAATCATGGCAACATTGGTCACTTTACATGTTGTAGTTATTCACTAGCTCATTTTTATTACTAGGTTGCAATGATGCATCGCTAGACACCAATCTTTGCTTGTGTCATTTCAAATGTCACTACCAACACACTTAGGAACCTACTGAGGCACACATATAAGGATGAAAAAGGGAATTTAAGTTCACAATTGAACATATGATTAGAATGGTTCTAAATCATAAATAGGCTGATGAACTCTCTGATCGGCTAACTAGAATGTATGATTGGCTGATTAGATTGGTTGGATCAATGGATCAATTAATTTTCAATTGGCCTACTGAGTTTTCTGCTAGATTGGGCTCGTTGCCGACCAAGTTTGTTGGTCGGCAAATCAAAGTTCAACATGCAAAGTCAAAAATTGGAAAGTAATTCAATTTTGGGTCTGAAGTGACCTTATTGGTTGACCTTCTAACCTGATTAGCAGATTATAATGCTTTTTGGGTCATACAGGAAACATGATCAGTTGATTAGAATCCAGTATGAGTTTTTTAGCATCAGATTATTTTTTGGGATTATGATTAGAAAATGGATTGCAATAAGTGTTTCTAAGCTCATGAATCTCCTCTATAAAGGGGGCACATTCCAAAGGGTTTGACACAACACTTAAGTTGTCCGTCCAACTTCTCTCTTGGAGAGGGGAACTTACCCTAAGTATTGCTACCATAGATAGGAGAAGAAAGGGATTTCTAGGATGACTAGTATGTTGAAAACTCATGTTCTGCTTCAACTTGGTGGCCAAGCTGGTGTGTCACATTATCCCTCATTTGCGTGGATGAAGTTGAGGCCGAGGAACATGAGAATATGCTTGGAGAAGCTATTCCACAAAGAAGACAAATGTGCAAATACTTGGTGGAAAATCAAGATCTCTTATTGATTTATTCAGACTTCTTGGTGGCCATTCAAAATTTTAGATCTAGAATATTGTGTTCTTCACCAAAAATATATGTTTAGTTGTTGGACAACTAGTGTGCACAAAGGTATTATATTTATCCATTCTTATATCTTTTGTTCACTGATATTTTATATCTAGGCAGATCTGATGGCTAGGGTATAAAGGGAAGTTTTTTTTGTTATTTCACTTATCCCTTATTGAAGACCCAACATATATTAGTTTGTATTTGCATATGATATGATTTTAGCAAACATCCATTTCAAGAAAAAAAGTTCTCAGAAGATTACTTTCAAGAGTGGGAGCAACTGTAGCCAAATTGATTACTTCCCTACAAAGTAGGCGGATCATGAAGAATGCAAGGATTGTAAAGTGATCCCTGATAAAAATTCATCACCCAACATAGGTTGGTTGTTTTTGATATTAACACAAAGATTAACAATAGAAAACATAATAGAAACTAAGATATCAAGATTAAGTAGTGGAATAATAAAGGAGAAAACAAATCAGGTTTTTATGATAAGCTCATCTAAGAGGGCATGAAACTTGGAGTCTGATCTTTTAACACTTTCCAACACAATATGAGCTCCTTCATAACAAAATTTCTAAAAATATTAACGGGGATTCCAAAGTATGCAAGCCTTTTCAAAAATAGAGTTGTTGGTGAAAAAATGAAGTTAAAAAAAGCTATTAAACCCAAAAGGGAGATTTATGGGAGCTTGCCCATATCTCAATATGATGGAACTTTTTGGAGATACATGAAAGCAAAAAATAATATAAAAAAGTTGTCCAAGAGGCAAGGTCTACATACTTTGAAGAGATTAATAAGAAACTTGGCATAAGAGAAGTGGAAAAAAGATATATATAAAATGGTAGTGTAAGAGAAAGGAAAGGAAGAGACTTGAGCCATGTAAAGTGCATCACAAAATAATGGTTGAGTGTTGGTTGATGAATGTCTATCCATCACATTTTTATTTGCATTTTTATAATTGTTTTTCATGTTTCTATTGCATTTCAAACAATATTTTTCCTCTTTAGCTTTCTAGTAGTTTATGCAATTTATTTGATATTTAGTACATTTTTTATTTTATTTGTAGATTTCTTATCATCACAAACCATCTCCTAGTATTGGAGTGTGGATCCTTTCTCTATTAGGCAATTCAAAACATTTATACATAATCCTAATTGGGTGAGTGGATCACCTAGTCGTTCGGTTGGGTCACCTTCTGAAAGAGTAAGAAGCAGCATTCTAAGGTAATAAATTGGATATATCCATCATTCAACTAGTTATCCCAGTTAAGTGGTTCTCCAATTTGAAGAAAATCACAATAAGTCTGATATTTCACCAACTGAATGATCGCGTCACAAGTCAACCAGTTGGGTGCCTACTCAAGTGACCAATTTTTAGGTCATTCGATCATCCACACAAGTCGATCAATTACAAACATATTTATACTATAGGTTTAATAGTGAACAAATTTATTCATCCACTGAGTCGATCGATTTGTTAATCTACACCATGCTCAGCAAAAAACCATTCAACCAACTCCTTCACTGACTTGATCGACTAGAAAGTATATCCTACACTAAAATGGTTGTATTCAAAGTTGGAATTGGTTCAAGTTCAGTTGGAAGCGTAATTCAATTTTCCACTCAAAAAAATTATATTTACTGACTACTTTTAGTCCATTGACTAGTAGTACGTTTGATAGTTTGGCCAATGCTAGAAATTGCAACAAACTGGCCACAGTCATTGGATTATTTTAGATCAACTTGAAACCATGGGACATCCTATAAATACACTCAAGAAACTTTCATGGAAGCCATACATAATATATTTATCTCATAAACAACCCTACTTGTCTCCAAGGAAGTTTGAAGACAAAAATAGACGGCTTGACATGGAGACATGTTCTGTTGGATACCGTGAATGGAGTCTAGAAACTATTGTTCAGGATACCTGACGAGACCACTAATCTTCTCATAGATGGTGTTATTTTCTCTATGAGCTTCTTCTTTTATTTCTCTTTTTGCGTCATGAATATGTTTAATGAGTAGATCATTTACTAGGGTGCATGAATTATCCCCATTGGCCGTATCTTGTACTCTCATGTTGAATTGCTATTTATCTAGATTTTTAGATGGATTATCGATTGGTTGGTTGTATGCTTTAAATATTAGCTACATATCTTGCATGATTATTATAATCCTATATGTATAGGCCATTTAAGATTAGAATGCCCATCAACATCATTGAATTCTAGATGAAATAAAAAAGGGAGTTCTCCAGGGTGAAAAATTAAGGATCCATAGGTAACAAGACCTCAAATCTATTGGGAAATCTGTCCTTGGGAATTCATACTCCAAAATGATATGGAAAAACTATGCCCCAATCTAAATATATATATGAATGAGTGATGTAACTTGAGAGAGTGGATACATAGATAGTGAAAGTGAATCCTATCATCCTCATATTTCTAACATATTATTAAAACATTAGCTTCTTCTTCTCTCTCTATATTTATCTTGAACATGACCAGAGAGTAGATCATTTACCGGGGTGCATAAATTATCCTTGTTGCCTATATCTTGTAGTATCATGTTGTAAATTTATATTCATATTCATGTATATATATATATATTATCAACTAATTGATTGCATGTTCTATAAATTAGCTACCTCACTTGCATGATTGGTAGAATCCTATACGTGGAGACCTTAAAACTACTACCACCTACAAAGGATGATGATATCAAGGACCAAAGGACAAACTACTTACATAAAATTTTTAATGGAGACACTATGCATAACGTAAGAGACTCATGTAACATGAATACAAGATATATAATTTGCACACAATGAGTTTCCTTAGAAAATGCTTTGAAAAGTTGAATTGAGAAAGGCATGTAGACTAGACATCATTCAAATTGATGTATGAAAGTTTATGGGGGGTGGAGGAGCTTTGTGGTTAACAAATTTCTTTATTAAGATTATAAAGACCAAGAAGATGACAAATAAGTGGAAAATAATACTATAGTCCTCATATAGATGAATAAAGGAGATGTTTAGGGCTGCAAAAATTATAGAGATATCAAGTTGATGGGCCACACGAGGAAGCTTTGGGAGAGAATTATTGAGCAAAGTTTACAATCTATAATGCATATATCATATAAGAAATTTGGCTTCATGCCTTGATCAACCATAGATGCTACTTTTTGATAAGGAGACTTATTTACAAGTATAGATAGAGAGCAAAAGAGATCTTTATTTGGTTTTACTAATTCAGAAAAAGGCTATGATCAAGTTAACATGAAAGTTTGTGGATGGTTTTGGAGAAAAAAGTTGTTCCAATCCAATCATTGACTTGGTTATAAACATGTTTGATATCTCAATTTCAACTATGAAGACTCCTGAAGGAGAGATGCTAACATTTCATATCATGGTTGGGGTACATAAAGGATTAAAACTTACCCCATACATATTTTGTTCTTGTTATGCATGAGTTGACATAGCATGTTCAAGTGGTATTCTTTGGTACATTTTAATATCTGATGATACTATTGTAACATCCTAGGATTTCAAGACTTGGATAACATGATCTTAAAAGGAATGATTGGACTACCCATATCACCAAGGTACACCTCCTTTTTCGGGAGCCCACCACTAAAGAACTCCATAGTTAAGCATGCTCAACTTGGAGTAGTACTAGGATGGGTGACCCGTCGGGAAGTTGATCCTGGCTTGCACGTGAGTGTGGACAAAGCGCCTTGTTAAGGCTAGTGGTGGTCTGTAAGCCCAGTCGTCATTCATGAAACTCCACTAGAGCCTAGGGCAGTGGGCCCGTGTGTTTACAAATGATATCAGAGCCATAACCCCTCAAGTAGGTGGGGCCCACATGGGCATGTGGCATGCCAGCCTTGAGCCGTGCGGTCCAGGCAAGTTGAAAAGGGCTATCTATGGTGATGTAGCCACCCTTGTGTTGGTATTCTGTGATCGGGAGTTGGGTGTTCATGGGCCATTCTGGGTCTGCACTAAAATGGGGTAATATTATGAGGCCATATAGTTGAGTCTTGATGAGGACATCAAGAGTCTAAGTGGGGGAGATTGTAACATCCCAGGAATTCATGCCTCAAATAACATGATCTTAAAAGGAATGATTGGACTATCCATATCACCAAGGTGCACCTCCTTTTTAGGAAGCCTGTTACATCCCGATCTCACAATTACCATTAATCATGAGATTAGGGCATAAATTGAGGATTTAATGTAATACAAAGATCACCCTTAAATTTATCTTCTTTTTCAAACTCTTTGTTTTCTCGCATTGAACCACATAAACTAACTTTACAAGGGAATCTAAACATTGATTTCTCTAATATGATCTCAACATTAAAAATGCATGTATGAACATTCATTATGTTTCTCATACCTTTAAGTACATAAGACTTGCTGATTCACATATATTGCTAAAGAGGAATAATGTTATACATCATCATTTATAACTCTCTCTTATTTCTTTACAAGGACCTAGAGTGACAGGGACTGACTAAACTTAACTATACTCAGACTTAACTCTTGTGGCAGATCTACTCTGATGCAATGACCTTCTTCAAGTCCATGTGATATCCCTGAAAATTGTGAGTAGAGGGGTGAGCCTACTCGCTCAGTGAATGAGTACTTCAAAGAAATAGTCTAAAGCACTGATATAATTACATATATACTTTTGAGAAACTGATATCAATTATAACAGCAGTAAGCTTTAAAGAGATTAATCATTGACAATAATAAATATGGCAGGACACTCTAGATATCAACAAGAGAAAATCAATATATGAGCATGCTTGATTAATTTCAAAGAGAACTAATAATTTAGAAAAATACAAAGAATAATTGCTGGGAAACTATACTCGAATCTTTCTTAGCCTTTCTTACTTATAAGAAACTCTTTAAACCTATATGAACATATTTTAGCTTATGCCCTGATCATATGTGCGACGATCGAATCGTGAAAACAAGATCAACGAATGTGGAAGCGATTAACTAGCAGCAGAATTATTAAAAATCATTAAAAATTAAAACTTTTCATAAAGAAACATGATAAGTTGTTTACAGACTAATCCATCATTACATCTCTGTAATATCACATCTCGAGTATTACAAACATCAACTACCTTGTTAGCTATACAAGGCAAGATACAAAAATCTCGAGGCATTAAGCCAAAAATCTCAGATCTATCTTTAAACATCTACTGACTCCTAGGACCTGAGAGTACAGAGATGACACATAGGACATACTATCTACAAGACTTGACAGACAATGTCTCCACCTGAGGATCACTACTGTTCCTGATGTTGCTGCTGTTGCTGCTGTTCACCCACTGAAGGGTTCCTTCGTCCTCAGCGTCTACCTAAAAAGTCAAATCCCACGGGGGTGAGACAATTGAATAATTGTCCCAACGAGAGTTATAACTCTCTGCCAGAAGTATTGTTATTGCAATTAAATGAAATAACATTGAATAATAGGATTATGAGCATTCAACAGCAGGTTTGATATTGTGTAAACTAAGTGAAGCAACCTTCTTTTAAGCAATCATCTCAATTATAACTTAATTGAATGACAAGACATATAACAATAAGGAATATGAAGAACATATATACTAGTTATTCAACTAGAACATTATAAACAATGTACCATCAATCATTGTTTCTCGTAGTTCAACCTAAGCAGTTATGCTACACGGCTGGTTATATTTTTCAAACATTGTTATGCCCTGAGGAGATGAGTTACACCTCTCATACTCCAACCGACCATTACGAAATCGCAATCGGTACCATACATAGGTCATCAGAAGAATCTGTATGCCTATGACCTCATCCTCCTCAGTCAGTATGAGGAACAACATGCAGGACATCTTGTGTCTCTGCCATAATAGCTTTCCAGGGTATTCTGGCAACTTCGCTATTAGAGTCACAATGGCGTTCTATACTCTCTTCGCCATCGAGGGATTTCTTGTTTATCTCACATCGATGCCACATTAACAACATCATCGGGAGATTAGTGATACATCATCCCGGCATAAACATATAATGAAGGATTGGGAGATTACAGGTACATCTCACATCAAATCCTACATTAGGATGTAAGGATATTCACATCCATAACCCCCACATACTCAAAAGTATGCTCTCCAGGAGTTCCCTTAGGAAAACCTGTTTCACCATCATTTAACTTCTGACAATGATGGATCTATGGTCAGGGCTCTACATGATATCATTAAACTTGATTATTTAAGTACATTATGGCATTCTTTTAGCATCAGACATGTTTTCAAACATAAACCAATAAGATAATTTCTATAAAGAAAGAGTACTACTTGTATCAAGTTCAATTCACATCCAGTTATCATTGGAATATCAATCCCTAACCATCTCATCATTATGATTCAGGAATATGGGTATTCAAACCCTTAAATCATCAAATACTTGTTACCAAGTAACATATTGATTTCTTGATGGCAATATAGACATTTCTCATGGCTCATATAGCCTATTGATCTCATATGTTACCTTTTACTAGGCAATATAGCATGTCATTACTTTCAAAACTCATAAAGTGCTTTTAATGAATATGACACCATAACCCTTACCTGGCTATGATCCCTTATGTATAAAAACTGCATGATTAGCACATTTGATAACATGCACATTTTGTCTATATAGGCATAGTACAAATTATTTCCTAATTCAATCATAGGATTTCATGCTTAAAAGCATAACCTAGAATTAGGGTTTACTGTTCACATCATCACATTACCCTAGACTAGGGTTTACTATTCACATTACATCATATTAACCTAGATTAGGGTTTACTGTTCACATCATCACACTACCCTAGATTAGGGTTTACTATTCACATTACATCATATTAACCTAGATTAGGGTTTACTGTTCACATTACATCATATTACCCTAGATTAGGGTTTACTATTCACATTACATCACATTACCCTAGATTAGGGTTTACTATTCACATTACATCACATTACCCTAGATTAGGGTTTACTATTCAAATTACTGTGAATTAATATCATACCATCATCATGTATGAGGATTACTTCCATTAATGCCCTCAATTTAGGTTAAGATTCATTAACCATCATAATTAGGGTTTCCATGATCTCACTATGAAGGATGATACCCTAATTAGATGTATTCATACATATTGGGAGCTTATTACTTGATTCTCATTCATATTAGGAGTCTTCTCTCTCCTCTTACTATTAGATGATGTTTACATCACTCTTGATTAGACTAAGTCAAATCAACCTTGACAACATAAGTTATGTCATCACCATTATGGTCATTAGGGTTTACTTGATCAAGGGGGTATTAGTCACACTATCCTATCAAGGGTACTTTTGTAATGTTCATCTTGGTCATAACATGCATTAATCCACTAATTACTTGGTCCCTTAATCACTTTAGGTATCTATAGAGTTTAGGTTAATCAACTACTAAACCATCTTGACCACTAAGGAATCAAACGTTCTTGACTTTTTTAGACCCCAAACGGTCTTGCACTTCAAACCCCCAAACGGTCTTGGATGGACCTTGAAACCGTTTGGTGGTGTTGACCGTTTGGTCCCTTTGACTTTTAAAATTGTTTGATAAAGTGCACACTCAAGACTGTTTGCCCAAGGTGGGGTGAAGACCGTTTGGTCTTGTTGACCGTTTGGTCTTGTTTGACTTTGAAACCGCATGGGCAATTTATCTTGAAACCGCATGAGCACCAAACGGTTTGGGATCGTTTGATCCCAAATGGTTTTGAGACCGTTTGGACTCAAACGGTCTTGAGACCATTTGGACCCAAATGGTCTTGAGACCATTTGGTCCAAATCTCAAAACCGCATGGACCAAAAAGTTACTCAACCATTCCAATTGAGTTAGGGTTTCCAATGTTGAACCCCTCAATCGTTCATGCACTTGTTAGCCACTTATCAATTGATTCAACTAGGTCAACCCTCAACTGATTTGACCCTCAATTGACCCTCAATTGATCACCAATTAGGGCTTGGATCAATTGAATTAGGGTTTGGAATCGATCTTCCTTCAACATGTATCAACATGAGTCTAATTGATGTTGAACCCATTGAACCATCATTCAATTTGGTCATGACCTGACCCCAAACGGTCCTGGGATCGTTTGGATGATCTCCAAATGGTCTTGATACCATTTTCTCAAGTCAACACCAAAAACTAACTCAACCTATTAAGGTTTAGCTCATTGATTTGATCATTAGGTCACTAATCGATTATACTTCAACTTGTTGCCTTTCAATCTTCAACCATTTAACCATGGTCAACCCTAGACCTCCAAACGGTCTTGGGTGACCCCCAAACGGTCTTGGGATCGTTTGGATATCCTCCAAAGGGTCTTGAGACCGTTTGCCCATTATTTCATCAAAAACCGAGTCATTCTCTTAAGGGTTGAACCCTAGATTTGGTCACAAAATCAGCACTTAATTGTTTAACAATTTGATATCATTGGACCCTCAATTGGTCAAACCCACTTAACCCTAGACCTCCAAATGGTCTTGGGTGATCACCAAACGGTCTTGAGACCATTTGGGTGATCCCCAAACGGTTTTGAAACTGTTTGGGTCACTCAACCCAAACTTCCACATGATTGCATTATTGAAATCAGCAATAGACCCGATTAGGGTTTAGGTGATTAATGTACCTTCAATTGGTGATTCTCTTGGAATTACTTAATGATTTTTGGTGGGTGATTAGTCCATAATGTTTACAACAGACCTCCAATCAGTCAATGCATGGTCAACGCACCCAAACGGTCTTGGACCATTTGCTTTCATGCGGTTTGGTTGAAACCGTTTGCATTCAAACGGTTTGAAACCGTTTGCTCCCAAACGGTTTGGGAAACCGTTTGTGCAAGAGGTGGAAGACCGTTTGCTAAAGAAAGATTAGGATAAACTTTGGAAATAACGTCATCATCTTCTACCTCAAGAACAGGGGATGTTCTTCACAGAATTGCTAGCAAGAACACTTAAAAGTGTTTAAAGAAGAAGAATAAGCAACGATTCTAGGAGAAGAAGATGCATTAACAAAACTTAAGGGTTTAGAGTTATAAAACCCGCCTCTAGGACTGATCCAGAGCTCCAAGATTCGTATCTTTAATGGTGAATGAAGCTCCAAAGGTTTCCCAAGGTCCGTTCTTCAAGATTTGGATGGAGAAGATGGCTAGAAGGAAGAGTTGTGTAAGGAAAACTAACAAACCAACCTTGCATCAGGGTTTCCTCCAAGAATTCGAGCTAGATGATGATCAAAGCTTACCCAAACCAGCTTGGTCGTCCTCCTCTGCTCCTGAGCTTCTCCTTAGTCGGCCAAATCAAGAAAATGAGAAATGAAACTAAGGGAAACGTTCCCTTGCTTTGAGAAAAATGTGCTTATATATTTTTGGGCATTATCAAGACAAAGAAAAGGTAGTTATTTCTTTTTATTTCTTAAACATATCCCCAAAGTCCTTCTCCACTTCTTGGCCACGTTTCTTCCTACTTTCCACATGCAAAACCTCTCTCTCATGCAAGGTTAAAGGAAAAGAAACCAAACACCTTACTAAGTTACATATATAAAAGGGTCATTTGCTTAAAACTTGGTTATTTAGATATTAAGGTTATCTGTCTTACTTAATCATTCAAATGAGGCGCCCTCCTCATATTCTTTGCTCTACTTGATTCCAAGAGTCATGAAAGATACTCTAGAGGGTATATTTTACATGTTGCTCCCTATTTTGGGTAAATTATACTTTACACCAAAACTAGGTTTTAAAGCACAAGGATTACTCTACAAGCTATATCTTGGTGCCCAAGATTGTGGAATCCATTCCACCATATCATATGCATTCTTATGATGTCTCAACATCATAGGAACATCTTAACACGTGCAATTTGCAAGTTACCCCCTCTAATTGGGTAATTTGCACATTGGTCCAAAATTAACAAAACAAAATTACAACATTATTCAAAAAGGACTAAAATGAAAATATATGTTCCTCAGAAGCTTTAATTACATTACACAAAATAACCACAAGTATCTAATTACATAATTAAGCAAAACACCTAGGGTTAGTTCATAACCCAGGTCAGGGATGTTACAAATTATCCACCCCTTACAAGGATTTTGTCCCCGAAATCAACAAAACATTTTAAGAGAAAAGAGTAGGGTATTTCCTTCTCATCTCTTCCTCTAGTTCCCATGTGGCTTCTTCAACACCATGATGATTCCAGAGGACTTTCACAAGACTTATGTCTTTCTTTTTAAGCTTTTTAATTCTTTTATCAAGGATTGACATAGGTCCTTCCTCATAAGACACATCATCATTCAGTTCTACTTCCATAGGTTGCAGAACTGATTCTGTATCAGGGTGACATTTCCTCAACATGGAAATGTGGAACACAGGGTGTAACTTTTGTAGTTCTAGTGGTAACTCTAGCTTATAGGCTACCTTCCCAATCCGTTCAATGATTGGATAAGGCCCCATAAACCTAGGAGCTAACTTTTCCTTTCCTTCCAAATCTCAGAACTCCTTTCCAAGGTGAGACTTTGAGGTACACTCTGTCTCCAACCTGGAATACTAAAGGTCTACGACACTTATCAGCATATGATTTCTGCCTATCCTGTGCAGTCTTTATCTGTTGTTGTATTACTTTAATCTTCTTTGTAGTCTGCTACACAAGATCAGGACCTAATAGTTGGTATTCACCAGTTTCATACCAACATAAGGGTGATCTACAACATCTACCATACAAAGCTTCATAAGGTGCCATGTCAATGCTATGTTGATAGCTTTTAGTGTAGGCAAACTCTATCAAGCTTAGGTGCAGATCCCAACTTCCTGTAAATCGAAGAACACATGCTCTAAGCAAGTCTTCCAAGGTCTATATAGTCCTTTCTGACTGTCCATCAGTCTGAGGATGAAAGGCCGTACTAAACCTTAACTGTGTGCCTAAGGCTTTATGGAGTCGCTCCCAAAAATGACTCGTAAAATGGGGACCTCTGTCAAAAACAATGGTAACTGGGACTCCATGCAGTCGTACTATCTCATCTACATACAACTGTGCCAGCTTCTCAGCAGAATAGGTTGTTCTGATAGGCAAGAAATGTGCTGTCTTTGTCAACCTATCATGTAACATCTCTGACCTGGGTTATGAATTAACCCTAGGTGTTTTGCCTAATATATGTAATTAAATCCTTGTGATTATCTTTTGGCATGTAACTAAGTTCCTAAGGAACATACATTTTCATTTCTGTCCTTTTTAAACAATGATTGTAGTATTGTTTGGTAATACAGGGACCTATGTGCAAATTACCCAATTAGAGGGGTTAACTTGCAAATTACACAGGTTAAGATGTTACTCTAATAAAGAGACATCATATGAAGGAATATGATGAGGTATGATGGATTTACCAAGTTTGGGCACCAAGGTGCAGCTTGTGGAGCAATCCTTGTGCTTAAACCCTAATTTTGGTGTAAAGTGCAATTTACCCAAAATGTGGGGTGCAACTTGTGCTATACACTTTCTAGAATATCTTTTATGACTCTTGACATCATTTAGAGAAGAAATGATGAGAGGGGCGCTTCTATTAAATAATTGGATAAGAAGGATGACCTTTGTAGTGAAAACACCTAGTATGAGTAAGAAGACCCTTCATATATGTACCTTAGTATGCATGTTGGTTTTATCTACCCTTAGATCTTGAGTTTTGATGAGCTTTGCAAAATATTATCATGCTTGGACGTGCCTTAGAAAGAAGAAGGGACTTAGATGAGAAATCTATGTTTTAGAGGTCCTTATGGTGGAAAATAACCTAAAGTATATAAGCCTAGTTCCTTGTAAAAACAACCAAACGTATTCCCTTCACTTCCTCACTTCTCATCTTTCTCAACCGACCAAGGCAAAGCTCTGGAGCTCAGGGAAACGACCAACCTGTTCTAAGGTAAGAAAGCACCATCTTCTAGCTTGAATTCATGGGGGAAATCCTTGTATAAGGTTGGTTTCATGGTTAATTCACTTAGCTTTCTCTTCCTAGCCGATCCTTCCCAACCTTTCTTGAAGAAACAACCTTGGATGACCTGTGGAGCTCAAGCCACCATTAAAGTTTCGAAGCTTGGAAGCTTGGAGCTCTAGGAACAACGTTTGAGGCGGGTTTTATAACTCTACACCTTGCTTTGTTATGCATACTTTTATTCTTGCAAATAATAGTTAGTTCTTCTTCTTCCCCATCTTTCTTTGCACTCTTGCAAGCTTTTTCGTGAAGAACAGACCTTGGTTTCAAGGTTGAAGATGAAGGGCATTAATACCTATGTTGGTCCTTATCCAACTTTATCAAACGGGTTCACACTCGTTTCACCTCAAATGGGTTCACACTCATTTCACCTCAAATGGGTTCAACTCGTTTCATCTTAAATGGGTTCGCACCCGTTTCACCTCAAATGGGTTCACACTCGTTTCATCTTAAATGGGTTCACACTCATTTCATCTTAAATGGGTTCACACCCATTTCACCTCAAATGGCTTCACACTCGTTTCATCTTAAATGGGTTCACACCCGTTTCACCTCAAATGGGTTCACACTCGTTTCATCTTAAATGGGTTCACACCCGTTTCACCTCAAATGGGTTCACACTCGTTTCATCTTAAATGGGTTCACACCCGTTTCACCTCAAATGGGTTACACTCGTTTAAGCCCAAATGGGTCCACACTCGTTTAAGCTCAAACAGGTCCATACTCGTTTAAGCTCAAATGGGTCCACACTCGTTTAAGCTCAAGTGGGTCCATACTCGTTTAAGCTTAAATGGGTTCAATTAAAGGATACCTTGTTTTATGTAAACCCTAATGACATGATAGTGGTGATTTGGTTTATGTTAATCAATAAGGACTTAATCCAACTCTATCTAAAGTGATGTAATCACCATTCATTAGGAAGGAGAGAGAGAAAGTACCATTTATGGTTAAAACTCAAATAAAGTACCTTCAATGTATATGAATATGCAGGATTAGGGTATGATCCACTTATGAGAGATCATGAAAACCCTAATTAAGATAATTTATGAGTCTTAACCTAATTTGAAAGCATCAATAATGATGATGTTTCTCATTCATGATGATGCTATGAGAAGTGAATAGTAAACCCTAATTCTAGGGTAATCATGAGTAATGTGAATAGTAAACCCTAATTCTAGGGTAATCATGAGTAATGTGAATAGTAAACCCTAATTCTAGGGTAATCATGAGTAATGTGAATAGTAAACCCTAATTCTAGGGTAATCATGAGTAATGTGAATAGTAAACCCTAATTCTTGGGTAATCATGAGTAAATGTGAATAGTAAACCCTAGTTCATAGTAATATGTTGAAATGAACAATAAACCCTAAACTCATGTTATTCCTTTAAGCATGAATTGTATGATCAAGATATGAGATGAGGAATCATTATTCCTAATCATAATAAAAGGGTTGAATGACCCTAAATGATGTAAACAAGGGAATCTTACCCTTTGTAAGGACACATAAGTATACCCTTTGAATTGAAGGATTAATTCTGTCTTATTGACTGCTGGTCTGACTATGAATTGTTGATTATTATCAATTGATTTAATCATGCAGGTTCTTATAAGAAAATAATCATATCCAGGTAAGGATCATGACATCATATTCATTGAAAGCATGTCAATAGCTTATGAACAGAAATAATTATGTTACCTAGATGCAAGTGGTATCATATGAAACTGATATGCCTTAAGGACCATGAATGACATCAAGGTCATGCTAATAGATGACTTGATGCTGACATGTCATTTGATAGCAAGTGTTATGATGATATAAGGGTATGAACACCTATGTTCCTGAATTATAGTGATAAGATGATTAAGGATTGATATCCATCTGATAACTGATATGAGTAATACCTGTTACATTTAGTATTCTTCTATTATAGCAATGTCTAGTACTTGAATGTTTGGAAACATGTATGATGATAAAAGAATACTGAAATGTACCTAATAACCAAGTTTAATCATATCATGTAGAGCCCTGATCATAGATCCATCATTTTCAGAGTTTAAATGATGGTGAAACAGGTTTTCCTAAGGGAACTCCTGGATCACATACTTTAGAGTATGTGGGGGAATATGGATGTGTATATCCTTACATCCTAGTGTAGGAGTTGATGTGGATGTATCTTAATCCATCAACCCTTCACTATATGTTTATACGGGGATGATGTAACACTATTCTTCTAAGGGAATCTTTTATACCGCATCGATGAGAGATAAACATGAAATCTTTCGATAGCGAAGAGAGTGCAGAATGCCACTGTGACTCTAATAGCGAAGTACCAGAATACCCTGGTGAGCTATATTAGCAGGGACACTAGATGTCCTGCATGTTTATCCTCATTCTGACTGAGGTAGTTGAAGGTCATGAGAATCCGGCTCTTTCGATGACCTAGTATGATACCGATGTGACTTACTAGTGATCGGTTGGAGCATGAGCAGTATACCTCATCTCCGCAGGGCATAATGATGTTTGTAAAACATAATCAACCGCGTAGCATAACTGCTTAGGTTGAACTACGAGGAACATTGATTGATATTACATTGCTTGCTTTTAATATCCTGTTCAAGTATTAGTATACATGTTCTTCATATTCCTTAAATAAAGATGAGTATTTGTTATCAAGCCTGCTGTGAGTAACCTAAGTTACCTGCTCATGATATTCCTTTGATTGCTTTTAACAAAGTTTATGGCAGAGAGTTATAACTCTCGCTGGGACAATTATTTAAAATTGTCTCACCCCGTATATTTCTACCTTTAGGTGGACGTCGAGGTCGAAGGAACCGATCTGTAGGTGGACAGCAGCAACAGCAGCAAATTCAGGAGCAGCAGTGACTTCAGGTGGAAACACTGTGCTGTATAGTCTTATAGTCAGAATAGTCTTATGTCGTCTCTGTACACTCAGGTCCTAGGAGTTTGTTGATATGAGAATTTTGAAATCTTAAGATTTTGTATCATGACGTATATAATCACTCGAGAAGTGATTTATCAGAGATGTAAACAGTTCATCTTACTTTTATAAAAGGAGTTTCAGGTTTTTGAGATCTCGTTTTCGAAAAGTTTTAATTTCTCGTGATTTTCGTATTCCGCTGTTAATCGAATCGCTTCCGCTATGTTTATCTTGTGTTTTGGAGATCAGAGCCCACATATCAACTATTACCCATATGGAATCATGTCCTTTGGCTGTCCTAGGTAGACCAACCACAAAGTCTATGGTTACATGATCCCACTTCCATTGTGGTATGGGTAAAGGTTGCATTGTTCCTGCAGGCTTCTGGTGTTCAGCTTTAACTTGCTGACATACAAGACACCGCATAACGAATTCAGCAACATCCTTCTTCAAACCATGCCACCAATACATATCTTTTAAGTTTCGATACATCTTGGTGCTTCCTGGATGCATAGCATACATTGAAGAATGAGCTTCTTCCAGGACTAACTTTCTCAAGTTATCCACATCAGGCACTATCATCCTACCATGATAACAGGCTACTTGATCATCTGAGTCATGGAAACCTTCTCATTTCTCATTACCATACTCCGATCTGATCTGTTGAACTGCATCATCAACTTGTTGTGCCTCCTTAATCTGCTCTCTCAGAGTAGGTTTTATATGCATCTCAACCAACAACCCAGCTAACAATGATACTCTTAACTGTACATTGTCTTGCCTTAAGGAGATAAGCATATCTCTCCTAGAGCATACCAAAGAATTCAGTTGTGCTCTATCTAGGGCTGGTGTTGCTGATTTCCTACTCAAAGCATCATCAACCACATTGGCCTTCCCTAGATGATAATCAATTATACAATCATAGTCCTTGATCAACTCCATCCAGAGGTGTTGCCTCATGTTAAGCTCATGCTGAGAAAAGATATACTTAAGGTTCTTATGATCCATGAAAATCTAGAATGTTTCTCCATAAAGATAATGTCTCCAGATCTTCAAGGCATGAACCACAGCAGCTAGCTCTAGATCGTGTGTCAGATAATTCTCCTCGTGTTTCTTAAGCTGTCGGGAAGCAAAAGAAATCACTTGTTTATCCTACACCAACACACATCCTAGTCCATTCTTAGAGGCATCACAGAAAACTATATATCCTTTCCCTTGTTCAGGTAACACAAGCACATGTACACTTGTCAACCTCTCCTTTAACAACTGGAAAGATTGTTGACACTTGTCACTCCAGGTAAAAAGAACACCCTTTCTTGTCAACTTAGTCAAGAGTAAGGCTATAGAACTAAAGTTCTTAATGAACCTATGGTAATAGCCTGCCAACCCTAAGAAACTACGAATTTCTGTCTGTGTCTTCGGCTGCTCCCATTGCAGGACAGATTCTACCTTTTTAGGGTCAATACGAATACCTGAAGCAGATATTACGTGTCCAAGGAAAGATACTTCTGGTAACCAGAACTCACACTTGCTAAATTTAGCATATAGCTTATGCTCCCTTAGCAAAGTTAGAGCCTGACAAAGATGCTGCTCATGCTGTTGAGCATCTCTACTATAGATCAGGATGTCATCTATAGAGACAACAACACTCTGATCGAGAAAAGGTCGGAAGATTCTATTCATGAGTTCCATAAATGCAGCTGGTGCATTAGTTATTCCAAACGACATAACTGTGAACTCGTAGTGACCATACCTTGTCCTAAAGGCAGACTTTGGTATGTCACTATCCTTAATACGCAGCTGGTGATATCCCGACCTCAAATCTATTTTTGAGAAGACGGTTGCGCCACGCAACTGGTCAAAGAGATCATCAATCCTTGGTAGAGGATACTTGTTCTTTATTGTTACTTTATTTAATTGTCTATAATAAATGCATAACCGCATTGACCCGTCTTTCTTTTTAACAAAGAGGACCGGAGCACCCCAGGGTGTGAAGTACTCGGTCGGATAAAACCCTTCTCAAGCAACTCCTACAGTTGTTTCTTGAGTTCTGCCATCTCAGCAGGCGCCATCCTATATGGTGTTTGTGCTATAGGTTGTGTGTCAGGGATTAGATTGACCTCAAAATCAATCTCTCGAGGCGATGGTACACCTGGAAGTTCTTCAGGAAATACATCTTCAAATTCCCTGACTACAGGAACTTCAGCAGGGTTAGGACTATCCATGGTAGTATCTACCACATGGGCCAAGAATGCATAACATCCTTGCCTCATTAGCTTCTTAGCAACCATAGCTGGCACAAGACAGGTGGGTAGAATCTTTCTCTCTCCTTGAAAGATCATGTATCACTATCATCAGCAAACACAGCTTGCTTGGACTCACAATCCAAGACAACCTTATACCTTTCTAAGGTATCCATCCCTAGGATTACATTGAATCCATGCATCTCAAGTGGTATAAGATCCACTTGAATGCGATGCTAAGAAAAGAAGAGGGTGCAGGGAGAACATACCTCCTGCAACACAGCAGACCCCCTTAACGGAGTTTCTAGCAACAAACTATCTGCTCTATGACTTATAGTCAAGTTTTAGTCAAGAATCACTCATCGAGTGATAAATGAGTGTGTAGCACCCGGATCAATTAAAATAGATACAACGCAAGATGTAGACATATCAGAATATAACAATTCCATCTGACCTGCCACAACCCGAGGGTTGATCACTGCATTAGGTGGATTCATCGCATAAAACCTTGTTGTTGCCTGTGGTTGATTCGGTGCTCGTTGACTAGGTGCCGATGATCCAGCTTGGGACACTTGTCCACGTCCTCTAGCACCTCCTGGAAACTATCTCCTTTGAGATCCTTGTTGACTCTGCCTTTGAGGTTGGGTTACACTCACTTCTCTGGCTCTGCAATCTTTCATCAGATGTCCCATCTTCCCACATATATAACAACTTCTATTCAGTTGTTGTGGTCTGGGTGGTCCTGTAACCGACATAGATGCTGAACTGCGAGCTTCTTCTAGTGGTAAGCTTCATCCTCTACCCCTATTTGACGTCCACTGCGTCTGGGTACTGAATATAGATGGTGGTGTAGGCACAGAAAACATAGGTTTCTTGAAACCTTTAGATGAAGATCCTTGAAATTGGGGATACATCCTCTTATTATGGGTTTGTCTGTTCTCTGCTACAAACCTTTCTATCCTTTTGACAGACTCCACAAAGGTAGCAAACCTTTCTCTCTTCTCTAGGGCAGACACAGGAGTAGTCAACTCAGCGTTTAACCCTTTCTCAAAATGCCTAATCCTTTCTTCATCTGTAGTCACCATATGCGGGCAGAACCACAAAAGCTCCATGCACTTAGCCTTGTACTCACTAATGTTCATTGGACCTTTGTCTTAACCTCTCAAACTGAGATATTTTCTCATCCAGAAACGTCTTAGGAAAGTATCTGTTGATAAATTCCCATCGAAAGACTTCCCATTCAACCTCTACACCTGGCCTTTTCTGTTCTTCCATGGTCCACCAATGACCAACACTCCCCTTGAGAAGATATACAACATGTCTAACCTTCTCGGCTTCTGGGATGTTCAGGATTCTAAAGGCCTTCTCTAGTTCAGTTAACCATAAGTCAGCATCTGCTGGGTCAGCTGTTCCAACATACTCCGTGGCTCCAACTTGGCGAAGTCATTCAAATGTCTTGCCGGTTCCTTGTCCTTCAGGATGGGTAGGTGCCCTAGGTGCAGGTATAGGCATCCTATCAGTCATGTGTGTCATGGAAGTCATAAACTGCCCAAACATGGCTTGGACGGCTGGGTTCCCCATATCAGTTGGATTGGAATGGGTTCAAATCTCGAGTATTACAAACATCAACTACCTTGTTAGCTATACAAGGCAAGATACACAAATCTCGAGGCATTAAGCCAAAAATCTCATATCTATCTTTAAACATCTACTGACTCCTAGGACCTGAGAGTACAGAGACGACACATAAGACATACTATCTACAAGACTTGACAGACAGTGTCTCCACCTGAGGATCACTACTGTCCTTGATGTTGCTGCTGCTGCTGCTGCTGTTCAGCCACTTATGGGTTCCTTCGTCCTCGACGTCTACCTAAAGAGTCAAATCCCATGAGGGTGAGACAATTGAATAATTGTCCTAGTGAGAGTTATAACTCTCTGCTAGAAGTATTGTTATTGCAATTAAATGAAATAACATTGAATAATAGGATTATAAGCATTCAACAGTAGGTTTAATATTGTGTAAACTAAGTGAAGCAACCTTCTTTTAAGTAATCATCTCAATTATAACTTAATTGAATGACAAGACATATAACAATAAGGAATATGAAGAACATATATACTAGTTATTCAACTAAAACATTATAAACAATGTATCATCAATCATTATTTCTCGTAGTTCAACCTAAGCAGTTGTGCTACACGGCTGATTATATTTTTCAAACATTGTTATGCCCTGAGGAGATGATTTACACCTCTCATACTCCAACCGACCATTACGAAATCACAATCGGTACCATACATAGGTCATCAGAAGAGCCAGATTTCTATGACCTCATCCTCCTCAATCAGTATGAGGAACAACATGCAAGACATCTTGTGTCTCTGCCAAAATAGCTTTCCAGGGTATTCTGGCAACTTCTCTATTAGAGTCACAGTGGCGTTCTGTACTCTCTTCGCCATCGAGGGATTTCTTGTTTATCTCACATCGATGCCGCATTAACAACATCATCGGGAGATTAGTGATACATCATCCCGGCATAAACATATAATGAAGGATTGGGAGATTACAGGTACATCTCACATCAAATCCTACATTAGGACGTAAGGATATTCACGTCCATAACCCCCACATACTCAAAAGTATGATCTCCAGGAGTTCCCTTAGGAAAACCTGTTTCACCATCATTTAACTTCTGACAATGATGGATCTATGGTCAGGGCTCTACATGATATCATTAAACTTGATTATTTAAGTACATTATGGCATTCTTTTAGCATCAGGCATGTTTTCAAACATAAACCAATAAGATAATTGATATAAAGAAAGAGTACTACTTGTATCAAGTTCAATTCACATCCAGTTATCATTGGAATATCAATCCCTAACCATCTCATCATTATGATTCAGGAATATGGGTATTCAAACCCTTAAATCATCAAATACTTGTTACCAAGTAACATATTGATGTTGTGATGGCAATATAGACATTTCTCATGGCTCATATAGCCTATTGATCTCATATGTTACCTTTTACTAGGCAATATAGCATGTCATTACTTTCAAAACACATAAAGTGCTTTTAATGAATATGACATCATAACCCGTACCTGGCTATGATCACTTCTGTATAAAAACCTGCATGATTATCACATTTGATAACATGCACATTTTGTCTATATAGGCACAATACAAACTATTTCCTAATTCAATCATAGGATTTCATGCTTAAAAGCATAACCTAGAATTAGGGTTTACTGTTCACATCATCACATTACCCTAGATTAGGGTTTACTATTCACATTACATCACATTAACCTAGATTAGGGTTTACTATTCACATTACATCATGTTACCCTAGATTAGGGTTTACTATTCACATTACATCACATTACCCTAGATTAGGGTTTACTATTCACATTACATCACATTACCCTAGATTAGGGTTTACTATTCACATTACTGTGAATTAAGATCATACCATCATCATGTATGAGGATTACTTCCATTAATGCCCTCAATTTAGGTTAAGATTCATTAACCATCATAATTAGGGTTTCCATGATCTCACTATGAAGGATCATACCCTAATTAGATGTATTCATACATATTGGGAGCTTATTACTTGATTCTCATTCATATTAGGAGTCTTCTCTCTCCTCTTACTATTAGATGATGTTTACATCACTCTTGATTAGACTAAGTCAAATCAACCTTGACAACATAAGTTATGTCATCACCATTATGGTCATTAGGGTTTACTTGATCAAGGGGGTATTAGTCACACTATCCCATCAGGGTACTTTTGTAATGTTCACCCTTGGTCATAACATGCATTAATCCACTAATTACTTGGTCCCTTAATCACTTTAGGTATCTATAGGGTTTAGGTTAATCAACTACTAAACCATCTTGACCACTAAGGCATCAAACGTTCTTGACCTTTTTAGACCCCAAACGGTCTTGCACTTCAAACCCCCAAACGGTCTTGGATGGACCTTGAAACCGTTTGGTGGTGTTGACCGTTTGGTCCCTTTGACTTTTAAAACTGTTTGATAAAGTGCACACTCAAGACCGTTTGCCCAAGGTGGGGTGAAGACCGTTTGGTCTTATTGACCGTTTGGTCAAGTCTGACTTTGAAACCGCATGGGCAATTGATCTTGAAACCACATGAGCACCAAACGGTTTGGTATCGTTTGATCCCAAACAGTCTTGAGACCGTTTGGTCCAAACCGTCTCAAAACTGCATGGACCAAAAAGTGACTCAACCATTCCAATTGAGTTAGGGTTTCCAATGTTGAACCCCTCAATTGTTCATGCACTTGTTAGCCACTTATCAATTGAGTCAATTAGGTCAACCCTCAACTGATTTGACCCTCAATTGATCACCAATTAGGGCTTGGATCAATTGAATTAGGGTTTGGAATCAATCTTCCTTCAACATGTATCAACATGAGTTTAATTGATGTTGAACCCATTAAACCATCATTCAATTTGGTCATGACCTGACCCCAAACTGTCTTGGGATCGTTTGGATGACCTCCAAACATTCTTGAGACCGTTTTCTCAAGTCAACACCAAAAACTAACTCAACCTATTAAGGTGTATCTCATTGATTTGATCATTAGGCCACTAATCAATTATACTTCAACTTGTTGCCTTTCAATCTTCAACCATTTAACCATGGTCAACCCTAGACCTCCAAACGGTCTTGGGTGACCCCCAAACGGTCTTGGGATCGTTTGGATATCCTCCAAACGGTCTTGAGACCGTTTTCCCATTATTTCATAAAAAACTGAGTCATTCTCTTAAGGGTTGAACCCTAGATTTGGTCACAAAATCAGCACTTAATTGTTTAACAATTTGATATCATTGGACCCTCAATTGGTCAACCCCACTTAACCCTAGACCTCCAAACGGTCTTGGGTGATCACCAAAAGGTCTTGATACCGTTTGGGTGATCCCCAAACGGTTTTGAAACCGTTTGGGTCACTCAACCCAAACTTCAACATGATTGCAATATTGAAATCAGCAATAGACCCGATTAGGGTTTATGCGATTAATGTACCTTCAATTGGTGATTCTCTTGGAATTACTTAATGTTTTTGGTGGGTGATTAGTCCATAATGTTTACAACAGACCTCCAAATGGTCAACGCATTGTCAACGTACCCAAATGGTCTTGGACCGTTTGCTTTCATGCGGTTTGGTTGAAACCGTTTGCATTCAAACGGTTTGAAACCGTTTGCTCCCAAACGATTTGGGAAACCGTTTGTGCAAGAGGTGGAAGACCATTTGCTAAAGCAAGATTAGGATAAATTTTGTAAATAACATCATCATCTTCTACCTCAAGAACAGGGGCTGTTCTTCACGGAATTTCTAGCAAGAACACTTAAAAGTGTTTAAAGAAGAAGAATAAGCAACGATTCTAGGAGAAGAAGATGCATTAACAAAAATTAAGGGTTTAGAGTTAAAAAACCCACCTCTAGTTTTGATCCAGAGCTCCAAGCTTCGTATCTTTAATGGTGGATGAAGCTCCAAAGGTTGCCCAAGGTCCGTTCTTCAAGATTTGGATGGAGAAGATGGCTAGAAGGAAGAGTTGTGTAAGGAAAACTAACAAGCCAACCTTGCATCAGGGTTTCCTCCAAGAATTCGAGCTAGATGATGATCAAAGCTTACCCAAACCAGCTTGGTCATCCTCCTCTGCTCCTGAGCTTCTCCTTAGTCAGCCAAAGCAAGAAGATGAGAAATGAAACTAAGGGAAACGTTCCCTTGCTTTGAGAAAAAGGTGCTTATATATTTTTGGGCATTATCAAGACAAAGAAAAGGTAGTTATTTCTTTTTATTTCTTAAACATATCCCCAAAGTCCTTCTCCACTTCTTGGCCACGTTTCTTCCTCCTTTCCACATGAAAAAACTCTCTCTTATCCAAGGTTAAAGGAAAAGAAACCAAACACCTTACTAAGTTACATATATAAAAGGGTCATTTGCTTAAAACTTGGTTATTTAGATATTAAGGTTATCTTTCTTACTTAATCATTCAAATGAGGCGCCCTCCTCATATTATTTGCTCTACTTGATGCCAAGAGTCATGAAAGATACTCTAGAGGGTATATTTTACATGTTGCACCCTGTTTTGGGTAAATTATACTTTACACCAAAACTAGGTTTTAAAGCACAAGGATTACTCTACAAGCTATATCTTGGTTCCCAAGATTGTGGAATCCATTCCACCATATCATATGCATTCTTATGATGTCTCAACATCATAGGAACATCTTAACATGTGAAATTTGCAAGTTAACCCCTCTAATTGGGTAATTTGCACATTGGTCCAAAATTAACAAAACAAAATTACAACATTGTTCAAAAAGGACTAAAATGGAAATATATGTTCCTCAGAAGCTTTAATTACATTACACAAAATAACCACAAGTATGTAATTACATAATTAAGCAAAACACCTAGGGTTAGTTCATAACCCAGGTCAGGGATGTTACAAATTATCCACCCCTTACAAGGATTTCGTCCCAGAAATCAACAAAACATTTTAAGAGGAAAGAGCAGGGTATTTCCTTCTCATCTCTTCCTCTAGTTCCCATGTGGCTTCTTCAACACCACGATGATTCCAGAGAACTTTCACAAGACTTATGTCTTTCTTTTTTAGCTTTTTAATTCTTTTTTCAAGGATTGACATAGGTCCTTCCTCATAAGACACATCATCATTCAGTTCTACTTCCATAGGTTGCAGAACTGATTCTGTATCAGGGTGACATTTCCTCAACATGGAAATGTGGAACACATGGTGTAACTTTTGTAGTTCTAGTGGTAACTCTAGCTTATAGGCTACCTTCCCAATCTGTTCAATGATTGGATAAGGCCCCATAAACCTAGGAGCTAACTTTCCTTTCCTTCCAAATCTCAGAACTCCTTTCCAAGGTGAGACTTTGAGGTACACTCTATCTCCAACCTGGAATTCTAAAGGTCTACGACGCTTATCAACATATGATTTCTGCCTATCCTGTGCAATCTTTATCTGTTGTTGTATTACTTTAATCTTCTCTGTAGTCTGCTGCACAAGATCAGGATCTAACAGTTGGTATTCACCAGTTTCATACCAACATAAGGGTGATCTACAACATCTACCATACAAAGCTTCATAAGGTGCCATGTCAATGCTATGTTGATAGCTGTTATTGTAGGCAAACTCTATCAAGCTTAGGTGCAGATCCCAACTTCCTGTAAACTGAAGAACACATACTCTAAGCAAGTCTTCCAAGGTCTGTATAGTCCTTTCTGACTGTCCATCAGTCTGAAGATGAAAGGCCGTACTAAACCTTAACTGTGTGCCTAAAGCTTTATGGAGTCGTTCCCAAAATGACTCGTAAACTGGGGACCTCTGTCAGAAACAATGGTAACTGGGACTCCATGCAGTCGTACTATCTCATCTACATACAACTGTGCCAGCTTCTCTGCAGAATAGGTTGTTTTGATAGGCAAGAAATGTGTTGTCTTTGTCAACCTATCAACTATTACCCATATGGAATCATGTCCTTTGGCTGTCCTAGGTAGACCAACCACAAAGTCCATGGTTACATGATCCCACTTCCATTGTGGTATGGGTAAAGGTTGCATTGTTCCTACAGGCTTCTGGTGTTCAACTCTAACTTGCTGACATACAGGACGCCGCATAACGAATTCAACAACATCCTTCTTCAAACCAGGCCACCAATACATATCTTTTAAGTTTCGATACATCTTGGTGCTTCCTAGATGCATAGCATACATTGAAGAATGAGCTTCTTCCAGGACTAACTTTCTCAAGTTATCCACATCAGGAACTATCATCCTACCATGATAACATGCTACTTGATCATCTGAGTAATGGAAACCTTCTCATTTCTCATTACCATACTCCGATCTGATCTGTTGAACTGCAACATCAACTTGCTGTGCCTCCTTAATCTACTCTCTCAGAGTAGGTTTTATATGCATCTCAACCAACAACCCGGCTAACAATGATACTCTTAACTGTACATTGTCTTTCCTTAAGGAGATAAGCATATCTCTCCTAGAGCATACCAAAGAATTCAGTTGTGCTCTATCTAGGGCTGGTGTTGCTGCTTTCCTAGTCAAAGCATCAGCAACCACATTGGCCTTCCCTGAATGATAATCAATTGTACAATCGTAGTCCTTGATCAACTCCATCCAGCGACATTGCCTCATATTAAGCTCATGCTGAGAAAAGATATACTTAAGGTTCTTATGATCCGTGAAAATCTGGAATGTTTCTCCATAAAGATAATGTCTCCAGATATTCAAGTAATGAACCACAACAGCTAGCTCTAGATCGTGTATCAGATAATTCTCCTCGTGTTTCTTAAGCTGTCGGGAAGCAAAAGAAATCATTTGTTTATCCTGCATCAACACACATCCTAGTCCATTCTTAGAGGCATCATAGAAAACTATATATCCTTTCCCTTGTTCAGGTAACACAAGCACAGGTGCACTTGTCAACCTCTCCTTTAACAACTGGAAAGATTGTTGACACTTGTCACTCCAGGTAAAAGGAACATCCTTTCTTGTCAACTTAGTCAAGAGTAAGGCTATAGAACTAAAGTTCTTAATGAACCTCCGGTAATATCCTTCCAACCTAAGAAACTATGGATTTCTGTCGGTGTCTTCGGCTGCTCCCATTACAGGACAAATTCTACCTTTTTAGGGTCAACACGAATACCTAAAGCAGATATTACGTGTCCAAGGAAAGATACTTCTGGTAACCAGAACTCACACTTGCTAAATTTAGCATATAGCTTATGCTCCCTTAGCAAAGTTAGAGCCTGACGAAGATGTTGCTCATGCTGTTGAGCATCTCTACTATAGATCAGGATGTCATCTATAAAGACAACAACACTCTGATCGAGAAAAGGTCGGAAGATTCTATTCATGAGTTCCATAAATGCAGCTGGTGCATTAGTTAGTCCAAACGACATAACTGTGAACTCGTAGTGACCATACCTTGTCCTAAAGGCAGACTTTGGTATGTCACTATCCTTAATACGCAGCTGGTGATATCCCAACTGCAAATCTATTTTTGAGAAGATGGTTGCACCACACAACTGGTCAAAGAGATCATCAATCCTCGGTAGAGGATACTTGTTCTTTATTGTTACTTTATTTAATTGTATGTAATCAATGCATAACCGCATTGACCCGTCTTTCTTTTTAACAAAGAGGACTGGAGCACCCCAGGGTGAAGTACTCGGTCGGATAAAACCCTTCTCAAGCAACTCCTGCAGTTGTTTTTTGAGTTCTGCCATCTCAGCAGGCGCCATCCTATATGGTGTTTGTGCTATAGGTTGCGTTTCAGGGATTAGATTGACCTCAAAATCAATCTCTCGAGGCGGTGGTACACCTGGAAGTTCTTTAGAAATACATCTTCAAATTCCCTGACTACAGGAACTTCAGCAGGGTTAGGACTATCCATGGTAGTATCTACCACATGGGCCAAGAATGCATAACATCCTTGCCTCATCAGCTTCTCAACAACCATAGCTGACACAAGACAGGTGGGTAGAATCTTTCTCTCTCCTTGAAAGATTCATGTGTCACTATCATCAGCAAACACAACTTGCTTGGACTCACAATCCAAGACAACCTTATACCTTTCTAAGGTATCCATCCCTAGGATTACATCGAATTCATGCATCTCAAGTGGTATAAGATCCACGTGAATGCGATGCTCAGAAAAGAAGAGGGTGCAGGGAGAACATACCTCCTGTAGCACAGCAGATCCCCTTAACGGAGTTTTTAGCAACAAACTATCTGTTCTATGACTTATAGTCAAGTTGCAGTCAAGAATCACTCTTCAAGTGATAAAGGAGTGCATAGCACCCAGATCAATTAAAACAGTTACAACGCAAGATGTAGACATATCATAATATAACAATTCCATCTGACCTACCACAACCCGAGGGTTGATCACTGCATCAGGTCGATTCATCGCATAAAACCTTGCTGTTGCCTGTGGTTGATTCGGTGCTCGTTGACTAGGTGCCGATGATCCAGCTTGGGACGCTTATCTACATCCTCTAGCACCTCCTGGAAAAGTATCTCCTTTGAGATCCTTGTTGACTCTGCCTTTGAGGTTGGGTTAAACTCACTTCTCAGGCTCTGCAATCTTTCATCATATGTCCCATCTTCCCACATATATAACAACTTCTATTCAGTTGTTGTGGTCTGGGTGGTCCTGTAACTGACATAGATGCTGAACTGCGAGCTCCTTCTAGTGGTAAGCTTCGTCCTCTACCCCTATTTGATGTCCACTACGTCTGGGTACTGAATTTAGGTGGTGGTGTAGGCACAAAAAACCTAGGTTTCTTGAAACCTTTAGATGAAGATCCTTGGAATTGGGGATACATCCTCTTATTCTGGGTCTGTCTGTTCTCTGCTACAGACCTTTCTATCCTTTTGACAGACTCCACAAAGGTATCAAACCTTTCTCTCTTCTCTAGGGCAGACACAGGAGTAGTCAACTCAATGTTTAACCCTTTCTCAAAATGCCTAATCCTTTCTTCATATGTAGTCACCATATGCGGGCAGAACCACAAAATCTCCATGAACTTAGCCTCGTACTCACTAATGTTCATTGGACCTTGTCTTAACCTCTCAAACTGAGAGATTTTCTCATCCAGAAACATCTTAGGAAAGTATCTGTTGATAAATTCCCATCGAAAAACTTCCCACTCAACCTCTACACCTGCCTTTTCTGTTCTTCCATGGTCCACCAATGACCATCACTCCCCTTGAGAAGATATACAACATGTCTAACCTTCTCGGCTTCTGGGATGTTCAGGATTCTAAAGGCCTTCTCTAGTTCAGTTAACCATAAGTCGGCATCTGCTGGGTTAGCTGTTCCAACATACTCCGTGGCTCCAACTCGGCAAAGTCGTTCAAACGTCTTGCCGGTTCTGTAACGACCCACACTTTTGAGTGTCTACAAGACCTTAAAGTCGCAGATCGTTAATCATATACTCCAGGATCAGATTCATGAAATAATACAAAATAGTAAACAATTTCCAATAATGATAAAATATTTACATGTTTAGATTAAAAGCTCCTCTAAAGAGTTACATAACTTTTAAACAGAATTTAACTTTTACAGTTGTGAAGATATACCATTAAGACTAAACCTTCATGATTAAACTGTAGTGTCTTCATCATCTTTAATTGTACCCTCATGTCCACGAATCAAGTATATCTGATACCTAAAATGCCGACAAACAAATACGTGATCAGTATATTTCTATACTGGTACGTGGGTTCAAACAATAATCACAAGTAACATATACACCAATATCTTTATCTTGCATATAAGAATATAAACTTGTTTTCATATTCTAACCCATATCTGGTCAACTACCTCAGGTGTAATCACTGTCCCTCTGGGATCGTGTGCATTACCCTTAAGATCAGTCTAACCCAGGGTTCAGAATACTATTATTTACTTTACATGATACTCATATGGACTTTATAGTTTGCAAGAACTAAATAAACAAGCAAGCAGTTTATTTGTCGTTCAATCTCATCGAGAAACATCAACAATCTCGGAATTCGATATGCATATTCATAAGCGTAACCACGTACCTTTGCCATGTAGAAACCATGCAGAATATATCACATGTACTTTAAGAGTATATCCAAACATCCAAGCAACAAACATTCAATCTGAAATATACATACTACATATGTGTCACCATGTATTCACATTTCATTAATCAGATCTAGATGCGCTTCTAAACTAGGGTTTAGGTTATCTTGTGTTTGGACTATAAGTTAGGGTTACAAACCCTAATCTGATCATATTATGGTTTCTAGGGTTACCAATTCCATTATGCATATTAGGTGAAACCCTAATCATCATCTTAAACATATAAGACTACTCATGATATCCAGATCACATTAATAGCATTAATATTATATCACAATGTCTACATTGATTTCACAACCCTAAATCAACATGAATAAGATTATTAATCTAGCATCGACAATTAGTCATTAATAGCCACGATTCTTCATTATACAGTTCTAGATTAGGTATTGACTCAACCTAACCAAATCTAATCAATTAAGCATTAGATTAAGAAAAATATAGGTTTTCCCTTTATACTAATCACATTAACAAATGAATTGCATATACTTTTAGAACAAGAAGCATGATCAGTTTCTAATTATATTTTCTTTGGGTTCCTCTCGTTTTTCTGAGCAATTTGATATATAGGTTCATTATATTTGGACATATGTAGCATGTTCTATGAATTAAACAAGATATGTAATATTAGCTCATAGTTGGGCCACGTGGCGCCTTCCTATTGGTCAGCGCCATAGCCACGTTGGTTAACTAGGGGTGCGGTTCACTTCCTGGTTCATTTCTAAACCGGACTTCAGCTAGTTTATTTAGTTGAACCGTCGGCCAGCTCTAGGACCCGTCCGACTCACGACTCTCTGTTCTCCTTCAACTTCACGCGATCTGTAGTCGCGACTCCCGCGATCACGGCGCTTCCAGATGCAACCCGACGACGTCCCTTGTGCGCTCTTCGACACAGGCGCCGCTGCACCCCATCATTCCAAGGTGCTGCGCCCCACTCTACTGAGCCACGGATCCAGGATTCACCCTAGAGAAAGTCTCACCCCCTACGCTACTCCCCCCGCCAGCAGTCATCCCCCCCTCCTCTGCTTCCTTCCGCGCTCCGGTGCTGTGGTCATCCAGCGAGCAGGTAGATCCCTGCTGGCCACGCGGTGGGTGCGGCAGACGTTGGACTGCCTCCGCACTACCCGCACCAGCCCAGTTCACCCCTCTGGAGGTCCTCCATGGACGAGGATGAGGGGGATCAACCTCCGATCCCTGAAACTGGAAGAAGACCTGACGTCGAGGACACCTTGCGGTCCTGGCTGTTAGAACCCCCACACACATGGGGTCGACACACTGGTCTTCTTTGGGGGTTTAGCAACTGCTCGCTGCGTCCAAGGATCTTCTCCATTTCTCATCTCAGAGTTTCCCGCCATGAAGGTCAGAACAACAAGAATAATGGTGACATGCTTCAACTGTAGAGGGTGGGTTCTCTAAGAAGGTCTGGAGAGTTGTGGGAGGCTGCATCGAAGGCAGCCCTTGCAAGAGGGATCCTAGGGTTAGGGGAAAAGACGATGACTAGAAGGGAGTATCTCCCCACGAGGGTGCAACCCTACGTGTTTATATACTACTCTCACCGAGATGATTCAAGAGTCCCACTATGTGGTAAACACTTATGGCAACGTGCCTCCCAAAGGCCATTTAGCCCTTTCCTATTATAATTATAATAAGACTCACAACATTCATTGCCTTTCCTTAAGTACTTCAAAGATATCTTCTTTATTTGATAATTGACACCATTTAATATTATGGAAACACAAAGAATAATCATAAGAAAGAATCTATTTCTTCTTTTTCTTTAAAATAAGCTTCCTATTTTCTTTAGGAAACTTACATATCGTTTCATTATTTGGCTTTCAAGATAAAGGTGGATAATCCTTTAAATAATTATCCAAGCTACATATTATATTGGATTATCTGAGAAATCCTCTCTTTATTTTATATTGTAATTATCCTTCAACATACGAGAAAGGTTACCCAAGGTAACACTATTTATGTCCTTACCATTGTGTTTCCAATAATGGAAATATAAGTATTCTTTTAATTATCTAACACATTATTAACTTTATTCTCCTTTGGAAAACATTTATCAATATCAAAAGTCATTACTATTTATTAATGCATGAATTCCGTTTATCTATTTGTCTTGTGCCAAAAGCACTTGTGCGACAAATGCAATTAACATTACTATTCCACCAATAAAATCATTGAGGAATTATCAAATTAATTCATGCATCATATTTTATAGTTCGGTTTTTACCAAAATTTGAGGATATTACAGGTTCCTTGTCCTTCAGGATGGGTAGGTGCCCTAGGTGCAGGTATAGGCATCCTACCAGTCATGTGTGTCATGGCAGTCATAAGCTGCCCAAACATGGCTTGGATGGCTGGGTTCCCCATATCAGTTGGATTGGACTGGGGTGGTTCAGGCACATGTTCTTCTCTATCTGGGTCTCTTGCACCTCTTCTGGGTGCAGCAACACTACTTTCTGCAATGTGTTCCTCATGTTCTTCGTGAGGTCCATACATCCTTAGTCTTATCTTCTCCTCCTAAATGAGCAGAAGACACTATCACACATACTGGAAGACACTAGAACAAACTCAACATCCTAAGTCCTATGTCTCTGTAGACTCAGCGAACCTAGAGCTCTGATACCACTAAATTGCGACGATCGAATCGCGAAAACAAGATCAACAAATGTGAAAGCGATTAACTAGCAGTAGAATTATTGAAAATCATTAAAAATTAAAACTTTTCATAAAGAAACATGATAAGTTGTTTACAGACTAATTCATCATTACATCTCTGTAATATCACATCTCAAGTTTTACAAACATCAACTACCTTATTAGCTATACAAGGCAAGATACAAAAATCTCGAGGAATTAAGCCAAAAATCTCAGATCTATCTTTAAACATCTACTGACTCCTAGGACCTGAGAGTACAGAGATGACACATAGGACATACTATCTACAAGACTTGACAGAAAGTGTCTCCACTTGAGGATCACTACTGTCCCTGATGTTGCTGCTGATGCTGCTGCTGCTGTTCACCCACTGATGGGTTCCTTCGTCCTCGACGTCTACCTAAAAAGTCAAATCCCATGGGGGTGAGACAATTGAATAATTGTCCCAGCGAGAGTTATAACTCTCCTCCAGAAGTATTGTTATTGCAATTAAATGAAATAACATTGAATAATAGGATTATAAGCATCCAACAGTAGGTTTAATATTGTGTAAACTAAGTGAAGCAACCTTCTTTTCAGCAATCATCTCAATTATAACTTAATTGAATGACAAGACATATAACAATAAGGAATATGAAGAACATATATACTAGTTATTCAACTAGAACATTATAAACAATGTATCATCAATCATTGTTTCTCGTAGTTCAACCTAAGCAGTTATGCTACACGGCTGATTATATTTTTCAAACATTGTTATGCCCTGAGGAGATGAGTTACACCTCTCATACTCCAACCGACCATTACGAAATCGCAATCGGTACCATACATAGGTCATCAGAAGAGCCGGATTCCTATGACCTCATCCTCCTCAGTCAGTATGAGGAACAACATGCAGGACATCTTGTGTCTCCGCGATAATAGCTTTCCAGGGTATTCTGGCAACTTCGCTATTAGAGTCACAGTGGCGTTCTGTACTCTCTTCGCCATCGAGGGATTTCTTGTTTATCTCACATTGATGCGGCATTAACAACATCATCGGGAGATTAGTGATACATCATCCCGACATAAACATATAATGAAGGATTAGGGGATTACATGTACATCTCACATCAAATCCTACATTAGGACGTAAGGATATTCATGTCCATAACCCCCACATACTCAAAAGTATGCTCTCCAGGAGTTCCCTTAGGAAAACCTATTTCACCATCATTTAACTTCTGACAATGATGGATCTATGGTCAGGGCTCTACATGATATCATTAAACTTGATTATTTAAGTACATTATGGCATTCTTTTAGCATCAGGCATGTTTTCAAACATAAACCAATAAGATAATTGCTATAAAGAAAGAGTACTACTTGTATCAAGTTCAATTCACATCCAGTTATCATTGGAATATCAATCCCTAACCATCTCATCATTATGATTCAGGAATATGGGTATTCAAACCCTTAAATCATCAAATACTTGTTACCAAGTAACATATTGATGTCTTGATGGCAATATAGACATTTCTCATGGATCATATAGCCTATTGATCTCATATGTTACCTTTTACTAGGCAATATAGCATGTCATTACTTTCAAAACTCATAAAGTGATTTTAATGAATATGACACCATAACCCTTACCTGGCTATGATCAATTCTGTATAAAAACCTGCATGATTAGCACATTTGATAACATGCACATTTTGTCTATATAGGCACAGTACAAATTCTTTCCTAATTGAATCATAGGATTTAATGCTTAAAAGCATAACCTAGAATTAGGGTTTACTGTTCACATCATCACATTACCCTGGATTAGGGTTTACTATTCACATTACATCACATTACCCTAGATTAGGGTTTACTATTCACATTACATCATATTACCCTAGATTAGGGTTTACTATTCGCATTACATCACATTACCCAAGATTAGGGTTTACTATTCACATTACATCACATTACCCTAGATTAGGGTTTACTATTCACATTACTGTGAATTAAGATCATACCATCATCATGTATGAGGATTACTTCCATTAATGCCCTCAATTTAGGTTAAGATTCATTAACCATCATAATTAGGGTTTCTATGATCTCACTATGAAGGATCATACCCTAATTAGATGTATTCATACATATTGGGAGCTTGTTACTTGATTTTCATTCATATTAGGAGTCTTCTCTCTCCTCTTACTATTAGATGATGTTTACATCACTCTTGATTAGACTAAGTCAAATCAACCTTGATAACATAAGTTATGTCATCACCATTATGGTCATTAGGGTTTACTTGATCAAGGGGGTACTAGTCACACTATCCCATCAAGGGTACTTTTGTAATGTTCACCCTTGGTCATAACATGCATTAATCCACTAATTACTTGGTCCCTTAATCACTTTAGGTATCTATAGGGTTTAGGTTAATCAACTACTAAACCATCTTGACCACTAAGGCATCAAACGTTCTTGACCTTTTTAGACCCCAAACGGTCTTGCACTTCAAACCCCCAAACGGTCTTGGATGGACCTTGAAACCGTTTGGTGGTGTTGACCGTTTGGTCCCTTTGACTTTTAAAACCGTTTGATAAAGTGCACACTTAAGACCGTTTGCCCAAGGTGGGGTGAAGACCGTTTGGTCTTGTTGACCGTTTGGTCAAGTTTGACTTTGAAACCGCATGGGCAATTGATCTTGAAACCGTATGAGCACCAAATAGTTTGGGATCGTTTGATCCCAAACGGTCTTGAGACCGTTTGGTCCAAACCATCTCAAATCCGCATGGACCAAAAAGTGACTCAACCATTCCAATTGAGTTAGGGTTTCCAATGTTGAACCCCTCAATTGTTCATGCACTTGTTAGCCACTTATCAATTGAGTCAATTAGGTCAACCCTCAACTGATTTGACCCTTAATTGACCCTCAATTGATCACCAATTAGGGCTTGAATCAATTGAATTAGGGTTTGGAATCGATCTTCCTTCAACATGTATCAACATGAGTCTAATTGATGCTGAACCCATTGAACCGTCATTCAATTTGGTCATGACCTGACCCCAAACGGTCTTGGGATCATTTGGATGACCTCCAAACGGTTTTGAGACCATTTTCTCAAGTCAACACCAAAAACTAACTCAACCTATTAAGGTTTAGCTCATTGATTTGATCATTAGGTCACTAATCAATTATACTTCAACTTGTTGCCTTTCAATATTCAACCATTTAACCATGGTCAACCCTAGACTTCCAAACGGTCTTGGGTGACCCCCAAACGGTCTTGGGATCGTTTGGATATCCTCCAAACGGTCTTGAGACCGTTTTCCCATTATTTCATAAAAAACAAAGTCATTCTCTTAAGGGTTGAACCCTAGATTTGGTCACAAAATCAGCACTTAATTGTTTAACAATTTGATATCATTGGACCCTAAATTGGTCAACCCCACTTAACCCTAGACCTCCAAACGGTCTTGGGTGATCACCAAACGGTCTTGAGACCGTTTGGGTGATCCCCAAATGGTTTTGAACCCATTTGGGTCACTCAACCCAAACTTCAACATGATTGCATTATTGAAATCAGCAATAGACCCGATTAGGGTTTAGGTGATTAATGTACCTTCAATGGGTGATTCTCTTGGAATTACTTAATGATTTTTGGTGGGTGATTAGTCCATAATGTTTACAAAAGACCTCCAAATGGTCAACGCATGGTCAACGCACCCAAACGGTCTTGGACCGTTTGCTTTCATGCGGTTTGGTTGAAACCGTTTGCATTCAAACAGTTTGAAACCGTTTGCTCCCAAACGGTTTGGGAAACCGTTTGTGCAAGAGGTGGAAGACCGTTTGCTAAAGCAAGATTAGGATAAACTTTGTAAATAATGTCATCATCTTCTACCTCAAGAACAGGGGCTGTTCTTCACGGAATTACTAGCAAGGACACTTAAAAGTGTTTAAAGAAGAAGAATAAGCAACGATTCTAGGAGAAGAAGATGCATTAACAAAACTTAAGGGTTTAGAGTTATAAAACCCGCCTCTAGGACTGATCCAGAGCTCCTAGCTTCGTAGCTTTAATGGTGGATGAAGCTCCAAAGGTTGCCCAAGGTCCGTTCTAAGATTTGGATGGAGAAGATGGCTAGAAGGAAGAGTTGTGTAAGGAAAACTAACAAACCAACCTTGCATCAGGGTTTCCTCCAAGAATTCGAGCTAGATGATGATCAAAGCTTACCCAAACCAGCTTGGTCGTCCTCCTCTTCTCCTGAGCTTCTCCTTAGTCGGCCAAAGCAAGAAGATGAGAAATGAAACTAAGGGAAATGTTCCCTTGCTTTGAGAAAAAGGTGCTTATATATTTTTGGGCATTATCAAGACAAAGAAAAGGTAGTTATTTCTTTTATTTCTTAAACATATCCCCAAAGTCCTTCTACACTTATTGGCCACGTTTCTTCCTCCTTTATACATGCAAAACCTCTCTCTTATCCAAGGTTAAAGGAAAAGAAACCAAACACCTTACTAAGTTACATATATAAAAGGGTCATTTGCTTAAAACTTGGTTATTTAGATATTAAGGTTATCTTTCTTACTTAATCATTCAATGAGGCACCCTCCTCATATTATTTTCTCTACTTGATGCCAAGAGTCATGAAAGATACTCTAGAGGGTATATTTTACATGTTGCACCCTGTTTTGGGTAAATTACACTTTACACCAAAACTAGGTTTTAAAGCACAAGGATTACTCTACAAGCTATATCTTGGTGCCCAAGATTGTGGAATCCATTACACCATATCATATGTATTCTTATCATGTCTCAACATCAGAGGAACATCTTAACATGTGAAATTTGCAAGTTAACCCCTCTAATTGGGTATTTTGCACATTGGTCCAAAATTAACAAAACAAAATTACAACATTGTTAAAAAAGGACTAAAATGGAAATATATGTTCCTCAGAAGCTTTAATTACATTACACAAAATAACCACAAGTATCTAATTACATAATTAAACAAAACACCTAGGTTAGTTCATAACCCAGGTCGGGGATGTTACAATATGCAGTGTACTCTACATATGAAGACTCGTAACAAACTACGATCTCACCGTACAAGACTTAGTTTAGAACACGGGAAGCTAAGCCTAGAACTAAATCTGGGTCTGCTTGACTTGAACCATCACGTCTGACTAAGGCGGCTAATCAGTTGGCCTTTAATTGAACCTCTCCTTCTAGGCTGAGTACACAGGCGGAGGGCCTGAGACGCTCTGTGGGCCTCATCTTGGTATTCTCCGTGGGTACCTCAGGGTTACCACCGAGATCTCCAGTTCATGTTGGGTAACCTATCTTCTCTTAGGAGACTTCCTTAAGGGCTTCGTCTCCCCACACACTCTGTGGGTGCGATCCAATACCCGTATACTGGTCGGTGCCAGGGTGGATCATGTCCTCCCTACAATGCAGACATCCGTAGGGAATCTACGGTGTTCAGTGCACCTATGTCTATTATTTTATTATTCTTAGAAATCTCTTACTATATTGTATCTTTTCCCTTACTTATACTTGACTCTGGTATCTCTATTATACCACATCTATTTAATTGAAGTCTATAATACAACATGTACATCATTCTAAAACTGGCAGAGCAGTATATTTAAAACATTGTAATATACTGAGAAATCAACATACTGTAAATGCAGGCAGACTAAAGTTCTTAAATAAATTGAATACATGTCAACTTGATATTTTATACACTAGAATCATGCAATTGAACTTCTTAATATACTGATAAGAGTTAATTACTTGACATATGAGTAATAGTCATTTGCACATGTAAATTATTTGTACTTTCTTGAAAAAATGTGCACCTCAACCCAAATCTTGAGTTGTGCATCACCACATCTCAAATTGAGAACATTGATATCAAAATACTTGATTCATTGAACACCCTATCCTTAGGGTTTCATTTACCTCATTCACTTATCACATGGCTCTCATAAGGATTTCATGCGACATAAACATTCACTGAATAAAGACTACTATCAACAAATCATATAAAATCAATATATGAATGAAGCCTTAGAACTGAGCCGAATTTGGGTTTCCATGCCATTCACTGAGATAACATGCATAAATAATAAAATTGAATAAATAAAGTCTATCATGTCAAGAAAATCCGTTCAAATGGATTTCACGATATCTATTCGCAAATATCCAACTTTCCTCGCATCTAGGGTTTCACCCTCTTTACTGAGATATCAAACAAATACTATTCACCTTAAACGAAACCCAAGATAGTATATGACATATATGTACTATGCATTCAGATAAACAATCATTCATAACCAAGGGGATCCAGATAAATAAATTTCTCTATTTAATGATACGGTAATTTCAGTCATAGACAAATTCCCTATATTTCAGTTTACTCTTATAACCTCTGCAAATACTTAGGGAATTCTCATTAGGATGTATTGTATACATTTCTGATATGATTTTATCATATATAATTCATCCAAATAGAGGAAGAATCCATTTCATGTCATCTTGCAACAACTTAGATCAAACACACAATTTAGGGTTTGTAGTCACATAGTAAGCAATTAAAGATTATGGATGATAACCAATTTTTGTGCAATAACTGTTTAAAGGAAGTTCACACTCACCCTAAGGTGTGAAAACACCTTAAAAATGTAGCTCATCCCTGAAAATCTTGATCTCATATCAAATCCCTAGCAATTCACCTGATTCTTCTTCCTTTCAACCCAGAGACCCTAAAAATGAGGGATTATGAAGAAAGAGTGAGAAAAGGGAAAGTTTTGATACCATTTTGGATCAAATTAGAGGAGGGACGGAATCTTGACATGTGAGAGAATATTCATCATGAAACTATATCCAAATAGGCTAAACTTACATGATTTCATCATTCCTCAGACCGCAAAACCCTAGGTCAACATCTTCATCAATTTCTCCTCTCAAACCCTAACTCTCCCTCTCTCTCTAAGATTTTATTTCTCTAGAATGAATTACAAGTTATGAGAGCTTCTAGTGTGTTAGGTTGACCATATAGAGCAATTGAGTTGCTTGGGTCAATTGCACATTGACCCCTCACTATACTTTCTCTTATTTCAGCTGAATTTTTTGTCATAAAAATATTACTGTAATTCGTCTATTTCATAGATCAAAACTTCTCCAAAATTATGAAAATTTTACATATTGTTTATAATGGAGATATAAAGAATAAGTTAAAATATCATAACATTTGGAGTTACCAATAAATAAATAAAAATAGAACAGTGCACTGCTATCTAGAAATCTGCAGAATAGTCGTTTGAAGAGAAAATGCCCCAGAATGGCCATGCTAGCTGCCACGACTGTGCTAAGATAGACCCAGCATGGCCGTGCTGCATACCACGGCCGTGGTGCATTGGTTTCAGCAGATTTGAGTATAAAAGTTGGTAAATAGTTCAATGCTTTCAAAACGGCCGTGTGGCCAAGAATGCCCGTGCCACCAACGACCCACCAAGGCCGTGCTACCCACCACGGCTGTGCTATCCTATCTTTCAACTACTATTTAATTCTCCTTTGTATACCTCTCTCATTCTCCCCAACGTGAGCCTATTTGGTGAAAACCCTAATTCTAGCCGACTAGGGTTTATATTTTCTCAAACCCTAATTATACAAAGAGATAGCATACTTGGGGTTCTCATTAGGTTTAACATATCATGATTGAGATATCATCATTAATAATATTTAATCAATGACCAATATAACTAAGCATGTATTCATCCACATAAACCCTAACTTACCCATTAAGCTCAATTACGGTCATAACAATTCTCCCCCCTAAAAAGGTTTCGCCCTCAAAACATAAATATGCAAGCAAAGTATATTCAAAGTTTATTTTTATCTTCTGAAATCTTGCATGTCATTATATTCTTGTATTTCATACTTGAATGCAGATTTCAACGTTAAGTCCTTTATTTCTTTTCTAATCACAACATGGTAAAACAATTCTCAATGATAATAAACAAATTCTCTATGCCACAATAAATCATAGGATAGAGAGAGAAATAACCATTTCAATATTTTCATACTCTTGAGGTGTTACCTCAACATTGATAATCCGATCCAACTATCTCAATTCATACGGCTCAATATGTACTATTGTTATATATTACCTCTAAGTCACAAAAGAGAGTTCACCATGTTGTTTTGAATTTTAGTCTTGTGCTACTCAAATAGCAAAACAGTCTTGAGTTGGAAGACTAGATTCAACATCAATTGTACAATACTACTCACGGCATCCCCAATGCATCATGGATGCATAAGGTGAAGCATTACCATCACATTCCATATTATTCTCAAGTATGAACCCACACATAATTCAAGGTGTAACCATCATGTTATAGCATACTAGGGTTTCAACAATAGTAATAAAGTACTCCATGATTGTATTAGTCATTCAAGGACTATTCATACCCAAGTACCATCACTTAGTTATATTTAAGCCAGGTATAACAAGCTATACCTCATTAGGGTTACATATCAATACAAGATGGTTAGAATCCCTTCTATTCATATGAGTGAATAGGTAAGACTACCTTATTCAGGGTAAACCTTCATTTGTTCCATCATTATCCAACCCATATCACCATACTACAAATGTATAATACAAAGATGGATTATTGGTATGAATGACTACAAATATCAGACACCTTTAATTAACATATTGCTTGCACATGTACAGTGAAATCATATGTAGAACCAATTTACATCCCTTAATATACCTTCAACAAATTATACTTCTAAAAACAAATTCACATATTACTAAAAGCCATTGTTTTCTCTTATCTCTCTCCTCATTCACTACTACTTACTTTTTGCTACTTATCCTTCTCATTTTAATCATGTAGATTAAACATTCCTAAAATTTAAACATACAAGGTACAAATAGGTTATTCATCATTCTTGCTATCACTGCAAGAATTTATCCCATATCACACTTCACTCATATTGTATTTCTCCTTTTGTTTCAAGCACACTTGTTACATTTCAGATTTATTTCTTACCCTTTGCTCTGAATCATTTCAATATTGTTTATCTACCTTCCAGATTAGCTACCTTTTAACCCTGGATTACTATCAGTGCTAGTTTACTTCTCATAGTGAAAATCTCATGATCTTGCTTTATAGAGATGCTAGTATTCAAGGTCAAATCACTATTAACATCCCTTGAACTACTATAACTTTAAACATTCTAGGGTTTGGTCCTTAACAGAAGCATGACATTATTGTGATGTGACTTTTCTCCCTTAATTTGAAATTCAAACTTTGGATCTCACAAATTTTACTAAAGTCTTCTTTATCTTATCGATTGAATTTCCTTTCTCTTACTTGGCCATTCGAATTAATTACATTTTCAATTACCCTGCTAGGGTTTCATCATCATATTGTGTGTCATTATTACATTCACTAGATGTCTCTACCACGGTGGTTATGCATCATATATGATTCATTTTCTTATCACTTCATTCCCACATTGCTCTCATTAAGGAAGATATGAAAGAGAAGATGATTTTGAGACTTAGAATTCTTATCTTCAAACATTCAATAATACATTTCTAATATGTGGGTTTAATTAATTATCAACAAGGATGCTTGACTAATTAGCACTTTCTTGAATCTCGCAACCTCTTTCTTTTATAATCTATATTACTCCATTATGTTTCAAACCCTTCTTTACTTTCCATTATCCCCTTACCATATACTACTATTCCACATGTCATCTTTAACTTCTAGTTTTCTCTTATGATCATGTTGCTTCTTTTATGTGTACGATCAAGTATACCATGTTGCATATATTTCCTTTTATCCTTCTACTAATGTGAAGTTGAAATTCTAAATCAATAATCTCTCTACTAGTTTCAACCCATATTTAATACATTACATATCCTTCATTTTAAATCAAACAACTTATGCATGGGTGGAACATAGTTTCTCTTTCCATCAAGTTTTTCCTTCCTGAATATAGTCTACCTTTGTATGACTTATTCATTTATTTAGCTACACTTTTGTTCTTCTTTTAGAAACTAGTTTGTTGTTCTATAGAGACTTAGAATCCAAAGGTAGTAAGGATGAATGTATTAAACTTATTAATAAAAGTATACATTCCATGCTCTCAATTATATCATAACCGTCATTCCTTAATCAAGCTCATTATTTCCAACATTTCTCTTTGTTTCAACTAAGTTTCTTATCCTAGTTTTATGATTTACATGCTCATCTAGTTCTCTTCACTTTAACTCTTCTGAAAACTCTTCACTTCTATGTACTTATTGTATACTTAGCTCTTTTCTTCTATCTTCCCTTTGTTTTGGAGTACATAAAAACATTGTACTCGGTTATATAATCCTTTCCTCATGATTGACTTACTATCTTGGCCCCTTACATACTTTTCTCATATATTTTCCATATTTCATGTTTAGAGTTCATATAGAACTAATAATTAAACTTAATCTTCCTTATGTCATGTTCCTTTATTCCCAATTAAGGATTTCTCATATGAGGCCCCAAAGTTGGGTCTCAGATATCAGTTCCAACTGATTCTTAGCTATTCTAATCTTTCCCGTATGTTTCAACATCTTAGTGTATGTACATTTGGAATAAATAAAGAGCTTTTGATTTAAAAAAAAAAGAGTCTACTCTTATCATATTGTTAATAGGAGTCATTAGATCCCAGTAATGCATCCTGCCAGCCGGACCAGGCCGAACCTGCAGTCCTGAAGCCAAGAGCTACTTAAGATTAACCAACTCCTATTAATCTCAACCATGTGGAAAGAATATCCACTTAGGAAAGTTCATTTAAAGATCATTTCTAGTCTACTTGATACAAAGAATGTAATTAAAAAATGCTACAACTGCATAGTGTACAAAAAATCTTAAAGACCCATATATATTTCAAAATATTGAATATCTAAATTCAAACATATAAGAGCATTTCTATTCATATCCAATAAAACAACAATATGAAATGAAAGTTCTATCTCATTTTATATTTATGCTCTTAATTCATGTTACTTATCTTGTTTCTAACCCTAATATTTCTAGGGTTCCTCTCTAGACCATCCTTCCACTGTATACCTGGCCAGGGTATACATGAAAGAATAGACAGAGTAGCTTGATACTGGTTGATCCAAGTACTTAGATACTGGGCCAGGATATCCAAATACTCAAATCCCCAGAGCTAACATCATAACATCTCCTATCTGCCACACTTATGACTCTAACTTACTAACTTAATGGTCCCTGACAACTCAGCCTAAGCTCTGATACCAAGTTGTTACACCTCAATCTCACAATTACCATTAATCATGAGATTAGGGCATAAATTGAGGATTTCACGTAATACAAAGATTACCCTTAAATTTTTCTTCTTTTTCAAACTCTTTGTTTTCTTGCATTGAACCACATAAACTAACTTTACAAGGGAATCTAAACATTGATTTCTCTAATATGATCTCAACATTAAAAATGCATGTATGAACATTCATTATGTTTCTCATACCTTTAAGCACATAAGACTTGCTGATTCACATATATTGCTAAAAAGGAATAATGTTATACATCATCATTTACAACTCTCTCTTATTTCTTTACAAGGACCTAGAGTGACAAGGACCGACTGAACTTAACTATAGTCAGACTTAACTCTTGTGACAGATCTACTCTGATGCAATGACCTTCTTCAAGTCCATGTGATATCCCTAAAAATTGTGAGTAGAGGGGTGAGCCTACTCGTTCAGTGAATGAGTACTTCAAAGAAACAGTCTAAAGCACTGACATAATTACATATATACTTTTGAGCAACTGATATCAATTATAACAACAGTAAGCTTTAAAGAGATTGATCATTGACAATCAGAAATATGGCAGGATACTCTAGATATCAACAAGAGCAAATCAATATATGAGCATGCTTGATTAATTTCAAAGAGAACTAATAATTCATAAACATACAAAGAATAATTGTTGGGAAACTACTCGAATCTTTCTTAGCCTTTCTTACTTATAAGAAACTCTTAAACCTATATGAACATATTTTAGCTTATGCCCTGATCAAATGCAGTGTACTCTACATATGAAGACTTGTAGCGAACTACAATCTCACCATACAAGACTTAGCTTAAAACCCAGGAAGCTAAGCCTAGAACTAAATCCGGGTCTGCTTGACTCGAACTGTCATGTCTGACTGAGGCAGCAAATTAGCTGTCCTTTAACTGGACCTCTCCTTCTAGGCTGAGTACACAGGCGGAGGGTCTAAGACGCTCAGTGGGCCTCATCTTGGTACGTTCTGTGGGTACCTCTGGGTTATCACCGGGATCTCTAGTTCATGTTGGGTAACGTATCTTCTCTCAGGAGACTTCCTCAAGGGCTTCGTCTCCCTGTACGCTCTTGGGTGTGATCCAATCCCCGTATACTGGTTGCTGCCAGGGTGGATCGTTTCCTCCCTACAGTGCAGACATATGTAGGGAATCTACGGTGTTCAGGGCACCTATGTCTATTATTTTATTATTCTTAGAAAGCTCTTACTATATTGTATCTTTTCCCTTACTTATACTTGACTCATGTATCTCTATGGTACCGCGTCTATTTAATTGAAGTTTATAATACAACATGTACATCATTCTAAACTTGGCAGAGCAGTATATTTAAAACATTGTAATTTACTGAGAAATCATCATACTGTAAATGCAGGTAGACTAAAGTTCTTAAATAAACTGAATACATGTCAACTTGATACTTTATACACTAGAATCATGCGATTGAACTTCTTAATATACTGATAAGAGTTAATTACTTGACATACGAGTAATCGTCATTTGCACCTGTAAATTATTTGTACTTTCTTGAAAAAACATGCACCTGAACCCAAATCTTGAGTTGTGCATCACCACATCTCATACTAAGAACATTGGTATCAAAATACTTGATTTATTGAACACCCTATCCTTAGGGTTTCATTTACCTCATCACTTATCACATGGCTCTCATAAGGATTTCATGCGATATAAACATTCACTGAATAAAGACTACTATCAACAAATCATATAAAATCAATATATGCCGACCAAAAAAAATATAAAATCAATATATGTATGAAACCTTAGAACTGAGCTGAATTTGGGTTTCCATGCCATTCACTGAGATAACATGCATCAATAATAAAATTGAATAAATAAATCTATCATGTCAAGAAAATCCGTTCAAATGGATTTCACGATATCTATTCGCAAATATCCAACTTTCCTCGCATCTAGGGTTTCACCCTCTTTACTAAGATATCAACAAACACTATTCACCTTAAACGAAATCCTAGATAGTATCTAACATATATGTAATATGCATTTAGATAAACAATCATTCATAACCAAGGGGATCCAGATAAAAACATTTCTCTATTTAATGATACGGTAATTTCAGTCATAGACAAATTCCCTTATATTTCAGTTTACTCTTATAACCTCTACGAATACTTAGGGAATTCTAATTAGGATGTATTGTATACATTTCTAATATGACTTTATCATCTGAAATTCATCCAAATAAAGTAAGAATCTATTTCATATCATTTTGCAACAACTTAGACCAAACACACAATTCAGGGTTTGTAGTCGCATAGTAAGCAATTAAAGATTATGGACGATTTAACCAATTTTTGTGCAATTACTATTTAAAGGAAGTTCCCACTCACCCTAAGGTGTGAAAACACCTTAAAAATGCAGATCATCCCTGTAAATCTTGATCTCATATCAAATCCCTAGCAATTCACCCGATTCTTCTTCCTTTCAACTCGGAAACCCTAAAAATGAGGGATTATGAAGAAAGAGTGAGAAAAGGGGAAGTTTTGATACCATTTTGGATCAAATCATAGGAGGGATGGAATCTTGACATGTGAGAGAAGATTCACCATGAAACTATATCCAAAGAGGCTAAACTTACATGATTTCATCATTCCTTGGACCGCAAAACCTTAGGTCAACATCTCCATCAATTTCTCCTCTCAAACCCTAACTCTCCCTCTCTCTCTAGGATTTTGTTTCTCTGGAATGAATAAAAAATTATGAGAGTTGCTAGTGTGTTAGGTTGACCATATAGAACAATTGAGCTGCTTGGGTCAATTGCACATTGACCCCTCACTATACTTTCTCTTATTTTAGCTAAATTTTCTGTCATAACAATATTACTGTAATTCGTTTATTTTAGAGATCAAACCTTCTCCAAAAATATGAAAATTTTATATGTTATTTGTAATTGAGTTATAAAGCTTCAGTTAAAATTTAAGAGCATTTGGAGTTATAAATAAATAATTAAAATAGAAAAGTGCACTGCTATCCAGAAATCTACAGAACAATCGTTTGAAGAGAAAATGCCCCAGAACGGCCATGCTAGCTGCCACGGCCGTGCTAAGATGGACCTAGAACGTCTGTGCTGCATACCACGGCTGTGGTGCATTGTTTCAGCAAATTTGAGTATAAAAGTTGGTGAATAGTTCAATTCTTTCAAAACGGCCGTGTGGCCAAGAATGCCCGTGCCACCAACGACCCACCACGACCGTGCTACCCACCAAGACCGTGCTATCTTATCCTTCAAATACCATTTTCATTCTCCTTTGTATACCTCTCTCATTCTCCCCAACGTGAGCCTATTTGGTGAAAACCCTAATTTCAGCCGACTAGGGTTTATATTTTCTCAAACCCTAATTATACAAAGAGATAACATACTTGGGGTTCTAATTAGGTTTAACATATCATGATTGAGATATCATCATTAATAATGTTTAATTAATGACCAATATAACTAAGCATGTAGTCATCCACATAAACCCTAACTTACCTATTAAGCTCAGTTACGGTCATAACAAAGCCAATCACTAAGAACTCTGTAGTTAAGCGTGCTTGGCTTGGGATAGTGCTAGGATGGGTGACCAGTCGGGTAGTTGATCCTAGCTTGCACGTGAGTGTGGACAAAGTGCCTTGTTAAGGCTAGTGGTGGTCTTTGGGGCCAGTCGTCATTCCTAAAACTCCACTAGAGCCTAGGGCGGTGGGCCCGGGTGTTTACAACTGTGTTGATTGAGAAAACTAAGTATGGGGTTAATTATAAAGTGGAACTGTGGAGAAATATGCGTGAATCAAATGGATTTATGTTTAATTGGAGAAAAAATAATTATATGCATTGCAATTTTAGTCAATCTAGAATTTTAAATGGTAGGGACAAGTTGGATGGAGTTGATGTACAAATGCAATAAAGTTTGGTACTTGGTTTCTATTATTCATAAAGATGGGGATGTAGAAGATGATGTTTGTCAAAAATCACTATTGGACGTTTGAAATTTAGGAGTGAAACTATGGTATTATGCGATAAGAAAATACCTATTAGATTAAAATTGAGTTTTATAGAACAACTATACAACCAGTTATACCAAATAGGAGTGGATGTTGGGTGGTGAAGAAATAAGGTCTTAGCACGATGAAAGTGGCTGAAATGTGTTTGTTGAGATGGATGTGTGGGAATACACCAAAATATCACTTCGTATATGACTATATTAGGAACAATATGGGGTTGGTGAACATTGCAGACAAGTTGCACAAAAGTCGACTAAGATGATATGGACATGTTCAACACAAACCGACTAACTTGCATATACAAGGCAACACTATTGAGTAAAGCACAAATAAAATAAGAAAATGTAGGACTAAATTAACTTGGGAAGAGATCATAAAGCAAGATTTATAATATCCACGTCTTGATCAGAATATGTCCCATAACAAGGCTGATTGGAAAATAAGAATCCATGTAGCGGACCCCAACATTGTTGGGATTGATGATTATGTGATGACGATAATGATGACCCATACCATGGTACGTGGGTCTCATGACCTACACATTGGTGCATGGGTCATATGTTTGAGTCATCCCACACTTTGGTTCTTAGGCCTCATGTCCTACTGTAACATACTAGATCTTGAACCCTACCTTGGAAGTTGACATTTTGGACTTAGCCAAACAAGGTTGAAGGTTATACCTAAATAGATGTTTAGTATAACCCCAATGAGATAATGCATGTATAGATCACCTTAATGTAATCTAATTTTCTAACATTAATCTTATATTTATAATGGATACATAAAATATGCCACATAACTCATTTTGGTGGTAATATGAAGATAAGAAACTTAATTGGATGAATAATTTAGATAATGGGCCGTTAATGGGCCATATGCCATATCTCATAAAAATATGTCTCAAAAGTATAAAAAAACTTCAAATTCAAAATCTAAATATCAAAATTAGCCTACATGTCAAATTTCATCTAATTTGGGCAACCTTGAAATATTGGGATAAGTTAGGAGAGAGAAAATGAGTAACATCCATAGGTAATGAATACTGTGATTATATAGCTTCAAAATATGTAAATAATTCAAAATTAATATTCAACACATAAAATATAACTTGTGGATGAAGTTTGGTCCAATTTGGATGTTGTTTGTGCAAGTTATGCAATTTTAGGTACATTCTAGACTTTTCTGCAATTTACCCAATTGGGAGGTTTTCTTTGCAAATTGTCATATGAATTATAATACTTATATATTCCCTTACCATTCTAAAGTTTTTGAACCATAGGGCGCCTAGTTGCACCTTGGTTTGAAGATGTTTGTTTCCAAGGGCATTTTAGGGATTACTCTCTTTATAAATGAGCTTATCTTTAGAAGCTATCAACCAATGGGGTTATTTCTTTGATTAGAGGTCGGTTGGGATGGCCTATAAGTGTCCATAAATTGACATTTGATATTCAAGAAGCCTCTATGAGGTGTCCTCTTGCATGGCCATGAAATCCCTAGGCTAAGGACACATGGAAAGCTTCATGGACACCTCATGCTTGACTTCTTCCTTATCCATAAAGGTTGCATGTCCATAGGAACCCTTAGAATTGGACACATGGAAAGTAACTTGAAAGCTTGTGCTTGACTTCTTCCTTATCCATAAAAGCTTGTATGTCCATGGACACCCTTATACATGACACATGGAAAGTCTCATAGACACCTCATACTTGACCTCTCTCTTTATATAGCCATATCTACCCCTTCCCAACTCCAAATTAAAAAACTCTTGCTCTTCTTTATTTCCTCTAGCTTAGATCATAACTCCTAATCTGTTTGGCCATGAAGGTTCTGTCCCAAGGTAAAAGAAGGTGCCTACCTTGAGAAGGCTCCTAGGGTTCCAAATTTGCTTTGTTTAGGGTTTTTAAAGCTCCTCCTTGGTGATTTTGACCAAAACTAGTAAGTATCCTCCTTTCCTTCCCTATTTTCATGTTGTTAGTCTTCCTTCCACCTTCCTCCAAGTCATAAACCTGGTCTTCCATGGTGAAACCCCACCTAGAGGCCTTAAACACCCCATCTCCATGTTCTTTTGTTAGGGGATTTCACCTCTAAAGTGGAGAAGGTGCTTCTTGCTTGAGATAGGAGCTTTATTGGAGAAACCAACCTCTCTAAGCTTGGAAACCTTACTTATTGGACTTGTCCACCTTCCCTAGAGGTTCTTTGGAGGCCTAGGCTTGACTTCGACTGTTTAGACTATGAAGTTGAGGTATGATTGCATCCCACATTATTTCTATATTGAGCAATTTCTAATTCTTCTTCCTAATGTATGATGTATCCCCTATTATTCTATGTTGAGAAAATCACATATGCTTATTCATTCTCTTTGTCCTATGCACATTAGCCTATACACAATGTATTTTCTTTTGAAAATCATGGTTCGTGTGAACTACCTTATTTGATATTGATCATGGATATTCTTTTAAACTCATATCTTATGCTCTGTGCACGATGGAGCTCTAAAAGATGACATGTGATGTCTTTTACCCACTTATGAGGTGGATGTAAATGTTGGTCACTTATGTGGTGACTAGTTTATATGTTATGACTATACTTTTTACTTTCCTCTACATTTAACATGCTACGTGATTCAATAGCACTAGAGTAGTGTAATTGCATTGGTTTTTATGGCAGATGTGTTATTTCATGCCGAGCAGATGTGATATTTCCTGCTCTTTTGGGATGGAAAAGAACCTCAACCCAGGGCAAGATGTGTGATTCTTGACCCATGTTTTATTTATTTGGGAGATTGGAAGTATTCCTTTCTCTATTAGGTTTCAAGTTTATGAGACTTGGCCGCTTTTGTGTTTATATTGTTCTAGGGCTATGTTTATCTCACATGTATGCAAGTTGATGATATGGGGTGTGTGCCCTAATTCTTTACATGTGCTTGTGTGGCATAACCTTTATGTTTTATTAATGGCAAGTATTCTTTTGTTATCATATGATTTCAATTCCTTTTCTCTTGATACCCATTTGGGTGGTCCTTATCCTTTCTATGGGAAGCCTTTTATATTTGATGTCCTTTATTCCATATATTGCTCAATTTCCTATTTAGTATGTACATACCAGCCTTTGCTGATGTCATCTATTTTCTCTTCTTGCTGGGGTATGCTTCCAACCCTAGGTGAAGGACTTGGATGATAAGGCATGAAGTTTTGGACTAGCTTAAGGAGTTGAAGCTTGGAGACAAAGTTGTTATGATTTAGATTTCCCTCTACTAGAACCTTATGTTGAGTGATACATGTAAACCCTTTGTGGGAGATTATGGTGTTCTTTTGTAACCTTGTGATTAATTGAATATAGTCAACAATTTTATTCTGTTGCTATAATTTGGTTGTTTTGAATACCATTTATTGAAATTTGAAAATGTTACACCCATTCCAGCATACCTTTGAGTGTGTTTGGAATGGATGTTTTATTCTTCAATTTTTCTTTAGTAAGGGGGTGATCCCACCTCCTTACACCTACATTGTGGTTCTCGGGTCACATATCTTGAATTGACCTACACTTTGGTGCTTGGGTCTAATGATCATCTTAAATCTTGTATTAACATGAATCTTAATCTTTTGTGAGAAATTATAAATGCACTACTTGAGATTGAAAACATAAGGTCAAGTAGATAATAAACATCTTGCTAAGTAGTACAAAACATGAATACACTAAATATACTTAGAATTAAATACTCATGACATGGACTGCTTACCTAAATTATTATGAATAACTCCTACAAGATATCATTATCTTATCCCCTTAATCATCTTGTATGATAACCCATAGATTCTTAACTAGGATCCTAAACTTAAAATTTGAGTATTCATGAAAAGCAAACCAAAACATGTCTGGTAAACTAGACCATTAGCTGCTCTAAAAAAAATGAACAAAATGCCAATAAGGTTTGACCCTATATGATCCCTAGATTAATTTCTAGCATTATTGAAGATTAGGCTATGATCAACCTATCAAGAGAGAGATAAATTAGAAATATTGGAAAAGAAGTAGTTTAAGGAGGGCTAAAATACTGATTTGCCCTAGGATTTATTTCTCAATTTTATCCATGATAGGGGAAAGTCAATAATTTGTTGATTCAAATCATCCTACCATTGTATAAAACTAATTTTAAGAATACTCGAGAAACTCATGGTAGTGTAAAACATGAAATCGTATCATGGTACAACAAGGTAAGTGCTCTGTTTGGTTTGTTGTTCTTACACCATACTGTCAAACATATTTCATGGAGCAATAAACTCCAAACAAACCCAATATATAGGCCTGATCTTGTAGAAATTAAAGAAGCCCAAACGATTCCCTAGGCCACAACAAACTCATCACTATAGCCGAGATGTGATAGCACCAAGTTGCTCCACTTGCGTGTCCTCACCTTGGCTGGAGGAGAATTGGTGAAAAAATATGTGTAGCTTGAAACCTAATATTTAGGAAAATTTGCAGCACCCCAACAAAACTAGGGGAAGAATCCTCCTGATGAAAGGATCATTAAAACCTCAAAAAAACATCACAATTGTAGGGAACAAGAGAACCGAGCTCAAATATGGACCTGATGGTTACTGCATGAAACAAAGAGAACTAAGGAACAAAACTCTTTGCATAAGGTGGAAAACGATGGAACCTCACTGGACATAGTGGACCAACTGCCCTTGATATTGTTGGTCAACACGAGGTTGGAAAATCTAGCTATGATAAAAGCCACTTCTTTAGTGTAGAAAAGAAAAAAGGGCATCCAAAGAAGCTTATTTAATTGTGATTAAAATATGGTGGGTGGAAATGCTACGACTGAGCTTGCTATTAATGGAGAATAAAATCAACTTTGCGGTGCTGACTCATGGTTCCTTTGTCAAAATTGATTGTTGAGAAGTATCCATGCAAGCTTGAGAAAGATATGGGGACCAGATTCCATCGTTTCTAAGGCCTGATCTCCAGACTGCAACTCGTGTTGATGAGGGTATAAGAAGGGGATTCTTAAATTTCACCTTAGATGTGGGTCAGGGTAGGGGTTTAAAAGGGGCAAAATACTCTCTAGATTCTACTGGGAATTTGTGCTTCTAGAAAAACCAATTGCATTGTGAAAAATTGGGATTGGATTAGGGAAAGAAAATTCTAGAAAGAGTTTGAGGTGGAAGATGATCCACTGACTACTAAGATCATGCGATCAAGATCCCACATTGATTCAACGACCCAAAAGAAAAAGTTAAAATAGATTACCAAAATTTCCACATATAAACCTATATCATTATTCTTTTTGTATCTTCTCTAATTTGTTCAAGGATTCAAATAATTTCTAACACGAACACCAAGGGCATATGTCCATGTGTATGTAATTACAATGGTCACAAAACCTCACTTTGTACATTAGAATACATGAAACTAATTAAATGACTTTAAGCTTCCATAATACCTAATGGATCACGTGATAATCATTTATTTCTAAATGTTGGAAATAACACGTAACTTTGTATTGTACATAAAACGTCCATGTTTGAGATTGATCAAACTACTATTGGTGATGTCATCAAAACCATCCTTAATTAATTATCCTTAATATTCCAAATTATCTTTCACTATATTCAATAGAAAAAGATCCAATTATCCTAAAAATTGAGCATCTGACTTGTCATATCGTAATAAATCTAAAATATCTTTTGGTTTCATATTTTAATAAGATGAAGTCTATTGAATGAGATTTTTACTTAAAGGATCCTTATGTTCATTATCTTCATTATATTGAGTATTTTAGCCAAAGCAAGTTATTAAATTTCAGATGTGATGAAATTATCTATTTTTGTAAAAAGTATACAATATCAGATTTCATTAAACACCTTATTTTAGAAATGTTTAGCTTCCAATAAAAATTCATAAATTGTCAATGTTTATCTTATGTTGGTTGTAGTCATTTATTTTTTTTGAATGGGCAATCCAGACTTGGTTGCCTCCCTTCTTACTCTTCTAGATAAGACAAACTAGGTAAAGATACTGAAAACTCTAGGGGGGGATGAATAGAGAAAGTTTGTTTTTTATCACATTAAATTACATGGTTGGTTCAATATCACTTGCTTAATAAGATATAACAACAAATAGTAAAGCAAGTGGTGGACAGAAGTAGACAAATACAAGATATAGAGTGGTTCCATCCTAAATGATGTCAGTCCACTACCTAGTTATTTCCAACCAAGATTTTTGACCTATATTTTATTCCCTTTTCTATCTGATACAATAATAAACAAATATGAATGTCTTTTTTTGGGCTCAAGACAAACCTCATTTTCAGATCAAGGATAACTACTGTCTTCTTTGTGGGATGCCGAAAGACCACCAGCTTGGAGAAGATTGTAATCTACCTTTATACACAACCTTCTCACAAGAAGTAGCTCCAAAGAAACCTCCACTGCAACCTTCTCGTTTGAAGTAGCACAAAGAGTCGTACAAAGAGTTAACAAGAAGGGAAGAAGGAAATTACAATTTTTTTCACAAAGATTACAATGGAAGCGCTATAAAAAGGTGACGATCAACTTCACATAGATTTTGGAAAGGATATATTTGGTGGAGTATGACAATAATGTTGAGCTACAACTTAGACCAACTTGGATGTAGTTGGAGATGGAAAATCAAGATTTTAAACTTCTAATGATGACATGTATATAGATTTGTCAAATGTTATCTAAGTGTGCATAAGGCACTCCTATATACAAGAAATACTTAGGAATAACTAAGATAGTTGTCAAGAGTATTTAGGCCGAGTTTTGTAGGAAACTAGAAATTATAGGATATCTATTGAGATTAAAATGACTAATTGCACACTTACTAAATTTATACTATAGACTGACAATCTCTTGACACACCCAAACTATGCATGCAAAAGGAAAGTGTACGCGTCGAGTATTATAGTCCTATGAGACCCGAATGTCAAACACAAGGAAATGTTAATCCAGAAATTACTACTAACCGTAACCCTATCAGCTAGGACTAAGGAAAAAGTGATTGTTTGTTTGATTAAAACTAAGTGAAAGAATTGGAAACTAAATTAGGTGGATTGTTATCATAGGTTGGATGGATTCCTTAGGATAATAGTACCACCACGGTGTAAATTGCAACTAACTCCACTTCATTAATAAGCGTTTGGTCTTAACCCTAGACTAAGATACATGTAACAAGTATTACCCGCTCCGGCAATGTAATACACTACCTATGATACGATAAATCCTACTCTCCTAGAAATTTAGGATTAGCTAGGTGCTTTAACACAACTTATGGGCTATTCCCCTTCACAGCCGTAAGCCCTCTCCCGAGGTGTGATGTAGGCTATGTAAATCTATGACCTTTCCAACCCATAATCCCTCTCCCAAAGTAATTAACGGTTTAAACAATTAACTATGGTGATCAAGCATAGATAATTCATTAGGAAATCAAAGATTTAAGTCCAAAAACAAAACATATGACTATATTAACTCATGAAAATCAAGTACAACACATAATCGAGCTACTCCTGGGTCCTAAGGGACAAGGGGGTTAGCCCTACATGATTTTTATTATTTCATACATAGAGGAGAAGAGAGAAAACATGATAAACACAAGAAAACTGATGTACCCCTAGTGAAATCGATCGGGAAGATCCGCTCTAGAAAACATCTTGATTCATAGCTTTCTGGTTGCATATATAGTATTTGAAGGTGTCCAAATTGTCTGGGACGTGGTTGTCTCCTTCGTCTCCTCCTCTCTTGGCTCCATGCTCTGTTGTAATAGTATAGACCATGATACCTAGATGTCAATAGCCCCGACCCTTTTCTCAATCGGTGGCTTGTCAATGTCCTCTATTGGTCTTGACGGTCTAAATGGTTGATGTACTAAACCACATATCGGTCTCTGTTGGTTGTACTGGCAAGAGTTGGTGGTACAAACTTTTGAAATGTCAGTTTGGATCCGTGCCATTGACTGTAGGGTGCAAACAAACTTGATCGCTGATGTTGGTCCCACAAATTCTAATCTTCATATGTCGATTCCATTGACTAGATGTCGGTGGTATCGAGATGATTATCGTAGGCTTTTGTGACTTTGAATTGGTGCCATAGATGTAAAGAGGCGGGATCACCCCCTTACTAAAAATTTGAAGAATTAAAATCCATTCCAAACACACTCAAAGGTATTTTGGAATAGATATAAATTTTCCAAATTTATTATAATGGTATGCAAAAGACCAAAGTGTAGCAGCAAAATAAAAATAATGACTATATTCAATTTTCACAAAAGATTACAAAAGTACATCATAATATCCCATAAGGGTTTACATGTATGATACAACATAAGGATCTAAGTAGAGGGAAATCTAAACAATAATAACTTTGTCTCTAAGATTTAACTCCTTAAGCTAGTCCAAAACTTCATGCCTTATCATCGACGTCCTTCACCTAGGGTTGGAAGCATACCCCAACAAGAAGAGAAAATAGATGACATTAGCAAAGGCTGGTATGTGCATACTAAATAGGAAATTGAGAAATATATGGAATAAATGACATCAAATATAAAAGGCTTCCCATAGAAAGGATAAGGAACACCCAAATGGGTATCAAGAGAAAAGGAATTGAAATCATATGATAACAAAAGAATACTTTCCATTAATAAAACATAAATATTGTGCCACACAAGCACATGTAAAGAATTAGGGCACACACCCCATATCATCAACCTACATGCATGTGAGATAAACATAGCCCTCGAATAATACAAACACAAAGGAGGCCAAGTCTCATAAACATGAAACCTGATAGAGAAGGGAATAAAAGTATAATCTCCCAAATATGTGGGCCAAGAATCACACATCTTGCCCTAGGCATGAGGTTCCTTTCCATCCTAAAAGAGCAGGAAATATCACATCTGCTCGGCAGGAAATAACACATCTGCCATAAAAACCAATACAATTACACTACTCTAGTGCTACTGAATCACATAGTGTGTTAAATGTAGAGGCAAGTAGAAAGTATAGTCAGAATATATAAACTAGTCACCACATAAGTGATCAACATATACATCCACCTCATAAGTGGGCAAAAGACATCACATGTCATATTTTAGAGTTCCATCATGAACAAAGCATAAGATAAGAGTTCAAAAGAATATCCATGATCACATGATCAATATAAAATAAGGTAGTTCACATGAACCATGATTTTTAAAAGAAAATACATTGTGTATAGGCTAATGTCCATAGGACAAAGAGAATGAATAAGCATAGGTGAATTGCTCAACATTGAAGAATAGGGGATACATCATACCTCAACTTCAGAGTCTAAATAGTCCAAGTCAAGCCTAGGCCTCCAAATAACCTCTAGGGAAGGTGGACATGTCCAATAAGTAAGGTTCCAAAGCTTAGAGAGGATGGTTTCTCCAACAAATCTCCTATCTCGAGCAAGAATCACGTTCTCCACTTTAGCGGTGAAAAACCCTAACAAAAGAACATGGAGATGGGGTGTTTAAGGGCTCTAGGTGGGGTTTCACCATGGAGGACCAGGGTTCCGTCCTAGAGGAAGGTGGAAGGAAGACTAACAACACGAAAATAGGGAAGGAAAGGAGGATACTTACTAGTTTTGGTCAAAATCACCAAGAAGGAGCTTAAGAAATCCTAAATAGAGAAATTTGGAACCCTAGGAGCCTTCTTCACCAAGGTAGGCACCTCATTTTACCTTGGGACAGAAACGCTATGGAAAAATAGAGTAGTAATGATGCTCTAATCTAGAGGAAATAAAGGAGAGCAAGATTTTTCAAATTGGGAGTTGGAAAGGGGTAGATATGGCTATATAAAGAAAGAGGTCAAGTATGAGGTGTCTATGAGACTTTCCATGTGTCATGTATAAAGGTGTCCATGGACATGAAAGCCTTCATGGATAAGGAAGAAGTCAAGCATGAGGTTTCAAGTCACTTTCCATGTGTCCAATGCTAAGGGTGCCTATGGACATGCAACCTTTATGGATAAGGAAGAAGTCAAGCATGAGGTGTCCATGGAGCTTATCATGTGTGCTTAGCTTAGGGATTTCATGGCCATGCAAGAGGACAACTCATAGACACTTCTTGAATATCAAATGTCAGTTTATGGACACTTATAGGCCATCAAACTGACCTCCAATAAAAAAATAACCCCATTGGTTGATAGCTTCTAAAGATAAGCTCATTTATAAAGAGGGTAATCCCTAAAATGCCCTTGGAAAGAAACACCTTCAATTTAAGGTGCAAATAGGTACCCCATGGTTCAAAAACTAGAGAATGATAAGGGAATACCTAATTATTATAACTAATGTGACAATTTGCAAAGAAAACATCGCAATTGGGTAAATTACAGAAAAGTCCAGAATGTACCTAAAATTGCATAACTTGCACAAACAACATCCAAATTGGACCAAATTTCATCCACAAGTTATCTTTGATGTGTTGAATATGAATTTGCCATTATTTACATATTTTGAAGTTATATAATCACATTATTCATTACTTATGCCTTTTACTCATTTTCTCTCTCCTAAACTTATCCTAATATTTCAAGGGTGTCCAAATTAGATGAAATTTAACATGTAGGCTAATTTTGATATGTAGATTTCAAATTTGAAGTTTGTTTACACTTTTGAGACTTCTTTTTATGAGATATGTCATATGTCCCATTAATGTCCCATTATCTAAATTATTCATCCAATTAAGTTTCTTATCTTCATATTACCACCAAAATGAGTTATGTGGCATATTTTATGTATCCATTATAAACCTAAGATTAATGTTAGAACATTAGGTTATATTAAGGTGATATATACATGAATTATCTCATTGGGGTTATACTAAACATCTATTTAGGTCTAACCTTCAACCTTGTTTGACTAAGTCCAAAATGTCAACTTCCAGGGTAGGGTCTGAGATCTAGTATGTTACAATAGACCATGCAGTTGGTGGTATCAGATGATTTAAGCTTGCTAATGTAGTATTGTGTGGGTGTCACTGACTTTGCCGTTGGTGGTACCAAGTTGTGAATTTTTATATACTTATTCGGTGTGATCGAATAGTCCCCTCAACACATCAAATCTGGAGCTTCTCGTTCTCTCAGTGCTACTGACTTTGACGTTGGTAGTACCGACTTTTTGTAAAAAATTTCTTTTCTCTTTCTATAAAGGTGTCGGTGCCACAGACATGGGCATAAATGGTACTAAAAGTTTTCATGACCTTCATGTTGATTTTGTACCTTTATTGGTGCCACATACTGATGTTTTAGTGGTATTGACTTTTTCTCTACCTGCACACCAAACCATAATCATCAAGGTGAATTTTTTACATCTAAACAACAATAGAAAATGCAAATACAAAAACTACTCCTACACAAGGTTACGTGAAAAATAAATAATATAAACTAAACTATGGATTGCCTCCCATCAACGCCCTTGTTTTATGTCCTAGACTCAATGATCTTCTGTCGCTTAAAAGCTCCAAGAAACTCAATGAGATTAAACTCTTCCTCCTCATGGTATATCTCTCCCCCATAGTAATGTATGGGGTGATGTCCATTTGTCAAAAAGGATCCATCACTAATTTCAACTGCTCCATGAGTAAATGCCTAGACAACCACGTAAGGTCCACTCCACTGGGACCTCAACCTACCATGATGCAATTTCATCCTAGAATTGAGCAATAAAACCCTTTGACTTGGTATAAGCACCTTATGAAGAATATGATGGTCATGCATTTTCTTAGTTATGTTCTTGTAGATTCTAGAGATCTCGTAGGCATCTAGGCTAATCTCATCTAGTTCATTGAGCTCCAATTTCCACTTCTTCCCTACACCAGAAAGATCAAATTTAGCTTCCTCAAAGCCCACTTGGCTTTGTGCTCTAGCTCCATGGGAAAATGGCATGACTGCATGTAGACTAGACTGTATGGGGTTGTGCCTATTAGTGTCTTGAAAGTTGTCCTATAAGCCCATAGAGCATCATTCAATTGCATGCTCCAGTTAGTCCTATTGGTAGAGAGAGTCTTATCTAGGATCATCTTAATTTTTCTATTAAACACCTCAACTTTAACTTGAGTTTGGGTTTGGTATGGGGTCCCTAGTATGTGCCTCATTCCATATTTACTAAATAAAGCACCAAAATTCCTATTTTTGAAGTGAGATGCCCCATAACTGAGATTCATTTTAGACACCCCAAACTTGCAAAAAATATTATCCTTCACAAACTTGCACACAACATGTCCACCATTGGTTAGGGTTAGAATTGCTTCCACCCATTTAGACATATAGCCTAATGCAAGCAAGATATGCAAATTAGAATTTGAAGACACAAAGGTTCTATGAAATCAATTCCCCACAAATCAAAGACATCTACATCTTGAAAGATATTAAGAGGCATTTTGTGTTTCCTAGATATGTTACCTACCTGCTGACATGCATCACACCACTACACATAATTCTAAGCATGTTTAAACAAATAAGGCCAATAAAACCACTTTATAAAACTTTGGTTGCCATCCTCGAAGTAGCATGATGTCCCCATGTAGGTAAGGAATGACAATGAGCAAGTATGCTCTCAAACTCACACTCTGGTACACACTTTCTCAGATGCCATCCATGTACTATTTAAGCAAAATAGGGTCATCCCATATATAACCGTGTTGCAAGGATTGTCACTAGACTTGCTCCATGACCATATATATGCCTCACAAACCCTCTTCCCTAAATACATCATCGTTGACACAATCTGCTAGTTCAGGATTCGTGCATAATTTTTTTTTCTTTATCCATAGACCAATTTACTACTAATATTATCATATCTACGGTGGAAGGAGCACCTGATTTCGATATAAGAGATTAGGACATTGAAGGTATTATGAAACCTTGGAAATTTGCACTGCTTTTCAAACTGATATCTAGAGACATTTGGTGTCTTACTCTCAAATACAAGATTTGGCTCCTTTAGAAGCCCACTAGTGTTATCAACTGAATAGATTTGGAAAATTTACCTCCTTGTCCAGTTATAGTTATATGAAGATTATCTAAGAGCTTTAACATTATGACCACATCTGAGCATCATTGCTAAATTAGGGTTTTCTTATGTGATTACGTGTGTAATTAATTGATCATCACTTAAAACCTAATAAGAAACTCTAAGAATGATTCTAATATGAATAATTAGGGTTTGAGAAGTGTAAATCCTAGTCAGAAAAAATTAGGATCTTGATAGTATATGAATATGGAACTTGATCAGTATAGAAGTGCAGTAAATGATTTTTCATATTTTCTATGTAACTTCGTTGTTTGAAATTTGGATATAGTTTGTATAACTCAAACGTAAGTGATCTTGAATAACATCAAAGTTTTTTTTTATGTGTGATGGACCTATTGGTCGGCCCAGTTTACTCAGGACAAACTCAGCAGACCAGGCATTCTGACTACAATATAATAGTGTAGTGTTTGATTTTTAATTATTTATTGGTATCTTAGAATGATATACAATTTTTCTTGGAGACCTGAAACTATTGGTTAGACAACATGGTAATTTTTCATAATTTTTGGAGGGTCTTTAACCTATTTAGTAAACAATTTACAATAACATTTAATGATAGAAAATTTTGCTGAAACAGAAGAAAGCGTAAGAAAAGGTCAATTTGTAAGTGACCCAAGCACCTTAATTGCTCTATATAATCAACCTAACATACAAGATCTCATATTTAATGATTCATTCCATAGAAATAAAATCCTAGAGAAAGACAAAGAGTTAGGGTTTGGATGGAGGAAGTAGTGAAGATGGCGATCTAGGGTTTTCTCTTCCTAGAGTTCATGAAATCAAGTAAATTTATCATATCTAGATACCTTTTCTTGGTGATTATACTCTCACATGTCAAGATTCTGTCCCTACTTTTATTCAATTAAAAATTATGTCAAGTCTCCCTCTTTTCTCACTCTTTCTCTATAATTCTCCATTTCTAGGGTTTCAGAGTTGGAAGGAAGAAGAAAGTGATATATTGCTTAGAATTTGATATGGATTCTAGAAATTCAGATATCAGGATAAGTTTTTAAGATATTTTCACACCTTAGGAGAGTGGGTACTTTCTTTTAATAGTATACTTCATGAAATTGGATGAAATCCACATTTATCTTCAATTCCCTTGCATATGACTTAAAACCCTAAATTTGCCTTTCCTTCATGACTTTTACAAAATGATCTAGAAATGAACTAATTCCTGATGTGATGAATTTTAGATGATAAAATCATATTAGAATTAGATACAAATAATATAGAATAGAGTTCATAAAGTTACTACTGGAGTTAGAAAAATATATCAATATCTAGGGTTTTCGGTTATGTCTGGAATTGTTGTATATCTAAATGAAGAACTTTGCCTATTTGAATCTCCTTATTTATAAATGATTGTTTATCTAAATGTTTGGTACATATATGTTAGATATTATCATGAAATTCATTTGATATTATCAATATTTTCTTGATCTTACTTAAGAGGGTGAAATCCTATGAGTGGAAATTCGTAAGTTTGCAAATTTGCATCATAAAATACAACATAAGTGATTCATTTTAATGTTATATTTTTTTATTCAAGGTTATTCTTGATGCATGATATTTCAGTGAATGTTTTGAAAACCCTAGTTCAGTTCATTCTAGGGTTTCGATATATGTTTGATTGTATGTGAACTTTTGAAAGTAGTCTTTTATCAATGAAAGTTTATGATGCATCAAATCCTTATGCGAGTCATGTGATATGTGAATGAGGAAAATGAAACCCTAAGTTTGGATTTATCCAAAATAAAGATGAACCTTATATTTCAAGAAGGTTACTGAGAGCATAATTGTATTCCTCATATTGTAAGTGGATGGCATACTATCGGTGGGGAATGATATCTCTACTCTATAGTTGGTTAAAACATGGATGTGACACACCTTCTCCATGAAGGACTTAGGGGAAGCATACTACATACTAGGGATCAAGATCTATAGAGATACATGTAGTATGCTTCTTGGTCTAAGTCAAAGTACATGAACTGAAAAAATGTTGAAAAGGTTAACATGCAATAGTCTATGAGTGGAAACTTACCCATGTCTAATGGAATAAGTATCTCTAGAGATTAATGTTCCAACTCTTCTGAAGAGAGGACACACATGAATAAGATTCAATATGCATATGTAGTTGGGAAAATCTTGTACACGAGGTTATGTACACGCCCCCACATCTTGTATGCTTTGAGTATGACAAGTAGGCATCGGTCAAATCTAGGTGAAAGTCACTAGATTGCTATAAAGAACATCCTTATGTACTTGAGAAGAACTAAGGATCAATTATTTATTGAAGTTAGTGAGGAAGAGTTGGTTGTAAAGTATTACACCGATGCAAGCTTCCAAATCGACAAGGACGATTACTAACTACAAACATGTTGTATGTTTTACCTCAAAAATGGATTTGTGATATGGAAACGTTCCAAGAAAGAGGCAACAAATGATTCTACAATAGAGGTTGATTACAATACTACCTCCAACATAACAAATAAAGTGACATGGAACAAGAAGTTCATTGGTGAACTAGAAGTAGTTCCATCCATGGATGATGTAGTAGATCTATACCATGATAATAATGGATCCATTGCACAAGATAAGGATCCTAGATCACATCAATGATCCAAGCATATACTACAACTCTATTATCTCATACAAGAGATCGTATGATAAGGAGATGTGAAGAGTTTCATAATACCAATTGAAAGAAATATTGTTGATCCTCTAATGAACACTTTCAAATCAAAAGCATGATAGTCATATTAGATCACTTGAAATTAGATTCATGAGTGATTGGCTCTAGTCTAAATGGGAGACTGTTGATAGTATGCCCTGATATCAAGCTATATGGTGCTTGTAAAGTAACACTTTGTAATTGATTTGATTATTAATAAAGATATTCAATTAGTGTGTGTGCTTAAATATAAGATAATGAATAAAATAAATAATGTCTTAAGATAATGACTCAATGAAACATGATTTTATGTTGAGGACATGCACATAAGATAACACACATGCTAAGACTATCCATTTTTGTTTAGGCCCCTAGTATGATATAATTGTGAAAATTAGGACGACAATTATCCATGAAGACTATTATGTGTGTTGACTTAGATATTGTAGTTGATTATTCATGATATTGGATATCGAGTCAAGCATGTAGGTACTTATAATGAATAATTGTTGTGGATATACCCAACTTGAGTATGATACATGGAATGCAAATATGGTAGACATAATCATATCTCAATGTTAGACCTAAAGTCACTACAATGATCACATGTTATTCGGTGTATAACACTACTCAACGTAACTTTGAGTAAGGGTTTCCATACAAGTAATTCTTGGGTGTACAATGACACATGTGGGTTAATTTATGTAAACTGAATTTGTCCCTCCTATAGGAATAATTTCTTGGGTGAGACTATGATATGCATGGTCTTGCTCATGTGAGTCAACATGTGATGTTGAGCTCATATGTAATCCCAAATAGTCTACTATTGATCAAGGAACAAAGAGTATACTATTTAAGAGGATGATGTTTCCATGCCTTAAATTTAATTTGGATATCAGAGGCAAATGGATTATATGAACACTATAACACTAGTCACAATACTAGGTCCAAGTTGTTCTCTAACTTCTCAAATTACCCAGGTGACATCGAGGTCTTGTTAGATACCAATCATTTCTTATGAAGTCATAATATCATTATAGATGACACTACCAACATAGTCTGGAGCCTATATTGTCACACACATGGGATGCAAGAGGAATAGGAGGATAATCTCAGACACAAGATTGATTGGTTGCTAAAAAATTCAGCCTATTAATCAAATCATTGATGGATTGACTGGAAACCTAGTTAGCCGACTAGAAAGTCCAATTGCTTGACTAAACAAACTAGTCAATCATGTGGAAGATCAGTTTATTGACTAGGCTGAGATAAGCCCAATAAATTGACTGGATAGGCAAGTCGCATGACTGGACAAGATCAATCAACCGGTTGATTGACGGATCCATTTGATTGACTAGATTGGAATAATAAATTGACTGATTATATCTAGAATGTTCTGACCCCAACCTAGTCACTCAGATGATTGGCTAGTCATCATACTGGTTATAATGAACTCACTTTTCAACAACCGCCATTTAAGGAAATCCAAAAGATGAGAGTCATTACCTGAAATTTTCCTAAGGATCCAGATTTAGCAAATAATAAATAATAGTAAATATTTTCCATTAATTCCAATATATTATTTACAAGATGTTCCTTGAGAACTTACATAACTTTACATCATCATATTTGTACATATGAGAAGAAGCATCTATCTAATCCTCCTTTAACTTATCTTTAATACCTTCATTTAGTTTCACCTTTATCTCCATGTCCTTTATTATGTATATCAACATATACCTTAAACGACGAGAAACAAAAGCACAAATCAACAAACTAAAATATACTGTGTATGTGGGGTTTTGCAAAAGTGTGTAAGTAAACTAACAACATACATTCCATCAAATACTTGAAAATAAGAACTAACATTTTCTGCACATATTCTCATCTTTATGTGATACTATAGTTGCATTATAATTGAACAAAATGTAAATAAACATCCAACAATTTAGTTGTCTAATCCTTGAGAAACACTTGACAAACACATGAAAACTAATGTGGGTAGTCATAAGCGTAACTACGTACCTAAATGGTGAGCCATGCAGATTTTGCAGTTATACTTCATGTATATTCAATCAAGCTAATCAACATGTCCAAGCAAAGCAAGCATTCATCATGTAGTCTGAATGTATGCAAATCCTAAAGTGTCACCATCACATTAATTAGATCAAACCCTACTCGGCTCCTAATCTAGGGTTTAGGGTCATGATCAAGTTTGGTTGAGGAATAAAGGGTATAAAACCTATTTCCATCTCATGTTAACCATTAGGTGAATACCCTAATCATTGGATCCATATTATCCTTTCATTAAGATCACTTAGATTCATTATCAACTTAGCAACTTATAATATTCAACCCTAATTATTCATATGCATGGTTATTCACATTAGGAACCCTAATTCTTCATCATTATGAATATTAACATGTTAAATTACCATTCTACATACAATATCAGTTTGCATCTCAAAAAATCATATTTATCACGATTAACAACTTATTTGTCAACAATTATGTTTTTATTCTTTAAATACCACATATAACTGATTCTCCACTTTAGAAACCCTAAGTTTAGCAACATATAAACTTTTAACCCAAATTAGGTCCTAGGTGCTCAATATCATTTAAACATGTGATGACCATTAAAACCATGAAACTAGGGTTTCTATGCATTCATTACATTAAAGATTGCATCTTTATGCACTTTTAGAAAAGGAATAATGTCAAGTCTTGAATATGTTTTAGTTTCATTCCTCTCATTCTCCTGATAAATTTTCATATATAACTCATCTAAACATGAGTTACCAATCATTTTCTATGATTATTTCAAGATTAATCTTATTTGGGCACTTAATATGCTGACAGTCAGAAGAACTAGTTGTCTGAATATAATATGGCATCCTCTTGATTTATAAGTTAAAGACCAAAATACTCTTATTGATCACGTGCATAGGCCGGGACATGCTAGTCTTTCTTAGCCCCTTCCCTAGCCCCACGACGACAATGAGGTCCAACCTAAGCAGAGGCAACCGTCGGTTCAACTTGCTCCCTCCTCATCCTCTAATGCCAGGCTAGGCTCCCAACACCCTCATCCTCGCCTTGTGGACCTGGTGGTCTGCTGGTTATGGAAACCAAGTTCCACATATTGATCTGCCCAAGCTTGCAGGAAGTGAAATGAGGCAAATCCTCTTACCTGGGATGCCAACGTTGGTGGATTGTGTCTAAGGACATACGTTGTCCGTGACAGAGTGTGTTTGTGCCCTTTCTTGCTCATAGAAGGACGAGGAGAAGAAGAAGGTGCTAGAGAGGTCATCACACTAGGTTACTATAGGCGTCAAGTTCTTGATCAGGAAACACAAGTGATTCCCCCCTGCGGTGCCTAAGCTCTTAAGGCTCAAGGCAGTCCCCCTGAAAAGATTCCTAGCATATGCGAGTCACGATGATTTCTTCAATCCTTTCTAATTGGGTCATTGTGTTGTAGATTGTGGAGCGGTGAGAAACAAGAAGGGTTCTAGAGACGACGACCATTGGCAGGGTTCTTGAGGTCCTTATATATGTATACATATCAAGAAGCAACCCTAGTACTACGACCATCCAAGATAGAAAGGAGGGAAAAAGAGTGGCCTAACACAATCTTCTGAGTTTCCTTTGTTGTGCAGGAGATGAAGCTGCAGTCTATTGAGATGGAAAGTGCTATCATCACATTAATCCACCGACCTCCCCCAAATATGCCTTATTCTCATAGTACATGACATTATATAAATATGTAATCTTAACATAAATGCTATTAAGAATTACCCACTCCTTCCTATTTTAGAATTGGCCAACCCCTTCAACATGAAGGTTTACGAAGCAAGCCAAAACCATTAAGGAAGGTGTTTTTGGCACACATTGGGTTATTGTCCATCAACTTGCAATCTGGATTATTATTCCTTCTCTATTTCTTTAATGTAGCCCTTAACTCATATTCCTTTACTTCATAAATTCATTCATATCCAAACCGTGGGGTTTATTGGGGTGTTTCATACACACAGCTTGCTCATTTAAGTATATACTAAAAGCAATTATCATTATTCCATGAAACGTCCCTTTTATTCCCTTTATTTATTATTTTTAAGTGTATCAAAAGTAAACCGATATAACACTATTTGATGTCGTAAATCTTGTGTTTCCAAACTGGTTAGATATTTACTATTTTACTTATCTAACATATGAAACCTCTTATTTTATTTTGGAAGGTATTCCAATATTTCTTATATCTATTTTTCAACAATTCATAAAGTCATTGTTATTTTTTTTAAACACAAAATCTCTTATTTCTGTGTCTTGTGCCCCAAGGACCAATTTGCAATGGAAAAAGTCTCATGAGCCTTTCTATGGGCCATGGGTTGCACCTATTCCACAAAGTAGGCAACATTATTATTCTATCAATAATATCATTGAAGAATTTACTTATCAATTCATGGCTTATATTCATATAATTCCATTTTACCAAAATTGATGATATAACATTCACCCTTCCTTAAAAGGAATTTTATCCCCAAAATTCACACCCAATAAAGTTTAAGTGAATGATAACTCAACTTAATTTCACAACTTAGGGTTAGCAACCCTACTTAGATATCTTTAACAATATTTATTGATATGCAAATTCCTCAAATTATTACTACCATTGGTCCTTGAATTCAAATCAAGGTACATCCACACTATTAGTATTTTACATGATATCATCTCTTGGTGATTACATTTCCATTTGTGATTTCAATTTTATTTCGTGACTACCCTTTTTGCCTAGATTTCCAACCTATTATTCATGTATTATTTCAGAAGGGTGAGGTAACATCTCAAACCCTAAATCATGCCATTAAGTTCAATTTAAAGTATTCAATCTCATATGTCAATTTTAAGCATAACATATGTCTACCCCATCTCTCTCACTCATAATAAGATGAAGTAAGTGTTTAATTGCAACCCAAAAACAAATTTCATCCCATTCCAAGAGCAGAGATAGTGTACCCACACATTATCTTAAAAATTCACATTTTAGACTGAATCATTCTCAACATGACTCCAAACCATACTTTTTTAAATTCCACAACTTTCTTATATTTCATGAAGTTAAATGCCCTTTTAAAATTCCACAACTTTCTTATCTTTCATGAAGTCAAATGCCTTTAGCACTAATGAATTTGTACACACGTTCCTTTAATATATCAATATTACATTACTTCTTGTATCTTTTACATTTACACTTCATGTATTATGAGCCTTAGTGTCACGGACCCTTGTGACACCCCGCGCCACAAGACACGAGATAACTCAAGACTAACCACAGAAATAAACTTAAACAAACAAATTACTAGAAAACAGTGGAAATTAAAACCATATTTGTTAAGATCCAAACAACAAAAACCTTTACATATGAGCCCTTGAATACCTCAAGGTACTTACCATGTATGCCATCAACATGTTACAAGAAGACATGTTCTAAAAAAATATACATATTCACTGTATCCATACATGAATAAAACATACAAGCCAAACCTTGTATCGAAACTTGTCTACAAAACACACCTAACAACCATCCCAAAGACCTGAGTGTACAAGGAGGACTCTAGGACTCTAACTATAAAAGAACCACCAGCAACACTTTCAACCTTGTCAGCTTCTGTCCTTCTTGCTACTACTCAACCTGTGTTGCACAATCTCTACCTCCCCGTACACGTCCACCTAAAAGATGTGGAGAACCCACAGGGTGAAATTCTAAATCTCATCAGGAGATATAACTCTCCACCAACACTATTATTAGCACAGATAAGATGATTAAAGAACAACAATAAAGCTACAACCATAATAAGCATGTAATAATCACTAACAGAATAAACAACTATAATTAAATTATGAAACATCTTATTATCATAAAAGGAATATGAAGAACATGTAAATTCACTACCAACTATACTGTACAAAGGCAAACAAGGCATCATCTAATGTTTCCGTATTTGATCCTATACAAGTATACTACACAACTTATTATGTATTTTATTATATCCCAGGGATTTGAGTCATACCACCCAAATCCAATCGATCACTGCTAAGTCAAAATCGGTTTCATACAAGGTCTAGTAGAAAAGGCAGAATCCATGACCTCACCCCTCGATCTGTACAAGTGAACCTATAGTGACGTCATCAGTCAAACTGTTACCAACGACATATAGTCCATCAATACAAACCTAGCCCGCCTTGGTATAGGTCACGACACTAGTGAAATTGAGCTACGGCACGCAACCGCACTCCTACTAGGGTATGGCCCATAGCCAATCCTATATTACATATCACTGAGCTATGGCCCGAAGCCACACTCCTACCAGGGTATGGCGCACAACCAATCCTGCATCACATATCCTAGACATAAGGGGATATTCGTCCTTATCCCCAACAATTGCTAACACTGAATGGATCTATGACACAAGGAAAAACTACATGATTAGGTTCCACTTGATTAGTTAGGTCATTTAAGTGTCTTTTAGCATCAATCAAGTTACAACGTATAAAATTATAACAACTTCTACAAAATAAGGGCATAGCACTCTTCCAACAGATACAACATATAAGGTGTGAGCTTGTCACACTATCGCCACATGATGCTTGTATATTTGCCATTCACAACATCATCAACAAAGACACATACCATGGGATATTAGACCTTCAACTTTATCAGTAGGAAACACCCTTTCATGCCAGAACAACAACATATGTAAACACCCTTTCATGCCAGAACAACAACCAATGTTAGGTTATAAGGAACAACCACCATATTCCCATAATACTTGTATAATCAACATGCCTCACAAGGGCATAGTCACATCATAGTTATCATAGCACACACTAGCTATGATAGTCAATTCCAAAACACCTGCATGGTTAGAAGATCACAATCAAGAGAGATAATCACATAACATCATAGCCATCAACGATAAGGATATAAGCAAGACTTAGTCACTTTTAGGGTTTAGGGTTCCCACTTTTTCTGATTAGGGTCCACAAGGTTAGGGTCAACCAACCACTTAGAACCACCACCCTCCACCATCATGGAGTGTTTTAGTGTTAAGTGTCAACATTAGAGAATATTCAAGATCATACAAAACAACATAACGCATATGTATACATGATTAACGTTATATGTTCATACATGTACTATAACCACCTACCATCACCACATGTTAACCACTTAGGCACATGGGTCGCTACCACCCTCCATAGTATGTCACAACTGTGGCATACCCCATGGTACCTCAACCTTCACTTCCTCATCATGTCACGGCCACCTTCTACCTGTCGCACCCGTGACATTAGGGTTAGGGTTTCACTTCACCCTTCAACCATGTGTCGTGGCCAAGCTTCCTCAAACACCTCTATGTCACGACCGCGATGCCTCAACACCACCATGTCATGATCAATACTCAAGGGATATCATCACCAAGCTAGGGCAAGGAACTAAGGGTTTTAAGGTTGCTAAGCTCTAAAGGTCTCAACCCAACATCACTAGGTCAAACACCACCATAAGGAGGGACGCCTCAACCAAAGCCAACTAGGCCATGACCATCCCAGTGGGCTATGTCACTACCATGATTCCCATACCCGTGTCTTGACCGCCAAACCTCCTGGGTTGTGACCACACCAAGGGTAGACACCTAGGTCACCAAAATAGGATCATAACTAAGCAAGAACCATGATCATCATGGAAGGGGACTCAAGCAAGTCGATCTCCACAAACCCTAAGGCAACGGTCCAAGAAGAGCATGACTAAAAGAAGAGAAACCATGGACAAGATGACCAAAACCAAAACTAACATCTCACTTACGACAACATGGGGACGAGATCAAGGGTCAAACGTGGGGAAGAAACTCCATATCATCGCCTCTACCCAAAATGGATACAAGAAGGCTAGGGTTTTTTGGGTTACTTCCAAACCAAGCATGGTAACTCTCCAAAATGAGTTCTAAGGTTAAGCTTCATATGCTAGCATTATATAGAAACATCTAAGAGAGAGAAAACAACAACACAACATAACAAGAAGTGCAATAATAAAGAGTGTTTAATGTTATATAACCCACCTTAAGAAGATCACTACCAAAGCTCCAAGCTCCAAGATCAAGAGATCCAAGCACACGATCCAAGGGTTGAAGAAGCTCCACCAAAAGCTCCACTCTCAGCCACACGAGCACCTCAAGAACAAGAAGGCATCAAGGTCAAATATAGCTTACCGAGGCATGACACCTCGACCAAGGTACATCACCTCAACTAAAGCCCACACCACCTCGACCGTGACCTGGACCACAGAGTTAAGTCAGTGCTCTCCTCGACCGTGGCTTTAAGTCAGTGATCTGCACCTATAAATAGATGACCCCCTCATTCATTTGGGGCATCACTTCTGTTCCATGATGCTGACAAGATGTCGCACTGTGCCCAGCCATAGGAGATGATCTCTTTCATCAAAGACTACCTTTGTGGTGTCATTGCTACTCTGCCATCTCTGCTCCATATCCTACGAGTAAGAGAATGAGGAGAGAAGGAAGAAGGAGAGAATATCATCATCGTCTACCTTGGTGTTCATCCCCTCCCCGTCCAGATATGCCCCGCCATCGTGTACGAGACCGTTTCTCCACCGAGTCATGACCATCTTCTTCACCATGACCATGGCGGAATCTTCCCTGTCTCTCATTATTTTTGTTTATATCATAAGGAGTGGTAGTCCATTTTGCTGGGGTGCGGGGACTAGCCCCGCTGACTGTGCTTACATGTTCATCTTATAACATTCCATGGCTTGTATATAACTTTCTACTTCATTGCTAATCATTTAATGCATACTTTATGGATTGATCACCTGCCTTGCATGATCTATTATATTCCTTTGTTGCAAGAACTTCAATACTTAGGATTTGAATATCGATTAACATGGTTGATGCCCAGACGATAACTTCTGAAGGGATATCTCTGGAGTAGTAAGTGTGTGACCCGTGGGTAACAATACATCGAGCCCGTGGAGATGCTTACGCAAACTCTATTTCCTAACAGATGGTTTGCTACTCATTTGGATAGTTGTATCTTACCTAGATGTGTTTTTGATGTGTTTACACGTGTAGTGGTGGTGAAATCTGATTCCATCCTAGTGATTCCCATCATTAATCTAAACTCAATTTTAATCCCGCTCTTTTACTTTCCTTGCAATTAGTTTAACTAAACCAAAATAAACTCTTTGCTCTAATTATTAGTCTTAGTCCATCCAGATTCAACTAGCAATATTCTTAAAAAAGTTGTCCCTTGAGATTCAATCCTTAACTATACTGCGATAAGACCTATCCGCTTGCGGGTGGTACTATTACATAAGGTTTTGGTAAAAAAGTTAGGGATTTAAGCCCTAAGTGAGTGTGTTAGTCAGTAAAAAACCATGTCAACTGTCAAAAAGACAATTAAAATATTTAGTAATCAATTAGTTAACCAATTAACCATATTAATTGATTAACTAATTTTCCATCATCTGGCTCTAGTCAATCACTAGAGATTAGTTAGTCAGCTTAATAATTGAATTCAATTATGTTGCTTAAATATCTTATATTATTTTCAAATTAATTCTAGTTGATTACCTAAACATTTTAGCAATCAATTTGACTTAGAACATTTCCAATCATGTCCAAAATTATACTCCTATTCCAATGAATCCTATGTGTGAGACCATGTAGGATCCAAATTATGTTGGCAATGATATTCATATTCAAATTCTAATTTCACAAGCAATGATTGGTATCTATCATGACTTCGTTGCTACCCAAGTAATTAGACAAGTCAGAGAACAACTTAACGCATTGTGACTAGTGTTATAATGATTGTATAATCCCTTTGTCACTGATATCCATATTGAATCCAAGGCATGAAAACATCATCTTCTAAATGTTCAATATTTTTTCTTTGATCTAAAGTAGACTATTGATGTACACATGATCTCAACATCATGTATTGACCCATATGAGCATGGCCATGCATTTCATAGTCTCACTCATCAAGTGGTTAGGATATCACTTCAATGGGAGGGACACATTCCATCTACATCACTCACAATAATCCACATGTGTCACAATGCACCCAAGCACTACTTGTATAGAAACTCTTATTCAAGGTCATGTTGAGTAGCGTCAAAGTACATTGAATAACATGCAATCATTATAATGATTTTAAGTCTAAGGAGCACAATCACCGATGTCATATCGAGATGTGATTCTGACTTCCATAATTGGCTTCCATGTATCACACTCAAAGTGGGTTTATCCATTACACTTGTCCATAACAAGTACCCATGTGTTTGATTTGATATCCAATATCATGACTAATGAGATATACTCAGTAATCGACACACGTACTAGTCTTGACATATTATTGTTGTCATAATATCCAAAATAATATCTGACTAGGAAATAATACAAGAATAAATACTCTTAACATACACATAATCTCATATTCATGTCCTCAACTTGAACTCACATGTCATTGAGTCATGCAATATTAGGACATTATTATATTTGTTCATTATCTCATATTGAAACTAACATAATAACTAAAATTTCCTTTATTAATATTCAAATCAATTACAAGATGTTCCATTACAATCATCATGTGATTGACTCTTACGGCATATCACCAACAAAAGTTAATTCTTCCAACATTCACTTTGATGACGAGAAACCCATTGATCTTCACTAAATCCACACTTTTTGTCATCAATTTTGGTGAAAATTCTCCACATTATGCATTCTTTAGAAAATGAAGTAGATTGCATAAGAGACTTGATAAAAAGAAGTCCTTATTCCTTGTTCTGTATCCTTTTAGTGATGAAGATATACATACTTTAGATCTGAGAAGGAGATTTAGAGAGCCTCAAAGTGATGCTTATGCTTAGAGTAGGAACTGTTTATAGGTTTGAGTGAGAACATGTATTATTTCTCACCATATGTTGTCAAAATATGATCCATGCTAATGTATAGTGTTGGTCAAAGTGTATGTCAAAGATATCACCTAACAATTATAGTTTGACAAACAATCAAGTCGGTTGACCAAACATGTATAGGTCCAATAAATGTAAAACTTAAATATGCTTTAGGATTATGATTTCTCACATGATACTATCTTTTGGGGAAGATTAAATAAAGCATAGGCATTGAATTTAAAAAATACATATAATAAATAAAAAGTACAAAAATTGAAATTAGGTGCCTTTATAAAATTTAAAAAATACCACCCTTTTTCAAAAATAAATATCATCAAAGTGAATCAATAAAAATTTCTAGGAGTTATTAAATTTGAACTTCAAAAATTAGTCTTAAAGTGAAAAAAACAAAATATAGTTATTGGACTTTATATGACTCTACTAATACCTATATTATAAGAGTGACATCCCGCCCATCAGTATAATAGAATATAACCCACATGAATCACTGATTGAGTAACTAGGAGGTCATCTTCTACCACTGATACATCCAAGGTGAAGAGATATTTAGGACAACCTTGATATATTACACATGAGAGAATCTTGAATGAAACCTCAAGAAGAGATAGCTTTGTATCTCCAAGACATGGTTATCAACCACACACCCTCCCTCTTCCCAGGGACCATCCAAACAAAGAACCATAGTTTTAGGATATGTAGGACATAGTGGTGGAACCATGACAACCTAGCTAGTGGTATCCCCATGACCTATGACTTCCATCATATCACCACACTAGATCATATCACCACACTAGATTCTAATTCCCTACTTGATGTAACTAAAGAATTGCTCCATTGAGTACCCACTTCTTAACTAGATCCTCTGAAGAACCTATGCACATTTGATCCCCTCTTGACCTCCTCTCTATTTAGATCCTTGGCTTTAAGCTTGACCAACACCTTGTGAGGCTAGCTAACTATATGTAGTCCTTTCTATATTAAACATTACTAAGTTGAACCTTGCTTGTTCCAACAAGTATCAATCAATTGGACACCTCACTTCTTGGGACTTTGTTTATGCCTAACCACACCTCACTATGACACATGTATTGCTTCTCTACCATTCAGTAGCTAAGAACCCAACTTCTATTAGCTAGCAAGCTTGCAAACATAGAAAACATAGCATGGATCCATGTGAGGATCTTAAGTATATGATTAAAGGATCAAATGGACCAGATCACCCATCCAAATAACTATCCATCTAGGTAAGCCCTCTTTTTCAAAGTTACTTCTCAATACGTGCTATAACTAGGAAGATTCACTATAAATAGAGGGACAATTACAAAATCATGAAACTTTAAATGAAACTAAAAATGGTCTGTAAAGTTACCAAAAGTTTCTTGCATAGTATAACAAAAATCATATCATGCTATTTTAACTAATTAACGGACCTAGGGTTGTATAAATATCAAATACCCTAAAATTCTCTAAAATATTAGATCTATCATTTTTCCTACATGATTCATAATATCATGATTCTAGATTTAATAATTTAAATCCTTAGTTCTTATCTAGATTTTTGGTCCCAAATAATACTCATAAAACCTATTAATGCATTATGGTTCAAGGAGAAAACTTCAAAGTGAAATTTTGGACCTAGGGTTGCACATACCGTGCATTATCACATTGAAAAAGTCTTTATAATTCACATAAAATCATATAGCTAAAGGATGCACGATCACTCTACTAATCTTATTGCCCTAAATAACTTTTTCATGTCCAAATAATAGTTTATACTATAATGCAATTACTCCTGACACTCAATTTTATTATTATCACAAACTAAACCAAGTAATCATGAGTGGACTCTCCTAACTGTAAGTATGCCCTATAGGAATGCACATAAGATCATAAGATGCAACTAGACAAACCATTATACATAGGTAAATCACATTCGCCACAAATGATGATGAGAACTTGCTATAAGAACGATGAGATTGAATGTTCAACATGTATTTATATGAGGAATACACCCTTACGTCCTATAAAGAAGAGGCTACTCACATAGGGTATGGCTGTGCAAGAATGTAGAATATCTAGAAACAGAGTTCATGTCACCATATAAAAATGACCCAAATAGAAAAATTGAATAAGGAAGTAGGCCTAAATGCCTATTGAGATTCCCAAAACGTCTTTATATTGTCTATGGGTCTTCCCAACACTTATACTTCATATTTGGGTGAATAAATGAAAGAACTCCTTGCTAGAATAAGAAGAAAAACCACTAATGCAAAACAATCACTTCCATTCTCATTCTCCCGCTTTTGAATTGCTGAATTTTCTCCTATATATTTTTTGAAGTAAGATAGTATATTGACTGATGTAGACCAGTTACAAATAGAGAAAACAACACAAGGTGATTGATCCAACTGCAAAAAGTGTCTATCTAAGTGTCATACTACAAAACCCCAAAACCTTTTTGGTTTGTATATCCTAAAAAGTTTTGATGTAGTTGTTCTCTTTGGCAATCTAAGCAATCTTTTTGGATATCCTCTCAAACATCTTCAACTCGTCATTCGTCGCCTCACCATTGATTCCATTGTTGCGTTCTTTCCAGAAATGATAATCTAAGATACCAAACCTTATCATGATCATGGGTCTGTTTTCAAAGACCCAATTAATCAAGTCTTATATGTCACATGGAGGGTTTTCCCCCATCCATTTTTTATACATATACAACACCAAGTGTACATGGTCACATTACATTTAAAGAAGAGATGATTATGCGACTCATCCAGTTCATTACAAAGGACACATTATGGGCCAACATGTATCTTCCAATTCCTCATTCAGTCATAAGTGGGGAGTCTCTTATAAATCATTATGAATGTGAGAGTGCTCCATTTGAGAACATGTCATTTAATCCAAAGGCGGTTGTGCCAAGGAACCTTATTCCAAAAATTAAGGTCCCACAAGTTGATGTGTGGATTAGCAATATCCAAGCATCATTTTCATCCTGAAGGTGTAGGTGTTTCGGCTCCTCCCACTTGATATTTGTTATACGTCATACACGAGAATTGCCAATTCAAGGGTTATCATTGTTGCCCCTCAAATCACCGCATCTCTCATGCATCCATTCGACCTAGACACCTTATGTAGATCTAAGGGTTATTTATAGATATCCCCTGCTCATCTGTAGATGGAAATAGTTGCTAGTAGTCAAAGATGGTTCCTCAAATAGTTGAAGTTTCACTTTATGAGATGTAATCATTTCAAATAAAAACTACAAAAAGTAGCTATTTATACATTATTTCAATGATCTACAAGCCATCGAAAGATAAGGAGGTTAAGTGAATTTCCACGACCACCATTCTTGACTCTATGTTAGAGGTTTACATGACATGTGCATCAAGGCCAAGGTTTGGGTATATATTATTCTACATGGAATATCCACGTGTACACAACATGTGAAGTGGGGTCTTCATGTCAACCCATAAAAAACACACTGTAAAGGATTGCACGACTTGTTCATCATATGATTGGCTAAACACTAAGGTCATAAGAAGTCTGAGATATTTGTCTTTGTCATTTACTTGACATGTACCTAGCTTACACACCATGTATAGTTCTCATGAAGCCAAATTACACTTCCTATTCCATGGATTCATGGTGTTGCTTGTCCAGAAAAGTCTAGTATTCTCTCAAAATTTTGAACATGTGTGAATGAAGCACAAATGCAACAAACAACATGGATTAAGTGAACCAAACATTAAATGAATGAAACTCGACATTTATATAAATGAAATGAAGGTCAAATAAGGTACTAAGCGCATAATAAGATTGAAAACGTTGATACAAGATGCACTTAACAAGTCCGTTTAAGATTAAACCACTACTTTTCCTCAATAAATCAAAATAGAGATCTAGGTTGGAATAGGAATGATGAGAGAAACCCATACTATAGTTATAAGATGATCACCCAAGCACTTGATCAAAAACAGTGTAAACTTAAGCAAGATGATGAAACATCTTGGAAAAAAATTAATTCTAGAAAAGTTGACCAAGCCTAAACAAAGATTCTCTAGACATATTTGGATGAACACATACATTATCCATATCAATTAAATATGTTATTTGAGAAATTTTTTCTCAAACATAAAGATGACTCGATATTTTTAAGTCTGTAACTATACAAACGATTCACATTCAACACCCCTACAACAAACATGATTCTAGAATTGAAGGTCATGCTCCATTATTGGGTTTTTGAAATAGACTGTATGCTTGTGTTGAGTGTTTGTTGGATCCAATCAACCCTCTTTATGATGTATAATTTAACCATAATAATTGGATCAAATATCACATAAGATTGTCATGCTAGTAGACAGTTTAGCTTCTTTTATGTGGTTTATTCTAAAAAGAAAAAAAATCAAAATTAGAATGAACTAAGAATGAGTCAAATTCTACTTTGGAACCATGTGTGCCTATTCTATAGATAAACATCCACATATGCATACATGAGTCACATTTTTCTAAAGCCGACATTCTTAAATTTGCATTTCCATGTAAGAAATTCTTTAAGAAAGAAAACAAAAGAAACCCATAAGGGATCAACATGAGTACCGATTTTGATAGAATTGTTAAATTGAAAAATCTAAAGACATGAGTCCATTATGTATATTGAATAAGTCAAGGATGATCAATCAATTCCATTTGAGTCTATGCATTTGATCATAATAGAACATTATATTATTTGTGGAGTAGGTTAGATTTATCAAAAAGTTAGTAACATATGCATTGTATAAAGAAATGCATCCACATTTCACATGTAGAAGATAAGAAAATAGAATATAAGCATAGTGGTGTTTCCAAAGTAAGGTAAATAATCTTTATATTTTCAAATTATATGTAAGAACAAGGTGAAAAATACAAAAATTAAAAGAATCTAGGAAAAAAAGGAACTAAAACTACCAACTAGTTGTCCTTACTATTATTGGGATTTATAATGTCCTCATTGTAGGTAACAAATCTAAAGAGTGAAATTGAGTACCTCATTGTAGGTAACTAACATAAAGAGTGAAATTGAGTACCTCATTGTGGTGGTGGCATGCACTACAATAGATCATCATGCCAACCCAAGTCTTGGTATGGTTAAGTCATGCAAACAACTCTAGTCATCATCATATGTTATGTGTGTGATCCCCATTGTAGGTAGCTACGACTGTGGTAGATAGTAATGATCCTTGATGATGTGTCACTAATCCATATGATGTATAACAATTGATATGCTTGTGTACTATTAATGGAGTTGGCCAAGCTTGGCATCTTGGTGATCAAATTGTTGTTAAATAAATACGAACATATAGTTATTCTAGAGTCACCCAAGTACATTAAGTTTGCATCATAGTAGATGGTGCTAGTTGTGGTGCAGTTGATCTTGTGAGGAGACACAATGGTGTTGTCACATGAGCAAAAGAAGATTCCGTGTGATCAACCGACCTAGAATGTTATGTACTTCCAATTTTCCCTATTATCAAAAGTGGTATTTTTGGAATTCAAAATACTAATACTCTCTCTCATGGTTGTGGAAGTATTGTATGAATTTAATTTCATCCTTCGAGTATGGTGAGATCAAACAATAAAAAATAAAAAAATTCATATCAACCTCGACTAATCCAAGAAATTATTCCAACCTATACATCAAGAGAGACACCCATCTCAGTGATCACACCTCAAATCATGATATAAACATCCTCCTTTTGAAAAATTTGATAAAACTATTAGAGTAATAAGAATCCCACATTGACAATATAGTCATGCAACATATCCAATAAAAATGTAAATCAACCTTATTATCCACTCCTCAAGTTTCTTTCTTTGCCAGAAAGCATCTGTTGAGAAGTAGGTGGATATAATACAAGATCGGGTTGTATATGTGTGATGCTCTAATAGATGGTTCTTTGTAGATGGTTTAATCTATAACAACACCCTAAAAATATTTAGATTTATTATAGTGGATCAAGTGTGTTCTTTTGGCGCACATCATGGCATACAGAGGGTGTGCAAGAGCGAGAGAGGAAGGGGAGGAAGCATCAATAAGCTACGAGGTAACAACAACTGGAATTTAACCATTAACAGACTTCACAAATCAATGGAATTGAACACTAGTGGGTTGTGGTAACCACGTGTGGAAACTTTGCTCAAGAAAGGGGGATCCATACAAAATATGGTTATGGTGTATGCCCACTCTTTTCAAGGAGTGAGGATTTGATACTCCTATTTTGCGAAGGAGTACGCTACACCTATTGTAATCTTTGTACATTTGAAGATGCACATTAAATTATTGGTTTTGATTAATTGAAACAGACACATGCCAGTTATCCACCAAAGGGTGTATTCTGCTCCATGTTTACACATGAGTAAAAGATCCCAACCATTTTGAGTTACACAATGTGCAAGTAGAAAACATAAGATTCATGATGAGAATCTCAATTAAGATGGTACACAATTTGCATGTTATCTACATAGGGTGCACAATTAAGAAATCAACTTGGCTCGAAAGTACTCAGACACGACGTGTGATGGATGCACATGGAATGTAAATTTTGTTGTAGCTTGAACTTTAAATGTGTTTGGAAAGGATTGGAACTCAACCCAAATTTAGAATTGTCTTTGTGCACCAGCTAAGCAGATTCTACCATGGACAGAAAAGTGATATTGATCGGGTATTTTGAGTTAATACCAGGGTCATTACTATGGTTGTAATAATCTTCTTGGGGTATCAAAATCATGCATAAGAGTTTTATTTTTGGTGCAATGTGGCTTGTCATTTATGTCAATTTCCGACCTTGTTAATACCTACCTATATTTAAGATTTATTTAACAAAATTTTGAATTCTAACCATATTCCCAAGGGTAGCATACCCAAGTATATAAATCGAGATAAAATGTAAAATAGGGTCTAAATGCACATCATATTGAACAAGACATATGCTGTGCTGGAATTCCTAGAGGTTGTATCTAGAATACATGTTCTGTGTACCTATTAACCATGTGCATCAAAGTTTCAACTTAGTAAATTCTTTTACGTATCACTTAATCAAATTATATTCCATGATTAAGAGTGTTATAGATTCAATTCAATATATGTGTCATGCTCTGTTATTACATTTCATGTGGATGACTTTTTTTTGCTTAATCTAGGTTTCTAACTAGCATGCAGTGTCATAATGGGACACACCATTATAATCTCTAGTGGTAAATAATCATGGTTGGTACACATCATGTAAGATGAGACACATCATGGAATTTTCTATGGTCCATGCTCCTTTGAAATATCAATTTTCTACTGATGCACGTCTCTTGTAATTGCATTAATATAACCATAAGTGTAGTTACATTAAAATGATCAGTGAAGTTTTATTTAAAAAATTAAATTTACCAAAGAGAGAGATTCACAAATTACAACTAAAGACAAAACTATTGGCATGTAAAATAGGGTTGTGGGGACACTCACACAAAGTCATTTATACTCTACACTTAGACTTCTTTAGATCTTAATCAATATTTGAGAGGGAGTGTGCGACTCCTTCATCTATCAGGTCTCTTAGGGTATATCTGTTCAATTTTTGTCCTCATCTTGTGAATCAATAGCCTCAAGTGTGTAAACTTTCAGAATAGAAAGTGGTCATTATTGACTTAAATGTCATATGTGCTTAATGTTTTTTAACCTTTTATTGAACACGAGTATTGTGGATCACCTTGAAATGATTGTTTGTTCCTAAATCTTTGGTTGAGAAAATGTTTCTTCTTTTCCTTATGAATCCTAGAGTTACATATGTTTCCATCCTTAATCCTTCCAATTCTTATATTCATAGCATCCTCTTCATTTCATCCTTTTTCATTACATATTCATGTCATAGTATGCATGGTGCTCAAGATCAAAATTGGAAGGACTATACATGTACCAACTGAAAAGAAGTGGTGCTTATAAGAGTTTGAAGGTGATTTTGTATGCACATAAAGCATCATCAAGATTTACTGACCTGCCATTCCGAGATGCTGAAACGGTCTTCTCATGGACCGACTTTGTCACATCAATTTATCATGAAATTTGTAGGTGATACATAGTGGAGACTTTATGAGTCACCCCATACTTCTGCAGCAATGTATTGAATGCTTCTCATTGAATTTGGTTCTTCGATCATTAATTGTTGTTCTTGGAATGCTAAAACCTTAGAAATATAGTTTCCTTTTAGGACAAACAATATTAATGGATCACATCGAGAAGTAGCCATAGCCACAACCTATTTTGACATATAGTCGTATGTCGCACAGATGTCGTCATTTCTAAAGAGGATGGGAAGGGGCTCATGTAAATAACGTGTCAAACATCAAATGCCTAAATTTTTAATATTCTTTATAACAATATCTCTTATCTGCCTTGACGTTCTACTTGAGAACTAGCATTAATCACATCCCTTCACAAATTGATTGAAGTCTTTGAATATAGACGACCAATAGAGGCCACATTGCAATATTTTTATTGTCATCTTGTCAGTGTTAAAATGCTTACCATAGAGCATCGAGTGGTAGCAGCAGATGGTGTATTGTATTTTTTCTTGGGGAATAAACTTCATGAACATGCCATTGAACATCTCTTGTACATCCTAGTAATAGAACTTGACACCAATAAAAAACTTTTTGTATTGTTGGAAGGAAAGATCCAAAGGTACTACTCCCGAGGAAAAGTAATTTGAAAAGGTTTCATACCAAGGGCAGTGGCGTAGCCAGGAAATGTGAGAAGGGTGGGCACTGCTTGATATACCAGTCCAAAGGAAAGAAACAGATCGCAATTAGGTAGGGCACGAAACGAGTTTATTATGTAAATAGATGATCTAGTTAATGCAAATCAATGCTAATTCAGAAACTAAGGTAGGGCACAGGCCTACCCTTGCCTGCATGTGGCTCCGCCACTGACCAAGGGTCAAAGTTCCCCTAATAACACACAACTTCTCATATGACTGATCGTCGTTGATGGGCAGTCCATCATCATTTAAAATTCTAAGGCATGACAAGTGGTACTCTACATATTTTTAACTTGTTCTATTTCTTGATTTCAATGTCAAATTCCTATAGTAGAAAGGTTCACCAAGTGAGATAGGAATTCATGTAACTGGGAATCTAACGATTTTAGATCTATCTAGATAGTGGCAAAACATTCCAAATATAAACCAAACATAGAGGAGCTTCTTCTCTATTTTGGCATAATTACTTTTAGGCATAATCAAATATCTTGATAGAAGGATGAATAAAAACAAGCTTCCCATCATATTTGTTTCCTAACATTGCACCAGCTGCGAAGTCACTAAGCATGGCGTCTAACTTCAAACAACTTGCTCCCATCTAGTCAATGTATAACTGGAGTTTTGAGAATCTTTGATGCAATCCTCATTGTCAGTGGCAGACCCAGGAATGTAGAGTGGGTGAGGCCAACCTACTATAGACATTTTCTCTCTCGTCCTTTAGTTATTAATAATTTTGATAAAATAAAAACAGTCCATATATATGGTCATACTAAGACACTAAATTTATTTAATTTTTATTTAAAAGAGAAGGAAGTAAAAAACAAGTTAAAATTAGCAAAAAGATCACAACATATGGTATAGCACACTTTTGATAGCTACAAAATTCCAGTAATAGCCTACCATGGTCTTTTAGTTTCTTATTAATGCCTCATTAACGATCAATATTAATGCCTCATAAACAATCAATATTGACCAGTTTTTTGCTTAATGCTACATATTGTTTATTGTCAATTATATGCATTTCTTCCTACTATAATTTTCAAAAGAGTAATTATTAAAAGCAACATGTAATTTTGTTAATACGCCAGTTTTATTATCTATATTTTGTGTATCATTATGTGTAGCAATGTTATTGTGTGTACTTAAAAAATAATTAAAACATTTAATATTAGGCTATTACCCCTAAGTATGATATAACCAATTTGTCCTCCATAAATGTCTATATTATATGGAAGAATAAAGATTCCTTTTTTTATCTATCCCATCTTTTCTTTTCCCACCCTTTGTAACGATCTAGATTCATAATATTCGCTAAGTCAGTATAACTATGACTTCACATATATACATTAATACGTGTAGCAAAAATACAATGTTATATTTGTACATACTAATGTAGTGAGCTTGATTGTACTACCCCAGTTGATAGGTTAATTTCGAGTATACCTCTCGGATTTCTTTATGTATGTTGTATCATAGTCATAGTCTAAAATTTAGTAGGACTCAAACTTCAATAATTATCTATTTATTTTGTGTAAATTAGAATAAGGGCTAGTTTGGTAGGGTGTAGTTAGTAGAAAAGTAGGGGTTTAAACGCATGGAAATGAGATGCATATTTTTTAAACCGCACAAATTTTATTTGGTTTGACGTATCTTGTATTCTTTGAAATTGATCGCTCATATTTGGAGATGTAACTTTACAGATTGTGTAGCGCTGCATGCGTACGCGAGCAGAGAAAGGCCAAGCATCCTGGAAGCAGACGTAGTGGGGCCCAACATGTACAAGACAGGGAGCGGTGGCACAATGTTGTAAATAAGCAGCTAATCAAATTGTTTTACACCGTACTGTGCTGTGATGGGGCGCGGTACCTTTTTCAGGAATTGGTAGCTAACCCTACAGTTGAAAAACAACCAACTACACCTTACTGCATCCTACCAAATAAAAAATTAAATAAAAAAACATAATTTAAATTTAGGAAACCAAACCACACCCTACCAAACAGGCCCTTAATCGGACCATATATTTATTGGTTAATGCCTTTTGACTATGACAACAGCAATAACGTCTCTCTCTCTCTCTTATGTGATCGCTACCTCTTCTTCTCACATTGATTGTTCATGCATAAATGGCGTATTCAATGTTTAGTAATTGTGAGATGCAGTGATTGTAAAAGAAGACAAATTGATGAGTCTCGGATAATTAATAGTTTAAAGATTGGGGGTAATAACCGGGGCTATTAGTATTTTTATGGACGGCTCCGTCTTTACGAATGACGATACATGTTTCCACCCAGTTTGGTATTTATGACTCTTTGTCTCTACTTCCCCTTCTTAATTTCTAGGACTCCTCAAATTCGAACGTGCCTATTAGCTCTCGCACGTAGACCAATGGCTGTTTAAATCACCGGGATTCATGATGCCTGAGCAGATTGTGCGTTATACAATTAGCCACACTAATGAGTGGGTGAGGCCAAATGCAATATCGGTCATTAGTGTTGGGGTTTATTGTTGGTGGAGGGTGAGGCCATGGCCTCAGGTGGCCTCCACATCCGTCCGCCACTGTCATTGTGTTTTTATTTTTGTCTAGCATTCCTTGCAAATAGATTCCACAATGATTTTGCGATCTTTCAAAAATTACTTATGAATCTGTAATTGAATCATGCACGGCATAAAAAAATGTGAGCATTCTTGACATTTGGCCTAGTACAACACCATGATGTACCATTACATGCCACTTCTTCCTAAGACCAGTTACGAGTATATCTTCAAAACTTTTGCTAATTTAAAAGAAGGATCATAAAATGAGTTTTCATGTATGAAGGAGCCATCCATAAAACCTTCCATACTTTCTCCAAAAAAGTAAAAAATTATGGATGTCATGGAAGATGGAACATTGAAATGCAGCATGTGAGAGAGTGTCTTTGCTTGGGGCAGATGGAGGAGCAGCGACAGTAGGTGATGATTTGACCGGGGTCATGGCAGGGCTGGACTCCATCATCTCCATGGAAGAGGAGGCGGAAAACGAAAGGGAGTGGACAGAGAAATCACAGAGTGGGACGAATTCCAGCATGGCTGTGGGTGTCCTAGTTAATGTGGCCAAACTAGGTTTAAACCTGGGCTTAGTTTGGTTCGGTGTAGCGGGTGTTGTTCAGTGAGTTTGTAATGTAAAATTGTACATCAAACACGTACTTTGTCTACACCCTACCAAACATGGCCTACTAGTCTAATGGAAAGTGCCCTACTAAGTCTACTGGAAAATGCGAGGCGGGACACAAGATGGTGGAAGTACTGCGTCTAAACGGATGTTTAACGTTTAGTCACGAGTCATAAGCAAATAAGATTGATGATCTTATGTTAACGTGCCACGACTTAAGAAAAGAAATTCTGGAAAAGAAGGCTCGGAAAAAAATCGCTAGCTGCAACGACCCCTGGGAGTTCGATCAAAGAGGCAGCAGCCGATAAACAAGTGTATGCCAACAACACTTTTTGGATGATCTTGAAGCTGGTAATATAGATCTCGACGATATTGAATTGGTGAAGGACATGTGATGCTCAGAGAAATACGTTCAGCCTCTAGTCGCAACAGCTTTGTCGAAGCCATGAAAATATTCACTTGTTACCATAACTTATTAGACGGAACATTGTCTACATGAGGATGCTCGGTAGAACTTCCGATTTCGATCACTATGGAAACCAGTCGGAAAATTGAAGATGTACGAGTTGAACACGTTGTACTACGTGGTTCAATTCAGGTGCAAAAAAGAATATATTGGAGGCACTCCAACCGGCGGTCCATGGACTTTGTGGATCATATATATATATATATATATATATATATATATATATATATATATATATATATATATATATATATATGTATGAGATTAAGAGAGAAAGATTTCTCCCCCCCTCTCCCATAACCTGTGGCGGAGGCCGGACGTCCGGGAGGGTGATAAATCAAGAGATGCTTCTCCGTGTGGTTTCGAACCCGGGTCCCTTCATTGGGGACCAGCGGAATTCGCCAACCGGCTATTCCCTTACCGGCGTATATATATGTATGTATATGTGTGTGTGTGTGTATATATATATATATATATATATATATATATATATATATATATATATATATATATATATATATATATATACACAGAGAGAGAGAGAGAGAGTACACTCGAGTGTACATATCACACTGTACACCCCAATGATGTTTGCCTATCTAGATCATGTTTTTCTAAAATCTAATCCATTGATCTTCATGGTTACAATAATAATAGCCCACATGTAAAATTTGAGCTCATTTGGATGAGTGTAAGCACCCATCTCAGGATAACAAAATCGACGCACACAACTAATTTGAAATGCATGATTTTTGCCTCCTTTAGATGCACGACCTATAAGTGTCCAAATGAGCTAAAATTTATTTTATAGTATGTTCTTAAGATATTTAAAAAGATCAACGGTTTAGATTTAAAAAAAAGTTATTACATCTTTAAAAACAACCGAGGTGTACGGTGCATCCGGTACACTCGAGTGTATACTAGCCTGACTCTCTCTCTCTCTCTCTCTCTCTCTCTCTCTCTATATATATATATATATATATATATATATATATATATATATATATATATATATATATATATATATATATAGGCCGTTCATTCATTGCCCACGCGGGTAGCCTGGATTTCGCTACCCTGCAGCTAAAAAAGTAACTATTCTGGCCAGAAAAGTAACCCTGCTATCAAAAAAAGTAACTATATTGATCAAAAAGTAACTATGCGACTAAAAAAGTAATCCCGTACAAAATACACAGCAGATATATATGTACCCGTGTTTTAAAATCAGCTGTTGCAAACGTAACTATCTATGCACGAAACTTAGCAGTTTGTAAGGTAAAGTAACCCTCTACATGTCAAAAGTAACCAACTTGAAAAAAAGTAACCGAAATGGGGGGCGAGTAGCTACCCGCGCGAACAATAAAGATGAGCCCTACACATACATACATACATACATACATACATACATACATATATATATATATATATATATATATATATATATATATATGGATTAAGAGAGACATTCTCTCTCTTTCTCCTACACTCGTGGCGGAGGCCGAATGTTCAGGATGATGATAAATCAAGGCAGCAACTGAGATTTGAAATCGGGTCCCTTTGTTAGGAGACACCGTGTTTGATCACTTGAGCCACTCCTTATCGGCATAAATAAATATAAATAAATAAATAAATAAATATATATATATATATATATATATATATATAAAGTGGTTTTTCTATCTCTTTTATACTTGTTCTTTTATTATATCTTAACTCTAAAATCCTAATTTCATAAAGTGATACTTGACCAATCAAGTTATGATTTTTAAGCTCAAACTTTTCCAACATCCAAGGATCACTAATGTGGAGCTATGTTTCAAATTTAATGTCAATCGGATACTCCTAGCTAACTCTATGATTTTTCAAAGATTCATATAATGTTCCCCTTTAATCAAATTTATTCTGTTTATCACTATAGTCTTGATGTCACATTGAATCGATCACACGGGTTATTAGAACCTAGGGATCCGCATATCACCCTAGAACTGATCGTGGCCACCCGATGGTGAAGCCACAGATCCGGGATAGATCGGACGGGTGAGGGATCATCCTCAACCTCCACCTGATCCACGAGATTGTGGAAACGACCAGGGACCATGACCCCCAACCACGACTTCCCACCCTGACTCGCCTCACAAGAAACTGATCAAGGCAATGCCTCCCCTTTGCCACCACGAACTTGAGCCCTCACACGTCCCTCCTTGATGACCCGAACCGCCTCCATGACCACCATCGATGACCACCCTATCCATTCTTGCCCAACTCGAATTGGGCATCTACAAACCACTCACCCTCGCACCTATTTAAACACTCGAAAAGCATCGCCGAGACTCCTTTGCTTCGCCCGATCCTCCAATTTGTCCAAATAGAGCCTCGATAGCTCCACCCTCAACTAGACTACCTCCGATCATCTCCACCTCGGTAGAGTTGCTGTTAAAGCAAACGCCACCCTCACCACTTCAATTCGAACCTCCCTCCAGCCTTGAGGAGTTCCCAGCTACCTCAACGACACCTCAAGAGAACTCAAAACTGCCTGAACCAAGCCCCACCTCATCTTCTTCTCCATCTCCATCTAACCTCTTCGGTCACCCCAAGGGAACCACGCTCTAGAGGGAGTCAAGCTTCCCAGACTTGCCACCCTGACCTGGAAGACCTCCCCGAAGGTGATTGTGCAAGAATTCGCACACGAGGTACCCTCTTCCAGTCTCCTCATCTCACCGGAATTTGCAACAAAGCAAGGAAGCTCGAAGAAGGAGAAGAAGAGAGTGGGCCCCACCTTCCACGTGGACCAGTAAGAATATGTCGTCTCAGATTAACCTCTCTTTTATTTGTGGCCGCGCAACTTGGCTCTGACCATTGGATCTGAGCATTCAACAACCTGCCTTTACTCCCTTTTCTTTTATTAATATTTGATTTTCAATAATTGCCAATAAATACTCTAATTTTGGAAAATTCACTATAAATAGTAGGAGTGTCAGAAAAATATTAACCAATACTCCCTTTTGATAAAAAAAATATGAGGATCATGTTTATGATATCAGTTAACCCTAAATTAGAATCGTATAAATACTCATACTCAAATATGATTCTATCTCATTTAATTATTTAGAAAATAATTATCCTATTTGACTCAATTAACCATCAATTATCAGCAAAGCCGTCATTTCAGGTGGGAAAATTTTTGTTGACCCTGCCAAAGTCTTAGTCGTCCTTGATCGGAAAGCTCCTACAAATGCCTCTGAAATTCGTAGCTTCCTTCGTCTAGCAGGTTATTACCATTGTTTCATCCTTAATTTCAGTAAAATAACCCTACCCATGACCAAACTTATCAAAAAAGATGCCAAATTCATTTGGACTCCTGAATGTGAATTTAGCTTCCAAGAATTGAAATCCCGTTTGACTTCTACTCCTGTCTTGACCTTACCTTATGGTAATGATGGCTTTGTAATATTTTCTAATGCTTCTAAAATGGGTATGGGCTGTGTCCTAATGCAAGACGGTAAAGTTGTTTCCTATTCCTCTAGACATTTGAAACCTAATGAGGTCAATTACCCAACCCATGATTTGAAATTAGCTGCCATTGTCTATGCTCTCAAAATCTGGAGACATTATCTGTATGGTGCTACACTTGATGTATTCACGAATCACAAAAGTCTCAAATATCTCTTGAATCGGAAGGATCTCAATCTTAGACAAAGAAGATGGTTGGAATATCTTAAAGACTATGATTTCACTATTGCTTCTCACCCAGGCAAGGCCAATGTTGTAGTTGATGCTCTTAGTTGTAAGAAATCCATTTTTGCATCTATCTTCACTTCTGAACCAATGAGTCTGGAACCTTGAACTTCAGGGTCAACTCAAGTAGAAGATGGCACTATTATTCTGGCAAATATCAATATTATTCCTAGTCTTCTTTCTAAACTTCTGACATCTCAAAAGAACAACTCTAGCTTGGAGGAGATGACAACTCTTTTGGCTAAACCCTAGACACATCTATCTATTGGTATGGATGGTGGACTAAGGTACAAGCATAGGATGTGGGTACCTAAGGAGTCAAAGACTAAGAAGCATATCCTACAAGAGGCACATGGGTCTAAGTATTCTATACATCATGGATCCACTAAGATGTACAAAGATCTGCAGAGACATTTTCGGTGGAGAGGTATGAAGAATTACATAGCAGAGTTTGTCTCTAAGTGTCTCTCTTGTTAGCAGATTAAGGCCGAACATCAACGACTAGATGATTTATTGCAACCTTTACCAATTCCTGAATGTATATGGAAAAACATCACCATGGATTTCGTGGTGGGATTACCTAGGACCGGGAAGGGACATGACACCGTATGGGTCATAGTAGATCGTCTAACCAAGTCTGCACATTTCTTACCTATGCGGACTATGACCAAGGTTCTTGAGCTTACTGATTTTTATATCAGGGAGATCATACGAATACATGAGTGCCAATATCTACTATTTCAGATCGGCATCCAAAGTTCACATCACATCTATGGAAGCATGTACAAAATGAGTTGGGTACACAATTGAATTTCTGCACAACATATCATCCCCAAACTAATGGTCAATCATAACGTACTATCCAAAACTTGCAGGATCTTCTTAGAGCATGTATTATAGATTGGGGAGGATCTTGGGATTACTACCTTCCATTAGAAGAGTTTGCGTACAATAATAGCTATCAATCCAGTATTGATATGCCACCATATGAAGCTCTCTATGGTATGCCATGTAGATCCCCTCTCCATTGGGATGAAATCAGAGAAAGGAAGATGCTAAAGTCTGAGGAGTTGCAACTCTATGCTCATAAGGTGTCTTTGATCAAGAAAAGGTTGAAGTGGGCCCATGATCGTCAGAAATCATATGCAAATGCACACAGGTAAGACAGGAAGTTCAAGGCAGGTGATTATGCTTTCTTGAAGATCAGACCCATCCGTGTTATAAACAAGAACAAAAGAAAACTTAGTTCGAGATATGGGTCCCTTTGAGGTTCTAGAGTGCATTGGTGAATGTGCTTATTGGTTTGCTCTTCCTCCACAATACAGTATGATGCACAATGTTTTTCATGTATCCAATCTAAAGCATTATGTGAAGGATGATTGTCATGTGTTGAATCATGAGCCTCTTGAGTTGCGAGAGAATCTCTCTTATCTAGAGAAGCCTACAAAGATTCTTGATTTTAAAGTCAAAGAGCTCAGGAACAAGCAAATCCAGATGATGAAGGTGCAATGGAACCATTATGGTGCAGAAGATGAAACCTGGAAACTACAAGCGGATATGGAGCAACATTTTCCTCATCTCTTTTAGCCAGTTTAATTTTATGGACAAAATTTATTTTAAGGTGAGTAGGATATGATAAAGTGGGTCTTCTGTCTCTTTTATACTTGTTCTTTTATAATATCTTAACTCTAAAACCCTAATTTCATAAAGTGATACATTGCCCAATCAAGTTGTGATTTTCAAGCTCAAACTTTCCCAACATCTAAGGATCACTAATGTGGAGCTATGTTTCAAATTTCATGTCAATCAGATACTCCTATCTCTCTCTATGATTCTTTAAAGATTCATATAATTTTCCCCGTTAATCAAATTTATTCTATTTATCACTATAGTCTTGATGTCACATTGAATCAATTAGCCTGTCAAGCGAGTTATTAGAACCCAGGGATCTGTAGATCACCCTAGAATTGATCGTGTCCACCCGATGGTGAAGCCACGGATCCGGGACAGATCAGACGGGTGAGGGATTGTCCTCAACCTCCGCCTGATCCACGAGATCATGGAAACGACCAGGGACCGAGACCCCCAACTACTACTTCCCACTATGACCTACCTCGTGAGAAACTGACCGAGGAAATGCCTCCCCCTCTCCACCACGAACTCGACGAGCCCTCACACATCCCTCCTTGATGATCCAAACCACCTCGACGACCACCACTGACAACCACCCTCTCCATGCTTGCCCAACTCAAATTGGGCATCTACAAACCGCTCACCCTCACACATATTTAAACACTCTAAAAGCATCTCTGAGACTCCTTTGCTTTGCCCGATCCTCCAATTTGTCCAAACAGAGCCTCGATAGCTCCACCCTCAACCGGACTACCTCTGATCATCTCCACCTCAGTGGAGTTGTTGTTCAGGAAAACACCATCCTCGCCACTTCAATTCAAACCTCCCTCCAACCTCGAGGGGTTCCCAGATATCTCAAAGACACCTCAAGAGAGCTCAGAACCACATGAACCGAGCCCTACCTCACCTTCTTTTCCATCTCCGTCTGACCTCTCCGGTCACCCCAAGGGAACCACACTCCAGAGGGAGCCAAGCTTCCTAGACAAGCCACCTTGACCTGGAAGACCTCGCCGAAGGTGATCGTGCAAGAATTCACGCACGAGGTACCCTTTACCAGTCTCCTCAGCTCGCTAGAATTCACGACAGAGCAAGGAAGGTCGAAGAAGGAGAAAAAGAGAGTGGGCCGCACCTTCCGCGTGGACCAGTAAGAATCTGCCATCTCATATTAGCCTCTCTTTTATTTGTAGACCTGCAACTTGGCTTTGACTGTTGGATCTGAGCATGAAACAACCCGTCTTTACACCCTTTTCTTTTATTAATGTTTGATTTTCAATAATTTCCAATAAATACCCTAATCTTGGAAAATTCACTATAAATAGTAGGAGTGTCAAAAAAAATACGAACCAATACTCCTTTTTTATCAAAAAAATATGAGGATCATGTTTATGATATTAGTTAATGCTAAATCAGACTCGTATATATACTCATACTCAAATATGATTCTATCTCGTTTAATTATTTATAAAATATGTGAGCCTGAATAAATCACCAAATTCATGTGTTTACCTTCTTTTTGTGTCTACATAATTATGGGATGTTCATTTCCAATTTATGTGACTCAATTATCAAAAAAGTCGAATTATTACTCTTTTTCCCTATTTGACTTACCAAAAATGATTATAATTATCCATCATGATTTAAAGACCACCAAACTGATCTAGAAGTCCTACTCTGACATGTCACTATCAATTATGGACTCAAATCCATACTCCATGACTCGTGCTCTACTCTCATGACTCTAACTAAGAAAAGGGCCTTTTATACTCTTATAGAACTAAATGGTGTTTTTGCCAATATAGCTAATTACTACCAAACCTCTTATAAATTTTAGGAATACAAAGATACCAGTGAGGAGCATCTCTAGACTCCCCACTTTTGAGTAGAAGGTACGTCATTACCCTCACTTGGCTTACAATAGTACATGGTTGTAGTATAATTTTCTAAGACTTGGCATATGATATTGTTTGAAATAGATATTTATGTATGATCAATTTTGAATGATGTTTTGTATAAGTATGTTATCACACCTAAACATAAAATGCTCGGTCCATTATATTATAGCACTATATTTTACCATGTATGATTATAGTTCCAACCTAGAAGAAGGTGTAAGGAAGACTAACAATATGAAAATAGGGAAGAAAGGAGGAAACTTACTAGTTTTGGTCGAAATTACCAAGGAGGAGCTTTAGAAACCCTAATAGAGCAATTTGGAAGCCCTAGGAGCCTTCTTCACCAAGGTAGGCTCCCTCTATTACCTTGGCACAGCAACTTCGTGGCCAAATACATAAGGAACTATTATATAATCTAGAGGAAAGAAAAGGAGAGCAATAGTTTTCGAATTGTGAGTTGGGAAGGGGTATACATGGCTATATAAAGAGAGAGGTGAAGCATGAGGTGTCTTAAGGGACTTTCCATATGTCTTTAGCCTAGGCTTGATGGCCATGCAAGAGGACAACTCATGGACTCTTCTTGGATATAAAAATTCGGTCCTAAGAGCCCACATATCCTTCTAGGCCATCCCCACCATTTTTCAAGAAAGAAATAACCTCATTGGTTGATAGCTTTTAAAGATAAGCACCTTTATAAAGAGGGTAATCCCTATAATGCCCTTGGAAAGATTTACCATCAAACCAAGGTGAAACTAGGTTCTACAATGCTTTAAAATCTCGTTAATGGTAAGGGAATATCTAAGGATTAAAGTTCAGGTGATAATTTGCAAAGAAAACCTCCCAATTGGGTAAATTGCATAAAAGTCCAGAATGTACCTAAAATTGTATAACTTGCACAAACGACATTCAAATCGAACCAAATTTGAAACTTAGGCTCATTTTATGTTTTCAAATCATATCAAAAAGTTATATTAAGGTTTATAGAACTTAATTATGGTAATTAAGCTTTACTGAGGTATTTGTGCATAAACCCTTATATTAGTACACTTAGTGAATAAATATTCACTAAACCACTATAAATTCCACTAATTAAATAGACAGGACAATAAGGATAGAAATGAAAGGAAAAGATGGGAAAGAGGGATAAAAGACAAAATTCCATAATTCGGTATGTTACAACACTCCACCCCTTAAAGAGGATTTTGTCCCCGAAATCACAAGTAAGAAGGGAAGGGTGAGTGTGCAACATCTCATCACAAAACTTCAGGTTATTTCTCCAACCTTAACTTTCACCAAACAATCTCATAAACATATAATCCACAAGCATCTCGACATAGGTTAGGTTATCAAGGATCACCTAGGTTCCATTGTTTAGATATTCAGGAGATTTAACATTATTTACATTTTTGGCTCATTAACATTATATTCAGTATGATATCACATTATCACCATTATTTTAATTATGTCATGTCATAATCACTTTATTACCAAGGAAGTTATATTTCATTGTCATTCATTAAACATCGTATATATATATATTTCTCATTTATCCTACTAAGAATTTTAGCAAAATTATGGGTTACTCAATTCTCTCAATATACTTGATCATTATCCTTAATATTTTGAGATTTGACTTTATTATCCTTAGAATATCACCTCATTAAGTTATAACGAATTATTTTGCATGAAATATTCAATTTGTCATTAAGTCTTCATTCAATCCAAATTATGTCACATCAATTACATATATTTATATTAAGCGTTATCTCATTACCACATTATCTTTATTGCTCACATTAATGTCATCATTAATCATTTTCTCATATTTATTTATATTAATGATTTGCACATTTATGTGAATCGAATCACTTCATATTCATATTGAATCCATTCCATGTATTTTAAAGATCAAGGTGAGGCATATTACAAATTGATTCACATTAAGTGACTAATCGTGTGTGTATTAGATAACAAGGTAACATGTCATGCATTTCGTACTGATGACTTGTTTAATATGTGATTATATTATTATATATATCATTTATGTGTATCAACGTATGTTAACTGATTATGGCACCTAATGTCATTAATGTATCATGAAAGTCATTAAGGATGTATATATTAAGGTTAGATGATTACAACTTAGGGTTCTGGTTAATATGATCACTATACTTTACTTAGCATGTATTAAGTCCAAGATTAGGTTACAATCATCTTACTTGTCATTTCATTAGAGTTTATTGGTTTATGACATGGGCAACACCATGCATATCCATTAGGATTAATATGTGAGTTACTCATATTATGTTCATTAGGTATTCATTAGGGTTTATTGGTTTATGACATGGTCAACATCATGCCTATCCATTATTAGTATTAAAATGTGAGTTACTCTTATTATGTGCATCATATATTCACTAGGGTTCAAATATATGAACTATTTATTAGATGATCGTTATATGTTATTTTGGATATAAAGAAACATGTGGTTACAACTACAACTTGTTTGGTCAAAACTAAGGATTCAAGCACACTAACTTCTGAATTAGGGAGTTAGGGTTTCTAAAGTCAGAGTAGCTATATTTCAGTATTTTACATGACTCCATTCCCTTAGAAAGGATTTCATCCTCAAAGTCTAACTACCCAAACATCATCAAACCAACTACTCTCCATCCCTTAAAGGGTTCAACCTATCAAGCCAAACTACACCAGGGTTAAAGGATGAGTCTAACTTAACCATGTACAAGATCCATCACACTTCTACTGCACACTCTGATAGCTCAGTTAACCCCAAACTTCAAAGTCTAGGTTTTAGGGATAACTATCCAAACATGTGGTCCTATGGGTCATAAGGAGACTATCTTGGTATCCATCCTCAAACAAGTCATCATACACCTAAAACTTAGGGTTCCCAAAGATCTACAACATAGATGTCTAAGGTCACTATTGCCTAAAAGCAAACTATTTCGGACAATCCATTTCAGCTTAGGCCAGGCCGGTATCATATGGATCTGGGAGTCCTCGTAAACCAAGCAAGTGGCGTGGAGGAAAATATTGCCAGCCCCCAGAACCTGATCCTTTCTAGACACCTTTGCTTCAACTTCATGCCCTAATAGTTGCCTAAAGGCAAACCTAAACAACATTAAGTTATGCATATTTTAGTTATGAGTATTTTAGGGTTTTATTCATCATGATACTAATGTGGAACTATTGGGTCCTAAATCAACCTTTCATCATTTATATATCAACTCTAGGGAAACCATGTCACCAAAAGGAACTATGTAAGGCAGGGATTCTAATTACGGAGACAAAACTGAAATAGTCAGATTCCGACTCCCATGGGCTCTGATACCATGTTGTAAGGAGAGTGAAATCACCCCTTTACTAAAAATTTGAAGAATTGACATCCATTCCAAACACTCTCAGAGGTATGATGGAATGGGAATAAATTTTCCAAATTTATTAAACATTAGTATACAAAAGACCATTAGAAAGTAGCGGAATAAAAAAATAACTAACTATATTCAATTTCATAAAAGGTTTACAAAAATACATCAAATTCTCCCATTAGGGTTTTCATCAAGATACACAATCATGATCTAGATAGAGGGAAGTCTAGACTACTACAATATTGTCTCCAAGCAACATCTCCATCAACTGAGTCCAAGCCAAAAGCTATGATCTTCCTTGTCTTGTCCATCACCTTGCTCAACACCTGGGTGGTTGGGAAGGCACCCAGCAAAAAGGGAAAGGGAAGAAAAGTATGCATCACAAAACTAGTCTAGGATATCAAGATAAGTAAAGCAAATAAAAAAAGGCTAGGGTTCATCATATGATGAAGATAACAATAATATGAGGTTGTATTCAAAGAAGCTTGCCATTAACAAATATAATAAAAAGGATTTGCATGTAAGATAATTATGTCTATCTAACTAAGTAGGGTTGAGGCACCTACCGGACCTCTAACCTTAGGTGAGGGGAGAATAAGACATTCCCAGTCACCTACAATATTATGGGGAGAATAAGACATTCCCCAGGGTTATTATTTACATGCCCTCTGTGGGTGGTTGTACATAAGTACCGCTACTTTAAATTAAATAGAACATAAATCCACATGCTAGAAAAAGTAGTCATGGCAAGAATAATCATATGAATCAATAAGCATGGCAGTGGGGTACCAAGACCCAAGAATAATTTTCCAAAACTGATTTATGAGGGAAGTATAGCAAAAGATTTAAGAGTATATGAAATAGGGTTTAATAAAGCCTCATTATAGAAAAATAGGTTAAGGCACAATTATTCCCAACTTAAGGTGCAAATGCACATGCATAAAGAGGGATTGCACATACATAGCACATACATAAATAGGGATTGCACATACATAGCACATACCTCTCTTACTGATATCGATTACTAACTTTCACCACTTTAATTGAGTCCCAGTTCCAATTTGCCTATTTTCAATGTATTAACATGTATTAGAGTACACAGTGCACATTAATATATAGAAATCCTAATTTTAGAACTTTTTAGCAAAATTCGGATTTAGCTTTTGAAAAAATATAACCAATGAACTTATTAGGTTCTCCTGATGAAGAAAACATATTCTTATATTAATTTTGGAGTTATGTTGATTAAGATGTAATTTTTATAGATTTTATGTATTAAATTCATTTTACAAAAATCACCCTTCTTCAAACCATGAAATCAGACCTTAAAAATATTTTTATTAGATATAGATTAATTTTCCAATTCCAAAACATATTTATTTGTCAAATTTGGATAAGCGGATTTGAAGATATGAATTTTTTCAATACGGACCAATAGGAAATTGCCGCATCATCAAACCGATCGAGATAATTAAAGAGAGAGGGAGAGGGATAAAACACCATTTGACCCGGGACCCAAGATTATGTTTGAAGTTTCTTAGATAACCAAAGTAGAGATTCTAGAGAATATAAAATAGCAAGAAACCAAAACCTTAGAAGAACATGGTAAAAAGAGATGGGAATCATCGATTTTCAACATAGAAGCATGGGTTATAAGCATGTACTAAGCAATATATGAGAAGGGGTTTAACTAAAACTTGCCTATAGGAAGGTAAGAAGGTTCAAACAGAAAGGATTCCAAGATTATAAGGTATGGTTGCTCCAAGCTAAGCTCCTTTTTTGAGCAAAGATCGCCTTCTCCACTTTAGAGGTGCAAACCCTAGCAAAAGAGCATGGAGATGAGATGTTTTAGGGTTTTAGGTGGAGTTTTACCATGTATGTTCATGGTTTCGACCTATAATAAGGTGTAAGGAAGACTAAAAATATGAAAATAGGGAAGGAAGGGAGGAAACTTACTATTTTTGGTCAAAATTACCAAGGAGGAGCTTTAGAAACCCTAATAGAGCTATTTGGAAGCCCTAAGAGCCTTCTTCACAAAGGTAGGCTCCCTCTATTACCTTGGGACAGCAAATTCGTGGCCAAATACAGAAGGAAATATTATCTAATCTAGAGGAAAGAAAAGGAGAGCAATAGTTTTCGAATTGTGAGTTGGGAAGGGGTATACATGGCTATATAAAGAGAGAGGTGAAGCATGAGGTGTCTTAAGGGACTTTCCATATGTCTTTAGCCTAGGGCTTGATGGCCATGAAAGAGGACAACTCATGGACTCTTCTTGGATATCCAAATTCGGTCCTAAGAGCCCACAGATCCTTCTAGGCCATCCCCACCGTTTTTCAAGAAAGAAATAACCTCATTGGTTGATAGCTTTTAAAGATAAGCATCTTTATAAAGAGGGTAATTCCTATAATGCCCTTGGAAAGAAATACCATCAAACCAAGGTGAAACTAGGTTCTCCAATGGTTTAAAATCTCTTTAATGGTAAGGGAATATCTAAGGATTAAAATTCAGGTGATAATTTGCAAAGAAAACCTCCCAATTGGGTAAATTGCATAAAAGTCCAGAATGTACCTAAAATTGCATAACTTACACAAACAACATCCAAATCGAACCAAATTTGAAAATTAGGCTCATTTTATGTTTTCAAATCATATCAAAAAGTTATATTAAGGTTTAGAGCACTTAATCATGGTAATTAAGCTTTACTGAGGTATTTGTGCATAAACCCTTATATTGGTACAATTAGTTAATAAATATTCACTAAACCACTATAAATTCCATTAATTAAATAGAAAGGCCAATAAGGATATAAATGAAAGGAAAAGATGGGAAAGAGGGTCAAAAGACAAAATTCCAGAATTCGGTATGTTACATATACATCCAACAAGATTATACAACTACATACAAGCAATTACTCATAATTATATCATCCAACAAAAAATAGACTTATACTTATATCCACATACCTGAGTTCAAAGATTCATTATACATCCATGATCGTCTACATAATCTGCTCACACCTTATTAATAACAATTAATTATCATTAAAACATGACCCATTATATTATTAATATTTTTGGTCCAAAAATTAGGGTTTGATCAAACCTAGGTCCAACTAATCTAAAACATGTGTTTGTTATTTTTCTACTGTTCCGGAGATCATAATAAGGGTCTTGTATGATTTTCATATTCTTTGATGACTGGTCTATTTTCTAGAATTAAAATGGACTTTAAGATCATCTAATTAGTCATTGAAGAAGAAAGACCTAACATTTTGGCATTATAATTATATCTTAGTCAACATATAGTTTCTAAGTGATTCATAGGTTCAAATATAATTTTCTGAGAATTTATGTCAACTAGATAGTATTTATTATATCTCATACATCCTAAAATGAAGCATCATCTTATAAATTAGAACTCATCAATATTACTGTGTCAGAGGTCTAATCTAAGGGTCATATAATAAAGAGGACATTTTTCTAATTCTATGGATATTTTGTGGGTATTTATTGGCCAAGGGATCTATTTTTTTATCACATTTATGAGTTTGGACTATTTTCTGGGAAATGAGAAAATGATTTACCTTCAGGGATTTACTAGAACCCTTGGATTTGTAAATCTTTGTCCCAAGATGGGTGCCGCGCACACACCACATGAGTGTGGCTCTTTACTTGGTCTGCCTTGTCCATCGGGGTCCACACGAGATGAATGGAACCCCATGATTGGCCCATCTCATGTGGGCCCCACCCCTTGGACTAGTTGGATTGACCCATTCACTAGCAGGTATGTGTAGACCAAGCCACCCAAACTCTCTCTCTTGCTTGACTTCTCAAAGACTCAAACCCTCCTTCCTTCCTATGATGCATCTTCTTCCCAACCCATGTTCTGGTCGCCGTCATGTAGTGGGGGTGAGAAATACACCACTCTTCTCAACCTCTCTCACTCTGGCATGGTGCCATCAATCTCTTGGAGTTTTGACACAAAGAACTAGATTCCAAATCTAACTTGTGCAGTGAAATGGCTGGTTCTACTTCAACGTCTGGGTGGAGCTTTCACGGTGGAACAGACTGACAGATTTGGGGATTTGCTCCCCATTCATCCTCTCCCTTTAGAAAATATAAAAGGATGGTCGCCATTAATCTTCCAAGAACTCGACCAGGGCATCCATAGATGTTGTGGGGTCACTACTACAAAATAGACAATTTGTTGGGGAAAAGACCCTACCACAAATGAGATGTGTCAGTGTCAGAACCCTTGCACATTATAGGACCCTTACACAAAGGGTCTTATCTAAAAAGCCCTTGCCCAACTCATTGTGTTGGAGCCATAACCCTTGCACAAAAGTTGTACTGAAATAAAATATTGATCAAAACATGTTAGGCTCATACCTCTATCCGAATAACTTGTGTATCAGACATACGGTAAAAAAGTTTTTGGAACATGCGTTTCAATAAGCTAATTAAATAATGTTCCAAATATGAAGTTCTGAATAAGATAAGATTCCAATCTTCATTCATTTTGAGAAAAAGACATACATTGGGGAGGACGTGGCCTTTGCCCCTAGTTGATTTACAATGCTGGCTGGGCCAAATATAAAGCTAAAAAAATACAGCTGAGATGTCTAATAAATTTTGGTTGCTATTGAATGGTAAATAGCAGTCCTGGTCTTCATAACATATCATGTCATGCTTGATTATCCGAGTAATATCTCACAAATTTCTTCCAACAAAGCAGCAAGAGCTAAGGTGACTTCCGCAAAGATGTTTCCATTTTATTGTGGCAAGGGCTTCCACAAACAGGTAGAACCATGAACCATGACAATAGCATTGAGTGTTGGGGTGGTATGTACATCATACGAGATAAAAAACATCTATTAGAATATACCATGATGCAGGAGACTGTTCTAGCTGATAGTGAGCTTATATTCTTGGACAGGTTGGCCCATGTAGAGAAGCAGCAAATGGTGACCCAGAACATTCTCAAGCAAAAGAAAATTTGTAAACTGCATTTGACTGAAGGGTGTTTCTCTTTGATTTTCAATGTTAACAAGACATTTCCTGTCATTTAAAGGTCACAATTCAACTTAAAATCAGTATTAACTCTTAAAATGTATAAAGTTGTCCATTTGAAGAAATTCAAAAGGAAGTGCATGTACATGGGTAACAAAAACCTTGAGCTAAGTTGTTACTAGATCAAGTTCCCGGTTCATATAAAAGAACTAATATGATTGATGCACAAAACAATGCATAAAAATATGTCTACAGTTTCCTTAATAATAAAAAATATGACATTCAACAGAAATTTCTGGACACTAAGAGACTTAGATATTGCAACATTTGTAGGGTATATTGATACAACACATGATGAATGAGTATGAAGGGAACCATGCATATAATACTTAAATATACACATGTGCACACCTGGAAACAACAATGGATACGTAACAGAGTAAGGAGGTTCCGCCATTGAGGCATTCATGGAGGCAATAGCTTCAGCCATTGAGGCATTCATGGCTTTGTTGTTCACTGAGTATAAATAGGAGGTTCCACGTGTTGCTTTTGTTGCTGGTACACAAATAATTGATTTCCTCTACACAAGAAATAAGATTAGAGTTTACTCTAACAATCAGAATATGCTCACATGAAGTGGTTAGTGAGGAAATGAAAGTGAATGATGCATATGTTGCCATTTCAATAGAGGCAAAGAGTTGCCTCTAGAATATATAAGAATTTGTATACGCACCACCATAAGCCAGCATGCATCATCATGAAAAATATTTGAGATACAGTAAGGTATGTGCAATTATGGATGATAGATACTCACTTTAATGGTACATCATCATGTACCCTTGACTTTTTATGTTTTTCTAACATCATATGTGCAACCCCTTTTACAACCCTACAAAAAGAGGCAATTGGTTTAGTAATCTGACATCATCCATGCACCCTCTAGACCACTTACAAAACACCTAATGCAAATATACTAGTTACTAAAGTGAATTTAAAATTATCAACTCCCTGTTTAGTATCTAGTAAGTAATTACATGGAGATTTTCACATAGGAGTAAATATCAAGTGACAAGAAAAGACACCACTCCAACGAAGCCCACTATGTAGAGATTATACTTCATTTCTCCATAGTTCCATATAGGAAACATTCATGGCCGCAAACTGCTCACGTATCCTTCTCTTAGTCATTGGCCTTAATCAAAATTATTAGATGAGAAGAGACACAAAATTCCCAAATATGATCTCAAACGATGTCCTTATTTTCACTCCCTTTTCTCATAGTTTAATTTCAAATCACCCACACCCACTCTCTTATTCAAGGAACCCCCCATTCATCCTAATTTGTAGGGAACCAAAAGTGGGTTGGTGTACTTAAAGAAAAGCTTATCACATGAATAATGAACAAAAGTACGTCAAGTCCTTTCAAACTAACTGAATGTAAATAAAGTCCATGGATAATGTAATATATTGTGAAACAAACGAATGCATAAAATTATATAAAATTTACTAACCTCAACTTTTGAAAAAGATTGAGCTAATTGTTACATGTATTACTCTATCTTCATTCTCTCTAGCTTCTTCCTCTTACTCATTCCTACGTTTAATACATGTTAGAAATTCCATATCAATACAAGTGGTATATGATTAGAACAAAAAACAAAGAAAATCATTACCATGATAATTTCACATACCACACACTGTAATAGTGGATTCTGTAATATAGTAATCAAGAATTATGCAATTAAAAGTGCATAACAGACAACAATGTGTTTATTCAAATGATGTGTTTTTAAATTACATCTTAGCACCTCTTTGATCAAAATACACATGTATAGTTGTTGTGACTTACATGTACAAAATGTCACATTTTACAAATTTAACTAATACATGTAACATTCATTTTTCTACAAAATGTGAAATACAACATGCATGTTTCAATAAACCAACTTAGAGGCATGTATTTTTGACCCAAGAAAAAGACCACATCATTCTTTCTAGATCCTAGTCAATATGAAAGTTTTGCATGTTAGAACCCATCCCAATGTTGTTTGAGTGTTCCGCCTAAGAATTTGGCCCATCATCCTCGCTATTTGATCCTCGGGCATGAGAAGAAATTGACCGCTCCTGTAGTTTATGCAAAAATCTTCTTATAAAATATAAGATAAGAAGAAATCATTATTTAAGCAATACAAAAAGGATTCAATATAACAGATGGAATATTTGATTGTTTTATATTTATTTGGTTTTTACAAAAAGGATTCAATATAATGGATGTAATATTTGATTGTTTTATATTTATTTGGTTTTTAGAAATACTTACAAGATAATGTCGGTGTAAATGGGAGTGGGAAAGTCTACTTCAGCCCAATATATAATGCATAAAAGATAAGAGACGGTTTCACTAGTTTAGGATGCCAACCTGCCCCATCATAGTTGCCAACCTACATTTTGCATCACCTAATGCTTGAGCATGAAATGAAGCTTCCTTTTCAATCTCTTGACAGGTTTGTTGAGCTAATTCCATCATAGGGGCCTCTTTGAGTAGTTTTCTTGTCACCCCATGACCATAACCCCTTTTATAACCACCATGAGGATTTCCATATACATGATCCATTACTGGGAGAAATTCAAGGGGATTATGACTATCTTGTACATTTCTTCTTTCTGCTTCAACTTCAGTCTCCTCCTACAATAAGTACATTTGAGTATCACTTAGTGAGAAGTAAATGCATGGATCATGACATAGATTATATAAGTATGGATATAACTCACCATCATTGTCTTAGTATATTCATTCAGAAATTCTCCATTCTTATTTTTATGAGAGATGACGCATGAATGATATTCAGATGCATTAAGGCCAACTATCATTTATTGAAATAAAAATCAGCATAAAAATGAAGTATTTAGAAGTATTATCTTCAAATAAAATGCTTACCAGATCAAATTGCTTTCTTCGCATCGACTTGGTCCCTAATGTGAAAGTCGGTCTTATGTTGGCACGATTAGTTGCATTTTGTTCTGCAACCAACTCCACATGAAACCATAGATGTTATATACAGAAATCACACTTTGGTAAAGAAAGATTTAAGTTCATCAAATATTTATGTTACTTGTGTTTCCTCCTTACTCTAGTATATGAGCAAATGTCTCCATTGTTCTTGGCTAATCCTTGATTTAGGTGAAAGTTGAAGCTCCTTTGGAGACAAAATACGTAGCCACCACTTCAGATTACTTTGGTATGTGATGACACTAGTTTGTACCCTTGCTTCACACCATTTCATAACGCAATACATGTTTGAAGTCAATTTAGTTTCACAACTCTTAAATTTGAAGAGTTTCTATTAGAAAAATGATTAGTTAGATGGACATATAGAAATGATATATATGTTAGAAGTGTAGCAATTCTAATAAAGGCACAAATAATACCTGAACCTCTACCCAAACACTAAGAAAACTTTTGTCTTGCAAATCCGACCAGTGAAGGTGTAGTGGGAAACTATCAGTTTCTCTAGCCTTCAATCTTAGAAATCGTGTCAGAGTACCTCCTTCATTATCCACGTGCACATTTTGAAGTGTCCAACAATCATGATGTGTTTTACACAATGGAGGCTTAATAGATTTATAGCTTGTCCATCCACGACCTTTTCTTTCTTTAATTATGTGGTTACCATTATTTTCTAAATATAAAGAGTTTCAGAATACAACTTTGTCATAAGAAAAAGAAAGAACTTTCTCAAGACATATACATGTAATAGTAGCATGTAGATCCCCAAACATTTTGTCTCTACAAAGATGCTTCCTCAAATGATATGATTGCTTAATGGTGGATGATATGTCTTCCATATTTTTTCCTTGTGGGTCCAAACATATTTCAGTGTCTACATTAAGACTTTCCCTTCCTATCATAAAAGCACATGTATATTAACACAAAAATATTTGAACAAATCAAGAAGAAGTAGTTTTAGTTTCTAAAGAGCACATCATCATTTGTATTTCTAACAAAATCTATCCCCCTTCTTTGAATCTCCAAGGACCCCAATATTTGACTAGTGCAGACACCTTCTTCTCCACTCAGTGTTATATGATCCTCAACAAATGTAGTTGGTACTTGACAAAGGTGGATGTCATCATTATCTAAATCATAACAAAAACAATTTATTCTATCATGTAATAACTACCAAACACATTCCACTTAGAGAGAATCACTTATTTAGTACTTCAATTCTTCATGAAGTGAAGCATTTGACTATAAAAAATAATATTCTATAATACACTACTTGTAACATGATCTTTAAAAAGTCTAGTAGACCCTTGGCCAACTTCAAACGTTGATGCATCACCTATAATATATTATACCATATATCTATAAGTACAAGTTAAGTGTTGTTTCATAATTAGAAATGTAAGAGAATGCCATGCTACCATATCCTTTTGACAGTTGAGGATTTTGCTCAGAATAAAAAAAACTAACATCTCCAATGTTTCTTAGAAAATCCATTGCTTTACTTTGAATATCTAGAGGGTTATATGCGAGATAGGTTTGGGAAGTTACTTCTTTGGTCATTAGATAACTAAAAATAAAGTATTTGATAAAAGATGAATATGGTTCTCAAGTAAACTACCTATAACATGGTGTTCAACATCCCTACTGAAACCTTTTCCAACTTGAGACCCTAATGCAATACTCTTATGACCTAAGATAAACATAACTTAGAGATAACTTTACAGATGTTTGAGAAAATTAATACCTAATTTAAAGTTTCTACATAACTGACACCCACCAGTTCCAATGTTTCTAAAAAGATCCATTTCTTTATTTTGGGTATCTAGGGGATTAGGAACCTTATAAGAATGGGTAGGTACTTCTTTGTCTCCTACAATATTTGAATTTGATGAGTATATATGAAGTATGTGTAAGCACACAAGATTCTTGCCCTCAGAATTTACCTAAAACATGATGTTCAACATCTTCAATTGAGCCTTTTCCAAATTCACCATTTTCTTTATACATTGGAGGATTTTTCTTGAAAATTCTGATTTGCCCTTTAGCGGCACCTGTGTTTAGAAAATTAGTGCATTTTATAAAGTTTCATACTATAGAGATAAATAAGATAATCATTACAACACACCACTCACATGCTATGGAGTACAATGATTGGTCATTTAAACAAGGGAATTCACTTCTAAATGCAGTTGAATGAGGCATGCTATTGACTTGACAGTCTGTAAGTCATATTTGTATTAGCTTTACTCTTTCAAGACACAATAATTATATTGTAGCAGCAATACATTTAAAATAAAAAAGCACCCACCGCCTTCAATGTTTCCCAAAATCTTTTTTTCTTTACTCTGAATCTCTAAGGGATTAGGTACCTTATAAGTGGTGGGAGATATTTCTTTGGGCTCTAAGGGATTAGGTACCTTATAAGTGGTGGGAGATATTTCTTTGGTCCCTACCATTTTGAATTGAAGTGCTGAAAAAAAGTATTTTTCAAGAAAAATATCTTACCAAAATAAACTACCTTTAGTTTGATGTTCGATATCTCTAGTAGAGTCTTTGCCATAACCTAATGCAACCCTTGTATGACCTAACAAACATAATTTTGAGATGATTTTATTGTTGTTCACATGTAGGAATGTAAGAAGACAACATGTTGTTACCTTTTGCTTTAGACAAAGATCAGTCATTTAGATATGGTGATCCGCTCCTATATGAAGTTAAGTAATGAGGCAGGTTATTGATTTGACGGTCTATAAGTCACATGTGTATTAGCTTTACTCTTTCATAACACAAAAATACATACTGTAGCAGCAATGCATTTGGAATAAAAAAATACCCACTGCATTTGATGTTTCCCATAATCTTTATTGTTTTACTCTGAATCTCTAGGGGGTTAGGTAACTTGTAAGTGGGAGAAGGTATTTCTTTGTTTCCTACAACATTTGCATTGAATTACTAAAAAAGAAGTATTTTTTAAGATCCCATGGTATAGCGGGAGCTCATAACATTGATCCTGATAAACCCCAATTTATTGCTTTGTCAAAAAATATTTTAGCAAAACACATTACTTGTAGCATGATGTTCAATAGCTCCAGTAGAGCCTTTTCCAACTTGACACCCTGATGTAGCCCTTGTATGACCTAAAAAAACATAATTTTGAGATGGATTTTGTTGTTGTTCACATGTAAGAATGTAAGAGGATAGCACATTGTACCTTTTGCTTTAGACAAGGATTGGTCATTTAAATATGGTGATTCACTTCAAGTTGGAGTTGATTAATGAGGCAAGTTATTGATTTGAGGGTTTGTAAGTCACATTTGTATTAGCTTTACTCTTTCACAACACAATAATATATATTGTAGCAACAATGATTTAAAACTAAAAATGCCCACTGCCTTCAATGTTTCCCAGAATCTTTGTAGCTTTACTTTGAATATCTAAGGGATTAGGTACCTTATAAGTGGAGGGAGATATTTCTTTGGTTCCTACAACATTTGAAGTGAAATGCTGAAAAATAAGTATTTTTTTCAAGACAAAAATATCTTACTAAACAAACTGCTTGTAGCATGACATTCAATATCTCTAGTAGAGCCCTTGACAACTTGACACCCTAATGCAAAATGACCTAAAAATACATAATTTTGAGATGATTTTTTTGATGTTCCCATGTAGGAATGTAAGAGAACAATATTTTGTTACCATTTTCCTTAAAAAATGATTGGTCATTCAGATATGGTGATTCACTTCTAGATGTAATTGAGAAATAGCGGTTGTATGTATTTAACTTGAAAAAAATAAAGTACATATATTTACCATTTTCTTTGGACACTTTTTGTTGAAATTTGGCCTTTTCTTGTGCTTTACGTGTAACATAAGTGAAACATGAGTGAATGTTATACACAAAGTCATATCCAATAAAATCAACATATAATAATTAGTATATTCTGACATGCTATGGAGAGCAACAATTGGTCATGTGACCCACGCGAACCACTTTCAGAGGGTGTCAAGTCATGTGAGAGGTGAGTGACTTGATGATCTTGAATGAAACCTATATTAATTAGTGGTTGTATGCCTTTAATTTAAAAACCATAAAATATATATAATTACCATTAGATTTAGACACTTCTTAATGAAATTTGGCTTTTTCTTTTGCTTTACCAAGTAACATAGGCGAATGATATACACAAGGTCATATCCAATAGAATCAGCATATAATCATTAGTATAAACTTACGTGCTACGGAGAGCAATAATTGGTCATGTGACCCAAGTGAACTACTTTCAAAAGGTGTCAAGTTATGTGAGAGGTGAGTGACTTGATGATCTTGAATGAGACCTATATTAATTAGTGATTGTATGTCTTTAATTTAAAAATAGAAAAAATATAATTACCATTTGCTTTGGACACTTTTTGTTGAAATTTGGCCTTTTCTTTTGCTTTACCGGTAACATAGGAGAATGTTATACAAAGGTCATATCCAATAAAATCAACATATAATAATTAGTATATACTTACGTGCTATGGAGAGCAACAATTGGTCATTTGACCCAAGTGAACCACTTTCAGAGGGTGTCAAGTCATGTGAGAGGTGAGTGACTTGATGATCTTGAATGAAACCTATATGAATTTGTGGTTGTATGCCTTTAATTTAAATATATAAAAGATATATAATTACCATTAGATTTAGACATTTTTTGCTGAAATTTGGCCTTTTCTTTTTCTTTACCTGTAACATAGGTGAATGTTATACACAAGGTCATATCTAAGAAATTAGCATATAACCATTAGTATATACTTACGTGCTATGGAGAGCAACAATTGGTCATGTGATCCAATTCAACCACTTTCAGAAGGTGTTAAGTCATGTGAGAGGTGAGTGACTTGGTGATCTTGAATGACACTAGAATTAATTTGACTTTCACAATGTACAACTTCACTCAAGTACTTCAACTTTTTCTTTGGAGGCATAGCTTTCAATCAAGTCTATTAAATACATGTGAGAGTTAAAGAAATATTGCAACTATGTTTAGAACATCACGAATATTTAGTATAGAATTTTTTGAACAATGGTGGTACCTTGGGATGCTTATTTTTGTCTTGGGGCCATAGTTAATAAAGTATGGTCAATGTGTATAGGATTGTCTATGTCTGAGCGAATCCACGTGTTGTCATTCTCATCTTCTAACCCACCACCTCACTGATGGATTTCCTCAATTGTTTCTTCTATATCATCATTTTCACTATGTGAAGTCTCTATTGGTAAATCAAAGGTGTCTCTAGGTCTCCAATGATAAACTATGCTCCAATTAGTTTCTTTTATATCACGTGAGTAGAATACTTGAATGGCTTAGTCAAGATAAATGAATGATGAGAAGTGAAGCCCAATTCATCTAAATAAGAACATATCATATCATACCATCTACACTTGAAAAGACAAATGGGAGAGATAATTTCATATTGGTGCTCCAATATGTCAACTAATACTCCATAAAATATATTTTCATCATCTCCTTTTGTTGAAATACCACAATTTTGGGTGACATGAGTGTCATCTATTGTTTCAACTTCAAATTTGTAACCATTCACATAATAACCCTTGTAGACCCGTAATCCTTATGTAGGGCCTCTAGCAAGACATCGCACAACATCTGGAATGACCATATCTTGAGATAGGGAACATACCTGATAAAGATACATAGCACAATGTTATACGTGATAGGTTTTACTTCTTCAAAATACTATCATACTTACATAATTTGAGAACCATTGAACAAAATAATTGTGTTGTTCACGTTGTATTTTATGCTCATTCCAAAATGGATTTTGAAGCATGATCTCATTTCGATGCAACCTAATACAAAGAATTGTAAGTATTATGATGAAAATGACAGTTTAGTTTGGAAGTTGTATAAGATTCACTTATGATATGTATGGTTCAATTTCAGCAGTGTTGAATAGAATAAATTGGTGTGCTTGATTCATCTCATCATATGAGAGTGTGACAAATAAACCAGCACCAATAGGTCCATCATTGTATCGAATATTTTTGTCTAAGTTGGACTCCACATCTTTGAGATAGTGCTGGTAAAAGATAATCGCTTCCTATAAAATATATCCCTCTGCAATAGATCCTTCTGGTCTATTTTGATTGCGCACATATCGTTTCGAAGAGTATAGATATCTCTCGACTGGGTACATCCATATGTATTCTATAACACCTGCAATTTCGGCCTCATATGCTAGGTGGATAGTTAAATGAACCATGATGTCAAAAAAGGCTGGGGGAAATCCTTTCAAGATTGAAGAGAAGAATTGGCGTCGATCTTTCTAATTTCTCCATTGTTTTATAATCTATTTTCTTTGCACATAATGACTTAAAAAAGTGGCAGAATTCTATTAACACTTTTGCGATAGGTTTTGAAATGGTTCTTCTTAAACATAGAGGCAAAAGATATTGCATCAGGATGTGATGATCATGACTTTTCAACCCAACAATCTTTTTGGCCTCTAGTTGCACTTTGTTTGATATGTTTGAAGTGAACCCATTAGACAATTTCAAATCTTTTAACACCAACAAAAAATCTTCTTTTTCTTTACTTGTCATGCTATATGATGTGTGAGGCAATGAGAATTGATCATTGTGTGTTCTTTTCTTTGGCCATTCTGGTTTCCTTATATTCAACTTTTGCATGTCCAAACATGCGTTAACATTCTCTTTACTCCGCCCATCTTTGTGCAACAACCAACTAAGAATATTTTCACTGACATTCTTCTCAATGTGCATAACATCCAAGTTATGACAGATCAATAAAGTAGACCAATAAGGAAGCTCAAAGAAAATGCTCGTTTTTTCCATCCTTCAGGCAACCGAGAACTTGTTCATTTTCCTACCCCACCAGTATCACCAATAGAATTAGCAATATTATAATTTTCCCACAATTTTAGAATACATGAACCACTAAGTTGATTAGGTGCACTATCATGTTCTTCCATTCCATTAAAATTTTTCTTATCTAAACGCCATGGATGATTTGCATATGAAAAGAGACGATGTTTCATATAGACACACTTACGACAATGTGGAAGATAAATTGAACCGTGGTCAATACCACAATGTGGACATGCCTTGTATCCTTTAGTGCTCCAACCAGACAACATACCATATGCAGGAAAATCATTAATTATCCACATAAGTGCTACCCGCATATTGAACATTTCATCTTTATTTGCATCATAAGTCAGTACACCGTCTATCCATATTGTTTTCAGCTCATCAATTAGTGGTTACAAATATATATATCAATTTTATTTCCAGGAGATTTTGGACCTTCTATTAGAAGAGATAACATAAATAATGATGGTTTCATCACCAACCATGGAGGAAAGTTGTAGCATATTAAAATAATAGGCCAAGTACTCCAACTACTACTCATCAAAGAATTGAAAGGACTAAAACCGTCACTTGCAAGACCAAGTCTTATATTGCTAGGATCAGAACTAAATGTTGGATGTTTTGCATCAAAATCTTTCCATGCTAATGAATCTCTCGAGTGACTCATCTCTCCATCACCGCTCATAGGGACAATGTCATGTCCAATCAAAAGTGGGGCTACTTTTTGAGACATGAAGAACCTCTTTAATCTTGAGGTTAAAGGAAAGTACCGAAGTACTTTAGCAGGTACTTGTAGCAATCTCCACACCCTATTCTTTTTTCTTGATCTTTTCCATCTAGAAGATCCACAAATAGGACATGCTTCAAGTTTTTCATACTCACCACGAAATAACACACAATCATTTCGACATGCATGAATTTTTTGATAGTCCAAGCCTAATGTTGACATTATCCTTTGACATGCATATCAATTCTTTGGTAGAGTATTATCCTCAGGAAGAAATTCAGCCAACATCATAAAAAGGGTTGACAATGCATTGTTGGTCAAGTTGAATTTGTATTTATATTCAAATACTCAAATGATGCAAGATAATTTGGTATACTTCAAGCAACTAGGATATAGAGGTTAACGAGCATCTTGTATATTTTTTTGAAATTGTTTTATATTATCATTATGACTTTTATTAGTCGTGCCCATAGTAGGATCAAAAGCTACACATTCAGGGTGTCCCATTATATCATTAATGATGCCATCTATATCATCGATACAATTAACTGGTCTACCATGTTGGGTACTTAATGGAGTCTTGGGTACCTCACCATGTCTTGACCAAGTTGTATAGTCCTCTAAAAATCCATTCATTATGATATGAGTTCTTATAGTGTACATGTCTGCATAACACTTATTCTCACACTTACAACGACATCTAACCTCTTTTGTAGAGTTGTTCTGAAATGTAAATTTTAGAAAAACATCAACTCCCTATTGAAAAAATGTGCTCCGACATCTATCAAAACTAGTCTTTCTATGAGAAATCCAACTCTTATCACCAATCAAATCCTTCATAGTTTAATACCTAATAAAATAAAAAATTGTCATGTAAAATATAACTAGATTGCAATACAAATTATAGTTGAGGAGCCAAGGCCAAAATGTGTTCTCAAGTCATTGGTCTATTTACAAATGTATTTTTTGTAGTCATATTTTGCAGTACACTTTGTCCTCCTATTATGTATCCAAGAAGACTGGAAATATCTATCTTTTCACATTTTAAAATCCAACCCATGACATAAAAAGTGATGCAATAATAATGAATTTGCAGTTTATTTTCTATCTAACTACACTAAGTCTCCAATTGCTTCCATGTAACTTAAATTTCTGGCAAAATAATTTTCATGCAACTAAAGTTCAAAATTAAATTCAGATAATTGGTTCGGTATTTAATTTTTCTAAAAAAATCTTATAATTGATATGTTGTAACTTTAACACAATTTATAAAAAGATTTGTTCTACGTCCTCTCTTTGTGTTGGCAGAGAAAATTCTAACAGTGTCATATTTCTTTCACATGATTAAACATTCGATTGAAATAAATATATAAAATATTCTTGTGCCAAAATCAGATTAATAATGAAAGTACCAGCATTCACCATACAATTGAGAAAGAAAACGTATGAGATATGACATGCAAATTCAATTCATTCGAAGCTTAACTTGTAAAGCAACAAAAATTAGATATACTACATGTAATAGCGTATGTAAGCGGACAGTAAAAAAGCAAGTTATCCAAAAGTGTATCATAACGGAAACCAAAGTGATATTTATTTTTAAATCAATTCTAAAACAAAACATTCAATATTATGCTTTGAATTTCTTACTAATAGAAGAGTTTGGACTAACTTTATGCTATCATTATAGCGACGGATTGATACTTACTTTTTCTGAGATTTAATTTTCCATTGCAAGACTATACACATGCATCGATGGATTTCGGGTAGCGATCAATCAACTGTGGCTTGATCTAGTTCTAAGAAGCCTACCACAACTCATCATATTAATTAGCGCTATGAGGCTTGATCTAGTTCTAAGAAGCCTACCACAACTCATCATATTAATTAGCGCTATGAAACAGAAACTTTTGTTATGCCACTCTACCTTTAGGATCCCTTTACTATGAGATGCATCTTATGAGAAATGTATAACAATGTAATGTACAGTAAGCATTTTTCTCTTCATAATTTTTTTAAGGGTGGTTTTTGCAGGATACTTGTTGTATGCTCATTCCCCCTTTGGTAGATAATTGCAGAATGCTTATTCGTGTTCTACAGAAGAAGCATAGGATGCCTCCTGTGCTACAATTTTAACACAGGTAAAATATATACCTCTTAACTTTCTTTTTCTTGGTGTAATAAGTGTCTGACCTCTTAACTTCCATTTTTCTAACTGTAACAATATAAGATACGCATCTCATATACCCTTTTTCTTCCCATTTTTATGCTTTTCTTGGGTTAATCAAAATAGGAAGCTTAAGTTAGTCACGCTCACAAAATTTTCAATTCCGAGTAGCTTAGGTTTGTATGTATGTTTAATAGTATTATTGCTATCATGCCAACATGATGGCAGCACAAAGACGAAATGATTAATTTTGCTTCTTTGTTTCGACAATTATCTAACGTGAACTGTTCTCATATCATATACTGTAGTTGTTTTGAAACAGAAGGATATATGTTTGTTACGGAATGAGGAAGGATATATGTTTGTTACATATAGGATTTCAAACTCTCAAGGAGGAAGAACAAAATACTGGTATAAACAGAATATCAAATGGAACAATGGTCGTCACCGCCAGAAAATAGGAGAAACTGGTTTTTACCTCGTTTTCTTTTGGAAACTGAGGAAGTAAAACATATCTATGAGTACGAAGTCAAATTTGATGAAGTAATTTTAGAGACCTACGGTAAACAATTTGTTTTCCCATCATAGCTTAAGCAGAATCGAAGGATTTCTTTTGGAAACTGAGGAAGTAAAACCTATCTATGAGTACGAAGTCAAATTTGATGAAGTAATTTTAGAGACCTACGGTAAACAATTTGTTTGCCCATCATAGCTTAAGCATAATCGAAGGAAAAATTAACATTTTTACACACCAAAATTAGATTACAACCTACCAAAGATGGGATTTTTTGGGGTCGAACCTAGTCCTCGAGTGATCTGGAGCCGACGCCACCAAGATGCAAGTCGACAGCTGACCGACAGTGCCTCTACCTCTGCGTCTGGGCTAGAATCAGCGAGAAGGAGAGAGTCGACCAACCAAAACTAGTCATTGGAGGAGCAAAGGAGGGAGAACACATGGGCCGGCAAAAGAGCGAGAGTACACCGACAAACATGCGGAGGAAGCAACCAGCCGTAGGCAGGGAGGGATTCGAACGCCAGCGTGCCGAGAGCACCTAGGGGAAAATGCAAATAGAAAAGGGCACAGAGCGGACGGAGCGAAAGTGGATCGGGTAGAAAGGGTTGAGAGTCACGCTTAGTTTCTTATTTTGTCTAATTTCAAATCAATCTTAACCGTAGAAATTGTTAAAAAAAATCTGAACCTCCTTTAAAAAAAATCTGAACCTTTCGTCTATAGCAATAGCTGATGGCGGGAGCCCGCCTAAACTATTGTGTAAGGATCAATATTCTAACTATATTAATATACGAATTATAACTCTTACTAATTTATTGTCTCCAACCCTAACTAAATATCCTTTTTCTTCCGGTGGGTCTTCTGCCCGATGGCCTATTGGTTCCACCACTGCCGCAAGGCCAGAGAAAGCGGACGGCAACAGAATGGGGCTCTGTTTTTTTTTTTTTGATTGAGGCTTCTCCACCTTTTCCAAATCATCTGGGAGCCCTGTTGCTAGCCCCTGAACCCGAAGGTGGTCTGAGATGCGTTCGAGTCCTCCACAGCCAAACTGAGTGCGGCTAGGTTCTGCCTCCCCATACCCCTCTGTTCTGGCACGTCAAAATGAAAACTGGTAGAGAATGGCCGGTTGTTTCCTAGTGGCGGTTGGAAAGAGGTGGACAGCGGGGAAGGGGCTCATCTTCTCCCTCCTAAATGTCTCAGGGAGCTCCGCCTCTTGCATCGCAGCTTGATGCTGGTCTTCAGAGGTAGTAGGGATGCCTGATGACCGACCCCTGAGGTCAGCATATCTGGCCAATGGTAGTGAGCTCAGCCTGTTGAAACCTCCATGACCCACACGCTACAAACGACGGAGGTGGAGCTTGTCGTGTTCATCGATGGAGAAGAGGTAAGGAGATAGAGCTAGGCACGTTCTCTCTGATCCAGAAGCCTCACACACACCACGGGTTGCGGCTCTAAACCTAGATCCCGCAATTCTCTTCTCAACAAACCCATGATAGAATCGCTCTCACGAATGAATGATCTCATATGTTGTTGCGGGAGGTTCCCATCTCAAGCTATTTGGTCCTCCGCTTGTTTCGGTGAGGGTGGGTTCATCTCTGTCAAATGTATCTATCCTAAGCCCAAGATGGAGCCATAATGATGATTAGAAGAAGGACAAAAAAATCAAAATAGCACAATTTTATAAAAATATATACTGAACTAGCACTAAAACTATCGTCAAGATTTTAGTGAAAGCGTCAAGATTTTGACGTTTTAGTGTTTCCGCAATAAGGCGCCAGAATAGTTGGCGTTTTCTAACTACCTCGATCGCGTTCCTCACCCAACGGTAGGCCAGGCTTCACACCTACTCGCCCTCGATCGTCTGCCGACCTCTGCGTTTCTAGAGTCGGGTTGTTGCTGCTGCATGTGCAGCACAGACATCGGCAAGCTCAGGTGCTTGCTTACAGTTGTATTTGCCTTGTCGTCGTGGTGTTCACTCTATCCCTCATCAATTAATTACTGATCGTCTTCATCCCTTCCAGAAAGCCCTTTAATGAGTAACGGGGCCAGGCAAGAAGCCGCACTCAACAACACCAGCTAAAGAGAAGAGATGTAGGAAGAAAAATGAAGGTAGCCGAGGATAGAACATGGTGGTAGCAGGAGAGAGAGAGTGAAGAGGAAGAATCAATGAAGAAGAAGACGAATGAGCAAAACTCGGCAGCAACCGTCCTGGTTGTTTCTTTCTGTTTTCGCGAAAACACTAAAAAGCCAAAATCTTGGCGTTTTCACAAAACTCCTAAATTTTTGGTGCTTTTAGCTTAAAATGCCACAAACTTGGCGCTTTCACTGGAAAAAGCGTTTTCACAAAACCCCTAAATTTCTGGCGCTTTTAGCTTAAAACGCCACAAACTTGGCGCTTTCACTGAAAAATGCCAACTATTCTAGCGCCTTTGATTCCGGAAATACTAAAATGCCAAAATCTTGATGCTTTCCCAGAAAGTGGGCTATTTCGAGAATCAAAATGGTTTTGGTGCTAGTTCAGTACATATTAGGTGGCACCACTGCTAATTAAACCTAGGTCTCATTTCTTTTGAAACTTTATTCACTTAAATCAATTATACAAACATCATTATCTCTCACTTGGATCATCCAAATGATATTGAATTTTAGGCATTATTTCCTCACCATGTAATCTAGCATGCATCCAAGTCTGAACCAAAAGTCCACTTTTGTTCGTTAAACTTAATTCGTGAAATAACCCCATAAATAAGTGTGCTGCCTTGAGTACACATCGATTCGGCATCAACTCTTGAGCAAACAAGTGAAACTTTCATCATTTAACCACATCACGCCTCGAGGTACACCATTAAATCATTTGTCCAAACATGACTTTAAATACTATATTGGATGTAAAATTCGAAAATTGGGGTCATCAGATTCACCCCATCTTATATGGAATTTTGTCCTCGAAATTTAAGTAATATTATATTCAAGGTGATATCAAGGTGTTCAACTTCATATAAGTAACCACTTCCTAGGTTCTAAGACCACAATATTCTATACACACCCTAAGTTGTCATCTTATGATCTAGAGATTCTTGGGTGTTCCCACCCCCCACCTTACAAAAGGTTAAAGCATTATTCAATGTCTTTGTCACCATGTGACATATATTAGGATCTACATTTCCTCATTCCCCTTAGAAATTAGGGTTTTTTTCTTACATAGGAAGTTGAGAAGGTATTATTATTCAAGATTTCATCCTTCACCCTACATACCCGTGTAAGGTGATATTGAGACTTCAAGTCATTAATTACAAGAATCATTACACTTAACATTATTTGGGTGGTTCATTATAAGTATAGTATTATGATCTCATCATTAGAGGGGATTAATCATATTTGCATATTAGGGTCTCACCATATTTTGTGAGAAATATCATTAATATAGAAACTTAAGATCTAAAGATTTGACGTTAAGAACTTTCTTTTGTGATCATAAATCTTTTTCTCTTTTAGATAATGATTTAAAACTTGTTCTTTCATGCTGATATAAAGGGAAAGAGAATATACTACACCAATCGTATCATGATTTTAAACTTATAAATTTCATGTATAGTAGGGGGAATATAGCATAGGTCAAGCTTATCTAAGTGTTTTTATATATAATTATCATAATAGCTCAAGTGAGGTTTCTAGAATCATATATTCGGAAAGAGAAGTGGAAGGAACAACATTATGAGTATCTTATGAGAAAGGCATTTTGCTCTCAGAACCAAAATTTCATATATCACCTCACTTGCAGCTAATGATGAGATTCACACACATATGTCACTCAATCTAGGACCTAACTCAATCAAAAGGATTGACTTTCTCATTAGAGTCACCTACCCATCATTTTTTACCCAACTCTCACATATAGGCTTGAATCATGCAAAAGGACTCAACTCATCTACTCAGGAGTAATCTATCTTAGGATACATCATTTCACATATATCTCATATATTGGAGGTTAGGTCCTTTCACCTTCCCTTAGTGGGTCTCACTCTCTGTAGAGTTCACCCCATATGTCGTCCTAATGCTAGAAGTCCTCCTTTGTAAATAGTTTGAGGCTCATGTATATTCAACTGTATCTTAACATTCGTTACCTTATGTAAGGAATACCTACATACTTTCATCATCTAGACTTATCTCACATTTTCAAAATTGGGATTAGAACTCATATACAACTTAGATCTATAAAAAAGAAACTTATATCATCATATATCAAACTTATATATGATCACTCTTTCTTATATCATCGATCAATATATCATATACTCTAACTATCAAATATTTAATGATGCTATAGACATCTACTCTAGAACTACTATCTCTTCTAGATTGATGTCACTTTCTCTCACCTAGGTTACATGAACACCTCCTACTCTCATGTGTGAGAGACACAATTTTATATTTACATATATGTAACATCCCTGACCTGGGTTATGCTTAACCCTAGATGTTTTGCTAAATAAAGCTGATTACATGCATGCCCTTATCTCTTTAAAAGAAATTAAGGCTCAAGAGGAACTTATATTTTAATTTTAGTCCTTTTTGAATAATGTTGAAATAATGTTTTACATGTTTTGGACTAATATGCAAATTACCCAAGTTGAGGGGTTAAATTGCAAATTGTGCATAGAAAATTTTTCCTCATATGTTGAAGCATCATAGGAATGATTATGATGCAGTAGTATGCTTCTACAAGCCTGAATAACAAGAAAGAGCCTGTTGAGCAATGTTTGTGCATTAAAACCTAGTTTTGGTGTAATGTGCAATTTACCCAAAATCTAGGGTTCAATATGCAAGATACAACTTCAAGAGGGTCCCTCATGATTCTTGGCATCATATAGAGAAAATAATTTGAGAGGGGCGCCTCATTTGAATCATTTTGGAAGAAAGAGAATCTTGATATTAAAATAATCAAGAATTAAGCATAATTGGAACTTTACCTCAAATTAATGCAAAAATAAATATGTTAATCGAAGTTCCCTTCAACCAAAATGGTAATGGTTGAAATTAGATAAAGTTTTACGAGCATGTGCCTTGCAAAGGCACTAACTGAGTAGAGAACCCACTCACATTAGTTAAATCAAAAGTAATATCCACCAAAAATGGGATATTAGTATTATATGATTTAAGGTGCTTAATTTGCTTTTCCTTAATTCATGGATAATGAATAGGAATTAGAAGGAGGGAAAGATGGATTCGCATGAAAGGAATTGATGGGGGAGAGGTGGCACCAATTTTGGAATTAAAAGGATTTTATAAAATATTTTCTCTCTCATTGAATTTCTTATAAAACACCTTTTACAACGCAATTGAGAGGCTTTTTTGAAACCACTTCCACTCTTTGCTTGCAAAACGACCAAGGGAGCTTTGGAGGATCAGTAGGACGACCCCCAACCTGTTGGTATGCTCCATGACCTCTTTTCACCTTGATTCCATGGTGGAAATTGAAAATCAATACATGATTTCTTCTTATCTCCATTCCATCTTCATTTCTAGCCATTCCTTTTCACTCAAAGCTTAAGGATGAGCTTGGGATAGTGGAAGGTGTTGCTTTCACCATTAAAGACATGGAGGTTGAATCTTTGAAGCTCAATTGAAGGCAGTTTATATAACTTGAACCCTTGAATGTTATTATTGATTTCATACCTCTATCAATTGTTGATCCTTTCTTCATTCTTGAAATTTTATTTGATTGATTGATGCAATCACCATGAAAATCCAGACAAGATTCGTGGGTTTATAGCTTGATGATGATGAAATCATCATAAGGACACACCTCCACAAATATCTATTACAAACAGTTTCAAAATTATGGTCCAATCGGTTTCACCAAACCGTTTGGTGACCAAACGGTTTGCAAACCGTTTGAAGGTTTGAGTTCCAAACCATTTGGAGTGGTTGATCGAATTGAGGGGGTTGACCATTTGAGAAGGATTTTTGATGTATTGAATAATGATCTAATAGATTTAATTGATGGGTTTCTAAAGGTTCATCAGTTAAAGGTCCATCAAGTATCAAACCCTAATCGGGTTGAGTGTTGAAATTATCAATTGATTGATTTAATTTTTGGGTTGACTAACCCAAACGGTCTCAAGACCGTTTGTAGGTCACCCAAATGGTCTCAAGACCGTTTGGAGGACAACCAAGACCGTTTGGAAGTCTATGATGAAGTATGATTAGATGGTTGAAGATCCAGTGATATCAAATTGAAATACAATCAATAGCTCAATTGATGATCGATTCTATGATGCAAACCCTAATTAAATTTCACAAATTTCAATGATGGGACTAGTCAAACGGTCTCAAGACCGTTTGGAGGTCATCCAAACAACCTCAAGACCGTTTGAGGTCAGGTCATATCATGGTTTAATGATGATTCAACAATTTCAATGGAATTAGTTTCACTATGTCAACCATTGATGGTTCCTCGATTTCAAAACCCTAATTGATGGTTTCTTGATTATAAATCCTAGTTCAATTGGGTTCAAAACCCTAATTGATGGTCCAATTGAAGGGTGATTCAATGGTTCAATTGATGAATGAATCAAGGATTCAATTGATAGTCGGTTCATTGATTGAAACCTTGAATTATTTAAGTGTTGAAAGACCTTTTTGGTCCATTCGGTTTTGAGAGGGTTTGGACCAAACGGTCTCAAGACCATTTGGAGACCCAAGTTCATTTGGTTTCAAATGTTTTGTCTAAACAGTTTTATATGTCCAATCAGTTTCAACTTGATTTGGCTAAACCGTTTCAAACTGATTGAATGGCCAATGTAATCAAGACCGTTTGGAGGTTATTTTAGTAAGACCGTTTGGAGTCGAATTGGTCAAGATCGTTTGGGGTCTAAGTGACCAAGACTATTTGGGATTTAATGAATCAAAACCATTTGGATGTCTAAGGTGATTGAAGGTCAATCAACTACTTGATTTTTTATGATGAAAATCAATGATGATTACAATGGTTGTACCTTTAAGGTACTAGAGTGATTGGTACCCATAGTGGGGTTAACTTTGATGCATATTAATGCAATAGTCTAATACATTATGATAACCCTAATTACATGTATTTGAATAAAGAATAGACTCAATTTGATTAAGATTAGAGTAGAGAACATCCTAGAGAGGATGAGAAAGAGAAATTCATACATGTATAATAATCATGTAGCAATCAAGTCCAACACATTCAAAATGAATGGGATATATAATTAGGGTATGATCCTTGATAAAGAGATCATAAAACCCTAATCGAGTTGACTGATGAACTTAAACCTTAATTTAGGGAAATACTGAGTGAAACCCTAATTCAGGGTAATGATGTGTAAATCCCTAATATAGGGTGATGAATGTGATACAAAACCCTAATCCAGGGTGATGTTATGTAATGATACTGTAAACCCTAATTTGGGTAAAAGGACATGATAAACCCTAATCTGATGTGAATAGTGCATCCTAACCCTAAATTGGGTAATAGGATATAATAAACCCTAATACAGGGTGATGCTATGTGAAACCCTAACACAAGGTGATGCTATGTGAAACCCTAATGCAGGGTAATGCTATGTGAAACCCTAATATAGGGTGATGCTATGTGAAACCCTAATGCAGGGTAATGCCATGTGAAACCCTAATATAGGGTGATGCTATGTGAAATCCTAACACAGAGTGATCCTGTGTGAAGCTCAAATATAGAGTGATGAGTTATGAATGTAATAAGAAAACCCTTGTATCACATGGTACTGATACATAATGGATAAAATTGTTACCATGAGTACTAATCATGCAGGTATGTTGAGGTGATGAGCATAGCCAGGTTTGAGCTATGATGCTATGTATATTGAAAATGTTTTATAGGCCTTATAAGCCTTCATATGCTTTATTGCTTAGTGAGAGGTAACCTGAATTTAATGAGCCCTGTGTGCCATATGATGTTTTAATTATTGAAATTGTTTATGGGCTTCATAAGCCATAATATGCCTTGTTGCCTATAAAGGGGTAACAAGAGGTGATACAAGCTTTGTGAACTATGTGGAATGCTTGTGTAACAAGAATCATGATTACCTTTGTCAGATGACCTGAAGGTATTAAGTTACCTGAAAGTGGTAACACGTATTCTATTATGAATTGAGGGTTTTAATACCCATATTCTATAATTAAGATGATGAACTTGTTAAGAAATGGAAATGTACCTAATGAGATGAGGGATTAAGATCCCAATACTTTATTAAAAGAGTATGGCTACAGGCCATGACTCCATAATACAATACCATGCATTAGTTGTGTGATCTAAGCCTAAAGAGAGTATATGCTACATCTATAACTCTATAGTGAAGATGTCAATATACCATGGCAAGTTAATTGTAGTATGATATGTGATGTCTCTGCCATATAATCTCATACTGACCGAGAAGGTTGATGTTACTCTACTTAGCATGTCCTAGAAGGATAAATGTTATATATGTGCTTTAATTCCTCAATAAATAAGTATCATGCTGACTTATCAAGTTATAGCTGAAATGCTCAGAATAAGAATACTGCTCTAATCTATTTAGACATTGATCTATCTACTGTTAAATATATAATTCCTATGCTCAGTGTTAATTCAATAACTGCAATAATAATGTTTTGGCAGAGAGTTATATCTCTCGCTGGGACAATTTACGATTGTCTCAACCCCATGGGATCCACATTTTTAGGTGGATGCGGACGAGGAGGCAAGAACCCTTTAGTAGGTGAAGGACAGCAGCAACACCAGGAATAGTAGTGAATTCTCAGGTGGAGACACTAGCTATCAAGTTCTGTATATGTGTGTATAGAGTCCTATGTGTCGTCTCTATACTCTCAGGTCCTCGAAGTCCGTAGTTGGTTTTAATGAATGGATCTGAGATTTTGGCTTGATGCCTCAATGTTCTTATGATGTCTGTATATAGTTTAGTAGAACTGTTGATGTTGTAATCCTTGAGATGAGATGATACACGATATGTATTAGTGAAAAAGAATGAAATCAAATTACTTTGGTTCTTTTCGAAAGAGTTGTCCTTTGTGTATCTCTTTGAAAAAAGGTTTTAATTTTTAGTGATTTTCCATAATCTGCTGCTAACGAACGCTTCTGCTTAGTTAATAATGTTTTATTTGAACGATGCGTCACAATTTAGTGGTATCAGAGCGCTAGGTTCGTTGAGTCTACCGAGACATAGGACTAAGATGTTGAGTCTGTTCTAGTGACTTCCAGTTATCTGATAGTGACTTCTGCTCATATAGGAGGAGAAGAAAAACTTGAAGATGTCTGGAACACACGAAGAACACGCTGCTGATAGTAGTGTTGCTGCACCAGGAGGAGGTGCAAGAGACCAGATTAGGGAAGGGCCTGTACCTGAACAGCCCCAGATTGACCCAACTGTGATAGAAAACCCAGCCCTCCATGCTCTATTTGGGAAATTCCTGACAACCATGACACACATGGCAGATAGGATGCCACCACTGCACCTAGGGCTGACGCAGCTGGAGAAAGCTTTCACGATCCTTGATATTCCTGAAGTCGAGAAGGTAAGACATGCAGTGTACCTCCTAAAAGGGAGTGTTGGTCACTGGTGGATTATAGAAGAAGACAACAAGCCAGGTGAAGAAATTGGATGGGAGGTATTTCGACGAGAGTGCGTCAGTAAATACTTTCAAAAGACGTATCTAGACAAGAAGATCTCTCAATTTGAGAGGATCAGACAAGTAAAGATGAATGTTAGAGAGTATGAAGCTAAGTTCATGGAGCTTTTGCGGTTTTGTCCGCATATGGCAGTTAATGATGAGGAAAGAATTCGACGTTTTGAGAAGGGGTTGAACGCTGAACTGACCACTCCTGTGTCTGCTTTAGAGAACAGGGAGAGGTTTGCCACTTTTGTGTAGTCGGTAAGGAGGATAGAAAGGTCTGAAATTGAGAAATGATAGACCAGTGGTAAGAAGGTGTACACTCAGATTCAAGGACAAAGATATGAAAGTTTTAAGAAGACGAGATTTTCGCCATCGGTAGGACCATCGAGATTCAATACCCAGACGCAATGGACATCAAGTAGGGGTAGGGACCATAGTATTGCTCCAAGTAGAGCCACCGACATAGCATCAACATCGGTGACTGAATCTCATAGACCCTATTTTGCAACTAGGGTCTATTACCAATGTAGACAACCGGGACATCTAGCAAAGGATTGTCCAGACGGGAATTCAATAGTGACTCTACCTCCAAGGCAGAGTCAACAAGGCTCACAAAGGAGGCAGTTTTCTAGTAACAATAGAGGACGTGGACAAGCGTCCCAAGCTGGTTCATCAACACCTAACAATCAAGCACATGGTCAACAACCACCAACTGTGAGGTTCTATGCAATGAATCAATCTGATGCAATTGTCAACCCTCAGGTTGTGACAGGTCATATAAAATAGATTCATTCTGATATTTCATTCCATGATTCTATGTGTTAAAAATAAGAAAGTAGTTGTTTTGAACTTCCTCTGACTAGTCCTCTTAAGGACACAAGGAAGACGAGAACTTACATTTTACTCAGTATTCCTTAAAATGCTTTATAATCTCTCGTATTTGTGTGATAAAATGTAAGGAACCTGACCTTCGTTTAGGGTTTACCCTGTTTCCTTTTCTTAACCTTGGTGCTTTGTTGCTTGCTAATCACTTTTGGTGGTGATTAGGGTTTGGTTATGCTTTGTTGAGAGTTGGAGGGGCTACTTGCAAATAACCCAAGTCTAGGGTTTGTGGGCAAGTTTGCCACCTTGTGAGGCATTCCTCTCTCTCCTTGCTTCCTCTAGAGTAGAAAGGAAGGTTTGGGCTCGTTGCTTGAGTTCTTTTGGGCCTGGTTGAGCTTGTTGGGCCTTGTTGAGTGTTGCCTTTGCTTCTTTGTGCCCTGTGTCGGGCAAGAGAAAGCTGTGTCGGCCTGAGCTTGTGACACCCAGGGTTTGTGTCGCCCTGGTGGTGTATCGCCCATCTGTGTCGCCCTAGTGTATCACCCATGGTGCTGGTGGTGTATCTCCCTAGAGTCTTTGACCTTCTTTGACCTCGTTTGTGTCACCACTAGTGGACACTTGGTGCATGATGCTTGCATGTGGCAATGACCTTGGACATGTGTTTAGGGCTTGCTAGAGTGGTGGATCGTGCACTAGGACAAGTGTCCCTAGGTAGGCGACACCTTGCTTGGTTCTACCTTGTTTTCTCCTCCATTTCCTTCTATATAGGCGGTTCCTTTCCTTTGCTAAGAGTTCCTTTGGTTCCTTAGTTCCTCCTCCACCTTGGTGTGCACGACACACCCTTCTCCTTTGCAAGTTGGTGGCTAATACCCCTTGGGAGAGCATCTTGGTGGCCGATATCCTTGGTGTCTCCTTCTTCCTTGCTTGGTGGTGCTTGGAACTAGGAGCTTGGAGCTTGCTTAAGGCGGGTTACATAACTCCTAACCCTAACTACACTACTCTCTTCTATGTTCTTGTTCTTATTGTCGGCTATGCATGTTAGTAGTTTAGTTACTTGTTTAGTATCTTCTTGTTGGCCGAACCTATGATCTAGGGTTTCTTGGTGAGCAATACTCCTTTCTCTCCTTGGTCTAGAGGAGTGAGCTTGATCTTCTAGTATCATGAGCAACACCCCTCTCTCTCTTAATCGATTGAGGTGAGCTTGTGTTCTAGTTGCTTGAGCAACACTCTCCTCTCACCATGGACTTGAAGGGTGATCTTGGTGGTTGTCGTGGACCTTGTTTAGGGTTTGTCCTTGTGTTGCCCGATGGGTGATAGTTGATGTGCAAGATCCCTCTTTCCTAGTTGATTGAGGTGAGCCATCTTCTTGACCCATTAGGGTTTTGGGTGCCCTTGTGCTTGAGGTAGATGGTGATCTTGTGAGTCATACCTTAGACGTTGCAAGTTTGGGGAGGTGCTGCCCGACATCCCTCTTGACCTAACCTCTTGAATGATATGGAGTGTTGGTGACAGGTGATACCCCTGGTCTTTGTGACGGGCGTGACACTACTCTGCCCTGTGTCGGCCGATAGGCCATGGGTTAGATGGTTGGACGATATGTCCTTTGATGGTAGTTGTGTTGCACCCTTGGACGATACCCCCTGGAGTGGATGTTGCTAAGTGGCCCTTGTGACGAGTGTTGCTAGTAGTTCTGTGTCAGGCGTTGCACGACACAGGTTGTTGCACGATACCCCTACCAGCCCGACACCCCGTCAACCGTCATGCTTTCTTTGCTGAGTTGCACGTTTAGCTGTTGTTGCTCTGGGTGGTGACGTTGTGTCGCCCGACACATGAAGTGCACGACACCCTGACGCGGAGTTGCTGAGTGCTGGCCATTATATGGTGAACAATAGAGGAGGGCATGTTGCCCGTTACAACCTTTAGTGAGGGTTCCACGTATCATGGAAAGCAGATTTGTTGTATATGTTCTTGTTTAGCACGATGGTGACTCCTTGCATGCTTAATGGCATTTATTATGATAACGTTTGTCCTCTTAACTTAGCATGGCTACACATATGAATGTGATCACCTTGACTATCCGTGTAATGTTGAGATAATGATAAGCATATAAGATGGTTTTCTTAATGATGTGTCTTATGCACATGATCATCACTTGATGTATGATTGATATAGAACCTTTAATGTCACCTTATATTGATAGCATGGTCTTTCTGTTAAACCTTTGATTATTGTGTACTAACCATGCAGGTGAGGCATATCCAAGTAAAAAGGGCTATGAGGTATATGCGATGAGTAACACTACTTTGATAGTTACTCTTGATACTGAGATAACATGTATAATGTGATTCCTATTCTATGATGAGGATGATGTAATCCTTGAAAGGCAGTGGCACTATGCGATGAGGGATTGGAATCCCATGGTATGTGGTAATCCTTGAGATGGATCTGGATGATTGGCAAGAGGCCAAGTAATAACATGTACTGTTGGATCCTTGTGATGGATCAGTTTGATGTGCATTGTAGTAAAAGAACAATGTTGAGTTTTATATTGTTACTTTTGTTATAATTGCATGTTATACAACTTGGTTGAATCTTGCAATTCATATAAAAGATACTAATTAATCATAGTGAAATATATCATGTAGTTGCCCTGGCCATAGATCCATCATCGTCATGAATTTGGTGATGGTGAAACGGGTTCTCCCACGGGTTAACCCGGAGCGCATATTGTTGAATATGCGAGGTTGCTCCTAGCCTAAAGTGAGGAGGTAAGAGTGCAACTTCGGTTGTAGACTCCAGGGTGCGGATTCAGGCCCGTAGCCCAATTGTGAGAAGAGCATGGTGAATAGGCTCATGGCTCAGGATATGTGATATGAGGAGCATGAATGCGATCATGGCTCAGAGCACGGTGAACAGGCTCATGGCTCAGTTTCACTAGCGCCGAGACCTGTATCGAGGTGGGCTAGGAAGAGGGTAGCCTGACCCTGTGGCTAAGACCACTTCAGCATGAGACTACGGTCCTGCTTGTGTTGTACTCATGTACTGACCATGAGGCGGAGAGGTCGTGGAGTCCGACTCTTCCATTGACCTTGTATGGCACCGGCTTGGGTTTCGCAACCGAAGGTTGGATCTGAGCGGTACGACTCACTTCCACAGGGCATAAGAATACGTAATCCAGCCGTTTAATAATTACTGCTTAAGACAAACACGAAACATTGGTTGATGCCTTGTTTGTGTAAGTTAACTTCGTTATATCTTGCAGTTGTTTATATGTTTCTCACATACGGTAAGTCCTTATAAATCTTATCTCATTAATCATGTTCCATAAAGAAATAGTTGGATATATGCTTGAGTACATCTGGTAAGCTTGCTAAGTATGAACAACTTTATTTTATAATTGCTCTTGTTAAATACCTTTTAATCAGTTAATCTGCTTTATCCTTATGAGGTTTTGTAGTTTAGGCAGGGAGTTATGTTTCTCGCTGGGACTGTGTGTCTCACTCCGCTGGTTTACACCCTTTTTAGGTGGTCGAGCTAGGTGTGGTGGTGGTTGTGGGGTTGCGGCCGAGCAGCAAGACAAGCAGTAGAAGGCAAGCGATGGATATGCTGCTATTTTGGATGTTTTGTAGTAGAGTCTTATAGTCATCCCTGTACTCTCAGGTCCTTGGAGGTGTTTTGACGTTGTTTCAGGATGTATAACCGTTGATGTTTTATATATCCTACTGCTAGCCGGATGTGGGCCTTTATGTATGTATAAACAGGTGGTGAACTCATGTGATGACAAGACAGTTGTTGTTCTAAGCTGTGGACACGTATCAGATCTTGTATATATTTATATAACCTGTTTCTTGCAGGATGTGGACTGGAATGTAATAGTTTTCTCAGTTTATCCGCTTTCCAAAATTGGTTTTAATTAACCTGAGTTTTTGGTAATCTGTGGTTATGGTGATTTCCACACATTTTCGCGTAACAGCTTGCTGTCTGTGTGATAGTGGGATGTGTTGCCACAAGTTTTTGGTATCAGAGCTCTAGGTTCACTGAGTTTACAGGGATTTAGGACTAGGTTGAGTCTGTTCTTATGAGTTTTCCATATTTTCTTACAATCGTCTTCCATGAAGAACATGCTCCTGAGCACAGCGATGCTGCATCAGTGGATGGAGCTATAGGACAGGCACATGAAGATCGGGTGCCTGAGGTCCCCCAACCTGACCCAACCATTCTTGAACACCCTGCCTACCAACAGCTTATGGGGCAGATGATGGCTACAATGAATCTCATGGTTGAGCGATTGCCAGTACCTCCTCCGAGAGCACAGGCTCCCCATGGAGAAGCATCGGGTTTTGGGAAGACCTTCGAGCGGCTTCGCCAAGTCGGAGCTTCGGATTATGCTGGAACGGCTGATCAAGCGGATGCAGATCTGTGGCTGACAAGTCTTGAGAAGGCTTTCCGGATCCTCGACATCCCCAAAGCAGACAAAGTAAAGCACGCTGTCTACCTTCTGAAGGGTAGTGTTGGTCACTGGTGGACCATCGAGGAAGAGAAGCGGCCTGGTGAGGTGATCTGTTGGGAAGTTTTCCGGCGTGAGTTCGTCAACATATACTTTCCGAAGACGTATCTGGATGAGAAGATCAGTCAGTTTGAGAGCCTACGACAAGGAATGATGAATATCACTGAGTATGAAGCCAAGTTCATGGATCTGTTGGGGTTTTGTCCTCACATGGCAGCAACAGATGAGGAGCGGATCAGACGCTTTGATAAAGGTTTGAGTTCTGAGCTGACAACACCTGTATCTGTGTTGGAGAACTGTGAGCGGTTTGCTACGTTTGTGGAATCCGTACGGAGGATCGAACGATCAGTAAGAGAGAAGAGATAGTCTATGGCTAAGAAGAGACCTTCTTAGTTCTAGGGGCAGAGGTTTGGTGGCTTCAAGAAGCCAAGGTTTGTGGCACCGTCAGTTATGAGAGGTTCCAGTGGGCTGTCTCAGTGGTCTCCGAGTAAGGGAAGAGGTTATGTTTCTTCACCATCGAAGGCACACAATAAAATTTTTGTGGCAGTGACAGGGCCATCTAGGCCACGGATTGACGATAGAGCATGCCATTTGTGTGGTCAGATCAGGCATTGGAGGTTCAATTGCCCGAATAGAGATGTTGAAGTGACGCAGCAGCCGAGGCAGAATCAGCGAGGGTCAGATAGACAGCAGCCCAGTGGTAGCAGAGGATGAGGATGCGGTCAAGCGTCTCAAGCAGGTTCGTCTGCACAAGGAAGCAGAGGTCATGGACATCAAGCAACGATTCGATTCTATGCTATGAGTCAGCCGGAGGCGATAGTCAACCCGCGAGTAGTGACAGGTGAGATGGAGTTATTTCATTCTGATATGTCTTCTTCTTACTTTATATCTGTGCTGGTTGACTCGGGTGCTACACACTCTTTTATCGCCTATAGTATGCTTGAGAGTTGTCGTTTACCTGTTTGTTGTAAGAAAGATAGTTTGTTGTTAGAAACCCCTCTTGCTGGTTCCTCGATGCTTCGGGAAGAGTGTCCATCTTGTGTCTTGTCTTTCTCGGGACACCGCATTCAAGTGGATCTCATACCACTTGATATGCGTGGTTTTGATGTTATCCTTGGGATGGATACCTTAGATGAGTACAAGGTTGTTTTGGACTGCGGTTCAAAGCAGGCAGTGTTTGATGATGCTGGAGAGAAGTGGATCTTCCAAGGAGATAGGAAGATTCTTCCAACGTGTCTGGTATCAGCTATGGTGGCAGAGAAGTTGTTACGACAAGGATGTGAGGCGTTATTAGCTCACGTTGTGGATACCGTTGTGGATACCAAGGCGAAAGGTCTTAGCCTTGAAGAGGTGCCAGTTGTCTGAGAGTTTGCATATATGTTTCCGGAAGAGTTTCCTGGTGTTCCTCCGCCCTGAGAGATTGATTTCGAGATCAATCTGGTTCTAGGAACGCAGCCAGTTGCACATACACCGTACAGGATGTCTCCAGTAGAGATGGAAGAGCTTAAGAAGCAGTTGCAAGAGTTGCTGGACAAAGGTTTCATCCGACCGAGTACGTCGCCTTGGGGTGCTCCAGTGTTGTTCGTCAAGAAGAAGGATGGATCAATGCGGTTGTGTATAGATTACCGATAGTTGAACAAAGTCACGATCAAGAACAAGTACCCGTTACCAAGATAGATGATCTATTTGATCAGTTGCGTGGTGCTACAGTGTTTTCAAAGATTGATCTACAGTCTGGGTATCATCAGTTGAGGATAAAGGTGGATGACATACTGAAGTCAGCTTTGAGGATGAGGTATGGTCACTTTGAGTTTGTGGTTATGCCATTCGGGCTAACCAATGCACCTGCTGCTTTCATGGACCTGATGAACAAAGTGTTCCGTCCATTCCTAGATCAGTTTGTTGTAGTCTTTATAGATGACATCTTGATCTATAGTCGGGACAGACAAGAGCATGAGCAACATCTTCGATGAGCGTTGACTCTTCTTCACCAGCATCAGCTATATGCCAAGTTCAGCAAGTGTGAGTTCTGGTTGGAAGAAGTGACTTTCTTAGGTCATGTGATATCTGCTGAAGGAGTCAAAGTGGACCCGAAGAAGGTGGAATCCGTTGCAGATTGGGAACAGCCAAAAACGTCGATAGAAGTTTGTAGTTTCCTGGGTTTAGCAGGATACTACCAGAGGTTTATCAAGGACTTCACTGCGATTGCGTTGCCGATGATGAAGTTGACTAGGAAGGATGTACCTTTCATTTGGGATGATCGATGTCAACAAGCTTTCCAAAGTTTGAAGGAGAAGTTGACCAGTGCTCCAGTGTTAATCCTGCCAGAGCCTGGGAAGGGCTATGTTGTTTTCTGTGATGCTTCCAAGAAAGGTTTAGGTTGTGTGCTGATGCAGGAAGATCATGTGGTTTTTTTGCTTCGCGACAGCTTAAGAAACACGAGGAGAACTATTCGACTCATGACTTGGAGTTGGCAACTGTGGTTCATGTGTTAAATATTTGGAGACACTATCTTTATGGGGAAGTGTGTCAGATCTTTACGGATCATAAGAATCTAAAGTACATCTTTTCGCAGCATGAGTTGAACATGCGACAATGTTGATGGATGGAGTTGATCAATGATTACGACTGTACTATCGAGTATCATCCTGGTAAGGCAAATGTGGTAGCTGATGCGCTTAGCCGAAAGTCTTCTTCTCTTTCTTCAAAAAAGGCACAGTTGAGTTCTCTGGTATGCCATAGGCGGGATATGTTTGATTCTTTGCGACAGATGAATGTGCAGATGGAAGTTTCCTTGCTAGCTGGACTTTTAGCACAGATGCAAGTCAAGCCTACACTGAGACAGCAGATCAAAGATGCACACCAGACAGATGATGCGGTACAGTTGATCAGATCAGAGTTTGGCAGCAAAAAGGGTGATGGGTTTCATGAGTCCAAGGATGGGCTAGTTTGCTATCGTGTAGGATGGTGGTTCCCAATGTTGATGATCTAAGGAAATTAGTGCTCAAGGAAGCACACACATCGATGTATGCTATGCATCCAGGTGTCACCAAGATGTATCATAGTCTGAAGGACTTGTATTGGTGGCCCGGTTTAAGGAAAGATGTAGCAGAGTTCATGGCTAAGTGTGCGGTATGTCAGCAAGTCAAGGCTGAGCATCAAAAGCCGACAGGTACGTGGCAACCTTTGCCGATACCGCAGTGGAAATGGGATCATATAACCATGGATTTCGTAGTTGGTCTACCCAGGACAACTAGGAATCATGATTCCATTTGGGTGATAGTGGACAGATTGACGAAGTCTACCCACTTCATACCTGTGAAGACGGCGTATACAGCAGAAAAGCTCGCTCGAGTGTATGTGGACGAGATAGTACGTTTGCACGGTGTACCAACAACGATAGATTCTGAAAGAGGTCCTCAGTTCACGAGTCGTTTCTGGGAGCAGTTGCACAAAGCGTTGGGAACGCAGTTGAGGTTCAGTACCGCCTTCCACCCACAGATAGATGGACAGTCAGAGCGGACTATTCAGATTCTAGAGGATCTTCTCCGTGCTTGTGTTTTGCAGTTCCTAGGTAGTTGGGATATACATCTCAGTTTGATAGAGTTTGCCTACAAGAACAGTTATCAGCGAAGCATTGATATGGCTCCTTATGAGGCTTTGTATGGAAGGAAGTGCAGATCCCCTTTGTGTTGGTATGAGTCTGGTGAATATCAGCTTTTGGGTCCTGAGTTAGTACAGCAGACGACAGAAAAGATCAAGGTCATACTATAACAGTTGAAAACGGCACAGGACAGGCAGAAGTCTTATGTAGACAATCGCCGACGATCTTTGGAGTTCCAGGTAGGAGACAAAGTGTGGCAACACATCCCATTATCACACAGATAATGAGGTGTTACGTGAAAACGTGTGGAAATCACCATAACCACAGATTATAAATCATGGGTTAATTAAAACCGATTGCGGAAAACCGATAAACTGAGAAACATATTACATTCCAATCCATTTCCTGCAAGCTACTAATGTAACTATCACCATTCTCATTTAATGATTAAGTACAAGGATTACTTCATGCATATCATAACTGCCATTATTACCATCATCATTATGATCAACATCATTCATAATACACCTGTCGTCACAGTATTCTCATATAACCATCCCTCATAGCCCTTCACCTGGCTATTCATTTCCTACATGGTTAGCATCATTCAATAATCAATGAGAATAACCAAGGGACTTACCATTCATAGGATTACATCTAGGGTTTGTCACCAAGGATCAATTATGGTTAAGCATATCATTGATATAAGGACTATGCCTACCATCATGAGATATCATTCAAAATTTCTATAAATGTCACTATACATCACCTGATAATCGTGTGCTCAAGACACACTATTATGCAACTATTCATGTACCTTACCATGCTTTGACATCATGTTATAAAGAGACATATAACACAAGCATTATCATAGTCATTATCATAATTATTAGGTGAGCAAGGAGTTACTAATGATATTAAGGGTAATTGCTAGCCAAGCCACTTCCATGACACCAAGTTCCCTCACAAAAGGTACCAAAACCCTCACAAAAGGACCTTCTCGGGTAGGGTTCATCCTCACTCAAACCATGGCGTGCAACCAAGTCAGGCTTGCAGCTCACTGCTGAGCGTGCAAGGCATATCGGGCGTGCAGCTCAGGCGTGAAGGTGTACCAAGCGTGTAGGGTGCTGTCGGGCGTGCAAGGTGTCGGACGAGCAAGGTATCGGGTGACACGGTTGGTGCCGGGTGAGCAGGGGGATGCCGGGTGAGCAAAGCTTGTCGGGCAAGCAGCATGGTGTCGGACGACACAGATACCGGGCGAGCAAGGTATTGGGTGAGCAGGGCGCGTCGAGTGAGTAGTGTCGGGCGACACGGATACCGGGTGAGCAACAAGTGCTGGGCGAGCAGGGGGTACCGGGTGAGCAGGCGTGTCGGGCACTGAGCCATGCATTAGAGAACTGGGCGACGCATGGGCGTGCAAGGGTATGACGCGCTATGCGTGCAACTCGACCGAGCGTGCAGGGCAGTGCTTACCCGCGCTCGACAAGGTGACCCGTGCAAGGGAAAGCTAGACAAAAATGTGGGCTGTCGGACAGTACCTTGTTGCATGCCGTGCAACCTAACTAACTCACCCCACTAGGCCCTTTCGCCCACCAAGATACAAAGGCCTATCATCCAAGAGAAGAACAAGAGCATTGCTCATCTATTGTTCACCAAGGTCACCAACATATCGGCCGACATGGCCCTAGCTCACCCTATCGCCCGACACATAGGCAAGGGTATCGTCCGACCTCAAGTACACATCATGTCGTCCACCAAAGGCATACATATTGTCCATCAAAGGGGATACCATATCGTCCAACTCAAAGACAAAGGTGCCATGTCGTCCAACTAAAAAGGATATCGTCCAACACACCAACAAAGAAGGGATAACGCCCAACCCTAGGTCACCATCAACCTCCAACTCAAAGGAGCACAAACCCTAGATCACAAGGTACACTAGAAACCCTAAACCCTAAGGGGATATCGGCCACCAAAGGAAACTCAAGCAAGGTACAAGTCTAAGCTACTAATCTATGAACAAGAATAAGAACAAGAGATAAAGAAGTTAGGGTTAGAAGTTATGCAACCCGCCTTAAGTTCCAAGCTCCAAAGCACTCCAAGGTCCAAAGCTATCGTCCACCAGGCTTCTCCAGGAAGGTGTATCGGCCACCACTTCAACTCCAAGGGAGTGTATCGGCCAACAATAGCAAGATGGAGAGGGATATTGTGCACTCAAGTTGGAGGAGAGACCAAAAGATCAAAGGAGACTAAGGCAAGGAGAAGAGCTACATATATAGGAGGAAGGGGAGGAGAAACCAAGGTACAACCATGCTATGTGTCGTCCAACCAAGGGACACTTGTCCTAAGGTTCAAGACAACACACTAGCACACCAAGAGACACTTGTCCAAGCCATGCACCAAGTGTCCACCAACCAAGGCCAAGCACATGGGCGACACAAGCAACAACTCCTACTGGGCGACACAACCAAGCTATTGGGCGACACACCTCTGTGTTGGACGACACAAGACCACCTTGGACGACACACACTCACCCTAGGTCGACACAAACTCACCTTGGACGACACAAGGCAAGCTTTGGCCGACACAAGGCTCAACCAAGCCCAAACAAGGCACCTCAAGGCCCAAACAAGCTCAACTCAGGCCCAAAGAACTCAAACAACAAGCCCAAGCCTTCCTCTCAACCCTAGAGGAAGCAAAAGAGAGGGAAACATCCCACCTGATGGCAAACTTGCACACAAAACCCTAAACTTAGTTTATTTGCAAGTAGCCCCTTGAACTCTCAACAAGGCACAACAAAACCCTAATTACCACTCAAAGGTGATTAGCAAGCATCAAACCACCAAGGTTAAGCAAAACAAACAGGGTAAACCCTAAACGCAGGTCAGGGTCCTTACAACCTAACCCCCTTTAAGGGATTTCATCCCCGAAATCCAAAGAGAAAAGCGAGGGATACTTCCTCCTCATCTCTTCCTCAAGCTCCCACGTGGCTCCCTTAACGCCACGACGCTGCCAAAGAACTTTCACAAGGGCCAGGTATTTCCTCTTCAACTTCTTAACTCTCTTGTCAAGAATTGCCACAGGACCTTCCTCGTAGGTCACCTCTAAATCAAGTTCAACCTCAACTAGCTACATCACGATACCTGAATCCGAATGACTTCCTATCTGCATACTTGTCATGAAGCACTGGTTGCAACCTGTGCAACTCTGGAGGCAACTCTATCTCATAAGCTACCTTTCCAACACGTGTCATGACTGAGTAAGGCCCCATATATCTGGGAGCTAACTTACCCTTCCGACCAAACCTTTGCACACCTTTCCACGACGAGACTTTAAGATACACTTTGTCTCTTACCTGGAATTCCAAAGGTCGTCGGCGATTGTCTGCATAAGACTTCTGCCTATCCTGTGCCACTTTCAATTGTTGTTGTATCACTTTTGATCTATTCTGTTGTCGGTTGAACTAACTCAGGACCCAGCAGCTGATACTCACCAGACTCATACCAATTCAAAGGAGATCTACACTTCCTTCCATACAAAGCCTTATAAGAAGCCATGTCGACGCTCCGCCGATATCTGTTGTTGTAGGCAAACTTCATCAACTAAGATGTACATTTCAGAAACGACTCATGAACTGAGGACCTCTGTCAGAAACTATCGTTGATGGCTCATCGTGTAAACGTACTATCTCTTCCACCTACCTTCTAGCGAGCTTCTCGGCTGTATACGTCGTCTTTATAGGTAGGAGTGGGCAGACTTCGTTGATCTGTCCTCTATCACCCAAAAGAAGTCATGATTCCTAGTTGTCCTGGGCAGATCAACTACAAAATCCTACGAAATCCATGGTTATATGATCCCATTTCCACTGTGGTATTGGCAAAGGTTGCAACGTACCTACCAGCTTCTGATGTTCAGCCTTCAATTGCTGACAGACTGCCCATCTTGCCACAAACTCAGCTACATTCTTCTTCAAACCGGGCCACCAATACAAGTCCTTCATATTATGGTACATCTTGGTGACACCTGGATGCATAGCATACATCGATGTGTGTGCTCTCTCAAGCACCAACTTCCTTAGCTCATCAGCATCTGGAGCCACCATCCTACCACGATAGCAAACTAGCCCATCCTCGGACTCATGTAACCCATCCCGCTTGTTGCTGCCGAACTCTGATCTGGTCAACTGTATTGTATCATCTGTCTACTATGCATCTTTTCATTTGTCTGGGAAAAGTTCACTTAGCTTTTCCTCAATATTGGGAATGTTCACGCAGCTCTTCCCATGTAGGAATGTCCACTTAGCTCTTCCTATATAATTGAGAATGTTTGCTTAGCTTTTCTCATTTAGAAATGTTCACTTAGCTCTTCCTATTTAATTGAGAATGTTCACTTAGCTTTTCTCATTTAGGAATGTTCACTTAGCGCTTCCTATTTAATTGAGAATGTTCACTTAGCTTTTCTCATTTAGGAATGTTCACTTACCTCTTCCTATTTAATTGAGAATGTTCACTTAGCTTTTCTCATTTAGGAATGTTCACTTAGCTCTTCCTATTTAATTGAGAATGTTCACTTAGCTTTTCTCATTTAGGAATGTTCACTTAGCTCTTCCTATTTAATTGAGAATGTTCACTTAGCTTTTCTCATTTAGGAATGTTCACTTAGCTCTTCCTATTTAATTGAGAATGTTCACTTAGCTTTTCTCATTTAGGAATGTTCACTTAGCTCTTCCTATTTAATTGAGAACGTTCACTTAGCTTTTCTCATTTAGGAATGTTCACTTAGCTCTTCCTATTTAATTGAGAATGTTCACTTAGCTTTTCTCATTTAGGAATGTTCACTTAGATCTTCCTATTTAATTAAGTTATACTCTCTATATTGTTTCAAAATGATTACCTGATCAGTGTAATCAGAGAGATAACAATCTAAGAGCTCCATACTTGCCTTATCTACAATAATCATATACCTGGATAGGGTATACAATTACTGAGAGTAGGTAGTATGCACTTTATTTTCTATCCTTTCCCACATTTTTCATATCAGTATTCACACAGGATTCTTCATTCTAGGATTTTCTCCAGGCATTACTTCCATATCTCATCTTTTATCACACAGATAAGAGAGATTACTGAGCATTTTAAGGAATATTTAGAAAAAGGAAAAATTTTCTTCTCCCTTGTGTCCTTATAGGACTGGTAAGAGGAAGTTCAAAAACATCTACTTTCTCATTATCACACAGAATTAGAAAATGGAACATCAGAATGAGTCTATTTTATCTGACCTGTCTGGAACATCCGTCCACGCCCTCAATCATTACTAGGAAACTGCCTTCCTTGAGAGCCATGCTGACTCTGCCCCTGGGGTTGTGTCGTCATCATATTCCCATTTGGACAATCTTTTACTAGATGTCCCAGTTGTCTACATTGATAACAGATCCTGGGTGCAAGATAGGGTCTGTGAGATCCAGTTACCGATGTTGATGCTATGTCGGGGGCTCCACTTGGAATGTTACTACGATCCCTATCCCTACTCGTCATTTTTTTCGTCTGGGCGTGGAATCTAGATGATGCTGGTGGTGCAGAAAATCTGGGCTTCTTAAAGCTTCCAGACTTTTGCCCTTGAGACTGAGCAGATCCTTGATGAAGTAGGGATCCTCTTTTCTCTCTTACAGACCCCTCAATCCTTCGAACAGATTCCACAAACGTAGCGAACTGCTCCCGGTTTTCCAACGCAGAAACATGTGTTGTCAACTCAGCACTCAGACCTTTCTCAAAGCGTCTGATCTGCTCCTCATCTGTTGCTGCCATATGAGGACAAAACCTCAACAGATCCATGAACTTGGCTTCATACTCGGTGATGTTCATTGTTCCTTGCCGCAGGCTCTCAAACTGACAGATCTTCTCATCCAGATACGTCTTGGGAAAGTACCTAATGACGAACTCGCGCCGGAAAACTTCCCAACAGATCACCTCACCCGGCCGCTTCTCCTCCTCGATGGTCCACCAGTGCCCAACACTACCTTTCAAAAGGTAGACAGCGTGCCTTACTTTGTCTGCTTCGGGGATGTCAAGGATCCGGAAAGCCTTCTCAAGACTTGTCAGCCACAGATCTGCATCCGCGGGGTCAGCCGTTCCAATATACTCCGAAGCTCCAAATCGGCGAAGCCGCTCGAAGGTCTTCCGAATACCCGATGCTTATCCATGGGGAACCTGTGCTTGCGGAGGAGGCACTGGTAATCGCTCAACCATGAGATTCATCGTAGCCATTAACTGCCCCATAAGCTGTTGGTAGGCAGGATGTTCAAGTATTGCTGGGTTAGGTTGGGGGACCTCAGGCACCCGATCTTCATGTCCCTGTCCATCTGCTCCATCAACCGATGCAGCATCACTATGCTCAGGAGCATGTTCTTCATGGTTTCTAGACATCTCGACTTTTCTTCCGCTGAGGGCAGAAGTTGTTGTAAGAAAATCTGAAAAGCTCATAAGAACAGACTCAACCTAGTCCTAAATCCCTGTAGACTCAGCGAACCTAGAGCTCTGATACCAAACTTGTGGCAACACATCCCATTATCACACAGATAATGAGGTGTTACACGAAAACGTGTGGAAATCACCATAACCACATATTATAAATCACAGGTTAATTAAAACCGATTGCGGAAAACCGATAAACTGAGAAACATATTACATTCTAATCCATATCCTGCAAGCTACTAATGTAACTATCACCATTCTCATTTAATGATTAAGTACAAGGATTACTTCATGCATATCATTAATGTCATTATTACCATCATCATTATGATCAACATCATTCATAATACACCTGTCGTCACAGTATTCTCATATAACCATCCCTCATAGCCCTTCACCTGGCTATGCCTTTCCTACATGGTTAGCATCATTCAATAATCAATGAGAATAACCAAGGGACTTACCATTCATAGGGTTACATCTAGGGTTTGTCACCAAGGATCAATTAGGGTTAAGCGTATCATTGATATAAGGACTATGCCTACCATCATGAGATATCATTCAAAATTGCTATAAATGTCACTATACATCACCTGATAATCGTGTGCTCAAGACACACTATTATGCAACTATTCATGTACCTTACCGTGCTTTGACATCATGTTATAAAGAGACATATAACACAAGCATTATCATAGTCATTATCATAATTATTAGGTGAGCAAGGAGTTACTAATGATATTAAGGGTAATTGCTAGCCAAGCCACTTCCATGACACCAAGTTCCCTCACAAAAGGTACCAAAACCCTCACAAAAGGACCTTCTCGGGTAGGGTTCATCCTCACTCAAACCATGGCGTGCAGCCAAGTCAGGCTTGCAGCTCACTGCTGAGCGTGTAAGGCATATCGGGCGTGCAGCTCAGGCGTGCAGGTGTACCAAGCGTGCAGGGTGCTGTCGGGCGTGCAAGGTGTCGGGCGAGCAAGGTATCGGGCGACACGGCTGGTGCCGGGCGAGCAGGGGGATGTCGGGTGAGCAAAGCTTATCGGGCGAGCAGCATGGTGTTGGACGACACATATATCGGGTGAGCAAGGTATTGGGCGAGTAGGGCGCGTCGAGTGAGCAGAGTGTCAGGCGACACGAATACCGGGTGAGCAACAAGTGCTGGGCGAGCAGGGGGGTACCGGGTGAGCAGGCGTGTTGGGCACTGAGCCATGCATTAGAGAACTGGGCGACACAGGGGCGTGCAAGGGTATGACGCGCTAGGCGTGCAACTCGACCGAGCGTACAGGGCAGTGCTTACCCGCGCGCGACAAGGTGACCCGTGCAAGGGAAAGCTAGACAAAAATGTGGGCTGTCGGGCAGTACCTTGTTGCATGCCGTGCAACCTAACTAACTCACCCCACTAGGCCCTTTCGCCCACCAAGATACAAAGGTCTATCATCCAAGAGAAGAACAAGAGCATTGCTCATCTATCGTTCACCAAGGTCACCAACATATCGGCCGACATGACCCTAGCTCACCCTATCGCCCGACACATGGGCAAGGGTATCGGCCGACCTCAAGAACACATCATGTCATCCACCAAAGGCATACATATCGTCCATGAAAGGGGATACCATATCGTCCAACTCAAAGACAAAGGTGCCATGTCGTCCAACTAAAAAGGATATCATCCAACACACCAACAAAGAAGGGATAACGCCCAACCCTAGGTCACCATCAACCTCCAACTCAAAGGAGCACAAACCCTAGATCACAAGGTACACTAGAAACCCTAAACCCTAAGGGGATATTGGCCACCAAAGGAAACTCAAGCAAGGTACAAGTCTAAGCTACTAATCTATGAACAAGAACAAGAACAAGAACAAGAGATAAAGAAGTTAGGGTTAGAAGTTATGCAACCCGCCTTAAGTTCCAAGCTCCAAAGCACTCCAAGGTCCAAAGCTATCGTCCACCATGCTTCTCCAAGAAGGTGTATCGGCCACCACTTCAACTCCAAGGGAGTGTATCGGCCAACACAAGCAAGATGGAGAGGGATATCGTGCACTCAAGGTGGAGGAGAGACCAAAAGATCAAAGGAGACTAAGGCAAGGAGAAGTGCTACATATATAAGAGGAAGGGGAGGAGAAACCAAGGTACAACCATGCTATGTGTCGTCCACCCAAGGGACACTTGTCCTAGGGTTCAAGACAACACACTAGAACACCAAGAGACACTTGTCCAAGCCATGCACCAAGTGTCCACCAACCAAGGCCAAGCACATGGGCAACACAAGAAACAACTCCTACTGGGCGACACAACTCTGTGTTGGATTACACAAGACCACCTTGGACGACACACACTCACCCTAGGTCGACACAAACTCACCTTGGATGACACAAGGCAAGCTTTGGCCGACACAAGGCTCAACCAAGCCCAAACAAGGCACCTCAAAGCCCAAACAAGCTCAACTTAGGCCCAAAGAACTCAAACAACAAGCCCAAGCCTTCCTCTCAACCCTAGAGGAAGCAAAAGAGAGGGAAACATCCCACCAGATGGCAAACTTGCACACAAAACCCTAAAATTGGTTTATTTGCTAGTAGCCCCTCGAACTCTCAACAAGGCACAACAAAACCCTAATCACCACTCAAAGGTGATTAGCAAGCATCAAACCACCAAGGTTAAGCAAAACAAATAGGGTAAACCCTAAACGTAGGTCAGGGTCCTTACACAAAGTGTATCTCAAAGTCTCGCCGTGGAAAGGTGTGCTAAGGTTTGGTCGGAAGGTTAAGTTAGCACCCAGGTATATGGGGCCTTACCCAGTTATAGCACGTGTTGGCAAGGTAGCTTACGAGTTAGAGTTTCCTCCAGAGTTGCACAGGTTACATCCAGTGTTCCATGTCAGTATGTTGAAGAAAAGTCATCCAGATTCGGGAACAGTGATACACCCAGTGGAAGTTGAGCTTGATGAAGATGTGACCTATGAGGAAGGTCCTGTGGCGATCCTTGACAGAAGAGTTAAGAAGCTGAAGAGGAAAGGCTTGGTTCTTGTGAAGGTTCTTTGGCATCATCGTGGCGTTGAGGAAGCCATGTGGGAGCTTGAGGAAACGATGAGGAGGAAGTATCCCTCACTTTTCTCTTTGGATTTCGAGGATGAAATCCCTTTGTAGGGGGTTAGTCTGTAAGGAGCCTGACCTTCGTTTAGGGTTTACCCTGTTTGCTTTGCTTAACCTTGGTGCTTTGTTGCTTGCTAATCACTTTTGGTGGTGATTAGGGTTTGGTTGTGCTTTGTTGAGAGTTGGAGGGGCTACTTGCAAATAACCCAAGTCTAGGGTTTGTGGGCAAGTTTGCCACCTTGTGAGGCGTTCCTCTCTCTCCTTGCTTCCTCTAGAGTAGAAAGGAAGGTTTGGGCTCGTTGCTTGAGTTCTTTTGGGCCTGGTTGAGCTTGTTGGGCCTTGTTGAGTGTTGCCTTTGCTTCTTTGTGCCCTGTGTCGGGCAAGAGAAAGCTGTGTCGGCCTGAGCTTGTGACGCCCAGGGTTTGTGTCGCCCTGGTGGTGTATCACCCATCTGTGTCGCCCTAGTGTATCACCCATGGTGCTGGTGGTGTATCTCCCTAGAGTCTTTGACCTTCTTTGACCTCGTTTGTGTCACCACTAGTGGACACTTGGTGCATGATGCTTGCATGTGGCAATGACCTTGGACATGTGTTTAGGGCTTGCTAGAGTGGTGGATCCTGCACTAGGACAAGTGTCCCTAGGTAGGCGACACCTTGCTTGGTTCTACCTTGTTTTCTCCTCCCTTTCCTTCTATATAGGTGGTTCCTTTCCTTTGCTAAGAGTTCCTTTGGTTCCTTAATTCCTCCTCCACCTTGGTGTGCACGACACACCCTTCTCCTTTGCAAGTTGGTGGCTGATACCCCTTGGAAGAGCAGCTTGGTGGCCGATATCCTTGGTGTCTCCTTCTTCCTTGCTTGGTGGTGCTTGGAACTAGGAGCTTGGAGCTTGCTTAAGGCGGGTTACATAACTCCTAACCCTAACTACACTACTCTCTTCTATGTTCTTGTTCTTGTTGTTGGCTATGCATGTTAGTAGTTTAGTTTCTTCTTTAGTATCTTCTTGTTGGCCGAACCTATGATCTAGGGTTTCTTGGTGAGCAATACTCCTTTCTCTCCTTGGTCTAGAGGAGTGAGCTTGAGCTTCTAGTATCATGAGCAACACCCCTCTCTCTCTTAATCGATTGAGGTGAGCTTGTGTTCTAGTTTCTTGAGCAACACTCTCCTCTCACCATGGACTTGAAGGGTGAGCTTGGTGGTTGTCGTGGACCTTGTTTAGGGTTTGTCCTTGTGTTTCCTGATGGGTGATAGTTGATGTGCAAGACCCCTCTTTCCTAGTTGATTGAGGTGAGCCATCTTCTTGACCCATTAGGGTTTTGGGTTCCCTTGTGCTTGAGGTAGATGGTGATCTTGTGAGTTGTACCTTGGACGTTGCAAGCTTGGGGAGGTGCTGCCCGACAGCCCTCTTGACCTAACCTCTTGAACGATATGGAGTGTTGGTGATGGGCGATACCCCTGGTCTTTGTGACGGGCGTCATACTACTCTGCCCTGTGTCGGCCGATAGGCCATGGGTTAGATGGCTGGACGATATGTCCTTTGATGGTAGTTGTGTTGCACCCTTGGACGATACCCCCTGGAGTGGACGTTGCTAAGTGGCCCTTGTGACGAGCGTTGCTAGTAGTTCTGTGTCAGGCGTTGCATGACACAGGTTGTTGCACGATACCCCTACCAGCCCGACACCCCGTCACGCATCATGCTTTCTTTGCTGAGTTGCACGTTTAGCTGTTGTTGCTCTGGGTGGTGACGCTGTGTCGCCTGACACATGAAGTGCATGACACCCTGACGCGGCGTTGCTGAGTGCTGGCCGTTATATGGTGAACAATAGAGGAGGGCATGTTGCCCGTTACAGCCTTTAGTGAGGGTTCTTGGTGCCTCTAGTGAGGGTTCTGCGTATCATGGAAAGCAGATTTGTTGTATATGTTCTTGTTTAGCACGATGGTGACTCCTTGCATGCTTAATGGCATTTATTATGATAACGTTTGTCCTCTTAACTTAGCATGGCTACACATATGAATGTGATCACCTTGAATATCCGTGTATTGTTGAGATAATGATAAGCATATAAGATGGTTTTCTTAATGATGTGTCTTATGCACATGATCATCAGTTGATGTATGATTGATATAGAACCTTTAATGTCACCTTATATTGATAGCATGGTCTTTCTGTTAAACCTTTGATTATTGTGTACTAACCATGCAGGTGAGGCATAGCCAAGTAAAAAGGGTTATGAGGTATATGCGATGAGTAACACTACTTTGATAGTTACTCTTGATACTGAGATAACATGTATAATGTGATTCCTATTCTATGATGAGGATGATGTAAGCCTTGAAAGATAGTGACACTATGCGATGAGGGATTGGAATCCCATGGTATGTGGTGATCCTTGAGATGGATCTGGATGATTGGCAAGAGGCCAAGTGATAACATGTACTGTTGGATCCTTGTGATGGATCGGTTTTATGTGAATTGTAGTAAAAGCACAATGTTGACTTTTATATTGTTACTTTTGTTATAATTGCATGTTATACAACTTGGTTGAATCTTGCAATCCATATAAAAGATACAAATTAATCACAGCGGAATATATCATGTAGTTGCCCTGGCCTTAGATCCATCATCGTCAGGAATTTGGTGATGGTGAAACGGGTTCTCCGACGGGTTAACCCGGAGCTCATATTGTTGAATATGCGAGGTTGCTCCTAGCCTAAAGTGAGGAGGTAAGAGTGCAACTTTGGTTGTAGACTCCAGGGTGCAGATTCAGGCCCGTAGCCCAACTGTGAGAAGAGCATGGTGAACAGGCCCATGGCTCAGGATATGTGATATGAGGAGCATGAATGCGTTCATGGCTCAGAGTACGGTGAACATGCTTGTGGCTCAGTTTCACTAGCACCGAGACCTGTATCGAGGTGGGCTAGGCAGAGGGTAGCCTGACCCTGTGGCTAAGACCACTTCAGCATGAGACTACGGTCCTGCTTGTGTTGTACTCATGTACTGACCATGAGGCGGAGAGGTCATGGAGTCTGGCTCTTCCATTGACCTTGTATGGCACCGGCTTGGGTTTCACAATCGAAGGTTGGATCTGAGCGGTACGGCTCACTTCCTCAGGGCATAAGAATACATAATCTAGCCGTTTAATAATTACTGCTTAAGACAAACACGAAACATTGGTTGAGGCCTTGTTTGTGTAAGTTAACTTCGTTATATCTTGCAGTTGTTTATATGTTTCTCACATACGGTGAGTCCTTATAAATCTTATCTCGTTAATCATGTTCCATAAAGAAATAGTTGGATATATGCTTGAGTACATCTGGTAAGCTTGCTAAGTATGAACAACTTTATTTTATAATTGCTCTTGTTAAATACCTTTTAATCAGTTAATCTGCTTTATCCTTCTGAGGTTTTGTAGTTTCGGCGGGGAGTTATGTTTCTCGCTGGGACTGTGTGTCTCACTCCGCTGGTTTACACCCTTTTTAGGTGGTCGAGCTAGGTGTGGTGGTGGTCGTGGGGTTGCGGCCGAGCAGCAAGACAAGCAGTAGAAGGCAAGCGATGGATATGCTGCTGTTTTGGATGTTTTGTAGTAGAGTCTTATAGTCATCCCTGTACTCTCAGGTCCTTGGAGGTGTTTTGACGTTGTTTCATGATGTATAACCGTTGATGTTTTGTATATCCTGCTGTTGGCCGGATGTGGGCCTTTATGTATGTATAAACAGGTGGTGAACTCATGTGATGACAAGACAGCTGTTGTTCTAAGTTGTGGACACGTATCAGATCTTGTATATGTTTATATAACCTGTTTCTTGCAGGATGTGGACTGGAATGTAATAGTTTTCTCAGTTTATCTGCTTTCAGAAATTGGTTTTAATTAACCCGAGTTTTTGGTAATCTTTGGTTATGGTGATTTCCGCATGTTTTCACGTAACACCTCGCTGTCTGTGTGATAATGGGATGTGTTGCCACATAAAAGATGAGATATATAAGTGATGCCTGAAGAGAATCTAGGAATGAAAAATCCTGTGATATGAAAAGTGAGGAACATGATAGTAAATAAAGTGCATACTACCTAATCTCAATACTTGTATACCCTGGCCAGGTATATGATTATTGGAGATAGGGCAAGTATGGAACTCTTAGATTGTTATCTTTCTGACTACTCTGATCAAGTAGTCATTCTGAAACAATTTAGTGAGTATAATGAAACTAAAAAGGGATTGCTGAGTGAACTTTCCCAAATAACATAGGGATTGCCAAGTGAACTTTCCCAAATAAAATAGGGATTGCTAAGTGAACTTTCCCAATTACATAGGGATTGCTGAGTGAACCTTCCCAATTACGTAGGGATTGCTGAGTGAGTTTTCCCAATTACGTAGGGATTGCTGAGTGAGCTTTCCCAATTACATAGGCATTGCTGAGTGAACTTTCCCAAATTACAAAGGGATTGCTGAGTGAACTTTCCCAAATTACAAAGGGATTGCTGAGTGAACTTTACCAAATAACAAACGGATTTCTAAGTGAACTTTCCCAATTATATAGGGATTTCTGAGTGAACTTTCTCAAATTACAAAGGGATTGTTGAGTGAACTTTCCCAAATTACAAAGGGATTGCTGAGTGAACTTTCCCAAATAACAAAGGGATTGCTAAGTGAACTTTCCCAAATTACAAAGGGATTGCTGAGTGAACTTTCCCAAATAACAAAAGGGATTGCTGAGTGAACTTTTCCAAATTATAAAGGGATTGCTAAGTGAACTTTCCCAAATTACAAAGGGATTGCTGAGTGAACTTTCCCAAATAACAAAAGGGATTGTTGAGTGAACTTTCCCAAATAACATAGGGATTGCTAAGTGAACTTTCCCAATTACATAGGGATTGCTGAGTGAACTTTCCCAATTACATAGGGATTGCTGAGTGAAATTTCCCAATTGCATAGGAATTGCTGAGTGAACTTTCCCAACCATATAGGGTTTGCTAAGTGAACCTTCCCAAATAAGTAAAGGATTGCTAAGTGGATTACCTATGTTAAATATATGTTTCCTCTTTGATGTACATGGATTAGAAATAATCCGTTGATGGATACTTAGAAAAGTATCAGTTTGCTTTGGATCCAAGATAATGATATATGGAACAAGCAATGTCCTAAAATAAAAGAAATACCTTGTGCAGTGTACCTTTGGTGGTAACAACAGAGAAATGAATATGATAAGGATGAGATGTGTTCTCAACACATATGATGAATACCAAAGTAAGGATTCTGGTATCTAAAAAATAATAGATGATTTATGTTGGTTATCTATATTGGCCAACTATGAAATCAATCTAGTTACATAAAATAATATGGACACTATATGTTAGGGGTTTATGCTCTGCATAAACATAACATTGATAGAGGGGTAATAATTGAAGGAATAATTATAGAATTAGTTGAAGAATGAATAAGACTTCTTCGACATAGAAGGTGTTACTTAACATAGTATTCATATTGCAAGTCAATAATGAAAAGGGCAATTGAATATATGCTTTGTATGATAAAGCCAAGATGATAAAGATGTGTGGATAAACCTGATACTGGATAAAGCTTTATACAATCTTCATGACATTGAGATGATAATTAGAGACTTGATGACATAAGTAACAACTATCTTCTGTTATCTGGGATTTCGGGGACGAAATCCTTGTTAGGGGTTTATAATTTGTAACATCCCTAACCTGGGTTATGCTTAACCCTAGATGTTTTGCTAAATAAAGTTGATTACATTCTTTCCCTTATCTCTTGAAAAGAAATTAAGGCTCAAGAGGAACTTATATTTCAATTTTAGTCCTTTTTGAATAATTTTGAAATAATGTTTTACTTTTTTGGACTAATATGCAAATTAACCAAGTTGAGGGGTTAAATTGAAAATTGTGCATGGCAAAATGTTCCTCATATGTTGAAGCATCATAGGAATGAGTATGATGCAGTAGTATGGCTTCTACAAGCCTGAATAACAAGAAAGAGCCTGTTGAGCTATGTTTGTGCATTAAAACCTAGTTTTGGTGTAATGTGCAATTTACCCAAAATCTAGGGTTCAATATGCAAAATACTACTTCAAGAGGGTCCCTCATGATTCTTGGCATCATGTAGAGAAAAGAATTTGAGAGGGGCGCCTCATTTGAATTATTTTGGAAGAAAGAGAATCTTGATATTAAAATAATCAAGATTTAAGCATAATTGGAACTTTACCTCAAATTAATGCAAAAAAAAATATGTTAATCGAAGTGCCCTTCAAACAAAATGGTTATGGTTGAAATTATATAAGGTTGGACGAGCATGTGCCTTGCAAAGGCACGAAAATATCTAAGTGAGTGGAGAACCCACTCACATTAGTTAAATCAAAAGTAATATCCACTAAAAATGGGATATTAGTATTATATGATTTAAGGTGCTTAATTTTCTTTTCCTTAATACATGGATAATGAAGAGGAATTATAAGGAGGGGAATATGGCTTTGCATTCAAGGAATTGATGGGGGAGAGGTGGCACCAATTTTGGAATTAAAAGGATTTTATAAAATATTTTCTCTCTCATTGAATTTCTTATAAAAACACATTTTACAACTCAATTGAGAGGCTTTTTCGAAACCACTTCCACTATTTGCTTGAAAAACGACCAAGGGAGCTTTAGAGGATCAGGAGGACGACCCCCAACCTGTTGGTAAGCTCCATGACCTCTTTGCACCTTGATTCCATGGTGGAAATCAAAAATCAATGCATGGTTTCTTCTTATCTCCATTCCATCTTCATTTCTAGCCATTCCTTTTCACTCAAAGCTTAAGGACGAGCTTGGGATAGTGGAAGGTGTTGCTTTCACCATTAAATACGTGGAGGTTGAAGCTTTGAAGCTCAATTGAAGGTGGGTTATATAACTTGAACCCTTGAATGTTATTATTGATTTCATACCTCTATCAATTGTTGATCCTTTCTTCATTCTCGAAATTTTATTTGATTGATTGATGCAATCATCATGAAAATCACAGCACGTTTCGTGGGTTTATAGCTTGATGATGATGACATCATCATAAGCACACACCTCCACAAATATCTATTGCAAACGGTTTCAAAATTATGGTCCAATCAGTTTCACCAAATTATTTGGTGACCAAACAGTTTGCAAACCATTTGGAGGTTTGAGTTCCAAACCGTTTGGAGGTTTGAGTTCCAAACTGTTTGGAGTGGTTGACCGAATGGAGGGGGTTGACCGTTTGAGAAGGATTGTTGATGTATTGAATAATTATCTAATAGATTTAATTGATGGGTTTCTAAAGGTTCATCAGTTAAAGGTCCATCAAGTATCAAACCCTAATCGGGTTGAGTGCTGAAATTCTCAATTGATTGATTTAATTTTTGGGTTGACTAACCCAAATGGTCTCAAGACCATTTGGAGGTCACCCAAATGGTCTCAAGACCGTTTGGAGGCCAACCAAGACTGTTTGGAAGTCTATGATGAAGTATGATTAGATGGTTGAAGATCCAGTGATATCAAATTGAAATACAATCAATAGCTCAATTGATGATCAATTCTATGATGCAAATCCTAATTGAATTTCAAAAATTTCAATGATGGGACTAGTCAAATGGTCTCAAGACCGTTTGGAGTTCATCCAAATGACCTCAAGACCATTTGAGGCCAGGTCATATCATGGTTTGATGATGATTCAACAATTTCAATGGAATTAGTTTCACTATGTCAACCATTTATGGTTCCTCGATTTCAAAACCCTAAATGATGGTTTCTTGATTATAAATCCTAGTTTAGTTGGGTTCAGAACCCTAATTGATGGTCCAATTGAAGGGTGATTCAATGGTTCAATTGATGAATGAATCAAGGATTCAATTGATAGTCGGTTCATTGATTGAAACCTTGAATTATTTAAGTGTTGAAAGACCTTTTTGGTCCATTCAGTTTTGAGAGGGTTTGGACCAAACGGTCTTAAGACCGTTTGAGTCCAAACGGTCTGAAGACCATTTGGAGACCCAAGTTCATTCGGTTTTAAATGTTTTGTCTAAACGGTTTTATATGTCCAATCAGTTTCAACTTGATTTGGCTAAACAGTTTCAAACTGATTGGATGGCCAATGTAATCAAGACCGTTTGGAGGTTATTTTAGTAAGACCGTTTGGAGTCTAATTGGTCAAGATCGTTTGGGGTCTAAGTGACCAAGACTATTTGAGATTTAATGAATCAAAAACTTTTGGATGTCTAAGGTGATTGAAGGTCAATCAACTACTTTATTTTTTATGATGAAAATCAATGATGATTACAATGGTTGTACCTTTAAGGTACTAGAGTGATTGGTACCCATAGTGGGGTTAACCTTTGATGCATATTAATGCAATAGTCCAATACATTATGGTAACCCTAATTACATGTATTTGAATAAAGAATAGACTCAATTTGATTAAGATTGGAGTAGAGAACATCCTAGAGAGGATGAGAAAGAGAAATTCATACTTGTATAATAATCATGTAGCAATCAAGCCCAACACACTCAAAATGAATGGGATATATAAAAAGGGTATGATCCTTGATAAAGAGATCATAAAACCCTAATTGAGTTGACTGATGAACTTAAACCTTAATTTAGGGAAATACTGAGTGAAACCCTAATTCAGGGTAATGATGTGTAAATCCCTAATATAGGGTGATGAATGTGATACAAAACCCTAATCCAGGGTGATGTTATGCAATGCTACAGTAAACTCTAATTTGGGTAAAAGGACATGATAAACCCTAATCTGTTGTGAATAGTGCATCCTAACCCTAAATTGGGTAATAGGATATAATAAACCCTAATACAGGGTGATGCTATGTGAAACCCTAACACAAGGTGATGCTATGTGAAACCCTAATGCAAGGTAATGCTATGTGAAACCCTAATACAGGGTGATGCTATGTGAAACCCTAATGCAGGGTAATGCCATGTGAAACCCTAATATATGGTGATGCATGTGAAATCCTAACACAGAGTGATCCTATGTGAAGCTCAAATACAGAGTGATGAGTTATGAATGTAATAAGAAAACCCTTGTATTGCATGCAACTGATATATAATGGATAAAATTTTTATCATGAGTACTAATCATGCAGGTATGTTGAGGTGATGAGCATAGCCAGGTATGATCTATGACGCTCTATATATTGAAAATGTTTTATAGGCCTTATAAGCATTCATATGCTTTGTTGCTTAGTGAGAGGTAACCTGAATTTAATAGGCCCTGTGTGCCATATGATGTTTTAATTATTAAAATTGTTTATGGGCTTCATAAGCCATAATATGCCTTTTTGCCTATTAAGGGGTAACAAGAGGTGATACGAGCTTTGTGAACTATGTGGAATGCTTGTGTAACAAGAATCATGATTACCTTGGTCAAATGGCCTGAAGGTATTAAGTTACCTGTAAGTGGTAACAAGTATTCTATGATGAATTGAGGGTTTTAATACCCATATTCTATAATTAAGATGATGAACTTGTTAAGAAATGGAAATGTACCTGATGATATGAGGGATTAAGATCCCAATACTTTATTATAAGAGTATGGCTACATGCCATGACTCCACAATACAATACTAGGCATAGATGTGTGATCTAAGCCTGAAGAGAGTATATGCTACAGCTATAACTCTATAGCGAAGATGTAAATATACCCTGGCAAGTTAATTGTAGTTTGATATGTGATGTCTCTACCATATAATCTCATACTGACCGAGAAGGTTGATGTTACTCTGCTTAGCATATCCTAGAAGGATAAATATTATACATGTGCTTTAATTCCTCATTAAATAAGTATCATGCTGACTTATCAAGTTATAAATGAAATGCTCAGAATAAGAATACTACTCTTATCTATTTAGACATTGATCTATTTATTGTTAAATATATAGTTCCTCTGCTCAGTGTTAATTCAATAACTGCAATAATAATGTTTCATTAGAGAGTTATATCTCTCGCTAGGACAATTTACAATTGTCTCACCCCCGTGGGATCCACATTTTTAGGTGGATGCGGATGAGGAGGCATGAACCCTTTAGTAGGTGAAGGACAGCAGTAGCACTAGGAATAGCAGTGAATTCTCAGGTGGAGACACTGGCTATCAAGTTCTGTATATGTGTGTACAGAGTCTTATGTGTCGTCTTTGTACTCTCAGGTCCTCAGAGTCCATAGTTGGTTTTAATGAATCGATCTAAGATTTTGGCTTGATGCCTCAATGTTCTTATGCTATCTGTATACAATTTAATTAAACAATTGATGTTGTAATCCTTGAGATGAGATGATACACGATATGTACTAGTGAAACAGACTGAAATCAAATTACTTTGGTTCTTTTCGAAAGAGTTGTCCTTTGTGGATCTCTTTGAAAAAGGTTTTAATTTTTAGTGATTTTCCGTAATCCGCTGCTAATGAACGCTTCCTCTTAGTTAATAATATTTTATTCAAACGATGCATCACAATATACATGATAAAATATTATATAGTTTTCACCGAGAAAGAAGATGTCAGAGAAAATTGTCGAGGCTTGATCCGATTGGGAAACAAAATCAAATTAGCAAAATGAGTGTCCCACACACAATAGAGAGTCCAGTGCCATGTAACCTGGTGAAATGTTGAGAATAGGGTATAAACTAGTATAACTACCCAATATATATGAGCTCTATATGGAAAGGGTTTACACACTTGTCTAAACCTAGTTCTCGAACATCTAGGTTCTAAACTAGAGGCTAAGTCAAACCTATATAGAACAACTCACTAAGTTTCTAGGATTTTAAGTGAAAGGTCAAATTTAGTTTTATGTCTCGTGCTGAGCAATTGTCATGTGTAGCTAATGTTCATACTCTGATACCAATTGTAACGTCCCCATATTCTGCCATCTCGAGACTTAGAAGGATGAGAGGACAAATCCAAAAATGTAAGGCAAATGTATCAAAGTGTGATGCGGAAGCGACATATGCATACATGAACATACAAATACAATGCATATACCATAACCTATCTCAACATTCAACATGTAAATTCATTACTACATGAGTTGTTACAACTTGGATTACAATTACAAATTGAAAGAGAATTTTACAAGTCTATGAACATGTATGCTAACAAGATCTTAGATAATAGGTACAACCTGAACACTGCTCATTTCCTATCTTTCCTCCCATGCTAGGTCTGAACCTAGAAAATACGTGAAATACATCAATCAACATTAAATTGGTACATGGTTGAAAGATACTATACTATGATGGCATATTCAAAATACTTGAAAAAGAAGAAAGAAAATGCAAGCATTATTTAAGGCAGAAAATTAGGTAAACCCAAGTTATTAATCATATTTCAATGGACATGTATTACTATGGTGGACTTAGCAAAATCAACACTTATATTATTGGGCCCTATCCCCGCGTACCATGTACCATTAGGGATCTCCCCGCGTACCTTGTACCATTAGGGAGGTGCTAGTCATCATTAATACTTTCCCTCTCTAATAGGGAAACTAATGGACCATCAGTAACTACATTCCATTTTCTTTCCTTAGTGTTCTTAGTGTTCAAGGCGGAAAAGTTACAATATGTATAGATATACATCCAACAAGATTATACAACCTCATGCAAGAAATTACTCATTATTATATCATCCAACAAAAACTAGTCTTTTAGTTATACCCACGTGCCTGAGTTTAGAGATTCATTATACATCCATGATCATCTACATAATCTATTCACACCTGATTAATAACATTTAATCATCATTAAAATAGGACTCATTATATTATTAATAATAAGGGTTTGGTATGATTTTCATATTTTTCTGATGGTTGATCTATTTTCTAGAATTAAAATGGACTTTAAGATCATCTAATTAGTCATTAAAGAAGAAAGACTTAACATTTTGGCATTATAATCAGATCTTAATCCACATATGGTTTCTAAGTGATTATGATATTCAAGTATAATTTTTTGAGAATTTATGTCAAATGGATAGCATTTATTATATCACATACATCCTAAATTGAAACATCATCTTATAAATTAAAACTCATCAATATTATTGTGTCAAAGGTCTAATCTAAGGTTCCTATAATAAAGAGAACATTTTTCGGATTCTATGGATATTTTGTGGGAATTTATTGGCCAAGGGATCAATTGTTTATCACATTTATGAGTTTGAGCTATTTTCTGGGAAATGAGAAAATGATTTACCTTCAGGGATTTACTAGAACCGTTGGATTTGTAAATCTCTGTCCCTGAATGGGTGCCATGCACACACCATGGGAGTGTGGCTCTTTGCTTGGTCTGCCTTGGCTGTCGGGGCCCACACGAGATGAATGTAACCCCATGATTGGCCCAGCTCATGCGGGTCCCACCCCTTAGACTAGTTGGACTGACCGGCTCACTAGCATGTCTGCCTAGACCGAGCCACCCATACTCTCTCTCTTTCTTGCCTTATGGAACCCTCCTCCATTTCTATGATGCATCTTCTGCCCAACCCCTATTTTGGTTTTTGCTGTGTATGGGCGTGATAAATGCACCACACTTCGCGACATCTCTCACTCCGACTTGGTGCCATCAATCTCTTGGAGTTTCGACACAAAGAATTGGGTTCCAAATCTAACTTGTGCAATGAGATGGGTGGCTCTACTTCATTTTCTGGGTGGAGCTTTCATGGTGGAGCAGACCGATGAATTTGGGGATTTGCTCCCCATTCGTCCTCTCTCTCTTCGGAAGAGATAAAAATATGGCTGCCAATCTTCCACAAACTCAACCAGGGTATCCGTAGATGTTTTCGGGTCTCCAATCCTCCTGCCAATTGATCTGGGTTCTAGGACAGTGAGGCTGTCACCTCTCTTGGTGTCGTGAACTTGGGCTTCGATGTCGGATGGCCTATTGGTTCCACCACCGCCACAAGGCTAGAGAAATCAGACAGAGGCAGAATGGGGCTCTGTTGATTGTGGCTTCTCCACCTTTTCTAAATCATCTGGGAACCCAGTCGTTGCCCCTGAACCCAATGGTGGTCTGAGATGATTCTGATTCCTCCACAGTCAAACTAAGTGTGGCTAGGTTCTACCTCCCCATACCCCTCTATTTTGGTGGTTGGAAAGAGGTGGACAACAAGGAAGGATATCATCTTCACCCTCCTAAATATCTTAGGGAGCTCCACCTCTTGCATCACACTTTGATACAAATGCCTAATGTTTTCAGATTTGTCCTCTCGGGTCTTTTAAGTCTTGAGATGATAGAATCTAGGGACAGTACAATGTCCCACCAAAAAATATTTTCTCCCAAATTAGTTTATATCGTTGATTTTGGTTCTAAAAACCAAAAGCTAAGTCCTTAGTGAGGTTGTCATTTTTTATTAGGGATAAAGACATCTTTCAATTTCCACTCATCCAAACAGCTACATAGTGTTTATTTTGTGGTCAATATATCTTGTCAAACTGATGACATAGTCATCTATCATTGGTTTTTTTAGTAGTTGATGACTAAGTTATACTTAACATTACCCGTAGAACTTTCTTTCCCCCATTCTCTATATTATTATGTGATTTGGTTTTGCTTTGGCGATGAGGTCAGTCATTAACACAACTCTTTGCTGCCACTGGTACTGCCTCATCATTGGTGCCATTAATGCCCCATTGCCACCGCCACCACCACCACCATATCAAACTCTCATCTTCTTCCTCCTCTGCCACTGCTGTCGTAGGGTCACCATCTCTCCTCTTCTTCCTCTTTCATTGTTGTTGTGAGCATCATCATTGCTGTCATTGTTGTTGCTCGTGGTACTTGAACCTTCACTGTCTTTGTCACTATTTGTGCTACTTGAGCCGTTGTTGTGGTTGTTTCTACTTGTGGTGCTTGCTTCTACCATTTTCTTTGTTGATGTTGATTAAGGTGTGTTGTTTTATTTTTAAATAATTTTTAGCTATAATTGTTGTTTATTTGTTTGTTTGGTTATAATTTTTAAATTGTATGTATAGTTGTTTTTTGGCTTGTTACCATCGGTTGCTAGAGAAAAATGTCACTATTGGTCAAGTCCTTCCGATTAAGAAAAATGCGAGTACCACTTTTTTTATAACCTCAGCTGCTGATGGAAGAATTGACACCACATACAACCTACAAAATTTGATTGTTTATAGCATCGATTGTATATAAGCTCATGGCATACGCCTCCTTGCGAAATAAGTTTGGTCCAAAATACCTCTATTATCAGGTTTTTTTCTAAACAAATCGACATCACATGTCAGGTCCACCGTAAAACACTTTCCCTCAAAAAGTCTTGTGGTGTCAGTTCCTTAATAAGGAATCAATAATAGAGGGTTCCTGTCACGTACCGCATGAAAATATATTCCTCCCCGATTGGGTTATGTCGTTGGTATTGGTTCTGTGAACCGACGACAAAGTCTTTAGTGAGGTTAGTATTTTTATATTAGAAATAAAAACCTCTATTTTTTCTTTCCATTTATCCAACCAATGACATGGTATGTCCTTTTTCATCTATTTTCCTTAGCAAATTGAAGACTACATCCTTAGTGACGTTAGCATTTTTATTAAGGATAAGGACATTCTTTGTCTTTTTTATTTACCCAACCGATGACATAGTATGTCCTCTATTGTTTTTTACCAAATCAACGACTAAGTCCTTAGTGAGGTTGGCATTTTCTATTAGGCATAAGGACCTCTGTCACTAATTTTCAAGTATCTAACTAACATTAGAGGGTTCCTACCGCGTAACCAATTAAAAGTATTTTCTCCAAAATTGGATTACGTCGTAGGTTTTGGTTCTAAAACTGATGACTAAGTCCTAGTGAGGTTGACATTTTTTATTTGGGATAAGGACCTTTGTTGTTGGTTTCCAAATATCCAACCAATGACATAGTGTTTACTCTATTGTCAATTTTAGTTAGAAAATTGACGATGTAGTCCTCTATTATTGGGTTTTTTCACAATCAATGACTAAGTTCTTCTTAACATCACCATCAAAACTTTTCTTCCCACATTCTCTATTTTATTGCACGATTTGTTTCTCTGGTGATTAGGTCAGTTGTTGTCATTGTTCTCTACCACTGCTGATATTGCCTGTTGTCACATGTGATATTGCCTTGTCATTCTCACCACTGCCATCCCGTCCTCTCCTCTTCTTCCTCCACTACTACGATTGTTGTTGGCACTACCGAATCTCCTCTTCTTCCTTCATCGTTGCTACTTTGAGCGGTGTCGTCGCCACCCTTACTGCTGCTCCTGATGCTTGAGCCACAGACATCACAGTCATTTCTACTGCTACTTGAGCCACCACCACTTTCGCCACAACTACTATTGCTTGAGGTGCTTGCTTTCGCCATCTCCTTTGTTGATGTTGTTTAAGGTGTGTTATTTTCGTTTTTAATTTTTTAGCTATTATTATTGTTTTTTTGTTTAGCTATAAACTTTTAAATGCATGTATAGTTGTTTGTTTAATTTGTTTAGAATTTTATATAAACTTTGAATGTTATGTTTGGTATTATTATGCATATTTAACATGTAAACTATATATCTCTAGCATTATTTATGAGAACAAAAAAGCTAATTAACAATGATATAAATTCTGATAAATGGCAGATAGATCTGTGGCATAGAGACTGACCTTAATCTATAAATTCTAATTTCTAAAATCATGGGGTTGGCCTAGAAAGTCGTTCGATATTTACTTAGTAGGAATAAATCTTAGATTGTCTATGGTTTGAAATTGTTCTTGAACACTTAATATCACTTAAGATGTAAGTGTATAATGTATATATGGTTTTCAAGACGTTTCATCAGTATTTCTGCATTTGTTCTCTAAGTACATATGTAGGTGGGTATTTGCCCATCTATATCAGTGTACTTGGAGAATTGCGAGGAAATGCTAACAATATATCTATGAAAATGGAAGACACAATATACACTTACTAGTGAAATTAAGTGTTCAAGAATGGATAAATGGTACACATTCATTACTAAATCCTATGCCCAAATTAATAAACCCTAAATCCTAAACTCTAAATGATAAACCCTAATATCTAAATAGGTGATTCAATACTCATTTTGTGAATCGATCATGGATGTATATTTTAAATTGTTGCACTCCAGACACTGGTACAAATACCATCTCGAGCGTTAGTTATAATAGCCATATAACGTCAGTTTTGTAATGACACTTAAGTGGGCAACACTACGGCCAGGACCCTTATGCATCAATTTTGGGGGAAAGGAAAACTCGACGACATAAGTCCAACGTCGACTACTATGAAAATAGAATCCAACAACTCAAAATGATATCAGTGTTATGGTATTGCTCTGTGTCATCCGTTTTTGACAAAGAATCGATGCTAGAACCAAAACTTTGTCTTCGATAATCCTAATCAAAACCATCACAATATGTACTTTTTCCTTTAAAAACTCCAAATCTATCTCACCGGTGTCTTGTAAAAACTGACGCTATAGTCCAACTGATAGAATGACCCTGTTGGGTAGCACAACCATTTTAGAATAGTTGTGCCATCAGTTCAATGAGGAAACCGATGAAACAACTAGTCCATAGCATTAGTTTTCTAAAGAAACCAACATAAAAAATCTACAATGTCAGCATTTTTGTAAAAACCGACTCTACATATATGTTTCTTATAGCAGGTTTGTAGACCTAATGTCTGACTGTTCAATAGGATGCAAAACATGCAGTTTCTTACAACTTCATGCTCCATATTATGTTTAGCTTAGCAATAGGCCAACACACCTACAAAACCTACAATGATGAACACATACAAAACTCATTCACCCACATAGATTTCCATTCTTCAATTTCATTCTCTTCAAAACTTAATTCTATTGCACATACACAATTCAGATAACACATATACAAGATATATTCTCCAATTTCATTCTCATGACATGTAAAAATGCAATTCTTATTGTATTCATTCATCTTCACATTTATTCATGCACATTCATATATACAAACCATTCACAAATACACCAACCATTCACTTGCATCAAATTTAAAGTTACAAAAAGTCATAACCACCACATGTATATAAATAATGACATCAAGTTTTAGAAAACTCATATTTTATCCCAATCAATTTCAAAGATGACTTCTTTCATGAAGGCATGTGCCTATTCCTCTCGTATCTCATCCCTCTCTTCTTTTGTATAGGGCTCTATCGTGTCAAACAATTGTAAAGATAATGACATAAATCAAGAGTTTGATTTGATTTTTTTTCATATTATTAAACGAGACTATCTACTTATGATGATCAAGACTATATAGATTACCATTTGATACAATGGATGTCTAGTACCTCCTTTCTAACAATCAGGTCCATATACAACATCACACAGTATCTGCAAGCCCAATCATTTTCTTGTATAGGGTATTATAAATTTACAGTTCTGTGAAATGTTAATAAATAAAAGTAATAATAGTTGGAATATATATGCCTTGGAGTTAGTACACTACCTCAACATTCTCCCAACTTAATAATTTCTTTATCTTAACTAGCTTTCCTCTGACCTTTTTGAATTCGTTTATAGCCCTATAAGTTAAATTAACAAATTTAATTGAATTAGTAAATATTCATGTAATTAATGATTCATACAATAATATATGTTGATGGATATAATAACTTACTCATATAAATAATGCCTTTTTTGTTGTGTGTCCCCCATTGTCTACTTTGTCACCCAAAGGATCTAAATAAAATACAGTTAGCATCTAGAGGATAATTACCAACAACACCTAATGATTATTGTTGGGTGAAAAGAAGGAATACAAAGAAAAACTCAAAATCCATAATGAAATATAATTTATAAGTCAAAATTATAAGCAAAGTGTTTGAAACTTATCCAACATTGAAAGCATCTATAATCATGCTCTTTCTCATATCACCAAAATATTTAAATGCGATAGAGTAGTACTCACAAACATATTTTGGGTCTTTATCTACACTAGATAATCAATGATGTAACTAGAAATGCCATGTTGATTAGTAGGAACTCTCCAGACACCCTATATAAGTGGCTACAAAATTCTGTATGTATGCATTAATATATAAGAAAATAGACAAATAGATATTTTCACATATATAAACAAGGTATTTAGCCAAAAGATCTCACCAGTTCAAAGTTATATCATAGTTTTATTCAACCAAGCATAAGTAAATATATCCACAATATATGTCAAGAATACACTACTATCATGAGCTTAACCTATAGCTTCCTCCTATATATGAACTGTCATATTCGACCCTTTGTCTAAGTCACTTAGCATAGTGTCAACCCCCTGCACTTAGGGCCTAGCGAGTCAAATAGGTCCTTTACAATTCAAGAAGATAATTGAATATCTAGAGGAGGAAGTGGAGGACGAATTGTAGGGGGTTTCTTAGATATTGTGATCTACGTATATATATTCTCATGTCAATTGCCAATCATATATACTAGTAGAAAAAAATAACAAATAAAAATGCAATGAAAATTTATCATATATCGATATAGATATCTCCTGCTTTGGGCCATTTAACCACACCACCTTTTGCCTCACCTATCATTTTGTGCTCGGGGTGACCATGTGGAACTGGTGTCTGTTTTCAAGCACCATAGGAAATCCTAATAGATGTAGAAACTGCATCGGGGGACATTACAACACCATGCATCATGTCACCTGGAAGGGGTAGGTAAGCATCGCCTAGTGCAATGACACAATTTCCTAGTAAAAGACGATATGGACTCAACCCTCAAACATTTGTATATAGTATTATATATATAAACACAAACATATTACAAATTCACCTAAAAGACTATTATATCATAAAAAGACATACACCAGGCAATTCAGCTAGCGGGTCCATGGGACTACTCCCAACTACCCCTGTCATAGGGGGCCCACCTCGTGTGAAGAGAGGGGTGGCATAGGTACTGTATAATGAGGTTGAGACTGAGAAGCTTGATATTGTCTCATTGCATCCTCTATTCCCTTTGCAATCATGTCTTGCAACTACTCTTATTACCAAACTCCTTTATTGATATATTTGCGCTTCTTTGATGATCTAAGAAAGGATTTTATACGGACACTAGCTCCAGTGGCCCTAACATGGCTAGGATACTCTAGAGTACCTAGAGCAATCATCAATTCATCCCTTTGGCCCTCAAGGATGAATTTTCCTTCTTTTCTTTTCTCATAGAGCTCTTGATAATCATCATCAGTAGTAATTGATTAGTAAAACATAAAAATCATAGTAAAAAAATAAGCATGCACTCTGAGAGTTGAATTTTATCATTTGTGCAGCCATCTTAGAAGTTACGGGGTTGGGCATTTCTCTAGACTGGTCTGTCCTTACAGCTTTCCACTCCTCATGGCAAAGTAAAGGTGCAGGAGTAGTAGAAGAATGTAACATGCTAGATCTTAGACCCTACCCTAGAAGTTGACATTTTTGGACTTTGCCAAACAAGGTTCAAGGTTAGACCTAAACAGATGTTTAGTATAACCCCAATGAGCTAATGCATGTATAGATCACCTTAATTTAACCTAATATATCTTAGATTTATAATGGATACATAAAATATGCAACATAACTCATTTTGGTGGTAATATGAAGATAAGAAACTTAATTGGATGAAATTTTAGATAATTGGTCGTTAATGGGCCATATGACATATCTCATAAAAAGAAGTCTCAAAAGTGGAAACAAACTTCAAATTCAAAATCTACATATCAAAATTAGCCTACATGTCAAATTTCATCTAATTTGGACAACCTTGAAATATTAGGATAAGTTTAGGAGAGAGAAAATGAGTAAAAGTCAAAAGTAATGAATAATGTGATTATATATGGAAATAATAAAAAATTCATATTCAACACATCAAAGATAATGTGTGGATGAAGTTTGGTCCAATTTGGATGTTGTTTGTGCAAGTTATGCAATTTTAGGTACATTTTGGACTTTTATGCAGTTTACCCAATTGGGAGGTTTTATTTAAAAATTGTCACATGAATTATAATCCTTATATATTCCCTTACCATTCTCGAGTTTTTTAACCATAGGGAGCCTAGTTGCACCTTGGTTTGAAGGTGTTTCTTTCCAAGGGCATTTTAGGAATTACTCTCTTTATAAATGAGCTTGTCTTTAGAAGCTATCAACCAATGGGGTTATTTCTTTGATTGGAGGTCGGTTGGGATGACATATAAGTGTCCATAAACCGACATTTGATATTCAAGAAGCCTCTATGAGCTGTCCTCTTACATGGCCATGAAATCCCTAGGCTAAGGACACATGCAAAGCTCCATGGACACCTCATGCTTGACTTCTTCCTTATCCATAAAGGTTTGCATGTCCATCGGCACCCTTAGCATTAGACACATGGAAAGTAACTGAAACCTCGTTCTTGACTTTTTCCTTATCCATAAAGGCATGCATGTCTATGGACACCCTTATACATGACACATGGAAAGTCTCATAGACACCTCATACTTGACCTCTTTCTTTATATAGCCATATCTACCCCTTTCCAACTCCCAATTAGAAAACTCTTGCTCTCCTTTATTTCCTATAGCTTAGAGCATCATTCCTACTTTGTTTTTTAATGAAGGATCTATCCCAAGGTAAAAGGAGGTGCCTACCTTGGTGAAGAAGGCTCCTAGGGTTCCAAATTTTCTCTATTTAGGATTTCTTAAGCTCCTCCTTGGTGATTTTGACCAAAACTAGTAAGTATCCTCCTTTCCTTCCCTCTTTTAATGTTGTTAGTCTTCCTTCCACATTCCTCCAGGTCATAACCCAGGTCTTCCCTAGTGAAACCCCATCTAGAGCCCTTAAACACCCCATCTCCATATTCTTTGTTAGGGTTTTTTTACCTCTAAAGTGGAGAAGGTGCTTCTTGCTCAAGATAGGAGCTTTGTTGGAGAAACCAACCTCTCTAAGCTTGGGAACCTTACTTATTGTACATGTCCACCTTCCCTAGAGGTTCTTTGGAGGCCTAGGCTTGGATCTGGGAGTGACTTGGATTATTTAGACTCTGAAGTTGAGGTATGATGTATCCCCTTTTCTTCTATGTTGAACAATTCACCTATGCTTATTCATTCTCTTTGTCCTATGGACATTATCCTATACACAATGTCTTTTCTTTTGAAAATCATGGTTCATGTGAACTACCTTATTTGATATTGATCATGTGATCATGGATATTCTTTTGAATTCTTATCTCATGCTTTGTTCATGATGGAACTCTAAAAGATGACATGTGATGTCTTTTGTCCATTTATGAGGTGTATGTATATGTTGGTCACTTATGTGGTGACTAGTTTATATATTCTGACTATACTTTCTACTTGCCTCTACATTTAACATGCTATGTGATTCAGTAGCACTAGAGTAGTGTAAATGCATTGGTTTTTATGGCAGATGTGTTATTTCCTACCGAGAGCATATGTGATATTTCCTACTCTTTTAGAATGAAAAGGAACCTCATACCCATGGCAAGATGTGTGATTCTTGGCCCATGTTTTATATATTTGGGAGATTGACAGTATTCCTTTCTCTATCAGGTTTCAAGTTTATGACACTTGGCCGCCTTTGTGTTTATATTGTTCTAGGGCTATGTTTATCTCACATGCAAGCGGGTTGATGATATGGGGTGTGTGCCCTAATTCTGTACATGTGCTTGTGTGGCACAATCTTTATGTTTTATTAATGGCAAGTATTCTTTTGTTATCATATGAATTCAGTTCCTTTTCTCTTGATACCCATTTGGGTGGTCCTTATCCTTTCTATGGGAAGCCTTTTATATTTGATGTCCTTTATTCCATATATTGCTCAATTTCCTATTTCGTATGCACATACCAACCTTTACTAATGTCATCTATTTTATCTTCTTGCTGGGGTATGCTTCCAACCCTAGGTGCAGGACAATGAGGACATGGCATGATGATGTGGATATAGCTTAAGAAGTTAAAGCTTGGAGACATAGTGGTTATGGTTTAGATTTCCCTCTACTAGATCCTTATGTTGTATCATACGTGTAAAGCCTTATGGGATATTATGATGTACTTTTGTAATCTTTTGTGAAAATTGAATATAGTCATTATTTTGATTCTGCTGCTATGCTTTGGTTGTTTTGTATAACATTTATTGAAGCTTGAAAAATTTTCACCTATTTTAGCATACCTTTGAGTGTGTTTGGAATGGATGTTTTATTCTTCAATTTTTTTTAGTAAGGGGGTGATCCCGCCTCCTTACAAAGACTCATTAGACTCAGGAGTAGGCTGCTTAGAGTAGGATGCTTCTGGTCTCTTTTGCATCTGCATTGCGTAGACACCTGGACCCAAGTTGTGGTCGTGCACATTCTTTTCACCCTTTTCTTTTTTCATAACATGTAAAGACTGGTTAATACGAACCATATTTTAAATATATAATGCATTGAAATCAAAAGAATATATATTAATATGTAGTACATTATGTAATACATTGAACTCATCTGATAATAATAAGAATGTGCAAATAAAGGAGGCTTGATACCATGAATTCATCTTTTGTCTTGAAGCAACAAACACTTCCCACACCTTTGGGTCAAGATAGGCCCATTTCTCAGTGGAGGACTTCTTCTTCTTGTTTCTCATTGATGTATTCTCTTATTATACTTGTCCTATAATTCCTTAATAGCCTCCCAAAGTGTTGCATCACCTATTTAGAGTGCAGTTTTACATCAAGGTCAAGGATTCTCTAAAAGATTTCATATATTTAATAATACATTTTCAAAATTGGAATTGGGAATATCTTTACAAATCAGAATATCGCACATGTAAGTCATTCCATATACAGTCTTTTGTGTAAGGATCAACTTTATGCTGAGATCTATTGTTATCTCTATTTTGCTATTAGTAACAACCCTTAGATATTGCGTGAAAGTACTGTGATTCTTCCTAATAGGTTTTCCTTCATCATCAAAATCAACAACCAACTTTGGTCCTTTACCCCCTCTGCTACTAACTTGTTCATCATAGTGATGCCTCATTTATGTGAACGATCATGTTGTTCCTCTATAAAGCTAGCAAGATCCTTAGGGTGCACATCCTCAGGATGCTCATTCTAAAATTGTCAAGAACACATATAAGTGATAGAGAATTTAAAATGCACATCTATGTACTAAATGTGATAGAGAATGTAAAATGCAGATATATGTAATAAAATAATGCAACTTACACTATCATGGTGCTCATCCTCATGATGCACATCTTCATAGTGTTCATCCTCATGATCAGACGCCATCCAAAAAATGGCATATTAAAATAGTCAAAGAATGAAATATAAGTGATAAAGAATGTAAAATGTACATTTTGCATATGAAACATATATAACTATAATAAAGAATGCAAAATTCACAATAGCGTTTAAAAATAAAATATGTTCCTCTAGTATTGGTTGGATCTTTGATAGATTAATATTCCTTCTATGTGATCTCCATACGTATATAAGTCAGTGTTAACTTCAATATTTGGTGTTGGCAAGCCAACTGAGAATGGGCTAGAGTCATCATACTTTTCATAGTACTCTTCTTCATCTATAGGATTGGCAATGAACTATCCTTTTACATGAAGAATGGCATACCATGTTTCATTTATAGAATCATCGACGTAGAATACTTTCTTTTCCTATGATTTCATTATGATTGATTAATCCTTCTCCATATTCTTCTCAAAATTCACTAATGTCAAACCCAATTCATCCACTACAACTCCTTTGGTGTTATCAACCAAATTACACCTAAAGATGGGAACTCTGAAATATGTATAGTCAAACTCCGATATATCTTCAAATGACACCATAATAAGATATTTTAGCTTCATGTGGACTCTTATCATGTGCACTAGAAAAATGCAATGAAGATACTTGAAGGGTGACCCCACTATTTTGGACAACACTCTTATCATCTTGACATTTGTGTAATAATAAATTCATTTATGTCAAACCCTCCATAACACATAACACTCATTTTTTGTCTAAAGGTGGGTAGTTTAATATTTTGGGCAACATTATTTGGTGTTTGAGATAGTTGATGGAAGACTTTATCTTCAACCACCTAATAAATGTCGTATTCTGCTCTCTAGAAAGCCACATTACACTAGATCGAGGATATTTTATCTTGATTAAATTGGTATGTTTGGTGATATAAATACCCACTTGATCAATGTTGTGTAAAAGATACAAGTGTGCTTGTTCTCATAGCTCACGACTAATGACTTCCACTCGTTCTCCAAAAGTCCCTTTTCCGAAATAAGGATCAATATTCTTGTCATTTAAAAGAGATTCATTACAATTCAATAAGTTATTGTAGAAGTCCATGACCTCCATAGCCACATAACCCCCAATAGCACTCCCTTTAGGCCGATAACGGTTTTGAACATCACCTTTAGAAAAATTGATGTATCTTTCAAAAGGATACATCTAATGCAAGAAAATCGGACCCAACATTTTTACTTCTCTAGTCAAATGGAAAACAAGATGTACCATGATATCAAAGAATGAAAGAGGAAAATACATCTCACGATGGCACATGGTAACCACTTCTCTTTGCAACTTATCAAGATTATCTAGATCAATAACTTTGCTGCATAGAGTGTTGAAGAAAAAACAAAGCCTGGTGACTGCAAACCTTACATGCTTCAGCAATATAGATTGAATAGCAATGGGTAATATTTGCTGCATTAGAGTGTGACAATCATGAGATTTAATACCTATCAACTTTAGATCCTTTATTGATACCAATCTATAGATATTGGAAGAGTATCCTTATGGTACCTTAACAATAATAAAGCACTCACAAAAAAAATTTCTTCTGCTGTCTAGACAAAACGTAATAAGTAGAAGGCAAATATGTTTTTTAATCACTGCTAATTTCTATTGTTAATTTTTTCATTACACCCATTTCATGTAGGTACATTCTCGATTTGATGATATATTTAGTCTTACTTGGAATATTCAATAGAGTACCATGACGCTATCATAGACATTTTTCTCACTATAAATAATATCGATACAATGCCTAACTGCCAAAAAAACTCCAATAAGGAAGATCCCATAATATTGACCTCTTCTTAAATAAAGATTTGTAGCTCCACATGGAAATAGTACATTGTGATATCTTACTAAATTCTTTGACAATGTCTTTTATAGTTTCATAAACAACCTCTCCTGATATAGGTTTAGGGGCACTCTATTCCTCGGTTGATCCATTGAATGCTTTGAGCAACCTTCAGTATGGATGCACTTCTGGAAGAAACCTTCGATGATCAAGATATACAGTCTTGTTGTCATGTTTTCATCATATTGAATCAGTGTTCTTCTCACATATAGGGCATGATTTGGATCCTTTTACATTGTATCCTAACAAATTCCCATATCTTGGAAAGTCATTAGTAGTGCAAAATAACATAGTATGCAAACAAAATATCTCTATTGGAAAATCATCATAGGAAATCATGCCTTCTCCATAGAGTTTTTTATGTCATCAGTCAAAGGTTCAAAAGAACATCAATATCATTGCCAGATTGTTTGAGGCCCAATATCAACAAGAACAACATGATGTACCTATTTCATACATCAACATGGAGCAAGATTGTATATAACAATCATAACATGCAAAGTGCTATGTTGGTTGCTTAATGTGTCGTATGGATGTAGGGAAACATGGTACAAAGCAGGTAGTAGAATTTATAATTTTATCTACCATATTCCCATAATCAGTAGATCGCGTCAATAACTATAATGCAAGAAGGATAGTTTAAGGATATACCTAGTCCTAGAGCAAATCCAGTGACAATCCTCATCATTGTAGATGCACAACTATGAATCCTAGTTGCACTAGGACACGTATGACTACTACTCCCACTGGTCGGAACCACGAACTATAGCCACGAACATCTTCTTCTTCAACATCTCCTCTTGTCATGGACTACTGGTTTTCGTTGTCCTCCAAGCAGCAAACAATGACTTCCCGCTTCTATGGTAGTCCACACAAACTGCCTAGAACTCATGTTGTCCTGCTGGATTGGACAGGAAGGAGTTGTCCCTTTTTTTGGCATACTAGTCACCAGCTTGCTCTCCCACAATGACAACTCTCAGTTGTTCTCTCCCATGGCTATCCCTCCCTAGTCGGGTAGGACTTTCCTGGGCTCTCATGGTTACCACAACCAGAGAGGACAATAGTTTTCAGAAGAATTGATTCTTAGTTGTCTGTATTGTGTTCTTGGAAGCCCCTAGTACCCCTTTATTTATAGTAGAGGCCAGGGTCAAGGTTCCCAGTTACTATCTAATGCGAGATGAATGTACGTGAGTGGAAAGGACCGAAAGAACTCAAATTCTTGCAACAATTTTGGAAATTATACAATCTGCAGCTGTTGAAACGGCCATTCGGCTGAGCCAGACAGTGGTCTCGCACTGCGAGACAGTCATTTTGTGGTTCCTAGTTGTACATGAATTTGGCAAATCAATTCCCATCAATGTTAGACATTGATTTCCTTGTGCAACAAGTACTTCTCAAGAAAAATGAATAAGGAAACATCTAGAACCTTCACTGACTTAATTGGGCCATCTCGATTCACCTAGACGGTCATCTGGTGACTCGAATTGAGCCCGTTTGTCCAGGTCAGTTTGTTCCATTGCAAACTTCAAATCACAACCAGAACTGATACCCAGACGCCCATCTCAACTCTTGAGACGGCCATTTGGCACTTCCAGACAGTCGTCACAACACTTGAGATGGGTGTTTGGCAGTGATGTCATCCTATTTGTTGCCTGAATCAAATGCCTAAACACTTTAGCACTTAATTCAACTATCATTTGAGATTTAAACTCCTATTCTAGGTTAAGACCTTTGTGTGTGACCCTATAGGTCCCATATTATGTTTCCAGTGAATGTCTATAACAACTTATGACATCACAAGCAAAGAGTGGTGCCTAGTCACACATCATTGGTATCCAAGTAAATGGAAAAGTTGGGGAACAACTTCAACCTATAATTTGTATATGGTGTTGTAGTGTTTGTATAGTTCCTTTGTCACTGATGTCCAGATTGAACTAGAGGCATGGAGTAGTCACTCTCATTATTACTCAATCATGTTTCTTAAACCAAGAGCAGACTATCTGAGATATATGTAAGCTCAATATCACATATTGACTCACATATGCATGGACAGGCTTTTCTCAGTCTCGCTTATCAAGAGGCCTTGGACATCACACTCCAGTAGGAGGGAGAAATCCCATGTCTATCATTCACAGTCAATCACCATGTGTCAAAGCCACCTAATCATCACCGTTATAACAACCCATGTTTTAGGATTGCGTTTGATGATGTCAAAGTGTACCCAACGACATGTGTTGAGTGTAGTGATTTCAGGTCTACCACAACGACCACCATCACTGTGAGAGCTGACTATCATTTCCATGATGATGGCTTCCATGTGTCAGTCTCATGGTGGCTCTATTCGATACACTGTTCTCTAACATGTATCTGTGTGCTTGATTTGATATTGCCATATCATGATTAATGAGATTTAGTCATCAACCAACTCACACTCTTATCTTATTTGTCATTGTTGTCTATCAACCTTCCACACTAACAATTAATTAGGGATGTAATGTGAATATGTATATGTAATCTTAACATATGTATGATCTCATCCACAAGGTTACTAAGTTGATTACATACGTCATTGAGTAATATAATTCTCTAGAAATTTATAATGTTACATCATTATCTCATAACTGAATTAAACATAATAAATTGGAAGCTTGCCTTTTATTAATAATCAAATCGTATTTACATGATATGCCATTACAATCATCACATGATTGGCTCTCTGGACATACATAACCAACAGATTCCAACTTACACTTAGAGCCAATCACCCACAAATCTTATTCTGGGTGATCTAACATGACTATCATGTTTCTGCTATAAAAGTGTTGTTGTCAAGGGATCAACAACATTACTCTCATTTGGAACTTTGCAAATCTTAAAATCTTCTCATTGTATGATTTCTCGTATGAGATGATACCGCCTTTGTATATGCTTTGAGAGTTGATGTGATCTGGGTTCCTTAGCTTGTGTAATAGCTTCATTGTTGTCACAATATAGCTCAATTGCGTCGTTGATGCTAGGAACAACCCCAAGTTCTGTGATGAACTTCTTGATCCATACAACCTCCTTTGCTACACTCGATGCAGCAATATACTCTTCTTGCTTGGAACTCTTCTAGGTCATAGCTCTGTTTTTGAGGTAGAACACAAATCTGAATTGTGACCTGTAATCATCTTGATCAGTCTGGAAGCTTGCATCAATGTAACCTTTTACCACCAACTCTTCCTCTCCGCCGTAGACCAAGAATTCATCATTAGTCCTTCTCAAGTACTTCAGGATGTTCTTCATGACTATCCAATGAGCATCACATGGATCTGACTAATATCTGCTCATCATACTCAAAGCATACGAGATATCTAGATGAGTGCACAACATTGCATGCATGATTGATCCAATTGCTTAGGCATATGGAATCTCACTCTTGTGTTCCCTTTCTTTACAAGAATTGGGACATTGAGATCTAGAGATGGGGACACCATGGCGGGCAGACATGTTTCCTCTCTTTGAGTTCTCCATGCTGAACCGCTTCAACACTTTGTCAATGTATGTGATCTGACTTAGTTCGAGAAGTCTTCTGAATATATCTCTATTGATCTTTATCCCCAAGATATAGGATGATTTTCCCAAGTCTTTCATAGAGAATGTATTTCATGTCATTGCCTTTTGTAAAGTAGGGATGTCATTCCCTATCAATAGTATGTCATCTACATACAGTATGAGGAATGTCACTATGCTCCCACTAACCTTCTTGAACAGACAAGGTGATCTTCATCTTGAGAAAAGCCAAACCCTTTGATTGTCTCATCAAAATGAAGATTCTAGCTCTGAGATGCTTGCTCCAATCCATAGTTTGACCTTTATAGCTTACAAACTTTATTGGAAAACTTTGGATCTATAAACCCCTCAGGTTGTGTCATATACACATCCTCCACAATATTCCCATTAAGGAATGTGGTTTTAACATCTAGTTGCCAAATCTCATAGTCATGATAAACTGCAATAGGAAGCATGGTCCTGATGGATTTAACCATGGCCACTGGAGAAAAGGTTTTGTCATAGTCAACACCTTGAACTTGTCTGAAACCCTTTGCAACCAATTTCCCCTTATAGGTTTGGATCTTTCCATCCATGACAGTTTTCTTCTTGAAGACCCACTTGCACCCTATGGGTTTTACCCCTTTAGGTGGATCCACCAAAGTCCATACTTTGTTGGTATACATGGATTCTATCTCAGATCTCATGGCCTCAATCCATTTCGTAGACTTTGGTTCCTCAATAGCATCTTTATAGGTAATTGGCTCATCATCTATGACCAATTCACTACCTTCCTAAGTCACAAGATATCCATATCTCTTAGGTTCAGGGAGTGTCCTATTAGATCTTCGAAGCTCATGTTTTACTTGAGGAATTTGAGATTCCACAACATCTTGTGAACCTCTTTGTTCCTTTAGTTCATCTATTGGTTCAATGTTTCCTTGTTGGTCTTAAACCTCTTCGAGTTCCACTTTTCTCCCACTGATTCTTTTAGAAATGAAGTCTATCTCAAGGAATGCAACATCCCTGATAACAAACACTTTGTTGTCAGATTGGGAATAAAAGTAATATCCTCTTGTTTCCTTAGGATATCCAACAAAATAACATTTATTGAATCCTGGGCCAAGCTTTTCAGGAAACATTTTCTTGAGGTAAGCTTTGCAATCCCAAATCCTCATAAAGGACATATTGGTATGCTTCTCATTCCATATCTCATATGGTGTCTTTTGAACCAACTTAGATGGTATTCAGTTTAGTGTAAATGTGACGGTTTGTAGAGCATGCCCCCAGAAGGTTGTTGGAAGCTCAGGTAAACTCAGCATTGATCGCACCATATCTAGTAATGTGTAATTCCTTCTTTCTGATACACCATTATGCTGAGGAGTTCCAGGAGGATTCCACTGGGATATAATCCCATGGGCTCTAAGAAGGTCCTCAAACTCTTGGTTTAAGTATTATCCACCTCGATCAGAATGAAGTGCCTTAATACTTTTACCAATTTGGTTTTGTACTTCATTCATAAACTCCTTGAACTTTCAAGAGATTCTGACTTATGTTTCATCAAGTAAACACAGTGATACCTACTGAAGTCATCAGTGAAGGTAATGATGTCCTAAATTGTCCTAAATTGGCTCTCTTGCCAAATTTGAAAGATTGTCCTAAATATGAGGGTAAAGGTATAAAATGATGACTTTGGGTAAGTCTAAAATTGGCTCTCTTGCCAAGGTGATGTGGCATTTTCTTATAATACCATGGTTTCAATGCTTGTTTTACAATACCATGAATGCACATACTTTATTAGTATTCAGATGAAAAGAAAAAAATGATGAGATCCTATGAAATGCATCTGATTCGCCACTATGGAAGAAAATTGATTTATTGTACCTTGAATTTGGTGAAGATGTCAAAAATCTAAGACTTGGGCTTCACACTTATGGGATGAATCCATTGTTGGTTATGTATGCCCAGAGAGCCAATCATGTGATGATTGTAATGGCATATCATGTAAAAATGATTTGATTATTAATAAAAGGAAAGCTTCCAATTTATTCTATCTAATTCAGTTATGAGATAATGATGTAACATTATAAATGTCTAGAGAATTATATTACTCAATGACGTATGTAATCAAGTTACTAACCTTGTGGATGAGATCATACAGATGTTAAGATTACATATGGATATTCTCATTACGTCCCTGGTCACTTGTCATTCTGGAAGGTTGATAGACAACAATGACACATAAGATCAGTGTGTGTGTTGGTTGATGACTAAATCTCATTAGTCATGATATGGTAATATCAAACCAAGCAAACAAATACATGTTAGAGAATAATATATCGGACAGACCCACTGTGAGACTGACACATGGAAGCCATCATCATGGAATTCATTGTCAGCTCTCACAATTATGGTGGTGGTTGTGATTATTAGACCTAAAATCACTACACTCAACACATGTTGTTGGGTACACTTTGACATCATCAAATACAGTCCTGAAACATGGATTGTTATAATGGTGATGATTGGGTGGATTTGACACATGGGGATTGACTGTGAGTATTAGACATGGGATTTGTCCCTCCTATTGGAGTGTGATGTCCTAAGCCTCTTGATAAGTGAGAGTGAGAAAATCATGTTCATGCGCATGTGATTCAATATGTGATATTGAGCTTACATATATCTCAGATAGTCTACTCTTGGTTCAAGAAACAATATTGAATAATAATGAGGGTGATTTCTCCATGCCTCTAGTTCAATATGTACATCACTAATAAAGGAACTCTACAAACACTGCAACACCATACAAAAATTGTAGGTTGAAGTTGTTCCCCAACTTTTCCATTTACTTCGGTAGCAATGATGTGCATCTAGGCACCACTCTTTGCTTGTGATGTCATAAGTTGTTATGGACATTCACTGCCAATGTAATATGGGACCTATAGGGTCACACACATAGGTCTTGACCTAGAAGAGGAGTTTAGATCTCAAATGACAGTTGAATTAAGTGATAAAGTGTTTAGGCATTTGATTCAGCCAACAAACAAGCTGACAACACCATCGAACGCCCATCTCAAGTGTTGAGACGACCGTCTGGAAGTGCCAAATGACCATTACAAGAGTTGAGACAGGCATCTGGGTGTCATGCCTGGTTGTGAGTTAGAATTGGCAATGGAATGAACTGACCGGCCAAACGGGTCTGACTCTGATCACCAAACAAACATCTGGGTGAACCGAGACGGCCGTCTCGCATGGGCGAGATGGCCTAGTTAAGTCGAGGAAGGTTGTAGATGTTTTCCTATTCATTTTGCTTGAGCAATACTTGTGGCACAAGGAAAACAATATCTAACATTGATGGGAATTGATTATTCAAATTCATGTACAACTGGGAACCACAAATCGACCGTCTGGCTCAGCCAAACGACCATTTCAGCTACTGCAGATTGCATAGTTTCTAGAATTGTTGCAAAAATTCGAGTTCGTCGGGTCCTTTCCACTCTTTCACATTAATACCATATTTGATAGCAACTGAGAACCTTGACCCTGGCCTATACAATAAATAGAGGGGTACTGGGGGATTCCCCAAACACAACACAGACAACTAAGAATCAATTCCTCTGAAAATTATTGTCCTCTCTAGATGTGGTAACCACGAGAGCCCAGACAAGTCCTATCCGACTAGGGAGGAATAGCCATGAGAGAGAGCAACTGAGATTTGTCATTATAGGAGAGAAAGCTGGTGACTAGTATGCCAGCAGGAGGGACAAATCCTTCCTATCCAGTTCAGTAGGATGACAGGAGTTCTAGGCGGTCCATGTGGACTACCATAGAGGCAGGAAGCCATTGTTTGCCGCTTCGAGGACAACGTCAACCAACAGTCTGCGACAAGAGGAGCTGTTAATGATGATGGCATTTGTGGCTGTAGTCTGTGGTGCCGATCAGTGGGAGCAGTAGTCAGACGTGTCCCAATGCAATTAGAATTCAGAGATGCGCATCTACAACGATGAAGATTGTCTCTGGACTTGCTCCGGGACCAGGTATATCCATAATCCATCCTTCTTGTATTATAGTTATTGATGTGATCTACTGATTATGAGAATATGGTAGATAAAATTTTAAATTCCGCTATCTACTCTATATCATATTTCCCTACAGTGGTATCATAGCCAACGCCAATTTACTATATTATCGATATAATCAGATTTTGGTTTTTTTGTTCTATTATTGCATGCAATGCAAACAATATCTTGTCAAATCTAAACACCATGATAATCCCAAACTAATATATATGATATATATATGTAATTTACATGTGTCACTCAAATGGTTTTAAAGGTGGATTTGTAGCATGGTTATGGCCAATAACCCCTATTTGTGCATGGTTGTATGTGGTTGGTTTATCTATTTATCTCAGTCTGCATACCGAGCCTGTATCTCATCTTCCAAATGTAAAGTTAATTCTCTTCTACCTTTGCTCTCCTCGAATATAACTCGAGGTTTCCCTAAATCATGTGAAAGCAGGATAGTTTACTTTTGTGTTATGATGAAGATGAAGGTATCCTGAAGATGAGTCGACTGACTGAAGGACCTTGGAGGACATGGTGGACAAGCTGGACCGATCGCATGGTGGACCCGATCGATCAGATGGAGGAGCCAACCGGTGGTGGATAGATGGACCAGACGACCAATGAGACAACCTAACAACTTGTCAAGGGTTGAACTGATCAACCCATATTGGAAGGAACATATCTTCATCAACAACAAGTTTTTGCATGTGATGTACATATAGATGATAGTAATTCCTTGTGTCTAAGATATTACACTAGGACTAGACATAGCCACCACTTTCGCATATTGCATGTTTTAGTCGTGGGATATAGCATGTATATGATACACTCTGCATATGTGGTGATTGGATAAAGTATATGTATATACTTATAAATACAAACTCCCTCAATTAAAATATTGACTCTTGGATGCTTTCCAAAAGCAGCACACATGAAAATCTTGATCGACTAAGCGTAGGTTCCGCCTCCACGGGGTGTTCCATCTATCTCGTGGAAGTGTGATGGTAATGATGTAGGTTCCTCCTCCGCGGGACGCATTACTTTCGTGTCGACTTTTGGGTCAGGCTTGACTGGTGATTCTCAGAGCGTCTGGGCCCAGAGGCATGCAGATGAGTACAGAAAGGGGTTGTGTATATCATCTATCTAGAATTGCATATGATGGAATTGGCATGAGTTGCCTACCTTGATGGTTAACTATGTTTGGGGTGTTGATCGGGCCACAGTTGAATCATCTTGGATCTGGCCCACTAGAATATTGTATGTTGTAGTATTTTGAATTGATATTGAGGGCTATCAATTTGAATAAAATAGTGGGAGCGGTAATAATTAAAGACCTAATTATATCATAAAATTTTTAAAATCAAATCAAATCAAAAGGGTTTTTGACAAATACATATTTTATCTCTTGTAGAATCAAGTGGCAAACAAATCACCACATTCAAACAAATTAAACGAGATTTATTTCCATAACTGGTTCATGACCTTGAGAAGTGTTCTGCATGATCCTGAAACACCAGATCCATTATACACTCCAAATTCACATAAGACTGACATGGATACTTATTTGAAGTTGTGAACATCAAGAACCTTGTGTTGGGCTATATGAACAATGAGTTGCATGAACAACATGATAAGCATGAAAGGTATAATGTCTCTAAGGTGCTATTTGAGAGCAAACTGATAGAGGGAGATCCGGTAGAGCCCCATGTGCTTAATATGATTAGGCATATGGAGCATCTTGAGAAATCGGGATTTCCTTTGGGACAATAGTTGGCCACAGATATGATTTTGCAATCATTGCCTAAAGCATATAGTCAGTTCATTAAGTGTTATCACTTGAGCAACATGGTTGGACCACTGTTAAAGTTTCTTAGCATCTTGACAAATGTTGAAGAACAAATGAAGATGGACAAATATGTGATGGTGACCAACGGATTTGAGTCCAAGGACAAAGGCAATGCCAAAAAGTGTTTTGTGACTAAGCTAAAGTCCAAATCTTCTGCACTCAAAGTAAGTAAAAGGATAAGGGAACCCAGGAAGATGAAGAAAGGAATAGATATATCTACTTCAAGTGTATACGTTATAGAGATTAACTTCACTACTTATTCATCATGGGTACTTGATAGCGGATGTCGATCACACATTTGTTCAAATGTGAAGGTACTAAAAAGAATTAGACCTTTTGAGAAAGGTGAGGTTGAACTACGTGTTGCTAATGGAGCAAGAGTTATGGCAAGTGCAGTTGGAACCTGTGAGTTAACTCAACCAAGTGGTCTTGTAATAGAGTTAGAGAACTGCTATTATGTACCTTCCATTAATAGGAACATCATATATGTATCTTGTTTGGACAAGAAAGGATTCTAATTTCTTATAAAGAATGGAAGATGTTCTATTAGTAAAGGTGGGATCTTTTATGGAAGTGCCCCAATGTCTTATGGTCTATACTTGATAGATATAGAGATAGGTGTATATAATGTGAATACCAAAAGGCAAAAACTCAATGACTCAAACAAAACATACCTTTGGCAATTTTATCTAGGACACATAAATGAGAATCACTTATCTAGACTCCATAAAGATGGTTATCTGGACTCTTTTAATTTTGAATCATTAGAGACATGTGAATCTTGTTTGTTGGGCAAGATGGCTAAGACCCCTCTCACTGGTAACAATGAGAGGGCTAATGATATATTAGGATTCATACATATTGATGTACGTGGACCTTTTAGAATAACATAAAGTCATTCAGGCATGCATGTATCTTCTTAGCCTCAATTCCCATTGGGCACAACATTTTATTTAATTCGTATGGCGATATTGGAAGCTCGTTGCCTTCAAGAAGAACTTCTCTAAAAAAGACAATAGAGAGGTGAAGCTTTTTCTACTCCATCTATTGTTAGCCTTCAGAGTATATAATCTCAACACATCACTTAGCTATGTAAACTTAGAACAACCTACGTATAACAGTCTCTCAACATCATGCACAATGTTTCTAAATAAGGAAGGTGGATCAATAAGATTCACCCCACCTGGAATTGCATCAACCATGCCTATTAGAATTAGTTCATTCACATCTACATCATCATCGTCAATTTATACTACAATACAAGTACTGCTATCAAGATCTAATGCTCTCATAGTAGAACTTTCACCATGCTAATACCATTTTGTATATCCTTGTACAATCCCATTGCACATGACATGACTTTTGTTTCCTCAAGAGTGTTGATTTTCAAGTTGTTATTGCGGTTCCTGCATGGTCAATAAAACCTATCTCAAGGTTGTTTCCTATGTTCCTTGTTATAAATTGATCAAGACCAATAATGAACTTCGGAGTGCAGTGATTTAAAATGGACATCCATGATAAATCCATTCTATGATTACAAAGAAAATGAGTATTGAATTAGGTATTTAGATATTAGGGTTTAGAAATTAGGTTTTATAGATTAGGGTTTAGCAATTAGGGTTTATCACTTAAGGTCTAGTATTTATGGTTTACATATTAGGATTTAAGGTCTAGGGTTTATAAATTAGGATTTAGGGTTTAGTAATGAACATGTACGACCTATCTCATTCTTGAACACCTAATCTTGCTAGTAAGTGTATATTGTGTATTTGTCTTTCAAAAATATTTTGATAGCATTCCATGTAGTTCTCTAAGTACACTGATGTAGATAGGAGAATACCCACCTACATATCTACTTAGAGAATAAATGAGGAAGTGTTGACAAAACATCTTGAAAACGGAATACACATTATACACTTACATCCTAAGTGAGATTAAATGTTCAAGAACATTCCCAACTTGGGGACTATCACATATTTACTCCTAATGAGTAAATATTGGATGGGTTTCTAGGCCAACCACATGATTTGTAAATTAGGGTTTAAATATTAAGGCCAGTATTCATGCCACACACCTATCGGTCATCTCTAAAAATTTATTTTCATAAATTAGGTTGTGGATTGGTCTCATAAACAATTCCAGACATTATTATATAGCTAAGCAAAGTTTTTATGAAAGTTTATATGAAAAATCTTGAACAAATCAAACAAACAAGATTACATGTATGTTATAAATTATAGCTAAACAAAACAAAAAACAACAACACATGCATTTTAAAATTATAGTTAAAACCCAAAAAAAGTGTAGCTAAATAAATTAAAAAAACAAAACATACCTCCTACGCAAAGTAGAGAGGAGCTGGCAGTAGGTATGTACATCGGTCCAAACTTAGACCTGACCAGTTTGGAGCGGACCGGACCAAGATCCGATTATCATAAATCCATTGACCAAGAACCTGACCTATAAGAACCGATCTGGTCCCTAACCAGAACGAGACCAAACCAATATTGGGCGGATAACTTATATTCATACACCCTTGATTATAATATTTAAAATAACTATGTTATAAAAAATATAAAAGAGTTGATAACTCATTTCAGTTTGGTAACACAAATAAAGTTACACAATTAAATTCTTACAACTCAAGAGAGTAAAATGTTATGAGACTATTGGAAATATTTCTAATATAATACTTACACAGAATAACACATTCAAGAATAACTAGCATGAAAGTGTAGTACACAAAAACTAACACTTATAATTATTGTAAAATTGAATTATATGCTAGTTAATATATAATATACTAATTTGTTAACAATTCAATTCAATGTTCAACGTCCTTTTAATTTTTCATTGCCACAATTTAATGTGATAATTAAAAGTGTCTCTACTCAATGCATATATAAGTACAATAACTAATGCTATTAATATTTATTAATATAATGGCATCAAGACTACAATACTAACATACCTATTGGTAAATTCCAGAATCATTAGTAATGTATTTTACATCCTCACAAATCTTCATAAACACTATATTTAATTAATATATAAATTTTTTTCTATATTATGAAGTCCAACTGTCTAGGCTGGTTTCTCCTAGTTTTGAATCGGACTGGACCGAGGACCAAATTTAAAAGAAATAGCGGATAGAGGACCGAACCAAAAGTCAAGTTGGTCCAAGGTCGGATCAGACCAAATAACTGGTCCAGACTGATCCACCGATCTAGATTGATATATGTACAGTCCTAGATGGCAGACGGTGGTGGCTTAAGCAGGCAACAACAATAGCAAGAGGAAGAGACAGCAACATCGGCAACATTGGCGGTCAGGGCAGCAACATCACCGACAATGGTCAGAGTTGTAGCAGGACCAACATCGACAACTATAACAAAGGCTAAGACGACAGCGGCAACAACAATGAGGTAGTAGCAGTGACCGTAAAGAAACAAAGAGGAAGAAGGAGCAAATTGCTAGAGTGAGAAAGAAAGACCAAATGGCGCGATGAAATAGATAATGGGGAAAATAAAGTTTTATAGGTGTAGTTAAGTGGAACATTGTCATCAATTGTCAAAAGAAACTAATAACTAAGAGTTTACTCATTAGTTTCAAAGGAAAAACCACATATATCTCAATATATGTTGTTGGTTAGCCACTAAAAAAATGACACCACGTGTACTTATCTCTAATAAAAAAAACTCCCTGCTCACTAAGACTTTAGTCATTGACTTTCAGGATAAAACCAACGTCATAGCTCAATCTATGTCGCCGAATACCCACTAAAAATGGATATCACATGCACTTATCCCTAATAAAAAACTTCAACCTCGTTAATACTTTAGTCTTCAGTTTCCTTAGAAAAACCAACACATAGTTCAATCTATGTTGTTGGTTACCCACTAAAAAATTGGTGCTACCTATACTCATCGCTATTACAAATGCCGATCTTTCTAAGACTTGTGTCATCAGTTTCTTTAAAAGAATCAACGACATTACTAAATTGGAGGGAAATATTTTTTGTGGGGAATGTGTAGGGAATCATATAACATCGGTTCTTTTGTAAAAAACTGACATCACAATTTTTTTGAGGTAAAAACTCCCATTATGTGCTTGATCTATGATGTCAAATTTTTTGGAGTGAAACCAACGACAAAGCCATTTTGGAGGCTAAAATTTATTTTATGGGAAGATCTTTTTCGTAGATTTTTTTAAACTGACAAAATAGGCCTATATCAAATGTTTCATAGGAAAAACGAAATTTCACAAACTAATGAGACGTCAGTTCTTCACAAAGAAATCGATGTTCTAATAAAAGTGATACTTGTATTTTTGTTTAATTGGCAAAACTTGATCAGTAGTGACATTTGTGTTATATCAAATGATGGTACAGACATGTAGTATTGGTAACCTGTAAAAAGCAACATTGACGAAAGTTACACTAGAGGTAAAAACTGTACTAGTGGGAGTTGTTACTGGTCTTGATCATTTTATTAGATTTGTGGAGGAACACATGAAATGACCTAGAGATATGCTCTATTGTGCATGTAGGAATTGCAGTTGCAAATTGAAAGTCAATATTATTGATGCAATTCATGTCATGTGCAACAGGATTGTACGGGGCCTATACATAATGGTACTGGCATGGAGAGATTCCTACTATGAGATTGGTAGATGTCGATTGCAGTAGTTGTATTCAAGAAGAAATTCCCAATGATAGATGTGAATGAGTCGATTCTGATAGATATGGTTGATGTGATTCTAGATAGTTGTGAGGTAAATTTTATTGATATAACTTCCTTAGAAAAAAATTTCATGATGTTGACAGACTGTTGTACATAAGTTGTATTAAGTTTATGAAACTGAACCATGAGTTGAGATTGTATACTCTAGAAGTTACCAATACATGGAGAGACAAAAATTTCAGTTCTATGTTGTCTTTGTTGAAAAAGAGTCTTCTTGAAGGCAACAAGCTTCTAGTCTCAACGTAAGAATTGAAGAAAATGTGCATCGAATGTGAATGGAGGCTAAGAAGATACATGCTTGCTTGAATGATTGTATGTTATTTCAAAAGGACTATATCGGTTCGAAATATTGTTCAAAATATGGGGCAACATGATACAAAATGACAATTTTAGATAAGTCCAAAATTGTCTCTATTGTCAAGGTGTTATGGTATCTACCTATAATATCTCAGTTTTAATGCTTGTTTTCCAATATCATGGATGTGCAAAATTTATCTTGACATGCATAGGCAAAGAAAAACAATGATGGGATCCTATGACTTGCGTATAACTACCCATAATAGAAGATAATTAATGTATTGTACCTTGAATTCTATGAAGAAGTTAAGAATCTAAGACTTGGGCTTTTTACTAGTACGATGAATCCATGTAGCACATTAATAAGAAAACATAGCACTTGGATTTTTATGATTATTATATACAATATTCCTCCATGTTCGTGTATGAAAATTAAGTATGTCATGTTGTCCTTATTGATATCGGGCTCTAAATGACCTATCAATGATATTAATGTTGTTCTTGAACCTTTGATTAATGACTTAAATAAACTACAAGGAGGTGTAATGGCCTATGATGCTTCATGTAGAGAGACATTTTTTGCATGTTATATTGTTTTGCACTATTAATGGCTTTACAGTATATGGGAATTGGTCTGGACACAGCATTAAAGGATCCAAAGAATGCCCTATATGTGAGGAGAGTATTGGTTCTATTTGAAACATGGTGGCAAGACTGTATATATTGATCATCAAAGGTTTCTTCCCAAAGTTCATCCTTACCAAAGGTTGCACAAAGCATTTAATGGCTCAACTAAGAAATAGAGTGCCCGTAAACCTATATCAGGGGAGGATTTTATAAAAGAGTAAAAGACTTTGTCAATGTATTCAGTAAGAGATCTCAATGTACTATTCCCACACAGAGTGTCAAATCTTTGTTCAAGAAGTGGTCAATATTTTGGAATCTTCTTTATTGGAGTTCTTTGGTAGTTAGGCATTGTATCGATGTTATGCATGTTGAGAAAAATGTTTGTGATAGCTCAATTGGTACTATGTTGAACATACTTGGTAAGACTAAGTATGGCATTAAATCTAAGATGGACCTATGTGAAATGCGAATTACAAAAGGATTAACAATAAAAGTTAGCAGTGATCAAAAAACATATTTACCTCTAGCTTGTTATAAATTGTCTACATAAGAGAAGAAAACTCTTTGTGAGTACTTGCTTAATGTTAAGGTACCATAGGGATACTCTTCTAGTATCTATAGATTAGTATAAATGAAGGATCTGAAGTTGATAGGTCTTAAATATCATGAATATCACACTATAATGCACCAAATTTTGCTAGTAGCTGTTCTATCTATAATTTCAAAGTATGTAACGTTTGCAATCACCACACTTTGTTTCTTCTTCAACATTGTATGCAACAAAGTATTGATCTTAAGAATCTAAATAAGTTGCAAACTGGTTATCATGTGCTAACTTGAAATATATTTTCCTCCTACATTCTTTGATATCATGGTACATCTTGTTGTCCATTTGGCTAGGGAAGTGAAAATGTTGGGTCCAATTTTCTTATTCGTCTCTCCCAGAAAATGGATATCCATCCAAAAAATTTGTAGGATTGGATAGAACCTTTCAAACAGTACAAATGTTTGAAACCATTATCGACCTAAAGGGAGTATTATTGAGGGTTATGTCGGTAGGGATGTTATGGACTTTTGCAATGACTTTATAAGTTATAATCAAGCTCATGACAAAAAAATATATCAATCCCTATTTCGGAAAAGGGACTTTAGGAGCATGAGTGAAAGTAATTAATTTTGATATATGGGAATAAGAGCACTTGTATGTTTTACACAACATGAACAAAGTGGGTATTTATATCACCAAACTTGTCAATATCAAGACAAAATATCATTGATCAAGTTCAATGTGGCTTGCCAGAGTGCATAATAGAACATTTGTTAGGTGGTTTGAAGATAAAGTCTTCCATCAACTATCTTAAATACCAAATAATGTTGTTGAAAATATCAAATGTCTTGTCTTTAAACCAAAAATAAATGTTATGTCTTCCGAAGGGTTTGACATAAATGGACTTGTATATGACATAAAATGCCAAGATGATAAGAGTGTCGTCTAAACTAGTGGGGTCACCCTTCAAGCGTCTTCATTATATTTTTCTAGTGCGAAGGATAAGAGTTCACATGAAGCAAAAATGTCTTATTATAGTGTTATTGAAGATCAATGGGAATTTGACTACTTAGATTTTGGAGTTCATATCTTTAGGTGTAATTGGGTTGATAACAACAAAGGAATTGTAGTGGATGAATTGGGTTTCACATTAGTGAATTTTGAAGAGATTGGTGAGAAGGGTGAACCACTCATAATGGAATCACATGTGAAGTAAGTGTTCTAAATCAATGATCCTGCAAACTAAAAATGGTGTGTCATATAGCCAACAGCAGAATATGCGAGAGATGCAAAATGGATGACGAATCTATTCTTCACGCTCTAAGGGACTGACCATACTCCAAAAATGTGTGGAAGTCCATACAGAATGTTGATCTAGAAAACGGTGTTTTCCAAGTTAATGAAGAAGGTTGGTTTAAGAACAAGGTGGAGTATAGTGGACCTCGGTTGCGGGAATTCCTTATAGCATACTGGATTATATGGACCGCTAGAAACAAGCAAATATTTGAGAGAAAAATTGTATCGTCTGTCTTCTTGGCACAACGAATACATAGGGAGGTATATCTAAATAATGCTGCTTGGAGAAGGGAGAGTATCAACTCATCTACTACGTACCCTCAGGTACATCGTTGGTCACACCCAACTGAGGGACACATCAAAATCAATACAGATGCTTCTTGGAAAAGGAACAAAGCCACTATTGCCATGATTTTCAGAGATTGTGCAGGAAAGTGGATCCACGACCATGCAAGATAGATAGTTGCTAGCTCGCCTCTCCATGCTGAAGTCATAGCTATAGATCTAGCCTTTGAGATTGCAAGAAGAGAGGTTCTATCTGACTTAATCGTTAAAATCGACTATAAAGTACTCATGGATATGCTCCAAAGACAACCAGGGCAAGACCCCAAGTACTCAAACTATATCGAGAGAATACAAAGGAGTATAGATGAACACCCTGATTGGGAGATAAAATTTAGAAGAAGGGAGTGCAACAAAGCAGTTGATGAGCTTGCAAAACATCACCAAAAGAATACTACTGGCTATTTTGATTATACCCGACCCCCAGAATGTATTAAGTCAATTCTAGATTGCGAACACTGTAATGGTAGTAGTACTACCACATTTACGAAACATGCAAACTTAGAGTCGTGTAATTTATTTCCGTACTGGCTTGTAAGAGGAGGATGAGATGAATAAATAACCTACTGGCTTCCCCAAAAAAAATGGTCTGTCATTCTTCATGTGAAAAGGCAGTTCATTGTCGATCCAATAGATGAAGAATAGTACTATGACAAATATGATGACTCCATTCCATTCTTAGTTGACTTGCCAAGTATAAATGTTGAAGCTAACATTGACTTATATACACGTGGAGATCACACAGGGAATATTATTGATCAAAGATCCAGCCAATACTAGTGGCATGTATTTTACTTTTTAAATGCTAGATGTGCATTTTACATTCTTTATGATAGTTATATATGTTTTATATGCTATATGTATATTAAAATTCTTATCACTTATATTTTATTCTTTGACAGTTTTAATATGACATTTTATACATGGCGTCTACCTATGAGGATGAGCATCCTGACCATTTACACCATGAGGATGAGTCTAGTGTAAAATTGTATTATATTATTATATAGTTGTGTATTTTACATTCTCTTTTTTGATCAGTCAAAAAGCGTGTTACTAAAATACCAAAAACTTTGGGCCCTAAGTACCCCATTACAACATACGAGTTAAACAAATTCAGCCTTGGATCAGATACCTCTCGCAGGAGGCTCCTCAGTAGATCTCTAGAATCAGGCAAAGCAAAGAAGGCCAAATAAGCTAAAAACTAACAACTAGACAAACGACCAGGGGAATGGATATTAAAGCCTGCAATTACATACATTCAGCCCACCCACAAATGGTAATCATAGAACTAAACAGAGCAAACACCAGGACCTCTTGTCAAGAGCTAGCTTCAAAGACTTTTTGACCTTCTCTGATTTTCAGGAGCTTAGGTATCTGTATGGATTGTACATCCACAAAGAAACCTCATGAAACTAACCACAAAAATGACCAAGCCATTTGAGGAAGCAGAAACCAACACATTCAGTCAACAGTGAGCAGCTAAGGGGCAGCCGAATTCCTTCTTTCAGGCTTTGCACATCACCAGCTATCACTAGAACCACCCACAAGGTGTGGTAGTATGCAAAGAAATCAAGACTTCCTTCAGCCGGGATCCTAGGCAAACAACCCTGTGATATCCTGTGAAGGTCCTGCATCCTCTCAACCAAAATGGAAACTCAGAAGTTCAGGTAAAAAGCCCCGGCCAGAGACCAAAAGCTCCATCGCGCGATGCCCTGTTTGCACAGAGGCATATCATCGAACACTTAAAGTGTTCCTTCATACAGCAGCAGGGTAGAGAACCCGCACCCGGGCTTGAAGCCCCTGTTTGCACTGAATCATATCATCAGGCATCTAACCGGCATCCACCACACAGCAGCAACTAGCTCGGAAACGAAGCAGCACACCAACTGAAAGGAAGGGCGCCGCTACTGACCCAACAAGGAAATCAACCACCGAATCTCAGATCCAGGGCCGTAGTACCCAAGATGAGTAGCCGCCGGAGTAGTGGCTCTAGGACACGCAAACAAGCAGCAAGCCCAGATCCACCCGAAGGGCCCAGCGCTGGTGACAGGCTAGCGACCACCACCGTGTCGGGGGAGAAACCCAAGCAGGGAGACGCCACTGCCAGATCCAGATGCTATGAGGATGTCACCGGGCAGGCCAGAGAAGAACCCCAGCCGCCTAGAGAGAACCCGCCCCCTCCAAATCCAACAGGGGAGGATCTAGAAGGGAAGCGCCGCCAGAGCATCGCTATGAGGAGCTCTGCCAAATGAGTTGGAGAAGACCCGAGCTAACCAAATAGATGAGAAGGCCCAATCACCACCAGAGCGCCAAGGCAGAAACTCAGTCGGCGTCGATAATCATCGTCAACCTTGGGAAGGGGAGGAGAAGGTGCCTACGAAGAAGTGAACCCCCTCCACCTGCACAGACGGAGCAGTAGCAAGAGACTTGATCCTGATGGGAACGCCTACTCTCCCTCCGTCACTCTTGAACGGAGCGGAGCCAACAGCGTCGGACGCGAACCGCGAATCGAAGATTGTCTCCCACCGCGCATCACGTCACCTCTTCACCCCCGCAGCCAAAGGCCAGCGATTAAACTCTACTCCCAAGTCACTAACCTCGCCGTGGCTAAAGGCCAGGGGGAGGAAAGCGTCAAGGAGACGCTCCCTCCCCCCAACGGCGGCCGCCGGGGAGGAGTTAGAGAGAGACTTCTAATTATATTTGATTGTTTCTATTATCAAACGAGACTACTTTATTAATATGTTCTAAGACTAATAACTTATATTCTCTATCCATTTAATCTATTCTGTGTGAGTGAGAATCGTCTGTATATACATCATTACATAATAGGTGCATGCCCAACCATTGTCTTGTATAGGGGCATGTAGACATACAATTATGTTAATAAATGTATAAGAAGAGTTGGTCATATATTATGCAATTAGAGTGAGAAGCAAGTAACTGATTTCTTTTTCATATCTACCTTCCCTCCATCAATACAAAATACTTTCACACTCCTATAAGTTAAATTAACATATATGTTGCATTACTAAAATGTCATATGATGTTAACATTAACACATATGTTGGGCATAGAAAAACTATACTTATGCATAAATTGACAATTTCATTGGGTATCCCTCATGTAGTGGTAGTTTTTCACCCGAAGGATAAAAAAAAATACACAGTCCAAGTCTCGGGAACAATCACTAACAACTGTCCATTCCTGTTTCTAAGTGAATAGAAGGCAGGTAAAAGAAAAATTAAATCCCACAACAAATTGTATTCATAGGTTAGAGATATAAAAAACAATCCAAAAAACTTACCTAAGGTTGAAGGTTGATAAGATCACAATCTTGGAAGCACCAAAAATTGCATCACAGTTGTCATATATTCTTTAATGCCACTTGGATATCTAAGTACATCGCTAAGCAATGATGGCATTAGAAATCCCACAGTTGCTATTCTGAAGTCACAAGCCACATAATATAAATGAGTGATATATATATATATATATATATATATATATATATATATATATATATATATATATATATACACATACATACATATATATACATATATATGTATGTATGTATATATATATATATATATATATATATATATATATATATATATATATATATATATGTATCCTAACAAAGGAACCCGGGTTCGAATCTCAGTTGCTTCCTTGATTTACCACCCTCCCGGACGTTCGGCCTCCGCCATGGGCATGAGAGAGGGAGGAGAAATCTTTCTCTCTTAATCCCATATATATATATATATATATATATATATATAACCAACACTCATTTTATATGTCAAAAACAATTAAACAAATTTTCACATATGACGGTGTATTTACACTCACCGTGTCCAAATTTCTACACTGATGTGTTCAACCAATCATACTTAAATAACTTAGAAACATCAGTCAACACTATAACATTGTCCTGTTATATACCTATGATCTCCTCCCCAAGGCTAATCACTATGGTATATGTTTGGTCTATAGTGTCTAACCATCTTGTCAACGTCTTGCAGTTAGGGCTTAAAGGCTCATGTGGAATAAAATGAGGGGGCATAGAATTTGAAACCCTAGGGGGCTTCTTAGCTGTTGTAGTATGTGTGCATGTATTCTAAGATTAGTTTTAGATTATTTTATATAAGTTTCAATGTACATTTATCATACCTAAAGAAATAAAATGAGTCGTTTGGGCTACCTAATAAAGTTTCCTTTTACCTCTCCGACTATGGTGGCATCTGGGTGCTCTTATGGGAGAAGTATGTCACTTATTCCTGGAAAGACACATTTGACTCTCACACGATAGTGATCAATGGGAAGGGAAATACCGTAAACCACATAGATAATGGAAGCCTAGGAATCTGCCACAATGTTTCTTGTTGGAACATCAAAGACAAGATGGCATTTTTTGGCCACCAATTAACAAAACACAAAATTTAATACGACAAATATAAATATTGATTTGAAGGATTTATTTTATCACAATGTATATATACGTTGACTTGAATTGAATCCTACCCATCGTGCCATGCGGGTCTAAAGGACTACTTCCAATACACTCTGTGGGCAAGTGATGAATGGGTTCTATGACTGCTAGAGAAGTTTGCACCTCCTGAGAAGCTATATATTTCTCCAAGGATGCATCTACCAATCTCTACACGTACTCGTGGTCCACTTCCCCTTTCTTAGCTTATTTGCACTTTTGCTGGGATGTGCCAAAAAATATTTTATCCCACACCCAACTCCAGCGTCCCTAACACGTCCAAGATGCTCCTCTGTCCCTAGAGCAACTGTCAATTTATTGTGTGTGTCCTGAGGGTATCATAAAAAATGGACTAATCAGTAAAACTTAATAATCCAATGAATATAGAACAAGGACATTGTTGTGAGACCAAGAAATTTACCATTTTTAAGCCACCTCCTATGTTTCTTGGATGGGGATTTTCCCAGGTTTTTTTTCCTCGCATCTATCCACTCAATATAGCGAGGCAACTGTCCAGAATCACTAGAATACTTGGGAGTAGAAGGACTAGAAGAAGAAAGTCCTTGCGCTTGCCCTTTCTCCTTGCCTTGCCCTTTCTCTTCCCCTTGCTCTTACTCTCACTATAGGTCTCTCATTGGGCAGAATTTCCAATAACCACCTAAACCCAACTGGTGGTTGTGGACATTCTTATCACGCCTATCTTTTTTAGCATCGTGAAGAGCCCAATTAATTCATACAAATGATATTTTTGAGTAACCATAAGAAATCATAAAAATGTAATTAATTCAATACCTTAAATGCATCTATTTTTCTCCATTGAACAAACTCCTTTCAATCATTTTTATCAATGTAGTTCCATTTAAGAGAGGGATCCTAATCCTTCTTGTTTCCAAAGGCATAGTCTCTTATAAGAATTGTCTGTAAATCTCTATGTATTCTCCAAACAAGATGCATAACAAACTTGCGATGCAACTTTCCGTCAAGTTCATATCGGCCCTAAAAGGGTTCAACATTCAACAACTATTTAGAAATGTTAAAAGAAACAATAGGAAAAAGACTATAAAAATGGAATTGCATTTATCTCACCACTAACTCCCTCCACATGAGGTCTTTGTGGACTGTACTCACTTGTCTCCAATCCTAAAAAAGGAGAGGCACTTTGCTTCGACCAAGGACCCCATAGTAGCTAACAAACTCTTTAGTAAACTGCATGCCTGCTTCATTGAATTCAATGATGCCCTTCCTCCCTTGCCTATTTGTGACATCTTTCATCATTATTATCCCTCTAACTCCCTTATGTTTTAATTTAGCAACACTGTCAACACCCTGGTAAGGATGCTCAGCATCCTCACACTCGTGATCATTGTGCTCCTGTTCATATGCCATCTATAAAATCAAAAGTAAATACATGAAAAAAGTTTGATCATGTATAAAAGTCAACACTATAAAAAGTCAGATCATCACATATAAAAAGTTAGATCACATATGAGCAAATAAACATATTATATATTATAAAAAAGCCAGATTACACATGAGAAGTATACCTTAAACTAATATCCCTTCTGTGTGATCTTCACGTGTATAGTCATCAGTATTAGATTCGACATTCACACTTCGTAAGACAAAAAAATGTACTAGAGTCACCATACTTGTCATAGTACTCTTCTTCATCAATGGGTTTTGAAATGAATTGTCTACTCCCATGAAGAACGACATACCGATTTTCTTTTGTAGGATCTTTGTTATAGAATACTTGGTTTGCATGTGATGCCATGATGAAGGGTTCATCCTTCTTGCCTTTCCACTCAAAATTCACTATTGTGAATTCTTCAACTACATTTCCTTTCTTGTTAAATCCATTTACACAAAAATAATGGAACTTTAAACTTTGAGTGGTCAATTTCCCATATGTCTTCAATGAAACATAATTGGACATTTTTCCTTCACATGGACTCTTATCCTTGGCACTAGAAAATACAATGAAGACGTGTGAAAGGTGACCCCACTATTTTGGATGACACTTTTATCATCTTGGAATTTTGTGTAGTATGAAAATTCATTTATGTCAAACTCTTCCTAAGATGTAACTAGGGTCTTTGGTTTATACACAATCCATTTGATAGTTTCGATAGCATTATTTTCTTTTTGAGATAGTTGATTGAATACTTTCTTTTCAAACCACCTAATAAATGTCTGATTATGCTCTCTAGCAAGCCACATTGAATTGGCTTATGGATAACTTCTCTTGTGCATGTTGGTGTGTTGGGTGATATAAATACCCACCTTTGACAACTTTTAGTAAGGATGCACATCTAGCAGAAACCTTCGATGACCAAGATATACAGTCTTACCACCATGTTTTAGTCTAGTAGAATCTATATTTTCCTCACATTTACGACATGCCTTGGTTCCATTGATGTTATAGCCAAAACAATTCCCATAAGTAAGAAAGTCATTAATAGTGCAAAATAGCATAACACATAAATTAAACATCTCTCCGCACAAAGTATCATAAGTCATCTCACCTTCTCCCCATAGTTTTTTTAGATCATCAATTAGAGTTCAAGATAAACATCAATATCATTGCCAGGTTGTTCGGGGCCCGATATCAAAAACGACAACATGACATACTTATCATTCATACACAACCATAGAGGAATATTGTATACAACAATAATGACATATCAAGTACTATGTTGGTTACTTAATGTTCCATATGGATTCATCCCGTCAGTACAAAGTCCAAGTCTTGAATTCTTGACTTTTTTGCCAAACTCAGAATACAATAAATCAATCTTTTTGTGGGGAATCAGACACATGTCGTTGCATACCACCATTGTTTTTCTCTACCTCTGCATGCCAAGATAAATTGTGTGCATCTACAGTATTAGCAAACAAGCATTGAAACCATGGTATTATAGGAGGATACCACATCACATTGGTAGGAGACTCGGTTTTGATCTTACCTGATGTTGTCCTTTTGTACCTAGATGCCCCACAATTTAGACATTCTTTCAGTTTGATATAGTCCTTTTGAAACAACACACAGTCATTCGGTCATGCATGTATCTTATTAGCCTCCATTTCTATTGGGAACAACATCTTTTTATGCTGAGATTGGAAGCTCATTGCCTTCAGGGAGAATTTCTTTCAACAAAGACAACAGAGAAGTGAAGCTTTTTTCGTTCCATCTATTGTTATATTTCAGGTTATACAATCGTAACACATCACTCAACTATGTAAGCCTAGTACAACCTAAGAATAATAGTTTCTCAACACCGTGTGTAATGTTTTTTTTTTGGTGCGAGTGTGTAATGTTTCTAAATAAGGGAGGTGGGTATGTAACATTTACCCCACAACGATCTAGCATCACATCGACCATGTCTATTGGAACTGGTTCGTTCTCATCAACATCATCAGACAGTTCTTCTTGGACACAACTACCACTACCAACATTTGCTGATCTCATACTAGGAATCTCTCCATGCTAATACCATTTTGTATAGCCCTATATAATCCATTACACATGACATGATCTTTGATCGTGTCAACATTGTTAACTTTCAGGTTCTTCCTACAATTCCTATAGGAGTAGAGGGTGAGATGGCGGGAGGAGCGGGAGCGTTCAAAAAAGAGGAAAGGGCGAACGGAGGGGCGACGGCGGGGAGAACCTCAGATGGCCCATGGCGACGACCTCAGATTCCCCCCTCGACGGGTCCTCGTTCCAATTCTATCAAGGAGAATGTCGGCGTCGTTGGTTCTGAGAGGGCTTGGACGGAGTTGTTCACTGATTTGAAGCAAAGGGAGAACACTGCTTTGAAGTACACCCAGCCGGAGGTTGTGGACGGGGAGCTGAGGTACAGGCAGGAGAAGGCGATTGCTATTGCGAAGAAATGGAGCAATTCTGCAGCCGGTTACATCGTCGGCTTGAAGCCTCACTGGCCGACCATGGTGCGGCATTTCGAGACGGTATGGAAACCTAAAGCCTCTTTCGAAATTATTCCAAGGAATAAAAGCTTCTTTATAGTCAAATTCAAGGAAGAGGAGGATCTGAAAACTACTGTCGAGGGCGGGCCGTGGTTTGTAGGAGGTAAGTCATTGCTTCTGAAGAAATGGGAATTAGGAGAGCCCCTAGAGAAGCAGAAGCTAACGGAGATCCCGATGTGGATTAGGTTCCCGAATCTACCGCTGGAATTCTGGGATAGTGAAATGCTAGGGTTGCTGGGAAGCTTCATAGGAAGGCCTCTCTGTTCTGATTTTGCTACCAAAGTGATGGCTAGGCTGGATTTTGCCCGAATTCAGGTCGTCGTACCTAATGGATGTTCGTTTCCTAAGGAGATTGTCTTGCGCAGCAATCAAGGGCATCGTGATATCATTGAAGTGGTATATGAATGGATCCCGGAAATCTGCACGAAATGCAATTGCTTTGGTCATGAATCAGGATCGTGTTCGGATTCGTCTACTAGGAAGGAGTGGATTCCCAAGAAGCAGGTTTCTTCTGTACAGGATGGTTCTGTGGAAGTAGTGGATGTCCCGGAGACTGTGCAGGATGTTTCTGTGGAAGTCGTGGATGTTCCTACTAATAAGGTTATTCAGGGAGATAAGGCTTGCACTGATATAGCTGTTAATAGTCTGGAAGGTTCAAATATGCAAGTGAATCAAAGTGCTGGTAATGGAGATAACTGTGGTGTAGTCCAAGCTAAGAACAAAGGAGAAAGACGAATCCCTATTCCTGAGAGTAACATATCCCTTCTGGTGAAAGAATCCTCAGTGGGATCGGGAGGTAGTGTCCCAAGCAGAAAAGATTCTGGAGGAGCATTCAGTCAAGGAAGTAGAATTCTGATGATGAATACTAAGAGTTCTAACAACTATTCTATACCAACGGAAATGGGAAGTGTCCTCGATAGTAAACTAAATCTCAAAAAACAAATGAAGGATAGAGAGGGTTTTCTTACTGTGAAAGGGAAAAATAAAAATTAGCAGAAGAGAAGCAACAAAAGTGTGTCGTTTGCTAAAGAGATTGTAAGTGATGTATTTGTGAATATGTTTGACCTGCTGGGGGAGGAAGTTGAGGAAGGGCAGGTGACTGAGGCTGGCAGGGTACCAGTCAAAGATTGTTCTAATGGGTGATAATCTTGGTGTTTTTGCCTGGAATGTCCGTGGCTTGAATGCACCAGGACACCAGGGGAAATTGAAGGAAATCATTAATCTTTACCAGCTTCCTATCAATATTCTTATTGAGACTAAAGTGAGGTATAAAAAGATTGTTAAGGTGATTGATAGAATTTGGAATAACAAGCAATGGTGTTCTAATCACATGGCTCACCCTTTGGGGAGGATTGTTATTCTTTGGGACCAGGATTGGGTGAAGATTGTGAAAGTGAAGGAAACCAACCAGCTTATTCACTGCTGTGTTGAATATAAAGATTGTATCTTCTATTTTACTATTGTTTATGGTCAGAATGAAGAAAGGAAAAGAATTGATCTATGGAATGATATTAAAAGTCTTTATAGCGGGATGTTTGATCCTTGGATTTTGATTGGAGATTTTAATGCTATCAGGTTTACCAATGAAAGAAAAGGAAAAGGTTTCTACTCTGTTAGAGCTATGAATGATTTCAATGATATCTTTGTTCATACTGATTTGATGGAAATGGAGCTTAAAGGGGCTTTATATACCTGGGACAATAGACAAAAAGGAGATAACCTCATTCTGTCTAAGATTGATAGGGTGCTATTTAATGGTGAGTTTAACAATGTTTTTAAAGACAAGTGGGGTGATATTCAAAGTACGATCTATAGTGATCATAGGCAGGTGGTTGTTACACTTGGCAAGAATCTTAAAAAAAGAAGGGGGTATTTCAAATTCATTAATGCTTGGACTGAACATCCTGATTTCAAAGATGTTGTTAAAGAGGCCTAGAATATTAAAGTGGATGGCTGCCCTATGTTCAGAATCATCAAGAAGTTGAAGAATGTTAAAAGCAAGTTGGTGAAGTGGAATAAAGATGTTTTTGGTAATATCCCTGATCATACTAAAGATATTGAGTTTGAAGCTACTGAAGCAGCTAAGGCTGTAGATATGGATACTGATAATTTGTGGTTGAGGGAGTATGCTAATGAGAAAAGAGAACAAGCCTTGAAAGCTGCTGAATTAGAAGAATCCTTTGCTAAACAGGTGTCTAGGGTTAACTGGTTAAAACTGGGAGATAAAAACACCAGTTTCTTCTATAATAGTATCAAAACCAGGGCTTCTAGAAACCACATCCGATGTATGAATTGAAATGGGGAGATTAGTTATGAGGAGGATGAGATCTATGAGCATATTCATAGCTATTATAATGATATCTTCAATAAGTACTCGGATGATGAAGATACTCCTTGGGATGAGAATTGGAAGCTACCTTCTATTTCTGCTGACCAGTTTGATATGTTGAGGAGTTTTGTTACCAAGGAAGAAGTGGAAAGAGTTATTAAGGAGGCTGATGGGGATCGTGCACCTGGCCCTGATGGTTTATATGGGCATTTCTTCAAAAATACATGGGATATCATTGGTACTGAGGTTACTTTGGTTGTCCAGAATTTTTTTAGTATCAACAGAATGTTAAAAGAAATCAATAAAGCCTATATCACTCTTATTCCTAAAGTACATGAGGCCAGCTGCATTAAGGATTGGCGGCCTATTGCTCTATGTAATTTCTTGTATAAGATTATTTCTAAAGTTCTTTCTAATAGACTCCAGGTGGTGCTTCCTTCTCTTATAAGTCAAAATCAAGTGGCCTTTGTTAAAGGACGCAATATTGTTGATGCTCTTCTTTTGTCTAATGAGCTGGTTAGTGACTTCAACAGAACTAATGGGGAAGATAAGATCTGTAGTAAAGCTGATCTTACTAAGGCCTATGACTCTATAAGGTGGCCGTTTCTTTTTAAAGTTTTAAAGAAGATGAACTTCCCGTCCTGCTGGATTGAGTGGATTCATACTATTATGTCCACGTCTAGTATGCATGTGCTGGTTAATGGGTGCCCCTCTCAGGTGATCTATCCTTCTAATGGTATCAGGCAAGGTGACTCGCTTGCTCCCTCCTTGTTTGTTATTGCCATGGAAGGATTCACTGCCATGATGAACAAAGATGTGGAGGATGGAGCTATAAATCCGATCAAAGCTGGAAACACTAATATCTCACACATCTTGTTTGCTGATGATGTTATGATATTTACTAAAGGGGATGAGAGGAATGATGTTCATATTATAAAGCTTATGGATTATTTTGGTAAGGCTTCGGGCCTGGTTATGAATACTGATAAGAGTAATGTGTTCTGTAGCAAAGGTGTGGATACTGATAGAATTTCTTCTATCCTTAACATTGCTAAAGGGTGCTTTCCTATGAGGTACCTGGGGCTTCCCTTGTTCTGTGGCAAGCTTAAAAGCTCGTTTTGTTTACCTCTTATTGACAAGATTAGAAGGAAGCTGGAGAATTGGAAGATGAAGTCTCTTTCCTTTGGAGGCAGAGTGGAGCTTGTGATATCCACGCTTAGTGCTCTACACCTGTTCTGGTCTTCGAATTTTCCTCTCCCCTCAGACATTATGAAGCAAATTAACTCCATCTGTAGGAATTTTGTGTGGGGAGGTCCAAAGATGGATAAGAAGATTCATCTTGTTAAATGGAGCCTTGTATGTAGACCCAAAAAGAAGGGGGGCTTGGGTATTAGAAGAGTGGAGGATACTAACAGGGCTGGTCTGATTATGAGGGCATGGAATGTGGCTTCAAAAAAGGACACTTTATGGGTTAAATGGCTTAATGAGAAGTACCTTTCAAAAGATACTTTCTAGTCTTGTGGTTTGAAGAGTAACTGCTCCTGGATGTGGAGGCATATCTTAGATCAAATAAGTTACTTGCTGCCCTTGATCAAGATCACCATTGGCGATGGTTGTAGTTTTAGGATCTGGAAGGATCCCTGGACTCCTGGTAATAAACTCCTCAGTGATTGTATTGATAAGAAGAATATCATGAGGATTGGGTTTGGCAGTTGTGGGTTGCTCAGCAACATTATTAAAGATGGTCAGTGGTCTGTGCCTAAAAAGAGAAGATTCGATGCGCTTAAAATGTTTCTTTCTGAGTCGAATATCCAGCTTCACTCTGAAGATAGCTTAACTGTTAAAGGTAAAGCATCTATTAGAATTAAAGATGCTTGGGAGATTGTTAGGCAGGCGAACCCCATTCCTTACTGGACTAATTGGCTCTGGAGGTTCAATCATCCTAGGAATATGGTTCTTACTGCTTGGAAGCTATTTCTGGATAGGTTACCTACTGTGGATTATCTTCAAAGCTGCGGTTTACAGCTGGTTTCTAGATGTACTTTGTGTGAAGAAAGTATTGAATCTAGCAAGCATCTTTTCTTTGAGTGCTCGTTTGCTAAGGATCTATGATAAGAAGTGAAGGAGAGCTACTATATTGGAGTGATTCCAAGGAAGCTGGAGGATTGTGTTCTGAACAGTTTAAAGAAGCATCAGTTGGGAACCTTAGCAGTTATACATGCTATATGGCTGGAGAGAAACAACAAGATTTTTAGAGACAGAAATAAAGATACCATTAGTTGTAGTAGATATGTCAAAGATATAGTTTCTCTATACAGATAGTTGATGTTTTTGTTTCCTGTTTTGGATGTATATGTTTTCTTTTCCCAGTATATCCGAACTTTGTACACTTTTTTCTTTTCAATAAAGGTGGAAGGGCTTACTGAGCAAAAAAAAAATATGATCGATCTATTTTTATATGATCTAATAGGAGACGAGTAGCTCCTCAAGTTCTAGATAGTAAGTTAATTTTAGGAAAAAAACTATCTTTGAATAATTGAGCCCTAATTATCTAGTAGCATTCAGATTCATGAATGTGTACGACCTATCTCATTCTTGAGCACTTCATCTCACTAGTAAATGTATAATATGTGTTTGATTTCAATAAATTTCGGTAGCATTTCCACATAGTTCTCCAATTACACTGACATAGGTGGGCAAATACCCACCTACACATGTACCTAGAGAAAAAAAGGGGAAATGTTGTTAAAATTTATTGAAATCGAACCCACATTATACACTTATTACATCCTAAGTGAGATGAAGTACTCAAGAACAGTCCCAAATTGGGGACTATCCAAGGTTTACTCCTAATGAGTAAATCTCAGATGGGTTTCTAGGCCAACGATACGGTTTTGAAATTAGGGCTTAGTATCCTCAAATTGGATATCTCATATATGTATTTTAGGGCTTACAATTCATCACAATCTAATTAAATATGTAGTTAGAAATAATTTTAGGGTTTAAAATCCATATATAATTCATCACATATAGCTCTAGGGTCAAATCCTAGATCCACATCAATGTACCAAAATACCTAGTAATAAGCTCACATAAGATCTTGGTGAATTTTCCACTAAATATACAAACTCTAAAATTGAATTTTGTAATTAGTTTCATTAGGTCTAGAAAACCACACCAATCGACATGTATAATTTTTTTATTCTAAGATATATATATATATATATATATATATATATATATATATATATATTTGACATACAATTTTTAGTAATGAATTTTATAAGATTAATATATTGATGAATTTTTATAGTTCGCAACCATAGGCAAAGATTAATATGCCCTAAACCCTAAATTTCAAAGTGTAGTGCGTGACTTGGGCAAACTGGTAAATTGACGACTAAAAAAATCTTGTGATTAGAATTTATGATTTATGTTGAAATTCCAGAATGCCCTGGTATATCTGTTATGCATCAAAATTTCTAACAGGAAAAACCACGAACGTAACTCACTCCCTACATAGTCGTCACCTCCTACAAAATGGTAATGCTTGTTGGATTTTTGTGAAACTTGTATTATAGAATTTCATGTTTGGTTAGTTGGATTTTGATTCTGAATTGCAAATAATTAGAACTTGGGGGCTACTTTGGATACAAATTTTATAACTATTATGATGACATTTAAAACCTAAAATTTCCAAACTCACAATTAGAAAACTATGGATCCTTAGTTTGAGCCTTCAAATCCAAATTTAGTATATACACAAACCTCAAAATTAAAATTGCATTACATATTGAACAATTTTTTGATGCAACCAAATATCAAATGAAAGATTTTGAACTTCTAGGATTTATATTTACAATTACAACTAAACTTCAATGGCATTTTAAAATTCAAAATCCAATGTATGTCTACTAAAAGTAGATTCTTTATATTTGAATCATATGCACAGAGATTGCATCATTAGTATCACATGCACCGTTTGAGAATTGAACCAAATCTATAAAATATAAAATTCCTTAAGATTACCAAAGATGAAATTCGTGACACATTCAACACCCTATATCCATATATTTTGCAAACACAAAGACATGGCAACAAATCTCATTGTCTCTTCTCTACACAAATTTGAATGATGTCAAGACAAGCCACGTTTCAAGGTAACAATCTAGATATTGTCCAACTAAGTTTGAAATAAAAGTGTCATTTACATTTACATTAGACTATTTATAACAAATTGAATTATGCCTCTATCCATAGAGAAGAACGGCATGGCATTTGTCACTACTTGCGCCTAAGCGTCTATCAAAGATACAACCTGAGCTACAAAAGCAAACAACCGGCACATTAATGTCGGTAAAAACCTATCCCAAAGTCAGCAGTACAGATTATTACAGCTACTAGTAAAGAAATTCAAACTACTAAAAAATCCACTATGGATAGGAAACTTGCAATGCAAGGTACGACAATTGTATTGAAGACATATTTATAATATCTGATGCTAAGACAACAAACATTACAAGTAACAGCTGCAAAATTTGTCGACATCTATGGCGAATTTAAGGATCATTCAAGAAAATGGAATATACTAACACAGAAAATTTGGGATCACAACAGGCCGGTGGCTATAATATAGATGTTATGGCAGCAAGATACCAAACATAACACATTCAACACAATGAGTACTGCAACGTAGAGAATACCCAGAACTCATGAGTAATTCAAATAGTAGTAGCCGCAGGAATTAGAAGCACGACCGGTCGCGTAACTCACGTGGGTCAACATGCTCCCATTCAAGCACGACATTGGGCAACTACGCATCGGCAAGCTAGTACCCAAGTACCCATCCCCCAGATCCTGGGTATTTGAATCCGTCATCGAGCGGGCCATTGGCGCAGCTGTTGCTGGTCCCATCCCCATTCGTCGGCCAGTCGTCTTCCGCGCGGCTGCTGACTACAAAGTACAAACTCATCATGTGGGGTTGCTGGCGACTGACATCGAGTTATGGACATATAACATGGCATAGATCCTCGTCCCCTAGTTGGGTGTACCAATTTGGATCAGAGCCCAGCAAAGCCACTTGTAATTTTCCAACCCTCCCACCCACCCACTTAAGCTCTACCGCAGCTGCGGCCCACACCTCAGCGGTACACCTTGACGGCAACGCACTGGATTGGTATGCTGCCTATGAACACATGGGACGAAATAACTCCACAGACCACATCAAAAACCCTTTTTAGTCCTATAGAAGTCCAGGGAATGTGAAGATATATGGCCATCACATTTCGGAGTACCAGGGCTAGTTTGAAGGTATGGCCAACCTCACAACTGGATTCCGAGAGAGACCATCCTCCTAGAGATGCTCTTTACAGGCCTCAAGGATGAGATCCAGCGTGAACACGCTATGACCTTGCTTGCCGCACACACGTGGTTGAAGAGCAGCAATCCAGCTGGTGCAGACCACCGCGCCAGAGCAGTCGGAGCCCCAAAATCGAATCAAATGGGGAATCTTTGGGATTCCAAGCACCTGTCCAGAGATTCGCAACAAAGGATATGGAAGAACATCGGGCACAGAACATGTGCTACTATTACATGGAAAAGTTCTTCGCAAGTCGCCGACCCTGTTCCTCATCGATGATGATGACAAGGAGGATGACAACACTGGCTCTGCAGCACCAACAATGGACGGAGCCACCATGTCAGAAAATACGCGGTTAATTGCCTTCGCAATGGCAGGCCGAGGTGCTAACATCCACCACCTCTGGGCGCAACTAGAACCGAGTAAGGTTCTCGTCCTCGTTGACTCCCTCAGTGACAACAACTTCATCAGACCCAAAATCGTGGATTCTTCTCTCAGCCATCTCCTAACTATAGCCTTAGGTATGGTTTGTATTGCAGGAAATGCTGCAGTGAGCAGTGACCTACTCCCGTCGTGTATATGCCACCCCTCTCTCAGTGTAGGGCAGACAAGAACGCTTCCCTGCCAGCATCATACCGATAGGAACCTATGATGTTGTATTGGGTGTCGATTGCTAACCAGAATCAACCAGTGTTTTTAAAACCGAACCGAACCAGTCGGTCCGACCGGTCAGACCGGTGAACCGGTAGCTGACCGGTCCGGATGCCTAAAAAACCGGTAATGTGTCTTTTTCCGGTCCAACCGGTTAGAAATCCAGTCCAACCGGTCCAACCAGCCGGTCGGACCGAACCGGATTGAACCAGTGGTTCAAAGAGAAGAAAAAAACAGAAGGTAGAATACATATAGGAATTTACATATATGTATATACATATGGTATATATATGTATGTATTTATTTATATAGAAAATATACATATAAGGTAGAATTCATATATATATATATATATATATATATATATATATATGGTATATATATATACAAATATAAGTATATTTGTATATATATATATATATATATATATATATATATATAAACTTGTGCAGTTCTTCTTCTTCTTTTCCACCATTGTTGTGTGTTTATTTGAGGTTTCTAGACTTAATTTTTGGCAACGTTCGAAGGGCCATAGGAATGTTTGACATTGTCTTAATGCTAACGCTGTGAGACAACACTTGAGACAAGGGTGACTGAATCTGGGAGGCAAACTTCTGTAAATCTCGTGCATAGGAGCGGTGGATTTTATCTTCATGACATGATCATTGGGACACACCTTCACCCACAGGCTCATCTAAACTATACTTTATTCTTTGTTCTTTATTATTGATCAGATTACATATTGCCATATAACTGAAATGTTGCTTAAACAGTAACTTAAAATCAAACTATTTCCAAAATTAGTGAAGACAAAACTATATTTTATGTACTACTTGTATTTTTTAATTTAATTTTAATAGTTTACATAATATAGACCCTAGAACCATGATGACTACAACAAACCAGAACTTAGATCCTACCATATCCCCTGGTTAGAAAGCTAGTTACGTTTGTGATCAAACACGGACTAAAATTTAGAAAACATTTACGTAATAATTTAACTATGTGGCAACATATAAATAATATTGTGCAATATATTATATATATTTTTACTACTAACTTATTGACTATATAAAAATAAATAATATGCTTTGGAGTAGCAAAATGGTGAATTATGTTCATTAATATTAATAGTGTCTCATAATTTAAATAAATAAGGAATTAATGGATATAATGTGTGATATGGGTAAAATATAGAACTTTGTGCACAATAATAATATATAATCCTTTTGGTTGTAATATGATGGTATGGGATACAATTGGAAGAATAATAATAAAAATGTTGAAATAATATGAAACTAAAATAACGATGGGTCACATATATTAATTATTCATAACTCATGAAAGGAAATCTTAAAAGTAAAATACAATAGTGAAAACTTGTTCCTTGGTTTTTCCTATTTCTTTGGGAACCAAGTTTCACATTATTTGCATAATAATAATTATCTTAATTCTTTTTAAAAAAGAAAATAGGATACAAGTCAAAAGCATTAAATAAATTATTTAAGTCTCTCTAAGTAGAATTAAACCCCAGATTCAAAATCTACAAACTAAAATAAGTCTATGTGTGAATTTTCAGCTAATTTGGACTATCTTTGATGTTCTATTGTGTTTAGGAGAGAGAAAGTATAAATAAAGTCCAAAATATTAAATAATGTGTTAAATAATGTCAAGAGAAGAAATTAATGACAAATTTGTGTTTCACAAGTTTAATGTTGCTTGTGGGTGAAGGTTCACCTTAATTGGTGGTTTCTAGATGTCTCTAAATCATGAAGAAAGAGAAAATTAGACTTACTTTTAAATAATTAAATAAAATATTTAGAGTCTCCAAAATTAAAAATTAATTCCAAAACTGGATATTGCATGTCCTAAATAGGCTAGTGTCAAATTTCATTAAATTTGGAAGTTGTTTGCACCCCCAAATGAAGAGAGAGAAAAAGGGAAATAAATATAAAGCATCACTTTAATTGATTTCAAATTAGATAAGGTTTTCGATTTTGATTTATCACACGCCCATTAAATCTCACACCTTGATCTCAGTCGTTGGATTTATGATCAGACAATCCAAAATTCGTCATCTAGCTCGTGTTAGAAAAGGAAGCATACGCCGATTATGGGGATCTATAAAACTTTGATTTCTCTCTCTATACTTAATCTTTTCACAATATTTTTTCTCCTACAGATTCCTTGTTGGATTCCACACACATTGATTTCTTACTCGTGTGATTTCATCGTGATTCTAGGAAACGTCCAATTCTCCCCTACGCCTTCTTGAAGCTACTTCCTCCTGAAGTTATAGTATCGACCCGCACCTATATATATCCCTACCCCAACGATCCTTAGACACCTTGCGATCTTCTTCTCGCTCCAATTGCACCTCTTCCATCATGTGTTTCCACTGTGAATTCAAAGGCCTCTACGTGGTGCTAGTATATCATGCTTTCACCTCGCTTCTATGCTCAATTGTACTTGAGGTATGTTCTGACAACAAATCTTCTTCACTACAGTGGTGTTGGTTTGGTGATTGGTCGCCTCTTCAAGATTTGCCCAAATCTAGCCAAGTTGTTCTTGTTTGTTGCTTCGTATCTATGACACAGGAGAGGCCAGGGGATGAACCCCCCACATGTTTTCTCAATTCTACCTCCCTTTTTTTCTTCTTTCTTTGTTTTCTTGTGCGAGGGCGTTTCGGTAATTTAGCCCCTTTGTTTCCTTTTTTGACGCAGTTCTCATTAGCTTTGACCGGCTGACTTGAATGCACCTGATTGAGCCAAGTCATGCAGGCCCGACCCCTCTCTCCCTCTCTCTTATGATTTTCTTGCTTCTTTGGAATTTTTGAGTTTTTGTGAATGGTCATATTTGTAAAATTGATAACTAATTCTCTAATTAGCCAAAAATTACAAACAAATATTTGTTGGATTCTAAAAAAGATTATATATCTAATGGTATCAGTTTTATCACCTAATTCCAAACTAATTGATATGTGGATTTTAATATATTTTCCTAATTGGTTATAACTTGCAAAATTCATAACTAATTTATAAGTCAGAAAAATAAAATAAAATATTTTATGAACTCAAAAAAATATATCCTACAACATGGCGTGGTTTCGATAATCTAATTCACATATAATAAAAAGCTGATTTTTAGGGTTTAAATAATTAGTGTAAATCTAATCCTTATTCCGCATATATGTATAATAGTTGCTTTGGAGATCTAGGCTTGAACATAGGATTGACTTTGGAGTTGTATAGATTATGAAGTGAGGTATGTTTGCATCCCCAATTATTCTATGTTGAGAAATCGTCCTAAATTATCACTCTTTTGATAGCCTACACAATATCTCTCTTTTGAGAATTATTCCACGTTAAATATACTACTTGATTCTGATATTATGATCACCCTATTTTGTTGGACTTTCTTATGACTCTATCTTGTGCTTTTATTCTTTAGAAACCCGAATTTTTTCACTTATGTGGTGCATGTTTATATTGTCCATTTATGTGATGGCAATCTTGTTTATTCTGACTATCCTTTTTACTTGCCTCTACATTAAGCATGTTATGTGATTCAGTAGACCTAGAGTAGTCTAATTGCTTTGGGTTTTGGGTTATGTTCCCATGTTATATGCTTTGAGATGGAGGTTATGTTCCCCATACCTGGGTTTGTGCCCACACTTTATATTGGAAAGTTTGGCTATGTGACATTCTCTTTCATGTTTCAAGTTTATGAGACTTGGCCGCCATTGTCTTTATATTGTTCTACTGCTATGCTTATTTCACATGCATGCAGGTTGATGATTAATATTGATTGGTCGTGTTCCCTAATTCTTGATATGTGCTTGTGAGGCATAATTTTTATGTTTTATTAATGGCAAGTATATCTTTTATCATATGATTGTAATTCATTTATCTTGGTGCCCACTTGGGTAGTCCTTTATTTTTTTCTATGGGAAGAATTGTTTACTTGATGTCCTTTGCTCCATACATTGCTCAATTCCATTTTAGTATGCACACACCAGCTTTTTGGTGATGTCATCTTCTATTTTGTGGGGTATGCTTCCACCCCTAGGTGTTGGACAAGGAGAGGACGACCAAGGTGGACCTGGACAAAAACAAGTGTAGCTGAGCTTTTAGGAGACTATATCAAGGTGGTTAGGTGACCCCCAACTAGTCCTATGTTTTGTTAGTTTTTCTTTAATCTCACCCTGTGTGGTGAAGGATAGTGATGATAACAAGCTTTGTAATGGTTAGATACTATATATTCCGCTGCTACTTTTGGTGTTATGATACATACATGTTGAATGAATTGGTTGTCATCCCTTTTGAGTAATATTTATGTTGGTGTTTGGTTATATGGGATGTTATCTTATTATTTTAGTAAGAAGTGGATCCCATCTCAGGTTCCACTCTTTACAATGACTATGGAAGACATTGCTAGTCTTAGGCCCAAAAAAATTCATGGTTTGTACTTTCTTTATTGGAAACTAAAGATGAAAGTCTATCTCACTTCCATAGATTTAGTTTTTGCAATCACACCACCTAAGGAATGTGAACCATATATTAATTCCTTTCCACATGTTGTTGATGCCATGATCAAAACCTATAGTGATCTTCTCAATCAAAGATACCCAAAGAAATATATATTATGTTTATCATGGCAAGATCTGTCTATTTCTTATGATGCACTTTATGACATCTACCACAAACAACCTTCTACCCTTGAGCTTTAGCAAGCTTTGTATGACAAGTTTGGAATGCAACATGTTGGGCTAGAAGAAAATGCTTTTGTTAAATGTTATGAATACAATATGGTGGATAGTAATCCTATTCCAGCCCAAGTGTTTGAGTACCAAAACCTCATCTCAAAATATGTTGTTACTGGTTATAAGCTTGAGGGAAATGTGAAAGTGGCAATGCTAATAAAAAATTTCCCTCCATCTTGGAAGGACTTTGCCAACTCTCTTCGTCATAGGTGTGATAGGTTAACCATGTCATCCTTAGTAAAATTCATTCAAACTGAATTCCATCATAAGGAAAATGATGTTAAAGTCAATACTTAAGTCAACCTATGAGATGATGTCAAACCCAAGAAGAAACTAAACAAGTTCAATTCTAAGTCCAAGCAATATTTCAAGGAAGGAAAGTAACCCAGTCATAATAAGAACTCTAATTATGGGGTTTAGTGCATTTGTTATGCATGTGGCAAGCTTGGTCATCTTGTCAATGTTTGCATAGACCGCAAGTGTCAAAGGAATCAAACTAATTAGGCCTCCATGAATGCAGAAATGAACATGATCAATGTGAGGGCTGATGCATCCTCTTTTGAAAGATTAGATACCAGCAATTGTCTTGTTCTTAGTGTTAACTATTCTTCTAGTGATAATTGTTGGATGGACCCTGATGTGATTTCTGGCATCAGCTTTGATTGTTCAACTTTTTATACCTATTAGGCAGACAACATTCGTGTGATCTCTTGGGGTGATGATGTGTTTGTGAAGTAGATTATGAGCACACATATGGGAAATACCTTATACTACAAAATTTTTTATGTGTTCCCAGATTTAAGAAAAACCTACTTAGTGAAGTCTTAATCATGTCGTTAGGTTATACTCTTCTATTTCAAGGGAACAAAGTTGTAATTTCTATATTTAGTTCATACATAGGTTTTTAATACATTTGTGGGGTTTCAATTAAGCTTAGTGTCTCTTCTCATAATAATGATAATTGTATGAGTACCCTTCCTACTTCCATTTCTTGTGATATTTGGCATGTATGTTTAGGACATGTGAACAAGAACAGTTTGAAACAAATGGTTCACATGGACTTGATTCGCACAACTCCTATATCTAATGATGTTAGATATCGAATATGTGCTCAATCTAAATTGCCTAATAAACCCTTTATTTCTGTAGAAACAAATACATCTTTATACTTACTTGTGATCGAATGTGCAACTTTGTGACCTTTATTAATGATTTTTTCAAATATTTTTGAATTTACTTATTGAAATCTAAAGATGAACAAATGATAAAATTTAGAGTTCATAAGTCAGTGGTAGAAAACCAAACCTAGAAGAACCTTAAGAGGATTAGATTTGATAGAGGAGGTGAGTATACTTCTAATGAACTCAAATAGTTTCATAAAGATTATGACCTTATTCATGAAGCCACTTCCCCATACAATCCACAATCTAATGGCATAATCGAAAGAAAGAACAAAATGTTGATCGACATGGTTAATTCCATATTGACTGAATGTCATGGAGTTATTTGTTACCCTCATCCTACCTCCATTAACTAGGGTTTGGGAATCAGTCCATGGAATGGCACATAGTTTCACAAAACCAATATATATTAAAATATAAATAACAAAGCTAAAGGGATAAAAATATACTAGACAAGGAGAAAAGACATACATACCCATTTTCTATATCAAGAATACCCATCGGTATTTGATTTCAGAGCTTAGAGTCTTGAATGTAGTGGATCTTCATTTGGCAACTACAAATTTGATAAACAAAATGTATCAATGTGAGTTCATTGAGTACGCTATTAAAAGGCATGTAAACACATTTTAAGAGTATATAAAAGTTTCTTGTCGGGATACACCATAAAAACAAGAAGTATAAACAAGACAAGAACACTTAACTATATTCTTGTATACAACACGTGTTTAGGTTTCTTTATCCATTATATCAATGTAGCATAGTCAAACATGAAAATATTATTCATAGTAACAATATTTCAACAAAGTAAGTAGACAAGCATTCATTTGAGCATACATACAAGCAATCCAATATCGTAGTAGGGTCAATAGATTAAGTGTGCCTTGTGAGTAGTAAACAAGATATGATTCCTGAGTAAGGCTCCTAGGAAGGTCCAACCTAGAGGGAGCTAAGATATAAAAATACATATCATGGTGTCTTAGATTAGAATAGGAATGTTTACTAAAAAGGGAGGCTAATAAAACTTTCAAATTTAGATTGGTTAGAGATAGAGACCAAATTTTGAATGTATGACAAATTCAGAAGGAACCACGATGTGACATGGTCAATTGACTAAGAGATGATTGGTTATGAGTTTTATGTACTATCTATAGGAAACATATTAGGAAATGTGAGAGACAAACAAATGAGATAAGCCAATATTTTTTAAATTCATGTTGAGATTGTGAATTTCCGAAATCTAACATAATGATACAAAATAACATACATCACAATTGCACTATCTATTATGCTATATACTATAACCATCATTACCAATGTAGTTTTTAAAATAAAGGATCCATAACGCATATTATGACAAAGTCCTCTCACAATGAGTACCTTAAAATACATTTGGATGAAGTTTGGGCCCATATCATGACAATGTCGTGATACCAGGTTTTGGCTTTATGCCCATTGTTGTGTAGATATGGAATATATGTATATGAACTGGTTACCTTGTGTGACAGGATGTGGCTTGAGAGCCCATGAATGGTATCTTTTATAATGTTTTGGACAGGTGATATATAATACAGGTGGTTTTTGTGGACCCATGTAAAATGTGTTGTGACTCCTTTGGTTTGATGAAATCGTTTTTAGTTACATGTGTTTTATGGTAAATTGGGTGTTTAGTTTTATTTTTTATAGTTCATTTTTGAGTAATCTTGCTTGTTGTGGCACGGTCCTCATAGAGGCGGGACCTTCCTTGTCATTGGGGGACATTCCCTCTCACGACAAATTACTAAAACAACACTAGGGATGTGTTTAGGCTGTCATCATGAGAGTGTCTTTTCAACACAAGTCCATTTGGGAGGTGCCATGGCACATATGATGATAATTTCATCTCACACTAAGTCCTTAAAAATGCATTTGGGAGGTGTCAGGTCCCATGTCATGACAATGTCCTCTCACTAAAAGTCCATGAAAATGCATTTGGGATGTGTCAGGGCCCATTTCAAGACAAATGTTATCTCACATCAAGTCCCTAAAAATGCATCTGGAAGGTGTCAGGACCCATACCATGAAAAATCTTATCTCACAGTGTATCCCTAAGAATGTATTTGGGAGGTGCCATGACCCATATCATTATAGTGTCCTTTCACAACATGTCCCTTCAAATGCATTAAGGAGGTGTCAGGGCCCATATGATGAGAATCCTCTAACAACAACGTTAAATCAAGGCGTCGTGACCAGCGTTACAATAGGCTTCGTGACCAACCCACAACACAAGCTCGCGACCCACCCTAACAACACAACATCGCGACCATAACAAATGCAGTGTCGCGACCATAACAAAACAGAGTGTCACACCCAAAACCAGAATGGACCATCACGACTGAAACAAGGCCAAGCATCACAACCAAAACCATCCCAAGTCCTTGAAAATATATTTGGGAGGTGCCACATCACATATGATGATAATGTCATCTCACAATAAGTCCTTAAAACTACATTTGGGAGGTGTCAAGTCCCCATATCATGACAACATCCTCTCACAACAAGTCCTTAAAATGCATTTGGGAGGTGTTAGGGCCAATTTCAAAACAAATTTTAACTCACATCAAGTCCCTAAAAATACATTTGGGAGGTGTCACAACCCATATCTCACAACACAACATTGCGACCCACCCTCATAGCACAACACCGCGACCGCAACAAACGTAGTGTCGCCACCAAACCATAAACGAAGTGTCACGTCCAAAACCAAAATAGACCATCACGACTGAAACGAGGCCAACCATCACAACCAAAACCATCCCAAGTCATTGAATATACATTTGGGAGGTGTCATGTAACATATAATGATAATGTCATCTCATAGTAAGTCCGCAAAAATGCATTTAGAAGGTGTCCAGTCCCATATCATGACAACGTCCTCTCATAATCCATGAAAATCCATTTGGGGCTGTCAGGACCCATTTCAAGACAAATGTTATCTCACATCAAGTCCCTAAAAATGCATTTGGGAGGTTCCACGACCCATATCATGATAGTGTCCTTTCACAACATGTCCCTCCAATTGCATTTGGGAGGTGTCAGGGCCCATTTCAAGACAAATGTTATTTCATATCAAGTCCCTAAAAATGTATTTGGGAGGTTTCACGACCCATATCTCACAACACAACATCACGACTGTCTCTACAACGCACGTCGTGACCACGATAAAAAGTGATACAACAATGTTAAAGCAAGGTGTCACGACCAGTGTTACACATAGGCTTCGCAACCAACCCACAACACAACGTCGCGACCCACCCTCATAACACAGCATCACGACCAGACCAAAATGAAGTGTCACGACCAGACCAAAATGAAGTGTCACGTACAGACTTGGAACGGACCATCACAAATGAAACAAGGCCAACCAAAACAACACCAACTGTCTCGACCTCAAATGCAGATGGTGCACATCTTTCTCAACCCAAAACATAAGAGACGACAATCTTAACCAAAACAAGACCCAACAACCCATATCATGATAGTGTCCTTTCACAACATGTCCCTCCAAATGCATTTGGGATGTGTCAGGGCCCATTTCAAGACAAATGTTATCTCACATCAAGTCCCTAAAAATGCACTTGGGAGGTGCCACGACCCATATCTCACAATGCAACATCACGATTGTCTCCATGACTCACGTCGTGACCGCGATAGAACATGATACAACAGTGTTACACCAAGGCATCACAGTAAGTCCTTAAAATACATTTGGGAGGTTCCATGGCACATATGATGACAATGTCATCTCATAGTAAGTCCTTAAAAATACATTTGGGATGTGTTAGGTCTCATATCATGAGAACACCCTCTTATAACAAGTCCATGAAAATGCATTTGGGAGGTGTCAGGGCCCATATCATGACAAATGTAATCTCATAGTGTGTCCCTAAAAATGCATTTGGGAGGTTCCACGACCCATATCATTATAGTGTCCTTTCTCAACAAGTCCCTTCAAATGCATTAAGGAGGTGGCAGGACCCTTATATTGATAATATCCATAAATGCATTTAGGAGGAGTCATGGCCCATATCATGACAATGTCATCTCACAACAAGTCCCTTGAAATGCATTTGTGAGGATCTTAGGCCCATATCATGACAACTTCATCTCTCAGGAAAGTCCCCCAAAATTCATGTGTGAGAGTTACGACCCATAACATGACCCATTTCAAGACAAATTTATGCAATTGCATTTGGGAGGTTTCAAGACCCATTTCAAGACAAATGTATCTCACATCAAGTCCTTAAAAATGCATTTGGGAGGTGTCATGGCACATTTGATGATAATGTCATCTCATAGTAAGTCCTTAAAAATGCATTTGGGAGGTGTCATGTCCCATATCATGACAACATCCTCTCACAAAAAGTCCATGAAATTGCATTTGGGAGGTATCGCGACCCATTTCAAGACAAATTTATCTCACATCAAGTCCCTAAAATGCATTTGGGAGGTTCCACGACCCATATCATGATAGTGTCCTTTCACAACATGTCCCTTCAAATACATTTGGGAGGTGTCAGGGTCCATTTAAAGACATATGTTATCTCACATCAGGTCCCTAAAAATGTATTTGGGAGGTGCCACGACCCATATCTCACAATGCAACATCGCAACTGTCTCCACGACGCATGTTGTGACTGTGATAGAACAATGTTAAACCAAGGCGTTACAACCAGTGTTACACATAGGCTCTACGATCAACCCACAACACAACGTCGTGACCCATCCTAATAGCACAACTTTGCAACCACATCAAATGTAACGTTGCAATCAGAGCAAATTGAAGTGTCACGTCCATAAGCAGAATGGACCATCATGATTGAAATAAGGCCAGCCATCACAACCAAAACCATACCAAGTCCTTGAAAATACATTTGGAAGGTGCCATGGGACATATGATGATAATCTCATCTCACAACAAGTCCTTAAAAATGCATTTGGGAGGTGTCAAGTCCCATATCATGACAATGCCCTCTCATAATAAGTCCATAAAAATGCATTTGGGAGGTGTCAGTGCCCATTTCAAGACAAATGTTATCTCACATCAAGTCCCTAAAAATGTATTTGGGAGGTGCCATGACCCAAATCATGAAAATGTCTTTTCATAACATGTCCCTTCAAATGCATTAAGGAGTTTTCATGGCCCATATATTGACAACGTCCTCTCAAAATAAGTCCCTAAAAATGCATTTGGGAGGTGCCATGGCCCAGATCATGATAATGTACTTTCACAACATGTCCCTTCAAATGCATTAAGGAGTATTTGTGGCCATATATTGACAACGTTCTCTCATAATAAGTCCCTAAAAATGCATTTCGGTGAAGTTTGGACCCATATATATGCCAACATTTGGGAGGTGCCATGGAGCATATGATCACAATGTCATCTCACAGTAAGTCCTTAAAAATGCATTTTTGAGGTGTTAGGTCCCATATCACGACAACATCCTCTCACAACAAGTCTATGAAAATGCATTTGGGAGGTGTCACGGCCCATATCATGACAATGTCCTCTCATAGTAAGTCCATCAAAATGCATTTGGGAGGTGTCCGCGCCCATTTCATGACAAATGTTATCTCACAGCAAGTCCAAAATGCATTTGGGAGGTGCCACAACCCATATGATGATAGTTTCTTTCACAACATGTCCTTTCAAATGGCATTAAGGAGGAGACATGGCCCACATATTGACTGTTTCCTCTCATAATAAGCCCCTAAAAATGCATTTGGGTGAAGTTTGGGCCCATATCATGACAATCTCCTCTCACGCCAAGTCCTTGAAAATACATTTGGGAAGTGCCATGGGACATATGATGACAATGTCATCTCATAGTAAGTCCTTAAAAATGCATTTGAGAGGTGTCAGGTCTCATATCATGAGAACGTCCTCTTACAATAAGTCTATGAAAATGCATTTGGGGGTGTCAGAGCCCATATCATGACAAATGTTATCTCACAATGCATTCCTAAAAATGAATTTGGAAGGTGCCATGACCCATATCATTATAGTGCCCTTTCACAACACATCCCTTCAAATGCATTAAGGAGGTCTCGAGGCCCATATATTGATAGTGCCCATAAATACATCTAAGAGGAGCCATGACCCATATCATGATAATATCATCTCACAACAAGTCCCTTGACATGCATTTGTGAGGATCTTGGGCCCATATATATCACAATAGTGGTCTCTCAGAACAAGTCCTTGTAACTACATATGTGAGTATCCAAGCCCATATCATGACAATCCTCTCAGGAAAGTCCCCAAAAATGCATGTGTGAGGAGCTACGACCCATAACATGACAATGTCCTCTCAGACAAGTCCATTAAAATGTTTCTAGGAGGGGTTAGGGCCTATGTTATAACATTATCTTCTCATAAAAAAGTCCTTGAGATGTGTATGTGTAACAAACTGGGCCCACTTCCCAAGGCTCTAGTAGAGTTTCAGGAATGACGACTGGCCCCACAAACCACCACTAGCCTTAACTGTGTAATTTGTCCACACTGATGCGCAAGCCAGGATCAACTTCCTGACTGGTCACCCATCCTAGTACTACTCCAAGCCAAGCACACTTAACTATGGAGTTCTTTAGTGATGGGCTCCTAGAAAAGGAGGTGCACCTTGGTGATATGGGTAGTCCAATCATTCCTTATAAGATAATGTTATCCCAGGCCTCAAATACTGGAATGTTATAATCTCCCCCACTTAGAATCTTGACGTCCTCCTCAAGGCTCAACTATATGACCTCATATTCTAACCCCATTTCAGTGCATACCCACAATGGCCCATGGACACCCAACTCCCGATCACAGAATACCTGTGCAAGGGTGGCTACATCAACCATGGAAAACCTTTTCCTACATGCCTGGACCACACGGCTCAAGACTGGCATGCTACATGCCCATGCGGGCCCCACCTAATGGAGGGGTTATGGCTCTGATACCATTTGTAACAACCTGGGCCCACTGCCCAAGGCTCTAGTAAAGTTTCAGGAATGAAGATTGGCCCCACAAACCACAACTAGCCTTAACTGCGCACTTTGTCCACACTGATGCGCAAGCTAGGATCAACTTCCTAACTGGTCACCCATCCTAGTACTACTCCAAGCCGAGCACGCTTAACTATGGAGTTCTTTAGTGATGGACTCCCATAAAAAAAGGTGCACCTTGGTGATATGGGTAGTCCAATCATTCCTTTTAAGATCATGTTATCTGAGGCCTCAAATCCTGGAATGTTACATTATATATGTATTTTCCTCTTAACTATTCATTAATGGACATCTATGAGTTTTGGGACAATTCAAGCCTGGTTGATTGGGTGCTTATAGCAGCTACCTCCCATTTGTAGGAATCGTTGCTGGGGGTGGGAGGTCTATGTAAGATGTTTCCAAGGAGAAATTCACCTCGTAAGACAAAGGCTCATTCGCCTTAGAATTATCACCAAAGAGACATGTATGAGTTTGGTGACTATTTTCATGCTAATATCCCTTTATGAATCACTTAGAATGACTCTCAATAACATTTTCTCTCACACATCTCCTTTACAAGTTTTCAAATAAATGTACTGATATATCTCCATGAAAATGCATTGGGAGGATCCATGAACCATACCATGACAGTGTTCACTCACAACAAGTTCCTTGAAATGCACCTTGGAAGATTTGTAGCCCATATCTTGATAATGTCCTCTCACAACAAGTTCCTAAAAATGCATTTGTGAGAAGACTGGGCCCATATCATGAGAATGTTCGCTCATGGAAATCTCCCAAAATGTATTAGTGAGGAGCCACAGTCCATATCATGACAATGTGTATCGGCAAAAAGTCTGTAAAAATCTTTCTGGGTGGAGCTAGGGACCATATCATGATAGTGTCCTCTCATAGCAAGTCCTTGAAAATGCTTAGATTTGTCCTCTTAACTACTCATAAAAGAGACGTGTATGAGTTTGGGGATGATGATAGCAAGGTCATTTGAGTGTTTTCGACAGCCACCACTCTTTTGTAACAATTTTTGTTGTTGGTGGGTGGTCTACGCAAGCCGCTATCAATGAGCAATTTGCCTCGCAAGACAAATGCTCATTAGCCTTAGAATGTTCACAAAAGAGATATATATGAGTTTGGGAGAAGATCTTTATACCAATATCCCTCTATGATTGACCATCTAGATTAATTACTTAGAAAGACTCTCAACAACAATTTCTTTCACATATGTTCCTTTATGAATTGTCAATAAATTTATTGATATACCCACATGAAGCTTGTTGATGCTTTTATTGGTTGGGAAATGTTGGATGACTGACATGTCTATCACCTAAAATTTAGGTGACAAGTACATGTGTCACCTAAAAGTTTGGTGACATGCATGTGTGTCACCTAAATGTATACCCCTTTATAGATTACATGTGACTCATATATATGTCACATGTATGGAAAACCCCCATTAGAACATAGGTGAAATCCTTTAATGTATGTAAAAATTTATGTCATCTATATCACGTAGGATTATACAAATTATAAATGATTTACATGTATGTCACCTAACGTGTGTAACCTTTTCAAAATGCTAAAATGTATGTCATCTATTTCACACAGGTCTATACATATTATAAGTGATGTACAAATGTGTCACCTAAAATGTGTAACTTTTTACATGATTGTCACCTATACAATGTTTTTTGGTAGTGCCAACCCCCATCCCTTCTGATATCTTCAAGCTTCTCCTACAATGTGATTCTCCCACTTCCGTGCCACTAGGGTTGTACATATATAGGTCCGGACCAATTATTCGGCCCGATCCACATGAAACTTCAATCGCCACACAGCCTTCTCAAACAAACCCCCACCCCCACCCCCGACATAAATTCTCACTCCAGTGTCTACACACAAAACAAGTTGAATTACTGCAACAAGAATTAACTATCGATTCCATTTGCAAATGTAGAAGTTCTTCCTCATTTCTAATGAACCACCAAACATCCCAACTCCCATCCAATCTGACATCTTCAAGCTTCTCCTGCAATGTGATTTACTATTTAGGAACCCACTGTCATGCCACCACCAAGATCCCATTGTTGTGTTTCTGTCACTTTTTTGGGTTGTATTTCAGTCCAACATTGCTCATTTTAAAGTAAGAGGGAAAAGTGGAGACCAAAGGCTTGTGGGCCTTTCTTGGAATTTTTGAATTTAAGTCTGATTGGATTTGTATGTGCTTTGGGTTTTAATGAATAAAAACGCACACAGTCACCCCGCCCCATCCCGTTCAGTGTGTTGTGTTGCATTCATGTGATTTGATATTCTTATAAAATGTTTTTTAAGGCTGATTTGACCTATATGTGCTTTGCACTTTGATGAATAAAAATACACATACGCACGCTCGGCCATCCGACCCGATTCAGTGTGTTGTGTTATGTGCAATTTGATATTTTATACAAACAAAATTAATTTTATTTTGGTCGTTTAGATTTCCCAAGATGCACAACGTTCTATTCCTTTAATTCTCTTGGAAAGGCAAACTATCTTGAATCGTCTAAAAAATATTTCTCTAGAATAAACTTCTACCCATTAATTTGTCCAAGTTCATTATCCATTGTTTATTGGCTCTTTGCTTCTGTTTATGTGTATCCAGTGAACTACCTATTTGGAGACTTACAACCAAATTATTTTTATTGGGAAAATGGCTAGTTAGGTGGTTGCGTCCATCTATAAAGTAGGTAGGCCCGAGCCTTTTCTAGAACACTGAAATAGACCAACAATTGCTTGTCTTTGAGAGTTTGTTGTGTGCATGAAATAGTTCTCTATTTACCCTTGTTGCGTGTTGGTCTGTGCTATTGTGTGCATCCTTTTTCTCTACATTGTCATACTCGTCACACTATATTTCTCTAGCTCGTTTGCTTCTTCTTTTCCACCATTGTTGTGTGTTTATTTGAGGTTTCTAGACTTAATTTTTGGAAACGTTCGAGGGCCATAGGAATGTTTGACATTGTCTTCTTGGTAACGTTGTGAGACAGCACCTGAGACAAGGGTGACTAAATCTGGGAGGCAAACTTCTATAAATCTCGTGCATAGGAGCGGTGGATTTTATCTTCATGACATGATCATTGGGACACACCTTTACCCACAGGCTCATCTAAACTATACTTTCTTTGTTCTTTATTATTGATCAGATTACATACTGCCATATAACTAAAATGTTGCTTAAATAGTAGCTTAAAATCAAACTATTTCCAAAATTAGTGAAGACAAAACTATATTTTATGTACTACTTGTATTTTTTAATTTAATATTAATAGTTTACATAATATAGAATGTAACATCCCTGACCTGGGTTATGCTTTAACCCTAGGTGTTTTGTTTAAGAAAGATAATTATATGCTTGATATTATCTTTTGTAAAGTAATTAAGGCTCAAGAGGAACTTATATTTCAATTCTAGTCCATTTTGAATAATGTTGAAAATAATGTTTTGCTTGTGTTGGACTAAAGTGCAAATTACCCAAGTTGAGGGGTTAAATTGCAAATTGTGCATGATAATATGTTCCTCATATGTTGAAGCATCATGAGAATGAAGATGATGCAGAGGTATGGCTACCACAAGCCTGAGTACCAAGAAAGAGTTGATTAAACAATGGTTGTGCATTAAAACCTAGTTTTGGTGTAATGTGAAATTTACCCAAACCCTAGGGTTTAATATGCAAATTTCCACTTCAATAAGGTCCCTAATAATTCTTGACATCTTTAGAGGCAATAAAATGAGAGGGGCATTGAAAAACCACTAGAGGGGGGGTGAATAGGGTTTTATAATTATTTCAATAATTGTTTAACTCAAACAACCAACCACAAAAATATTGGACAAGGGGACAAGGATTTAGAGTGGTTCCAACCTTAGAAAATACTAAGGCATTCAATCCACTACCCGGTTGCTTACCCAATCGGGATTTTGAAAGAATCAAATTTTATTACCTCGCAAGGACTTTACATAAAATTACAATTCTTTCACCAAACCCTTCAGACAGCCTTCACCTAGAAGTAATTGCACCAACCTTGAAGCAGCCTTCTTGAAGTAACTTCAAGCTCCCCCTTGAAGTAGCCTTCCTCTTGAAGTAGCTTCCCATTGCAATAGCCTTCTTGAAGTAGTCCGAAGTCCACCTTCTCCACCGAGAAGAACCTTCTCCAATCCGCAGCCTCCAACCCTAGGAGTAGCAAGGAGAATACAAAGGATAAAAGGAACAAGAAGGAAAAATAGAAATTACAATACCACTTTGCAGCTCAAGGATTGATTTCCTATATCAAGTGTTTTGATCTCCTAACCAATGTATATAGAAGTGTAATTTCTGTGAATAGGAGATGCTAGCCTATAGGACACAAAATTGGAGCAAGGAGAAGAATAGCCAATGCAAGTGTTTCTCAATTTCTCAAAACAGATTGACAATTGCAAGTGTAAGCTCAAGTGTATCACAAGTGTAGATTAGTGAGTTTAGGTGTCCTAAGGCATGTCCTATTTATAGGAATGACCTACAAGTGCTTAAGGACGTTCTAGACACTTTCTAGGGGGGTCTAAGTGCTTAACTAGCCGTTAGGTACACTTTAGTTGCTTTAGCAACGACTAGTCAATTAATTTTGAAAGTGTTGTCAGAACTCATCTCGTTCGAGGAATTGTCGACCGAGATTCCTACTCAGTCGAAGGTTTGTCGACCGACAGACTCTCTGGAGCAAGTGTTTGCAACGTTCATCTCCAACTACCAACTACCTTGTCAGCAGTGTCTAACGGCTACTTGGGTCTTTCTCGGTCGAGGAGTTTGTCGATCGAGAGTGTCTCAGTCGAGGATTTTGTCGACCGAGATTGACCCTATTTCAATGTTTCAAATAAAGTGCTAAGTGTATGTATGAGTGTGCATATGTGACACTATTGAAGGGGATGACCTATCTAAGTGTAGTGATTAGTTAGGGAAGATCTAACGCTTGATTTACATGATGTCCAAGTACTTGTACATTATATGTTTGTACAAGTTTTACAATTGATTACATTCACGAAATAACAATAATTCAAGCATATAGATTTCCCAATTCTTTGTCATCCACCTTATTCCTGCAACACTCAAGTAGCACGTTAGATCGACAAGAATGAAATGTTTGTCATTATCAAAACAAAGGGATTATACTAATGTCCAATTTAGCCAACAATCTCCCCCTTTTTGAATATGACAAAAATTTCCTAAATATAAAATAAGGAAATATAAATCATGTGAGTTTCATACCTGAAATTTACCTTTTGTAGCCATTCTGGTTTTGCAAGTGAATGCTGGCCGAGATATTCATTTTATTTTATGTGCTTGATTTTATATTATTTCTCCCCCTTTGTCATTTCAAAAAGATATCCAAGATAATCATTTAGTATGACTTTTTAATTCTCCCCCTTAATTTTATGCTATGCCCCTCTTAAATTTAAATTCAAAGGATTAATATATAAATGTAAGCCATTTATTGTCGAATTTAGCCACAATGTATTCCTCAATCATTTGCAAAGGATGTTAAGCCTTGAAATGATATGAGTTCCTTTTTAAGTTCATGGCATTTGTGTATTGATTGCTTATCCATTTTACAAGGAATGTGAAGCCCTGAAAATGACATGAGAATCCTTTAAGCTTATAGTAGAATGTATGTATCTCTAACCAAATACATGGGATGTTAAGCCCAAATTTGTTTAGAGAAGTCCATTAAGAACAATATATATATCACATTCATGAAATTTGTACATGAATAACCAAGATTAAAAATAATAAGGTCATAACAAGCTTCAAATGATGTTTTACAAAGTTTTGTAAGCTCCTTAATCTTATAATCAAGATAGTTTGTGTGAGCTCCCCCTTAATCTTATAGTCAAGATATTTTAAGAGTTCTAAGGTCACAATCTTGTTTTCAATATGATGAATATCTTTTGAATCAAGATACTAAGATTAAGTACAGTAAAATGATGTACAAATAAGCATTTTGCCAAGCTTATTTTAGGTCGACCTTGACTTCGACCATAGCGCCCCTTGGTCAAACTTGATTTCAACCAAGAGGCAATTTCTACAGATTTTCAAATTTAAAATGCATTTGTGCCATGAAATTTTACTGTTTATGCAAAATAGAATCTTCATATAATATAAATAACGATGATCAAAAATATTATCCATTCATGGTTTGTATATAGGGATTAAAGATTATTTTAAACAAACCAATGAAACATCATGGCACATTTATTTTGATATAACAGTAGAAGCATATAATGATAATTTCATGAAAAATGATTATGATCATCAAAACACATGGTTCCTATATGGATAGACCAAGAAATACTTTAGGAAAAACCATGTGAATAATGATAAAATAGTAATTTCTTTTGATTAAACAAATCATGATTTTCAGTTTTAAACCATTTAGAGGATAAACCAAAATAATCTTCATTTACATTCACAAGTTTTCAATTTTAAAATAAGCTATATGACTGATCATACCTAATAAACTTTTTCAATCAATGAATAAGGTTTGTTCAAGATCAGTCTTCATATGGCACTTTTGTAATATGTTTAAGTATTTTCATATTCATAATATTTATCTTAACTCATGATGCAAAAGATTAATACATTTTGTTTCAAGGATGGTCTTCAACATTTATTCTTGTTTTGCATGTAAAATCAGTCATTAATAACAAATTGATAGCAAATAGATTATTTGAAAACATATTCAGCAGATTTATTGCAGACTGGAAATCAGTAACTTGCTCGGTCGACCATTTCTCAACCGACAGTTCTCTCGGTCGACAATTTCTCGACCGAGAAAGGTTCTGTAATGTTTCAGAACTATTTTCAGTAATTGCTTCCAGGTAAAAACAAAATTATGAAAGTTAGAGATCGATTGTGTTGAGATATGACATTTGTATATCAAGAATCAGTTTAGGTCAAATCTCAACTAGTAAAATTAAAGCTTCTAAATTTTAGGAACCCAAGCTAGATCATCATTCCTTTTCTTGTATGGGCATGAAAAAGAGTAGTGTCCAAGGCGCAAGCAATAATGACAACTAATAGAGTCAATTTCATTTCTCTTTCTAGGAATTGTGTTCTTAGGTACAAACATAGTCTTTGTCTTGGATGCTTTAGCTCTTTTGGGTTGATTTCTCTTTGGATCATATCTTAATCCTCTTCTTCCATTGTAACTAGAGGAAATTTTTAGAATATCATCAAGGATGTCATTTCCTCTTAACTCATTTATTTTTCTATGTAGCTTAACAATATCATCCATGTTCTTGTTTATATCTTTCTTTGCTTGATCTAAATCAGATAATAAAGAGTTTCTTTCTTTTACAACCTTATCATAATCTAAATGTGAACACAAAACAAGTTGTTTTTTAAGATAATTTACTTGAGTTTGCAAGTTTAACTTTTCTAGGTAAAGAAGATTGCAATTTGCTTCTATAGATTTTAACTTAATACCATAATCTTCAATTGCCTTTTTGAGATCTTCATTTTCAGATGCAAGAGCAAGAAGTTTTACGTTTAAATAATCATTTACTTTATTTGATTTCTTAAGTTTCTTCTTGCACTCAATATATTTATCATGAGTATCTTGAAGACTAGCAATTAGATCTTCTTTTGGCAGATCAAAAAGACTTACCTCTTCTTCTTCTTCTTCATTTGTTGTAGCAATGAGGCATTCTACTTCTTCTTTTCCATCATCACTATCATCACTTGAATCATCCCATGCAGCTTTATATGCTCTTTCTTTCTTTCTTTCTTTCTTTCTTTCTTTTTGTGAGATGATTTCTTCCCTTTCTTGAGTTTTGGACAATCACCTTTCATGTGTCCCTTCTTGCCACATTCAAAGCATCTGGAAGAAGAAACACTAGAAGTTTTATTAGTTTTAAAACTTTTATATTGCTTACCATTTACCATGAGAGTTTCTTCTTCACTATCATCTTCACTTGTGTCATGATTGTCCTTGGTTGATGCTTTGAATGCAATGTCCTTCTTTTTCCTGAAGTTCACGTTCTCGTCTTTCTTCCTCTTCTAAAGTTGCCTCATGAGCTTCTAGGTTGCCAATGAGTTGTTCCATCTTTAGTCGGGTGAGGTCATTTGCTTCTTCAATGGCCATCACTTTAGGCTTGTACTTGGGAGGAAGAGATCTAAGGATCTTTGACACCTGGTCTTCTTCACTAATTACTTTGCCTAAAGCATTCAAACCATTTACAATAGAAATTTTTTTTGCATACATTTCACTAATAGATTCATTTTGATCCATACGAAATTGTTCAAATTTCTGTTTAAGCATTCCAATTTTAGAATTCTTAACTTGCACAGTTCCTTCATAAGTTATGGAGAGTCTATGCCAAATTTCATAAGCCGTTTCAAAATTTGATATTCTATTAAATTCTCCAACTGAAATTGAACAATAAAGTATACTTACAACCTTTGCATTCATTTGGGCAGACTTTACTGTATTAGTGTCCCAAGCTGCATATTCGGCCTGAGGAAGTTCGTAGGGAGTTGACACCATCCTCCATAGATCCCAACTAATCCCTTGGAAGTAAAATTGCATCCTCCTCTTCGAGTAGGTGTAGTTAGTACCATCAAATGTCGGAGGCCTAGCCACAAGTGTTCCTTCAAGATTGAGGCTATTGAGCAACCTGTCACCCATTCTTCAAGACTTGGTTAGAGTTCCTTGAAGCCTGCTCTGATACCAATTGAAAAACCACTAGAGGGGGGTGTGAATATGGTTTTATAATTATTTCAATAATTGTTTAACTCAAACAACCAACCACAAAAATATTGGACAAGGGGACAAGGATTTAGAGTGGTTCCAACCTTAGCAAATACTAAGGTAGTCAATCCACTACCCGGTTGCTTACCCAACCGGGATTTTGAAAGAATCAAATTTTATTACCTCGCAAGGACTTTACATAAAATTACAATTCTTTCACCAAATCCTTCGGACAGCCTTCACCTAGAAGTAATTGCACCAACCTTGAAGCAGCCTTCTTGAAGTAACTTCAAGCTCCCCCTTGAAGTAGCCTTCCTCTTGAAGTAGCTTCCCGTTGTAATAGCCTTCTTGAAGTAGTCCGAAGTCCACCTTCTCCACCAAGAAGAACCTTCTCCAATCCGCAGCCTCCAACCCTAGGAGTATTAAGGAGAATACAAAGGATAAAAGGAACAAGAAGGAAAAATAGAAATTACAATACCACTTTGCAGCTCAAGGCTTGATTTCCTATATCAAGCGTTTTGATCTCCTAACCAATGTATATAGAAGTGTAATTTCTGTGAATAGGAGATGCTAGCCTATAGGACACGAAATTGGAGCAAGGAGAAGAATAGCCAATGCAAGTGTTGCTCAATTTCTCAAAACAGATTGACAATTGCAAGTGTAAGCTCAAGTATATCACAAGTGTAGATTAGTGAGTTTAGGTGTCCTAAGGCATGTCCTATTTATAGGAATGACCTACGAGTGCTTAAGGACGTTCTAGACACTTTCTAGGGGGTTCTAACTGCTTAACTAGCCGTTAGGTACACTTTAGTTGCTTTAGCAATGGCTAGTTAATTAATTCTGAAAGTGCTGTCAGAACTCATCTCGGTTGAGGAATTATCGATCGAGAGTCCTACTCGGTCGAGGGTTTGTTGACTGACAGACTCTTTGGAGCAAGTGTTTGCAACGTTCATCTCCAACTACCAACTACCTTGTCAGCTGTGTCTAACGGCTACTTGGGTCTTTCTCGGTCAAGGAGTTTGTCGACCGAGAGTGTCTCGGTCGAGGATTTTGTCGACCGAGATTGACCCTGGTTCAATGTTTCAAATAAAGTGCTAAGTGTATGTATGAGTGTGCATATGTGACACTAATGAAGGGGATGACCTATCTAAGTGTAGTGATTAGTTAGGGAAGATCTAACACTTGATTTACATGATGTCTAAGTACTTGTACATTATATGTTTGTACAAGTTTTACAATTGATTACATTCATGAAATAATAATAATTCAAGCATATAGATTTCCCAATTCTTTGTCATCCACCTTAATCCTGCAACACTCAAGTAGCACGTTAGATCGACAAGAATGAAATGTTTGTCATTATCAAAACAAAGGAATTATACTAATGTCCAATTTAGCCAACATGCATCTCATTTGAGCTACTTTGAAGGAGAGAGAATCTTGATATTAAAATAATTAAGATTTAAGCATAATTGAAACTCTAATTCAATTTCATGCAAAAATAAATAAAATAATTGAAGGACCTTCAACCAAAAATGATATGAATGGATTTGCTCTAGTGTGAACGTCCTTTTGCCTTGAAAAGGCAACGAAATATCCTAAGGAGGTGAAGACTTCACTCACATTATTATAAGAAAAAGAAATATCCACTAACTTTAGGATATTAATATTATAAGGGTTAAGGTGATTAATTTGCTTTTCTTTAATTTGTGGATAATTGAAGGGAATAAGAGGCAAATAGGATAGCCTCGTCCCTAAGGAAGAGAAGGGGGAAAGTGGCAAGAAATTTTAAGAGATAATTCCTACTTTCTCTCTCTTAATTGAATTTTTAATAAAAATTGCATATAAGCTCATTTACCCATAGAATGAAAGGGTAATCTCGAATCCACTTCTTCTCTTTGTTTGAAAAACGACCAAGGGAGATTTTAAGGACCATGAGGATGACCCCCAACCTGTTGGTAAGCTCCTTGACCTTCATTCACCATGATTTCATGGTGGAAATCACAAATCAATGCATGATTTCTTCTTATCTCGATCCCATCTTCAATTCTAACCATTCCTTTTCACTCAAAGCTTGAGGACGAGCCTTGGAATAGTGAAAGGAGTTGCATCCACCATTGTTGACGTGAGCTTGGAGCTTTTAAGCTCAATTGGAGGCGGGTTATATAACTTGAACCCCTTTACATTGTTATTCAACTATTAATCTTGCAATTTCGTTGATTCCTTCATCATCTTGATTAATTGTTGTTTGAAGTTGGTAAATACATGAAATCAAAAGTACTAAGAACTAAAGGGATGAAGGTAGATGATGATGACATCATATTGGACACATTTCCCAAAGAAATTGTATTTCATTCGGTTTCAACAAACTTGCTCATTCGGTTTCAACAAAACTGTTTGAAAGCAAACAATTTCATCAAACCGTTAGAAGCTAAACGGTTTCAAACTATTTGGGAGAGTTGAACATGGTTGACCGTTTGGAAATTTTGATGCTAATGATGATGGTTGATGACCCACCAAATTTGATTGAATAATTCCAAAGGGTTCATCAGTTGAAGGTTAATCAATTAGCAAACCCTAATTGGGTTAAGTGCTGAAATTCAAATTAGTTGATTTAGATTTTTGGGTTGATTAGCCCAAACGGTCTCAAGACCATTTGTAGGTCACCCAAACGGTCTCAAGACTGTTTGTAGGTCAACCAAGACCGTTTGGATGTCTAGGGTTGAGTATGGTTGAGTAATTGAAGGTCCAGAGATACCAAATTGAAATACAATTAATTGCTGATTTGATGATCAACCCAATGATCCAAACCCTGATGAAATTTCACAAATTCCAAGGATAGGATGGGGAAAACATTCTGAAGACCATTTGGAGGTCATCCAAACGACCTCAAGACCGTTTGGGGTCAGGTCATGTCAAAATTTTGATGATGGTTCATTGGTTTCAATTGAAACAATTCCACAATGTTGATCATTGATGGCTACTAGATTAAAAGCCCTAATTGAAGGTTCCTTGAGTTGAAATCCTAGATCAATTGGGTTCAAAACCCTAATTGATGGTCTAATTGAAGGTTGATTTAATAGTTCAAGTGATAAAGAAATCAAGGACTCAATTGATAATTGGTTCATCCATTGAAATCATGAATTGTGTAAGTGTTGAAAGGAGTTTTTGTTCCATTCAGTTTTGAGATGGTTTGGACCAAATGGTCTCAAACCATTTGGAGACCCAAAGTGCAATCGGTTTCAACACCTATCTTGTCTAATCGGTTTCAAGGACAAATTGCCCAAATGGTTTTCTACCAATTGAATTCTGAGAACTAAGATCGTTTAGGTCCTATGTAATCAAATCTTTTTGAGGTTCAACATGGTTGATTGATTAGGATACCTCATGTAATTGAAGGTCAAATAGGGTCAATTCAATTGAATGTCTAATGCAATTGAAGATTCAATTGGTTGATCCAATTGATCATCTAATGTAATTTAAGGTTCAATTGGTCAATTCATTTGGAACCCTCATATAATTAAAGGTTTAATTGATTAGACCATTTGGAGACCTGATGCACTTAGATGATTGATACCCTCAGTGGGATTAATCATTGATGATTAATGATGTATTAATTTAATACATCATGTTAGCCATAAATGCATGTTTTTGAATAAAGAGTAGGCTCAATCTAACCAAGATTTGAGAAGTGGACATCCTGAGTAAGATGAGAGAGAAAGATTCATACATGAATGATAATCATGTAGCACTTAAGCCTAAAAAATTCAAAATGATGTGATATACAATTAGGGTATGATCCTTGAATAAGAGATCATAAAACCCTAATTGAGTTGATTAATGAATTCAAACCCTAATTTAGGGCAATTCTGAGTGAAACCCTAAACTAGTAGGATGATGTGATATGAAATTGGGGTAATGACATGAGTAACCCTAATTCAGGGTATTTTGATGATAAACCCTAATCAGGATGAATAGTAAACCCTAATTGTGGGTAATGGAATATAAAACCCTAATTGGAAGGAATAGTAAAACCTAACCCTAAATTGGGTGTTAGTATATGATAATTCCTGATGAGATGTGAATAGTAAACCCTAATTCTAAAATAGGGTGAAGGCAAGTGAAACCCTAATTCTGGGTTATATTATATAGCATGAAACTCTAACCTTGGACAATGAAATGATAAATCATTGGTCCTAATTGTGCAAAGGGAATGAGTAACCCTGATTGACATGAAATGGGAACCCTAACCCTGGTAAGGGAATAGTGGTGTTACCCTTGAATAGCATGGAATTGAAATATGCTTGATATACATGTTATCACTTGTACTAACCATGCAAGAATCATGAGATGATGAACATAGCCAGGTATGAGCTATGATGTTTTATTTATTGAAATTGTTTATTGGGTCTTGTGTGCCATAATATGCCTGGTTTCCTAGTAAAAGGTAACAAGAGAGTTAATGGGCCTCAAGTGCATAAGAGATGCTTGTGTATCAAGTGTCATGTTTACCTTGGTCAGATGACCTGAAGGTGATAGGTACCTGAAAGAGTGGTAACAATCCTCAGTGATGAGCTAAGGGTTTGAATAACCAGAACCATATAATTATGACATTGAGTTTGTGAAGGAAAGAGTATTCCTAGTATTCAAATGAGGGACTGAGATCCCAATGTCTTATAAAGACTGAGAAGTGATTAATGAAAATAGTACATGTTTCTTTGTAGCATTTGTCTTAGTAAGTTATGTTTGAAAACTTGGGTGATGCTAAAAGAATATAATAATGTACTTAATTAATCAAGTGAAATCTATTCATGTAGTGCTCTGACCATAGATCCATCATCGTCAGTAGCTGGTGATGGTGAAACAGGTTTTCCTACGGGATCTCCTGGAGAGCACATATTTTTTAATATGTGGGGGTCAATGGGCGTAAATATCCGTACATCCTAATGGAGGAATTGATGGAAGGTAAACATTAAACCTCTCAATCCTTCATTATATGTGCCGGGATGGATGTATCACGAATCTCTCGATGATGTTAATGCTGAATCAATGGAGGTAAACATGAAATCTCTCGATTGCGAAGAGAGTGCAGCCGCCACTATAGCTCTATAGCGAATATGCCATTATACCCTGGCAAGCTATGTAGCAGAGACACAAGATGTCCTGCATGTGGTCCCGCACTAACCGGGATGTGGGAGGTCTTGGAAGTCATCTCTTCCATTGACCTTGTATGGTACCGATTTCGACTTCGCAATGGTTGGTTGGAGTATAGGGGTGTAAACGGTGCGGGTACGGTGCGGGTCTGGCTATACCCATACCCATACCCATCTAATTTAGTGGGTCTGGTTCCGGTTCTCCGCATAATACAAAACTTGGACACACACCATACTCGTACCCGCAATAATAGCGGGTATGCGGTGCGGGTTTGCAGGTAAGCGGTTCTATAAAACATCATATTGTTTATATAAGAGAAATGACTATATTATATATATTTAATAGAACAAGATATTTTTATTATATAGCATATTAACATGTAGTAGTTATATTAGACAATGCTATATTTTATACATTAACATTAATTGAGTAATTGCTTACATATTTTTAGTCATGATCATAACGTTTAACTTATGTAGAAAGTAATGTAAATTAGTAGACATTTTGATTTTTAGTTTACATATGATGTTCATTATTGTAACTAGAATACTTAATTCTTAATTATATGACTAGTCTCATCCTTATTGTGGTTATAGTAGGATATAATCTCAAGAATTATATTAGTTAGACTAGTAAAGTATGATATATATAACATATTATTTAAATAGTTACTTATGTATAGCGGGTACACGGGTCTAGCGGGTCTGGGTCCAAGCATACCGATTATTGGACCCACTTATATGCGGGTCCAAGGGTATACGGGTCCAAGGGTATGCGGGTATAAAAAATTAGACCCGTGAGGGGTTTTTTAAGGGTCCGGATTTGCGGGTTCGCGGGTCTACCCGTACCCATTTACAACCCTATTGGAGTATGAGTGGTATACCTCATCTCCTCAGAGCTTAAGTGTGATTGTAAAATGTAATCAGCCATGTAGCGTATTTGTATAAGATTGAAATATGAGAATCATTGGTTGATGTTATGTTTCTTAGCATGTCCTTGATACATAAATGTTATATATATGTTCTTCAATTCCTTATTGAATAAGAGACATGTTGACTTATCAAGTTTTATAGCTAAATTTCTTGAATAGAAATGTTGCTCTAATCCACATAGATGTTGATTTATCTGTTGTTGGTTATATGATTTCATTGTTTAGTTTATTTCTATTACACTGCAATAATAATGTTTTCAGCGGAGAGTTATATCTCTCGCTGGGGAAATTTACAAATTGTCTCACCCCTGTGGAATCCAACGTTTTTAGGTAGACGCAGACAAAGAGGTAGGAACTCTGTCGCAGGGGAAGAGAAGCAGCAGCAACAACAGGGACATCAGTGATATCCAGGTGGAGATATTGGCTATCATGTGTAGTATTAGTATGTAGAGTCCTATGTGTCTTCTCTGTACTCTCAGGTCCTAGGAGTTAGTGATTTTAATAATTCGATCTGAGATTTTGGCTTTAAGCCTCGAGGATTTTGTTACTTGTGCATTTTAAGCAGAGCAATGGTGTATATATATTCCTCGAGAAGGGATGGTACATGGAATGTACTTTGTGAATCAGTATGTAAATATAATACTGTGGTTCTTGTTTAAAGAGTTTTCCTGAGAATGGATCTCTTTGTAAATGATTTTAATTTTTAATTATTTTCAGTAATTCACTGTTAACGATAGCTTCTGCTTAGTTAAATATGTTTTATTCGAACGGCAGGTCACATAGACCCTAGAACCATGATGACCACAACAAACCAGAACTTCGATCCTACCCTATCCCCTAGTTAGAAATCTAGTTAGGTTTGTGATCAAACAAGGACTAAAATTTAGAAAACATTTACATAATAATTTAACTATGTGGCAACATATAAATAATATTGTGCAATATATTATATATATTTTCACTACTAACATATTGACTAAATAAAAATAAATAATATGCTTTGGAGTAGAAAATGGTGAATTATGTTCATTAATATTAATAGTGTCTCATAATTTAAATAAATAAGGAATTAATGGATATAATGTGTGATATGGGTAAAATATAGAACTTTGTGCACAATAATAATATATAATCCTTTTGGTTGTAATATGATGGTATGGGATACAATTGGAAGAATAATAATAAAAATGTTGAAATAATATGAAACTAAAATAACGATGGGTCACATATATTAATTATTCATAACTCATGAAAGGAAATCTTAAAAGTAAAATACAATAGTGAAAACTTGTTCCTTGGTTTTTCCTATTTCCTAGGGAACCAAGTTTCACATCATTTGCGTAATAATAATTATCTTAATTCTTTTTAAAAAAAGAAAATAGGATAAAAGTCAAAAGCATTAAATAAATTATTGAAAGTCTCTCTAGGTAGAATTAAACCCCAAATTCGAAATCTACAAACTAAAATAAGTTTATGTGTGAATTTTCAGGTAATCTGGACTATCTTTGATGTTCTATTGTGTTTAGGAGAGAGGAAGTATAAATAAAGTCCAAAATATTAAATAATGTGTTAAATAATGTCAAGAGAAGAAATTAATGACAAATTTGTGTTTCACAAGTTTAATGTTGCTTGTAGGTGAAGGTTAACCTTAATTGGTGGTTTCTAGATGTCTCTAAATCATGAAGAAAGAGAAAACAAGACTTACTTTTAAATAATTAAATAAAATATTTAGAGTCTCCAAAATTAAAATTAATGCCAAAACTGGATTTTGCATGTCCTAAATAGGCTAGTGTCAAATTTCATTAAATATGGAAGTTGTTTGCACCCCCAAATGAAGAGAGAGAAAAGGGGAAATAAATTTAATGCATCACTTTAATTGATTTCAAATTGGATAAGGTTTTTGATTTCCCTTTAAATCTCACCCCTTGATCTCAGTCGTTGGATTTATGATTAGACAGCCCAAAATTCGTCATCTAGCTTGCGTTAGAAAAGGAAGCATACGCCGATTATGGGGATCTATAAAACTTTGATTTCTCTATCTATACTCAATCTTTTCACAAGATTTTTCTCCTACGGATTCCTTGTTGGATTCCACACACATTGATTTCTTACTCGTGTGATTTCATCATGATTCTAGGAAACATCTAATTCTCCCCTACGCCTTCTCGAAGCTACTTCCTCCTAAAGTTATAGTACCGACCCGCACCTATATATATCCCTACCCCAACGATCCTTAGACACCTTGTGATCTTCCTCTCGTTCCAATTGCACCTCTTCACTACAGTGGTGTTGGTTTGGTGATTGGTCGCCTCTTCAAGATTTGCCCAAATCTAGCCAAGTTGTTGTTGTTTGTTGCTTCGTATCTATGACACGGGAGAGGCCAGGGGATGAACCCCCCACATGTTTTCTCCTTTCTACCTCCCTTTTTTCTTCTTTATTTGTTTTCTCATGTGAGGGTGTTTTGGTAATTTAGCCCCTTTGTTTCCTTTTTTGACGCAGTTCTCATTAGCTTTGATCGGCTGACTTGAATCCACCTAATTGGGCCAAGTCATGCAGGACCGACCCCTCTCTCCCTCTCTCGTATGATTTTCTTGCTTCTTTGGAATTTTTGAGTTTTTATGAATGGTCATATTTGTAAAATTGATAACTAATTATCTAATTAGCCAAAAATTACAAACGAATATTTGTTGGATTCTGAAAAAGATTATCTATCTAATGGTATCAGTTTTATCACCTAATTCCAAACTAATTGATATGTGGATTTTAATGGATTTTCCTAATTGGTTATAACTTGCAAAATTCATAACTAATTTATATGTCAGAAAAATAAAATAAAATATTTTATGAACTCAGAAAAATATATCCTACAACATGGTGTGGTTTTGATAACCTAATTCATGTATAATAAAAAGCTGATTTTTAGGGTTTAAATAATTAGTGTAAATCTAATCCTTATTTTGCATATATGTATAATAGGTGCTTTGGAGATCTAGGCTTGAACCTAGGACTGACTTTGGAGTTGTATAGATTCTGAAGTGAGGTATGTTTGCATCCCCAATTATTCTATGTTGAGCAATCATCCTAAATTGTCACTCTTTTGATAGCCTACACAATATCTCTCTTTTGAGAATTATTCCACGTTAAATATACTACTTGATTCTGATATTATGATCACCCTATTTTGTTGGACTTTCTTATGACTCCATCTTGTGCTTTTATTCTTTAGAAACCCTAATTTTTTCACTTATGTGGTGCATGTTTATATTGTCCATTTATGTGATGGCAATCTTGTTTATTCTGACTATCCTTTTTACTTGCCTCTACATTAGGCATGTTATGTGATTCAATAGACCTAGAGTAGTCTAATTGCTTTGGGTTTTGGGTTATGTGCCCATGTGATATGCTTTGAGATGGAGGTTATGTTCCCCATACCTGGGTTTTTGCCCAAACTTTATATTGGGAAGTTTGGCTATGTGACATTCTCTTTCAAGTTTCAAGTTTATGAGACTTGGCCGCTATTGTCTTTATATTGTTCTACTGCTATGCTTATTTCACATGCATGCAGGTTGATGATTAATATTGATTGTCCGTGTGCCCTAATTCTTGATATGTGCTTGTGAGGCATAATTTTTATGCTTTATTAATGACAAGTATCTCTTTTATCATATGATTCTAATTCATTTATCTTGGTGCCCACTTGGGTAGTCCTTTATTTTTTTTCTATGGGAAGAATTGTTTACTTGATGTCCTTTGCTGCATACATTGCTCAATTCCATTTTAGTATGCACATACCAGCTTTTTGGTGATGTCATTTTCTATTTTGTGGGGTATGCTTCCACCCCTAGGTGTTGGACAAGGAGAGGACGACCAAGGTGGACCTGGACAATAACAAGTGTAGCTGAGCTTTTAGGAGACTATATCAAGGTGGTTAGGTGACCCTCAACTAGTCCTATGTTTTGTTAGTTTTTCTTTAATCTCACCCTGCGTGGTGAAGGATAATGATGATAACAAGCATTGTAATGGTTAAATACTATATATTCCACTGCTACTTTTGGTGTTATGATACATACATGTTGAATGAATTGGTTATCATCCCTTTTGAGTAATATTTATGTTGGTGTTTGGTTATATGGGATGTTATCTTATTATTTTAGTATGAAGTGGATCCCATCTCAAGTTCCACTCTTTACAATGATTATGGAAGACATTGCTAGTCTTAGACCCAAAAAAAATCATGGTTTGTACTTCCTTTATTGGAAACTAAAGATGAAAGAATATCTCACTTACATAGATTTAGTTTTTGCAATCACACAACCTAAGGAATGTGAACCATATATTAATTCCTTTCCACATGTTGTTGATGCCATGATCAAAACCTATAGTGATCTTCTCAATCAAAGATACCCAAAGAAATAGATTATGTTTATCATGGAAAGATATGTCTGTTTCTTCTGATGCACTTTATGACATCTACCACAAAAAACCTTCTACCCTTGAGCTTTAGCAAGCTTTGAATGACAAGTTTGGAATGCAACAAGTTGGGCTAGAAGAAAATGCTTTTGTTAAATGTTATGAATACAATATGGTGGATAGTAATCCTATTCCAGCCCAAGTGTTTGAGTACCAAAACCTCATCTCAAAATATGTTGTTACTGGTTATAATCTTGAGGGAAATGTGCAAGTGGCAGTGCTAATAAAAATTTTCCCTCCATCTTGGAAGGACTTTGCCAACTCTCTTCGTCATAGGTGTGATAGGTTAACCATGTCGTCCTTAGTAAAATTCATTCAAACTGAATTCAATCATAAGGAAAATGATGTTAAAATCAATACTTAAGTCAACCTATGAGATGATGTCAAACCCAAGAAGAAACTAAACAAGTTCAATTCTAAGTCCAAGCAGTATTTCAAGGAAGGAAAGCAACCCAGTCATAATAAGAACTCTAATTATGGGGTCTAGCGCATTTGTTATGCATGTGGCAAGCTTGGTCATCTTGTCAATTTTTGCATAGACCGCAAGGGTCAAAGGAATCAAACTAATTAGGCCTCTATGAATGTAGAAATGAACATGATCAATGTGAGGGCTGATGCATCCTCTTCTGAAAGATTAGATACCACCAATTATCTTATTCTTAGTGTTAACTGTTCTTCTAGTGATAATTGTTGGATGGACTCCGGTGTGATTTCTGGCATCAGCTTTGATTGTTCTACTTTTTATACCTATTAGGCAGACAACATTCGTGTGATCTCTTGGGGTGATGATGTTTTTGTGAAGTAAATTATGAGCACACATATGGATACTGCAAAATGTTTTATGTGTTCCCAGATTTAAGAAAAACCTACTTAGTGAAGTCTTAATCATGTCGTTAGGTTATACTATTTTATTTCAAGGGAATAAAGTTTTAATTTCTATATTTAGTTCTTGCATTGGTTTTTAATACATTTGTGGGGGTTCAATTAAGCTTTGTGTCTCTTCTCCTAATAATGATAATTGTATGAGTATCCTTCCTACTTCCATTTCTTGTGATATTTGGCATGCTTGTTTAGGACATGTGAACAAGAACAATTTGAAACATATGGTTCACATGGAATTGATTCGCACGACTCCTATCTCTTATGATGTTAGATATCGAATATGTGTTCAATCTAAATAGCCTAATAAACCCTTTATTTCTGTAGAAACAAATACAACTTTATTAAGCTTGACCATATTGATATATATGATCTAAATAGTATGCTTACTTGTGATCGGATGTGCAACTTTGTGACCTTTATTAATGATCTTTTCAAATATTTTTGAATTTACTTATTGAAATCTAAAGATGAACAAATGATAAAATTTAGAGTTCATAAGTTAGTGGTAGAAAACCAAACCTAGAAGAACCTTAAGAGGATTAGATTTGATAGAAGAGGTGAGTATACTTCCAATGAACTCAAATAGTTTCATAAAGATTATGACCTTATTCATGAAGCCACTGCCCCATACAATCACAATCTAATGGCATAATCAAAAGAAAGAACAAAATGTTGATCGACATGGTTAATTCCATATTGACCGAATGTCATGGAGCTATTTGTTACCCTCATCCTACCTCCATTAACTAGGGTTTGGGCATCAGTCCATGGAATGGTACATAGTTTCACACAACCAATATATATTAAAATAGAAATAACAAAGCTAAAGGGATAAAAATATACTAGACAAGGAGAAAAGACATACATACCCACTTTCTATATCAAGAATACCCATCGGTATTTGATTTCAGAGCTTAGAGTCTTGAATGCAGTGGATCTTCATTTGGCAACTACAAATTTGATAAACAAAATGTATCAATGTGAGTTCATTGAGTACGCTATTAAAAGGCATGTAAACACATTTTAAGAGTATATAAAAGTTTCTTGTCTGGAAACACCATAAAAACAAGAAGTATAAACAAGACAAGAACACTTAACTATATTCTTCTATACAACACGTGTTTAGGTTTCTTTATCCATTATATCAATGTAGCATAGTCAAACATGAAAATATTATTCATAGGAACAATATTTCAACAAAGTAAGTAGACAAGCATTCATTCGAGCATACATACAAGCAATCCAATATCATAGTAGGGTCAATAGATTAAGTGTGCCTTGTGAGTAGTAAACAAGATATGATTCCTGAGTAAGGCTCCTAGGAAAGGTCCAACCTAGAGGGAGCTAAGATATAAAAATACATATCATGGTGTCTTAGATCAGAAAGGTTTTGGTTGGAAAAACATGTTTTGAGTTAGAGATATGTTTCAGTTAGATCTAGGCTGAAGGATTCATTAAATATCCTCCTTCAATGATTACTCATATGTTACCAAGTAAACCCTAGATCTAGGTGAAACATCCATTATACATAAGTAACAAGATGAAATTGTGTTCTAATTTTGGAGTAAAAATATTATGAATTCGAGATTACATTTAGGAATCCAACATATTAGCTCATGATCTAGTCCTAAGAGGGCATTTTGGTTCACAAGGGTGAGTGTTTTATTGTATTATGAGCTTAACTTAGTAAGGAGGGGCATGGACCTGATCAAGAGGGGTATCAAAAATCACCAAGTCTACTATTTTCAAGTCAGTAGTTGATGCAAAACAGATGTTATCATGCTACACTACATCATGGGAAGCTAACTCATAAGGTACATGTTTGAGCACAATAGTAAATACTTGCAACCGTACATGGTAAACTTAGAGTATTAGCATGAGATATTGGTCCAATAGAGTACAAATCTCAAGTTAGGCTACTAATTTTGAAGTATAATCATTTCATCATGATATGTTAATCCAAAGTCCTAATATAGACAAATTGTATCAAGTAACCACATTAAAGAGCCACTGTTGGGTCATGATAGGTTAAGATGAAAAGCGGATTCATTTAAATGATCTAGTGTGTTCCATCACTGCCATGAGGATTCAAACTTACTGATTATCTTAAAAGGGGTGGCAAAAGACCAAAAATAGCATAAAGGGAAAAGGATTTCTATTGTTCATTAATTTCAAATCATACAAATGGGGTATTCTGTGAAATAGGGAAGGTACAAGCATGATTGGCACTAGAACATAGTGACATTACAAAGATGGGATTTTTGAATTGAAGTCATATATTACATCATTTTATTTGGTTGAATAATCTACGATATACAAGGGTTTTAAGATTAACCCTTGGTTAGGGTTTCTAGGAAATTTATTCCTCAAGGGGGCGAGATAGGTCATGTATCACAGTGTTGTCCCTTCTCTCTCCTAGGGTCTTCCCTGGTGAGGGAGTAGTTTCCAGTGTTAGTGCGTTGGCATGTGTTGTAAGAGAGTGTCTGTGGGCATCGAGGAGTTGGGTCGCAAAGCAATGAGCATCCTTCGGGTGTGGAGAGGAGCAACCACAAGTGGGGTCGGGCATGGGTGTTTCCATGCAAATAGAGGACTCAAAGGCCTGAGGTTGCATAGCATGTCGAGAATCGATGTCTGAGGATAGCGTGGTGGAGCAAGAGAGATGAGAGGGGCAGACACGTAGTGAGTGAAGGAGGGATCCAAGCCTTTCACAGTTGATCCAGTGTCTCCCAAAAATTCATCAGCCTCGAGGCAAGGGCTTTGAGAACCCATCTATTGGTGCTGGTAGCATTGAGGCAAGGTTTAGCTAGGGTGGACTTAGGTCCAAGAGAGAGGGGGGAATCCAAGTAGGGGGCTTCATGGTGGTGATAAGCATATAAATAGTGGTGTGGGGTTAGGGGATTCCGAACTAGGGTTCGGCCCTTGAGGGTCGGCGACCATGGAAAAAGGAGGGGGAATCCCTTTCTTGCCCCGTCCAGATGCCATTCATGTTTGAGAGAATATTATGCAAAACAAAAGGGAGTCAAGACGGTCCTAGGGTGAGCGTGAGTGGCACTGATGGGTTGCAAAGTTGTTGCACTCCATAGCGGCTGACCTGGTGTTGAAGATGGTCTTGTGACCATTGGATCATGACAGGATCCTTGGCACGTGAATCCTTCGGTTCATAGGATCGCCCGAGGAAAGAGGTGGGTTAGGGAGGAAAAAGAAAAGAGAGGGAAGGGAAAGAGGGCATTGGTGGGTTGTGTGTGAGTCTGGGCTCAACACGGTTGACCCCTGGTCCCAAAAGGGGTATAAAAGGCTAGGATAAAGGTTAGGAAAATAAGGAATTTAAAGGGGCGTAACATCCTTGTACCAACTCTAAAATAAAAGAAATTAGGAGTGATGGAATATGAGGACATTCCCTACATCATTAGTATGATATTAGAGTAGAAGAATAAAAAATAGGGGATCAATATAAGGGTGAAGAGGGTTATTTTTAGTGTAGCTCATAACTAGGTATTATGTTAAATTGGGTGTCAACACAAGACACAAGTAAAAAAATTCATAGACTTGAGAATCAAAAGACATTCATTCAAATGTGAAAATGAGGTATAAAGGGATGGATGAATGAAAGGATTATGCACGTATAATATTCATTAGGTGAGGGAAAAGTCTGGGTTATAACATCCTCTCCGCCTTAAAAGAAATTTGGTCCCCAAAATTAAATCAATGCATTACTCAAAATTGGGTTTTCATATTCCATATCAAAATCAACTTGGTATACCTTCATCGCCAAGATATTTACAAAATGAAGCAATTGATCATCATGGTCAAGGTAAAGTGACATTGATCATCACAATAGGAAAGATTATCACATGATTCACAATCTTGGAGAAATTATCATATAGATGATGAACTCAAAGTGATCACATCTTAGGTCAATTGTATAGAGCTCTTTGAATTAAGAGTAAAGCATGACTTCCATTCCCAACATTTTAGGGTTCTAGCTTATGCATTGGCCTAGGTGGGGTAATACATCCATGATTGAGGTTTCGTTTAATTTGAGACAAACATCATATTTCAATCATGATTCCATGTTAAAAATTCAATGGAAGTTCCCACCCTAGACCATGTGATAGATAACCTCTAAGTCATAAATTGAGAGAATCAATGTACTCACTACTCCAAGAAAAATTAAGATTTGGCAACAATGAAAGTCAATAATCATATATTGAGGGTGATATCAAGATCCAAATAGGGTGATCATAGGAGTCGAATCAAAATTAAGATCAATAATCAAAGGTCAAGATTTCATCACTCAAATATCGAGAATCAAATTTTGGATATAAAGTCATAGGTCCAAATGTTTTGAATTTATGGTTTATAATCCTATCTAGACCATAGGCATGATCATTCATCTGTATACAACGATCGATCAACTTTTGAGAAATAATTGGGCAACATTTCAAGATATCAAGTTCGAGCTCATTATTATGGTATTCAAGGTTGATGAATGATATAGACCTAGGTCTTTCTAGGAACTTGAACACACTCTTGACTCATGGACCTTGGGTACACATGGATGTCTATCTCCCAGTTCTATGGGCCTTATGTACCTTTAGTCATCCCTACTCTACCCTAGGGTTGACTTAGGGCTCTACCCTTTGTAAGATTTTATTGAGACATCATACACATTTTTTCTTGAGGTGTCTCTAATAATATTCGAGCACATTATCTTATGTATGATTCTTTAACCCAGATTTTCTTCATCTCTTTGGGAGTGCATTATTTACTTTATGTCCCTGCATTGGGATCATGACGACCTTCCCTCTTGGGATTGGTCTTCTCAGAGACCTTCCCTCTTGGGCTTGGTCTTCCTGGAGACCTTCCATCCTGGGCTTGGTCTTCATGATGACCTTCCTTTCCTGGGTTTGGTCTTCATGGTGGCCTTCTCTCCTAGGCTTGGCCTCTTAGTGATTTTCCGTATCAGGCTTTGTATTCGTGGTGACCTTCCCTCCTAGGCTTGGTCTTCAAGGTGGTCTTCCCTCCTAGTATTGGACTCTTGGTGACCTTCCTTCCTGGGCTTGGTCACATATTGTTAGCCACTTACTCAATAACTTTTCCTTATGTCCCTCAGATATGGAATAATTAGGTTCAAAGAATTATATTCAATGTATGTGGTTTCATGTTTTTCATACCTAATCCTTCAAATGTTAGGTGACATTCACGGTTAACTCAATTCTTAAATCACTTGGTTAACTCACTATCCTAGGGAAGGTCCTAACCTAGGGTGCCTTCTTATCTCATAAGAGGAGGTTAGGATTTCTAGCCACAACCTGACCCCACAGTTTTATGGTTATGCCTCCCCCATATGTCGATTTCCCATTCTTGGGTTGAACCACCCCACATTGGAACACCATCCCTAAGAGTGAGTTAAGGGTCTATTATCTCTCACTTTCCTCTGTAGATCTAGGAAAGGGGTGTCTTTTGGATATTAAGGAGTCAAATTGGGAGTTTAAGAGTTGTAGAATAATAGGGAAAGCTTGAGTTCCAAGTCTTTCATCTTAGTGAAATTGAGTCTAACAAAGAGGAATAATATTCATAAGGGGATTTGCCTCTTGGAACAAGTCTTCACATTGTGATCTCAAGTTCCAAAGACATACTCATATCAAGTATGGGCATAACATTAATCAATAGGGAGAAATTTGGTTAGTTATCTTTGAGGTTTATCAAAATAGGAACAATATAGGTTTAATCAATAGGGACCTCATTAACCAGGAGGTGTAAAATATCAGTTTCACCTTATTTCACCATATCAAGAATATACCTCAAGTACGACAATATTTAGTTTCATGCAAGTTACCAAAATTTGTAACACTAGTTTGAGTTTGCTTGCACGAGGTGGGCAAGATGAATAGGATCGCCACCTAACTTTATCCAAAAGAAAAAGAATATACCTCAAATATAGAAAGTACTTATATATGATTTGGTAACGCTGAGTTTGCATAACTTTACACATGAGTATATTACCTTAAAGAGTACTTCCATAGATTAAATAAGGTTTTCAATTCAAGATCAGATCATGGCATTTTCATCATAGTCAACTTTCATGATTTCAAATGACTTTTAGTTTCACCATGCATAAGTTACCCATAATCATATCATGATTAATAGTCATGAGACTAGAATCATATAAGGAGACAAGAATCTAACTATCATCATCTACCTGGGTGGCTTAGGTGGTCCTTGAAGAAGAGATGAGATGCTACAAGACTTTGTAAGCTTGAAAGCAAGAAACCTAATACAATCTTGGATCCCATTTGGGTAGGTAGGTGCATATAGGAACCTCAGCCACCACATCAGACAGATATGAGATGATTACTAGCCAGAACCTCCAAGTTCAGCACCATACCTATTACCTAAGTTTCACCATTATGGATATTTGTTCTCCCAGGGTCCTTAAGAGTTTATATGACTTAAAACATATGTAGAGGCATGTGTGTATGGATTTGATATCATTTATCAGGAAACTATTTGGTACCCTCATCCTACCTCCATAGACTACAGAGTCAGCGACAGTAAGGTTTGGGCATCTATCATAGAATGCCACATAGTTTCAAACAAACAATCTACATGAAAAAAGGAAATAATAAAACTAAAGAGATAACAATACATAAGACTTAGAGAAAAGATATATGTACCCATTCTCTATATCAAGAATACCCATTGGTATTTCATGTCATATCTTAGAGTTTCAAGTGTAGTGGATTTTCATTTGGAAACTATAAATTCCATAAACAAAAATATCAATGTGAGTGCATTAAGTATGCTATGAAAAGGGAATAGTATCTAAAAGTTTCTTGGCTTTAAATTTCATAATAAACAAGAAGAAGAAAGAAGGTAGAACACTTAACAAAGCTCTTTCATACAACATAGTTTTTAGGTTATGTCATCCATTATATCAGCGTAGCATTATAAAAGATGAAAATAGTATTCATAGGAACAATATCTCAACCAAGTAAGTAAGTAGCTAAGAATTCATTTAAGCATACATGCAAGCAAGACAATATTGTAGTAGGGTTAAGAGATAAAGATTACCTTGTGAGTAGTAAACAAGATATGAATCCTGAGTAAGGCTCCTAAGGAAGGTCTAACACAAAGGGACTTAAGATATAAAGACATAGCATGGTGTCTTAGATCAGCTAGGTTTTTGGGCCATGATCTAGTCCTAAGAGTGCATTTTGATTCACAAGGGTGAGCGTTTGATTGTATTATGAGCTTAACATAGTAAGGAGGAGAATAAACCTAATCAATAGGGGTGTCAAACATCACCAAGTCTACTATTTTCAAGTCAATAGTTCATGAAAAATGGATTAGTTATCATGCTACATTACATCATGCAAGCTAAATCATAAATTACATGATTGAGCTTAATAGTAAGTACTTGAGGTCATACATGGTAAACATAGAGTATTAGCATGAGATATTGGCCCAGTAGAGTACAAAGCTCAAGTTTAATTACAAAATTCAAAGTACAATCATTTCATCATATTAAGTTAAGACAAAGTCCCAATATGCACAAATTGTATCAAGTAACCATATAAAAGAGCCACTGTTAGGTCATGATAGGTTAAGATGATAAGAGAGTTCATTTAAATGATCTAATGTCTTCAATCACGGTCATCAGGATTCAAACTTACTAATTAGTATGAAAGGGGTTCCATAAGACCAAAAATAGTACAAAGGGAAAAGGATTTCATATTGTTCATCAATTTCAAGATCATACAAAAGGGTTTTCCACGGAACAGGGAAGGTACAAGTATAACTAGTAGTAGAAAATGGTGTCATTATAAAGATGGAATTTTTCTTATTGAAATCATATATTACATCATTGTATTTGGTTGAGAAACCTATGAGACACAAGGGTCGGAAGATTAACCCTTGATTAGGGCTTTTGTGGAGATTTATACCTTAAGGGGGGAGGAGATGGGTTGTTGGGCCACGCGTTGCAGCATTGTACCTTCTCCCTCCTAGGGTCTACATGGGGAAGGGAGCGGTGGTCGATGTTACCATGTTCTCCTGTGCTTCCAGAGATTGTTCAAGGGCATCTTAGGATGTCGAGGGGAAAGTTCACAAAGTAATGGCATCCTCTAGGGTGGAGAGGGGAGACCATGAGTGGGTTGGGCCCAGGTGCTGCCACACAAACAAAGGACTCATGCGTCGGAGGTCATGTGGTGCATCCAGAACTGCTGCATGAGGCTAGTATAGCAGACGAGAGAGATGAGAGGGTGAGAGAGTGTGGAGAGATAGGGACAGACACATAGTAAATGAAGGAGGGTCCAAGTCTTTCATGCTCGGTCCAACCTCCCGAGCAGTCATCAACCTTGCGACTAGGGTTTTGAGAACTCTGCTGTTGGGGCTGCCGACATCGAGGCAAGGATAGGCTAGGGTGAAAATTAGGTCCAACAGAGAAGGGGCAAACTAAGAAGGGGGCTTCGTGGTGGTGATAAGCATATAAATATGTGGTTTTGGGTCTGGGGAGTCTGAACAAGGGTTTGTCCCTTGATGGTCGGTGACCATGTAAAACAGAGGGGGGAATCCCTTGCTTGCCCCACCCAAATGTCGTTCGCATCCTATTAGCACCGAGAGCATATTAGGGTTAAAGAAAAGGGAGTCAGGATGGTCTGGGGTGACCATGGGTGGTGTTGTCTAGGCTGCAAATCTACTATGCTTTGCAATGGTTGACCTAGGGTTGAAGATGGTTCTGTGACTATTGTATCGGGCCAGTAGCCTTAGAATGTGAATCCTTTATCTCATAGGTTCCCCCAAAGAAAGAGGTGGGTTGGGGATGAAAAAGAAAAAGAGAGGGAAGGGAAAGAGGGTGCAGGTGGGTTGTGTGTGGGTTTGAGCTCAATAGGGTTGGCCCATGGCCCCAATAAGGGGTATAAAAGGCTAAGATAAAGGTTAGGAAAATAAGTAATTCAAAGGGGTGTAACTTCCTTGTACCAACTTCAACTAAAATACATTAGGTGTGCTTCAAAACCTTCAAGAACCAGCCAAGATTCAAATTCTATTACCGACGTACGCATACATGATCCTGAACCATTGAACCTTAAAGTGTTGAGCCTCCAAGTGAGTTTGGTCTGGCTGAAAGGTCTACAGTAACAAAGAACTTTCGTTCTAACTTCTACACCTTTATAGTAGATGGAGACCCTAAGACCTATGAAGATGCCATGAAATCCATCAATGCTTGTTTCTGGAAGGAAGTTGTTGATTGTGAAATGCAATCCATGATGAACAATCACACTTGGATTCTAGCTTATCTTCTTCTAAGCTATAAAATTATTGGTTGAAAATGGGTCTTTAGAAAGAAGTTAAAGGTTGATGGTAGCATAGCTAAGTTTATGGCCAGGCTGGTAGCCGAAGGTTACAAAAAGTAAGGAGTCAATTATTTTGACAAGTATGATCCTATAAAAAAGATCACCTCCGTCCATGTCCTTTTTGCCTTGGTTGTGATCCATAAACTTGAAATCCATCAAATGGATGTAAAGACTATCTTCCTCAATGGTGACCTACAGGAAGAGATCTATATGGATCAACTTGAGGGTTTTGTTGTCCAAGGATAATAACACATAGATTATAGACTTGTAAAATGCTTATATGGTCTAAAACAAGTACCAAAATAGTGGAATGATAAATTTGATTATAAAAAAAAGTAGCGTATGTCTTTACTACGAATTAATCTAATAGATGCATTTATTCTAAAATTGTTGGTAACAAATATGTGATTATGTGCTTGTATGTTGACAATATCTTAATCTTTGGATACAATACTATAGTTATTTCTACAACTAAATCTTTTCTTTCAAAGAATTGTGATACAAAACATTTAGGAAGAAATGATGTTATTCTTAGTATAAAGAGTAGATCTACTTCTATTTGTTCCTTATCAATCTCACTATGTAGGAAAAAAATTACATATATTTGATATGTATTCGTGTATGCATGTTAGTACTTCTTATGATCCCTCTTTACATCTTAAGGCACATAAGGTAATCTTATGGATTAAATTAGATATGCCCAAGTTATAGGAAGCTTAATGTACTTAGCCAATTGTTTTACATTAGATATTCCTTACGAAGTAAGCAGGTTAAGTAGGTACACTCGTTGTCCTAATGTTGATCGTCGGAAGACTTTTGTTCGAGTTTTAACATAATTTAAAGGTATCATGAGTTATAGTCTTCATTATACTGGTTTCCCAACCGTTTTAGAAGGCTATATGGATGCAAATTGGATTACTGACTCTGATGAAACTAAGTCAACTAGTGTTGATATGTTTTGCTTAGGCGGTGTTGCAATTTCTTGGAAATCATCCAAGAAAGTTGTGAGAGATAGACTATGGAGGCTGAGTTTATAGCCTTAGATTTAGCTTGTTATCATGTTGATTGGATCATAAATCTTTTTCTTAATTTACTTGTAGTTTCAAAGTCATTTCCTCTTATCTTAATACATTGTGACAGTAGGTCAGTCATAGACAAAGACAAACAATCGAAGGGTAATCCGGGTAAGCACTTTATGAGATTGAGGTATGAAGAGGTGAAAGACTTCATTACCCATGGTGTTATACCTTTGTAGTTTGATAGGTCAGTAAAGAATATTATTGATCCTTTGAAAATAGTCTAGATCAAAATCTAGTACTTAGTGTGTCAAAGGGGATGGGTCTTCTCCTCATGAATTGAACATCATACGGTTATAGAAATGGAGATCCCATGAGGAATGGTTAAAAGGGGTAAGTAAGTTGTGCATGTGTTTGGTAGAAGCACACCTTTTTTAGTTTTACTTTGGACCCTTCCCTATGGCGTTTGTGCTTTGGGGTTGTCTTAGTATAGGAAGACCTTTTGTTATGAATGGGGTCGACGACATATGTTTGATACGGTGTAGTACTAGACAGTACACCCTTGGGAGATCCCTACTATGTGAGGGTAACCCTAGGTTGGGGTTAATCTGAGTTGGACATACTCACTAGAGCGTTCAAGAAATAGATTTTCAATGTTTTTCTTCTTTGGGAACGGATAGGATTTTGAATTACAATTTGGTGTTTTTTTGGAAATAGTGGTGCATATGTGGTCTGGATCTTAATAAAAGGTTGTTTGAGAATTCAATCTAGTTGCATCGTGATTTTCCATCACATCATTTGACATGTCAATGTGAAATATAGAAGTTAATTCAACTCCATACTATGGCATCCTTCTCAGAGCATGATTCGTGTAATCTTAATTGACTTCTAAATATGAGAACTACAAGTGGTTATAAGACCTTATTTACTCTGGTTTTCACCGTGTTTCTTATTTATGTTGCTAGACGCTTAACATAGCCTCATCGTATTGAATTTTTTAACTACATCCAATCATAAATCCATTAGCGATCCAAACTTAGTACGATGACAAAAAAAGTAATAGTTGCAACAAATAACACTTTACCGAGAGTGCACTTGCAAGTTGCATCAACTTCTAAGCCTGGTTGAATTGTATACAGCAGATTGTTGACTCGATGCCCAACTAAAATACCCAGAAGGAAGGTTTACAACAACAAATAAGATTCTTCAATCCCAATTTATGTACTCACAGGGGATATCTATAATGACAACTAAAGGCTCTCATTTGAGGCTCTATGATAGGACTGGACCTCTCCTCCTCTAAATGAATAGTATATAAAAAAGAGGTGATGAATTACATATAGAAGTAGTTTTGATAGGTATTCAATATCTTATATAAAAATTTGGTATGGAAGCCACATTGAATGTGAAAGGAAATAATAACAAATTTATCATGTATATATGTTGAGAATATTCGACGGTAGTGTTCTGTTCAAATAACAAGCTAATAGTGGGGAACTGAAAATGGCACGTTAACTTTGAATTGATAGAATGTAAGTTAGATGAAGTGTAGTGTGATTAGTAGTAGGGCACCATCATGCTAACATTCACAGACCATTCGGATCTTAACGAATGTCAAACTAATTCATTGTAATTTTTAAGCTAGTGAGGGTAGGGTCAATGCCTACTAATGCACCGGATAAATGTCATTCTCAGGGGTGCAACAAACTGACCTTCTTATTTTCACAAAATAGAGCTACCTTATATTTCTTCAGCCAATCCATTCCCATGATGATATCGAAGGTTGTCATGTCGAGAATGATGAAATCTGTCAGGAAACATCTTCCCAGCTATGCTCAATTCTACGGGCGGAATTTTTAGAAAGGAAAAGACTACTCTCTCGCTAGGTATCTAAACATCTAAGATATAGTCCATATACAAGGACTCTAGGTCTAACATTGTTATGAGTTTGACGGCTATGAAAGTATTTGAAGATCCAGAATCGAATAAAGCTTTAACATGGTACTGAAGTAGATGCAGAGTACCTTCAATGACTCCATTATCATCACCGACCTCTGCAACGTCCATGGCATAAACTCGACCGGAACACCTCTCCACAGGTGGACGATGACCCTGCTGATTGTTGACGTTATTGTTGTTTCATGGAGTTTGTTGTAGTCATTGTGGTGGTGGTGGTTGTTGTGGGGCACGTGGCTGAGTAGGGGCTGGAGCCTTCGAAATATGAGGACACTGAGGTCTAACATGTTTTTCCAGGCCACACTCATGGAAAATCACATGTCCCATGTCTCTTTGTGGTGTATAACTCCTAGAAGTGCATTTCCCTGGGAAGTGGAAATGGTGACAATGTTTACATTTCTCACGTCCATCCTCAGAAGCACTCTTCCTTTTATTAGGGTTGTACGATGACGATTGATACCCTGGATAAGCCTCAACAACGAGTGCCTTGTCCACCATCTGTTGAAAGGTAAGTGGAAGTTGTGGCACCAAGGCTCGTCCAATATGATAAGACAAACCTTCAAAGAATATCTCAGAATGACGGTCTTCATGCAGATTCGTAGTGTAGCACTCCAGCAGTAAGAACTTCTGGATGTATGCGAACACGCTTAGTGAACCCTACTTTAGGTTGTAGAACTCGACCTATTTCTTCTTCAGAGTAGCAGAACAAATATATTTCTCATGAAAAAGCATTAGGAATTGCTCACATGTCATCTGTAAGGTGTCACGCGTGCACATAATTCCATTCCACCACACCTTGGTTGGTCAGTCCAGAACATACGTAGCAAAGCGAACCTTTTGTTCAGGAGTGCACAACATACCCTCTAAGGTACGCTCGATGGCTAAGACCTAATCGTCGGCCTTATCCACCATCTTGATCTCTCCCTCACCCTTAAAGTAGGGTGGATGCATCTTAATGAACTCGATGAAGGAGTACTCCTTGGGATTGGCTGACAAAGAGGCAGTGTTGACTCGCCCCACCATCGAATTAGACACAAGCTGGCACAGGAAGGCCAACTCTTACTCCAAAGTAAAAGCTGGCGGAGGTGGAATCCCTGAAATGGGATGTGGCACGGTAACTATCGGTTGACCTCCAGGATGAGCCTGTGCAGCTGGGGTCTCCAAGGGGGGATCCATATAGGGCATGCCAAACTGAGGATTTGGCGGTGTAGTGTATTCATCATCCCTATTGAATAGTTGGTAGGATCCACTGCTTCTCCCTCCAAACAAATTGGTCCTCCTAAAAAAGGATTATCAAGGTAAGAAAGCTACATAAGGTTTTCTAAGATCCTAGGCTACCGAATGCTATGTTGTAATACCACTCTATAAGGAATGAGTACCATAGGGGCCACTCCCTACTATTAAATTGAAAATAAATAATCACAACCCATCAGTTCAAACACCACATATTGATAATTGGGGTGACAAATTATTCTCAGATAAATGGTCCATCAAGAGCATTTATAAGAATAACATCGGAAGTAACTAAATTATTACATATTTAAAAATAGTCTCAAAAACATCTCTCATGTCAACTAGGATAAATAAAGGGAACTATATCTAAATGGATATGTTGCAGTAGACAACCTAGCCATCTCAGAAGTCACGATCTATTGTTTCACATTTTCCTCAATTTCTGGGCCCACAATCTCTTGTCCTTCAATAGAATTGTCAACGGGCTGATCTGCACCTGGGGGGTAGGGAACATCCCCCAGGATGGAAAATAAAATAAAAAAATTGAATCAGTAAAACTAAGTATGTACGTTATATGTGTAACTGGGGCATTATTTGGTACATAAGTAAGCAAGATGTTCCAATCAAAAGGGGCCATAAAATTAGGTAAGTTCCACAGAAAAATAACAAGAGAAAGAATTTCCAAAAGAATGAGGCAGTATAAATAATCCAATAAACAACAAACCTTACCACAATCAATCATCACCTTACAACTTTTAATTGCATGTAGATATATTGGACTAAGTTAACTATGGTAGGGCCAAGGCACCACTGAGTCATTGACCAAAATATATCTTGGGTAGAAGTAGCACACCTCTGTATATAAAAGGGTAGAAGTAGCAAACCCCCGGGTAGAAGTAGCACACCCTAATGGTTACGCATAAGCGTCTACAATAGTTAGATAGTCAAATAGTCTACCATGCATAAAATAGTGGCAAAATATATCATTCATTATACATTTGTGTCATAAGACAAGCACAACAACATGAGGCGTCATTGACCCATTTCAACCTATAAATAATATTTCCAAGAGAATAGGATATGTCAAAGTGATTAAAGAGCAAGTATATCAAAAGATGCCTCATTATGTGAAATTTAGTCATATAATGCCCAATTATAAATAGGGAGGAGTACATACCTTCAGTCTCGTTTGATTCAAAATAAAGATCACCCTAGTCTAGGCCAATTTTAATATCCCCACCTAAACATAAAACGGTGCATAGTGTTAATTTTATTCCTCATAAATCGTTTACCTGGGGCTATGACTCTCGATTCGTTTGTTATCGTACTACCAAGCTTAATAACTAAACAATCATTAAATAGTGATTTTGTCTCTAATATTTCAAACCGATTTGCACACAGTCACACATGACGATTTAAAATGAAAAGGGCATGTTCCCTTCCTTCAAGGTTGTTGCTCGAGTGACTCTGAAGGGTGAGCCTACTATTAGCAGTGTCATCACACAGGTGGCAGTTCATCTACAGGTTCCCTGGACTCTCGTCCACTGCCGTGAGAATGCCACCATGGCTAATAGGTAACATCTCAAGTCTTGGACTCAAACTGGAGGGGTCGACCACAGAAGAAAGGTCGGAAGACATACGTCCTTAAGATTGTCCAAATTAGGGTGTGATCATGAGGAAAGATTGGAAATAGAGTCTTGAATATCCCAGCGACAAAACCACAGTACAGGAGTTCTTGGCATCATGACTTTGGAAGAAAAGGATGCGGACACAATCGGAAACGACAATCAATTGTGCAATTTCAAGTAAGAACTCCACCCTGGTTCGTAACCAGATTAACATCCGTCATCGCAATGCTAAAACCGATTGAATTTGACGTCAATAGGTGTTGGTATGGGTAAGAGACGGAGCAGAAATTTGGGGACAAAAACCTTGTATCGAAGGCGCCCACAAGGACCAGTGGCCAGTATGGAAGCGTCCTTGTAACCCGTGGTGGTGTCAAAGCCTATGCTCAAAGACAGGGTCTATCAGTAAACCCATCAGAAAGGATGCCAAAGAACACACCGGCAACTCTTGTCTACTCAGTAGTTGGGGTTATCGCAGCGTGACCCGAAGGTGGCGAATGGAAACATATGGGTTGGTGATGGTACCCTTGCCTTCAATTGTCTGGAGAACAATCACAGCAATGCTACGACCTACTCTTCATTGGAGACGACGCTCACCCGGGCACGGTGATTCACTGCTACACAGAAGGAATTGGGAGAAAGGAGTGCTAGAGGAAGTATCCCACTACTTGTGTGGGTGGTCTCGTGGCGTTAGGAGTTAAAAAGGCCAGGCGGACAGTAACTAAGGTAATGACGGCAGAGACCTGCTCGAGGGTTTTATGTGTTTTACGATCAAGGCACCGTAAATGTTGACTTAGGGTTCTTCTAGACCGTCGTGATCTCCCAAAACTGCATCCAATGAAAACGGGAGCAATTAAGGCTTCTGGGCGAGCAAATGGTTGAGGAAATTCTCGTAAGTGACCCATTGATTTTAAATTATTAATTCCAACCAAATATATTTCTCTTCCATGCAATTAAAGGGTGCGATTAACCTTCTTTTGGACCCCCGAATATCAAAGGATGTCTATTAAACTAGTAAGGAACCTAATTTTTACCTCAAAACTCCATTTTAATTATGCTAATTATGAATGTTAACCAGTAGGTGTTAAATAGCCTAATATAATGATAAGTTATTTTCTTTATACTTAGTATTGTCTCTAGATGTTGTCTTCCCTCTAGTCTCTTTTTCTAGGGTGAATGGGATATTATATCAATCTCGACCCCACATCTAAGATTAAGTCTGGCCACATCAAAATATGTGAAATAAATTCTAAAATTTTCTCAAGTCACATAAAGTCTAATGCTATGATACATTGTTTCAGGGTTAAGGACAATTACTCATAATAATTTAAGGGAAGGAATAAAATTTAAGTTTTAGGAAAAAGGAAATGGAAATAGATACCCAGAGTTGAGGTCGTTATAGTGTGCACTTGTGTTTTAGGGCGTATGGTAAAATCCCTATCAAGTTTTTGTCTTCGTTGCTGGGGAAACGGCAAATCCAACACTACGAGTGTTGTAATCGACCACTCTAGGCCACACTTTTTATTTTATTTTATTTTATTATTCTTTCAAGCTAAATTTTAAATATCATTTCTTCAATCGTTCGTACTTGTTCTCACACTATTTTTGACAATTTTAGGTACTAGTGCATGGTGCACATGAGAGCTCACAACTATAGATAGTCGTCTCTGTGGGGCTTTAGCCAGGCAGAGCTCTTATGCCAAGGAAGAGAGTTCGGTATCTTAGCGCCAAGGTTGATTCAAAATCCACCACCACCTACTCTAACACCACCTCCAGAGGGACCAAAAGAACAACCAGAGATGGCAGAAGAAGAGTAGACAATTTGGGAGAAGACCAAGACATTTTCCTCAACGACCCAACGAGGGCCAATAAAAAGACAAGCCATAAATGTCACTAGCTACAAGACTGATCCAAGATTGGTGTCATTAGTCAAGTCATAGGCTTTCTATGGCCATAGCACTGAAGACCCGATGATGCGTATCAGTATTTTTGTTGAAAGCTGCGACATGATCAAGCTCAATATAGTATCGACTACTATGATATATCTAAAGCCTTTTCCATCACATCATTGGCGAACAATGCCAAGTCTTGGTTCTATAACCTAGAAGATAAATGCATTAAAACTTGGGAACAAATGATAGATGCCTTCTTTGAGAAGTACTATTCACCCCAAAAGACAAATGAGATGGTCAAGAAGATCTAAAACTTCAAACAACAAGTAGAGGAGTCGTATTTTGAGGCATGGGAGAGTTTCCAGAACATGTTGAGGAAGGTCCCTCACCATGGTATCAACTTGTATGTCCAGGCAAACATTTTTTATTATGGGTTGCATGGAGGGGAAAGGACCACATTAGACAGTGCAAGGACATGCTTCTTACTCCACAATAATCCATCCAAATGTCATGAGATCCTAAAAAATATGGCTAAGAAATAGTCATGGGGAGAAGAACGTGAACATCCAGCCATTGTTTAAAGTGTTGGAGAGTCCAAGGGGATTTCTACATTGAATGAAAAATTAGACTTGATTGCCAAGAAACTGTGTGAGAAGGATGGGAGCTATTCTGGAGCAGAAGAGAAGGAGTGCAAGTATGCACAGAAGCAAAATTACAAGGGAGGAAGTGAACACTCATGGAGAAAAGACCCCAAGTTCTCTTGGTGGGACCCGAGGATTTCTAGTAGGATCTGTCACAAGCACAACATCAAGTAAGTCTATAGCAACATGAAAGGGGCCCAAGTAAAATTGACCTCATAGATGACATGATTGGTAAGCTAGTCATCTAGAATGAAGTACTCATTGGCCAGACCCAGAGGAAACTGTAGAATCAAGGAGCACAGAATCACAATATTGAGACTCAAATTTCTCAAAATGCAGCAGAGGTTGCTTTCTTGAAGAAGTTGGGACAATAAGGATTTCTAAGAAATACAAACATACCAGCTGACAACTAACTAATAAAGGTTGTGTTGTTACATAGTGGGAAGAAGTTGTTAAATGAGAAAAAATAGTTCCAGAGTCAAAGGACAAAGAGGATGCTAAAGGCTCACTGGTGATTACCATTGCAGTTGATTCAGTTGATCCAGACACTACATTAGAGGACAAGTCAGTTGATGTTGAAACTTATGAACCTGAGGAGACAAGGAAGGAGGCATATGTCCCACCTCACCATAGGAAGGTGGTGAAGACACTGCCATTCCCAAACAGCTTGAAAGAGTAGAAGGTTGACAAGCAATTTTAGAAGTTCCTAGACAACTTTAGGAAGCTTCATGTTAATATCCCGCTCATTGATGCAATTGATCATATTCCTTCCTATGGAAAATTTCTGAAGGACTTGATCAACAAGAAGAGGAGGATAGAGGATTTTGGGCTGGTCATTCTGAAGGAGCAAGTTAGTGCTTTTATTCTGGGAACATTGCCACCAAAAAGGCAAGATCTGGGCTATTTTAACATATCATGATATATCAGGAGGACAAGATTTGGAGAAGCTTTATGTGACTCAGGGGAAAGTATCAATCTCATGCCCTTTATCACTTTAAAGAATCTAGGTCTTAAGGAGTCCAATAAGAGCAATATGACCATACATCTGGCGTACAACTCAGTGGTGAGGCCTTACGGTATTTGTGAGGATCTTCTTGTCAAGATAGATAGATTTGTATTTCTGATAGACTTTGAAGTCATGGAGATGCAAGATGGACAAGGCAATGAGTTATTACTTGGGAGGCCATTCCAAGCCACAACAGATGTGATTCTGGAGATGGGAAGAGGAAGACTAAAATTGGGCAACAGAGAAGACCGTTATGAAATCTTGATGCCCGAGCCTACACAGACTTCCAAGGGGAAGGCACAATGTCACATGTTGTAGTAGGTCCAAGAAAAGGTGTCATTATTTCTTGGAAAGCCAATTCTTGATATGTCTCATATGATGACATGGGTCCACAAAGGCACACTGGTGGTGGACATCTTGGAAAACACAAAAGAAATTTCTTTGACAAAGGCACTTCAGTATCTAGATGATGAAGAGGAGGAACATTGCCCAACAACAGTTGAAGAGGCAGCTTCTTCCTCTTGTGTGCAATTATATCCACAGTTGCCTTTAGAGACGTGTATCATGAATTTGGTGAATGATTAACTTTGCATCCCTCATAGGAATCATGGCGACCTACCTAACTCAATCTAGCCCCAAACAAGTTACCTCTATGGCAACATATCCTCATGCCCCTTAGAGATGGTCACACACGGGTCTATAGATTTAAGCTCATACTATGTGCTCTTACACTGAGCTTATCAAGTTCTTATAAGTGACCTCTTAAGGTTACCTCGAATCTAACCAAAAGTCCGTTCTCACCCTATAGAAGGGTCCCTTCCCAAGATGGGAGAAAACTATGTCTTGATAGTAATGTAGATCACAAACGTCCTTACTTCCATGGTTTACATCATCATGTGCAAGCTTAGCAACTAACAATTTATTTATGCATGTATCTAGCAAGAAGACAACCTACTAAACTATGCTAAGTTCCTTGGTATGTCATACATATTCATCATTCCTCAAGGTCGAACCAATATCATGCATGCATATGTCACCAACCTCAAACCTATATATTTGTTCATGTGGGGTTTCCTTTTGCACTAGAACATGAGTGGGTTCCATACTCAAATACCATGAACTCAAACATCCCCATGATCATCATGTGCACCAGATTCTACTACTTCCCCTCTTTTGTCTAGGAACCCCAGGTTCACCTCTTATGCATCAACTAGCTAACTGCATGCTCAGCTATTAAACCATGAACCGAAGCCATACCAGATAGGGCATATACTTCCTAACACTCTTCCATGTGAACAACCCTTAGAGCCCTACACAAGGACAACCAACTAGGTGTGTAACCTTAAAATTTGTTATCATACCCCTTCAGGGTCTATGGAACTCTCCTTCCTACACCTAAAAGGTAGGAACTTTCACAATTCCTCTTTCTCTCTTCTAGGGTTTGATTCCTCTAAGGCATCTAAGGTATGATAAGCCTCCAAGGATCATGCATGAGGAAACCACATACATCTACTCAGGGTCATCCATTCCAGGTCATATAATACCCAACTTCTCATAATTCCTCATGTCTTGGAGTCAAGGTCACCAACCTTCTTCATCAGGTCTCACTCTTTCTCTCTAGAGCTAACCCTACAACTGGTCCTACCACTGGAGGTTCTCTCATCAAAAATGGGTCAAGCTCATAAGGGTACACATCTATCCCTACTTGGGTGAAGCGTACTATCAAAACTTATATCCGGTCAAGATCATCTAAAGCTCTTTGCATGCCCATCTCATTACTATTAGGCACAACCAATCTGGCTTAGGTCTAAAATCTGCTACCAGTCTTGATACCACTCTCTTCTATGTAGGTACATACCTCTTTTCTGTTCATATATTCCCGTTAGGGTTTCCATACGGTCACCATCACCTTTTCCATGAGGGAACTATCCCTCACCCTTAATATACACGACCCATCCGAGGTCGGGTCACCAAAAGGCACTATTGGTCACATAGCCTACGTTCCTCATGCTTACTCAAAGCCTTTACGTAAAGCATGCATGTCAAACCCACATACATGGATGCATGGTCAACTATGATATCCAACTCATCATGTCTTCTCTTACTCAACTACCACTTAGGGTTAGGGTTAGCATCATCCTCAGAAGATGTGTCAGGTCTCTTCCTCATCCTGGAGGTTTCTTCCTCCAAGACTATCACTCTCCTACTCATCCTATGTGAAGGTCTAACCTCAAAGCTCTCTTGAGGGTACGACAACCTAAGCATGTAACTAAACTCCGTCTAAGTTTCTAATTATCATAACTTGTGTCCATGACATCTTGTTTACATGTTTTTCATTATTTGGTAGAGGATTCCTTAATCCTTATTACTCTTATCCCAAACGCAAGAGGGTGGTGGAGAGAAAGAAACCCTAATCTCTTAGAGTTATCCACTGAACAGGGTAGAGAAGGGACGAAGACATATGAGAGAAGACCTAGAGGTATCTTATATTGAGTCAAATCCTATGATTTTGGCCAGGTAGTCACACAGAATCTGGGAGTCCTCATACACCAACTAGCATGGCGGAGGAAAATATTACCAGCCCCTGGATCGTGATCCTTTTCTAGACACCTACATCATTGGAAAATCCACTAATAACTCCCTTGGGCTCTAAAGAGTTTGTAAAATTTAATAATTATTAGACATTAAATGGAAAACCATGCTCTGATACCAAATGTAATGACCCCACTTCTCAATAACGCCTAATTAAGGGAGACCAAGAAGACGGAGGCATTATCCTAAAATAGGATCAGTGGTTTTGCAAATAATCAAAAATAATTAATAAATTCTACTAAAGACTAACTGAAAACTGGAATAAAAGTTTCTTTTAACATACCTTCAAAATTAGGTAATTGGGACTTCTACCCGAAGTAGAATTCTATCTACCTAAATACTCCTGTATTATTTTAACTTTAATCTTCACAAGTGCCACTTTACTATTTGTCCAATTTTAGATAATACCTAAAGAGCCAGCAAACAAAACGGCAGTCAATATAATGAATTATACAGGTATATGGGGGAACCAATAATCTTGCATTTAATTGTAACAACATATTGTAAGCAATTATGATTTAACAAAACAAACTTGACACTGTAAACATGACTACTCAATCCTTACATACCCTAGCCTTTGTGTTGTCCCTCCAGTGGACATGGATACTACCTCTCATATGGTAGATCTCAACTAACCCCCATGATCCTACCTTATATATAGATCAATACATAGGGTCGTGGAGTCGTATGGTCCTACCCAATGGTTGACCAACACATCGAATCATGATAAATTGATGATCCTACCTCACGGGTAGACCATGTACTAGGTCATCCATCTCATTATTGTCAAAGCTATAGAGGAGGACCAGGATCTGAGCTAGTCATGCACATATAATTATGGTGATAGTCATAGTCACTTTATAGTTGCATGAAATAAAAGTCAATCAAGCAATTATTTCCAAGCAACCGATAAAAACCTCGAAAATCACCGTGAAACTAGAGAGATTTAACCATAAGAGTAACCACATACCTGATTTGGAGATCTCAAAGAAGCAATATATTCAAATCCAACTAGATGTCCAATCAAGCAAGCCAATCAATCAGTCAAGCAAACATTGATCCTGAAAACATGTATAACACCTAGTTGTTACCATCACATCCCAAACAACTCTTTATTGACTTGGGACACCTTTCCAAGGTTTCTAAGTCTCATTAGGATTCATTAGGGCTTATTAGATCAATTTCTCAAACTTTATTCTTTTTAGGTCAACAAACCCTTAAAATAGCTTTTCTACTCATAAAAACCCTAATTACTCAAATTATCCATATTAAGGATCCTTTATTCTCAAATTGGCTTTAGAACATAATATCTCTATCTTATTCATGGATTTGCACAATTAAAACCATTAAAAGTCATAATTATCAAAATTAGGGTTTCTAGGCCCATTAATGCATATTCATGTACATGGAACCCTAAATTAAGCCAACTATGCATAAAGATAATCTTTTTAGATCTAATTCTCCCTTTTAATAACAACAAGTTAATATTTGCTCAAAACATTCAAAGAACATCATTAAATCCAACTATCATCAAATCTAAGGGTATTTCATTAATTAAACCATTAAAGATGATAACTTTATACACTTTTAGAATTGTAAGAGAAATTAGGATTCAATTATATTTTTAGTAAATTCCTTGCATTTTTCTGATGAACTTTCATATATAGCATTGCTTCATCAGAGATACCAAATAATTTCTAGATTTATTTTAAAATTTATAATACGTGAACCAATCGGGGCTTGACACATCATCTGTGATTACTTTTCTTATTTGCTGGGCCGGCTCAGGTAAAAAGACACCCGCACCCTCACATCTTAAACATGCTATCAGGGGCAATAACGTACTTTTATCCTTATTCTTCTTCAACCTCCGTTCCTTCTTGCTTCTCGACACAACACCAATGGGTTGGTCAACCAACATGTTGACTCCTCGCTGTGAAGCTGGATTGAAGCATCTGTCTTCGCGAGCAGATTCGGCCAGGTCCCCCGAAGTCCACTAGTCCTTCTCCTGCTGGTGGAGGTGGCTGCTTTGACGCAGACCACAGTGTCACCGAAAAGGCGCCAGGCTGAACAATGATCTGGCTGGGGGTTGTTCTGTGGGCAAAATGGGGGTAGTAGAGGGTTCCTTGGGTTTGTCTGGTTTGCCTCGTGCCTCTATGACCATCGCGAAGAGGGACAAAGCCCCTTTTTATAGATCTGGCTCATAGGCCAGCACCCATGGAGTATGGTTCCATAGGGACATTGGGAAAACTCCCAATAGCTCATGAAATCAAGATAATAAGGGATCATTAGATCCGATTTCTTCTCCCAAACCTGCTACTATACTTATTTTGAGGTGAAAACTGTTGTATAGAAAGATCCAAGGATCACATTCCCATGAACAGTACCAATCCCTTTCCCAGTCAGCTCAGGGTAGGAGACAAAAGCTGAGCCATCAATTCTCGATCCAAGGGCCAGGAAGCCACGCTTCATCTATGAGGGTCGGGCCTATGTTCCTAATCCAGATATAAAAAGTGACATTTTAATGTATTTCCTTTATCCTTTCCACTTTAGGAAATTTTGTAAAAATGATAACTCTCAAACCGATTATCTAATTAATACCAAATTTTAAAGGAAAATCCTTGATGACTTTAGCTATGTGTGTGCCAAGTTTGGGACTCAATTGTGAAAGTATGAGGGACTTTTCTTCATAGGAAAGTTATCACTTATTAAGGCATATTTTATGCATATTTTCTCTCTCCTATTCTTTTATATTCCTTATTTAGATTCATTTTCCCCATAGAAACCTTTTGGATTCGAAATATCATCCATGATGAGTCAATCACCCATCTTTCCACATATTTCTCATACTTTCATTATTTTCTCAATTTTTTTTCTTATTTATGCATTATTTGATTTCTTCTTTTCCTTTTAATCATCACATGTACAAAGGAAATATTGCCAAGGAAATCCATTCAATACACATAAATCATACAAATTCCATATTCATACATATATTGGGGAAATAGCATTTCCGACCATATGAACCCAAAATTGGGGTTGTAATAGTGGTTTTCTTGTAGATTATACTAAGATTGCATTAGCAAAAACTAAACTATTTATTGATAAATCAATGTATGGAAACACAAGGATGGATTGGATTTCACCATTGCTACCTATCATTCACTCTCTCGCTACATCATATTAAGTATGGAAATACATATGTTGAGGCTAGGAAAATCCTCCTTTTGGCATTAGGATTAAGTCAGACAAATATCACTCCAAGCTCATCATCACATCACCTAGAGGTCACACATCTATCGTCTTAGCAAACACATATCCAAAATTCTCATTAAGGGTTTAACATGAATCAGTCGATATCCTAGATCCTAGGTTCAAAGTTATCTACACCCAATATCTGGTAAACTTGTAATTTGATGATCAAGAATGAATACAAGCATGAAAACAAAACATATCATGGTCCATACAATACTAGATGTAGTAAAGAAAACAAAATCAGGTAGTCACACTACTTCCCACACCCTAGCGAGAGGAACTCGCTCATGGTAGAAAATACAAATACAAATCAAAAGAAGAGAGAAGAAGTCATCATCACATACGAGGACAAAATCACATTCATGGTGTGTAGGAGCAGTTCTTCAAACTTTAGAACAAAGGCACCCCCTTGACGTGTGTCGGAGATGTACTAGAGGATACTAATCTATCTCCGTTGTGGTTTGTATCTATTTCTATGGAGGCAAATTAGGTGGAGTATGAAGATGGGTCGATGGGCCAAACACTTCCTTGGTCTAGCTTCCTTTGATCTCTGGATCTTAGAGACTTGGCAAGGATGGGGTCTCGTATGTCAGTAGAATGATGAAGGGGTAGATGGGAGATGGAGGTGGATATTATAAAATGAAAATGGTAACATGAAGGCATACTGCATGGATCCCCTTCTTGGTCGTAGTGGCCTTGTATTTATAGGTAGGGGATAGGATCTCAAACAAATCTGGCTACTTTTCATTTGAGTCTTAGATGCCTTCAAAACAAAGGGTCAACAGAGGGAGGTAGATGAAGGGTCTCTTGACCCTTCAATATTTCCATCAGAGGTTGAGTGCATGACTTTTATTAGTAGGGAGTTGGAGTGCCATCTTTGTTGAGGTTCAAAATCTCCATTCATGTGAGGGTCGCTCATCAATCTACATATTCTTCCCAGCCATTGCTGACAAGGATAGGATTCCGTCGTAGCTAGTTTCTTAATCGATCATCAGAGGGGGTGCATATTTCTTGTCAGTTGATGAGAATAGGGTTCCCATTAGAGGTGTATGTAGTTTCCCTAGTGGTCATCAGCAGGATGGGTCTTCTCGACCATCAAATCTTGTGCTTTCTGGGGTATTAGAGGTTGGTTGATGGATCGATAGAAGGGTATCAGACTTCAAGAATTGCTTTCTATTGAGGGTATGACACAAATTTGGCATTGTTGTTCAATCCCAGCTATCTGGGGCCACCTGATGGTTGTCATGTTTAGATTCAAACCCATCATAGTAGGGGCTATTTTCATATGGTCGATGGCCTATGCTGATGAAGCTTCTGAGATATGGAATGTGGTTTGATGAAGTTTGGATCATTGGAAACCTTATCCATTTTATCAAAAGTTTCTTAGACTGTTATTCGGTTAGCGAGACCACTATCTCCTAGCACTCTTATCATGTAATGGAGCTCGAACTTGCCATTAAAACAAGAATTTGGAACAAAACTTTATAAATTATCACAATATTAAGAAATTAAACTAAAATGAGGGAATTGAGTGTAAAACTAATTTAAAAATGCAACTTAAACTAGGATGAATATGAATTCATCAAACAATCTCAAACTTAAATGTTTCTCATCCTCAAGTAACACTAATTTTGGAACAGTTGCCAAATGAATACTTTCAACCCATCTGATAGCCTCACCTTCACATCATGCTAATTTTCATACCACGTAATATGGCCAAGCTTCCCAACTTCATGAGATCACAAAGCACATCCATCCATGTATTCATTTCTATTTTTTCTTCCCAAAACCACTTCCTCACCATTATCCCCAAAACCATGCACATACAAGGTTTTCATGAAAATTCTTAGAATCTCACATATTAACAATTATGCATATGATCCGACACTAGGATGCATGAAAAAAATATCAAAATGAGATGTTCATCTCGTACCTAGGTGGAAAATGGAGATAAGGAGGTTGCAGATGTGAATGTTTCCTCTATTGGACTTAAGATTGCATTTTTAGTGCAAATACATATATTTATATTGTACAGATTGCAATCTTTTCTGGTGGTATGCCCCTATTACATAGAGAGGGGCATGGAAGAAGTGAGTAAAGTTGGGAAGGGTCGTACCACCCCAAACTTAGATTTTGTCCCTTTTATGATTTTTTATTTATTTTTTATGGATGGAAGGTGAGAAGATGGAGGAAGTGGTGTAGAAGAGGGGTCAGATCAGTATGCAACTTGATTTAAAATTCAGTTGACCCGGTGGTTCTCCTAGTCCCACTATGCTCAAATAGTGACATGAAGGGAAAGATTATTGATTCCATGAATTTGTTTTACTAGTTAGTTATAATAATGATGTGTTTGATCCCTCTCAGTTCCACAAATACTTGCCATCTTTTATAGAGAAACATGATGTTTGGGTTTTTAGGCCACATGGGGTGATTTCGAGTGATTGGTTGTTTCACAAATTGGTCATTGTGAGGTTTTTCTTTGAGTAAGCAGAGTTAATTGATGAAACAGGTATGTAGTAAAATATAAATCTAAATTCAAGTCGGCTAGATAATGGCTTTGATTACTCCAGAACATTTTTTTTGAGAAAATTAAGCTAAATGCAATGAGATCATAAGTTACAAATAGATGGGTGTGGGTAGGGACTAGAGTATGTACCACCCACCCTCCACCCCAAACTTAGATATATACTCATACCTAAGCAAACACTAAATCCAAGATGGAGGGGAAGAATTGTGTTGGTAGGACCATGAGTTGTGGTTTCTCTCCATTTAACAAAAGTCATTCACCTACAATCAAAATTGTTAGGACTTATGATCTTATCATGAGGCTCACTATCTAATTGATGAAAATATGAAATGAAATGGAAAATAGCTAAAATTGTAGGTAACACTCGAGTTGCCTCTCAAGAGGTGCCTTTATTTAACATCGATGGCTCAACACCTGAAGCTCAATTTTGATATGTTGAAGGGAGAAGCATTCATGGTTGGTTGGAATGTATATCAACCATTGTGAAATAACATTTAATTCGATGGACAATGACTTTGAAATCTCCAATCCTCTCGCTCCAAATTATAATATATCCACAACAAAAGATGTGGTTATTGATGAATGATTCTAACCATCGGGTCATGAGCTTTACTAGAAACAGATGGTGATGAGAGTTATGTAGTATGACTAGATCTCCAATATGTAGATATTTCCTCTTCAAGTGACCATCATGTCACATCTTTGTGCGCTCCTTGTAAATTCATGTGTTTTCATATGTCATCAGTTGTAGCTCTTCTAGATCTTCCAATTGAAGTAGATGGTTTCCTTTACTGCATGGAGGTCGAAGTTGAGTTGCTTGGTGACCCGTTGATCTTTGTGTTCAATCTCTACTAGTAGGTGACAATACTTCATATAGATTTAGCAAAAATGTGTAGTGACGAGGGGAGTCTTGTAGGTAGTTAGGTATGCCTAGAGAGAATCATTTAGCTTGTGATCCCAATCTTATCATGTCCTACCAACGATGTTCTCTAAAATGACCTTGAACTGACAGTTGAAAACCTCCACTTGACAACTCATTTGAGGGTGTATGGAGTAGCCACATGATGAGAGACACCATACTTGTGAAATAGTACTTCAAAGCTATGCTCAAGAAAATGATATCCTCCATCAGAAATGATAGTGTAGGGAACTCTAAAGCTTGGGAAGATAATATCTTTGAATAATTTGATTACAAGATTAGAGTTACAAGAAATTGTGGGGATGACTTCGACCCACTTGGAAACATAATCAACACCACCAATAATGTAAAAGAATCCAAACAAGGAAGAAAATGGACCCATTTAATCCACACCCCAAACGTCAAAAATCTTCATTTCTTACCATAGATTGAGGGGTATCTGACATGCCAAAACTGTGCGCAAAAATGCAAGTGCACGCGTCGAGTAATATAGGCCTTTGTGAAGCCCGAGTCAAACTCAGGGAGACGTAGTCTCAGTGACTACTACTAACTACAGTACGATCAACTAAGCCGATTGAAAATGTTGAATTGAATTTTAACAAAACAAAAGAAAACTAAGAGAAAATGAAAACGGTTGATTCAAATATGGTTGAATTCCTTAGGTTTACCAGTTTCACCACAGAGTCTCGTCGTATATCGTTTCTACCAAATTAATATAAATTCCTACTCCTAACTTGGATAGAAAGCCTGTAGCTAGAATTTCTCGCTTCTGCGATACAATTCACTACCTAAATCTAAGCCAATTCTCCGTCTATGGTAATTTATTTCTCAATTTAGGTGCATTAATGAGAACTCTGGGTTCTTTCCACTAACCATGTGTCACCTTTTCCAAGGAACGCGTAGGAAAGTGTACAAGTTATGGTTTTCTAACCTTTTAATCCCCCTTTCGGAGTAATTATTGGTCTGTAATCATATCGTTGGTGATCAAGAAGTGAAAAGTCATTCAAATCCACACTTATATATCCAGAAATAAAGAGAAATTTATACTAATCATGTAGAAAGTTAATGTAATGATCCCCAGGGTTACTCCCGAGTCCTAAGGAAAAGAGGGGTTTAGCCCCGCATGGTTTTCTTTTTTTTTTTATAAGGTAAAATATTACTCATTTCTCAAAAGGCGTATAGGGGTGTAAGAAAAACCCCGGAAATAGTACAAGGTCTAAGAAAGACCCCATATATCCAGAACCTCAGGTTTCACCCCTTTAAGGATACCCGGGTTACCTTTGGCAAATAAAAGCAAACTATTTACAATATTGTCAAACACTTTAAGGCTGTCGCAAGCACCCTTGCCGTGGAGTCTGTTGTTTCTCTCATTCCAAACATGAAAGACAAGGCACGTGAGAACAAGGCCGGTGAATCTTCTCCATCCAAGGTTGCATCTTGTATGATTAAAGACCCAAGTAAGGGCCTCATCCAAGCCGTGTGGAGGGGAGCCACCCCAGCCGCATTTAAGGGACATTCTGCTCCAAAGATACAAGGAGAACTCACATCTGAAGAGGATATGATCATTGGTTTCAGATTCATTCTTGCACAGCAGGCATAGGTTGTCCGCCACCAAGTACCATTTGGATAACCGATCAAAAGTTGGCAACCTGTTCAAAATGGCCCTGTTGGACCAAAGGCTCCATTTTGGAAAGTGAATTTTGTTCCATATGATAGGATCGCATAGGACTTGCGGGTTGTTCCTATTGATACGCCAAGGCTTGGGGCTGTTGACAGTCCAGCTAGTTCCATAAAGGCTGTAATGGTCATGGACATTAGTCCATATAAAGACCATTTTCCTCCACATCTTGGAAGAGTTGTAGATAGGGGCAGCACTCTAGATATCACCATATCTGCCCTTCATCCATGCGGCCCATAGGGTATCAGGCTTAATGAGCATAAGATGAACTCTTCTGGCTGTTGCGTTAAGGGCAATGTCACAAGGATCGGGAATACCAAGCCCCCCTGCATGCCTAGGTTGAGCAACCGTGCTCCAGGAAATGGCATGGGCTCTACCGCTCCAAAGAAAACCTGCAGCAATGGATCTGAACTTATGGAGGATGAATTTGGGTAATTCAGCCATGCGACACCAAAACTGAATTTTGCTGGCGAGAACTGATTTAATGAGGACAGCACGCCCAGCCATGGAGAGTTTCAGACCCCGCATGGTTTCAGTTGAGAAGACATAGAAGGAGAGAAGAAAAACTTGGGAAACATGAAGGAGATTCGTGTAACCCCTAGAAAGAAGGTGCTCTAGATGATCCTCCTCGAGAAACGTACGTCATGTAGTCTTTCGGTAGTAGAAACATCCATCGGAGGTGCTCAAATCATCTGGTTGTCATCCTTCGGCTCTGTGCTCTCTCCCTCTCTTCTCTGGCCATCGTGCAGTGCAAAAACTGATCCTCTTTAGGTATGTATGTCCTCCCTTTTTATCCTAGGTCACTTAAGGTGCCACATAACGTGGACCGTTGGATTGGGGTGGCCGGTTTAGATTGCTAAAATCTGACAGAGTCGGTGGCACCGACCTGGTGGTCAGTGGCACCGATGGTATCATGTTTTGGTCGCTCTCTGGCTGAGTCGGTACCATCGACTGGGATGTCGGTGGCACCAAGCTAATGTGAGTTTTTCCCTTCCTCTCTGATGCTATCTCGGTGGCACCGACCTAGGTGGTCCGTGCAACCGACTCGGTCGGTCGATCAAGGCTCGTCTCTGATGTCATCTCGGTGGCACCGACTCCTCAAATATTTGAAATTCCTAAAAATCAACAAAGATCATGTATCAAGCTGAGAAATATATAAAATACTAAAACTATGATGAAATAAGCATAGTTTGATGCAAGCCAATTATATAGATTTATGCAGATATGATCAACAAATTGATTAATAAATGCACAAAACCATGGTAAACTAGGCATGTAATAAGCGACTCAAAACCCATACATCAAACACTCCCCTAAGCTAAAATCTTGCTCATCTGCGAGCAACAACACCTTTGGATCTGATTGAGATAAGTCAGCTAGAGGACATAATGCATAAGGTACATCTAAAAAGTCTCCACCTTTCAGTCCTCCTTCCGGCCTTTACTGACCACTGAACAATAAATGCCCTATAGGCGACCAAAAACCTCTATCCAAGATGTCCACCCCCAATCAATGAGACACTATCAGTTAGAGCAGTTAATATGACAGAATTGTTCGGTTCATACTTGATGCATCATGTAATCTCCTATCTACGTTGCTCTTTTCTCTACCTACAATCTACATGGAAGAAGTTCTCCTAATAGAGTAATGAATGAGGAGAAAATCATCTGAGTGGCCTACCAATAAGAGCAATGGGTGATTGAAATAGGTGGCTGTGGAAGAATCATGAGCACATAAAATCATTCATACAATCAAAAATTATGATGAACCTATGATGATGCAAAAAAAAATTAAAGAATGCTCCTAATGCCTAATCATTGCTGTGGAATGATGCATGCAACTATTATTTCACTCAAAATAAGACAAAATATCTACAAAACTACATCATGTGCTAACTTTATTTATAAAATTAGGTAGAATTGTGCCCTTGAAATTTCAGAAATATCCGTATTTTTTTCCCCTTTTTTTCATTTAAGCCCCCTTTACAATCATGAATTGAACTACCCCTGTAATTTATGTAAGTGCTTTCTTCTTCTTCTTCTTTTCAAAGAATGGGCACAATCACTACCTTTTTATTAAAAGAGAAGAAGTTAGACAAGATCTTTATGCAAGAATATATGTAATGCATATGCAACTATATGAACTAAGGTGTTATAAAACGAAATGACATGCATCATGACTTTGTTGTGCATGTATGATTTTTCTATATTTTTTATGCACTAATGCAAGCAAAAATAAAGAACTATTATGCACAATCTATTATGCAATGTAAATGCAATCAAGACAAAGAATAACAACATGTGCTCAATCCTCTTATGGTGGGGTGTGAGTCAAAGGTACGTTGTGGGTGAGATCACATGACTAAGAGACAGAACCTTCAGAAAAAAATCATATGTCTCTCTCTAATGACCTGTGTACAAGGTAATCAAGGGGTTTCTTTCTTAAATTTTAATTTAAGGTCGCGCTAGTGTTTGATTAGTTTAGGCTCAACAATCCTTGTCAATCACTTTCTTAGACAAATTAGATGGTCATTTATGCTCTAATATCCTAAAGCTGACTTACTCAAGTACTTCCTCAGTTATGTGACTCAATTACTTGCAAAATAAGCTCACACATAATTTTTAAAATTGCACCCATCCCAAAGATTGATATTCTCAATTGAAACCATGCATTTACTTCTCCACGGATTACACTAGATTGATTGTGGATCCTATATAACAGGAAAAACTAACAAGAAAACTATCTACTTTTCTCAAAATAAAACAAACAAAAGGCTAAAATAAAAGAAAAAAAACTAAGATAGAAACTGTTCCATCACCCCCCCAAGCTTGAATATGACTATGGCCTCATAGTCAACATCCCAACTTAAGAGGTGGAACAGTGATACCCGACTCAAAATGATGGTGGCGGTGGCTGTGTGGGGTCCTGGGGAGGAAACATCCCCTGAAAGGTAGGATTAGACAGAGGCATGTCTAGCGGCATCGTGTAACGTCCAAAATACCCCTATCTCCAGTAATGATCAAAGAAAGGTTGTTGATAATTTTCCATCCATTGCAGACGTTGATGCATATTCTCTTGGTTGGCCAAGAGAAGGCGTTCATTTTCATAGATCGCCTACTGGTTGCTATATAGCCGAACTTGCACATCCTGAATGCCAGCCAGAGATTGGGTTTGCTGTTGTTGATGCGTCTGGATGTCCTGCAGCATAGTATACATACCTGCCATAGAATAGACATCATCTCCTTCTTGAGATGGTGGTGGGGTAGAAGATGACAAGGTAGCGTAATGGCAAGGACGCTTCCGTGGAGCTACTCTATGTCTCACAGGAATGGTGGGCTCCACTTCCTCCATGTCATCGCTATCCTCTTCTTCCTCCTCAGCATTGCCTTCCTGTTGTCTGTCATTGTCTTCGTCGTCTATGGCCAGCCATTTATAATGCCCGACTCCCTTGATGTTGAAGATGGGATCAGGAAGTCGATGCTTGTAGAAAGTATCATCGACCGAGCATGTGGTGTAGATGACATCTTCTTCCACAGTGATGAGGCCGAACTACTTGAAATGAAGTTGTTCGATGTGTATCCTGGAGTTTAGTGGCTCCAGAGTAGAGAGATCAAGGCCCAAGTGAAGAGAAATGGGGGTGATAAGTCCCCAAAAAGTATGGGCATCGCCCGCCTGACATTGCACCTCACCGTGATAATGTGTTGGAGAAAGAATGCTCCCCAGTTGACCGGATCTCCCTCCATAAGTTGATACAGAAAATACAAGTCCATCACTTGTACCCTGGCTTGTCCTTGGGTTGACTTGGAGAATAGCATGTTGGTCAGCATCCGATGGAGCACCCGATCAAAGGGATGCTCGAAGTCCGCCAAAGAACTATGGTGGAAGTTCAGCTTTTTACCCTCTGGCGCTGTCACAAAATCCTTCCAGATGGCATCCAAATCAACATTTTCAGGCTGACGGCGGGGCATATGTGGCCACCCATAAATTTTGTTGAAGGCACAGAGAGTAAGGGCGTAGTTGGTGTTGTATAAATGAAAATCCACCCTTCCTTCTCTCCACTTGCCGCTTGACGGCTGCGCTTGGTTGGGGGTGATGCATATCTCCAAGTATGCCATGAACTCAATGATGATTTCTTTATATGTCAACCATCCACCAAAGATGGGATTCACAGACCTTCCTGTGAACTCCTGTCGCTCGAGGACATACACCATGTTGTCGGTGAAGCCCATATCCTCCAGCAGTTGATGATCACCGTATCGTGTTGGTGTGAATGAACGCTTGGCAAGCTCCTCATAGACCTTCCTCACCTCCGTCGAGGGGTGGTTGAGGCGTGGTCATGGCGTAAGAGTGCCAGGGGGTCCTCCTCATCTTTCCATAAGGATGGAGTGAGCGGGGAAGAAGAATAAGAAAGGAAGAGCTCGATGAAGCCTCTGGATGCTCGGAGTAGCTGCTTGTGCTTGTGGGAGTCATGGTTCTTCAAGTTGTGAGAAAGAAACAAACCACAACCTCCCTTTTATAGGGTCGGCACCGACCAACTGTGACAGAATCAGTGGCACCGACATGATGTCAGTGACACCGACTTTTGGGGCTGAATCTGGGCCCTCAGTGCATCGACGGCTGTCGGTGCACAATCTTATTTTTCCAGATTGCTGACGAGTCGGTGGCACCAACTTTTTGGCGGGATCGAATCTGCGAATTGTCCACGTAGGTGCATCTGGGCCATAGATTAGGGTTGTCCACGGATTGGTGTTTTCTTGGGTCGGTGGCACCGACAAAAGGTCGGTGGTACCAACTTGATGATTGATTTTTTTTAGTGCATCGATGCACCCACCGAGCATGGGACCTCATGCCGAGTCGGTGCCACTGACTTGGTTGTCGGTGGTACCGATGGCTCATCAGTTAACCACATCCGAGTTCTACACTTTCTTCAAAAATGTCGATGGCACTGACAAGTATGTCAGTGGTGCCGACTACTGCCAGTCGATCTTCCCATCTCTCTGACCCTATCTCGGTTCCACCGACTCAACCACAGTCTGCACACTCAACAAACGAGTCAGGGTATCATTTTTATAGAAAAATTTCAAAAAATAAGTAATAATAAAACAACTTAATGGAAATGAAAGAAACGATCATCCTACTGGTTGGGTTGCCTCCCAACAAGTGCCCTTGTTTAATATCCTAGGCTATACAACTCCATTATTGAGATTGATTAGGGGCACTAAGTTTCACCTCATGCTCCTTTCTAACAAAATCTTCCCCAAAATAATGCTTCAGTCTTTGACCGTTTACCAAGAAGGATCTCTCTCCCACTTTGATCCTGAAAGCTCTGTGGGGAAACACTTCCTCTATTATAAATGGCCCACTCCACCTAGACCTCAATTTCCCAGGGTGCAATTTCAACCTTGAGTTAAAGAGCAACACACTCTCTCCTGATAAAAAGACTTTCCTATCTATATTGTGGTCATGAATTCACTTAGTTCTTTCCTTGTACAATCTTGAGTTCTCATAAGCATTCATCCGAATTTCATCAAGCTCATTCAACTCTAGCATCCTTCTCTTTCCTACTTCATCAAGATCAAAATTGAGCCTTTCAACGCCCAATGAGCCTTATGTTCTAATTCCACAGGAAGATGACATGCTTGGCCATAGACTAACCTAAAGGGTGTGGTTCCTATGGGTGTCTTGTAGGCTGTCCTATAGGCCCATAGCGTCCTTGTGTTTGTGGGTGATATGGTGTACCCATACGGTGTGGCACTCCATACTTGTTCAAGAGTGCCCCAAATTTCTGATTAGTGAAATGAGTTCCTCCATCACTTATGATCATCCTTGGCACTCCAAATCTACAGAAAATGTGATCCTTAACAAATTTGCACACAACATTTGCATCATTGGTTCGGGTTGGAATTGCTTCCACCCATTTTGACACATAATCTACAGCCAACAAGATGTAAAGAGATGTGTGGAGCAATGAATTATGGTTTGATCATTGATAATATGATCTTGAAAACCTAAATGGTTAATAATGGAAAACCCTAACCCTAATATTTGTTTCCCAGTGAGAGGTGACAAGATGTTTAATGGCCTTGTAAGCCATGAGAATAGTTGTTGCCTAGTGAGAGGTGACAAGATGTTTAATGGCCTTGTGAGCCGTGAGAATAGTTGTTGCCTAGTGAGAGGTGACAATATGTTTAATGGCTTTGTGAGCCATGTGAATAGTTGTTGCCTAGTGAGAGGTGACAAGATATTTAATGGGCCTTGTGAGCCATGTGGTTAGTTGTTGCCTAGTGAGAGGTGACAAGATGTTTAATGGGCCTTGTGAGCCATGTGAATAGTTGTTGCCTAGTGAGAGGTAACAAGATTTTTATAAAAGTTTCATGTAAGAAATGATAATGTTCAAATAAACTAGAAAATGGAAACTTAGTAACATAATATTAATAATAAATGGATACAATAATAATAATGAAATCTTAATCATACATGCTTTATGCTTATAACCAAATAGGGGCTAGAGTGTTTTGAATATGCTTAAAGGAGATAAAAGGAACACTTGTATTATATAAGGGATGTGAATAAGTATGATGGCATGGCCAAGGTATAATGCCTAGTAAAGGTGATGTGGTATTTAGTTATGAGATGCACAGGATTGGTAATAACCCAATACCTAGCTGTCACAAGATTGGTAATAACCCAATGATTGGTTGTTAATTACATGATTGGTAGAGTCCAATACCTGGTTGTTAATCACATGATTGGTAATAACCCAATACTTGGCAGAGGCATGAAGCCTATAATAATCACAGGATTGGTAATAACCCAATGCCTTGCTGTTAATCACACGATTGGTAGGGTCCAATACCTGGTTGTTAATCACAGGATTGGTAATAACCCCATACCTGGCAGTGGAATGAAGCCTATAATAATCACAAGATTGGTATTAACCCAATGCCTGGCTGTTAATCACATGATTCGTAATAACCCAATACCTGATAGAGGCATGAAGCCTATAATAATCATAGGATTGGTAATAACCCAATACCTGGGTGTCACAGGATTGGTAATAACCAAATGCCTGGTTGTTAATCATAGGATTGGTAGAGTCTAATTCCTGGTTGTTAATCACATGATTGGTAATAACCTAATACCTGGAAGAGGCATGAAGCCTATAATTATCACATGATTGGTAATAACCCAATGCCTGACTGTTATCACAGGGTTGGTAATAACCCAACACCTGGCTGTTATCAAAGGATTGGCATAGTCCAATACCTGGAATAGTTGCATAGGATTGGAAAAGCCAATACCTAGAACTTATTATGATGATGTACATTCACATGAAAGATACCATTCAATATCTGGTTAGCAGATTGGATGAGGCCAACATATACAAATGAGAATGATTCATGGATGACATACCATGATAATGAGCATCACAGGATAAGCTTGAGATGTTGATATAGTATGATGGGTAAATGATATACGTGTTCTTCATATTCCTTATAAAGTGAATAGATGATTTACTGCTCTATCATAGATAGTTGCAATGCTTTAAAAGATTAGAATATTCTAAACTGCTTATCCTCTGTTCAGTTTAATACTATTTAACTGTGATAATAACATTGTTCGAGGAGAGTTATATCTCTCACTGGGACAATTGTCTCACCCCGAGGGATCCACATTTTTTTAGGTGGACGTGTACGAGGGGGATTGAGACCATAGTGTAGAGAAAGAACAACAGCAACAGGGATAGCAGTGACAGCTCAGGTTGAGTGTATTGTCTGTCATGTCTTGTAGATAGAAGTCCTATGTGTCATCTCTGTACTCTCAGGTCCTTGGATTTAGTATGTGTTGGTTTTATGAACAATCTGAGATTTTGGCTTGTATGCCTTGAGGTTTGATGTTGCTTTAAGTATATGTTTTGAAAAAGCAACCGTTATATTTTGTCCTTGAGAAGAAATGGTACAGTGTGTGTACAATATATGATCAATGTGAATATCAAATGGATCTTTTTGCAAAGAAAATGGTTTTAATTTTTAGTGATTTTTATTTAATCTGTTTCTTATGATTATTCTGCATAATTAGTAACGATTTGTTTGTTGGTTTGGCGTCTGTCTTTACATGTTTGATATCAGAGCTTAAGGTTCACTTAGTCTACAGAGACATAGGACTAAGGTGTTGAGTCTTTGTTAGTGTCCTCCATTATACCCTATAGTGACTTTCACTTATGCAGAAGAAAGGGTAAAGTTTATAAATGATTGGGGAACACGAGGAACACATTGCTGAGAGAAATGTTGTTGCACCAGGAGAGGGTGCAAGGGATCAGGCAAGAGAAGAATGAGTGCCTAAGAATTCCCATATTGACCCAATCAGGATAGAGAATCCTACTTTTTATGCTCTTGTGAGGCAAGTTAGGACAACAGTGATGCATATAATAGACTGGATACTAGCATTACAACCGAGGTTACCAGTCCTCAATATAGAAACTTTGGGTTTTGAAAAGGTTCCTGAATGACATAGTAATGTTGGAACAGTGGAAAATGTGGGAAGGAATGACATATGACAAGAAAGTAGACTCTTCCATTAGTATAGACAGATAGTACATCTGTAATGGTAGTGCCCAAGGAGGGGCACTAAGCTGAGAATAAAGGAAAGGTCTCTATAATTCTAGAGACATTTGCCTAGTTGTTCCAAAAAGCCAAAGTTTTTGGTGCCATCAGTGCAATAAATGCCTAGTGCACCAGGGCAATAGTAATTATGTGAGGGAAAAAGTCCTAACTTTCCACCTATAAGAACTCCTAACTTAGCTTCGACATCGGTAATCAGACCGATAAGACTATGGTATGAGGATAAGACATGGACATGTTAAGCATACTAAACCCTTTTATTCAAAAAGAAGGGAGTAAATGACCCAACAACCGAGGCAGACTCGGCAGGGCTTATGAAAGTTACAACCTAATAGTGTAAAAAGGGCAAAAGGAAACAACATGAAACAACTAGACTCTATGTTTGAGTCAACCTGAAGTGGTAGACGACTGTGAGGGGTGACAGTCAGATAGAGCTTTTTCATTCTGATATGTCTTCTCTTGATTTAATCTGATAATCATAAGAAGGTAGTTTTTGTTGAGCTTCCTTTAATTAGTCCTATGAGGACATGAGGAAGAGATAAGAAAGATGAGAACCTATATTCAGATTAATATTCTCTTATATATGTTTTGAAATTTCTCTCTTCATGTAGAAAATGGATAGATGTAAAAGAAACACCCAGAGAAAATCTGAGATACTAAGTAGTAAAATTTAAAGAGATGTTAAAAGTATGAAACATTATATAAAACAAATGCATACTACCTAATTTTAGTTCTTGAATACCCTGGCCAGGTATTCATCTATTGAAGATAAGGTAAGTATGATACTCTTAGATTGCTATCTTTTTTATTACTCTGATCAAGTAGTCATTTTGCGACAATCTAAAGAGCATAATGAAGTAGAAGATGTGGCATGGATATTTATACCGCATCCTAATTGATATACAGAAGAAATATGAGTTAATTATAAATCAGTTTATAAACAAAGAAGATGTTTAGTATAATGTATACCTTGGTCTGAGGACCTAGAGGTAACAATTACCTGATGAGAGGTAACAATGTTCAATGATGGACTGAGGGTTTGAATACCTAGATCTAGTAATCATGATGATGATGTGATGTGTTTTTGGCACATATAATGGATACCAAGGTAAAGAATCCTAGTATCCAAGAGCTTTCAATGATATGAGAAAATGGGAACATGACTCCTGATAAGAAGTAATGTTTGGTTGCCTAGAAGGGCCAACTCTGAAATTTGTCTAGTTACATACTGTAGTATGGATACCATTTGTTAGGGGTTTGTGCCCTGCATAAACATGACATCAACAAAGATGTATGAGTCAAAGGAACAATTATAGAATTGTTTTGGGAAAAGTTGATCAAGCTAAAAATAATTTCTTAAAATATCTCTATCTAGATTTGTTAAGGCAGCTTATACATAACATCTAGAGATACCTTTGAGATTGTTCTTCTTAATAAGTAGCCTCTCCTTATGACAAGAAAATAAATAGCTAAAGGGATAATTGATATAAGTCATAAGAAAGTCTAGTGTTGTGTCAGCAAATTTGAGTGGCACAACAGATGCATGATAATACTTGTAGTCCTAAGTGGGTGACAGAATGCAACTCTGGTCTTTCCTTGAAAGAGAAATGACAAACTAAGTGAGGGGTATAGAAAAATCCCAAGATCAAGGATCTTATTACATAAAAATGTAAGTTGAAAAGGTGAAAAATTGGTGAGGTTTGACACATGAGTTAAATTAGGTATGAATAATGATTCTCTGACTAAGAAAAATGTTACCTGACATAGAGTTGACTCTACAGTCAATAATGAAAAGGACAGTGGAGTATGTGTCCTGTATGACAGATTCCATGATAACCCTATGTGAAATAACTTTGTGTTGATCAAAGTTCTATGGAATCTCCATAACATTAAGATGTTATGTGGAGACTTTATGATATGATGAATGAATGATATTTGTCTCCTTTTACCAGGGATTTCGGGGATTAAATCCTTGTTAGGGGTTTATAACTTGTAATGACCTTGACCTAGGTTATGAGGTAACCCTGTTTGTTTTGGCTAAGTAAGTTTCTTATAAATTTAATATAATCCTATAAGGTGTTTTGTTATCATGTGACACACTTATGTTCCAAGTTTGGTCCTGATTGAATGTTGTTTGAGCAATGTTCTTTTATTTTGGACCAAAGTGCAATTTACCCAAGATGAGGGCCTATATTGCAAAATGTCACAGGTTGAACATTCCTCATATGTTTTAACATCATTTTTGAGAGAATGACGCAAGGTGGTGGCTTTTGGAAAGCCTAAATTCCAAGTTTGAACTTTTTTGAATAATGTTGGTGACTTGTGCACCAATTTTGGTACAAATTGTAATTTACCCAAAATGTAGGGTGGATATGCAAATTACCACATCTAGAGTGTACCTAATTCCTCTATGTATAATTTATAGGAGATAGAATGAATGAGACACCATGTTTGAATCAATTATGAGCGATGATATTCTTGGTGATAAAATGATCAAGAAAAGGGGTTGAATATGAAACCCTAACTTGAGTTGTATCAAGTTGAAAAGCTTATATATGAGTGCCTATTGGCCATGGATCCATAGTACAAGCCTCATATAGTTTGTGGACTCTTGGAAAAGGCCATGTCATGCAAATCACCTCAAGGAGGTGAGGTGTGTTGGGTTACAACTTCCTTAGTAAAGTTGTGACGGGTTGTGAATAAAGTGTGGAATTGATTGATATATCTTATTCAAAAGGATATGTAATGGATAAATCCTTATCCGTAAATGACCCTCAACCATTTTGAATTTCAAGATAAATGTTGATGCATGCATGTACACATGTCATCCATGCATGGAAATGTGACACCTACTAGCTCAAATTGATGACACCTCATTTTTACCTTCCTTCATGAGCAACAAGTATATATACCCCTAGTTTCACCCCTTAGAGAAAGTTTTCGACCCTTACCACCATCCTTCCCTATGGTATCATGCATAGGATCCCTGTATCGTGCATGAGTGATGTGGTATCGTGCATACGTCCTTGGATTTCACCCATAGCAAAAGCATATCGGCCAAGTAGGTGATATTGGCCATATAGGGTGATATCGGCCATAAAGTGAAGTGTTGAGTGGCATATCGTGCAAGTGAGTGTCATATCGTGCAATAGGGGTGGAATATTGTGCAAGGGCACAACGGTATCATGAAAAGGTGTTAAGGAGCAAGAAGGAGCTCATACTTAACCCTAAGGCGAGGATATGATCATCTTCAACCTTGGATTAAAGCATGATTTTAAGGGTTTTGATCTTCCTTTCTTTTCTTCTTCACCAATTATTTGTCCATGGTGATTCCTTGTATATGAAGGAGTAGTGAACGAGCCTTGGACTTTTGATAAAGTCGTCTTCAACCTTATGAACATGGATCTTTGGAGCTTGGAGCTTTGAAGTTGTTCTTAAGGGGGGTTATATAACTTGAACTCAACCATGTTATTATTCATCACCTAAATTGTTATACTTAATGAACTACTTTTAATTCCGAAATTTTCTGAAATAGTTGATGACATTATGAGTTCTAGTAGTTTCTTAGACCTATTTCCATGAACTATAATAGTTAGAACGAAGGTCTATAGCTTGAAGAAGATGGTATCACCTTATAAAGTGATATCGGGTTCAAGCACACAAGTAGGCACCTCTAACCCGATATGGTGATGCACCTACTTCACTAAAACAATATGGATATGATTGTATACCTTCTTGCACGATATGGGGGTGTATTCACTTCTTGCACGATAGGGAGTCAAGTATAGACTCCATGCACGATACAAGGTTAAATGAATACTTATAAGTTGACATGAAACCCTAATTTGGGTAACCCGATATGAGTAAAGAATACCAAATGCTATTGCACGATATGGTATCCCTTTTACACAGCCCTAGTTGATGTCTAGCCTGACATGGTGATGGCATAATACCTCATCCACGACATGGGTAACACATACAAACACCTCTAGCCCGATCTGAATGGCGTGTATATACTTCTAGCCTGATATGGTGAGTGCTCATATACTTACAACCCGATATGGCGAACATATGCACACTTCTAACCCGAGATACCTTGTAAAGGTGAGGGAAAGACACTCTTAGGAGTGATGAGTGTAACACCAAGTAATGGTGTGGCTAATACCTTGATAGGTGAAACACCTAAAGTGGTTGATAATGGACAACCTTATGTCAACAATGCCTTAACCCGAGATGAGTCCATATCATTGATGATAGTTGGGTAATTCAAGTGTGTGACTTATGGCCAATACTTTACAAAATTAATTTGATGGGATAGTGGATAAAGTATTAGGATGGGAAATACCCTAATACAAGATAAGTTGATGAACTTAAGTAAGTTAAAAGTGATGAGGGAAGTGATACACCAATGCATGGTAAATATCACATCCAGCACTTTAAGGTTGTTACACCTTGATTCACCTTAAATCCAATATATATGGATGAGTAACACATGAAGTGTGTCATGCCAATTGTTACATTGAGATGCAATTAGCTTAATGCACTTTGATAAGTGTAGGCTAACTGTGGCGACTCGACTTCTCGGAAAACAAGATCAACGAATTGAAACTAATGCGGAAGTGATTAACTAGCAATGGAATTATTAAAAATCACTAAAAATTAAAACTTTTTGTAAAGAGATATATAAACAATAAAACTATTTCATAAATAAACATGATAAGTTGTTTACAGACTGATCCATCATTACATCTCTATAATGTCACATCTCGAGTATTACAAACATCAACTACCTTATTAGTTGTACAAGGCAAGATACAAAAATCTCGAGGCATTAAGCCAAAAATCTCAAATCTTTTTTTAAACATCTACTGACTCCTAGGACCTGAGAGTACAGAGACGACACATAGGACATACTATCTATAAGACTTGACAGACAGTGTCTCCACCTGAGGATCACTGCTGTCCCTGGTATTGTTGCTGCTGCTGTTGCTGTTGTTGCTCACCCACTGATGGATTCCTTCGTCCTCGGTGTCTACCTAAAAATTCGAATCCTACGGGGGTGAGACAATTTGAATAATTGTCCCAGCGAGAGTTATAACTCTCCACCAAAAGCTTTGTTATTGCAATAAAGGAATAACATTGAATAATAGGATTCTAAACATTCAACAGCAGGTTTAACATTGTATAAACTAAGTGAAGCAACATTCTTTTAAGCAATTATTTCAATTATAACTTAATTGAATGACAAGACATATATCAATAAGGAATATGAAGAACATGTATACTAGTTATTCAACTAGAGCATTATAAACAATGTATCATCAATCATTGTTTCTCGTAGTTCAACCTAAGCAATTATGCTACATGACTGATTATGTTTTTCAAACATATTTATGCCCTGCGGAGATGAGTTACACCTCTCATACTCCAACCGACCATTACAAAATCGCAATTGGTACCATACATAGGTCATTAGAAGAGCCGAATTTCTATGACCTCATCCTCCTCAGTCAGCATGGGGAACAACATGCAGGACATCTTGTGTCTCTGCCATAATAGCTTTTCAGGGTATTCTGGCAACTTCCCTATTAGAGCTACAGTGGCGTGCTGTACTCTCTTTGCCATCGAGGGATTTCTTGTTTATCTCACATCGATGCGTCATTTACAACATCATCGGGAGATTAGTGGTACATCATCCCGGCATAAACATATAATGAAGGATTGGGAGATTACATGTACATCTCACATCAAATACTACATTGGGACGTAAGGATATTCGCGTCCATAACCCCCACATACTCAAAAGTATGCTCTCCAGAAGTTCCCTTAGGAAAACCTATTTCACCATCATTTAACTTCTGACAATGATGGATCTATGGTCAGGGCTCTACATGATATCATTATACTTGATTATTTAAGTACATTATGGCATTCTTTTAGCATCAGGCAAGTTTTCAAACATAAACCATTAAACAATTGCTATAAAGAAAGAGTACTAATTGTATCAAGTTCATTTCACATCCAGTTATCACTGGGATGTCAATCCCTAACCATCTCATCATTATGATTCAGGAACATGGGTGTTCAAACCCTTAGATCATCAAAACACTTACTATTAAGTAATATATTGATGACTTGATGCCAATATAGACATTTCTCATGGCTCATATAGCCTATTAGTCTCATATGTTACCTCTTACTAGGCAACATAGCATTTCATTACTTTCAAAACTCATAAAGTGCTCTTAATGAATATGACATCATGACCCTTACCTGGCTATGATCACTTCTGGATAAAAACCTGCATGATTAACACAATTGATAACATGCACATTTTGTCTATATAAGAACAATACAATTATTCCCTATTCAATCATAGAGTTTCATGCTTAAAAGCATAACCCATAATTAGGGTTTACTGTTCACATCATCACATTACCCTAGATTAGGGTTTACTATTCACATTACATCACATTACCCTAGATTAGGGTTTACTATTCACATTACATCACATTACCCTAGATTAGGGTTTACTATTCACATTACATCACATTACCCTAGATTAGGTTTACTATTCACATTACATCACATTACCCTAGATTAGGGTTTACTATTCACATTACCCTAGATTAGGGTTTACTATTCATATTACTGTGGATTAAGATCATACCATCATCATGTATGAGGTTTACTTCCATTAATGCCCTCAAATTAGGTTAAGATTCATTAACCATCATAATTAGGGTTTTCATGATCTCACTATAAAGGATCATACCCTAATTAGATGCATTCATACATATAGGAAGTTTATTACTTGATTCTCTTTCACATTAGGAGTCTTCTCTCTTGTCTTACTATTATATGATGTTTACATCACTTTTTATTAGACTAAGTCAAATCAACCTTGACAACATAAGTTATGTCATCACCATTGTGGTCATCAGAGTTTACTTGATCAAGGGGTATTAGTCACACTATCCCATCAAGGGTACTTTTGTAATGTTCACCCTCGATCATAACATGCATTAAACCACTGATTACGTGGTCCCTTAATCACTTTAGGTATCTATAGGGTTTAGGTTAATCATCTACTAAACCATCTTGACCACTAAGGCATCAAACGTTCTTGACCTTTTTAGACCCCAAACAGTCTTGCACTTCAAACCCCCAAACGATCTTGGATGGACCTTGAAACCGTTTGGTGGTGTTGACCGTTTGGTCCCTTTGACTTTTAAAACTATTTGATAAAGTGCATACTCAAGACCGTTTGCCCAAGGTGGGGTGAAGACCGTTTGGTCTTGTTGACCGTTTGGTCAAGTTTGACTTTGAAACCGCATGGGCATATTGATCTTGAAACCGCATGGTCACCAAACGGTTTGGGATCGTTTGGTCCAAAATGGTAAAGACCGTTTGGACTCAAACGGTCTTGAGACCATTTGGACCCAAATGGTCTTGAGATTGTTTGGTCCAAACCATCTCAAAACCGCATGGACCAAAAAGTGACTCAACCATTCCAATTGAGTTAGGGTTTCCAATGTTGAACCCCTCAATCATTCATGCACTTGTTAGCCACTTATCAATTGAGTCAAATAGGTCAATCCTCAACAGATTTGACCCTTGATTAACCCTCAATTGATCACCAATTAGGGCTTGGATCAATTGAATTAGGGTTTGGAAACGATTATCCTTCAACATGTTTCAACATGAGTCTAATTGACATTGAAACCATTGAACCATTATTCAATTGGGTCATGACCTGACCCCAAACAGTCTTGGGATCGTTTGGACATCCTCCAAATGGTCTTGAGACTGTTTTCCCAAGTCAACACCAAAAACTAACTCAACCTATTAAGGTTTGACTCATAGATTTGATCATTAGTTCACTAATCGATTATACTTCAACTTGTTGCCTTTCAATATTCAACCACTTAACCATGGTCAACCCTAGACCTCCAAACGGTCTTGGGTGACCCCCAAATGGTCTTAGGATCGTTTGGACATCCTAAAAACGGTCTTGAGACCGTTTGCCGATTATTTCATCAAAAACCAAATCATTCTCTTAAGGGTTGAACCCTAGATTTGGTCACAAAATCAGCACTTAATTATTTAACAATTTGATATCATTGGACCCTCAATTGGTCAACCCCACTTAACCCTAGACCTCCAAACGGTCTTGGGTGATCACCAAACGGTCTTGAGACCGTTTGGGTGATCCCCAAACAGTTTTGTAACCATTTGGGTCACTCAACCCAAACTTCAACATGATTGTATTATTGAAATCAGCAATAGACCCGATTAGGGTTTAGGTGACTAATGTGCCTTCAATTAGTGATTTACTTGGAATTAGATGATGATTTTTGGTATGTGATTAGTCCACAATATTTACAACATACCTCCAAATGGTAAATGCATGGTCAACACACCCAAACGGTCTTGGACCATTTGCTTTCATGCAGTTTAGTTGAAACCGTTTGCTTTCAAACGGTTTGAAACCATTTGCTCCCAAACGGTTTGAAAAACCATTTGTGCAAGAGGTGGAAGACCGTTTGCTAAAGCAATATTTAGGATAACTTTGGAAATAACATCATCATCTTCTACCTCAATAACATGTATTTTTCTTCATGGAATTGCTAGCAAGAACACTTAAAAGTGTCTAAAGAATAAGAACAAGCAACGATTCTAGGAGAAGAAGATGCACTTAACAAAGTTTAAGGTTTAGAGTTATAAAACCCACCTCTAGGACTGATCCAGAGCTCCAAGCTTCGTAGATTTAATGGTGGATTTAGCTCCAAGGGTTGTCCAAGGTCCGTTCTTCAATATTTGGATGGAGAAGGTGGCTAGAAAGAAGAGTTGTGTAAGAAAAACTAACAAACCAACCTTGTATTAGAATTTCCTCCAAGAATTCGAGCTAGGTGATGATCAAAGATTACCCAAACCAGCTTGGTCCTCCTCCTCTGCTCCTGAGATTATCCTTAGTCGGCCAAAGCAAGAAGATGAGAAAAGAAGCTGAGGGAAACGTTCCCTTGCTTTGTAGTAAAAAGGTTGCTATATGTATTTTTGGATATTTACAAGGAAAAGAAGTTTATCTATTTTATTTCTCAAACATATCCCCCAAGTCATTCTCCACTTCTTGGACACGTTTCCTCCTTCTTTCCTTATACAAAGATCCTCCTTTTCCCAAGGTTAAAAGGTAAATAAACCAAACACCTTACTAAGTTGCATAAATAAAAGGGTCATTTTGCTTAAAAGTTAGTTATTTAAATATTAAGGTTATCTTTCTTACTTAATCATTCAAATGAGGCGCCCTCCTCATATTCTTTGCTCTATTTGATGCCAAGAGTCATTAAAGATACTCTAGAGAATATATTTTACATGTTGGACCCTAGGTTTTGGGTAATTTGCATATTACACCAAAACTAGGTTTTAAAGCACAAGGATTGCTCTGCAAGCTATATCTTGGTGCTCAAGATTGTGGAATCCATATCACTACCTCATATGCATTCTTATGATGTCTCATCCTTAGAGGAACATCTTAACATGTGCAATTTTCAAGTTAACCCATCCAATTGGGCAATTTGCACATTAGTCCATATTTAACAAAACAATATTACAACATTGTTTAAAAAAGACTGAAATCCTCAAAAGCTTTAATTACATATCAAAAGATAATCACAAGCATCTAATTACATTTTTAAATGAAACACCTAGGGTTAGTTCATAACCCAGGTCAGGGATGTTACACTAACATACCTTGAGAAAGGGTTAAGCCAAGTTAATAAAGTATGATGTATTCATACTCTGGTAAGGATGAGAGAGAAACTCATACCTTGTGTTGATAATCATTTAATGATAAATGATGAGAATAAATATGTATGATTGAATACTTATGATATCAAAGTTTTATCCTAGATGTGTGGAGCAATGAATTAGGGTTTGATCATTGATAATATGATCTTGAAAACCTAAATGGTTAATAATGGAAAACCCTAACCCTAATATTTGTTTCCTAGTGAGAGGTGACAAGATGTTTAATGGCCTTGTGAGCCATGAGAATATTTGTTGCCTAGTGAGAGGTGGCAAGATGTTTAATGGCCTTATGAGCCATGAGAATAGTTGTTGCCTAGTGAGAGGTGACAAGATGTTTAATGGCCTTATGAGCCATGTGAATAGTTGTTTCCTAGTGAGTGGTGACAAAGATGTTTAATGGTCCTTATAAGCCATGTGGTTAGTTGTTGCCTAGTGAGAGGTGACAAGATGTTTAATGGGCCTTGTGAGCCATGTGAATAGTTGCTGCCTAGTGAGAGGTAACAAGATGTTTATAAAAGTTTCATGTAAGAAATGATAATGTTCAAATAAACTAGGAAATGGAAACTTAGTAACATAATATTAATAATAAATGGACACAATAATAATAATGAAATCTTAATCATACATGCTTTATGCTTATGGACAAATAAGGGCTATAGTTCTTTGAATATGCTTAAAGGAGATAAAAGGAATACTTGTATTATATAAAGGATGTGAATAACTATGATGGCTTGGCCAAGGTATAATGCCTAGTAAAGGTGATGTGGTATTCAGTGATGAGATGCACAGGATTGGTAATAACACAATACCTGGTTGTCACAGGATTGGTAATAACCCAATGTTTGGCTGTTAATCATAGGATTGGTAGAGTCCAATACCTGTCTGTTAATCACAGGATTGGTAATAACCCAATACCTGGCAGAGGCATGAAGCCTATAATAATCACAGGATTGGTAATTACCCAATGCCTGGTTGTTAATCACAGGATTGTTAAAGTCCAATACCTGGATGTTAATCACAATATTGGTAATAACCTAATACCTGACAGAGACATGAAGCATATAATAATCACATGATTGGTAATAACCCAATGCATGGCTGTTAATCACATGATTGGTAATAACCCAATACCTGGTAGAGGCATGAAACCTATAATAATCATAAGATTGGTAATAACCCAATACCTGGTTGTCACAGGATTGGTAATAACCCAAGGTCTGGCTGTTAATCATAGGATTGGTAGAGTCCAATACCTGGCTATTAATCACAGGATTGGTAATAACCCAAAACCTGATAGAGGCACGAAGCCTATAGTAATCATAGGATTGGTAATAACCCAATACCTGGCAGAGGCATGAAGCCTATAATAATCACAAGATTGGTAATAACCCAATGCCTGGTTTTTAATCACAGGATTGGTAGAGTCCAATACCTGGTTGTTAATCACAATATTAGTAATAACCCAATACCTGGCAGAGGCATGAAGCCTATTATAATCACAAGATTGGTAATAACCCAATGCCTGGTTGTTAATTACAAGATTGGTAATAACCCAATACCTGGCAGAGGCATGAAGCCTATAATAATCACATGATTGGTAATAACCCAATGCCTAGCTGTTAATCACATGATTGGTAGAGTCCAATACCTGGCTATTAATCACAGGATTGGTATTAACCCAAAACCTGACAGAGGCATGAAGCTTATAATAATCACATGATTGGTAATAACCCAATGCCTGGCTGTTAATCACAGGATTGGTAGAGTCCAATACCTGGATGTTAATCAAAGGATTGGTAATAACCCAATATCTGGCAGAGACATGAAGCCTATAATAATCATAGGATTGGTAATAACCCAATGCCTAGTTGTTAATCACAGGATTGGTAATAACCCAATACCTGGAAGAGGCATGAAGCCTATAATAATCACAAGATTGATAATAACCCAATATCTGGCTGTCACAGGATTGGTAATAACCCAATGCCTGGCTGTTAATCGTAGGATTAGTAGAGTCCAATACCTGGCTGTTAATTACAGGATTGGTAATAACCCAATACCTGGCAGAGGCATGAAGCATATAATAATCACAAGATTGGTAATAAACCAATACCCGGCTATCACAGGATTGGAAATAACCCAATGTCTGACTGTTAATCATAGAATTGGTAGAGTCCAATGCATGGATGTTAATCACAGGATTCGTAATAACTCAATACCTGGAAGAGGCATGAAGCCTATAATTATCACAGGATTGGTAGAGTCCAATACCTGGCTGTTAATCACAGAATTGGTAATAACCCAATGCTTGACTGTTATCATAGGGTTGGTAATAACCCAACACCTGGATGTTATCAAAGGATTGACATAGTCCAATACCTGGAATAGTTACACAACGTTGGCAAAGCCAATACCTGGAATTTATTATGATGATGTGCATTCACATGACTGGTACCATTCAATATTTGGTTAGTAGATTGGCTGAGGCCAATAGATAGAAATGAGAATGATTCATGGATGACATACCATGATAATGAGCATCATAGGATAAGCTTGAGATGTTGATATAGTATGATGGGTAAATGACATACGTGTTCTTCATATTCCTTATAAAGTGAATAGATGATTTACTGCTCTATATTGATAGTTGAAATGCTTTAAAAGATGAGAATATTCTAAACTACTTATCCTCTGCTCAGTTTAATACTATTTAACTGTGATAATAACATTGTTGGAGGAGAGTTATATCTCTTGCTGGGACAATTGTCTCACCCTGTGGGATCCACATTTTTTTAGGTGGACGTGTACGAGGGGGATTGAGACCGTACTACAGAGAAAGAACAACAACAACAGGGAAAACAGTGACAACTCATGTTGAGTGTATTGTCTGTCGTGTCTTTTAGATAGAAGTCTTATGTGTCATCTCTGTACTCTCAGGTCCTTGGATTTAGTATGTGTTGGTTTTATGAACAATCTGAGATTTTGGCTTGTATGCCTCGAGGTTTCATGTTGCTCCAAGTATATGTTTTGAAAAAGCAACTGTTATATGTTGTCCTTGAGAAGAAATGGTATAGTGTGTGTACAATATATGATCAATGTGAATATCAGGTTTTGGGTTCTTACTTATAGAGTTTTCCTAGAAATGGATCTCTTTGCAAAGAAAATGGTTTTAATTTTTAGTGATTTTTATTTAATCTGTTTCTTATGATTATTCCACATAATTAGTAATGATTTGTTTGTCAGTTTGGCGACTGTCATTACACCAACTAATAGAGAGCTATGTCCTCGAGTAGTCCTCCCTCGTTTCCTTTCTCTTGTCCGTTGTTGCGCTGGTTGTACAGTGTTTTTTGTGCTATCTGGCTTTCACCGTCCTCTGCTCTTGATGCCGTCTATCTGTTTGTTTTATTTCCTTTTTGCTGCTGTTGTCGTGTGTGTTGTGTTTTATTGCTTAGTGTTTCTTCTTTTATGTTTGGTCTGGACAAGTCTTTCGTTCTTAATCCTTGTCCCGTCTTGTGGTGTCTTAGTAGTGGTCTTGCTCTACTAGTCAGTCTATGGAAAGGTTATGGTGCCTATCAAGACTTTTGTTCCAGTGTTTTTGGTTTTAGTAGATGGAGTTTTGTCTATACAAGTGATACCCTTAATCGTGGAAGAATCCGATTGAAAGCTGCTTGGTCCAGCTTGATGGGGAGGAATTCAGGCAGAAGCGTCACCTATTTATCCGATTAAACTTGTATAACGATTGTATACCTCTTGCTACTAGGCTACCGACTTTACTTGGATCTTTTGTCTGTGTAGATGCCGTATGGCTTTTTTATAATGATGACTATGTTTGCCTTAAAAAAAAACTAATTGAGAGCTATGTCAAAACATCACTAGGGTCTTCCAATCTTATCATGTCCTCATACATTATATCTCAAGCTTAGATCATGAACATATATGTTATATCATGGTTGTACTAAACGAACTTATATGAGTGGCTTGTCAAACATATATCAAGATATTATCTAGTCCAATTGAGTTTCTCCTGGTATGTACCTGAGGGTAGTAAGATGCTCAGTCTCTTTAAGGTCACTCAACTCTATGATTATCTCATTCATAAATCTTTACCTTTCCTCTCTTACTCTAGGGTTCTCAGATTACCTCATTGGCACTAGTGATAGCCTTACAAGCTCTAGCCACATAAGCACAAACCAAAACATGCTATGAAATTCTCTTCATAGGTTCTTACCTATGATACATGCTATATCTCATCTCGATATTACATGTACACCACTAGATTCCTACATGGGAATCACCAACCCGAACATGAGGCTTCATAGAAACCAGCACAATTACCTTCTATATGGTCTTAGGACTCTCTCTCCCTCACCCAGATGGTAGGTTCTTATATTTTCTTATTCACATATACATATATAGCCAGCCTCTCTCTGACTCTAAGGTTCAAAAGGTCTATAGGAATCATGTATAAAGTGACTCAACTCAATCATTCAGGAGTATTCTAGGTTAGGACATATCATATGGCACATCTCTCATAATTCTCATATCTTGGAGTTTAGGTTCTCTAACCTTCTCCCTCTGGGTCTTACTCTCTCTGGAGTTAACCCTAAAACTGGTCCTAACACTAGAGGTCCTCCTTTCTAAAAGAGCTTGAGGCTCGTGTCGACTCATAACATTGTCTGAAGTTAACATATCTTATCATATAAAATCCTAGTTAGTTGCATCATCAAACTTATCTCAAATCCTCAAATATGAACTTAGTCCCTCAAAAGAAAAACATTGATCATCATAAACCATCTTATGTCATCTATATATGACTTATGTCATATCATCAAAACTTATTTCATCTATTCATTCTATCACAAATTCTAACAAGGCTCTAGACATCTAATCTAGAGCTGCTCTCTCTTCTAGACTGATGTCACTCACTTTCACTTAGGTTGCATGATCACCTCCTATTCATACATGTGTGGGGACACATTTTTGTAATACTTACATATAATATAAAATATTATATAGGTTTTCTCCGATAAAACAAAGGTTAGATAAAACTATCGAGGTTCGATCCGATTGGAATAAAAAAAACAAATCCACAAAACAAGTGTCCCACACATAGTAGAGAGTATTATGCCATGAAAACTAGTGATAGGGGTGAGAATAAAGTGTAGACTAGTGTAGCTACCCTAGACAATGAGTACCATATGCCTAGGATTTCTCTTCCCTCGATGTATATCATTTTCAAATAGTGCAACATCCCATACCGCCGCATTACAAGGAAAGAACGACATATACGTACTTGATATACAACAAATACCAGTATAGACCTAGTTCTCAGACATCTAGGTTCTAACCTAGAAGCTAGGTCAGGTCTAGTCTCTAAAAGACGACTAATCTAACCCTACAAGATTTGTTTTAAGTTCAAGGTTCTTTTGTTTGAGTTGCATAATGAGAAAATGTTAGATTTTTCTATTGTTCATGCTATGATACCACATGTGACGTCCCCAAATTTTCTAAAATATAATATGATGTGTGAATTCTAAATTGAAACCCTCACCTCAGAGAGAATCCCAATTTAAACATCCCACACTAGGCTAAGAAGAAGAAAATCAGAGGAAGTCAGAAGGAAACAACATTAGCACATGCACATGAACAATAATGAAACCATACAATACATGTTCACCATTCAACATGTGATTACATGATGAATTGTCACAACATTTGATATCACATATTGAATAACAGACTTTACATATACACATACTACACTCTAAAATAGGATCTTAAGACAACTGGTCCACCTATACATCAGATCGCCACACAAGTCTCAATTATCCTGGTTCTTCAAGAATACATGTCCACAATCTAAACAAAAGATCAAAGGTTTGACAAATAATCAATAACAAACATGAAATTCTACTAACTAACTGGAATTTGGTATAAAATTAAAACTTTACTTACCTTTGAAAACCTTGGAAATCTATCTATCCTGGTCTTGAATCATTCTATCTAATCCTCCTTGCACTTTATTTCTTTTTCCGCAATGTGTCACTTTACTATTTGTTCTTTCAATTGTTGTTCCTAAAACGCCGACAAACAAAACGTCGGTCAGTATATCGAAATATACTGGTATGTGGGAACAACCAAAATCTTGCAAATATGGCTAAAAATTTAATAATCACAATCAAATTAATTAACAAGCCAATTTACATTTTTTAGTATGACTTTCTCAACCGCTTTTGCCCTAACCCTGGCATACCCACCTTAGGGTGCCCTTTGCCAATGACTTAAGGCCACCTTCTCAATCCCGAGCTTGGTGCCTGGGGGTCACCTCTCATGGTGCCCACTAGTCATGCAATATCATAGGCCACCTTCTTGGTGCCTGGGGTCACCACTCAAGGTGTCCATTGGTCTACCCATCTGGGCCTGACCTTTGGCATCATCCATCAGGGTGGCATGTAGGTGCGAGAATCCATACTTCTATTTTTCTAATGTGATAATCATAGTGACTTTATGATTTGCAAATATGAACATCCAACGGATAATTTGCATTCAATGCAATTAACCATCCGGAAAATCATCGGGAAACTAAGGCGGTTATTCATAATTAACCACATACCTGATCCAGAGAAACTTGATTGTCCAAGCAATAAGGATAAAGAATCAATCAACAAGCAATCAACTATATCCTGAAATTAATGCATACGATCCATGTGTTATAGTTTATCCAGAACATTCTAAAGCTAGACTTGGATTCCACCTTAGGCTTTCTAGACCGCATTAGGGTTTTATTAGGGTTTTTTCCTCCATAACGCTTTTATCATATTAATTTCTCTCTTAGTTCATAAACCCTAATTTCAACATCATAAGCCCAATTAAAGTCGATTATTTCTCCTTTATACCAAAACTACCTTCTTTATCCTTTTAAGTTATTTCAAGGTCATTAGACTCAATTATCACCTTTAGTTTCTTTCGGATAAACAACTCATAATTCATGTTGGTCTAATTCCCATATGAACTCTATCTATTATTAATTCTACCTTGATTCAATCGAAAACCCTAATTTCTATATTGGGGTTATTTATCCACAAATTAGGAACTTTAATGCTTGAAATAGCATATTCTTACTTTAATCATGAAATTAATCAATTAAAGCCATTAATAGTCGAATTAGTCAACATTAGGGTTTCAAGGCCCATTAAAGTATTATTCATGCACATTAAACTTGAAATTAAATTAATTATATGCAAAGTTCATGTTTTTCGATCTTAATGATCCTTTTTATCATTAATAGACTAATATCAACTTTATATACTCATTTAACCCTTTCTAACTCATTAATCATCAAAGGTTAGGGTTTTTCATTGATTAAACTATTAAAGATAGCATCTTTATATACTTTTTGAATTTCAAACAGAATCAAGCTTCAATTTTATTTTTATTAGATTCACCTTGTTTTTCTGAGCAATTTTCATATTTCATGCGTGTCCACACGAGCTACCGATATTTAATTATGATTTTTTCAAGAAAACCCTACCTGGGCCAATCGGAGCGCGCCACGTCGCTCGTCACCATGCAACGTTGCTGGGCTATTCAAAACATAACGGAATGACCCTTTTGCCCCCGCTTGAGTTGTTGGTCCTTTGATACGCTGAGGGGCAAACTCGTCCGACGTGGGTTGGTCGTCTTCAACCTTCCCGAACCCTAAGATGCCGCTGCAGCAGCGATCGAACATCTCCCTACTGCCCTCTCCCGAACCCGAAGACCATCAGGGGTGGTCCCCCCACCTCTGCCGCACCTCCTCGTGCTTGGCTAGGCCCTCGACCGTGGCCAAGGTGAACGGTTCAGGCCAGGCGACCTGCAAAACCGCGACCAGCCCTTCTGCAGGTGAACGTGTAGGTTCGAGCACCCAGAGGGGATAGCAGATCGTTCAGGATCGTCGAGGAAGATTCCTGCTCCCAACATGATGACTTCTCAGTCCCTGGTCTGCTCCAGGGCTGCACTACTCTCTCGGTTAGGGTTTCACGTGTGAGAAACAAGAAGAAGGTGATGAAGAGAGTGGGAGATGCGGAATCTCTCTGGAACTCGTCCCAAAGGGTCTACCCCTTTTATAGGGGAGTATCCATGCCTTAGATTGCTTGCCCACAAAGCAAACAAGGTTTCTCCTTATAGGAAAGGGAGTTTTTTTACTTTTGAAGTATCTTTCTCTCTCTTCATGTATATATTTCCATTAGGTATTAGGAATTCGAAATTCCTCTCACCTACTCTCTTTATTGCTTGACTTTTAACCCTTAGGCACGAAATTAAGTTTTCCTTTAATAGCAATTTCTTTCTTTTTAGCAATACCATGTAATACATTAATGGTATACTCACATTATCTTCTTATTTTGCTATTTTGGTATTTTCTCTTTATTTCCTCTTTATTGGGGTTCCTTGGACTCCAAGAAACTCTAATATTTCAAAATCCTTCTATTGGATACTCATTATCCTTCTAGATGCATCTAAATGCATTATTCTTCATTATTTCTCATGATCTTGTTTATTTCTTATTAAAATAGTTCTTTTTGAGGATTTCTCTTTATTTCCCTTTTATTTTCCTCATTGGTATTCCTTTTATCATAAGCAATCCTTGGGATACGAAATTCCACCAAGGATCACTTAATTATACCTCTTTTTACTTATTTTCCACATTTCATCAATATTTTCAATTTCTTTCTTAATAAAGAAATACTTAATTGATCTTTTCTTTTCTTATTGCTCTCTTTATGCAACTTTGGACTCCTTGGAACCCAAGGAACCCAAGAGGCACAGAATTCATTCTTGGATTACATTCCTTTGCCTTCTAGAGGTTTCTACCTCATCTCTCTTTTCTCAACAACTCAATTATTCATTAATTAATTGAATTTCCTTGTTATTGGGCCCAATAGCCAATAAAACCCACAAATCAAACAACAAGGCTATTTTAAACGAAATCCATTTATTCTCAAAAAAAAATTATATCATTATTTGTCCAAATCTCTTTGATATGAGAAATGACATTTCTCACCAAAGGAACCAAAAATTTGGGGTTGTAACATCCTTCCCCTCTTATGAGAATTTTGCCCTCAAAATTCCATCAAACAAGCAATCAAACAAGATAAGTCTTCTTATGTCCATCAGGGCTCCCATGTGGCTTCACCCTTTCCATGGCGTTTCCCAAGAACCTTCATTATCTCATTTTCTTCCATCTGAGTTCTTTCTTACCTTGGTATATCGTACCCTCCTAGGTGACTCAGGACTTTTCAGCCTTTCAAAAGCTGAATAGGTTCAGGGCACAACACCTGGCTTGGGTACCTCACATAGTGCTCTAGATCGGACTCATGCAACACATCATTTTATCCTGAGGGGTAAGGTTAACACAACCATCTCCACCAATCCATCTCAAATGGACCCATATATCGGGGACTCAGCCTTCTCAGTTGTAGCTTAGAGGGGTCGGATTTTCACATCACATATTCTCCCACAGTGAACTGCATATCAGTCTGCTTTGCATCAACTCATGACTCATGTCACCACTGGGCTCTCTCTCAGCCATTGCACGATCAAAGCGACTTCATCTGCACACACTTGTGGTTCATTTTTGACCTTTGCGAGGCCTCCTTCACCAACATCATCATAATGAAGTGGTGACCGACACAACCTCCCTATAGAACTTCTTGCATCCCGATAAAGGCTATGGTGGTTAACATCACATCTTAAAAACTGTCTCTATGTATCACCCTAAATGAGCACACATGCTCTCATCAGACCCTCTAGTCCGGATCATACTGTACATTAGTATGGGGTGATAAACTGTACAAACACTGAGCTCTTTATGTATCTACTTCCACTTCATGGAAGTGAACCTTTAGGTCACATCAAGAACTCTTGAATTCGCATCATGGTGTAGTTGAACCATCTCTTTTCATATGTAGTTCAACCAGATTTGTCCCTTGACAGAACTCTTCCTTTCTCATGTCAACTAGGTAAGGCGATCTACCATAACCCATGTTGTATCTTGACCTTCTTGGTCTAGGAGAGACTCACAACATCCATAGTGATGAACTCCCATTCCCTCTCGAGAACTCTTTATACTTCATATCCATGCACTGGGTTAATGGTGTTCATCCTTCACCTCCTGGCTTGCATGGCCACATGCTACATGCAACTTTGTTTTAAGCATCCAGAATGATACCATCACTTACTATCTTTGTAGTACCAAGGTATATCATGTCCTCCTATATCGTTATGATTCCTCAAGCTTGATACCTCAGAAACCCTAAACCACTCTCAAAAGGGTTTTATTACCTTCCTATCCAAAGAAGTGTATCTGAGGTTCTATCACCATCCTTTTACTACATCAAGGACTAAACTGGATAACCAAATAACCATTAACTTGCTCAACTTATCTTGTTACATCTGTGTGTTAGCCAAAACATATCCTCTTCCCAAACATAGGGTTAGTCGAACAACCTCAACTTCTTCTAGCTTCCAGCTAAACTAGGTAGCTATATTTCAACCAGAGCATTCATTACCACTCCTTATCCTTAGGTGATAGTTAATGTCGAAGACATACTCCTCCATGCATTATACTTATCATCTCATCTCAAACTCTAAGGTTGTCTTCATCAAGGAACTCTGAGCTCATCCTCATGGTGATCAAACTCAAACTTGTGATTCCTTGTAACACTTGCAAAAATCCACTTAGTTCAAGATAAAACATCCTCACAAGATGATCTCCTTAATACTCTTAGTGTTTGTAAACCATCCATGTATTATTCTCTCCACAAAGGTATGTTATCATCTCTATCCTCATACTTTGTAGCAACATTCCAACTTCCATCATCTTTATCCTTGGTGTAAGGCATGCGTACTGTCCTATCTCTCACTCCCATAACAAGAGGAAATAAGCATTTGACTGTAGTCCAAATACAGAGTTCTTCCTGTTCCAAGAGTAGAGATGGTACAACCCACCTTGCCAATATACTTTCAAATCCAAGTTGAAACGTGCCACATATGTCTCTACATCACAAACATCATGATATCAAAAATTACTTCCATGGAAAACTGATCTGAAACCTACTTGGGTCACCACACAATCCTTGGTCGTCTCCTCTAGGTCTATAGGGTGCCGTCACTTTTGGGGTCATCCCTCTTCCCTTATGCATCCAGAGAGTGCCCTAATCATCTGCCCTTTGGGTCCCATGAGTTCATCAAGGTGATCAATCTCCTAACCCATGGCCCTCAGACAATGATAGCTGTTACCTCCCGACCCTATGGTCATGTGCAACTAGGGAATTAGGCAACTCCTTCTTCCATCGGTCTTATCCCTACCTGACCCTTGGATAGACTTAGGATTCTAACATAGTACATGTTCAACTTCGAACCTTACCCAATCCTTCATCATCTCTCTCTGCATTCATGACTGACTTTCATCCTGTCTCAGGGATCATGGCGACCTGCCTACCTTGGTCAGGCCCCATACCGGTTACCTTCATGGTAACACATCCATATGCACTTAGAGATGGTTAACTATGGGTATATAGGTTCAATCTCATGCCATGTACTTTTCACTTAGCTTTCTCAGGATCCTATAAAACCTCTTTAGGTTATCTTAACTCCAATAAAATGGGTATACACCCAACTAAAGGCTCCCTCTCCCAGGATGGGAGGAAACTACAACTCTTGACAACAAGGTTACAAGCATCCTTAGGGTTTACATCCATATGAGAAAGCCTAACCTAGCAACTACTAGGGCACAAGTAGACCACCTATTAAACCATGCTAGGTCATACTTGTTCTCTTTCCTCAACATTAGATCAACTTATTCGGGAAGGGTTCATCAAACATACCCTTAACTTAAGGGGTTTCTTTTACCTTTACACATGAGGAGTACCATGCTCGAAACTATAGAGACTCAAATCTCATCAGGATCATGGGGTACACTGCTTCCCCTCTTCGGGTAGGAACCCTAGGTTCACTTTTGGATATCCAACTACATGCTCAACCTCTTAACCATGAATCAAGCATGCCCAAGGTATGCCATGTACTCCCATGATCCTTTTATATGAGCAACACCTCAGAGTTGAGTCCCCCTCAAGGACAACAAACTAGGTATAAAGCCCCATAACGGGTTACTTGAACCTCCTCAGGGTCTAAGGCACTCTTTGTCTCATCTCAGCTGGTAAACTCCTATACCATATGCACATAGGTTCCAGAAGCATCATCCTCTCTTTAGGGTTTGGTTCCCCTAAAGGCAACCAAGATATCATTAGCCTCCAGGAATCAAGCATAAGGCAACCACTAGCATCTACTTAGGTCGCATCATTCTCGACTCCCCACTGTTCCTCATATCTCAGGGTTTTAGGCTTCCAACCTCCTTGTTGGGTTCTTGCTTTCTCTCTCTAGAACTAACTCTACATCCAACCTTAGTACCAGATGTCCTTTCTCCATGAAGGATCAAGCTTTACTAGCATACCTTCACATGGGTGAAGCATATGCTCGAACTTAGGTTTTCTCAATATCATTCATAGCCCTTTATGCTTATTCCATGATCCCTTAACCAGGGTTTCATCAAGCTATACCCTACTTGCCTAAGCCCATAGGGTAACTATAGGTTCTCTTCTAACCTTATCCATGAAGGAGCTATCCTTCTCTCTAGCATGCACGACCCTCTCCAGGGTTGGTCGCCAAAGGTACTAGGTCATCTACCCTTTTATGACATCCCAAAGGCATGTCCAACCAAACACTCGGTCAACCATGACATCTAACTCATCATGTCATCTCTCTCTCCGACCTTCACTTAGGGTTAGGTTTAACATCATCCTCAAAGGAGGTGCTAGGTATCTACTTTTAATGGAGGTCTCTACCTCCAAGACTAACTCTCTCTACTCATCCTCCTACCAAGGAGGTCTATCCTTATGTCTCTCCTGATGGCAATGACAACTCGTGTCATACGACCTAAGCATGTATCTATTCTTTAGTTTACGCTTAATCTATTAAGCTTATGTCCATGACATCTTATTTACATGCTTTTCATTAATTTGGTGGAGGATTCCTTAGTCCTTATTAACTTTTCCCATACCTCAAGAGGGTGAGGAGAAGAGAGAAAACCCTAATCCTTAAGGTCCTTAATAGAATTTGAGTTGAGAAGGGATGAACAAGATGAGAGAGTCCTAAAGGTATCTTATTTCGATTCATACCCTAAGACTTTGGCCAGGCAGTCACACAGATCCGGGAGTCCTCGTATTCCGACTAGCGGTGCGAAGGAAAATATTGTCAGCCCCCAGTCGTGATCCTTTTCTAGACACCTCTGTCTTTCGGATAATCCTCTAATAACTCCCTTGGGTTCTACAGAATTTGTAAAATTTAATAATTATTAAAGATTACTTGAGGAACCTATTCTCTAATACCAATTATAATGACCCCGCCTCTCAGTAACCCCCAATCAAGGGAGACCAAAAGGACGGTGTCGTTATCCAATTAACAGGATCAAAGGTTTGACAAATAATCAATAACAAACATGAAATTCTACTAACTAACTGGAATTTGGTATAAAATTAAAACTTTACTTACCTTTGAAAACCTTGGAAATCTATCTATCCTGGTCTTGAATCATTCTATCTAATCCTCCTTTCACTTTATTTCTTTTTCCGCAATGTGTCACTTTACTGTTTGTTCTTTCAATTGTTGTTCCTAAAACGCCGACAAACAAAACGTCGGTCAGTATATCGAAATATACTGGTATGTGGGAACAACCAAAATCTTGCAAATATGGCTAAAAATTTAATAATCACAATCAAATTAATTAACAAGCCAATTTACATTTTTTAGTATGACTTTCCCCACCACTTTTGCCCTAACCCTGGCATACCCACCTTAGGGTGCCCTTTGCCAATGACTTAAGGCCACCTTCTCAATCCCGAGCTTGGTGCCTGGGGGTCACCTCTCATGGTGCCCACTAGTCATGCAATATCATAGGCCACCTTCTTGGTGCCTGGGGTCACCACTCAAGGTGTCCATTAGTCTACCCATCTGGGCCTGACCTTTGGCATCATCCATCAGGGTGGCATGTAGGTGCGAGAATCCATACTTCTATTTTTTTTAATGTGATAATCATAGTGATTTTATGATTTGCAAGTATGAACATCCAACAGATAATTTGCATTCAATGCGATTAACCATCCGGAAAATCATCGGGAAACTAAGGCGGTTATTCATAATTAACCACATACCTGATCCAGAGCAACTTGATCGTCCAAGCAATAAGGATAAAGAATCAATCAACAAGCAATCAACTATATCCTGAAATTAATGCATACGATCCATGTGTTATAGTTTATCTAGAACATTCTAAAGCTAGACTTGGATTCCACCGTAGGCTTTCTAGACCACATTAGGGTTTTATTAGGGTTTTTGCCTCCATAACGCTTTCATCATATTAATTGCTCTCTTAGTTCATAAACCCTAATTTCAACATCATAAGCCCAATTAAAGTCGATTATTTCTCCTTTATACCAAAACTACCTTCTTTATCCTTTTAAGTTATTTCAAGGTCATTAGACTCAATTATCACCTTTAGTTTCTTTCGGATTAACAACTCATAATTCATGATGGTCTAATTCCCATATGAACTCTATTGATTATTAATTCTACCTTGATTCAATCGAAAACCCTAATTTCTATATTGAGGTTATTTATCCACAAACTAGGAACTTTAATGCTCAAAATATCATATTCTTACTTTAATCATGAAATTAATCAATTAAAGCCATTAATAGTCGAATTAATCAACATTAGGGTTTCAAGGCCCATTAAAGTATTATTCATGCACATTAAACTCGAAATTAAACTAATTATATGAAAAGTTCATCTTTTTCAATCTTAATGATCCTTTTTATCATTAACAGACTAATATCAACTTTCTATACTCATTTAACCCTTTCTAACTCATTAATCATCAAAGGTTAGGGTTTTTCATTGATTAAACTATTAAAGATAACATCTTTATATACTTTTTAAATTGCAAACAAAATCAAGCTTCAATTTTATTTTTATTAGATTCCCCTCATTTTTCTGAGCAATTTTCATATGTCATGTGTTTCCACACGAGCTACTGATATTTAATTATGATTTTTGCAAGAAAACCCTACCTGGGCCAATCGGAGCGCGCCACGTCGCTCATCACTATGCAACGTTTCTGGGCTATTCAAAACATAACGGAATGACCCTTTTTCCCCCGCTTGAGTTGTTGGTCCTTTGATACGCTGAGGGGCAAACTCGTCTGACACGGGTTGGTCGTCTTCAACCTTCCCGAACCCTAAGATGCCGCTGCAGCAGCGATCGAACATCGCCCTACTGCCCTCTCCCGACCCCGAAGACCATCAGGGGTGGTCCCCCCACCTCCGCCGCACCTCCTCATGCTCGACTAGGCCCTCGGCCGTGGCCAAGGTGAACGGTTTAGGCTAGGCGACCTGCAAAACCGTAGCTAGCCCTTCTGCAGGTGAACGTGGAGGTTCGAGCACCCAGAGGGGATAGCGGATCATTCAGGATCGTCGAGGAAGATTCCTGCTCCCAACATGACGACTTCTCAGTCCCTAGTCTGCTCCAGGGCTGCACTACTCTCTTGGTTAGGGTTTCACGTATGAGAAACAAGAAGAAGGTAATGAAGAGAGTGGGAGATGCAGAATCTCTCTGGAACTCGTCCCAAAGGGTCTACCCCTTTTATAGGGGAGTATCCATGCCTTAGATTGCTTGCCCACAAAGCAAACACGGTTTCTCCTTATAGGAAAGGGAGTTTCCTTACTTTTGAAGTATCTTTCTCTCTCTTAATGTATATATTTCCATTAGGTATTAGGAATTCGAAATTCCTCTCACCTACTCTCTTTATTGCTTGACTTTTAACCCTTAGGCACGAAATTAAGTTTTCCTTTAATAGCAATTTCTTTCTTTTTAGCAATACCATGTAATACATTAATGGTATACTCACATTATGTTCTTATTTTGCTATTTTGGTATTTTCTCTTTATTTCCTCTTTATTGGGGTTCCTTGGACCCCAAGAAACTCTAATATTTCGAAATCCTTTTATTGGATACTCATTATCCTTCTAGATGCATCTAAATGCATTATTCTTCATTATTTCTCATGATCTTGTTTATTTCTTATTAAAATAGTTCTTTTTGAGGATTTCTCTTTATTTCCCTTTTATTTTCCTCATTGGTATTCCTTTTATCATAAGCAATCCTTGGGATACGAAATTCCACCAAGGATCACTTAATTAGACCTCTTTTTACTTATTTTCCACATTTCATCAATATTTTCAATTTCTTTCTTAATAAAGAAATACTTATTTGATCTTTTCTTTTCTTATTGGTCTCTTTATGCAACTTTGGACTCCTTGGAACCCAAGGAACCCAAGAGGCACGAAATTCATTCTTGGATTACATTCCTTTGCCTTCTAGAGGTTTCTACCTCATCTCTCTTTTCTCAACAACTCAATTATTCATTAATTAATTGAATTTCCTTGTTATTGGGCCCAATAGCCAATAAATCCCACAAATCAAAGAACAAGGCTATTTTAAACGAAATCCATTTATTCTAAAAAAAAATTATATCATTATTTGTCTAAATCTCTTTAATATGAGAAATGACATTTATCACCAAAGGAACCCAAAATTTGGGGTTGTAACATCACGTTGATGGTTGGCCTAAGAAGTCAATATTCAATGGTCCTATTGACTCTCACAACCTACGAACCTACTACTTTGCATGGACATAATGCTTTAGGCCATGGACACATGACAATCCTAGTAGGACACTTTAACCTCTCTTCTCTCTCACCCATAACTTTATATACCTCCCTCTTCCCATGCAAATGAACCCCTTGGAAACCTTTCTTATTCCTTTCTACTTGGAGCTCGTCCCCCTTTTATTGGTGGAAAATAAGGAACTCAAGGTAGAATAAGGTGGCCGATCTACTTGCATGTGCACCTACGGTTTAGATCTACCCTAGTAGAGGTCGTTTGGTGCTTCCTTGCTTGGTTTCTTGGCCTAGGTAAGTAAGATCTCATCCTTTCCTTCATTTTCTTTTCTTTCCTACCTTTTCCTCTCTTCTTCTTGTCTTACTATCTTGAGCTAGAGCTTGAAGACATCTCTTTCTTGCTTCCTTTACCTAGGGTTTTGTTCTCTTTTGGTGAAGCAGCTAGCTTGGTCGAGTGGAGTGCTCAAGCTAGGGTTTCTACCTTCTTTCCCTAGAGATACCTTTCCTTTATGAGCTTCATCTTCATCCTAGAGGTGAGTTTTATAAATTTCTCCACGTTTATTGCTTAGTCCGAGCTTGCATGTACTAGTTCTTGCTTAAAAATGATGTTCTAACTAGAAAGGTAGCATCTTTTGCCTAGGGTTTGAGTTTATGTCATGGTTCTTGAGTAGTTCATCTTCTTGGATCAACCCTAAACCTTGTGCACAAACCTTCCTTAGTATAGTAATCTCTAGACCTTTCTTTCATGTCACAAGTAATGGATTTTTATCTCATATGATAGTCACGACTTAGGGTTTTTGAGCTGATTTTCCTTCTTTTTTTGCAACTCGATGGTTTTGTGCTTGGTGTTATTTTGCTGGACATTCTTGTGCCAACCGATGTCCTTGGCTTAGTTTCTATTTTGGTTTCTCTCTTTTACACACAAACGATGGTTATGTTTACCCTCCACAAATGATGGTCATGCTTCCCCTTAAACGATGGTTATGATGCCTACATGTAATGGTTTCTCTTGATGGTTTCCCTCTATTCACTAAATGATGGTTTCACTTTGTTTTTGGATCTATTTTTACATGTTGACAACAACTGATGGATTCACTGGGTTTCACACTTGATGCTCTCTTTGGGTCATCATCTGATGCCTCTTGTGGTTCTAAACTCAATGGCATTTCTGACTCTTTGGCCGATGGCGGCACTGGATGTCACAACCGATGGTGGCACTAGCTACCTCAACCGATGGTGACTCACATGTCCACAACCAATGGCTCTTTAAAGAATAAGAAACAATGGTGCCTTCTATGTCAACAACTAATGGATTGAATAGGACAAGTTGGATGGCTCATCTAGGTCACAACTCGATGGTTTTACTAGACACATGGTTCACAGTTTTACTTGTATTTCATCCAATGGTTTTTCTTATCCAACATCCGATGGTTTTGGGCAGATCATACATATCTCATGAATGACAAAGAAATAGTACCATGTAGTATTTTGATCAAGGATCATATATAATACACTTCATGTCACACCCACATCCCACGATTTCTACTAATCATGAGATGTGGGCATGAGTTTGAGGATTATACTTAATACAAGGTTCACTCCCAACTTTTTCTTCTTTTTCAAACTCTTTTTTTTCTCGCATTGAATCACATAAACAGACTTTACAAGAGAATTAACTTTTATTACTCTAATATGATCTCAACATTAATGATACACATCCATACATTCATTCTGTTTCTCACACTTCCATGTACATACGATATGACACTCATTTGCATTCTCTCTTATTAAGGAAACAAACATACAAAACATCACTTACAACTCTCTCACATCTATACTAGGACCTAGAGTGACAGGGACCGAGTGAACTTAACTAATCTCATACTTAAATCATGTGGTAGATCTACTATGATGCTTTTACCTTCTTCAAGTCCACGTGGTTACCCCTAAAAATTGTGAGTAGAGGGGTGAGCCTACTCGCTCAGTGAATGAGTAAAACAATAATACAATCTAAAGCACTAAATTAGACTTTTATGTTTCTTGAATAACTAAAATAATAGCAAGATAGTAATTCATATTAAAAGACTAGATATTCAAAAATTTACAAATAGCATTGAAGCCTTCATCATTAGAAATAAACAAGTAGGGAAACATAATCCTCACTATTTTATTTCTGATCTTTCATTAACTTTAACTTGAAAGTTTAATAAAATATAGGAATTAATATACTGAACATATCTAGAATAATACAATTAAATAAAAGGGAATGCCAATATTACATTTAAAGAATAATTGTTGCAAAACTATACTCGAATCTTTCTTAACACTTTACTTATAAGAAACTCTTTAAACTTATATTATCATATTTTAACTTATGACCTGATCATATGCAGTGTACTCTACATATGAAGACTCGTAGCAAACTACGATCTCACCGTACAAGATATAGCTTAAAACCCGGGAAGCTAAGCCTAGAACTGAATCCGGGTCTGCTTGACTCGAACCGTCACGTCTGACTAAGGTGGCTAAACAGTTGGCCTTTAACTGGACCTCTCCTTCTAGGCTGAGTACACAAGCTGAGGGTCTGAGATGCTCTGTGGGCCTCATCTTGGTATGCTCTGTGGGTACCTCTGGGTTACCACACGGATCTCCGGTTCATGTTGGGTAACCTATCTTCTCTTAGGAGACTTCCTCAAGGGCTTCGTCTCCCCGCACGCTCTGTGGGTGCGTTGCGATCCCCATATACTGGTCGCTGCCAGGGTGGATCGTTTCCTCCCTACATTGCAGACATCTATAGGGAATCTACGGTGTTCAGGGCACCTATGTCTATTATAAATTTGATTATATCTTTCTCTTAGACTGATTTCTTTTAATCTATATCTTACTGACTACTCAGACTACTGAACTGAATTCACTAATAATACTGAACTGCATGCTTAACATATTGTTTACCCTTTTCTTAGGGTTTCTCCTTACTCGTGCACATATAGCATTTCTCATGTATTCAAAGATATATCATGTCTACTAAACAAGTATTCTCATTCAACATTTCACACATATATGCATGGCATCAATAACATCCCAATCTAGGGCATGTCGTATCTCTCTGCTTGCAATAGCATAATAACTCATCATTTCATGACAAGTATTTGAATTGGAGTATCCGAATCTCATAAACAAATCATACATGCATATAAGATAATATTCATCTAAAAACCCACAATATCACATTAATCATTTCAATCAGCCATTTAATACTAAATTAGATATGTATACTTTTAAAAGCCTAGATTAGGTTTCCATCCTTGATTACTTGCTATTCATAGGATATGTATTATGAAAATAAGAAACTCTATTGTCTATATATCAAATCAAAGAGATAAAAAATGTATAATTAATTGCACTAGGAACATAAGTAAGATCAATTAAGCTTAAATCTGAATTTGAGCTATAATGTTGTTCAAGCACCCGAATAACTTAATAACTTAGATCTTTAGAAGATCCTCAATCAACTTATAAATTCTCTATTATTCAAGATACATGGATATCTATATCCATGTCATCATATAAACATTTCAGATCATAGTTAGAACATGGTTTGAAGTATACTATAAACTGAATTCAAAAACAATTCTTTTCATTTATTGTCATCTAGGCAGAAATCGAGAATATCAACTAAATCATCTAGTTGAGTAGAATTGATTGAATTATTCTTTTACCCACTCACCCTAGGCTTTTAAATCATCTTAAAAACGTATCCCATATCTGAAATCTCGAATGCATATCGAATCCCTAGCAATTCACCCAATTCTTCTTCCTTTCAACCCAGAAACCCTAAAAATGAGGGAGTATGAAGAAAGAGTGAGAAAAGGGGATGATTTGATATGACTTAGAATCAAATCAGGGGAGGTACGGAATCTTGACATGTGAGAGAATATTCACCATTAAAGTCTATGCAAAGAATCTAAACTTACTTGATTTCATCATATCTCGGATTGAGAAACCCTAGATTAGCAATTCCACCTCTTTCTCCTCTCAAACCCTAACTCTCCCTCTTTCTCTAGGATTTCTTTTCTTTGACTGAATCATGAATTATGAGAACTCCTAGTGTGTTAGGTTGACCATATAGAGCAATTGAGCTGCTTGGGTCAATTGCACATTGACCCCTCACTATACTTTCTCTTATTTCAGCTAAATTTTCTATCATACAAATGTTACTATAATTCGTATATTTTAGAGAAAAGACTTCTCCAAAAATTATGAAAATATATCACGTTGTGTATAATTTAGTTACAAAGCTTCAGATAAAATTTGAGATCATTCCAAGCATCCATTAAATAATTAAAAATCGAATAGTTCACTACTATCTAGAATTCTGCAGAAATGTAATTGAAGAGAAAATGCCCCAGAATGCCCGTGCAAGGTGCCACGGCCATGCCAAGATGGACACAACATGACCGTGATATTCAAGACTAGATACCATTTTCATTTTCCTTTTCTTACCTCCCTCATTCCTCTCCAAATTGGCTTTTTGGGTAAAAACCCTAATTTCAGCCGACTAGGGTTATATTTCTCAAAACCCTAATTTCTCAAAGTAAAAGCACACTTAAAGTTCTTATTAGGTTTAAAACATCATAATTGAATTATCATCATTAATTAGATTTAAGAAATGATCAATCCAGTTAAGCATGTAATCTTCCAGGTAAACCCTAGTTTACCAATTAAGCTCATATGCGGTCATAACAGTTCTTCCCCCATAAAATGTTTCGTCCCCAGAACATAAATGTGCAAGAAAAGTACATTCAAGGTTTATTTTAAGCTTCTGAAATCTTACATGTCATTATATTCTTGTATTTCATACTTGTATGCAGTTTTCAACATTAAGTCCTTTAATTATTTACTAAATCACAACATGTTTGAAATGTTCTCAATGATAACAAACAAATTATCTATGCCACAATCAATCAGGATAGAGAGATAAACAACCATTTCAATATTTTCATACTCTTGAGGTGTTACCTCAACATTGATAATCTGATCCAACTATCCGAATTCATACGGCTCAATATGTACTATTGTTCTGTATTACCTTTAAGTCACAAAAGAGAGTTCACCGTGTTGTTTTGAATTTTACTATTGTGCTACTCAAATAGCAAAACAGTCTTGAGTTGGAAGACTAAATCCAACAACAATTGCACAATACCACTCACGGCATCCCCATTGGATCATGGATGCATAAGGTGAAGCATTACCATCACATTCCATACTAAGCTCCAGTATGAACCCACACATAATTCAAGGTGTAACCATCGGGTTATAGCATACTAGGGTTTCAACGACAGTAATAGAGTACTCCATGATTTTATTAGTCATTCAAGGACTATTCATACCCAATTACCATCACTTAGTTATATTAAAGCTAGGTATAACAATATATACCTCATTAGGGTTACATATCAATACAATATGGTTATCATCCCTTCTATTCATATGAGTGAATAGGTAAGACTACCTTATTTAGGGTAACCCTCCATTTTTTCCATCATCATTCAACCCATATCACCATACAACAATTGTACAATACTAAGATGGATTACTGGTATGAATGACTTAAATTATCAGACACCTTTAATTAAAATATTGGTTGCACATGTACAACTGAAATAATACGTAGAACCAATTTACATCCCTTAATATACCTTCAACACATTACACTTCTAAAAACAAATTCACATATTACTAAAAGCCATTGTTTTCTCTTATCTCTCTCTTCATTCATTACTACTTACTTTTTGCTACTTATCCTTCTCATTTTAATCATGTATATTAAACATCCTTAAAATTGAAACATACAAGGTATGAATAGATTATTCATCATTCTTTCTATCGCTGCAAGAATTTATTTCATATCACACTTCACTCATATTATATTTCTCCTTTTATTCAAAACATGCCTCTTATATTTCAATTCTGTTTCGTATCCTTTACTCTGAATCATTTCCATATTGTTTATCTACCTTTCAGATTATCTACCATTAAAACCTGGATTACTATCAATACTAGTTTACTTCTCATAGTGCAAATTTCATGATCTTGTTTTATGTAGATGCTAGTATTCAAGGTCAAATCACTAGTGACAACCCTTGAACTACTACAACTCTAAACATTCTAGGGTTTGGTCTTTATCAGTAGCATGACGTTATTGTGATGTGACTTTATTCTCTTAATTTGAAATTCAAACTTTGGATCTCACACATTTTACTAAAGTCTTCCTTATCTTATAAATTGAATTTCCTTTCTCTTACCTAGCCATTCAAATAGATTACATTCTCAATTTACCCTACTAGGGTTTCATCATCATATTGTGTGTCACTATTACATTCACTAAATGTCCCTACCATTGTGGTTATGCATCATATATGATTGATTTTCTTATCACTTCATTCCCACCTTGCTCTCATCAAGGAAGATATGAAAGAGAAGATGATTCTGAGACTTAGAATTCTTATATTCAAACATTCCCCTAATACATTTCTCATATGTAGGTTTAATTAGTTATCAACGGGGATACTTGACTAATTAGCGCTTGCTTGAATGTCACAACCTCTTTCTTTTATAATCTATATTACTCCATCATGTTTCAAACCCTTCCTTACTTTCCATAATCCTCTTACCATATACTACTCTTCCACCTGTCATCTTTAACTTCAAATTTTCTCTTATGACCATGTTGTTTATTCATGTGTATGATCATGTATACCATGTTGCACATATTTCTTTTTATCCTTCTACTAATGTGAAGTTAAAATTCTAAATCAATATTCTCTCTACTAGTTTCACCTCATGTTTAATACATTACATATTCTTCATTTTAAATTAAACAGATCATGCATGGGTCAAACTTAGTTTCTCCTTCAATTAAGTTTTTCCCTCCTGAATATAGTCTACCTTTGTATGACTTATTCATTGGTTAAGCTACACTTTTGTTCTTCTTTTAGAAACTAGTTTGTTGTTCTATAGAGACTTGAAATCCAAAGTTAATAAGGATGAATATGCATTAAGCTTTATAATAATGGTATACATTCTATGCTATCAATAATATCATAATGCTCATTCCTTAATCAAGCTCATCATTTTTACATTTCTCTTTGTTTCAACTAAGTTTGTTGTTCTAGTCTTATAATTTACATGTTCATCCAATTCTCTTTACTTTAACTCTTCTGAAGACTCTTCACTTCTATGTACTTATTATATACTCAACTCTTCTATTTTGCCTTTGCTTTGGAGTACATAAAAGCATTATACTCGATTATATGATCCACTCCTCATGATTGATTCTTACTATCTTGGCCCTCATACTTTTCTAATATCTTTCCCATATTTCATATTTAGAGTTCATATAATACTAATAATTAAACTTAATCTGAACCTTATGTCGTGTTCCTTTATTCCCAGTTAAGGATTTCTCATATGAGGCCCCAAAGTTGGATCTCAGATATTAGTTCCAACTGATTCTTAGCTATTCTAATCTTTCCCATACGTTTCAACATATTAGTGTATGTACATTCTCACTATGATGTGGGTCTAATTTTATCCAGAGTCTACTCTTATTATATTTTCAATAAGAGTCATTAGATCCCAGTAACACATCCTGCCAGCCGGACCAGGCTGAACCTGTAGTCCTGAAGCCAAGAGCTACTCAAGATTAACCAACTCCTATTAATATCAAACTTGTGGAAAGAATATCCACATAGGTAAACTCATTTAAACATAACTTTCGGTCTACTTGATACAAAGAATCTAAACAATAACTGAATTACTTCATGATACACAACAATATAAAAGAACCATATATATTCTACAAAATGATAATCTGAATTCATAGATATAAGAGCATTTCTATTGATCTCCAATCAAAGAAGCAATATAAAGCAAAAGTTGTATCACATTCTATGTTTAATCTCTTACTCTTCATTACTTTTTGGTCTCCTAACCCTAAGATTTCTAGTGTTTCTCTCTATCCCATCCTTCCTCTGCATACCTGACCAGGGCATCCAGAGAAGAATAGATAGAGTAGCTTGATACTGGTTAACCTAAGTATTCAGATACCAAGACAAGGATGGGTTGATGTTAGCAGCTTGACTATATGTCACTGTAGGAAGATTGACTTTTGTGTCACTGTATTTCACTGGTACTGACTGAGGGGGGACATCCTAGGACACCAACTATCCAAGATCTTGTACATAATTGAATATCACTTCGCAGTGGTCAGTTGAAGTATGTGTGGTATACCTCACTCTTCCCAGGGCTTAATAAAAGGTGTAATGAAGATGTATAGTATTTGAAAGGATTAAATGCACTTCACATTGGATGTTAACCCTTGCCTTGTTTCTTATACTTGTATATCTTATATAATGTAGCAAGACTAATCAACTGTTGTTAAATGATAGTTTACTTGTTCCTTATATACCTTGTTAATCATGCTTGTTCCTATGATTATCTGTTTCACTTGCTTAACCCATTTAAATCTTCTTAGCTTATTAGATAATATAACCTGTTGTAATTGAAAACCATTGTTGCGAGTTACATCTCTCACTGGGCATGGGTCTCACCTTGTGGGTCACCACATATTTTTAGGTGGTCGTCAGTGACGTGGTCAAGTTCATGGTGGTGAACAATAGCAACTTGGAGAGAAATAGGAGCAAAAGTTTGTCTAGTAGTTAGTCATGTCCTAGAGTTGTCCTTATACTCTCAGGTCCTGGCAGGGGATGTTTTGTAGATGATATGCATATCGACTCGAGCTTTTGGCAGTACACTGATGTTTGTATATGGTATGTATATGTGGAACAATATCTCTTGCATACAGGTTGTGGTTGATGCCACTGGACATATATGTAAATACCTGATATGGTATGTGCTTATATGCATATTGTTGGACTTATATGTAAATGTTTTTGAACACAATAGTGATGATATTCGGTTTTTATTATTCATCTTTTCTGGCAGTGTGGTTAATTAGAAGTTGATCGTGTTTCTTATTTAGTAATCTCATTTAGTGTGATGGTGTGTCACAGGAAAAATCCCCACTAAGCAAAGCCTTTACAGTATCCAGTCATGAAAGTGAGGAACACTACTATGTAGATGAAGACATGCATGTTGCATCTGATTAAATGGAACTTTAATCCAATGAATATTATGTCTCAATTAAAATCAAATTAATACTAAATTAGTTAATACCTTTCTATATTAAATAAATTGGGTGAGAAAACATTACTCAAAAGACAAAAAATGCTATGTTGACTAAATTGAATGTTAGGAATTTAATTTTAACCTCCACTTCCCCTTATCAATACATGTAGTGTAGAATTTTGCTTCTTCTAGGTTAATTACTTCATTAATGCATTATTACCCTTTTATTAATCAACTTAGATATAATATTTCATGAATCTTAATCATACTTCACCCACCAACCTGTAGAAGGAAACCTGAAGCATCAAATTACTATTAATAAAATATATGGCAAAATTTGTATATTAACCTCAAATAAACATGATCATATATTTGATATGAAAACCTCATGAAAAGGGATATAATCAATATGTTTATAGGCTTTAGATTCTCTTAATATAGTCTAAGATAAGGGGAAAGAACTTAATGTAAACCACAATTTCTAATGTAGCACCACCCGAGTGGTAAAGTTGATGTTGTATGATTGAGATGTCACATTTGACCCCTAGAAATGGGATTAATGAATCGTCACCTTTTTTAAAATATTAGTTACAACTGGAATGGAGCCTAAAACAAAGGATAATTGGACTAAGAACCTAGATTCAGGTATGTTACAACATTCTATCCCCTAAAGAGGATTTCGTCCTCGAAATCCATCCATCTAAATCCTAGCATACAAACTTAAACTTCCTTATTAATTTATCATCTTGTAGTTTACTCAATGTAGTGGATCATAGTATTCCTATCCATATTAAACTTCTAGTCCATCCCTATGTTGACATTATATCTGTTCATGCATCACGCTTCCATAAGTCTTCTCAAAATATATGTTGAGCTAGGGAAGTTACATGAAGATAAAGGTTATCTAAGAATATGCATAATGGTTATGTATACATCCTTTGATTGTAGTGAACACCACCTCTATGTCTTTTCTCTTAGGTTTATTGTATTTATTAAATTTTTACCAAGGTGAATAATTGTATTATGTATCATGACCAAACAATTTCATATATTTTATCAGAAAGATTGGGGTTAAGGTGTAAGATTAGGGTTTTGTTGCAACTAGGTTTATTACTCATATATGAGCTGTAAGAACCCATCATACTAAATGAGATTGCTCAAAACTGATCACTAACTAAACACAGACCCAGAAAGAGGGTAAATTCAAATCAATTTCAACGTCATCAACATGCTCAGAAACATTTACATAAGAGCCCAACATCTTGATTTATCTCATATAATGCCAAGTATCTTTTACAACCAATCCATGGACTCAACCACCACATGTACATATACAAGAACATCATCCACATATGCCACATGTACACGCATCAACATGGTACCAAAATCTCTATTTGATTGAAACATCATTTACAAACTTTCCCACCCAGACTTAAGAGTACATGGATGACTCTAGGACATGGGTCTTCTATCGCTGATGTCGATCATCTAAAAATATGTGGTGACCCACAAGATGAGAACCATGTCCCAACAAGAGATATAACTCTCAACACCACTTATCAATTACAACAAGTTAATAAATTAAACATGTTAATCAGATTACGCATGTAAACAAATATGCATCTCGAGTGGGAAGGCAGAGGAGTTGGATCCTGAGATGAAATAGAAAGAAACTCAAGGGACAACAAACATTAATTCAGAGGAGGAGAATGTAGTCATGGGCGTGTCACAAAGGAGATTTACCAAATGAAGAGGGAAGGCGGCCTATTCCATCACAGAGATAGGGTTTATGTTCAAAGTGGTGGGGATGCAAGGGCAGGACCAAGAGAACCTATGTACAGACAAATTTACAGTAGCGACCTGTTGGGAGGTAGATCTAAACACAGAGAACGATACCGCAAGCCTATACCATGTCAATAGAGAGGAGATGACCACTTTGTATGCCAATGCTACAATGGGAACAAAGATAAAGCTAGCTATGATCAGAAGGGGATGGAATCTGATGCTTTCTTCCTAGAAAAAAATGTTTGAAGATAACCTTCCTTTGGGAGCGGTCTCACTCGAGGAGATGAATGACATCCCAGCCCTAGAGATTGATCCAGATGTAGAAGAGGACCTAGTAAGGCCTTGGTGATATGTCGTGGTAGTGAGGATGCTAGGTACAAACATTGGTTTTATGACAGTCTGATACATGATTAAATTGCTATGGAAAATCAAAGGTAGATTTAACATGTTCAAACTCAAGTTTCTGTACTTCATGGTACAATTCTCTTGTCAACATGACTTTGATACCACTTTGGTCTGGGGTCCCTGGAAGATCTTTGGGAGCAACGTTCTAGTCTGGGAATGGTACCCTAATTTCAAGCCTACTGAAGCCTTACCAGATTATATGGTCACCTGGGTACGTATAATTAATCTACCTCTTCACCTATATGTCACAACCATGTTCCATTATATAGGCATGGCTTTAGGTTTTCTGATAAAGATCGACAGTCACACACAGAATAGGTCTCGTAGTCGGTTCGCAAGATTAGCAGTGGAGGTTGACACATTGAAAGAACTTGTATCTTCTATCCTAATCAATGGAGTGGCATATGAAGTCATTTATGAGGGCTTGCCATGGGCATGTGCCAATTGTGGGAAGGAGGGCCATATATCAAAGCATTGCAAGTCACGTATGGAAAAGGAGGACACTAGAGGAGAAACATGCAAGAAGGACTTAGACAGAGAGACACAGGCACATGCATATGCCAACGTTAGTGGATGTCATATCCAAAAATCAAAAAAGGGAAATAGAAGAAGAAGGGCTATTCTAGAGACTCCCATGGTAGAAGCAACCAACCATTTTGTGGGTCTAGATCAAGATGATATCACTATTGGGGAGGAGGGAGAAGTCAAAGTATAGAAATAAGCAGAGGGACCACCATTGAAGACGCAGAATGCTAAGGTCTGGTAAAAGAAGAAGAATCAAGCATAAGGTAGGGCAGAAGCAAACGAATCAACCATTCTGAAAGACATCACCAACACTGCTAATGAGGCTGGAAAGAAGGTCATTGGGGAGGTTACAAAGGGTCAGAAGAAGAAATAGAAACACATATTTGTGAACCCAAAAGTGGATCAGGTCATTACAATAGTCGAAGATGAGGAGAGAGTGGATATTGAAGTGGAAATGGGTGAGGACAATGAACACGATGGGGTGAAGGAGTCTACAAATATAATGTGACTAAAGAAGGACAAAAACAAGAAAAGATCTCATGAAAAAGACCAAGCTCTTCTTCCTCATAAAACAGGCTCTAGCAAGGACTAGAGCATGAAAAGAAAAGGTAAAGCCAAGCTTCCTGATCCACCAGGTAGACGGAGAAGGAGCACTCGGTTAACAACTCAGGAGGATAAGGACAATACTAGAATCTGGTTAACAACTCATGAGGATGAGGACAACACTAGCACCTTCCCACAAATAGTAAAGTCAGATGTACCACTTGATGGATCGGCTACAAAGGCAGCTAATGTTGGGGAGATTGGAGCATAAGTAGAGGTGAACAAAGAAGGCATTACTGGGGCTGGTTGCTGCTAGACTTACCGGACCCCTTACACCCTTTAAGTTGGCAGTACCTATGTCTATTCTTTGCTGGAATGTTTGGGGGATAGGAAATAAAGACCGTTATTCAGTGCTTACCAATTACATGTGTTTGCATCGAACTGATGTGGTAGCTATTCTTGAACCTTGCATAAGTAGGAAGCATGCTTTGCGGACCATCAAAGCTTTGGGTTTCTCTCTTTCTCATTGTGTAGAGGCCAGGGGTTTTGCTGGAGGCATATCAGTGTGCTAGAAAGGAGACAAGCTAGCTGTTAAGATCATCATGAGACATAGACAATATGTGACTTGTAGAATAGCCAACAATGTGATTGTTACGTTTGTATATGCAAATCCCCACATCACGGTGAGAAATTTACTATGGAGGCATATTATTGAAGCCAGTGAAATTATCACAAAACCCTGGATAGTTATGGGGGACTTTAATACAACAATGACACTGGTGGAGAAGTTGGGCAGTGATGAATATAATTTTACTGAGGTGAGAAGGTTCAAGGAGGTAATTATGGTAGCATGTTTGTTGGATATGGGATTCTCAAGTTTCCCATTTACGTACAAACACAGAAGGCTTCAAGAGAGATTGGATCATGCATTATCTAATAAATAATTTCTTAATAAGTTCCCATCATGGTTCATAGAACACCTCCCTAGATTATCCTCAGACCACTTTCCATTACTTCTGAGGCCCCAGAAGGGGGAGGCGAAGATAGCAAGATTCTTAACCAAAGTGTCTTAGAACATCAATGAGGAGATGAAGCAATTAGAGTGAGAAAGGTGGACGCATTCAACATAATTCTATGCAACCCTCTAGGAGACGAAGCAGGAGTTGATGAAGATGGAACATATTATTAAGCAAGTGTTGTCTCGAGATAAGAGGAGGTTATAGCGTAATATCTCTACTCTATTTCATATGCTGGTAGAACAATATGATGCTACAACAAATAACATGTGTATAGAAATGCAGGCATATCTTCAACACATTATCACTAAGGAAGAGGAGGATTAGAAACAAAAATCACACATTCATTGGCTTCAGAACGGTGATAATAACACAAAGTTTTACCAAGCTTGGGTAATCAAGGAAGATGTCAGAATACTATCGCTACTCTGAAGGACGCTACTAGTTGTTGGATAACTGATGAAGCTGGTATCATGGACATGGTTGTGACCCATTTCCAGGGCATTCTTACTGAAAAATCTAGGAGAGGATGTTTAGCTAGTTCGTCAATCCCAGGTAGGTTTCTTAAGCTACCCTTATCAGAATTGATCACATTGTTGTTGTACCTTTGACTGAGGAGGTTTTGGGAACCCTAAAGCTCATGAAACCCTTCAAGGCTGTAAGTCCCAATGGGATTACTATCAAATTCCTTCAAGGGAATTGGAAGTTTGTTGGATGATCAATATCTAATACAGTTAAGGAGATGATTACAGGAAAGCCTATCAAATACAAAATTTATAATGTGACTATCATCTTAATTCCAAAAATACCTCACCCAAAGAGATGTGATCAGTTGAGACTGATCTCATTGAACAATATCATCCTAAAACTAGCATCAAAGGTAGTTGTGGAATGGATGAAGAGGCACATACCCAACTAGATTTTGATGGAGCAAAGTAGCTTTGTCCTTGGTAGAAGAATAACAGACAACATAGCTCTGGTACATGAAATTATTCATGTAATAAGAAGTTGAAGAGGAGCTAAAACAATGGACATCAAAATAGATCTATCTAAAGCTTATGACTGGATGTCTTGGAGCTTTGTCCATGTCACGATTGACAAGGTGAACTTTCCTACAAACATCAAATAGTTTATCATGCATTCTATCTCTAGTGGGAGTTCAACAATTGTTTGGAATGGAAAACAATCCAAAGCATTTACATCTAGTAGAGGGCTTCGGCAGGGTGATCCAATTTCACCATATTTATTTGTACTATGCTTAGAGAGACTATCACAAATGATCTAGGAGAGGGTAGCTGAAGGAAGTTGGAAACCGATATAGTTGGGGAGATCAGGAGTTAAAGTAGCACATGTCTGTTTCACTGACGCCCTCATTCTATTTGTAGAGTCTAATAGGAAACAAGTGAGGACAATATTGCAATGCTTCAAGGAATATGGACAAGCTTCTGGTCAGGAAATTTTGGTTGCCAAATCCCAGGTCTTCTTCTCTAAGAGTGTGCCTCACGCTACTAGAAGGGCGATACATCAGATGAGCAAGTTTCACTTGATGGATGATCACAGGAGGTATTTGGGGGTTTTGATCTTACACACAAGGATCACTATACACACATATGCAAACATTATTGGCAAGATGGAGGGAAGGGTTGAAGCATGGGCAGTGAGAGCTTATCCTTGGCTGGGAGGGTGTGCTTGGCCAAATCCACACTCTCATCCATTCCTACTAACACAATGTAGACTGCGATCCTACCTAGAAATCTGTCTGACAGAATCAATGGAATACTTAGATGATTCATATGGGGAGGGAGCCACAAATCGAGGCCAATATCTTTGGTAGCATGGAACAAAGTGACAATCTCTCAGGGTAGGGGGGGTCTGGGCATCAAATGTATGAGGACTCAAATGGAGCATTGGTGTTCAAGAATACTTGAGATCTGGCAGCTAATTGACAAACACCCTAGTGTAAGGCGATCAGAAACCAGTTTGAGTCAGCTGTACCTGGGAAGCAAGTGGCATTATCGAGACTTGCATAGGTTTCCATTGAGGGAAAACAATTTATTATTGATAAATCTATGATGGTCCCAATCAGTGGTCCCGCTGTAAATGTCTGGAACAATAGCTGGGTGAAACTTGGGGTTCTTCTCAGGGATCGAGCTAAGCATCTGCACCTAGATGATCTCATGGACCTAAAGGTTAGGAGCTTAGTTATGGAGTCTGGAGCTTGGGATTGGGAATCCCTAAACTACTGGTTTGAGGAAGACATGTCTCTTTTAATTGAGAAGATAGACTTTCTGGTTAGTTAAAATCACACTGAACATAGAGCATGGATTCATACTTTGGATGATCGCTATTCTTCTAGTTCTGCCTACCACATTCTAAGGAAGAAGAAGTAGAGTCACTATCATGGAGATCAAAAAAATGTGTGGAGCCTACAACTATCAATGAAAATTAAATTATTTGCTTGGCTTGTCTATCATGGAGCTTTGCTCATGAATGAGCATTGTAGAGATAGATAGTGAATGGAGTATGCAACAGATGTGGGAGGTGGACGAAACATTACTGCATGAATTACGTGATTGTAGTAAAGTGAGAGATGTCTGGAGCTATTTTATCACTACGACGGAACTCACACACTTCTTGCAAGATGATATAGAGGAAGGATGGCTGAAAATTTCCACTAAATAGATCAATCTACCAAAGGAGAGCTTTTGGACCATAAGAAGCAAACTATGGCAGTTTAGGAATACTAAAATTTTCAAAGGAGAAGCTAAACATATTGAACACCAGGTAAAGTACATCAGATCGTTGCTTCAGATGATAGCAGAAGTTTATAAGAATGGAAATGTCTCTCAGCATTCGGTACCATCTGGACGATAAAATAGGCCCTCATAGAGTGTAATCAAGCTTAATGTCGATGCCTCAGTGAATAACAAGGGGGCAACAATGGTGGTCATTGCTAGAGATGCTTAGGGACAATGTCTTAAAGGATGATCCAAAAAGATTCACATTGCTTCAGCTACTGTTGCTGAACTAGTAGGTATACATTTGGCATTTCAACAGATAAAGAGGAATGTATGGCCAAGAGCTATAGTCAAAATAGATTATCAAGTAGCAATGAAACTGTTGGAGTAAGACGCCCAGAATTATCCTAAGTTTGCTTACTGGTTAACCATGTTATGTGAAGATTGACTGGAAAACATGATGATTCAATATGAAGGATGATTGTGCAATACAGTAGCAGATGGCTTGGAAAAGCTCCAACTTAGAAGTGATTCACCATAGAATTACTTCACTTCTCCCTAAGTCTGTGTTCGTAGGAGTTACCTCTCATAGGTTTGTGTAAACAATGCTGGTGTTGAGTTGTATCCCGAGAGGGTGTTGCAAGCTGAATGAATAAATGGTAGTTATTGTTAAAAAAATACATAGAAAGGGTATGATTAACAAGATACATAAATGATCAGATAACAACTATCATCATTAGCCAGCCTATCATCATATGCCTTGCTAACTATATAAGTAGTCTAGAAGCATAAGCAACTCTGAAATCATGAATAATTCTAGCATCATAAGCATAGCTAATAATATTAGCATGTCTAGCATAACCAAAACTATCTACATAATCATGATTAGAAGTATAGGCATCTCTAGTTATAGACGCATGATTGGCAGTATAAACATAGATAAGAACATGTGATAACTATCATCACAAACGTAACCAAGAGTAGTAGTATATATATCAATATAAGCATGGGTACTTCTCTTATCGTACCATACATCAACTATATGTGTAAAGAGAGCAATCAAGGGTTATCATCCAATGTGAAGATATTTGTATAACCCTAAATTGACATGATATATGGTTGTATTACATCTTTTATTAAGCCCTAAGAAGTTTGAATTGTACCACCCAAACTCCAACGGACCACTACAAAGTCAAAATTAGTTATGTACTTCTAGGAGAGCTAGTATCCTAAGATCTCTCCTTTAACCAGTCGGTACGGGTCGAACGCAATGACTTATCATTCAATACGCCTGCAGTGACCTATAGACAAGTTGTTAACACCTAGTCTGCCCTTGGTATAGGTTACAACACTAGCCACCAGGGTATGCAAAGAAAAACCCTGCCAATTGAGGTACAACTATAGTGTAATCAGTCACATCATATATAACAAATATCTGAAGAATGACCGCAACCATCCTCCATAACCTATAATTGTGGATGACAAGGATATACACTCAACTTTCCACCCCTGCGTACTCATTAGTATGTGCTCTGAGTTTCCCTTCAGAATACTCATTTCACCATCCAACAAGTTCTTGCACTAAAAATGGTTCTACGACACAAGACTACATGATTAGGGTTTCACTTGATTAGTAATGCCTATTGGGTGAATTAAGACTGCATCAAACAAGTGGACATGCAAACCTAATTCATTTCTAGAAAGCATATAAGCATAAAAACTTTAAAAGATATAAAAGTATGAGGCATAATTCTTGATAACAATTACCACATGGTACTATACATTTCCATACATGATACGATACTTGTCATCATCTCACCACAGTACAAAATTTCTTATCACATTGTTCTAGGGTTCCAACCCTTGTCACATCATGAAGAGGGTTACCCTCATTCCGGGCTTAACCATGTCTGAAGGTCATTAAGACCATCACATAATTCCTTACAAGATCATTATTATCTTTCCATGCCTTATAACAAGGCTCAATGAACCATCACCATTCATGTGATGTATAGGCTAGACATGATATTGCATTAAAGCACTAAAAGGTATTGATAGAATAACATAGCAGGGCTATGTTTGCATTAAGAGCATTCCTTCATTATATCAACATACAAGAAGGATAGGTATGATTGACCGCCATCATACTTAAAGTGCACATGTTTAATATAAGAAAGATTCAATTGTAAGGTTATGATAACCACTAGTTAACACATTAGAGTTATAACCACATTAGGAAGAATATTCCACATTAAATTAATCATTCAAGGAAGGGTGACATGACTAATCACAATCATATATTTGTATTAGAGTTAGGTTTAGAAAAATGAGCTATATTGAAGCTACAATTAAACATTGAAGACAAACCCTAATGCATGTCATCCCCATCGAATCATGGATGCATAAAGTAAAGCGTCACCATCAAATTTCATACTATCTTCAAGTATGGACCCATTCATAAAACAAGGCTTAACCATCACATATTGCATTAAAGTTAAGTGTAACAATATATGCTACCTTAAGTTTACACATCCACTCATTATGGTGACTATCCATTTCCTTCATACAAGGGAAAAGGTAAGACTGATTGTTTAAGGCAAAATGCCATTTGTTTTATATCGTTAAAATCAAAACCTCATGCCATGAGCATCATCTCAACCATAAGATATGAGAGGGTAAAACCATCAGTTGTAACCATAAGATAATACCTTGAATGAGCCATCTAAAGAATTTGAGTTGTGACCTTGGAAGAGTGGTGCGCTCCTGCCAATGGTGTTACATGCTACTCAATTGGAGTTTTGCATAGATGCAACCCCGCGGATGGAAGCACACAGGTGGATTCACTTTTGATATTTATAAAACCTAACACCTACTCACACTAAAACAACAACACCCGCAAGTACACAAGGTCATGTTGTAGTATAGGAAGGTGGCAAGTATAGGGTTGATCCATAGGGAGAAGAGGGGGCACTAGAGCTAGGTTTAGTTTCACTAGGTTCCTACTATGGAGACTAGGGTTAATGGTTTGAAGGTTGTTTTGATTGTTAAACTACTATGAGCAAATGAGGAATTAAAGGCAAGAATGAAATCTACGTTAACCCTAGACTAGATTAAAGCTTAACAAGCAAGAAAGGATTAAGCTAGGTATGAAAGTGCAAACTACACTAGGACAGGAAAGAAGAGAGAAAGAGCAATTAAAGAGCTAAACTAGCATGAACAAGATAAGAGAAAAGCAAGAATCTAACTAAGCAACAAAATATCCAATTAAGGTAAGCAAGCAAAAAACTAGGGTTTTAAGCAATTAATGAAGGTGTGGGCTGTTTAGGGGACGCACTTATCACTTAAGTTGGGGGGTGACATATGAACATTATGATTCCATTTAGATTATCCAAACCAAACAATAAGTTAGAGTCTAATGAATTAACCTAAGCTACTAACTGGCCATGGATATGCTAGGTTGTGTATAGGGGAACTAGTCCCCAACACCCCCTACTACCCTTACGAGGCTCAATTGGGTTATATATTAAGTTCAATTTAATTAGAGTCTAATCAAGTCTAAGCTTCTAGATTATACCTTCCTAGGGAAATTAGGGGCCGAGGGTAGTAATGGGGAGGTGATATTAGGGTTTTGGCCCCCAATTCCCCCACATTCTAGCCTTGAGAAGGATCCATGATAATTGCATTAGAATTATCGAATCTAGCTACTTAGATCTCTCACTTAGGTTTAGGGAGATTGATTAGGATGTAGGAAGATGGGAGGCAACCTAGAGATCCAAGAATTGGACCAAGGGGCAAATCCCAAAATTCACACATATAAGCAATTTGCCTAAATTTCTAGGTGATTTCACACACAAACCAACAAGCAATTCACGGAGAATGAGATGCAAATAGAATATAATCATTAACAAATGGAATTACAAAGTTTACATGTCATTTTCCCCAACATAGTATCAAAGTAACATAATTTCCCCTAAATAGCCCACCCAAGGGGGACCTAGCTACTCATAGAAATGGAAAATACAAAAAAGGAGAAAGAGGTAGAAGAAGCCATGGAGCTTGGTGTAGATGTAGGAATCCTCCTCTCTAGCTACTGTAAGATGACCTTCTCTCTCCTCCAAGGTTCAAGGGTGTAGAATGAAGGGGATTATTGGTAGGAACTCGTATAAACTAGTGTTATGGTGGTGGAAATGGTGGAATGGAGTGGAATGGAGTGGAATGGAGGTGGAAATGGAGTGGAATGGCTAAGGGGTGAAAATGGGGAGCTAGGAGGTGGTGGAAGGTAGCTAACCTTGTGTCCCAGCCACCACCTAGGTATATATAGGTGTGGGGGGAGCACTAGGTGAAGTAGGGGCAAAAGGGTAAAGCAATGCAAAAATAGGAAGGTCTTGTGAGTAGCACGGCCGTGGTGGGTGAACACAACCATGGTAGGATACAATGGTCGTGTCAATTAAAATGGTCAAAAATATCAGGTTGTCTTGAGGGAGTGGTTGGTTGGTAGCACGGTCGTGCTGCGGAGCACGACCGTGTTGGGATCTGGTAGCACGGTCGTGCTGCGTAGCACAGCCGTGTAGGGATCTGGTAGCACAACTGTGCTGCATGGTATGGCCATGTTGTAGGGTCACAGCACGGTTGTGCTGTGTGGCACGACCGTGTTGGAGTATGCTTTGCGGCTACTTCAAAATTGAGATTTTTTCCGTGATTTCTTCATTTGTAGCACGACCGGTCCATGTTACCACGGCCGTGCTGGGGGCTTTGCTTGCTGATGAATGCATATTCACCCGGGTTCAGTCACCACGTTGGGCCCAATTTTGCTTTGTATTTTCACATTTATTGGCTTTATCTTCTAATATGCGCATGGATTGGGCTTAATCAAATTCATCCCTATTTTAATTCGATTTTTGCACCTATTTGCTGGTCTTATTGAGTCTAAAGGGTCAAAGTTGGGCCCTTGATTATTTGGTCCCACGAGCATTGCACCACGACCCTTTCATTCTTTTCTTTTCAATTCCTATTTCTCCAAGTTAGAACATCGTGGGCTCCTGCATTGCCTAATACCGCGATCATGGTTATCTTCTCCAGAACCGCGACTCCCCTACTAACCCTGCTGCCACCTGTCCGCGGTCTTTCTCTCCAATACCGTGACCTATCCCCTGCTTCCCAAGCTCATGGTCTGTTGCCTACTCGCCAACGCCGCACCCGAGGTCACAGCAGCAAACAACAGCGGCCAAACCTAACAGTAGCAGTGGCTCCCTTTCCCACCTACTACCTCTGCTTGCCCTAATCGACAGCTGCCTGCGGTTCCTCTCTTCTCAAACAACCGCGACCCACGGTTCTCCACCTGCTAATTGTGATCGGGCTCTGCTCCTCCTAACACCGTGACCAGCCCAAGAACCGCGGACACCTGTCTGCGATTCCTGGACCGCGACCGCCTCCTACTGCGATCAACGCTCCCTCCCCTCAGCCCGCGACTCTGCTCCACTCAAAATCGTGACCACTCCGCCATGATCGTACCCTATCCAAGAATCGCAACGGTGCCTCCGCCCGCGGTGCACAATGATGCCAATACACACCGACCTGCCAAAAGAATCATGGTCACTGCATGAGAGAATCACAAACAGCTGTCCACGTAACCTCACCCACAGTTTCATCTTCAAGATTGCGACGAGCCGCAGAAGAACAAAACCATGACCTGGGCTCCCTCCACGCATAATCGCAACCCCAAGACCATGATTACTTCCCTCCTATAACTGCGACCATCCATGATTGCCTTGATCGTGGTTAAGCCCAGCAGTGACCATCCTATCATCCTCCGAATGCGCCTTCACTAACCCTAGCAGCAGCAGTGCGACTTCATCACCCAACATATCTAGCCCCGCTTCCACACTGTCCTCACTCCGCCACACAACAGCAGCGTCGCCCGCCACTCATAACCGTGACCTGGGTGCACGTTTATCAGAGGAGAACCATGGTCTACTTACCAAGATAGAGAAGAATCATGACCTAACAATTGTGACCTACAATCACAGCCAAAGAACCATGACCTGCTACAAATAACTAAGGTTGTGAAAGTAAGTCGGTGTCTAGCCTGCCTATAAATAGAACATGACCCCAACCATTTGGAGACCTCTCCAAATGATGTTAGGCTGCAGGTATGTCCTTAGCCTAAGGAGACGGTCTCCTCCACAGCTAGGTTGTGCCTAAGAAGCGTTCGACCCCTGGTGCAAGCCACTCCATTCATCCAGATTTAGATCTAGATCTAGATCTGTTGCATCCATCTATTCACTCCATCTACTGTCGTCCATCGCATCTACAAGATGCTCCTCCTACTGTGAGCAAGGAGGACGAGAAGAGAAGGAAGGAGGAGAGAGAAAGCATTCCCTGTCTATTGTGGTGGTCATCACTCCCTGTCTAGATCTTCCCCGACGTCGTGTAGAAGACCGTCTCTTCACCGAGCTGCGATCATCTTCTTCACCGAGCTGTGATCATCTTATTCACCATGCTCATGGTAGAATCTTCCCTCTCACTTGTTCTTCTTGTTTCTCTTACCATGAGAAAGTAGTTTCCTTTCACTGGGGTGCGGGGACTAGCCTCGCTGCCCATGCTTTCATGTCCTTTTGTTAAGCATTCCAAGGCTTGTATATAACTTTTCATTTCGTTGTTAATCGTCGATGTGTGCCTGTGGATTGATCACCTTCTTGCATTTATCTTGTTCGTTTCCTATGTTGCGAGAACTTCAATATGTAGGTTTGAATGTCGATTAACGTGGTTGACTCCCTGATGAGAAATTGGATGGGATTCCATGAGGGCGTAAGTGTATGATCTGTGAGGTGATGAGACATCTAGCCCATGGTGACGCTTCTGTGTGCCTAACGCCCACAAGGGGGCCCCACAACTTCAGTTGGATATCTGTATCTTCAGATCCGTAAGTGTGTGAACTAGAGGTGATGAGACATCTGATGCCTAAGGTGATTCTTACACAAACCTAACGTCCATAAGGAGGGTTTGCAGCAGCTCTATTTGGATAGTTATATCTTGCCTGGATGTTTGTGTTTGGATATGTTTGCATGTGTAGTGTCGGTGAAACCCGAGACCATCCCATCGATTCCCATCATTAATCTTTAATCAACTTTAAATCATGCTCTTTACTTTCCTGCAAGTAGTATAATTAAAATCAATCAACTCTCGTTATAAATATTAGTCTTGATTCAACTGGATTTGATTAGTAAAGATTCTTAAAAACATCGTCCCTTGGGATTTGATCTTCAACTATACTACGATAAGACCCGTCCGCTTGCGGGTGGTATTATTGCACAAGGTTTTGGTAAAAACTTGGGGATTTCAACCCTAAGTGAGTTTGTTAGTGTGATAATATTCCACATCAAATTCTAGCACCGTTGCCGGGGACAACAGAATCAGTTAGTCAAATCTAGTTCTCTTGAGGATAATTTAGGTTTTTGCTTTTTTGATACTATTGATCATCTACTTGGACTCATTTCTACTCCATCACTCTTACTTCAGAAAGATCTATTCATCTCAGGTACCCCCAAAGACTAGTGTATGCACTATTTGAATAGTCCCAGACTCTCTGCTAGCTTTGATCTTGAGATAGACAAAACCTTTCATCATCAAAATAGAGAGAATCAAGCAAGAATGGCTCAAGAGGAGGAAATAGCCCGAAGGGTAGCTCAAGAACTTAATGCACAAAGAGAAAGGCTCATGCAAGAATCCAAAGCTACGGTTCAAGAAGAAATCCAAGTAGCACAAGTGGCAACACAAGCAACAGAACTACAAAAAGACGCTAGAGAGTTCTCAATCCCTAAACTTTTTGATGTTCATCACCCAGTACACCCTCCTCCCATCAACGCTCCAAACTTCAAGATTCGAGTACATTGGATTACCTTGCTTCAAAACAGTCCATTCTATGGTAAACAAGGAGAAGATAGTCAGGAACATCTTCTGAGGTTTATTGATATATGTGCCATGAAAAAGCAAAATGGAGTATTTGACGATGCCATTAGACTCTGCCTTTTCAAATATTCTCTTACTGATAGAGCTATAAGTTGGTATAACTCCTTGCAATGCGAATCCATCACTACTTGGGAACAACTTCAAAATGTTTTTTTGGAAAAATTCTATCCCCCTTCACTCACCTATGAAATTAGGGGTCGAATAACAATGTTCACTCAGGTCCCTAGAGAAACCCTCGTTGAAGCATGTGAAAGATACAAAGAGCTTCTACGCAAGTGTCCACACCATGGAATTCCTAAGAATCAACTCATTGAGATCTTCTATAGAGGTGTGGATGATGATATCAAGAGGTTTTTAGACTCCTCATCCAGAGGAAACTTCATGCATCAAAGTTATGATAGCGCATGGAAGGTTGTCACCCTTGGAGCTGAAAATCAAGCTAATTGGGGTAGATCTATAGGCAAAGGAGTGCTGAAGGTAGCTATGGATGAAGCTATTCCTGAGTACAAGTCTATCATTGAAACCCTCAAATTCTTAGTTGCCAAGCAAGACCATATCGAATCATCTCTTGTCGCTTATGAAAGAAGACACTCACCCCCTCGACAACAAGAACAGATCAAGTCAGCTTTACTATTCTGTGAGGCATGTAAAGGAACTAATTACTCTACTTTATCCTGCAATGTTCTCTATGATGTTGTACTAAGCAATGTCAACGAACAAGGAGATAATGGCCAGATGGAAAGTCTAAATGCTGTCAACACTATACCTGATCAAGGATACTATAACCTGAATTAGAATAGGAACCATCCCAGTTTTTAGTATGGAAATACTTCGGGAGCAGTAAACTCACATCAATTTGGTTCAAATAACCAACAACAGAATTTTGGGAATCAAGGAAACTTTAGGGGTAACTTTCAAAATAGGAACTACAACCAGTATCAGAACAATTCTCAGTTCTAAGATCCAAACCAAGTTCCTTACCAGAATCTTCAACAAGGACATCAAGCCAGTACCATGTCTCCTGATGACAAGCTATCGACCATTGAGAAGATGTTACAATCACAACAATCATTGATAGCTAACCAACAGGCACACCATAAGGCCATTGAATCTCAACTATCTCAACTTGCAACTAGCCTCAAGACACCTGCTGGAATTTTAGCTGGGCAACCAGAAGACAATCCGAGGCACGTGGAACAACTTAAAGCTGTGACAACTCATTTAGGCCTTGTCTTACCAGAATCCATGACTCCTGTCACTATGAGAAATGTCCAAGGTGATGAGCATAGTTCAGTAGCGACTCAGAATGATATGACAAACAAAGCGAGTTCTGAGGAACCTAGTGTTGTTGATGCAGAAGACTCGTCTGAGCCATTTGTTCCAATGTATAAACCTCGTGTACCATTTCCAAGTCGAATCAATTTTACCCAGCTCGATACTAGGTTCAACAAATTCAAGGAAATCATGAGAAAATTGTATGTCAATATCCCACTCTTGGATGCCATGGCTGAGATGCCCCAATGGTCAAAGTTCTTCAAACTCCTGCTTAGTCAGAAATACAAAACTGAAGATCATCAGACAGTGAAACTGGCAACAACATCATCTGATTTAGTGATGGATAGGATGCCTTGCAAACATAAGGATCCTGGCTCTTTCAGAATTTTCTTCTCAATAAGAGATTCAATCAATCGAGCAAGTCTAGCTGATCTTGGAATTAGCATCTCCATCATTCCTCTTAGCCTATGAAACAGACTGGGTCTTACCAATTTTTACCCACTAGAATGTCCATCGAGCTTGCTGACTCCTCCATGACCAAGCCAGTTGGTATCATAGAGGATATCCCCTTAAGGCTTGGGGATCTATATGTCCCATGTGATTTCGTAGTTATGGACATCAAAGAAAATCCACGCTACCCCATCCTTTTTGGAAGACCTTTCCTCTCCACTGCTAGAGCTGTAATTGATGTGGTAGCTGGAGTTATGACCCTAAGAGTGGGAAACCAATCTTTTAAATTATATGCATCCAAAAGTGCAAAGGAACACACTACAGAGGAAGAGGCGTATTTTGTTGACTGTACTAACCAATTTACTCAAATGTAGTAGGAATTCCTTTCTTTAAAATATGATGTTCCCTTAGGAAAAGGCCATGATGAAGAGAAGGCTAGGAATGAACCAGTGTGTGAAGAGATAAAAGAAATACCACCAACTATGGAGGAGACACCTCTCAACCCTATTGGTACCCATACCAAACCTTCTTTAGGTGTCCATGAGCCTCCTCATCTAGAAACAACTATTCCCTTGAATGCACCAACAACCCAACTGACAGAGACTGCTCATTTCATCTTCCCTCCTCAATAAGATTTGGTTTGTGGTTTATACCAAAACCACTCCCCAGAACCATATCTGATGGATGTCAGTGACCAGGATTGCAACAATAAAGGGATAATCCATCAACAAATGAACTTTTCATCTGTACCTCAACAACACTACATTATCAATGATGTCGTTCATATCCTCTTCAACTATTCTCCACCTCGCATTGAGCAACAAAACTCAAGTTGTTTCCCTATGTGTTCTGACAATGTTTGCGTTGTATGGGGAAGAATACAAGATGTAGAATCAAATCAAGGATAAAGGAATGGCTGAGAAAGAAACCCCCAAAAGAATATTTCAATCCATCCCAAGCTCCATTTAGAGCCCCACCATGGTGATGATATCATCACGTCGAGCCATCGACATAAAAAAAAGGCGCTTGTCAGGAGGCAACCCAATCTTTAACTTAGCTTTTACTTTTAGTTTTGAATTAGAAAAGTTTGCCTCTAGTAGATAATGCATCGCAAGATGCAATCTTAAATTCTGACAGTTTCTATTTTTAAGATTTCAGATGGAGAACGCGTCACCGAAAGGAATGCAACCACATCTGGTAGACCATCCGACATGATTTTTCCCCTCCATCTCGGACCTAGAGTTTGCTTGGGACAAGCAAAATTCTAAGTGCGGGGTGGAGGGTGTGTGGTACATACTTTACATTCCACCCACTCCTATCTATTTTAGACTTAAGATTTCATCGATGCAATGTTGAGCAAATTTTTCAAAAAAAATCAAAATTTTTAAGTTTTTAAATTAGTTTTGTATAGGAACTTGATGAAGTTTTGATGCTTTTCTTTCAATCAAAGCCATTACCTAGTTGGCTATCCCATTTTTCCGTGCAGTTTTGAATCATTATACCCTCCTTATCTGAAGTAAAGCCTCAAGGAGGACAATTTTTGAAACTAGCCAATGGTTAGAAATCATTGTGTGAAGATTATGAATCCTAACATCATGACCAATAAAAATGGCAAGCATCTGTCGAACTGAGAGGGATAAAACACATTGTGCTTCCTAACTGACTAGTTGAACAATAGCATGGAATCTCCACCGGATCCTCATCAAGTCATTATTTGAGTAGAGTATGATAAGGAGAATGACTCGGTGCACTGAATTGTAAATCAAGTTGCATTCTGATCTGAACTCTCTTCTATGCTTCTTCTATCATCTTCTTACCCCTCCATCCATCAAAAAGAAACAAAAATAACCAATATAGTGCCAAACCCTAAGTTCGGGGTGGCACACCCTTTCTCTCTTTATTCTCTTCTTCCATACCACTTGCTATGTAATAGGGGCGTACCGCCAAGAAAAGATGCCAATGTGTACACAAAAAAATGCAATCTCGAGTCGAATAGAGGACAGATTCGCACAAAAAATGCAATCAATGAAATTGCAACCATATAATAAAAATCTCGAGTCGAATAGATGAGAGATTTATTTATTCCTTCCATACCCCCTTCACTCCCTTTTCCACCTACTGGAATAATAAATGCCTATGCTTACCAATATCCTAAAAACACCAGTGTTGGGTCAAGTGCATACTTGTTGATTCTGTGATTATCTCTGGACTCTCACAAAACTCTTAGACATGCTTGATGTTGGAAAAAGTGGAGAGGAAGTGTGTTTGAAAAATGAAACACAAGAATGAAGATATGGTAAGATGTGTTTTGTGATCTTAGGAAGTTGAGATGCTTAGTCATACAGAGTAGAGAAGAAATAATAGTGATGTGAAGATGAGGCAATCACACGAGCTGAAAGTACTCATTTGGTGACTGTTTCAGATTTTGTGTTACTCGAGGATGAACAACATTTAAGTTTGGGGTATTTTGATGAATGCATATTCATCCGGGTTCAGTCACCATGTTGGGCCCAGTTTTGCTTAGTATTTTTGTGTTTATTTGGCTTTATCTTCTAATATGTGCATTGACTGGGCTTAATCAAATTTATCCTTATTTTAATTCGATTTTTACACCTATTTGTAGGTCTTATTGAGTCCAAAGGGTCAGGTTTGGACCCTTGTTTATTTGGGCACATGAGCACTGCATCACAACCCTTTCATTCTTTTCTTTTCAGTTCCTGTTTCTCCAAGTCAGAATGACGCGGGCTCCTGCATTGCCTAATACCGCGATCGTGGTTATCTTCTCTAGAATCGCAACTTCCCTGCTAACCCTACTGCCACATGTCCATGGTCTTTCTCTCCAATACTGTGACCTATCCCCCACTTCCCAAGCTCGCGGTCTACTACCTACTCACCAACACCACGCTCAAGGTCACAGCAGCAAACAACCACAACCAACCCTAATAGCAGCAACAACTCCCTTTCCCGCCTACTACCTCTGCCTGCCCTAACCGATAGCTTCCCGTGGTTCCTCTCTTCTCAAACAACCCTGACCCACGGTTCTCCACCTGCTAATTGCGACCGGGCTCTACTCCTCCTAACACTGTGACCAGCCCAAGAGCTACAGACACCTGTCTGCGATTCCTGGATCGCGACCGCCTCCTACCGCGATCGACGCTCCCTCCCCTCATCCTATACCTCTGCTCGACTTAAAATCGTGACCACTCCCCCATGATCGCGACCTATCCCAGAATCACGACCATGCCTCCGCCCGCGGTGCACAATGATGCCAATACACACCGACCTACCAAAAGAATCATGGTCACATGCATGAGAGCTTCGCAGACAGCTGTCCATGTAACCTCACCTGCAGTTTCATCTTCAAGATCGCGACTAGTCGTTGAAGAACAGAACCGTGACATGGGCTCCCTCCATGCATAATCATGACCCTAAGACCACGATCACTTCCCTCCTATAACTGAGACCTTCTGTGATTGCCTCGACCGCAGTTAAGCCCAGTAGCAACCATCCCTCTCTTCCGCCTACTGTTCCTTCACTAACCCTAGCAGCAGCAGCGCGACTTCATCACCCAGCAGATCTAGCCCCACTACCACACTGTCGTCACTCCACCACACATCATTAGCATCGCTCGCCACTCATAACCGTGACCTAGGCACACATTTAACAGAAGAGAACCATGGTCTACTGGCCACGATAGAGAAGAATTGTGACCTAACAATCGTGACCTACAATCACGACCAAAGAACCGTGACCTGCTACAAATAACTGAGGTCGCAAAAGTAAGTCAGTGCCCAGCCTGCCTATAAATAGAGCATGGCCCCCAACCATTTGGAGACCTCTCCAGACATCATTAGGCTACAAGTTTGTCCTCATCCTAAGGAGACAGTCTCCTCCACAGCCAGGCTGTGCCTAAGAAGCATTTGACCCCTGGTGCAAGCCACTCCATTCATCCAGAACTAGATCTAGATCTAGATCTGTTGCATCCATCTATTCTCTCCATCTACTGCCATCCATCGCATCCACAAGTTGCTCCTCCTACTGCGAGCAAGGAGGATGAGAAGAGAAGGAAGAAGGAGAGAGAAAGCCTACCCCATCTTCCGTGGTGGTCATCGTTCCCAGTCTAGATTTGCCCCGACGTCGTGTAGAAGACTGTCTCTTCACCGAGCTGCAATCATCTTCTTCACCATGCTCATGGCAGAATATTCCCTCTCTCTTGTTCTTCTTGTTTCTCTCACCATGAGTGAGTAGTTTCCTTTTGATGGGGTGCGGGGACTAGCCCAGCTGCCCATGCTTTCATGTCCTTTTGTTAAACATTCCAAGGCTTGTATATAACTTTTCATTTCATTGTTAATCGTCGATGTGTGCTTGTGGATTGATCACCTGCTTGCATTTATCTTGTTTGTTTCCGATGTTGCAAGAACTTCAATATGTAGGTTTGAATGTCAATTAACGTGGTTGAATCCCTAATGAGAAATCAGATGGGATTCCCTGAGGTCGTAAGTGTATGATCTGTGAGGTGACGAGACATCTAGCCCACGGTGATGCTTTTGTGTGCCTAATGCCCGCAATGGGGGCCCACAACTTCAATTGGATATCTATATCATCGGAGCCATAAGTGTGTGAAGTGGAGGTGATGAGACATCTGATGCCTAAGGTGATGCTTACGTGAACCTAACGTCCGTAAGGAGGGTTTGCATCAGCTCTATTTGGATAGTTATATCTTGACTGGATGTTTGTGTTTGGATATGTTTGCATGTGCAGTGGTGGTGAAACCCAGGACATCCCAGCGATTCCCATCATTAATCTTTAATCAACTTTAAATCCTGCTCTTTACTTTCCTACAAGTAGTATAATTAAAATCAATAAACTCTCATTATAAATATTAGTCTTGATTCAACTGGATTTGACTAGCAAAGATTCTTAAAAATGTTGTCCCTTGGGATTCGATCCTCAACTATATTGCGGTAAGACCTGTTTGCTTGCGGGTGGTATTATTGCATAAGTTTTGGTAAAAACTTAGGGATTTCAACCCTAAGTGAGTTTGTTAGTGCGATAATATTCCACGTCACTTGCACTTTGAGCTTCAAAATTCATTATCCATGGACTTCTTTGCTTAAGCTTGACTTTTGTCCACTAGGGGTAGGTTGGGGGAGCTCTAGGGCCTTCTTTGGGCCCCTGCATCTCTCTCATCCATCCAAGTGTGGTCCAAGTACCTGAAAGACATACAATAATGTCCATAAGTGCATTTTATACAAATACGCATATTGGGAGGAATAACATGTAATCTAGCAGGTATATATGTGATTAAAGAGCAAAAAGGCACAAGATGAAGCCCTAAAATAGTGCTGAATCACCACCCCAAACTCGAAACATACTTGTCCTCAAGTATGCTCCAACTCAATCTCTCTACAAATTTTCTACAAGCAAGAAATGATAAATGCAATGTAAAAGATGATTATTGCTGAATGGGATCAAAGATGACTGAGTACATTGTTGGGTTTTAGAGGAGACAGAGAAGCAGCGGAAACAAAAAATTTCTCCCCAAACCCAGACCAAAAGGAATCGCGTCAACATCTATATCATAGGAAAGATGATTTGTGAATCATACCTTGTCCCGAGGCTTGCTCGGAGACAATACCACGCGTCTTGCGTGGTCTTCACCTCCAGTCTTGGACGGTGTCTGTGCAGCTCCTGGTCGTACCGGGACTGACGACTCCTCCTCCTACCGGACTGTTAGATGACAGTTGTCCTCCTGAGTGGCAGTGACCTCCCGCCTCTGAAGTAGTCCACACGGATCACCTGGAACTCCACTTTCCTTGTCCCACAAGGAAGTGGAAGGATTCGCACCCTCCTATTGACGTACTAGTCGCCAACAAAATCTCCTGCTGTCAATTGCAACTGCAGTTGTCCTTCCCTTGCTGCACCTCCCTTTGCGGGAAGCACTTGCTCGGGCTCTCTCTCGGTTACCAAAACCAGAGAGAATGACAACTTTGCAGAGCAATCAACTTGCACTGAGTTGTACTCTGAGAATCCCCCAATACCCCTATATATATAGGCGGGTCATGGGACAGGGTTCTCTGTGCCCGGCAATACGGGACAAAAAGCAGGAGTAGAAGGGTTCGGGATTTTCCACAAAAAGAAACCATCTCGCAACCTGAACCGATCAGTTCACAAGTGAACCGATCGGTTGGGGACCTAAACTGATCGGTTCACCACTGAACCGATCGTTTGGGATCCTTGAACCGATCGGTTCACTCATGAACCGGTCGGTTGGGGTTCTAGGTTGGTTCCCGATTGAATTTCCTTCTTCTGTTTCCAATCGGTATCGAATACCAATCCTATTTCCAATCATATTGGAAAATTGAAACGAAAGGAAAATTCTCACCAATCCTACTTTCCCAAGTTGCTCGATTGCACCATTTGAACCGATCGGTTCAACACTTGAACCGGTCGTTTCACTCTGTGCATGATCCGATCAGTTCAACAATTGAGCCGATCGGTTCAGCAACCTCAACCGACCGATTCAGCACATGAACCGATCGGTTGGGAGTGCGGGTTGTGCATAATCAGTCAAATGTGATTTCAATCAATCTGATACTCCTATCAATGCGTCCAACACCTTGAACATTATGATATTGAGCTATCGATTAATTGAGTGTTTAATTGAACTACTAAACTCCTTTAGTAATCATTCTAAACATTGCTTGTGGACAAAACTCCTCTTCCAGGTTAAATCCTATGTGTGTGACCCTGCAGGTCCATTTCACATTGGCAGTGAAAGTCCATAACACTTATGACTTCACAAGCAAAGAGCGGTGCCTAGTCACACATCAGTGCTACCCAAGTGAAAGTAGAAAGTTGGAGAACAACTTTCATCCTACAATCCGTGAATGGTGTTATAGTGAATGTATAATTCCTTTGTCACTGATATCCAGAATGAACTCGAGGCATGGAACAGTCATCCTGTCAATGTTCATTCAATTCCTTGATCTCATAGTAGACCGAGTGAGATGTGTATGACATCAATATCACATATTGATTCACACATGCATGCACATGCCTTTCTCAATCCTACTCATCAAGTGGCCAAGGATATCAAACTCCCTCAGGAGGGACAAATCCCATATCTATCACTCACCCCTCAAAAGCCCCATGTGTCAAAGCCACCCAATCATCACCTTTATAACAACCCATGTTTCAGGACTGCGCTTGATGATGTCAAAGTGTACCAAACGACATGTGTTGAGTGTAGTGATTTCAGGTCTAAGAATCACACTCACCACCATCACTGTGAGAGCTGACTGTGACTACCAAGTCATGGTTCCATGTGTCACTCTCACGGTGGGTCTGTCTGGTACCTTGTTCTCTAACAAGTACCTATGTGCTTGGTTTGATATCACCATATCATGACTAATGAGATTTTGTCCTCAACCAACACACAATCTAGTCTTTAGTGTTATTGATGTCTATGGTTATTTCCATAATAACAACTGACTAGGGACTAAACAAGAAAGAATACCCTTAACATCCGTATGATCTCATCGTTTAGGTCCTCAACCCAAAAGCATACGTCATTGAGTAAAACAATCTTTAGACATCTATCATGTTACACCATCATCTCAGGAACAGTTTAAACATATAGATTGGAAATTGCCTTTATTATTATTCAAATCAATTACAAAGTATCCCATTACAATCATATGACTTGCTCTATGGGCATACATACCAATAGACTCCCACTTGCACTTAGAGCCAGTCACCAAGGAAACGCAGTCCTTGTGACCTAGCATGACCATCATGCTTCTGCTGAGAAAGGGCCTTAGTCAGTGGATCAGCTATGTTGTCTTCAGTTGGTACTTTGCAAATCTTCACATCTCCTCGCTGTACGATCTCTCGTATGAGATGGAAGCGCCGCAGTATGTGCTTGGACCGCTGATGTGATCTGGGCTCCTTAGCTTGTGCAATAGCTCCATTATTGTCACAATAAAGCTCAATTGCATCACAGCTACTTGGAAGTACACCAAGTTCAGAAATGAACTTCCTGATCCACATAGCCTCCTTTGCTACATGCGAAGCAACAATATACTCGACCTCTGTAGTAGAATAGACAATTGTTTTTGCTTGGAACTCTTCCAGCTCACAGCTCCATTATTAAGGCAAAACACAAATCCTGACTGCAATCTGTAATCATCTTTATCAGTTTGGAAGCTTGCATCAGTGTAACCCTTTACAACCAACTCTTCCTCACCTCCGTACACAAGAAACTGATCCTTAGTCCTTCGCAAGTACTTGAGGATGTTCTTCACGACTGTCCAGTGAGCATCCCCGGGATCTGACTGGTACCTACTCGTCATGCAGAGAGCATACGAGACATCTGGGCGTGTGCACAACATAGCGTACATGATGGATCTGATGGCTGATGCATATGGGATCCCATTCATATGCTCCCTCTCTTCACAAGATTGGGGACATTGAGCTCTAGAGACGGTGACTCCATGTAACATGGGGATGTTGCCTCTCTTTGAGTTCTCCATGCTGAACTGCTTCAGCACCTTGTCAATGTACGTGCTCTGACTTAGTCTGAGAAGCCTTCTAGATCTATCTCTATAGATCTTAATTCCTAGAATGTAGGATGCTTCTCCTAAGTCCTTCATTGAGAAAGTTTTCCCAAGCCAAGTCTTTACCTTCTCTAAGGCTAAGACATCATTCCCCATCAAAAGTATGTCATCCACATACAATATGAGGAATGTGGTCGAGCTCCCACTAACCTTCTTGTACACACAAGGTTCATCTTCATTTTGAATAAAACCAAACACTTTGACTTCTTCATCAAATCGAAGATTCCAACTCTGAGATGCTTGCTTCAATCCATAGATTGACCTTTGCAATTTACAGACTTTATTGGCATTCTTTGGATCTACAAAACCCTCAGGCTGTGTCATGTACACATCCTCATGTATATTCCCATTAAGGAATGCGGTTTTAACATCCATCTGCCAAATCTCATAGTCATAATAAGCTGCAATAGCAAGCATGATCCTGATGGACTTAATCATGGCAACTGGAGAAAAGATTTCGTCATAGTCAACACCTTGAACTTGTCGAAATCCCTTTGCAACCAATCTACCTTTATAAGTTTGCACATTGCCATCCATGTCGGTCTTTTTCTTGAAGACCCACTTGCACCCTATGGGTTTTACCCCTTCGGGTGGTTCCACCAAAGTCCAGACTTTGTTGGAGTACATGGATTCCATCTCGGATCTCATGGCTTCAAGCCATTTCTCAGAATCTGGTCCCTCCATAGCCTCTACGTAGGTAGTTGGATCATCATCTATGATCAACTCTCCACCTTCCTGATTTACAAGGTATCCAAACCTCTCAGGTTCAAGGCGAGTCCTACTAGATCTACGAGGTCCTTGTGTTACCTGAGGAGACTGAGATTCCACAACACCTTGTGAATCTTCATTTTCCTCTGGTACATCTATCGGTTCAATGTTTTCTTGTTGGGCTTGAACCTCTTCAAGATCTATTTTCCTCCCACTGCTTCCTTTGGAAATAAATTCCTTTTCTAGGAACACAGCTGTCCTGGCAACAAACACTTTGTTGTCAGTAGGGTGGTATAAATAGTATCCCCTCGTTTCCTTGGGGTATCCAACAAAATAACATTTATCAGATTTGGGTCCAAGCTTATCAGGAAACATTTTCCTAACGTAAGCCTCACAACCCCAAATCTTTAGAAAAGACAAATCGGGACGCTTCCCAGTCCATATCTCATATGGTGTCTTTTGAACCGATTTAGATGGCACACGGTTAAGTGTAAATGCGGCGGTTTCAAGAGCATAACCCCACAAAGAAATTGGAAGATCAGCAAAACTCATCATTGATCGCACCATATCCAACAATGTGTGATTCCTTCTTTCAGACACACCATTATGTTGTGGTGTTCCAGGCGGAGTCCATTGTGATACAATACCACAGGCTCGCAGAAGGTCCTCAAACTCTTGGCTCAAGTATTCTCCACCTCGATCGGAACGAAGTGCCTTAATACTTTTACCAAGCTGGTTCTGTACTTCATTCATGAAATCCATGAACCTTTCAAGGGTTTCTGACTTATGTTTCATCAGGTACACATAGCCATACCTACTGAAGTCATCAGTAAAGGTAATGAAGTACTGATACCCACCTCTGGCATTAGTTCTAAAAGGCCCACATACATCAGTATGTATGAGTCCTAATAGATCACTAGCTCTCTCACCTTTACCTGAAAAGGGAGTCTTGGTCATCTTGCCCAAGATTCACATGTCTCTATTGATTCACAATCAAAAGAGTCTAGATAACCATCTTTATGGAGTCTAGAAATGCGCTTCTCATTTATGTGCCCTAGACGACAATGCCAGAGATATGTTTTGTTTGAGTCGTTGAGTTTTTGCCTTTTGGTGTTTACGTTGTATACACTTGTCTCCAAGTCTATCAAGTATAGACCATAAGACATAGGGGCACTGCCATAAAAGATCCCATCTTTAGAAATGGAACACTTTCCATTCTTAATAAGAAATTCAAATCCATCTTTGTCCAAACAAGAGACGGAAATGATATTCCTATTTATGGCAGGTACATAATAGCAGTTCTTCAACTCTATTATTAGCCCACTAGGTAGAGTTAACTCATAGGTTCCTACGGCACTGGCGGCAACTCTTGCCCCATTAGCAACACGTAGTTCAACCTCGCCTTTCCCCAAAGGCCTACTTCTCTTAAGATCCTTCACATTTGAACAAATGTGAGATCTGCATCCGGTATCAAGTACCCATGATGAAGAAGTAGTAAAGTTAATCTCTATCATGTATACACCAGAAGTAGAGATCTCTATCTCTGACTTCTTCTTCCATTGTTCCTTCCATCCTCTCCATGTAGAAGAAATTGGTTTGGCGAGAGAACACTTCTCTCCCTTACCTACTTTCTTCTTCACCAACGCATTAAGCGTACATAGAGTGGATTCTAAGGCTCCTGGTATATCTGGATTGTGTAGAACACTTCCCACAGTCCTCAACCAGTTATGGAATTTATTCTCAATTAATTTGCCCATTTTAAAAGATGATTCTTTTGCCATTCTACAAGAGAAAATTTGCATTTGTCAAAACCTTTTTGATTTGATTTGAATAAAATTTGACGATAGTTAATTAGGCCTTTAATTAGTTACCGCTCCCACTATTTTGACTCAAATTGATAGCCCCCACCATCAATTCGGAAGATTGCAGCGTACAATCTTCTAGTGGGTCAAGATCCTGAAATCCTATGAGCCATGGACCAGCTTGGGCTGTCACCCACAACTCAGATCTTCCAGGTAGGCAACTCTTGCCAATTGCATCATATGCAACTCTTGAAAGATGTCATATGCAACTCCTTGAAATGATCATCTCCATGCCTCAAGGCACTAGATCCTATCTAGGTCACCTTGTTAAGTCCGACCCAAAGCCAACATGATGAACATGCACCCTACTTGGGCAGACCCACATATTCATCCTTCACACTTCCACGAGATAGACAGTGCACCACGCTTGGGCATGCCCACACTTGGTCGATCAAACTTTTCACGTGTGTCACATTTGGAAGGCATCTAAAACTTAATATTTAATGAGGGATTTGGTTTTATATACATATACATATCCAATCACCACAATATATAGTAAGTATCATATACATGCTATATCCCACAGAAAACATGCAAAACGATAAAAAGTAATGATTATGGCCATCCTATTTGTGATTCCTAGAGCCAAGAGGAATCACGGTCATCTAGGTCTACATCACATGCAACCTGTACAAGATGAAATATGTGCCTGCCTTTCTGGGTTTGATTAGTTCATCTCCATGACTAATCGGATCGCCATCAGGTAGGTTGTTCGGGTGCCACCAGCCGATCGACTGGCGCCTCTAGCCGATCGGTTCACCGGTCATCGTGCATCTCCTCAGGTCGCCACCCGCTCATCTCGTTCCTCGAACCGGCCGTCTAGATCACCAACCGATCGGTTCACTCCTTGAACTGATCATCTTCAGGTTGTCCGCCGTTCTTTGACATAACATGAAATAAAAACTATCCTATTTACAATTGAATTGTGAAACCCCGAGTTACATTCGGGGGGAGCAAAGGTAGGAAAAGAATTCTCGAATTATTTCGAGTTACATCAGGAATATGAGAAAGGGAATCGATGCGCAGACCGAGATACAAGCAACCACACAAACATCCACACACAGATATAGGGGTTTATAGGCCATAATCATGCTACACATCCACCAAAAAACTCGTTTAAGGGCGATGCGTATCGAGTGCATTAATATTACATATCATATATGTATATTTGGGATTTGTGGATTGGACATGTATAAAGCCGATATTATTCGCATCGCATGCAATAAATAAAGGCGACAAACCAAAATCGATCACATCAATAATCCTAAAATATAGAGAGGTTGACGTGGCTCTGATACCACTGTTGGGTTTTAGAGGAGACAGAGAAGCAGCGGAAACAAAAATTTTCTCCCCAAACCCAGACCAAAAGGAATCGCGTCAACATCTATATAATAGGAAGGATGATTTGTGAATCATACATTGTCCCGAGGCTTGCTCGGCGACAATACCACGCGTCTTGTGCGGTCTTCACCTCCGGTCTTGGATGGTGTCTGTGCAGCTCCTGGTCGTACTGGGACTGACGACTCCTCCTCCTACCGGACTGTCGGATGACAGTTGTCCTCCTGAGCGGCAGTGACCTCCCGCCTCTGAAGTAGTCCACACGGACCACCTGGAACTCCACTCTCCTTGTCCCACAAGGAAGTGGAAGGAGTCGCACCCTCCTATTGACGTACTAGTCAACAACACACTCTCCTGCTGTCAATTGCAACTGTAGTTGTCCTTCCCTTGCTACACCTCCCTTTGCGGGAAGCACTTGCTCGGGCTCTCTCTCGGTTACCAAAACTAGAGAGAACGACAACTTTGCAGAGCAATCAACTTGCACTGAGTTGTACTCTGAGAAGCCCCCAATACCCCTATATATATAGGCGGGTCATGGGACAGGGTTCTCTGTGCCTGGCAATACGGGACTAAAAGCAGGAGTAGAAGGGTTCGGGATTTTCCACAAAAAGCAACCATCTCGCAACCTGAACCGATCGGTTCACCACTGAACCGATCGTTTGGGATCCTTGAACCGATCGGTTCACTCATGAACCAGTCGGTTGGGGTTCCAGGTTGGTTCCCGATTGACTTTCCTTCTTCTGTTTCCAATCGGTATCGAATACCAATCCTATTTCCAATCATATTGGAAAATTGAAATGAAAGGAAAATTCTCACCAATCCTACTTTCCCAAGTTGCTCGATTGCACCAGTTGAACCGATCGGTTCAACACTTGAACCGGTCGTTTCACTCTGTGCATGAGCCGATCGGTTCAACAATTGAGCCGACCGGTTCAGCAACCTCAGCCGACCGATTCATCACATGAACCGATCGGTTGGGAGTGCATATTGTGCAGAATCAGTCAAATGCGATTTCAATCAATCTGATACTCTAATCAATGCGTCCAACACCTTGAACATTATGATATTGAGCTATCGATTAATTGAGTGTTTAATTGAACTACTAAACTCCTTTAGTAATCAATCTAAACATTGCTTGTGGACAAAACTCCTCTTCCAGGTTAAATCCTATGTGTGTGACCATGCAGGTCCATTTCACGTTGGCAGTGAAAGTCCATAACACTTATGACTTCACAAGCAAAGAGCGGTGCCTAGTCACACATCAGTGCTACCCAAGTGAAAGTAGAAAGTTGGAGAACAACTTTCATCCTACAATCCGTGAATGGTGTTACAGTGAATGTATAATTCCTTTGTCACTGATATCCAGAATGAACTCGAGGCATGGAACCGTCATCCTGTCAATGTTCATTCAATTCCTTGATCTCAGAGTAGACCGAGTGAGATGTGTATGACATCAATATCACATATTGATTCACACGTGCATGCGCATGCCTTTCTCAATCCTACTCATCAAGTGGCCAAGGATATCAAACTCCCTCAGGAGGGACAAATCCCATATCTATCACTCACCTCTCAAAAGCCCCATGTGTCAAAGCCACCCAATCATCACCTTTATAACAACCCATGTTTTAGGACTGCGTTTGATGATGTCAAAGTGTACCCAACGACATGTGTTTAGTGTAGTGATTTCTGGTCTAAGAATCACACTCACCACCATCACTGTGAGAGCTGACTGTGACTACCAAGTCATGGTTCCATGTGTCACTCTCACAGTGGGTCTGTCCGGTACCTTCTTCTCTAACAAGTACCTATGTGCTTGGTTTGATATCACCATATCATGATGAGATTCTGTCATCAACCAACACACAATCTAGTCTTTAGTGTTATTGATGTCTATGGTTATTTCCACAATAACAACCGACTAGGGACTAAACAAGAAAGAATACCCTTAACATATGTATGATCTCATCGTTTAGGTCCTCAACCCAAAAGCATACGTCATTGAGTAAAACAATCTTTAGACATCTATCATGTTACACCTTCATCTCAGGAATAGTTTAAACATATAGATTGGAAATTGCCTTTATTATTATTCAAATCAATTACAAAGTATCCCATTACAATCATATGACTTGCTCTATGGGCATACATACCAACATACATGCATTTGACCTCTCTCCTCTCCTACTCTCACAATCCAATCATGAAAAGAGCACAAAGCATATGAACTTCAAATATAGAGCATAGAATACACAAGTTATCTTTATTTCTTCCATAAAGTTTTGGGTAAACCGTTTCATGGTGGTGTTAATCAAGGACGACTAGGAGTATTGTTTCACCTTCATGCATTCAATCTTATGTTTCAAATCACATCAAATGACCCACATGGCTGCAGAGAAGGGAAAAATGAGCTAGGTTTGATGTTTCCTAGCTCAATGGGTATAAAGATGGAAGAGAAGGTTGCAGTAAGATTTTGGAGTGCTATTACATAGAGCACTCATCTTTCCTTTATTTGAATGCTCTTAAATAGGAGCATCCTTTTATTTTCTTTTTGCATTTTTTTCTTTTTCTTTGCCCATTGAATAGATAGGGCATATGATGATAAGAGTGAAGCGTTGAGATGTAGATGTGGCCACCCCAAACTTTTAGAGGTGGACACGGCTGATATGTGCACTTTGGCATCCTTGCATGAGGTGGAGGGGTAAGAAGATGGTGAGTGAATAGTCAGGTCAAAGAGGTATCATTGGCGTGATTCTCAACATAAGGTATCCTGCATGAAAATTAATCCAACACTTCATCAAAAAATGTCACACCACATGAATGAACAACCTGAAATTGATATTTCAATCAAGTGATTTCATAGGCACTAAGCGCTCATAGCTTGCTCAAATCACAATTCAACCAAATCATCCACAAACCCAAAAGAGGTGATGCAAATGTAAAAAGTCAAGAATTGATACCATTTAGCAATATACAATGATAATTCACTTGCATTTGTCAAAGGTCATCATTTTTAATCCAAAAAGTAGAGATTGGGTTGAAACACATTTTTAGACGAGAAATCTCAAATTTGGGCAAAATTGGCCAAAATGGTGCCAAGTTTCCTTCAATCATATATAAGCCTATATTATTGAACTTAAAGCAATAAACAAGCAAATCCTACCTAAAATATGCAAAAAATACCAAACAAATCTCCATGATATTCAATGCATGGCAAAAAGAGCAATTTTTTTGAAAATTACACAAAAATGGAAGGGATGTAAACGACATGGCATGCAAGGGTGCAAAGCAGTAAAGATGACTAAGGTAGATAGAAAAAACAAGAAAACAAAAGTGGATGTGGCAGGTGAAATGCAAAGTGAAACTGGGGCATACTTGCCCTGCCACCCCAAACTTTTGAATCATGTTGTCCTCAACATGATCCTATAGTTTAGGATGATAGGGTAGACAATCATGGATCTCTCGAGGCTCTGACGGTGTTCCTCCCTGTGGTGGAGGATATGTGTAGCGGCTTCCCCACTAATCTACCTTAAGTGGATACAATTGGTATGCATCACGGTCATTCTGTGCAGCACGTTCGTGGTGGCTTTAGGTTGCACGGTCGTGTTGCTTGGCACAACTGTGGTGCAGTCCTTTGGCAATTTTTCTCAATTTTGCTTCTGAATCCAGGGACTTCGTGCGTGTTTCATGCAAATGACCACGGTAGTATTGATGTGCCACAGTCGTGGTGGTCCCTGTAGCTACTACTCTCAAAATGAGGAACATCAAACACTCAAAAACTTGACCCAAAGTGATTTTTCTTTGAATCCTTCCCTCAATTGTACTCAAATTTCCTTCATTTCACCCTATTATCACCTGCACATCTTAAAACTAGACAAAAACTATTAAACACAAGAGTGTGCGTGTGTGTTTTCTTGAAAACTGTAAAACAAAGAAAAAGTATCAAAAATGTGAGGTTGGATCAAAAATTCCCAAACCTAGGTGGGTCGCCTCCCACAAGCGTTGAGTTTCTTGCCTTCAGCTAGGCTTCTTGGTGATTCTTCATTCATTCATCCATTTAGAATTCTCATATGTCCATTCTTGCAAAACATGCATCCCTCATTTGCACTTAATATGTTTTCCTCATCCCTTTCATCACAATGATCATCACCAATTTCTTCACCTTGGTATCCTTCTCTCAAATGCCCATTTGGACTTGTGAAGTGATCATGTCCAATATCCCTATCTCAGACTCACTGGGTTGGGGTCTTGTACATGTTGATGTTGATCTTCATGTCCATGAATGAGACTGTCATAGTGCCACTATGCACATGAATATCAGCATCAGATGTAGATAAGAACAGACTTCCTAAGATGATGGGAATCTTCCTATCCTTCGGATCCATATCAAGTACAATGAAATCTGTCGGAAACACCGCGCCTTATTCTTTATTTATCATGACCAAGACATCATCCACTCTACCCCTAGGCACTTTTATGGAACTATCCACCAACTGGAGAGTGCAATGTGCCGACTTCAACTTGCCTAAGCCCAACTCAATATAGACATTGTATGGCATCAAATTCATACTAGATCCCAAATCAAGTAAGGACCTATCTATGCGATGTCCCCCTATGTAACTGAAAAACACTAGAGTGGGGGTGAATAGAGTTTTAAAGATATTTTAACAATTATATAACTCAAACAACCACAATTGAAAATGGAAGAAGGAGACAAGTGTTTAGAGTGGTTCCAACCTTAGTAAATACTAAGGTTGTCAGTCCACTACCCGGTTGCTTACCCAACCAGGATTTTGAAAGTATCAATTTTATTACCTTCACAAGGATTTACACAAAATACAATACTTTCTTACACCCCTTGAACAGCCTTCACTTGAAGTAGATGCACCAACCCGAGGTAGCCTTCTTGAAGTAACTCCAAGCTCCCCCTTGAAGTAGCCTTCCTCTCTAGAAGTAACTGTAACATCCCTGACCTGGGTTATAACCTAACCCTGGAAGTTTTGCCTAAATATGTAATTAAAAAAAAAACCTGTGATGACTCCTTGGCATGTAATTAAGTTCCTCAGGAACACTTACTTTCATTTTTGCTCCTTTATAAACAAAGTTGTAGCATTGTTTTGTAATGCAGGGACCTATGTGCAAATTACCCAGTAAAAGGGGTTAACTTGCAATGTTCACAGGTTGAGATGTTCTTATGATAATGAGACATCATATGAGTGAATATGATGAGGTATGATGGATTTTCCAAGCTTAGGCATCAAGATGCAGCTTGTGGAATGATCCTTGTACTTAAAAACCCTAATTTGGAGTAAAGTGCAATTTACCCAAATTGAGGGGTGCAATTTGTAAAATTCACCTTCTAGAACATCTTTTATAACTCTTGTCATCATTTAGAGTAGAAATGATGAAAGGGACACATCAATGAATAATCAGATAAGAAAAGTGATCTTTGTGGTAAAAATCACCTAATATGGGTATGGAGATCTTTCATGTATGTACCCTAGTTAAAAATTGGCTTTCTTTACCCTTAGATCTTAAGATTTCATGAGCTTTGCATAAGTTTAGATGAGTTTGGACGTGCCCTTGAGAAAGGAGGGACTTAGATGAAAATCCCATGCTTTAGAGGTCCTTATGGTGTAAAATGGCCTAAAGTATATAAGTCTTTTCCCTTGCAACAAGTGAACGGATCTTTCATTTCCTTCACTTCTTCTCTTCTTTCTCAACCGACCAAGGCTAAGCTCTGGAGCAGAGAAGGAAGACCAAGGGTCCTAGGTAAGTTTGGATCATCCCTTTTGCTTGAATTCATGAAGGAAACTCGTTTTCAAGGTTGAATTCATGGCTAGCTCACCTAGCTCTATTTTCTAGCCATTCCTTTCCAACTTTTCCTTGGAGAATTCACCTTGGCTGACCTGTGGAGCTCAAAGACGCCATTAAAGCTTGGAGCTTGGAATCTTGGAGCTCAAGGAACAACCTTTAGGTGGGTTTTATAACTCTAAACTCTTTGCTTTATATGCATATGTTGTTCTTCAATTTAGCAATTAGTTTTTCTTCTACCTCCCTTCTTCCTTGCACTTTTGCAAGAAAAACGGTGGAATAACCGACCTTGACAGAGGTTGAAGATGATGGGCGTGGATTCCTAGGTTACTTTATCAAATGACCTTGGACCCTTTTGGTCCAAACAGTTGCAAACCGTTTAAGGTCAAACGGTTTCAAACCATTTGCTCTCAAACGATCTTGCAAGACCGTTTGGATTGAAATGGTCTCAAGACCATTTGATAGGGTTGACCAAGGGACGACCGTTTGAGGTTCTGTTGGTAATATATTGAATTTCATTCCTGCAAAGAATCAAAGTTTAATTCTTAACCTATTGAGAGTTGAAGGCACTTCAACATCCTAACCCTAATCGGGTTGAAATTGCTGTTTTAAAACATAGATCTTGTTGAGTTTTGGGTTGAAGGACCCAAACGGTCTCAAGACCATTTGGTGGTTCCTCCAAACGGTCTCAAGACCGTTTGGGCACAACCCAAGACCGTTTGGAGGTCTAGGGTTGAGATCATCTAATGGTTTGAAGGTCCAATTGTAATAAGTTGATGAATTGATAAAAATACTGATTTTAAACCTAATTGGAGTTCAACCCTAATCCAAACGACTTGGTTTTTTGTCAAACTTTGGGCAAACGGTCTCAAGACCATTTGGATGATGTCCAAACGATCTCAAGACCGTTTGGGCCAAGTTTGGGCCCAATTGGAGGTCAATTGATAGGTTCAACCTTGAATTGATTCACATTGTTGAATATTGATGACCATCCGATTTGAAACCCTAATTGAGATGAACTTAACCCTAATTGGCTTTCAATTGAGGGTTAATTTGGTGTCCAATTGATTGAGGTTCATCCTAATTGACTCAATTTATAAGTGGTTAACATGGCTTTGGCGAATAGAGGGCTTCAACATACTTGACTATAAACAATTGTAACTTTTGAACCTTGTTGGAGGTCCAAACGGTTTGAGCCCATTTGGACCAAACGGTCTCAAGACCGTTTGGGCTCAAACGATCTCAGGGTCGTTTGGACCAATCGATCTCAAGACAAGTTGATCAAACGGTTTCAAACTGCATGAGCTTCAAACGGTTTGAAAGTCAAAACGGTCAACACACCCAAACGGTCTCAAGACCGTTTGAGGTCAAACAGTCTCAAGACCGTTTGAGGTCAAACGGTCTCAAGACCGTTTGAGACCAAACGGTCTCAAGACCGTTTGAGACCAAACGGTCTCAAGACCGTTTGGTGGTTGAAGGTTGAAACCGTTTGAAGGTGTTCAAGGTGGTTTATACATAATCACTTGAAGTTGTAATTGGTTCAATGGTGATCTAATCTAAACCCTAATGGTAACCTAGGTCATTAAGGGACTAAGAGATTAATGAATTGACCCATGATGGTGATCATGAGGTCAATTACCAAAATACCCTTGAGGGGTGTAATTGAGTAATACCTTGTTCTAATCAAACCCTAATCACATGATAGTGATGTTTTGGCTTATGCTAGTCAATGAGGACTTAACCCAACCTGATCTAGAGTGGTGTTATCACCATCTACTAGTAAGAGGAGAGAAAAAGTATCCTAAGAGAGAGAAAGTACCCTTTTATGGTGGAAACTCAAGTAAGATACCTTCAATACACATGAATGTGCATGATTAGGGTATGATCCACCTATATGAGATCATGGAAACCCTAATTATGATGTTTAGTGAATCTTAATCTTATTTAAGAGCTTTAATGATGATGTTTCTCATACATGATGATGTTATGAGTTCAATTCACCATGGAGTGAATAATAAACCCTAAATCTAAGGTGATGACATGTAATATGAATAGTAAACCCTAATTCTAGGGTGATGACATGTAATATGAATAGTAAACCCTGATTGATGAAAGTTGGGGAAACTGACTCTTCTGAGAGTTTGAAAGTGTAACTTCTAGAATGAATTGTTTACTGTTATCAGTTGAATTAACCATGCAGGTTGTCATGAGATGATGATCATATCCAGGTATGGATTATGAAACTATATTCATTGAAAGCATGCTTTAGCTTTATGAATAGTGATATATCCTGATGCCTTGTCAATGGCAACCTATGAATTTAAATGGGCTGTGAGAGCCATAAATACCATCAAGGTCATGCTTTAGAGATGACTTGTGATGAATGTATTGAGAAATGATGATTGATAAGAGTTAGGCTTGTTACATTTAGTATTCTCATTTTATAGCTGTTATGCTAATGTTATTGTTTGAAGAACAATGTATGATGTTAAAAGAATACTGAATGTACCTAACTAATCAAGTATAATGTAGAGCCCTGATCATAGATCCATCATTGTCAGAGACCAAATGATGGCGAAACAGGTTTTCCCAAGGGAACTCCTGGTTCACATACTTTTGAGTATGTGGGGGAGATGGATGCGTAAATCCTTACATCCTAGTGTAGGAATTGATGTAGATTATCATAATCCGTCAATCTTTCACTACAAAACCAAATGGTGAGATGTACCACAAATCTCCCAAAGAAAACACAAATACCGCATCGGTGAGAGATAAACAAGAAATCTTCCGATGACGAAGAGAGTACAGAACGCCACTGTAACTCTAAAATAGCAAATGACCAGATTACCCTGGTGAGCTATAACAACAGAGACACAAGATTTCCTGCAAACAATCCTCTAACTGACTGAGGAAGATGAGGTCATAAGAATCCGGCTCTTTTAATGACCTATGTATGATACTGATGTGACTTTTTAGCAATCAGTTGGAGTATGAGTGGTATACCTCATCTCCATAGGGCATAATAATGTTTCAAAAACATAATCAACATCGTAGTATAACTGTTAGAGTTAACTATGAGTTACTTGGTTGATGTTATACTGTATAGTGCATATGTTCTTCATATTTCATAGATGTTGAACTCTTGCTTATTACCAAAACTGCTGTTGAATACTTTGAAAGCTTTTACTGCTTAAGTTATTCTTTTTTTTCTTATAAAGCTTCTAGTGGAGAGTTATAACTCTCACTGGGACAATTATTTAAAATTGTCTCACCCCGTAGACTTCAACTTTTTAGGTGGTCGTCGAAGACGGAGGAACCCGAATACAGGTGACCAATCCCAGCAGCAGCAGCACCAGGAGCAGCAGTAAATCTCAGGTGGAGATTCAGCCTGCTATGTGGTGTAGTTAGAGTAAGTCCTATGTGTCCTCTGTACTCTCAGGTCTTGGAGTTGTTGGTTCGAGATTTTGTTACAAATCTTGAGATTTTGAATCATGATGTTTATAATTACTCAAGAAGTAATTATCTGAGATGTAAACAGTTTAAATTCTTTTTCTATGGAAAAGGTTTGTGGTTTCAAGCTCTTATCTCAAAAAGTTTTAATTTCCCGTGATTTTTGTCTTCCGCTGTTAATCGATTGCTTCCGATTAAGTTTAAATTGTGTTTATATCATGGTTTGGAGATCGGAGCCCACAGTAACCTCCCGTTGCACCATCCTTCTTGAAGTAGCTCAAGGTCCCCTTCTTCACCAAGAAGATATCCAACCTCTCCAACCCGCAGCCTCCAACCTAGGAGTAGCAAGGAGAGTACAAACAATAATAGAGAACAAGAAAGGAAAAAAGGAAATTACACCTTATCCTTTTGTAGCACAAGGCTTGATTTGCCTAGATCAAGCGTGTAGATCTCCTAACCAAAGTGTATGGAATTGTAATTGCAGTGGATAGGAGATGCTAGCATATAGGACACAAAATTTGAGCTAAGAGAAGAAGTAGCCAATTGTCACAATGCTCAATTTGCTCACAAACAGGTTGCACAATGTCAATGTATGCTCAAAGATTGCTCAAGTGTAAAAGCAAGTGTATCTAGGTGTCCTAAGGCATGTCCTATTTATAGGAATGTCCTACAAGTGCTTAAGGACGTTCTAGACACTTTCTTGGGTTTCTAAGTGCTTAACTAGCCGTTAGGCATAAGTTAGTTGCTTTAACAACGACTAGTTAATTATTTCTGCAGTTGCTGTCAGAGTCCATCTCGGTCGAGAAATGGTCGACCAAGACACCTACTCGGTCGAAGTTTTGTCGACCGACAGGCTCTCTGGATCAAGTGTTTTGCAACGTTTATCTCCAACTGCCAACTACTTTGTCAGCTGTGTCTAACGGATACTTTGGGTCTTTCTCGGTCGAGAAGATTGTCAACCGAGAGTGTCTCGGTCGAGGAGTTAGTCGATCGAGATTGACCCTGTTTCAATCTTTCAATTTAAAGCACTAAGTGTGTGTATGAGTGTGCATATGTGAAGATATTGAAGGTGATGACCTATCTAAGTGTGATGTTTAGCTAGGGAGAATATAACCCTTGATTTTACATGAAGTCTAAGTACTTGTACATTATATATTTGTACAAGTTTTTACAAAACGATTACATTTCATGAAAATACAAACATGTAGGCATATGGATTTCCCTAATTGCTTTCTCATCCACCTTATTCTTGCAACACTCAAGTAGCTCGTTAGATCAACAAGAATGAAATGTTTGTCATTATCAAAATGAACGGATTTACAGATGTCCATTTAGCCAACAATCTTCCCCTTTTTGAAGATGACATACATTTCCAAAATATAAATGAAGGAAATATAAAACATATGAGTTTCATACCTTAAGATTACCTTTTGTAGCTTTCTCTCTTGTTTATAAAATGTGTGCTTATTATTCCCCATGAATTATGGAACATGAAATCCAATTCTTTAGGAAATATAGCAACTTCTAATGTAAAGTCAAGAGTTTGTTTATGAAACTCATTGTTTGAGTTTTGCACGATTTCTAAGTTTTATATTTATTTCTCCCCCTTTGTCATTTCAAAAAGATATCCAAGTTGAAAAATTTTATGTTTCTTCTCCCCCTTAAACAATTATCCCCAATTATAGTTGATGTATGAATGCTCTACAATAGATGGTCAATTTAGCCACAATTTTAAATTTTAAAGATTGCATCCTTTTTCATATTTATTACTCCCCTTACTTTGTATGCTCTACTATAATAGTCGTATAAGCCATGTTCAAATGATTCCATAGATGAAACATATTATAAGATGACTCAGATGGTTTTGAAAGGTATCCATTATAATCAGTCAAGATAACCAAATCATTACAAACATGTAATTATTACAACCATGCAAAGATAACCATTTCATTACAACTAATACAATGAACACTCCAAATCTCACTGAAAAGACCTAAGAATTACATCAATATCAGGATCTTTTCCAAGAAATGGCTCAGCTCCATAATACTTGACTAAAGTTTGCCACTCCAAAGCACCTGTCTTGGTTAAAGCATATGCTTCCAAGAAGGTAGGAACACGATCAAAGCGGAAATGAGCAGAAATATCTTGTAGTTGCATTGAGGAAAACTGAGTATGTGTGAGATCTGTAGATGGTGGAGGTGGAGTTTGGTAGTAGTTTTAAGAAGGATTATATGGGTTGAGCATGCCAGGATTTAAAGAATAAGGATATTCATCTGATTGATTTGGAGAGAGGGTTTGCATTCTTTGGTTTAGATAGGTCATGGCATGGTGGTTATAATCTAGTTGTTTACTTAGATGATATTGGGAACCAGCAATATAGGTGAGGGTGTTTTGGATGGGATCATATGATGGGTTAGTAGGAGGAGGTGGTGGTGGTATGTCTTGACTAGATGTCTCACCTTCCATCCTAGCCCTCTTGTGACCAAACTCAATTCCCATTTTCTCTACTGTGTTCTTACTTATTTTTTGTGGTCTTCGTTCCCATGTGTATCCCATGTCCTCAATTTGTGTCTTAAGAAAGTGTTGAGTGATTTGGCATACAAAATCAACATATGGGGGATTGCCAGAAAACTCAAGCATGTTCTTAAGAATGATGCGGATAAAATTTATGGGAATACGGTTGATAATGGCATAGATTAGACACATGCAAAAAATAGGGACTTCAGACTTATTTGCTCTAGGATTTATGTTTGTGGAAACAATAAGGTTGACAATCCTAGCTGCAGGTTTGAGATTGATAGCATAGTAGGTACCCCTATCTTCGTGACAAGTTGTATTGGATTGAAAAATGGCTCTTTTGATGTCACTAAGACTGACGGTATTGTCACCTTGGGAAAATGTATTGAGTGGGTTTCCAGTGGTAAGGTCAAGAGTGTCTTGATATTCATCTAAATCAATGTTGAGCATGTCAAGAATATCCTCCTCAGCAAATCGAAAGCTATGCCTATTGACCATAGAATAGAAGAAGTTATTTTCATTTTTGGAATGGGAGATGAGGTTTGCATAGAACTCATTTACTACTTTGGAAGAGTAAGAAGGGAAGGAGGGGTTAAGAAATTCTTTCAAATTTTGCACCTCAAAGAGATCTTCCAGGTCGACGATGCTGAGGAAGTCTAAGACGTCAACTGGCCATCATGGAAGAGGAGTTTTGGAGGAGAGCCTGAGATAGCGATCACCAACATCTGCGTCGACGAAGGGGATGTCGTTGATGATCGTCAATGGTGGGGAGGCCGCCCTTCCTTTCCTGCCAGAAACCTTCTTCTTTCCACGAGCAGATGATGATGCCATTTCTTTGCTTTAAGGTGGAGAAGAAGCAAGAAAGTCTTGGGGATGAAGAGGCTAAAGAATTGCATAAGAATGCACTAGAGAGAAGCTATGGAAGTGAGAATATGAGAGTGTGAAGCAATGACCCATTTTTGGTCCTTTTTATAGCAATCCAGTGACTAGGTCGGTCGACAATTTGTCGACCGATCGTCCATAGTGGTCATATCTCAGACGCGCCACTCGGCCCCCAACGGTCAGATTACAACGGTCATAAACTGTCATAAACGGTCGGATTACAACGGTCATATCCCAACGGTTAATTCTCGGTCGAACAATTGTCGACCGACACCGGCTCGGTCGAACAATTGTCGACCGGAAGTGTGTCCGATGTTATTTCTGTCTGAGGTCTGTCGGTCGAAAGAGATAGGCTGACCGAGATGTTTTCGGTCGAAGAATTCGTCGACCGACAGACTTACTGGGTATGAATTTTTTAAGCTAATTTTTAATGCAAATGATAGACTAAATTTGTAGAGCATATATATATTTTCTAAGGGAGTAATATTGTGATTATTATTACCAATATTTGGACAATTTTGTGATCATAAATTAATTGTTCTTTTAATCACAATTTTTATATAGAAAATGATATTCAAATAAGTATTGTGTAAAACGTATTTTAGGTCGACTTTGACTACGACCATAGCGCCCCTTGGTCAAATTTCTTTTCAACCAAGAGGCAAATTTGCAGATTTCCAAATTGAATACTCATATATGAATTTTGCATGTAATTTGATTAGATATCAATTTGAAGCATTTTAAATTATACTCAATAAGAAAACATTTGTCCTTGATTTTTCTTAGAATATAAACTTTGCTTTAGGTACATGAATATCAAATTTCACTTCTTTTTGTATCCTCATATGATTCTTAAATGAAAGCACGATTAATATCTTAGGTCTTTAAAGATACCAATTGAGAAATATTTATTTTGCAAGCATAAAAACAACAAATCATTTTGCTTTCCTATGTATCATCAAGGATGCAATAATCATTATTCATACAACAAGCATCAACGTTATATATAGAAGTTTGAATAATGAAATGTTGAAAGTATATCCATGATGTAATGATAAAACAGTAACAACATGAAATTCAACATATGGTTTCTATGTGAATAAATAAAAAAAACTTAGAACAGACCATGTAGGCAGTAATTTGACTTAAATCAATATAATTCATAATTTTCAGTTTTAACTTAAATCATTTTGAGAATCAACCAAATTAATCTCATATAAGTTTTCAAAAATGATTTCCAGAATGTATACTTTGTTTTGCATGTACAAACAGTTATTACCAACAAGTAGATAGCAATTTGACCAATCGAAAATATATTCAGCAGATTTATTTCAGACTGGAAATCAATGACCTGCTCGGTCGACAATTTCTCGACCGATGGTTCTCTCGGTCGACAGTTTCTCGACCGACAAGATTTCTGAAATGTTTTCGGAACTGTTAATTGCTTCCAAGTAAAACATAATTATGCAAGTTAGATGTTTAGATACTTGAATTTGTTATCCCATTATGTTGAGTTGAGATAGACATAGAAATATGCAACTAAGGTCCTTGGTCATATCTCAACTTAATTCCGTTCATTTAGTTTGGAGGTTTTGGAACCCAAACTAACTCGACATCCTTTTTCTTATAAGGACATGAAAAAGAATAGTGACCAAGGCGCAAACAGTAATGACAACATATCGAGTCAACCTCATATCTTTTTCAATGGTTGTATCCTGTGTTGTTCTTGGGTAAAGATTTATTTGTCCCTTTAGGTACATATATAGATTGATGTGCTTGTGTCTTTCTCCAACTAGGTTGTTGATAGGATTTCCCCTTAGGCTTGTAACCTAGTCCTCTTCTCCCAATTTGATGATAGGGATTATCTAATATTTTATCAAGGATGCCATTATTACCTAAACTACTTACTTCTTCTTGTAATTTAGTAATCTCATCCATTCTTTTCTTGATATCCAGTTTTGCTTGATCTAGATTAGATGACAACGAATTTCTTTCTTTGACAATAGTGTCATAATCTAGATGGTTGCACAAGATGGGTTGTTTTTGAAGATTGTTCACTTGAGTTTGCAAATTAATCTTTTCTAAAGAAAGAAGATTGCAATCTACCTCTATAGATTTTATCTTAATATCATGATCTTCAATGATCTTTTTAAGATCTTCATTTTCAGATGTAATAGCAAGAAGCTTAGCATGTAATTCATCATTTGCTTTATTAGATTTCTTTAATTTCTTCTTGCACTCCACATATTTATTATGTGTCTCTTCAAGACTAGCAACTAGTTCTTCTTTAGATAAATCAAAAAGACTTGCCTCTTCTTCTTCTTCACTAGTTGTAGCAATAAGACAATCCTTGTGCTCATCTTCCTTCTTTGATCTCCATGGGCAGCTAGATGTTGTGTGGCTTGTTCCTAAGCACCAATTCCAACATGTTGTAGATGTGTTTAGGCTGCACCTTTTGTTGCGGTTGTAATCACCACCACCTTCCATTCTTCAAGACCTGGTTAGGGTTCCTTGAAGCCCGCTCTGATACCAATTGAAAAACACTAGAGGGGGGTGAATAGAGTTTTAAAGATATTTTAACAATTATTTAACTCAAACAACCACAATTGAAAATGGAAGAAGGAGACAAGTGTTTAGAGTGGTTCCAACCTTAGCAAATACTAAGGTTGTCAGTCCACTACCCGGTTGCTTACCCAACCGGGATTTTGAAAGTATCAATTTTATTACCTTCACAAGGATTTACACAAAATACAATACTTTCTTACACCCCTTGAACAACCTTCACTTGAAGTAGATGCACCAACCCGAGGTAGCCTTCTTGAAGTAACTCCAAGCTCCCCCTTGAAGTAGCCTTCCTCTATAGAAGTAACCTCCCGTTGCACCAGCCTTCTTGAAGTAGCTCAAGGTCCCCTTCTTCACCAAGAAGATCTCCAACCTCTCCAACCCACAGCCTCCAACCTAGGAGTAGCAAGGAGAGTACAAACAATAATAGAGAACAAGAAAGGAAAAAAAGGAAATTACAACTTATCCTTTTGTAGCACAAGGCTTGATTTGCCTAGATCAAGCGTGTAGATCTCCTAACCAAAGTGTATGGAATTGTAATTGCAGTGGATAGGAGATGCTAGCCTATAGGACATGAAATTTGAGCTAAGAGAAGAAGTAGCCAATTGTCACAATGCTCAATTTGCTCACAAACAGGTTGCACAATGTCAATGTATGCTCAAAGATTGCTCAAGTGTAAAAGCAAGTGTATCTAGGTGTCCTAAGGCATGTCCTATTTATTGGAATGTCCTACAAGTGCTTAAGGACGTTCTAGACACTTTCTAGGGGTTTCTAAGTGCTTAACTAGCCGTTAGGTACAAGTTAGTTGCTTTAACAACGGCTAGTTAATTATTTCTGCAGTTGCTGTCAGAGTCCATCTCGGTCGAGAAATGGTCGACCGAGACACCTACTCGGTCGATGTTTTATCGACCGACAGGCTCTCTGGATCAAGTGTTTTGCAACGTTTATCTCCAACTGCCAACTACTTTGTCAGCTGTGTCTAACGGCTACTTTGGGTCTTTCTCTGTTGAGAAGATTGTCGACCGAGAGTGTCTCGGTCGAGGAGTTAGTCGACCGAGATTGACCCTGTTTCAATCTTTCAATTTAAAGCACTAAGTGTGTGTATGAGTGTGCATATGTGAAGCTATTGGAGGTGATGACCTATCTAAGTGTGATGTTTAGCTAGGGAGAATCTAACGCTTGATTTTACATGAAGTTTAAGTACTTGTACATTATATATTTGTACAAGTTTTTACAAAGCGATTACATTTCATGAAAATACAAACATGTAGGCATATGGATTTCCCTAATTGCTTTGTCATCCACCTTATTCCTGCAACACTCAAGTAGCTCGTTAGATCAACAAGAATGAAATGTTTGTCATTATCAAAACAAAGGGATTTACAGATGTCCATTTAGCCAACAGTAACTAGGTGTAACATTCCAAGATTTGAGGCCTCAGATAACATGATCTTAAAAGGAATGATTGGACTACCCATATCACCAAGGTGCACCTCCTTTTCCGGGAGCCCATCACTGAAGAACTCCATAATTAAGCATGCTCAGCTTGGAGTAGTACTAGGATGGGTGACCAGTCGGGAAGTTGACCCCGGCTTGCGCATGAGTGTGGAAAAAGCGCGCAATTAAGGCTAGTGGTGATCTGTGGGGCCAGTCGTCAATGCTAAAACTCTACTAGAGCCTAGGGCAGTGCGCCCGGGCATTACAAATGGTATCAGAGCCATAACCCCTCTAGTAGGTGGGGCCCACATGGGCATGTTGCATGCCAGTCTTGATTCGTGCGGTCCAGGCAAGTTGGAAAGGGATATCCGTAGAGACGAGATGGAGCTGCCCTTACGCTGGTAGCCGTGGACGGGAGCTGGGTGTCCATGGGCAATTGTGGGTCTGCACTGAAATGGGGTCAGATTATGATGCCATATAGTGGAGCCTTGACGAGGACGTCAAGAGTCTAAGTGGGGGAGATTGTAACATCCCAGGATTTGAGGCCTCAGATAACATGATCTTAAAAGGAATGATTGGACTACGCATATCACCAAGGTGCACCTCCTTTTCCGGGAGCCCATCACTAAAGAACTCCATAGTTAAGCGTGCTCAGCTTGGAGTAGTACTAGGATGGGTGACCAGTCGGGAAGTTGACCCCGACTTGCGCATGAGTGTGGAAAAAGCGCGCAGTTAAGGCTAGTGGTGATCTGTGGGGCCAATCGTCATTCCTGAAACTGTACTAGAGCCTAGGGCAGTGCGCCCGGGCGTTACACTAGGTATGAGTGGGGCTCCTGGGTCCTTTCTCTTTATGGGAAGTGAGTGTTGTATGATGGAGCTCACTTTGTTCAGTTAATCTCACCTTCTTTGGAATCCTCCCCGTTGACCTTCTTTTCACAGTGCATAGGTTCTTAAGGAACTTGGCATATGATGGGATTTGTTTGATAGCATCCAAAAGTGGAATGTTCACCTTCACTTGGTGAAACACCTCAAGAATGTCAACATTATGCTTTTGCTTTGTTTTCAATTTCGGTGGCTCATCTAGTGCTTCTATGAATGGAGGATCACTAGTTTTTTCTATACTTGCTTGAACATGTGGCAGAACACTAGGGATAGTAGGACCTGCAAAAGGGATATGTGGTGGATCACATGGAATCCCGAACTCAACATGCGGTATCACAACATCATCTTTAGCAGTATCAATCATAGTATCACCACTTGGCTGCATTTTCTTTGCTCTATCAACTTCTCTTTGACTTGCAGGCTGCTCAACAATTTTCCCACTCCTTAGAACTGTCACATCACTACCTTGCTCATGGTGGAGAGGGGGATCATGTTGTGGCTGTGGAGGAGGTGGAGGTGACACTTGGGGTTGAAATTGAGGTGGAGAAGAGAATTGAGGGGGAGGAGAGAATTGGGGTTGGAAAGTGAAGTTTTGGGAAATTTTAGGTAAGGGAGGTGGTGGAGTGTAAAGCTTGGAATAGCCTTAGAAGGAGTGAATGGGATGTACTTGCATGGGGGTGGGATATACAAAATGTGGGAAGAAGGCATAGGTCCACTTGCTTCATGTTGACTCATGATGGGGTTTGAAGACAATTTTTATTCTTGGAGAGCAATTATGGAAGATAGTTGCTCTATTCTCTCCTCTAACCTTGCAACGTCTCTTTGAATATCATCAAAAACTTTCAATCTAGGGAGAACCTCTTCCTCAAACCTTGAGCTATATGTTGGACTTTGGGGTTCTTGGTAGCTATAGGAGTGAGGTGTCTTCTTTTCTTCCCCATAGAAATCAATAGCATTGACTGAATGACAAGGAGGTTTGGTCACTTGGTTTCTCATGAAGCTCACCATTTCGTCAAACATTTTCATCAACTGTGGGCTTGAATCATTGTGAGTTGGAGATGTCACACCAAAAGATAGGTCACTGCCACTAACCATGGTAGAAGCTTTCATCCTTGAACTTTCTGCCAAACTCTCAAACAAGGACCATGTCTCCTCAGGTGGTTTATCCATAAAAACTCCTCCATAAGAAGAATCCAATGTAGTTTGATTTGCATGAGATAGACAGGAGTAAAAGGACTGAACTATCTGCCATAAAGGGATCTCGTGATGTGGACATTCTCTCAACATCTTTTAAAATCTCTCCCAAGCATGGTGAAATTTCTCATCATCTATTTGATTGAAACTTGCTATGGCATGCCGCATCTGTGTCAACTTTGTTATAGAGTAGAATTTCCTCAAGAAGGCATTTTTCATCTCTTCCCAACTCATGATGTCCCTTCTTGAATCATACCACTCTTTGGCTTTGTCTTTGAGGGAGAAGGAGAACAAAGTCAATCTGATTGTATCATCACTTGTTGTTGGCGTCCTGAAGGTGGAGCATACTTCAAGAAAGGAGTCCATGTTCTTGTAGGGGTTGTCGCTCTCTGAGCCGTAGAAGATGGGCAGGAGCCCAAGAAGACCTGGAGGGATGGAGAATTGCTCCCCTGGCATCTGATCAACCCTGCTAGCAATTGGTGATTTGTAGTTGTAAGGCATGAAGTAGTCTTGAAGTGGCTTGTGAAGTGCATTTTTGCCTTCCATCTTGTCTTCCCCCGAATGGCTTGTCACATGCACAAAGCACAACCAAACAAAAAAGAACAAGTTAATAAACTAATATACACAAAGAATGCAAAGAATAATGAATAAAGAATAGCAATGATGAGGGCAATAGGAAAAGTCAATGCCAAACTAACTAGCTAGGTCGAGTGCCTCTAATCCCTAGCAACGGTGCCAGAAAGCTTGGTACACTCTCACCAATGGTGTTACATGCTACTCAATTGGAGTTTTGAATAGAGGCAACCCCACAGACAGAAGCACACGGGTGGATTCACTTTCGATATTTATAAAACTTAACTTAACACCAACTCACACTAAAACAACTACACCTGCAAGAGCATGGGGTCGTGTCATAGTATAGGAAGGTGGCAAGTATAGGGTCGATCCACAGGGAGAAGAGGAGGCACTAGAGCTAGGTTTAGTTTCACTAGGTTCCTATTGAGGAGACTAGGGTTAATGGTTTGAAGGTTACTTTGATTGTTAAACTACTATGAACAAATGGGGAATTAAAGGCAAGAATGAAATCTATGTTAACCCTAGACTAGATTAAGGATTAACAGGAAAGAAAGGATTTAGCTAGGTATGAAAGTGCAAACTACACTAGGACATGCAAGAAGAGAAAAAGAGAAATTAAATAGCTAAACTAGAATGAACAAGACAAGAGCAAAGCAAGAAGCTAACTAAGCAACAAAAGAGCCAATTAAGCTAAGCAAGCACAAAACTAGGGTTTTAAGCAATTAATGAAGGTGTGGGCTGTTTAGGGGATGCACTTATCACTTAAGTTGGGGGGTGACATATGAACATTATGATTCCATTTAGATTATCCAAACCAAACAACAAGTTAGAGTCTAATGAATTAAACCTAATCTACTAACTGACCATGGATATGCTAGGCTGTGTATAGGGGAACTAGTCCCCAACACCCCCTACTACCCTTACGAGGCTCAATTGGGTTAGGGATCATGTTCACTTCAATTAGAGTCTAATCAAGTCTAGGCTTCCAAATTAGGCATTCCTAGGGCAATTAGGAGTCGAGGGTAGTAATGGGGAGGTGAAATTAGGGTTTTGGACCCCAATCCCCCCACATTCTAGCCTTGAGAAGGCTCCATGCTAATTGCATTAGAATTATCCAATCTAGCTACTTACATATCTCACTTAGGTTTAGGGAGATTGATTAGGATGTAGGAATATGGGAGGCAACCTAGGGATCCAAGAATTGGATCTAGGGGCAAATCCCAAAATTCACACATATAAGCAATTTGCCTAAATTCTTAGGTGATTTCACACACAAACCAACAAGAAATTCATGGAGAATGATATGAAAATAAAATATAATCATTAACAAATGGAATTACAAAGTTTACATGTCATTTTCCCCCAACATGATATCAAAGTAACATAATTTTCCCTAAATAGCCCACCCAAGGGGGGCCTAGCTACTCATAGAAATGGAAAATACAAAAAGAAAGGAGAAAGAGGTAGAAGAAGCCATGGAGATCGATGTAGATGAAGGAATCCTCCTATACGACTACTGCAAGAAGACCTCCTCTCTCCTCCAAGGTGCAAGGGTGTAGAATGAAGGGGATTATGGGTAGGAACTAGTATAAATTAGTGTTTTGGTGGTGGAAATGGAGGAATGGAGTGGAATGGAGGTGGAAATGGAGTGGAATGGCTAAGGGGAAAAATGAGGAGCTAGGAGGTAGTGGAAGGTAGATAACCCTATTCCCCAGCCATCACCTAGGTATATATAGGTGTGGGGGGAAGCAGTAGCTCAAGTAGGGGCAAAAAGGGTAAAGTAGTGCAAAAATAGATAGGTCTTCTGAGTAGCATGGCCATGGTGGGTCACCATGGCCGTGGTGGGTATGGGTGAACATGGCCATGGTAGGATACAATGGTCGTGTCAATTAAAATGGTTAAAAATGTCAACTTGTCTTGAGGGAGTGGCTGGCTGTAGCACAGTCGTGTTGAGATATGGTAGCACGGTCGTGCTGCGTAGCACGACCGTGTTGGGAGCTGGTAGCACGGCCGTGCTGTGTGGCACGACCGTGTTGTAGGGTCACAACACGATCGTGCTATGTGGCACGGCCATGTTGGAGTATCCTTTGCATCTTCTTCTAAATTGAGATTTATCCTACGATTTCATCATTTGCAGCATGACCGTTCTGTGTTACCACCACTGTGCTAGGGGCTTTTCTTGCACTTTGAGCTTAAAACGTCATTATCCATGGACTTATTTGCTTAAGCTTGACTCTTAGCCACTAGGGGTTGGTTGAGGGAGCTCTGGGGCATTCTTTGGGCCCGTCCATATCTCTCGTCCATCCAAGTGTGGTCCAAGTACTTGAAAGACATACAAATAATGTCCATAAGTGCATTTTATAAAAATAAACATATTGGGAGGAATAACTTGTAATCTAGTAGGTATAGATGTGATTGAAGAGCAAAAAGACACAAGATGAAGCCCTAAAATAGGGATGAATCAAAGAGTTATCATCAAAGCCTAGATAAACCATCGTTTGACTAAACAAAGAGCACCATCAATTGTTGACTCAAGGGGTACCATCGTTGTTGAATCAAAGGGTACCATCGGTTGGTGAAGGTATAATAACCATCAGATGTGGCCATCACTATGTACTAAAGCCATTTTTCCTTGAGCACCAAAAGTGGACATGACCATAGTTTGGCATAGGTAAGGCATAAAAAATCTACTAAGAAACAAGCCATCAGTTCTAGCAAGAAAGCACACCATCAGTTGATAAAACAAGAAGGAAAACAACCTCAAGACCCTAAGTAAAACCCATCATTTAGAGCCAATTGAGGAGAGAGTTAAAGCCACCCACTTAGGGGAAACATAGCAAGAGGTTTTAAGAACCAAAAGAAGGGTCTAATAGAACCAAGGTACCACCATCGATTGGTTCATCAAGGCCAAACAAAATAGAAAAGGAACCAAACCATCAAATTGCAAAGAAAGGGATGTAAATGTTGGCTTCTTACACTAATGAGTTTCAATCCTTCTAAGGATCTTTTACTCAACTAACCAATCTCTACAAGTATACAAAGGTATTTTTAGTCGAGATCGAACACATGGAGCTTGGTAAAAATCAAACAAAACAATACTAAAGTTCAACAATCTAGATCTTTTTCAAAAGGATGGTGAAGTTGATTTAACTACAAATTTTAGATTTAAACAAAGAAGTGAAAGGATTACTAAAAAGGGTTTTAAAATAGATATGAATGGATCTTGGACATTAAGATTTCACTCACACTTCATAGCATCACATAGGAACATGAAATTTAAACATACTAAGTACTTGTTTTGAAAGAGAGGTGTATCTTGCACTTCACCTCCCAGTGTAAGTGAAACAATCTCAACTCAAACCCACATTCTCATGCATAATTTTCATTTTAGATCACAACCTACTCCTCAAATCCATAATATCCACTCTTGTGGTAGAAGAGGAGTTGCCAATATGAGCACCTCCATACATTCCTACCTATCTTGTCAGATCAAGCAAGAAAGCATAACACAAGCATATAAAGTGGCCAGCCATACATGCAAAAAATAACAAAACCAATACTCACAAGGTAGAAAAACAAGCGACATAGTATTTAGTACAAAATTAACATGTTCCATACATGCTATGACATGGGAGCTACTCTCCCATGCCCAAGAAAGGTAGTTTACTCGTCCATTATCATGTATTGTAGAAATGCTACAGAAATTTTAGGTTCTAGCATGGTCTAGGCAAAGAAAAATGAGAAGAACCAAAGACGTAACCACAAGAAGGTAGAATTATGACTTTTGGACGAAATTCTACTTCTCCAGCTGCTCCAAACCGAACTAGCTCCTCTCCCGAGAAGCTGCATGGAGTGGGGAAGCTCTGTTGCACCTTTGGAGAAGAGAATGGAGAAGAAGAGAAGAAGAATGGGGGTCCTTTGGCAAGAAACCACCTCCTTTCTCCCCAAGATTGCCCTCCTTTTCTCTAGACTTTCTCTAGAATGAGAGAACTTCAAATTATGACCGTGGATAACCGCCTCATAGGTTCCCCCCTTGTTTTAAACTGAGGGATCATATTTTCAAAATTTCTAAAACTCACAGTGAAACGACGTGCATCCCTCGTGCACAACGTGTAAAGCCTTCATCAATTGCTCCAAAATGCACTTTGCACGGCGTATGCTGAATTAATGCACGCCGTGCAACTTTCCAAAAACTTTTGGTCTACTTGACGCTCCCAGGTGCACGACGTGTTAGCGAAAACACGTCGTGCCTTTGTCTCATTCTGCACTTTCTGGAAACTCGCACGTCGTGTTCAAGGATGAACACACCGTGGCACGTCGTGTTCAAGGATGAACACACCATGCGTTTGTCAGTCTGGGTGAACGCATGGTCTTATGGAATCTTACATGTAGTGTCTTTATCAGACATGTCGTCCAAAGTGTTGTTTCAGCAGAATTAAGCTCCTAATAGCTGGTTGTACGTGGGGAAGTCCAAATAATGTGAAGTGTGAGTCGGGAAATCCCCAAATCGGTCCTTTAAGAACATCTATGCAATGCACACCATGTGATAAGTAAAATAACAAAAAGATGGCAAGATTAATATGAAAGGAGGCTAAGTGAGATCAAAATGAACCAAATTTGTGTGTGATATCATGTGAAAATATAATGTAGAAAACACACAACAAATCCCCCTAAGCTTGAACCATTGCTTGTCCTCAAGCAAAAAGAACAAGGCTACATACAAGGTGAAAGCATATTCAAACTCATGCATGGATTAAATGAAAAGAAGATATGCAATCAGCTCAACCAACCATGTACATAGAGTTTTTGTTCATTATTATCTTCTCAATTTAGACATCTAAGATAGAGAAATTTAGTTCAGCAATGGTGGTTCTAAATCAAATGAGATAATCAACTAGACAATACTAAATCGAATTTGGATAATCAAGCCAAACATTTAGTGGATGTACATTACAAATTTTTCAGTTAGTATGGATATAAGATGATGAAACTAGTGCTAACATTAAAAAACTTAGTTGTACTCTTTTTCTCAAAGGATATTATGATGGAAAATTTTGGTTTTTCAGCACTCAGCTGCTAATTTAGGCTTATGCTCATGTGGAATGCCGATAGGGGATTTTTTACCCTCTTTTAATTTTCATACCACCTAACATCATTGCCAGATCAGACTCACACTAGGCTAGCATGATATGTGGGCTATTTGCCATCTTTTATTGGGTAAAGGTAAACAAATGATGGCGCATGTACGGTACAACACCAAAGAGTCAACAAGAGTGTTAAGATTATCAAGATTTCAATCATTCTTTTGAAAAAATTCACTAAAAAGTTGATTGTAAATGCACTAAGAGTTTGGCAAGAGTATCATGTATTCTAGTAAGTGTTGCAAAGTTGATTTATTCACAAAAATGTGGAACCGTTACATGTATTGAAAAATCAAAGATGTAAAAATTGATATTTCATGCCACAAACACAAACAAGATCGTGTACATGGGGACTTCTCTTTTTCATTTGATTCATGCATGTTGTTGAATATCTTTTCATATAGCCACAAGAAATATTAAGATCAAGCATGGTGTTCATTTTAACATGGTAGCCTCAATTCATATTAAGATTTCCATCAAAGGAAATAGAAAATATAACAAAATGGAATGAAAAACTGACACAACTGACTCTAACAAAAGGAAATGCAAAATGAAAACTACAATTACGGGCCGTTTGTGCCCCCTTAAGCTTGAAATTAGCAGTGTCCTCACTGCATCAAATAAACTCATGGATTTCACAACCAAATACCTGTCATGGATCAATATCAAAAAGAAGGGCCACCGCCCTCCTGATTAGGGAAATACTGGCTGATAAGATCTAGAATGTCCATTAGCTGGGCTGTGGAGTCCTACTGTTGGGGATGGGGCTTCTATGGAAACTCGGGCTGCTGTGGTGGTGGTGACTGATATGGCGGTGGGACGGAGTAATGGCCCTGAGAGATATGCCAAGAGTCCATCCAGTGGACCATGTTATGCATCACAGTGTACTACATGCACATATGGTCCAAACGACCGTCTATGTGGTCAAACCGCTGTTGAATGTATCCATAAAGATGCCAGACATTGGGCATCACCCAAGTGTACTCAGTCTAAGTATTGGTGGAGGGTGATGCTGCTGGTGGTGCTCTGGAGCTGCTCGCTCTCTAGGTCGCTGCTCGCTCTCTAGGTCGCTGCTTCATCTTTAAGCTCTAAAACAACCTTCCAATTGGCCTTGTTACTGAGATCATTGTGGGTTGCGTCGAGGACTTCAATATATTGTCTCTTAGTGAGAAAAACCTTGAACTTTGTAGTACTATCACCGTGCTTCGATATAAGGCCACAAGCAAGAAGGTAATTCATATCCACAAGGTTTTTTCCTGGTGTAGGTGCCAAAATAGCCAAATCCAACCCAAGCTTCATTGCAAGAAGTGAGATGACCCCACCACACATGATATCGCCCAACTCCCGCTACTTCTTCTTCTTTGTTTCTAAAAGTTTGTTGATAATATAGTAGCCTGAACTGATTTCCTCATTGTTTACCATGCACCACAAAAAGAAAAGGTCTATTTGTCCCACAACCCCTTGAGTTTCTTTTTTTTTGCAAATATACCTGTACTGAGGAGGCGATGTACATAGCGGAAAATGGGGTTATGAATAGTTGAGGCTCTTGCCTCTCTAGCCATATGCACTCACTCACTAGTAATCTCAGACCAAAATGTATCACTATTGAAAACCCCCAGATAGTCAATGTAGCCACCATAGTTGCACCCGAGTAAATCACAAAAATGACAAAGATCCATGTTAAAAGGTTTGTTAAGCAAACGGAAACTGATCTTTGGGTATAAATCACATTGGCGTTGTGGATCCTCCTCCACTTTAAAAGATGTCAGAAACTCATAAATGAGTCATGGGTAGGTTTTGGTAACCCTTGTGCAGACAAAATGTAGACCCAAAAACCTCAGGTGGCCCATTACCTTGTCTTTGAAGCCCGGTTTGTTCAGAGTGTCCTCACATGCATAGCGGGAAGGTAACACCTGCCTAGTAATCAGAAACTGGTAACCGGCATCCTCTTATGTTGTAACCCAGAATTGAGTAGAGGGGACATGTTCTGCCTCAGAAGGTGTGACAGAAGAACTGGCACCATCATGACGTTTGTCGGATCCTTGCTTGAGTAGGGCCATGGTTGTTCTGGAAGAATGCACGACGTGCAGTCAATGGTCACGTCGTGCACCTGGATTGAAATCTTTGACCCTAAAATGGGAATGCACGACATGTATCCTAGCAGAACATCATGCATCTAGAGGTTTGAGGAAGTCTGAATCGGCACCGAGAGATGAGAAATGGAGGGGGAAAATGGGATCTCGACGAGTAGGAAGGAGGCGGCCTTGCTACTGTCAAGCTGGGTGGCACGTTGGAGGCTGTCAAGGCTGATGGTGGTAGTGTTGTGGCTGTTTGAGGTTGCTACTATAGACGACATGTAGGAAGGAAGCTCGGTCGGCCTTCGCTACTGCATGTGTGCACGGTTCCGGGCGGCGATTGCCGGCGTGCACAAGCTGGATGGGTGGAGGTGTGACAAAGGCTGTTGGCGGCATGAGGGCACGGAGGCTACTGAATCGCTGGCACTGTGAGCAGTTGGAGAAAAGGGAAATGGTGTGAGCTCAGAGATGGCGATGAAGGTGGCTCGAGCTAAGGAAGAGGGAGGCTGATGTTGAGTGTGCACAGCGTGAGGTCGGCGTGCACGGCTTGGTTCGAAGATGGTGGTTGCACGGTAGCTAAAAATCACACGAGCTAGGGTTCCTTTCTCTCACATGACTAAGTTCTCAAGGGAGTTGAGATGTTAGGTCGTACACCCCTCTTTTAGGCCAAACTTTATGAGAAAAGGAACGGCGTGTATAAGTTATGCACAACGTGTTCTTCTTTAATTTCCCCTTTTCAAATCTGCCTTTTACGCCCAGATGCACGGTGTGTATGAGGGATGCATGACGTGTTATGCTTTAAATTTTTATTTGTATATCTACCTTTAAACCCAGATGCATGGTGTGTATGAATTAATGCACGTCGTGTGAGTTTCCATAAACTTTTGTTGCTAAGTCGAGAGATGAATAGACGGTGTGTGCTGAATTAAGCATGTCGTGTAACATTCCAAAAACTTATTTTGTGAACTGAACATGACGTGTTGATGATAAACACGGTGTGCACCTGGAGATGTAGCTCGATTTCAGTATCTTTATGAAGGATTGCATGTCGTGTAAGATAAAGACATGGCGTGTAACATGGAATTTCTACGGAAATAGCATTCAGTCAGCATAGAAGCAATGATAGATGTGGTGACATATCTAAATTATTACATTCATCCATGACAAGCTTATTGACAAAATTAAAGAGTGTTCTTTACTCGAATAATAGAAAAGAAATCTATCCTAATGTGGGTTCAACTCCCACGAGGTCCTCCGTTTAGAGTTCGGAGTGAGACTCTTCAGTTCTTCATTCATGCATCTTAGAGGGAGCAAGAGGCTCCCTTGTATACTTCATCTCCATAGGTGTATAGCTTGCAACATTGTCCATTCACTTTGAATGTGCCATCCTTGCCTTGGAGTTCCACAACCCCATATGGAAAAATCTTTAATACAAGAAAAGGGCATGACCACTTGGACTTCAGCTTTCTGGGAAATAACTTTAATCTAGAGTTAAAAACAAGACTTTATATCCTTCTTTGATGTCCTTCCTACGGATCCTTTTGTCATGCCAATCTTTTGTTCTTTCTTTATATAGCTTTGCATTTTCATAAGCATCAAGGTGAAGTTCCGCAAGTTCTTGTAGCTGCAAAAGGCATTTCTCACCTGCCTTCTTCATGTCGAAATTCAAGAATTTGATAGCCCACAAAGCACGATGTTCTAACTCCAGTGGAAGGTGACATGATTTACCATAGATCAACTTAATCAGAGTTGTTCAGATAATTGTTTTATAACCTGTACGGTACACCCATAGTGAATCATCTATCTTTAGAGCCCAATCTTTTCTTGAATTAGAGATTGTCTTTTCAAGAATGTTCTTCAGTTGCCGGTTTGAAACCTCTACCTGCCTGAAAGTTTGAGGATGATCGGGCGTAGAGATCTTGTGAGTTACCCCATATCTAGAGAGAAGATTATTGAATTGTTTTTTAGCAAAATGTGTGCCTCCATCAGAAATTACAGCTCTAGGAACTCCAAACCGAGGAAAATGATCTTTTGAAAAAAATTTACTACATATTTGGCATCCGACGCTTGGGTTGGGATGACCTCAACCCATTTGGACACATATTCACAAGCTACAAGAATATATTGATAACCGCAAGAGGATGGGAATGGTCCCATGTAATCAACTCCCCACACATTGAATACTTAAATCTCTAAGATAGAGTTGAGGGGCATGTCATCACGGTGAGATATACCTCCAGTTCTTTGACATCTATCACAAGATTTGACAAATAGATTCATGTCTTTGAATAATGTGGGCCAATAGAAATCGACTTGGAGTATCTTTGCAGTGGTCTTTTCTCCTCCAAAGTATCCTCCATAAGGAGAGGCATGGCATTCAGCAATAATAGTAGGGATTTCTTCTTCAGCAACACATCGGCGAATCATCCCATCACTTCCATCTTTGAATAATAGTGGATCATCCCAATAGTAAAATTTCACATAATGAAAGAATTTCTTCTTCTATTGATATGTCAAATCAAGTGGGAGTTTTCCGGTAGCAAGAAAGTTAGCTTTATCCGCAAACCACGATGCTTCTGTAGATGATAACGCATAGAGCTTTTCAATAGGCAAATGATCTCCAATAGGAAATGAACTTCTAGCCTCCGTAGTCAACCTAGAAAGATGATCAACAACATTGTTTTCCGTGCCTTTCTTGTCTCAGATTTCAAGATCAAATTTTTGTAAAAGTAAAATCCAGCAAATAAGATGAGGTTTGACATCCTTCTTATTTAGCAGATATTTAATGGCAGCATGATCAGTGTATACAATCACTTTAGACCCCATCAAGTATTGTCATAATTTGTCAAAGGCATACACTATGGCAACCATCTCCTTCTCGGTAGTTGTATAGTTGATTTGTGCTTCATCAAGGATCTTGCTTGCATGGTATATGGCGTGGAGTTTCTTGTCCTTCTGCTGTCCTAGAACAGCCCCTACTGCATAATCACTTGCATCACACATTAATTGAAAAGGGGCATACCAATTTGGTGGTTGAATAATTGGGGCTGAAATGAGGGCTTCCTTTAGTTTGGAAAACGTTGCATGGCAGTCATCATCAAATACAAATTCAGCATCTTTCACAAGTAAAGAACACAACGGCTTTGCAATTTTTGAGATGTCTTTAATAAATCTTCTATAGAACCCTGCACGACCAAGAAAATTGTGGATGCCTTTGACTGAAGATGGAGTAGACATCTTCTCAATGGCTTCAACTTTTACCCTGTCCACTTCAATACCCTTGTTAAATACAACATGGCCTAGTACTACACCGGATTGTACCATGAAACGACACTTCTCCCAGTTCAGCACTAAGTTAACCTTTTTACAGTGGGCTAAGACTAATGACATGTTACATAAGCATTGATCAAAAGAATCTCCATATACACTAAATCCATCCATGAAAATTTCCATTATGTTTTCAATGAAATCTAAGAAAATTGCCATCGTACACCACTGAAAAGTTGCAGGAGCGTTGCAAAGATTGAATGGCATGCAGTGATAGTGTAGGTTCCATAAGTGCAAGTAAATGTGGTTTTCTCTTGGTCGGGAGGGTAGATAGGAATTTGAAAAAACCCGAAATACCCATCCAAGTAACAAAAATAAGAATGTTTTGCAAGGCGTTCAAGCATTAAATCAATAAAGGGCAATGGAAAATGATCCTTGCGAGTCACCTTCTTCAAACATCGATAATCAATACACATACACCACCCCGTGACTATACGTGTTTGTATCAATTCATCATTGTCTCCTTATATGATAGTTTCACCCCCCTTCTTAGGTACCACGTGAATGGCACTAACCCAAGGGCTGTCACTTATTGGATAAATGATTTCGACGTCCATCAATTTAAAAATTTCTTTCTTAACCACTTCAAGCATGTTTTGATTTAAACGCCTATGTGGTTCAATAGTTGGTTTGGCATCATCCTCCATGTTTATTCTATGCATGGATATGGAGGTATGAATACCTTTCAAATCATCAATAGAATAACCAATGACATCTTTATACAAAAGTAGTTCGGCAAGAAATTTATTTTCTTGGTCATTGGTTAACTTATCATTAATTATAACAGGGGAAGTAGAATTAGAGTCAAGAAATGCATACCTAAGCCCAAGTGAAAGGGATTTTAGTTCTACCTTTTTCCTGGCTGTGATTTCTTCAACTTTATCATCAATAAGTGGAGTGTCTTCATTGGTGGCATGTGCTTTAGCAATTGGAAGTACTCCAGAATTTTCTGACTTGTTGATTGCAACCTCATCATCATCACAAAGGTTTAACATCAAATCAGCAATAACTTCATCATCCTCCACAATTGAATCAATAGTATCCAATAAACAAATTTCTTCAACACGTGAAGGTGCTTTCATAGCATCATAAATAGAGAATTCCATGGCTTCTTCACCAACCCTAAGTGTGAGTTTGCCTTCCCGAACATCAACAAGACATCTGGTAGTTCTTAAAAAGGGTCTTATGAAAAGAACGAGATTGGAAGAGATTTCCACCATATCTAAAACAACAAAATCACAAGGGATATAGAACTTGCCAATATGCACTAACACATCTTCCACAATACCTTTCGGGTACTTGATGGAATGATCCACTAGTTCCATAGCCATCTTTGTCGGTTTTAAATCTCCAAGATCTAGCTCTTTCCACAAAGTAGACGGAATGAGATTGATGCTAGCTCCAAGGTCTACTAGACCCTTGTCAAAAGTGGTGTTGTTGATCTTGCATGGCAGAGTGAAGGCTCCCAAATCATCTAACTTTTATGGAAGTTTGTTTTGAATAATAGAACTCATTCTTTCTGAGAGAATTATTGTTTCAACTTGATCCATCTTTCTTCTTTTAGTTAAGACATCCTTTAAGAACTTAGCATAAGATGGCATCTCAACAATAACTTTGGCTAGAGGAAGGTTTACATGGAGCTTGTTTAGAATGTCCATAAACTTCCTAAACTTTAAATCTTCCTTCATATTTGTAAGACTTTGTGGAAATGGTGCATTAGCCTTGTAAGAAGGTGGTATTTCAGCCATACATTTATCCTTTCTGCAAATAGGAGTGTCAGACTCCTCCTCATCAGCCGCCTCAGTGTTCTTCTCCTTGGGTGGAGAACGTCTCTAAATTTTAGCTCCACTCCTCAAAGTTATGGCATTTGCTTGTTGTCTTGGGTTCACTTCCGGTTGGCTTTGAAGAGAACCAGATTGTGGACTCCTTTGCTATGCTAGAGCTTGATGTGTTATTTGATTCTCCAACATCTTGGTATGAGTGGAAATGCCATCCACTTTAGCAGAAAGTTGGGCAATAACATCTTTCAATAGCTTATTATTCCCCCGAAACTCTTCATTTTGCTGCATTTGTGTAGAAACAAATTTCTCCATCATGGCCTCCAAAGAAGAGCTTTGGGGTTGTTGTGGCTGTTGGTAACTACTATTGTTGAAACTCGGTGGATTCCCTTATCGGTTGCAATGTTGTTGTTGCTGCTGTTGTTGCTGTCCTTGTTGGAAGTTCTAAGCGTTGCTTGTGTTCCGGTAGGAGAAATTAGGATGATCTCTCCATCCCAGATTGTAGGTGTTGGAATAGGGATTGTACTGCTTATTTCCTTGCATTCCAATGACATTGACTTGTTCAAAGCTCCCTTCATTTGCATTAGGAGAAAAGTATGAAGAAGAAGTATGTCTTGCATTGCCACAAGCTTCACATATAACTTCAGATGATTGGATTTTCATAGTAGTCATCTTCTCAAACTTCTGTGTAAGAACATCAAGTTTGGCAGCAATAAGATCAACAGTATCAACATTATGTTTCCCTCCTTGCTTCCCGGTTGAAGAACTAGCTGTAGCGGCAGATTTTGCTCCCCTATCTGATCCCTATTGGCAATGATATGTCTTCAATAATGTCATAAGCCTCCCTATATGACTTAGTCATCAATGCGCCATTAGCTGCTGCATCCAGTGTCAACCGAGTGTTGTAGAACAGTCCATTATAGAAAGTTTGAAGTAGCAGCTAGTTGGTCAAACCATGGTGAGGGCAAAGGTGTTGAAGATCCTTAAACTGTTCCCATGTATCATGCAGAGTTTCTCCATCATTTTGTGAGAAATTAGTGAGCTGATTTCTTTGTTGGGCTGTCTTGCTTGGTGGGAAATACTTTGCAAGGAACGCATTTAGGAGTTGGTCCCAGCTTTTGATTGACTTCTTTGGAAGAGAAAAAAGCCATGCCTTGGCTCTATCCCTTAGGGTGAAAGGAGATAGCATAAGTCTCACTCCTTCCGTAGATACCCCGTTGATTCATAAAGTATTCAAATACTCCAACAACTCAGCTACATGAAGACTTGGATCTTCATTGGTTGTACCTCCAAAACAATTTTTCTGTATCATTTGCATCATGGAAGGTGCAATAGAGAAATTGTTCACTTCCACTGTAGGCAGGTTAATGGCCCCACAAATGTTTCTGGTGACCGTCATTGCAAAATCCTTCAAAGGACAGTCTTCCTCCATGGTTGGATCACTTGGAGTAGCTTCTTCAAAGGATGAAGAAGATGGCGATGGTGATGATGGTGGAGTACCTCCCCGGCAACGACGCCAAAAACTTATTGGCTTCTTACACTAATGAGTTTCAATCCTTAGAAGGATCTTTTACTCAACTAACCAATATCCACAAGTATATGGAGGTATTTGTAGTCGAGGTCGAACACAAAGAGCTTGGTAAAAATCAAGCACAACAATACTAAAGTTCAACAATCTAGATCATTTTAAAAAGGATGGTGAAGTTGATTTAACTACAGAATTTTTGATTTAAACAAAGAAGTGAAAGGATTACTAAAATGGGTTTTAAAATATATATGAATGGATCTTGGACATTAAAATTTCACCCACACATCATAGAATCACATAGGAACACAAAATTTAAACATACTAAGTACTTGTTTTAAAAGAGAGGTGTATGGTGCACTTCATCTCCCGGTGCAAGTGCAATGATCTCAACTCAAACCCACATTCTCATGCATAATTTTTATTTTAAATCACAACCTACTCCTCAACTCCATAATCTCCTCTCTCGTGGTAGAAGTGGAGCTGCCAAGATGAGCAACTCCATACATTCCTACCTGTCTTCTCAGATCAAGCAAGAAAGCATAACACAAGCATATAAAGTGGCCAGCCATACATGCAAGAAATGACAAAACTGGTACTCACAAGGTAGAAAAAACAAGCAACATAGTATTTAGTATGAAATTAACAAGTTCCATACATGCTATAACATGGGAGCTACTCTCCCATGCCCAAGAAAGGTAGTTTACTTGTCCATAATCATGTATTGTAGAAATGCTACATAAATTTCAGGTTCTAGCATGGTCTAGGCAAAGAAAAATGAGAAGAACCAAAGATGTAACTACAAGAACATAGAATTATGACTTTTGGAAAAAATTCTACTTCTCCAGCTGCTCCAAACCAGACTAGCTCCTCTCCCAAGAAGCTGCATGGAGTGGGGAAGCTCTGTTGCACATTTGGAGAAGAGAATGGAGAAGAAGAGAAGAAGATTGGGGGTCCTTTGGCAAGAAACCACCTCCTTTCTCCCCAAGATCGCCCTCCTTTGCTCTAGACTTGCTCTAGGATGAGAGAACTTCAAATTATGACCATGGATAACCGCCTCATAGGTTCCCCCTTGTATTAAACTGAGGGATCATATTTTCAAATTTTCTGAAACTGACAGTGACACGACATGCATCCCTTGTGCACGGTGTGTAAATCAATTGCTCCAGAATGCACTTTGCACAGTGTGTGCTGAATTAATACACACCGTGCAACTTTCCAGAAACTTTTGGTCTGCTCGACGCTCCTAGGTGCACAACATGTTAGCAAAAACACGTCGTGTCTTTGTCTCATTCTGCACTTTTTAGAAACTCGCACGTCGTGCTCAAGGATGAACACACCGTGTTTTTGTCAGTCTGGGTGAATGCATGGTCTTCTGGAATCTTGAACATCGTGTCTTTATCAGACACACTGTGCGAAGTGTTGTTTTAGTAGAATTAAGCTCCTAATAGCTGGTTGTACGTGGGGAAGTCCAAATAACGTGATATTTGAGCCGAGAAATCCCCAAATCGGTCCTTTTAGAACACTCTACAATGCACATCATGTGATAAGTAAAATAACAAAAAGATGGAAATATTAATATGAAAGGAGGCTAAGTGAGATCAAAATGAACCAAATTTGTGTGTGATATCATGTGAAAAGATGATGTAGAAAACACACAACAGTAAACAACTCACAAACCCTAATTTTGAACATCATTTGTTAAGAAAAATCAGTTTTGTGCTTATAAAAGCAAGGTCTAGAGTTTCTTTTACCAAGAAGGGTACGTACACAAGGCTTAAGGTTCATTCATGTAGAAAAACTACTTAAGGATGATCATATAAGCTTAAACCCTAGGCAAGGTAGCTTCTTTTTGCTTAGAACTTTGTTCATAGAAAGATCATGAGCATACAAGCTAGTAGTAAGCAATAAATGTGAGAAAATTTATATAAATCACCTCTAGAAAGAAGAATAAGCTCTAAACAGAAAGGTATCTTGAGCAAACAAGGTAGGAAACCCTAGATTTAGCTCTGAACTCAGCCAAGCTAGCTCTTTCTCCACAAGGGAAGCAAACCCTAGGTTAAAGAAGTAAGAAAGATATGTTCTTTATGATCTAGAGCAAGATATACCATCAAAAACCATGGTTCCATCCTAGAAAAAGGAATAAGGAGATAGAACAGATATAGAAATGAAGGATAGAAGGAAGAACTTACTTGCCTAGGTTAGGAACCAACAAAGAAAACTCCACAAGCTCAAAAGGAGAGTAGATTCAAGCTCTACCCAAACATGCAAGAAGATCAAGAAGATCATCCAACATGGGAACCCTCTTCACCACTGAAAAGGGGAATACGAAGCTCAGGTATCAAGGAAGAGATAAGGATCCAAAGGTTTCATTTGGGTGCTAAAGGAAGGGTATATAAATATTATGGATAAGGGAGAAGAGAAGCTTGAGGTGTCCTAGTAGGTTTGCCATGTGTCCATGGCCTATAGCTGGCACATCCATGCAAGAAGAAGCTCCATAGGTTGTGGGAGTCTGATTAGACATTGCATGATGACCTCCCAGGGTGGCCATCAGTTTCCAACATATGGTGACCATCATTTGTTGAAGCCCTAAGTCACTAGGTGTTAAACCATTCTTTGGTCACCCCTCCCAAGCAAACCACCGGTCCAAGGGACCCCAAGAGAGAAAACCATAGACCTACCACCTATAGAGATCACCATAGATTTTCCCCCACATGGTTATGACTATCGGATCCCAAGCAAAGAGGAGGACCATTGAGTTATGGCCTCAAAGGTAGCTCATCAATGATGGGGTAAACACTAATTCAACCCTAGAGAGCCATCACCATAAAAACAAGGTGCAACCAAGAACCCCATGTCACAAAAATCTCAAGAATGATAATAAAGCATACAATACACCACAGATTGTAACAAATTGCAAAGAAAACCTTAGATATGGATAAATTGTAGACATGTCTAAAACATGCCCAAAATTGCACAACTTGCTCAAACAATGTCCAAACTGGACCAAACTTGAAACTTAAGTTTGTTACATGATGTAAAAGCACATATTATACTTTAATTAATGTTTTAATCAATTAATTATGATTTACTAAGCATGTTCAACCATTTAAGAAAGGTTAGGGGTCTCACGTGGGCACTACATGTATTGTATGTAACTTCTTGGATCAATCATCCATGGTTTTAGAATAGACACTAAAGTATGTATGTAATGGTAAAAGTGTGCAATGCCTTTCCACTTTAGTTTGCTACAACTATAAGGGTAAGATTTACCTACCACATACCCTGATTAGGTAGTAACTGCATGTTAGGAAATAAGGGCACAAAGTATAGCTGTGGAAACAAAAAAATTATCTATGTGTATTCCCATAACAACAAGATCGTGTCATATACTATGAAATAGGAAGGCTGGTTTTAGCGAGTTATACTTGGTCTTGGAGCAATCCTAGTGCCAAAACTTGCTTCTTTGCAACTACTGATAAATTTCTCTTGGATGGTGGTTGTGCATCTCCTGGTCTTCACCAAAAACAACAAATAAGATAGCTTTTACAATGCTCTTGTGGTCGGGCCACAGCCTGTAGGCTGCATTTGACCTCCTAGAAGTAGCCAACAAACTCCTACCTCTAGAGTAGTCCACATAAACCAACTAGAACTCCTATCCTTCACCAAGAATAGATAGGAAGGAGTTGTCCCTCTTGTTAGTGTACTAGTCACCAAATTTCTCTCCCACGATGACAACTTCTCAGTTGTTCTCTCATGTTGGTTATCCTTCCCTGTTAGGTAGGACTTGCCTAGGCTCTATTGGTTACCACAATTAGAGATGACAATATTTGTCATAGGAACTAATACTCAGTTGTTTGTTCTATTGTTGTGTCTTGGGAAGCCCCCAATACCCCTCCTTTTATAGGAGGGGTTTGGACCAGGGTTCCCAATCTGTATGGGATTGTGCGAGAGTGGAAGGGACTGGAAGAACTTAAACTTTTACAAATGGTGAGATGCCAAATGGTCATATGGCACACCTAGATGGTCGTATGGGGTGCGAGACGGTCATCTCGCACTGCCAAATGGCTGTTTTGTAGTTTTCTAATTGGGTACGAATTTGGCAATTTTGATTCCAAATTAAATACATATAAATTTTACTTGCTCTCCAAGTATATAAAATTACAACTATTTAGGAAACATCCAGAATATTCATTAGGCCCAACCAAGCCATCTCACCTAGGAGAGACACCTATCTCACTCACTCAGACGACCATCTAGTGAGTTGATATGAGCCGATCTGTTCAATCACGTTGATCTGGTTGATTCAAGGACAGACTTTAGCCAATTCAAACTCGGATCATCCTGACTCCCAAATGGCAGTCTCAACTTATTGAGACACCCTTCTGGCCATACCTAAACGGGTGTCTCACCTAGTGAGATGGTCGTTTGGCAGACCTGGTCATCCAATCAAGTGATCTGTTATGTGAATTGAATACCTAAACACTTTAATAATGAATCCAATTGTTTTTCAAGATCAAACTCCTCTTCTAGATGAGTTCCTATGTGTGTGACCCTATAGGTCCCATGTCACATTGGCAGTGAATGTCCATAACTAGTTTAAGACATCACAAGCAAAGAGTGATGCCTAGTCATACATCAGTTCTACCTAAGTGAATGGAAAGTTAGAGAACAACTTCAACCTACTGTTGGTGTAAGGTGTTGCAGTGATTGTATAATTCCTTTGTCTCTGATATCTAGGATAAACTTTATGCATGGAAGGTCATTCTCTCAACGTTCAATTCATGTTTCTTGAACCAAGAGCAGACTATTTGAGATAATGTGACCTCAATATCATATATGGATTCACATGTGCATGTACATGTGTTTCTCAGTCTTTCTTATTAAGTGTCCAGGATATCATACTCCAGTACGAGGGACAAATCCCATATCTATCACTCACAATCTATCCCCATGTGTTAAAGTCACCCAACCATCACCGTTATAACAACCCATGTTTTAGGATTGTTTTTGATGATGTCAAAGTGTGCCCAACAACATGTGACAAGTGTAGTGATTTCAAGTTTGAGAATTACAATCACCACCTTCACTATGAGAGATGACTATGATCACCAAAACCATGTGTAACTCTCAAGGTGGGTCTATCTGATACACTGTTCCCCAACATGTATCGATGTGCTTGATGTTTTTTTAAGAAGTCAGGAGGCAATCTTATTCATCCTGCCCTCCTCTTGCGAGCGACAAAATCAACTTACAATCACTAATCATGCAATCAAAATTAAACATGGTAGTACTACTACCATTAGAAAGGTCCCTAGCTATGAGATTACAAATCTCAATAGGTGGGGTGGTATACCCCCTAGACCGAAGGTTGTTTTTTAAGTGAAATTTGGCTAACCCATCCGCAACAGAATTACCTTCTCTACTGATATAAGTCACTCCCCATTCAGGTCTCCACAGATATTCGATCTTGGACAAATACTTCACATATATAGGATTCTTCTCCTTGTCTTCAGACACTAATCTTATTGCAGTTTGTGAATCTGATTCAATAACGACCAACCCACAATTATTAAGACTAGCCAACTCCATGGCCATATAGATTGCATTTAGTTCAACACCAACCACATCCTCACCTTCAGTGTTATCGGTGAATCCTCCCAGCCATTTCCCCTCGTTGTCCCGTACTACAACAACACTCGCCGCTCTCCTCTCCTTCACCATAGCATCACAGTTCATCTTGGTGGTTGAAGGTCCCGCTGTCTCCCACCTGACCTTCTCGGTCACGCATAGTTCCTTCGGTGGTCTGTGAAATGCTTCCAAGTGCACTCTCCACTCCTTTCTAATGTGGTTGACCTACTGGTATGTGTGTCTACTTTCACCTTCGAAGATATGTCAATTCCGGCAGAACTAGATGTGCGCACAGGTAGTGAGAAAGAGGCAAGTAAATTCTTCACCCTCCTGGAATTGTTGGTGGATCCATTCTCTAATATCCTACTCCTCGAAGAACCTCTGGCTATTCCCTCCTGTCAATAGGTTCAACCTAACCTCTTTCGCATACTGGCAATCTCTAATAGCGTGGATCGTGGTCTCCTCTTCAGAATTGCAGTGGGCGCAAGAGCTACTCTGGTCTAGGTGTCGCTAGACTCTCCTCTTGTTAGTGAGAATCGCTTCATGCATCATCAGCCACGCAAATGACTTATATCGAGGTCCAGCAGTAGCCTTCCAAACCTCCATTCATTTCCCATTGCTAGGTAGACCCTTACCAGTTATCAACGCCTTGTATGCAGTCTTGGTTGAGTAGTTTCCATCTGTTGTATACTGCCAAACGCGGACATCTTCTCCATCCCGATCAGACGAGACTCTCAGTCACATAATGTCATTGACTAGATGCATGGGCAGCCAGTCCTCAAGGAAGTTAGCGTGCTTGATGTTGTATTGCCATATCATGACTAATGAGATTTATTCATCAACCAACTCACACTGTGATCTTATGTGTTAGTTTGTCAACCTTCCACATAATAACTGATCAGGGACATACTGAGAATTTGTATATGTAATCTTAACATCCGTATGATCTCATACACAAGGATATTAACTTGAACACATACACCATTGAGTAATATAATTCTCTAGACATTCACTTTGTATCCTCATTATCTCATAACTGAGTGAAATGTCTGAATTGGAATCTTGCCTTTATGAGTATTAATCAAATTCTTTTAGGTAATAATGCCATGTCAATCATCATATGATTGGTTCTACAAGCATACCTTGTCAATAGACTCCGACTTTCACTTAGAGGCAATCACCAACAAATTTCATCCTTAGTGACCTAAATATGTCCAACATGCTTCTACTATGCTAGTGATAGTATAGTAGGCTAGCAAAACTTTTCTATAAGTCAGTATATTGCATGTTCCCTTGTCTCTTCACTGTACAATTTCTCATATGAGACAGAAATACCGTAATATGGTATTTTATATTTCTTGCCTAAAAATTAGCTCCATTATAGTCACAATATCACTACTGAGTCATCAATGGTTCAAACATATATAAGTTCATCTCATTAACCTTTAGATCCATATAGTATCACTCTGTGTTCATAACACAAGTATACTCATCTTCTAATGTAGAATAGTATTAATGGCTATTATTTGGGAACCTTACCAACTACTCATCACTTGTCCCTTTTAAATCAAACATATTTTAATTTTCAACCACTTTTGTCATCTTCGAAGATTGCATTGATGTAACCCTTTCCATCCAACTCTTCCTTTATTTCTATCCTTATTAACCAACAATCTATCCTTAATCACTTCTCAAGTATAATGGATATCTTTAATGACTTTCCAATAACCCTTATTGGAGTTTATATAATCTTGTCATGTCAAATACATATAAGATTATATGGGATAAGTACATGATGTGGTATTTTGAACGCACTAACAAACTCACTCGAGGTTGAAATCCTCAAGCTTTTACCAAAACCAAAGTGCAATAATACCACTCGCAAGCGGACAAGTCTTATCGCACTGTAGTTGAGGATCGAACCCAAAGGACAATGTTTTTAAGAATCTTTGTCAGTCTAGTTTAGTTCGAGTTAAGACTAATATTTAAAACTATTGGTTGATTTGAGGTTAATTAAACTAATTGCAAGAAAGTAAAAACTGAATTAAAGTTTGGTTTAGATCAATGATATGGAATCGTTGGGATGGTACCGGGTTTCACCACCACTATACGTGCAAACACATTCAATCACAAACAAACCAGGCAAGATATATCAATCCAAATAGAGCTGCTGCTGAACCCCCCCGTTAGGGCGTTAGGTTCGCGTAAACATCACTTTAGGCATCAGATGTATCATCACCACCCAGATCACTTACTTATGGCTCTGAAGAAATCCCATTCTATTTCTAGTTTGGGAGTCAACCACATTAATCGATAAGAAGGCAGGTGATAGATCTCCAAACTAACATCGACGATAAACAAAGACGATACAAAATCCAACTAAGGTTGTGGTCCTCCCTGAGGGATGTTTAGACCATAGAAGCGTCACCGCAGGCTAGATGTCTCGTCCCCTAACAGATCATACACTTACGATCTCAAGGAATCTTATCAGAAGTTCTCGTCAAAGAGTCAAACCTTGTAAACTGCCATTCTATCCCACATATAGAAGATTTCACAATATAGGAGAGAACAAGATGAAAGTAAGTAAATAATCAACTACAAACATACCAACTAACAATGAAATGGGAAGTTATATACATTGCCATGGAGAGTTTAACAAAAGAACATGACTTGCATGGGCAGCGGGGCTAGTCCCCGCACCCCGACAAAAAGGTACTACTCGCTCATGATGCGAGAAACAAGAAGAATGAGAAAGAGAGAGAAATCCTCCATGAACTCGGTGCTGAAGGTAGTCGCAGCTCGATGAAGAAGATACGACCTTCTACCTCGTGTCGAGGCAGATCTGGACGCGAATGGGAGTTGCCAAGACAGACCGGACAATCTCCCTCGCTCCGTCGTCCTTCTCTCCTCAGCCTCCTTGGTTGCAGCACAGGCAGTAGGTGAAATGGAACTGGCGTAAACTGGAGTGGATTTGGATCGGAACTGTGTTCGGGCAGCCTGGTGGCATCCGGATCCGATGCTGAAAAAAGGACCCTTGGGGTCCTATTTATAGGCCCAAGACTGCCCCTAAACGGTCTTGGATATTTTGCTAAATATCTCATGCAAACGGTTTGTATCGTGCGTCTTTATCAAACAGTTTCATTCACCATTCGGTCTTGACTTTACGTGCATGTCTCCAACCAGTTTCATGCATTTATTTTATCATTCAATCTGTGTGAGTATCTTGCTCAAACGGTCTTCGTGTTCCGGCACAAAGTCTTTGGCCATTCAGTTTGGCAGTGCTCGGTCTACGCGTGAGCTCATGCGGTTTCATCAGTGAAATGGAGCAAACGGTCTCCGTGTTGCATATGACCGAGTGGTTTTGGAAACCGCATGAACGGCCCAAATGATCTAGCACTTCCGGCAACGTCAAACGGTTTTGATACTAATTATTACAAACGGTTTAGCTTGCATGTGCCTCCGCAGCAAACAGACTTGATGCATGGCTTCCATGCGGTCCCGCAGTCCGGCTGCAAACGGTTTTGAAGTTTGGCTCCAACTGGTCTCGCAGCTAAACGGTCTTCATAGCCAAACGGTCTTCATGGCCAAACGGTCTTGCGACCTCGGCGCCCAAACGGTCTTGCGACCGCATGGGCTCAAACGGTTTGTTAGATTCTTGATCAGAGCCAGAGATGAAGGCGGACCCTGCCTACTTGTTAAGCTTTGTCAAAACCTACATTAAATGAACAATATTTAGTTAAAACCTTGATAATCGAATCAACTAAGTAGTTTTGCGCATTAAGATTCATATAGGTATTTAATGAGTGAGAAAGTATATATATGGAGTTGAATTTGTTCCAAAGTGATAATTGAATTCCATGATGAATATACATTCATCAAAACACCCCAAACTTAAACGTTGCTCATCCTCGAGTAACGCAAAATCTGAAACGGTTTCCAATTGAATACTTTCAATTCGTGTGATTGCTTCATCTTCACATCATGAATGTTTTCTTTTCTCTCAATATGACTCAGTATCTCAACCTCCTGAGACCACAAAACACATCTTACCATATCTTCGTTCCTGAGTTCGTTTTCCAAAATCACTTCCTCCTCACCTTTTCCAACAACAAGTACGTGAAAGAGTTTTGTAAGAGTTCAGAGATACCCGCAGAACAACAAGTGTGCATCTGATCTGACACTGGTGTTTTCCAAGATAGGGTAGGCAATCATTGTGCCATTAGGTAGAAAAGGGAGTGAAGGGTGGTATGGAAGGAAGAAGTAAATCTCTCCTCTATTCGACTCAAGATTTTTATTTGCTTTGCAATTTCATTTATTGCATATTTTGTGTGAATCTCTCCTCTATTCGACTCGAGATTGCATTTCTTTTTGTGTGCACTTTGGCATCTTTTTGTTTGCAAATCTCTCCTCTATTCGACTCGAGATTGCATTTTTGGTGGTACGCCCCTATTTATTTGCGAGGGGTATGGAAGAAGCGGATAAAGAGGGAAGTGGCGTGCCACCCCGAACTTAGGGTTTGCCACACATTCGGCTATTTTTGTTTCTTTTTGATGAAATGGAGGGATATGAAGATGATAGAAGAGGTGTAGAAGAGAGTTCAGATCAGAATGCAACTTAATTTACAATTCAATGTACCGGGTTGTTCTCTTTGTCGTACTCTTCTCAAATAATGACTTGATGAGGATCCAGTGGAGATTTCATGTTATTGTTCCACTAGTCAGATAGGAAGCACGACATGTTTGATCCCTATTAGTTTGACAGATATTTATCATTTTTGCAAAAGTATCATGATGTTAGGAATCATAAGCTTCACAAGATGATTTCAAGAAAAAGGCTTGTTTCAAAAATTGGTCCTTTTGAGGATTTACTTCAAATAAGGAGGATATAATGATTGAAAATGCATAGCAAATTAGTTAGTGACTTTTAATGAAATCAGGACGTGTCAAAAGGTGTCAAAATTTCATTGAGTATACGTTCAATCTCTTAGAAAAACATTAAAGCATTTTGAAATTTTTGAAATTTTTTAACAAGAATGTGATAGTGAAAACTTAAGTATGAAAAGTATAGGTGTAGGTGGAAAGTGAGGTACATACCACCCACCCTCCACCCCGAACTTAGAGATTTGCTCGTACCGAACAAACCCTAAATCCAAGATGGAGGGGAAAAACCATGCCAGAATGACCACCAGGTGTGGTTGCGTTCCAATCAGCGAACATCCTTTTCTATGAAAATCTCAAAGGTAAAGAGTAATTAGATATTAAAATAGCATCTTACGATGCTAATTTTATTTAATGAAATATTAACTAAGAGGTAAAAACAAAATTGAAGAAACAAAAGTAAAACAAATTTATTGATCGGGTTGCCTCCCGACAAGCGCCTTTGTTTTATGTTGATGGCTCGACCGGATCCTTCAACTTCACAGTGGGTCTTTTGGATTGGTGCGTTCCAGCATTGCTTTAGTGCCTATGTCAGTTGAGATGAAATATCTCTTTAAGTAGTGACCATTTGTTACAAATTCACCTGACTTTTCACTCCATAATTAGAAGGCACCATGTGGAGAGATGCTCTTGACGATGTATGGTCCAGACCAGCGTGAGTAGAGTTTTCCTGGGAATAACTTTAATCTTGAGTTGAATACCAAAACTTGGTCTCCCACTTGTATGTCTTTTCTTTTCAGATGTCCATCATGCCAAAGTTTTGTACGTTCTTTGTAGATTCGTGCATTCTCATAAGCTGTCATCCTGAGTTCATCTAGCTCTTGGAGTTGCATAATCTTGGCCTGACATGCTTCTTTCATATCAAAGTTCAATTGTTTAATTGCCCACCATGCCTTGTGTTCCAGTTTAACTGGAAGGTGGCAAGCCTTTCCATATATTAATCGAAAAGGTGTAGTCCCAATGGGAGTTTTATAAGCAGTACGATAGGCCCATAAGGCGTCGTTGATTTGTGTTGACCAATCCTTTCGATTGCATCCTACAGTTTTTTCCAGAATAGCCTTTAGTTGACGGTTAGAGACCTCTACATGTCCACTTGTTTGTGGATGGTAAGGCGAGGCTACCTTATGTGTTACACCGTATTTTCTTAGTAAATCTTCAAAGCTTCTTTTAAGGAAGTGGGACCCTCCGTCAGATATCACGGTTCGTGGCACTCCAAAACGGGGGAAAATAATATCTTTGAATAATTTGATGACGGGTTTGGAATCACTAGTGATGGTTGGTATAACTTCAACCCATTTTGAGACGTAGTCTACTGCCACTAGGATGTATGAAAATCCATGAGAAGATGGGAATGGACCCATGTAGTCCACCCCCAAACATCGAATATCTCTACTTCTTGCCATAGATTCAGCGACATCTCATCTCTCTTTGTTATATTACATGTTCTTTGACATTTGTCACAAGATAGGACAAAGTCGTAGGAATCCTTGGATAGGGTTGGACAGAAGAATCCACATTGCAAAACCTTTAAAGCAGTCTTTTTGGAGCTCAGATGTCCTCCCATTGGTCCTGAGTGACATTGTTCCAAAATAAGTTGAGCTTCTTATTCGGCGATACATCGTCTATACAGGCCATCAGCACCTAGTTTAAAGAGATATGGCTCATCCCAGTGATATTGATTTACATCATGCATGAACTTCTTCAGTGCATTCGTAGTGCATTGAGGATGGATAACGCCAGCAGCACGGTAGTTCACAAAATCTGAGTACCACGGTATAACTTCTGAGACCTTCATTAGTTGATCATCCGGGAGAGAATCGTTAATCGAAATCTTCTCTGTATCCTAAGTGTGGATGTGACTGAGGTGGTCTGCTACAACATTCTTTGTTCCTTTTTTATCTCTTATCTCTAAATCAAATTCTTGTAATAGGAGGATCCATCTAATCAACTTGGGTTTCACATCTTTCTTTGCCAGAAGGTAACGAATGGCAGCGTGGTCTGTGTAGACAATGACTTTCGAACCAATAAGGTCGGATCTGAATTTGTCAAAGGCATACATGACTGCTAGAAGTTCTTTCTCAGTAGTTGCATAATTTCTCTGGGCTTCATCGAGGGTTTTCGATGCATAATAGATCACATAATGGTTCTTCTCTATACATTGTCCAAGCACAGAACCCACAGCATAATCACTGGCATCACACATGATTTCGAATGGGTGATCCCAATCAGGAGCTCTAATGATGGGGGTGGTTGTAAGGGCCTTCTTAAGTGTGTTGAAGCTTTTGACACATTCTTCATTGAAATTGAAATCAGTATCCTTTAGTAATAGGTTCGTCATTGCCTTCGTTATCTTGGAAAAATCCTTTATGAATCTTCTGTAAAATCTCGCATGGCCTAGGGAAGCACGAACTTCTTTTACATTTGTGGGTGTAGCCAGTTTAGAAATCACTTCAATCTTGGCTTTATCTACTTCAATTCCTCTATTGCTGACCCTATGACCGAGGACTATGCCTTCTTTTACCATAAAATGGCACTTTTCCCAATTTAGCACAAAATGTGCGTCTTCACAACGTTTGAGGACCAGGGAAAGGTGCTTAAGACATGAACCAAATGAATCTCCATATACAGAAAAATCATCCATAAAAACCTCCATAATGGTTTCGTTGAGATCGGAAAATATTGCAGCCATGCAATGTTGGAAAGTTGCAGGTGCATTGCAGAGGCCAAACGACATTCTTTTAAATGTGTATGTTCCGAATGGGCAGGTAAAGGTTGTTTTCTCTTGGTCATCTGGATGTATGGGTATTTGATAGAATCCAGAGTAACCGTCAAGATAACAAAAATATTCTTGGTGAGCCAAACTTTCTAAGACTTGATCAAGGAAGGGCATAGGAAAATGATCTTTTCGAGTTGCCTTGTTCAATTTTCTATAATATATGCACATCCTCCACCCTGTGTCTGTTCGAGTGGGGATGAGTTCATTGTTTTCATTCCTTATAAAAGTCGTTCCACCTTTCTTCGGGACAACATGCACTAGGCTTACCCATGGCGAATCGAATATTGGATAGATTATTCCTGCTGTGAGCAATTTAATGACCTCGCTATGGACCACTTCCTTCATATTTGGGTTCAATTTCCGTTGATGCTCAATAGTAGGTTTGTGATGTTCCATCATAGGGATCTTGTGCATACACAATGCTTGACTGACCCCAGTGAGGTCACTCATTTTATAACCGATGGCTTTCTTTCTTTCCCTCAATTCCTTCAAAAGTTTCTCTTCTTGTTCAGCTGTTAGATCGAAATTTATAATTACTGGGCAAACCTTGATATCGTCTAAAAACACATACTTTAGTCCTTCGGGAAGGGGTTTCATTTCGGGAGATTCTTGTTTATCGCTTGTTTCTTCTGTAGTTTCAATAACTTTGAGTTCTTCACTAGTGGCTTCGACATCTTCTTTAGCAGAGTCGAGGGATTCGATGCAAACCTTTACTTGTTCATCGATTGGTTCATCCACTGATGGGTTTGTTAGAGCAATTTCTAAGGGATCGTTTGATTCATGATGCTCTTGAGTCAGGAGTGACATTTGTACAATGCATTCAATCAGATAGACTTCTTCCTGCATACTTGGTCTTCTCATACTTTCAAAAACTTTGAATTCAAGAGTTTCTTTGCCTAATCTGAGCAGTAAGGTACCAACTTCAACATCTATCAGGGCTCTTGCAGTTGTAAGGAACATATGACCAAAAATGAGAGGATATCTGGCGTCTTCTTTTATGTCCATAATGACAAAGTCACATGGAACATATGTGTCCTTGCCTACCTTGACTGGGACATCCTCGAGAATCCCTAATGGATGTTTTATCGAGTTGTCTGCAAGCTATATAGTCATACCAGTAGGAAGCAATTCTACAAACCCTAGTCTTTTATACAGGCTAAGTGGCATAATAGAGATGCTTGCACCGAGATCTGCCAATCCTTTCTTGCATGATGAGTCGCCAATGTGACATAAAATTCCAAAGGATCCCGGGTCTTTTTGTTTCTTTGGCATCTTGCTCAATATGATATCTGATGTAGTTGTATCCAGTTTTACTGTCTCATATTCTTTAGTTATATACTTCCAGGTGAGGAGTGACTTTAGGTACTTAGTCCAGGCTGGTATCTCAGCCAGAGCATCCAAAAAGGGTATATCAACATGAAGTTTCTTCATAGCTTCTTTAGACTTATTGAATCTAGTATCAAGCTTGGTTTGCCTTTGACGAGCTGGGAAAGGTATACGAGGCTTATATACAGGAATATCAGGTTCTGGTGTTTCAGCTTCTTCATCAGTAGGTTTCTTAGGACTTCCCTTATCTGTCTTATCGTCTTTTGATTGAGACTCTAGAGTTGTTGAGTTTTGGACAATCACAGGTTCATCTTCGTCTGTAATAACTACAGGTGTCTCTACTGGGGGATCCAAATAGTCTTTTCCTGACCTGGTGGTGACTGCCTTCAACTGTTCAGGATGCTTGGGATTGTTCTCGAGTTGGCCAGCAAAGACTCCAGCGGGTGGCTTTATGCTAGCTGCAAGTTGAGCTAGTTGAGATTCAATAGCCTTCTGCTGAGCTTGTTGGTTAGCTATCATGGTTTACTGAGTTTGCAACATCTTTTCAATGGCTGATAGCTTGTCATCAGAAGAGACGTGTCATGCTTGCTGTCCTTGCTGTTGATTAAGATTCTGATACTGAGAGTTGTTTTGATAATTGTTGTAGTTCCTATTATGAAAGTTTCCCTTGAAATTTCCTTGATTCCCAAAATTTTGTTGTTGATTATACTGGAATCTTGGTGGGCCCCTTGATTGATTGTTTGAACCAAATTGATGCGAGTTTACTGCTTCAGAGGGGTTTCCATATTGAAAACCTGGGTGATTCCTATTCTGATTCGGATTGTAATAACTTTTCCCAGGAATAGTGTTGATAGAATTAAGATTTTCCATCTGACCATTATCTCCTTGTCCACATACATTGCTCAGCACAACGTCATAGAGAACATTGCATGATAAAGTGGAATGATCAGTTCTCTTACATGCTTCACAGAATAGAGAAGTGGACTTGACCTGTTCCTGTTGCCGAGTGGGTGAACATCCTCTTCCAATAGCAGCTAAAGATGATTCAATATGGTCTTGCTTGGCAACTAAGACCTTCAAGGTTTCAGCGATAGACTTGTACTCCGGAATAGCTTCGGCCATAGCTACTTTCAAGACTCCTTTACCTACAGATCTACCCCAATTGGCTTGATTTTCTACTCCCAGGGTGACGATTCTCCATGCGCAGTCATAACTTTGACGCATGAAGTTTCCTCCAGATGAGGAATCTAGAAACATCTTGATATCATCATCCACACCCCTATAGAAAATTTCTCCAGGGTGTGGACATTTGCGTAGAAGCTCTTTGTACCTATCCCATGCTTCAGCGAGAGTTTCTCCAGGGACTTGAGTGAAATTTGTTATCCGGCCCCTAATCTCATATGTAAGAGATGGAGGATATAATTTTTTCAGAAACACATTTTGGAGTTGTTCCTAGGTGGTGATGGGTATTTCACTTTGCAATGAATTGTACCAGCTTATGGCTCTATCAGCAAGGGAATACTTGAAAAGACGGAGTCGAATGGCATCATCAGTGACCCCATTTTGCTTTGTCATAGCACATAGATCGATGAATCTCAGAAGATGTTCTTGGTTGTCCTCTGCTTGTTTGCCATAGAAAGGATTGTTTTGAAGCAATGTGATCCAATGTGCCCTAATCTCAAAATTGGCAGCATTGATGGGAGGAGGTGTACTGGATGATGAACATTCGCAGCTTTCGGGATTGAGAACTCTCTAAGATCTTTTTGCAGTTCAGCTGTTTGTGCTGCTGCTTGTGCTGCTAGGATTTCCTGCTCAACCGCAGCCATGGCTTCTTGCATGAGCCTCTCTCTTTGAGAATTGATGGCTTGAGCCACCCTTCGGGCTACCTCTTCTTCTTGAGCCATCCTTGCTTGATTCTCTCTGATCTGATGATGGAAAGTTCTGTCTATTTTGGGATCAAAGCTCGCTGTGAGTCCAGGGCTGTCTGAACGGTGCATGCACTATGCCTTGGGTTGTACCTGAAAATAGAAAGAATTTGAAAGTGAGATCCACAAAGTAGAGTCAAATTCAATTAGATGATCGATTGTTTCAAAAAGAAAAAGAAAAATCCTAGATTAGTCTTAAAAGAACTAGATTTGACTGACCGATTCCGTTGTCCCCGGCAATGGCACCAGAATTTGACGTGGTATTTTGAACGCACTAACAAACTCACTCGAGGTTGAAATCCTAGAGCTTTTACCAAAACCAAAGTGCAATAATACGACCCGCAAGCGGACGAGTCTTATCGTAGTATAGTTGAGGATCGAACCCAAAGGACAATGTTTTTAAGAATCTTTGTCAGTCTAGTTTAGTTCGAGTTAAGACTAATATTTAAAATGACTGGTTGATTTGAGGTTAATTAAATTAATTGCAACAAAGTAAAAACTGAATTAAAGTTTGGTTTAGATCAATGATATGGAATCGCTAGGATGGTACCGGGTTTCACCACCGCTACACGCACAAACACATTCAATCAAAAACAAACCAGGCAAGATATATCAATCCAAATAGAGCTGTTGTTGAACCCCCCGTTAGGGCGTTAGGTTCGCGTAAGCATCACCTTAGGCATCAAATGTCTCGTCACCACCCATATCACTTACTTACGGCTCTGAAGAAATCCAATTCTATTTCTAGTGTGGGAGTCAACCGCATTAATCGATAAGAAGGCAGGTGATAGATCTACAAACTAACATCGACGATAAACAAAGACAATACAAAATCCAACTAAGGTTGTGGTCCTCCCTAAGGGATGTTTAGACCACAGAAGCGTCACCGCATGCTAGGTGTCTCGTCCCCTAACGAATCATACACTTACAACCTCAAGGAATTTTATCAGAAGTTCTCGTTAAAGAGTTGAACCTTGTAAACCGCCATTCTATCCCACATATAGAAGATTTCACAATATAGGAGAGAACAAGATGAAAGCAAGTAGATAATAAACTACAAACATACCAACTAACAATGAAATGGGAAGTTATATACATTGCCATGGAGTGTTTAATAAAAGAACATGACTTGCATGGGCATCGGGGCTAGTCCCCGCACCCCGGCAAAAAGGTACTACTCGCTCATGATGCGAGAAACAGGAAGAATGAGAAAGAGAGAGAAATCCACCATGAACTCAGTGCAGAAGGTAGCCGCAGCTCAGTGAAGAAGATACAACCTTCTACGTCGTGTCGGGGCAGATCTGGACGCGAATGGGAGTTGCGAAGACAGACCGGACAGTCTCCCTCGCTCCGTCTTCCTTCTCTCCTCAGCCTCCTTGGTTGCAGCACGGGCAGTAGGTGAAATGGAACTGGCGTAAACTGAACTAGATTTGGATCGGAACTGTGTTCGGGTAGCCTGGCGGCATCCGGATCCGATGATGAAATAAGGACCCTTGGGGTCCTATTTATAGGCCCAAGACTGCCCCTAAACGGTCTTGGATATTTTGCTAAATATCTCATGCAAACGGTTTGTACCGTGCGTCTTTATCAAACGGTTTCATTCACCATTCGGTCTTGACTTTATGTGCATGTCTCCAACCAGTTTCATGCATTTATTTTATCATTCGGTCTGCGTGAGTATCTTTCTCAAACGGTCATCGCGTTCCGACAAACGGTCTTCGGCCATTCAGTTTGGCAGTGCTCGATCTACGCGTGAGCTCATGCGGTTTCATCAGTGAAATGGAGCAAACGGTCTGCGCGTTGCATATGACCGAGTGGTTTTGGAAACCGCATGAATGACCCAAACGATCTCGCGCTTCCGACAGCGTCAAACGGTTTTGATACTAATTATTCCAAATGGTTTGGCTTGCATGTGCCTCCGCAGCAAATGGTCTTGATGCATGGCTTCCATGCGGTCCCGTAGTCCCGCTGCAAACGGTTTCAAAGTCTGGCTCCAACCGGTCTCGCAGCTAAACGGTCTTCGCAGCCAAACGGTCTTCGTGGCCAAACAGTCTTGCAACCTCAGCGCCCAAACGGTCTTGAGACCGCATGGGCTCATGCGGTCTTGGGACCGCATAGGCTGAAACGGTCTTGGGACCGCATGGGCTCAAACAGTTTGTTAGATTCTTGATCAGAGCCAGAGGTGAAGGCGGACCCTGCCTACTTATTAAGCTTTGTCAAAACCTGCATTAAATGAACAATATTTAGTTAAAACCTTGATAATCGAATCAACTAAGTAGTTTTGCGCATTATGATTCATATAGGTATTTAGTGAGTGAGAAAGTATATAAATGGAGTTGAATTTGTTCCAAAGTGATAATTGAGAATATGCATTCATCTGTACATTTATAACATTCATGATAGATCCATTGTTGGGGTTGGCCCATGGAGTCTTATTCATGATATTTCCATTCTTTACAAGAATAGGAATATAGGATTCATGAAATACTAGATAGAATTATCTCTTATTGAATCTGTTTGTGTTGAACTCCTTCAACACATTGCTATTATACTTTGCTCAAACTTTGATTGTGAAACATTAAAGAACTATCTCATAGGTCTTGATCCTTATCTCATAATATGTTTCACCTTATCTTTCATTGTTGAGGATATTTTCATGACAATTCTCAATATTCATAATATTAAGATGTTATTCCTCATCATATGTGAAATATTCATATATGCTCCCACTAAATCTTTTGTAAACACAGATCTCTTGTTTTATCTTGATTCAAGTCAAACTCCATGACTATCATGTCAAGTCAAAATATCCCATCTCTGAAGTGCTTTTTTCAATCCATGACTTTGTAATTTATAGACTTAATTTGCATTCTTGAAGTTATGAAACCTTTAGGTTGTGTCACATACACATCCTCAATGTATTGCTTTAATGAATCAAGTTTCTATCTTCATATGCCAAATCTCATAGTGTATATTAACTACAACAACAAGCACACCAATTAGTAAAGGAATTTCTATCTAGCTCAACAACTTGAACTGATTTGAAAAAAATTTAGTCAATCTGTCCTCTTATGTTATCCATGTAGGTTTTTGCCACAAGACCCTATTGCACCATTTAGGTATTACCCCTTTAGGTGGCACTACCAAGGTCCTACCTTGTTAGCTTACATGGATCCCATAATGGTCTTAAATCATTACTCAAATTATGGTACTTTATAGCTTCTAGTTGATTAGTTGGGTCATCCTTTATGACCAACCCATCTGAATTTTTGGATTCACAGTCCTCCAATATCTAACGTGTTCTACTATAAATATTTTGTTTTGTGGTATATGATGAACTTGAGACTCCACAACACTTGTGATTCTCATGGTTCTAATTGTACCCTTTTGTTGACCTCAAACATTTCAAGTTTTATTTTTACTCCCATTGAATATTTAGGAACTCAATTATCCTATTAACAAAATAATTTTGTTATTGAATTGGGATTAATGCTAACATTCAACAAATATGGTTTGTGGATAAACCCTTCCAAGAAATACTTTCTTAATATTGGTTTCAATCTTTTAGACGCATTGGGACACTCCCAAATCATATCATATATGATGCTTGATAAACCATTAAGATGGTACATTATTTACTGATATGTATATATTTTATGAGGATAATAAGATTGAACTAATTTATAATCATATCATGACTCGTCATGGTATAATTCCTTCATTCTGACACATCATTATGTTCAAATGAACTTGACTTGTGATACATGATCGCAGTCCTTTCAAGAAGGTTCTCAAGATATTGATGTAAAGTATTTTAACATTTGATCTCATCAAAGTTTCTTAGTACTTTCATCAAAGTCATACTTCATCTATAATCTCTTTGAACATTTCAAGAGATTTATATTTTACTGAGTATGTATCATCATACTACCAGTAAATGAGATGAAGTATGAGTAATTATCTATAGCATTCATTCCATAAGATCTTCATGCATCATATGTATGAGGTCTAATGGAAGTCTTATCCTCCCAGTACATCTATTGAAGGATGTTATGTCATATTGTGTGTAAGTAAAAATTGCATATTTTCTTACATTGAACAACCAAGGGAATCTAGATCAACATCAACATGTATTCTAGGCATGTAATTCTCACATTAGCACAAGGTGTCTAATGCTAATGATAGTCTTGAGTTATTAATAATAATCCTTTGGTATAAAAAATATGTACATTCATCTTTGGATCATTTCACATAAATATCGCAAGATGTTTCTGTAACGTCCCCAGATTTCTGCCGTCTCGAGACTTAGAAGGCCCAAGAGGATGAATCTGAAAACATTAGGCAATTCTTTCAGAGAGCTATGCAGAATCATAATATGCATACATGAACATACAACTATAATACATACACCATAACATTCTTAACATTCACCATATTCATATTACAACATGAATTAAATTTACAACCTACATTTACATAATTTGAAGAAAATTTTACAAGTCTATGAACCTGTATGCTAACAGGATCTTAACACAATAGATACAGCATGGACAACTTCCCACTTCCCGTCTTTTCTCCCATGCTAGCTCTGAAACTAAAACATACATGAAACAACAGATCAACACACAAGGTGTTGTGTACGTGGGTGGAAAGATACATACTAATATTTTTACATAATTGAAATAACTTTTAAAAGAAAGGGGTTAAAGAAAACATTATTTAGTGTGATAATCAGGTATACACATATTTGTATATGTCTTTTGATTCATTTGTACTACTAAGCAGTGTCACACTTCATTTTTTCCCACCCCTTGGGCTATGGGGACCGAGTGCCGACCTTCTATTTAGAGGAAAGAGGGAGGGATGTCACACTTCATTTTTCCCCACCCCTTGGGCTATGGGGACCGAGTGCTGACCTTATATTTAGAGGAAGAGAGAGAGGATGCATAGAGAGAGAGCATGTATCCACTTAGTAGATACGAATCATCTATATTCTTTGATGTTCTTATTGACATGGCGAAGATACTATAATCATAGTACATCCAAGCAATATTCTCAAATAAAGACAAGCAATACGGCATAGCTATTGCACATAATAAAACTAGTCATATACTTAGATAAAGCCACGTACCTTAGTTTCTAGATTCCTAATAATTTTGGATCATCTACATCTCTGGTCATCACCTGATTAATAACATTTATTCATCATTAATACAATGTTCACCATTATTAATGTTATTTAGGTGAAAATTAGGGTTTTGACCAAACCTAGGTTTTACTGACTTAGAACATGCTTATGATATTTTTCTACTGATTAGGATGTCATCATAGGGGTTTGGTCCAAATTTCATATTTTTTTATGATTAGTCTATTTTCTAGAATTAATGAGGTTTAAAGTATCTAATTTTGCATTAATGTAAAAAGAGCTAATATTTTGAAATTGTAACTTCATCAGAGTTCATATTTGGTCTCTAAATGACATTAGGGCTCATAAAGAATCTTCTCATATTTAATTTCCATGATATTCTAACTATACTAATATTATGATTTCAAAAAGAAGCATTATCATCTAAATAAAATATCATTAGTGGTTGTGCTTTAAAAAGCTTGATCTAGGGATCCAGTAATATAGAGAACATTTTTTTGAGTCTAGGGGTATTTTTTGGTAACAATTTGAGTATTGGAGCTATTTTTAATGGATTTTCTAAGATCTAATTTATTTTTGGGAATTCAAAAGGAATTACCTTCTTGCTTTTATGGTGACCGTCAGATCTTCACATTTGGGCCCTTCAGATCACACTGCATCACCTTCAATAGTAAGTGGTCCTTCTATAATCTGGGGTCTTCAGCCACCGGCTCAGGATGGATGAACCGGATGGCTAAAGGCTTGGGCCGCTCGGCTCTGCCTTCTTCTCCCGCGTGCAATCTGCAATGCAGACGGGAGTCCGCTATCGGGCAGGCGCCACCACACAAGAGAAAAATGACTACGAACCCTGGTAGCTGCTGATGCTTCCTCAAGTCTCAATGAGGCCTTCTGCATGCTCTCGGCCATCTCTCTCACTGGAGGAAGCCCTGGGAGCTTGGGGCAATGAGCTTGATGGCCCTAGTGTCATAGCTCCTTGTGCATAGATGAGGATCTCAATCTGGCTAGGGGGATGACTGTCCCACCTCTGTGAGAAAGGAGAAGAGAATAAAGATCTATCATCACCTAAAACTACACAAAAATGCTCCAAAAATCCTTGCCAACATTCCACTATACTGAATCAGAACTTAAACCAGGTCTGAGATGCCCCTAGATGTCATGCCATCAACTTTTAGGGAACTAGATCCTCGTCGCTATCCCAAATGATGTTGGTAGTGGTGTTACTGATAGAGGTATTTTTGAGGTTCTACTCCACCTTATTCTTTGCCCATAGCCATCCAGGAGCATCACAACGCCTCCATGAATCTAAGACATGGTCTCGATCACACTGGTGATGCCTACAACATGCTCCCAGATCAGGATCCATGTTTGACCATGGAAAGCTCGAACAACTTCTATAAATCCTTCCGACACCGATTGTAGGGGTTGGGCATAAAGGCTAGTTCATTGCATCTATTTTCAGACCAAGGCTTAGATCAGGAGGAATATGTTGAGTCCCGTCATCCACAGGGTTGGCGCTTAGTTGTTGTAGCAGCGATGGAGGAAGGAGGAGGAGGTCAAGTTTATTGGTTATCTCTCTTGCCCAGCACCCACTAAGATCTCTTCCTTTGACCTAGTGTTGTTACTCAACGTTGCCGCTACATTGTAGATGAAGAGGGAATGAGAGTGAGAGGGGAGGATCTCACCCTATAGTCCATGATGCCCGGGTAGTTGAGTTGCTCCTGGAGTTGTGGCAGATCCAAAGACTTATCTCCCAACACTCGTAACCACTTGATATGTCATCTTCATGACTTGGTCTCCAGTACACCAGCTGCTCTATTGAAAACACTGGTAAGTGGCGATCTTTCATATATATCCAAGGGCCATTAGTGTGCCACACCACCCAGCCTGTCACAACTAACAAATTCGTGCCCCTCTGTTGATTGGGTTGGCTTGTAACATTATGTGGAAATTGAACTTATTTCTTAACTTATTTAAATCAATAGTTCACATCATTATATCTTAATAACCTCCAATAGGGACCTCGAATTATTACCAATTTTACACATGGATCCCTTGTCATTTAATTTCTCATCTAGCAATGTTTGAGACCAAAATTTTATAACATGATCATATAAATAGTAACAATTGACCAAAGTCTATAAATTAATTGAATCTTGATCAAACAAGTCCCACAATATCTTTTATGGTTCTAACACACCTTAGAGTTCACCAATTGGCGACATGATACCTCAAGTTCCATCACTACTTCATATTACTCAAGGTACTTCTTCAATTACTGTATCAAATATCACTCTCCTAAGATCAGGGTCATTACATTCACCCCATCTTATATAGAATTTTGTCCTAAAAATTCAACCAATGTCATGTTAATCGTGATATCAAGGAGTTCAAGTTCATATAGTCCATTATTTCTAGGTGATAGGGCAATGTAGATTTGGATATACCCTAAGTTGTCATTTGAGGATATAAAAGCATCTTGGGTGTAACCACCCCACGTTATATATAGTGAAGCATCATTTAATGGCTTAGTCATAACTTGACATTCTATTATTCTAGGATTTACATCACTTATTACTTGAATAATTAGGGATTTACTTAGTTGAAAAGGTATTACGAAGGGTTTCATGTTTCACCCTACTCCATATATAAGGTGATATCAAGATTTCCTCTTATTTAATAATAGAACTTTCAAACTTAACATCTTAGTGTGGATTATGATCAACATCATACTAGAATTTCATCATTAGAGGGAATTATTTTTCATACTTACATATTAGGGTTTTCACCCTATTGTGTGAATTACCATCAAACTAGAATCCTCGATTTAGAAGATTGGGGATTGAGAAGTATATTTAGTGATGTTGTAATCTGTGACCCAAATATGTGTTTTATTTCAAGCACATAGTTTCAACTTATATCTTTCATATATGATATGGGAGGGGGGGGGAATAGAATATATTCAATTGAGATTGTCATGATTTCAAACTTATATCTTTCATGTATGGTATAGAGGGAAAGATAATATATAAAGTCAATCTTATCATGATTTCAAACTTTACATCACATGTATGATATAGGGAGGGAATATTGAATAGGCCAAGTTTATATGAGCGACTCTTCATACATAAATCATCTTCATAGCTCAAGTGAGGTTCCAACATCATATATTAAGAAAGAGAAGAAGTAAGAACAATATGCATGAGCATCTTTTGCACAAGGCATTTTACTCCAAAACCAGAGTTTCATTTATCGCCTCACTTGTAGCTAGTGATGAGCTTCACAAGCATAAATCACTCAAGATAGTACCTAACTCAATCCAAAGGATTGTTTTCTCATTATGAGTCACCTACCCATCATTTTTACCCAACTCTCACATATATGATTGAATCATGCAAAACGACTCAACTCATCTACTTAGGAGTAACCCAACTTAGGACACATCATTTCACATATATCTTACATTTTTCATATATTTTAGGGTAGTTCCTATGACCCTCTACTTGTGAGTCTCACTCTCTCTAGAGTTCACCATGTATCCTGTCCTAACACTGGAGGTCCTCCTTTGTAAAAGAGCTTGAGGCTCATGCATATTCAATTTTATCTTAACATAGCTCATCTTAAGTAAGAAAAGAGCATGCACTTTCATCACCTAGACTTATCTTAGAAACTTCAAAATTGGATTCATCTCATATACAACTTAAATCTTTATAAGGAAACTTATACCATTAGAGATCAAACTTATATAAGATTATGCATGCTTATATAAATCAACCATCAACTCTAATTGTCACAAGGTTCTAGACATCTAATCTAGATCTACTATCTTTTAACTGATGTCACTTCCTTTCACTTAGGTTGCATGAATGCTAACTATTCTCCTGTGCGAGGGACACATTTTTGTATTTACATATATATAATAAAATATTATATAGTTTCTCTCTGAGAAGGCAGACATCAGAGAAGACTGTCGAGGCTTGAGCTCATTGGAAAACAAAACCAAATCACCAAAACTGAGTGTCCCACACACAGTAGATAGTCTTGTGTCATGTCACCAATGAAATGTTGAGATCACAATGTAGACTAGTGTTTCTACCCAATACATATGAGCTATATATGGAAAGGGTTTCTCACACTTGTCTAAACTTAGTTCTCGAACATCTAGGTTCTAACCTAGAGGCTAAGTCAGAACTTATCCCTATAAAACAACTTATTAAGTTTCTAGGGTTTAAAGTGAAAGGTGAAATTATGTTTTATGTTTCATGATGAGTAATTGTCAGGTGTAGCTATTGTTCATGCTCTGATACCAACTATAATGACCCCAGATTTCCACCGTCTTGAGACTTAGAAGGCTCGAGAGGACGAATCTAAAAATGTTAGGCAATTGTTTCAGAGAGTGATGCAGAAACATAATACGCATACATGAACATACAACTATAATACATACACCATAACATTCTTAACATTCAACATATTTATATTACAATATGAATTAAATTTACAACTTACATTTACATAATTTGAAGAAAATTTTACAAGTCTATGAACATGTATGCTAATAGGATCTTAAAACAATAGGTATAGCCTGGACAACTGCCCACTTCCCGTCTTTTCTCCCATGCTAGCTCTGAACCTAAAACATACATGAAACAGCGGATCAACACACAAGGTGTTGTGTACATGGGTGGAAAGATACATACTAATATTCTTACATAATTGAAATAACTTTTGAAAGAAAGGGGTAAAAGAAAACATTGTTTAGTGCGATAATCAGGTAAACACATATTTTTAGATGTCTTTTGATGCGTTTGTACTACTAAGCAGTGTCGCACTTCATTTTTTTCCCCACCCCTTGGGCTATGGGAACTGAGTGCCGACCTTTTATTTAGAGGAAAGAGGGTGGGATGTCACACTTCATTTTTCCCACCCCTTGGGCTATGGGGACTAAGTGCTGACCTTATATTTAGAGGAAGACAGAGAGAGGATGTAGAGAGAGAAAGAGAGAGTATATCCACTTAGTAGCTATGAACCATCTATATTTTTTATGTTCTTATTGACATGGTGAAGATACTATAGTCATAGTACATCCAAGCAATATTTTCAAATAAAGACAAGCAATACAGTATAGCTATTGCACACAAGAAAACTAGTCATATACTTAGATAAAGCCCACATACCTGAGTTCAGAGATTCCTAATATTTCTAGATCATCTACATCTCTGGTCATCACCTGATTAATCACATTTAATCATCATTAATACAATATTCACCATTATTAATGATATATAGGTGCAAATTAGGGTTTTGACCAAACCTAGGTTTTACTGACTTAGAGCATGCTTATGATATTTTTCTACTAATTAGGAGGTTTTCATAGGGGTCTGGTCCAAATTTCATATTTTTTGATGATTGGTCTATTTTCTAGAACTAATATGAGGTTTAAAGTATCTAAGTATGCAGTAATGCAAAAAGAGATAATATTCTGAAATTGTAACTTGATCAGAGTTCATATTTGGTCTCTAAATGAGATTAGGGCTCATAAAGAATCTTCTCATATTTAATTTCCATGATATTCTAACTATACCAATATTATGATTTCAAAAAGAAGCATTATCATCTAAATTAAATATCATCATTAGTTATGCTTTAAAAGCCTAATCTAAGGATCCAATAATGTAGAGAACATTTTTTTGAGTCTAGGGGTATTTTTGGGTAACAATTTGAGTATTGGAGCTATTTTTAATGGATTTTCTAAGATCTGATATGTTTTGGGAATTCAAAAGGAATTACCTTCTTACTTTTATGGTGACCATTATATCTTCACGTTTAGGCCCTTCAGATCATGCCACATCCCCTTCAGTAGTAAGTGTCCCTTCTATAATATGGGGTTTTTAGCCACCGACTCAGGCTGGATGAACCGGATGGCTAAAGGCTTGGGCCACCCGGCTCTGCCTTCTTCTCCCGCATGTGATTTGCAATGCAAACGAGAGTCCACTATCGGGCAGACGTCGCCGCACAAGAGCAAAATGAAGACGAAGCTTAGTAGTTGTTGATGCTTCTTCAAGTCTCAGTGAGGCCTTCGGCATGCTCCTGGCCATCTCTCTCGCTAGAGGAAGCCATGGGAGCTTGGGGTGATGAGCTCAATGGCCCTGGTGTCATGGCTCCTTGTGCATAGTTGAGGATCTCAATCCAACTAGGGGGATGACTGTCCCACCTCTGTGAGAAAGGAGAAGAGAAGAAAGATCTATCATCACCTAAAACTACACAAAAATGCTCCAAAAAGCCTTGTCGACACTCCACTATACTGGATCAGAACTTGAATTTGGTCTGAGATGCCCCTAGACGCCGCTACGTCAACTTTTAGGGAACTAGATCCCTGCTACTATCCCAGATGATTTCAGCAGTGGTGGTACTGATAGAGGTGAGTTTGGGGTTCTACTCCACCTTATTCTTCACCCGCAGCCATCCAGGAGCATCATGGTGCCTCCATGAGTCTAAAACATGGTCTCGATCACACTAGCAATGCCTACAACATGCTCCTAGAACTAGGCTCCATGTTCGATCATGGAAAGCTTGAGCAGCTTCTGTAAATCCTTCTGTTGGTTCTTTATACAACGAGTTTCAATCCAAGGAAAGGATCGTTTACTCAACTTAACCAAACTCCGCAAGTATACAGAGGTAGTATAGTCAAGGTCGAACACAAGGAGCTAAGTTAATTTAATTGAACACAACAATACTAAAGTTCAACAATCTAGACTGATTTTAAAGAGTAGAAAAGGTTTTCTCTAAGCATGAAAATTAGGTTTTAACTACAGGAATTCCAAAGTTTAATTAAAAAGCGAGGATTACAAACAAGTTTGAATTCAGAAAGTTAATGGATCTTGGACATTAGGATTTCACTCACATACCACAGCAATCAAGAGAACAAGATAATCTAAACATACATAAGCTCACGTTTCAAGGAAAATCTGTGTTGCATTTCACCTCCCGGTGTAAATGCAACGATCATAACTCCAAACAGCACTCTCGTGCATGAAATTTGTTTATGATCACAAACAAATCCTCAACTCAACCTTCTCTACTCTCGTAGAAGAAGAAGAGTTTCCAAGAGGAATGTCTCCATACAAACCTACTCGTTTTCTCAAACAAAGCAAGAAACAAGAAAAATTGCATATAAGGCGGCCAACAATACATGCAAATAAAGAAGTAACCGACACTCTCAAGGTAAGGAAACAAGAAGCAAATGTATTTAGTACGAAACTACTTGTTCTTTACATGCTGTGGCATGGGAGTTACTCTCCCATGCCCAAGAAAAGGGAATCTACTCGTCCATAACAATGTACAACAACTTTACTATAGAATTTTCAATGCTAGACATGTTTTAGAGAAGAAAAGACAAGGAGAACTCAAGATGTAACCACAAGGAGTAAGAATTCCGGCTTTAGGATGAAATTCCCTTCCTCAAGATGCTCCAAATCGGGGCTACTCTCTCAAGAAGCTGCTCGGAGTTGGGAACGCTGGCTGCACCTTGAAGATGACTAAGGAGAAGTGGAGAAGAAGAAATGATCTCTTTGTGCAAGAAACAACCTTAGTTTCCTCCCAAATTGCCCTCCTCTGCTCTCCTCTGACTTTGGGACGAGAGAAAACTTCCAAATGGGCCAATATAACTGTCCCTTCGCTTCCCTCTTTCTTTTAAAATCGTATTCTGAATTTTCGGAATTCTGAAATTGCCAGGTGCACGTCGTGCACTTTTGAGGTGCACGCCGTGCACCTGCAGTGCAGTTGTAACCAGATGATCAGTGCACGACGTGCGCTGAGGAGTTGCACGCCGTGCAACTTTCCAGGTTCTTCTTCAGCAGTTTGCGTCCCAGGTGCACGCCGTGCATTTCCATCGTGCACGTCGTGCACTATCTTGGCTGAATAGAACGGATTTCTCTGGAATGTTGCACGCCGTGCGTCTGGATTTTGCACGTCGTGCACTTTACTGTTTCAGTGAACTGGTTTAATCTGGAAAGGTGCATAGCATGCGTCTTGTTGGTGCACGCCGTGCATTCTTCTGTTTCTGTAGAAATATCATCTGAAATTAGTCCTTTTTGTAGCAATTTTGCAATACAAGTTATGGGACACGTAGAACAACTAAAAGATGGCAAAACTAACATGAAAGAGACCGAATTACGCTAGAAAGAACCAAATTTGTGTGTGATAACATGTGAAAAGATGGTATACAAATCACACAATAAATCCCCCTAAGCTTAAACCATTGCTTGTCCTCAAGCAAAAAGAGCATGGAAATACAACTGAAGAATTGTGAAGAACATGAATAGATCAAATGAAATGAAAGATGTGCATAAAACCAAACCAACCATGATCAACATGTTTATGCTCATAGCTATCAATTCAACTCAAACACCCAAAAAAAAGATTTTTAGTTCCACAGGGGTGGCATCAATTTCAATGAAACAATTAATTAGACAACTCTAGGTAGAATTTGGATGACCAAGCCAAACAATCAAGTAGATGTGCAACTCCAACTCTCAATTATTAAGGATAACAAAAGATGAAATCTTAGTTAAAAATTTGACAATTTTTGCTGCACTCTCCTTTTCCCAGAAATGATAAGACAAATGATTATGGGCTCCGACACTCGGCTGCTAATGTAGGATTATGCACACGAGGAGTGTCGGTTGGGGTATTTTACCCTCTTTTAAGACATACCACCTAACCATTGTGGCCAGATCGGACTTACACTAGGCTAGCATGATATGTGGGCAGATTAGCCATCTTTAATGGGGTATTTAAAAATTTTCCAAAACTTTGGAAAGTCAACTGAATTGCAACAGTAACTAGATTTCATTCATCTATTTTGAAAAAAATTTCATTGAAAGAATGTTTGCATATGCACTAAGAGCTTGGCAAAGTCATCCCGTATTGTAAATGATGTTGTACAGTTGATTGTATTCACAAAAATTGAAACCATTACATGTTTTAAACAATCAGGGATGTGAAAGATGAATGTTCAGGCTAGAAGCATAAACTAGAGTTAAACACATGTTGATGGTCCTAAGGTTTCATTTGATTAATGCATGCTTTTTACAACTTCTTCAATTGATATTTATCATCAAAGGAGGACGAACAGTTAAGCATAGGATTTCTTTCCACATGTAAAGGATGAATCTCATATCATATTAGACTTGCCATCAGAAAAAGAAGAACTAAAAACAACAACTAGAAAGAGAAAACAAAAGTACAAAAGCAAATGATAAGAAGCAAATAACATGGAATGTAAAAGCTAACTAGGATACCAATACCGTCCGGTTGCTCCCCCCTAAGCCTAAAATCAGTAGTATCCTCACTGCTTTAATCAAACTATAGGAGTTTACAACTGGATACCTGTCATGAGTGAGATCAGAAAAACACTCCGCCGCCTCGTTGCTCTGGGAAGTACTGACTAACGATATCAGGTATGTCCATTGGCATCGCGGATGATGATCCTGGCTGCTGCTGCTGGTCATGTTGGGCCTGCTGGTCTTGTGAATGCTGCTGGTCTTGTGGAAACTCTTGTGGCGGGGCGTCCGGAGCTGTGGTCTCCTGGCAGGAAGGGGACTGGAAGGACTGCGATGTTGGGTAGTGGCCTTGAGAAATGTGCCATGCATCCATCCAGTTGACCATTTCATACATAGCTGAGTATTGTGCAGTCAAATGGTCAAACCTAGTGTCATTGATCATGCCCCTCTGGTCCAGTCGGGTGTCCAAATGATCAAAATGCCACTCCACGTAGGTGAAGAGATGCTGAACATCTGGCATCGTCCAACTATACTCAGTCTGAGTACCAGTGGACGGTGGCACATGGGTAGGTGCTGCTGGAGTAGGCGCCGGTGTAGAGCTGCTGGCACCCCTGGCGGGTGTTCCCTCATCATTCTCTGGATGAAGTTGTACTTTCTAGGTTGCCTTGTCCTTGATATTATTACGGCTTGCATCAGGGATTATGATGAACTGTGACTTTGTGATATAAACCTTGAATCTTGACTCACTGTTGCCATGTCTGGAGATCAGACCGCAAGAAATAAGATAGCTTATATCCACGAGATTCTTTCCCGGTGCAGGTTCAAGGTCACCTATATCTAACCCCAGTTGCATAGCAAGGATGCTAATTACCCCACCACACATGATGTCGCCCGCTTCCCTTTTCTTTTGCTTCTTTGTTTCAAGCAGCTTGTGCACCATGTAATAACCTGAACTGATGTGCTCATTTTGTACCACACACCACAAAAAGAACAGATCAATCTTCCCTACAACACCCTGCGTTTCATTCTTTGCAAATGGTCCCGTGCTGAGAAGGTGATGAAGTACTCAGAAGATAGGGTTATGGATGCTAGAAGCCCGTGCATTCCGTGCCTTATGCACTGTATCAGAAGTGATTTTGGACCAAAACAGATCGCTATTGAAAACCGGAGGGTAATCAGTATAACCGCCATAATTGCATTTGAGTAAAGTGCAAAACCGCTCGAGATTCATACAAAACGGTTTATCCAAGAGACAAAAACTGATTTTCTGAAAAGGGATTTGAAAACGATCACCCTCGGCCTTAAAGGTAGTAAGAAACTCGTATACCAGACGGGGGTAGGTTTTAGCAGCCCGAGTGTAGAGATATTCTAGCCCCAAGAAAGTTAAGTGGTTTACTACCTCATCCTTGAAGCCCAGTTTGGTAACTGCTTCTTCACACATGTACCTTGAAGGGAGAACACACCGTGTAATGAGAAACTGATAATCAGCGTATTCTTCAGGCCTGACAATGAACTGTGTTGAAGGTACAAAAGACTGCGGTCGAGGGGCGGAGGAGCTTGCTTCAGTTGCAATCTGACGGCTTGGACGGCTGCTGGCCTTGTGCTTGATTGGCGCCATCAGGAGAGTGCATGAGTGGACTGTAAGTCTGACTCAGGCAAGCAGTTGCACGGCATGTCTTTGAAGTGCACGACGTGCACCTGCAGATTTGGGGAGAATCTGAAGCGGCTACTAGAAAAACGTCGGTGGCTCGGATGCTTGACTGAGTAGCACAGCTACTTCGTGCACGGCTGTTGCGGTGGCTGGAACTAGTAGCAGCTGAGAAGCTCACTAACGGCCGGATGAGAGTTGCGGCTGGCGGGACGCTGGTGCCTCGGCGGCGGCTTGCTGCAGAGTGCTGTTGAGGCAGCAGTGGCGGCGCTGCACGATGGTGGATGAGGCAGATGGCGGCATGCTCGACGGAGATGGCGGCGTGGTTGGGTGGTGCTGCTGAGCGGAGAAGAAAGGAAGAAGAAGGTGTCGGCGCTTGGCGGCGTGGGCCGGAGTTTCTGCGCTGCTGTGGATGGCACACGCCGCTCGGCGGTGGCGTGAAGCTGTTGGATGGCGCACGGGAAGTTGCTGATGGCTGGACTCACGGAGAAGAAAGGAGGGATGTGCGTCGGCGGCTTGCGAGCACGGACGGAGGCGCTGCGCACGGCGGTTGTTAGGTGGACTTCAAGCTACTTCAAGAAGGCTATCGCAACGGGAAGCTACTTCAAGAAGGCTATTGCAAGGGGAAGCTACTTCAAGAGGAAGGCTGCTTCAAGGTTGGTGCAATTACTTCTAGGTGAAGGCTGCTTCAAGGTTGGTGCGATTACTTCTAGGTGAAGGATGCTTGAAGGGTTTAGGGAGAGAATTGTAATTTTATGTAAAGTCCTTGCGAGGTAATAAAATTAAATTCTTTCCAAATCCTGATTGGGTAAGCAACCGGGTAGTGGACTGACTACCTTAGTATTTGCTAAGGTAGGAACCACTCTAAATCCTTGTCTTCTTGTCCAATATTATTGTGGTTGGTTGTTTGAGTTTAATAATTGTTAAAATTGTTTTTAAAACTCTATTCACCCCCCCTCTAGTGTTTTTCAATTGGTATCAGAGCCGGCTTCAAGGAACCCTAACAAGCTCTTGAAGAATGGGTGACGGGGTGCTCAACAACCTTAACCTTGAAGGGACACTTGTTGCTAGGCCTCCAGTCTTTGATGGAACAAACTACACATATTGGAAGAGAAGGATGCAATTCTACTTCCAAGGCATCAGTTGGGACTTATGGAGGATGGTGTCAACCCCATACGATCTTCCTCAAATGCAATATGCAGAGTGGCATGTAAATACGGTAAAATCGGTTCAAATGAATGCAAAGGCTGTAAGTATTCTTTATTGTTCAATTTCAGTAGGAGAATTTAATAGAATATCAAATTGTGAAACAGCCTATGAAATATGGCATAGACTGTCCATAACTTATGAAGGTACGGTTCAAGTTAAGAATTCTAAGATTAGTATGCTTAAATAGAAGTTTGAACACTTTCGTATGGATCCAAATGAATCCATTAGTGAAATGTTTGCAAAATTCTCTTATATTGTTAATGGTTTGAATGCCTTAGGAAAAAATGTTCTTGAAGAAGATCAGGTGTCAAAGGTACTTTGATCACTTCCTCCCAAATACAAGCCCAAGGTGACAGCCATTGAAGAAGCTAATGATCTCACTAAACTAAAAATGGAGCAACTCATTGGCAATCTAGAAGCTCATGAGGCAACGTTAGAAGAGGAAGAAAGAAGAGAACGTGAACGTCAACAAGGGAAAAAGAAGGACATTGCATTCAAAGCATCAACCAAGGACAATCATGACACAAGTGAAGATGACAGTGAAGAAGAAACTCTCATTGTAAATGGTAAGCAATATAAAAGTTTTAAAACTAATAAAACTTCTAGTGTTTCTTCTTCCAGGTGCTTTGAATGTGGTAAGAAGGGACACATGAAAGGTGATTGTCCAAAACTCAAGAAAGGGAAGAAATCATCTCACAAAAAGAAAGAAAGAAAGAAAGAGCATATAAAGTTGCATGGGATGATTCAAGTGATGATAGTGATGATGGAAAAGAAGAAGTAGAATGCCTCATTGCTACAACAAATGAAGACGAAGAAGAGGTAAGTCTTTATGATCTACCAAAAGAAGATCTAATTGCTAGTCTTCAAGATACTCATGAGAAATATATTGAGTGCAAGAAGAAACTTAAGAAATCAAATAAAGTAAATGATGATTTAAATGTTAAACTTCTTGCTCTTGTATCCGAAAATGAAAATCTCAAAAAGGAAAATGAAGATTATGATCTTAAGTTAAAATCAGTAGAAGCTAATTGCAATCTTCTTTCCTTAGAAAAGTTAAACTTGCAAACTCAAGTGAATGATCTTTAGAAACAACCTGTTCTATGTTCACACTTAGATTATGATGAGATTGTCAAAGAAAGAAACTCTCTAGTATCTGATTTAGATCAAGCAAAGAGAGATATAAACAAGAAAATGGATGATATTGCTAAGTTACAAAGAAATATAAATGAGTTGAGAGGAAATGACATGCTTCAAAATATTCTGAAAATTTCCTATAGTTATAATGGAAGAAGAGGATTAGGATATGATCCAAGGAGAAATAAACCCAAAAGAGCTAAAGCATCCAAGACTAAGATTATGTTTGTACCTAGGAACACAATTCCTAGAAAGAGAAATGAAGTTGACTCTATTAGTTGTCATTATTGCATGCGTCTTGGACATTATTCATTTTCATGCCCATATAAGAAAAAGAGTAATGATTTATCTTGGATTCCTAAAACTTAGTAGCTTAAAATTAACTAGTTGAGATTTGACCTAAACTGATTCTTGATATACAAATGTCATATCTCAACACAATCGAGCTCTAAATTGCATAATCTTCTTTTGCTTGGAATCAATTAACAGTTCTGAAAATATTGTCGGTCGAGAATCTGTCGACCGAGTGAACATTCGGTCGAGCAATTGTCGACCGAGCATGTCACTGATTTCCAGTCTACTGTAAAATTGCTGAATTCTTTTTGTAATTTATCAAATTGCTATCTATTTGTGATTAATGACTGGATATATTTTAGAAATCATCCCTAAAAACTTATATGAGATTAATTTGGTTTATTCCCTAAATGATTTAAGATTCAAACTGAAATTATGCTTAGTTTAATAAAAAGGAAATTTTTGTTTTATCATTATTCACATGATTTTTCCTAAAGTATTTTCTAGTCTATCCATATAGAAATCATGTGATTACAATCATGGAATTATCATTATATGCTTTTATTGTTCTATAATTACATCATGGATATGCTTTCACTATTCAGCTTATAAAGATGATGCTGTGTTAGCACAAATAGATAATGATAATTGTATGCATGGATCCGTGATGATATAGGCAAGCAAAATGATTTGTTGGTAATATGTTATTTTAATGCTTGCAACACATAAGATAAAAATTTCTCAATTGGTATCCTTAAAGACTTGAGATATTAATCGTGTTTTCATTTTTAAGAATCTTATGAGGGTACAAGAAGAAATGGAATTTATGTACCTACAACAAAGTTTATATAAATATTCTAGGAAAATCAAGGACAAATGTTTTCATATTGAATATTATTTAAAATGCTTCAAATTGATATCTAATCAAATTACATGCAGATATTATACTTCATATATAAGTGTTCAGTTTGGAAATCTGCAAATCTGCCTCTTGGTTGAAATCAAATTTGACTAAGGGGCGCTATGGTCGTAGTCAAGGGCGACCTAAAATAAGCTTTGACAAAATGCTTATTTGGACATCATTATATTGTACTTAATCTTAGTATACTTTTAATAAAGGTCAAAATCAAAATTTCAAATCAATTTGTGACCTTAGAAGCTTTAAATTGCTTTAAATGGTAAGATTAAGGGGGAGTTCATAAAAACAAATTTGATTAAGAAGCTTACACAAATATTGTAAACATCATTTGGAGCTTGTTACGACCTTAGTATTTTTACTCTTGGTTATGAAGAAATCTATGAAATGATATATCTTAAAGGAACTCTCTAAACAAATCAGGGCTTAACATCCCTTGCATTTGGATGGAGACATTTTTATGTACTCTAAGATTAAAGGATTCTCATTTGATTTTTAGGGCTTAACATCCCTTGATAGATGAGAAATCAATATACATTCATCATAAGCTTAAGGGAATCTCATATCATTTCAAGGCTTAACATCCTTTGCAAATGATTGAGAAACAAATTGTGGCTAAATTAGACAAAAATGATTTTAAATCCATGTTCCTAATAGAATATCTATTTAAGGGGGAGCATAGTATAAAATTAAGGGGGAGAAGAAATATAAAATATTCAACCTGGATATCATTTTGAAATGACAAAGGGGGAGAAAGAATATAAAATCAAAAATATAAATGAGTTTCATCTTGATAGCCAGCACTCACTTGTAAAACAAGCATGGATACAAAAGGTAATCTTCAGGTATGAAACTCACATGCTTTATATTTCCTTATTTCATATTTAGGAAATGTTTGTCATCTTCAAAAAGGGGGACATTGTTGGATAAATTGGACATTATGATAAATCCCTTTGTTTCGATGATGACAAACATTTCATTCTTGTTGATCTAACGTGCTACTTGAGTGTTGCAGGAATAAGGTGGATGACAAAGCTCTAGGGAATCTATATGCTTGAGTGATTGTAAATGTCATGAAATGTAATCAATTGTAAACTTGTACAAATATATAATGTACAAGTACTTAGACTTCATGTAAATCAAGCGTTAGATTTTCCCTAGCTAAACACCACACTTAGATAGGTCATCCCCTTCAATAGTGTCACATATGCACACTCATACACACACTTAATGTCTTTATTTGAAACATTGAAACAGGGTCAATCTCGGTCGACAAACTCCTCAACCGAGACACTCTCGGTCGACAAACTTCTCGACCGAGAAAGACCCAAGTAGCCTTTAGACACAGCTGACAAGGTAGTTGGCAGTTGTAAATGAACGTTGATCTAGAGAGCCTGTCGGTCGACAAAACTTCGACCGAGTAGGTATCTCGGTCGACAATTTCTCGACCGAGATGGACTCTGACAGCAACTGCAGAATAAAGCAACTAGCTGTTACTAATGCAACTAACTTATACCTAAACGGCTAGTTAAGCACTTAGAACCCCCTAGAAAGTGTCTAGAACGTCCTTAAGCACTTGTAGGTCATTCCTATAAATAGGACATGCCTTAGGACACCTAAACACACCTAAGCTACACTTGTGCTACACTTGAGATTGAATACTCATTGGCAATCTGTTTTGAGCAATAGAGCAATTCCAACATTGGCTATTCATTCCCATTGCTCCTATTTCGTGTCCTATAGGCTAGCATCTCCTTTCCACTGCACTTACACTTCTACACTCATTGGTTAGGAGACCAATACGCTTGATATAGGCAAATCAAGCCTTCTGCTTCAAAGGATAAGTTGTAATTTCTATTTTCCTTCTTGTTCCTTTTATTCTTTGTATTCTCCTTGCTACTCCTAGGGTTGGAGGCTGCGGATTGGAGAAGGTTCTTCTCAGAGGAGAAGGTGGACTTCAAGCTACTTCAAGAAGGCTATCGCAACGGGAAGCTACTTCAAGAAGGCTATTGCAACGGGAAGCTACTTCAGGAGGAAGGCTGCTTCAAGGTTGGTACAATTACTTCTAGGTGAAGGTTGCTTCAAGGTTGGTGCGATTACTTCTAGGTGAAGGCTGCTTGAAGGGTTTAGGGAGAGAATTGTAATTTTATGTAAAGTCCTTGCGAGGTAATAAAATTAAATTCTTTCCAAATCCCGGTTGGGTAAGAAACCGGGTAGTGGACTGACTACCTTAGTATTTGCTAAGGTAGGAACCACTCTAAATCCTTGTCCCCTTGTCCAATATTATTGTGGTTGGTTGTTTGAGTTTAATAATTGTTAAAATTGTTTTTAAAACTCTATTCACCCCCCTCTAGTGTTTTTCACCTTGCATTCTCATATGCATCAAGACGAAGTTCTTCAAGTTCCTGTAGCTACAGCAAACGCTTCTCTCCTGCTCTTTTCATGTTGAAATTCAGGAATTTTATTGCCCATAAAGCGCGCTATTCCAATTCAAGTGGAAGGTGACAGGATTTGCCATAGATTAGCTTAAATTGAGTAGTCCCAATGTTGGTTTTGAAATTCGTGCGATATGCCCATAATGCATCATCAATCTTTAGTGCCCAGTCTTTCCTTGAACTAGAGACAGTCTTTTCAAGAATGGTCTTCAATTGCCTATTTGAAATCTCTACTTGCCCGGATGTTTGGGGATGATAGGGTGTAGAGATTTTATGAGTTACACCATACTTTGAGAGAAGATTGTTAAATTGTTTTTCTGCAAAGTGCGTTCCTCCATCAGAAATAACGGCACGTGGAACTCCAAACCGAGGGAATATAATCTTTTGGAACAGGTGGACTACAGATTTGGCGTCCGGTGCTTGGGTTGGAATGGCTTCAACCCATTTAGAAATGTACTCACAGGCAACAAGAATATATTGATATCCGCATGAAGATGGGAATGGTCCCATGTAATCCACTCCCCATACATCGAACACCTCAACTTCTAGAATATAGTTGAGTGGCATGTCATCTCGGCGGGATATGCCTCCTGTTCTTTGGCACCTATCACAAGATTTGACGAACAAATTGACATCTTTAAATAATGTAGGCCAATAGAAACCAGCTTGAAGAATTTTTGCAGCGGTCTTTTCTCTTCCAAAATGGCCTCCATAAGGAGAGGCATGGCAATCAGCAATGATACTTGGGACTTCCTCTTCAATAACGCATCTCCGGATCAGCCCATCGCTTCCATGCTTGAATAGCAATGGGTCATCCCAATAATAAAATTTGACGTCATGAAAGAATATCTTCTTTTGTTGATATGTCAAACCCGGAGGTAGCTGTCCAGTAGCAAGGAATTTAGCAATGTCTGCAAACCATGGTGCTTAGATGGATGATAACGCGTAAAGCTTTTCAATCGGCAAATGATCTTCAATTGGCAATAAGTCTCCAGATTCTGTGGTCAATCTAGAGAGGTGATCAGCAACGTTATTCTCTGTACCCTTTTTATCTCGGATTTCAAGGTCAAATTCTTGCAGGAGCAGTATCCAGCGAATGAGACGTGGTTTGGCATCCTTCTTATTCAGCAAATACTTGATAGCAACATGGTCAGTGTACACAATCACTTTTGATCCTACCAAGTACTGTCGGAACTTGTCGAAAGCATATACGATCGCAAGCATTTCTTTCTCCGTGGTCGTGTAATTGATTTGTGCTTCATCGATAGTTTTGCTGGCATAGTAGATGGCATGAATCTTTTTGTCTCTCCGTTGTCCCAAAAAAGCTCCCACTGTATAATCACTCACAGCACACATGAGTTCGAAAGGAGAATCCCAATCCGGAGGTTGGATGATTGGAGCTGAAATGAGAGCTTCCTTGAGTTTTGAAAAAACTGCTTGGCAATTGTCATCAAAAACAAATTCTGCGTCTTTTGCAAGAAGAGAACATAGCGGCTTCGCAATTTTGGAAAAGTCTTTGATAAATCTTCTGTAAAAACCTGCATGTCCTAAAAAACTGTGAATGTCTTTTACCGAAGATGGAGTAGACATCTTTTCAATTGCTTCGACTTTTTCCCTATCAACTTATCAGTGACACGATGTGTCAAATAAAGACACGTCATGTACCTAGAGATATAACTCATTTTTTGTGTTTTTGGAAGTTGAGACACACCGTGTCTTAATTAAGACATGTCGTGTCTTCTGTAGTTTTTTAGAAAATATCTTGTGTCAGCACAGAATTAATAACATATTTGCAATGGAGTTGTCTAAATTATTACATTCATCCATGACAAGCTTATTTACAAAACTAAAGAGTATTTTTTACTCAAATAACTAGAAAATAAATCTATCTTAATGTGGGTTCAACTCGTACAAGGTCTTCCATTTAGAGTCTGGAGTGAGACTCTTCAATTGTCTTTCATCCATCTTGAAGGGAGCAAGAAACTCCCTTGTGAATTTCATCCCCCGAGGGTATACAGCTTGCAACGTTACCCATTTACTATGAATTTTCCATCTTTGCCTTGTAATTCAGCAGCTCCATAAGGAAAAATCTTCAATACGAGAAAAGGGTCGGACCACTTTGACTTTAGTTTTCCAGTAAATATCTTAAGTCTTAAGTTGAATAGAAACACTTTGTCTCCCTTTTTGAAATCCTTCCTCTGTATTCTCTTGTCATGCCACATCTTGGTTCTTTCTTTGTAGAGCTTTGCATTTTCATACGCATCAAGCCATATCTCTTTTAGTTCTTGTAGTTGCAAAAGGAACTTCTCACCAGCTTTCTTCATCTCAAAGTTTAAGAACTTTATAGCCCATAATGCATGGTGCTTTAGCTCCAGCGGAAGATGACAAGATTTACCATATATCAACTTAAATGGGGTTGTGCCTATGATGGTCTTGTAAGCCGTATGGTACACCCATAGTGCGTCATCTATCTTTAATGCCCAATCTTTCCTTGAGCTAGACACTATCTTCTCTAGAATGCTTTTTAGCTGCCAGTTTGAGACCTCTACTTGCCCGGATGTTTGAGGATGGTAGGACGTAGAGACTGTATGTGTGACCCCATATCTAGAAAGAAGATTATTGAATTGTTTCTCAACAAAATGTGTGCCACCATCTGAGATTACAGCTCTTAGCAATCCAAAACGAGGGAAGATGATTTTCTAAAAAAGTTCTACTACATACTTTGCATCCGGTGCTTGGGTTGGGATGGCCTCAACCCATTCAGAGACTTACTCAACAGTGACTAGAATATATTGGTAGCTTCATGAAGATGGGAATGGCCCCATATAATCACTCCCCATACGTCAAATACCCTCAATCTCCAAGATAGAGTTAAGAGGCATATCATCATGTCTAGAAATTCCTCTAGTTCTTTGACATTTATCACAAGCTTTTACAAACAGATTGGCAACTTTAAACAACATTGGCCAATAGAAACCTGCTTGTAGGATCTTTGCTACAGTCTTCTCTCCTCCACAGTGACCTCTGTAAGGAGAGGCATGACATTCATAAATAATGGTAGCTATCTATTCTTCAGCGACAAACCTATGAATAAGTCCATCACTCCCATGTTTGAACAACAAGGGGTCATCCCAATAGTAAAACTTCACGTCATGGAATAACTTCTTCTTTTGTTCGTATGTCAAACCCGACGACAACTGTCCGGTAGCAAGAAAGTTAGTGATGTCTGCAAACCATGGCACTTGGGTAGACAATAGTGCATAAAGTTTCTCAATAGGAAAATGATCTTCAATAGGCAAATAATCTCCAACATTTGTAGTCAATCTAGAAAGGTGATCGGAAACATTGTTCTCTGTCCTCTTCTTATCCCAGATATCAAGATCAAATTCTTGTAGTAGTAGTATCCAACGGATGAGACGAGGATTTGCATCCTTCTTGTTGAGAAAATACTTAATAGCAGCATGATCTGTATATACAATCACCTTAGATCCCACCAAATACTGTCAAAATTTGACGAAGGCATACACTATAGCAAGTATCTCCTTTTCTTTGGTTGTGTAATATATTTGTGATTCGTCCAGGGTCTTGCTTGCATAGTATATGACATGAAGCTTCTTATCTTTCCTTTGACCTAGAACTACCCCCACTGTACAGTCTCTTGCGTCACACATTAGTTCAAATGGAGCCTTCCAGTCCAGTGGTTGAATAATTGGTGCAGAAATAAGAGCTTCCTTTAGCTTGGTGAAAGTAGTATGGCAGTCATCATTGAATATGAATTCAGTGTCTTTGGCAAGTAAGGAGCATAAAGGCTTTGTGATTTTGGAGAAATCTTTATAAATCTTCTATAGAAACCTACATGACCAAGGAAACTGCAAATGTATTTGACTGAAGAACGAGTAGACATCTTTTCAATAGCTTCCACCTTGGCCCTGTCAACCTCAATACCCTTGTTAGATACAACATGACCTAATACTACACCGGATTGTACCATGAAATGGCAATTTTCCCAATTTAGTATTAGGTTTACCTCTTTATAGTGGGATAAGACTAATGACATGTTTCATAAACATTGATCAAATGAATCTCCATAAACACTAAAATCATACATAAAATTTTCCATTATGTTTTCAATGAAATCAGAAAAAATAGTCATCATGCATCGTTGGAACGTCGCAGGAGCGTTGTAAAGGCCAAAGGGCATACGATGATAAACATAAGTTCCATACGTGCATGTGAAAGTGGTTTTCTTGGTCGGGAGGGTAGATAGGAATCTAGAAAAACTCGGAATACCCGTCCAGGTAACAGAAATAAGAGTGTTTTGCAAGGCGTTCAAGCATTAAGTCAATAAATGACAACGAAAATTGTCCTTTCGGGTCACTTTGTTTAAACGATGATAGTCAATACACATACACCAACCCATAACAATACGAGTTTGATTCAACTCATCATGGTCTCCCTTGATGACAGTTGTACCCCCCTTCTTAGGTACCACATGGATGGCACTAACCCAAGGGCTGTCACTTATAGGATAGATGATACCGACATCAACCAACTTAAGATCTCCTTTTTAACCACCTCAAGCATATTTTGATTTAAGCGTCTAGGCGGTTCAATGGTAGGTTTAGCATCATCCTCCATATTTATTTTGTGCATACAAATAGCGGGATGAATTCCTTTCAAATCATCGATAGAGTAACCAATAACGTCTTTATACAAATGCAATTCGACAAGCAACTTACTTTCTTTTTCATTATTTAACTCATTATTAATTATTAAAGGAGAAGTAGAGTCGAAATCAAGGAATGCATACCTCAGCCCTGGTGGAAGGACTCTAAGTTCTACCTTTCTCCCGGTTGCATCGTCTTTGTCTTTATCATCAACAATTGGAGTGTCTTCTTCAGTAGCATCTGAGTGGGCGATAGAAAATACCCCATAATTTTCAGATCCATTATTCATACTTTCATCATCATCACATTAGTTCAGTATCAAATTGGCAATATCATGATTTTCTTCTACAACAGAATCAATAGAGTCCATAAAATAGATTTCTTCTACACGAGAAGGTGCTTTCATAGCATCATATACAAAAAACTCCATGGATTTATTGCCAACTTGGAGTGTGAGTTTGCCTTCACGAACATCAACTAGGCATCCAGCAGTTCTTAAAAAAGGTCTCCCAAAAAGAATGGGGTTGGAAGGGACTTCTACCATGTCTAGCACTATAAAATCACAAGGAATATAAAGTTTACCAATCTGCATTAGCATGACTTCCATGGTACCTTTGGGGTATTTGATGGAATGATCAGCCAGTTCAATGGCCATCTTTGTAGGCTTTAGATCTCCAAGATCTAGCCCTTGACATAGAGTAGACGGGATGAGACTGATACTAGCTCTGAGGTCTACAAGACCTTTGTTGAATGTGGTATTGTTGATCTTGCATGGTAGGGTGAAATCTCCCAAGTCATCTAGCTTCTCAGGAAGTCGATTTTGAATGGTAAAACTGATTCTTTCAGAAAGCATCACGGTGTAAAGAGGCGAGATCACCCCTTTACCAAAATTTAAAGGAAATACAAACATCCACAATTTTAACAAAAATTTAGACTTTGAGGATGATTGCATAATATTCCAAATAAATAAGCATGATTCCAGATACATAATAAAATGTCAATAGCAGCGGAAAGGAAGAAATAGCAAGCCTTCTAATGGCTTTATTGTTTATTACATCATTGCTTTCTAAAAGGAAAGATAAGATAGATAAGAGGATCTAGCTATAGCAACCTAGCCATCCTTCTTGTCAAGCTAACGATCTCAGCAGAGGAATCTTTCTTCAAGCCCTTCCTTCACCTTGCTCAGCTCCAACACCTGGGTGGTTGGGAAGACACCCAGCAAGAGGGAAAACAAGAAAAGTATGTGTTACACTAATAATCTATCAAAGGCAAAGGAAGTTGAAACAAGTAAATTAGGCTAGATATTTGGTGTGAGAAGATATCAAAGAGTATGAGGTTTTATAAGAGAACTTGCCATTAACAAAATAATTAAAGGGTTTAGCATGTTAATTAATATGTCTATCTAACTAAGTAGGGTTGAGGCACCTACCGGACCTCTAACCTTAGGTGAGGGAAGAATTAAAAACATTTCCAAATCACCTACAATTTTTAATGGGGAGAATAATAAACATTCCCCTAGAGCAATTTTATACATGCCCTCTATGGGTGGTTGTACATAAGTACCACTACTTAAAGATTAAATAGAACATTTAATTTCATGCTAGAAAAAGGTTTATGGTAAGAATAAGTAAAAGATTATGTAACATGGCAGTGGGGTATGAATACCCAAACAAGAGAATACTGCATCTATTTTTTAGGCAAATAAGCAAATTAGGTTTCAAGAATTTAAGGAGTTTACATCAAGTTAAACCTCATAAAAGAAATATAGGTAATGGACTAGAGATTTCCCAACTGATAGGTAGATGCACAATCAAACTCATACTAAACACATACCTTAGCCTCAGGTGTCCTAAATTTCCCCTTTTCAACTCTTCACACGAATTATAAACCCAAACTTCCTAAAACATAATTAGATTCATAAATTAGAATTACATGCATTCATTTAAAAGATTGAAAACCCTAATTTACTAACTTTTTGCACAAACTCTCGATTCAGACTTCAAAAACCTCATAACCATCTTAGTTAGGTTTTCCTGATCAAAATAACATATAATATTGTATATTTTGGAAATATGGATTCTTAGGGTTAATTTTAGTGATTTTTAAGATAATTAAATCGATTTTAAAAATACATTTTTGCAAACCTCAAAAACAGATTTCAAAAACATTTTTATTAGATAGATCTCATTTTCCTGATTTCAAAACACTATTTATTTATTATTTTCGACCACAGGATTAATTAATAAAAATTAATTTGCCTCGACCAATCACAGCCTGCCACGTAGGCAAGGCCGGACGGGCCGAGCGGTTGGGGGCGCTTGGCAGCGGTGACCTGCGGCTTGCGGTCGCTCGCCACCGGTCGCGATCGGTCAGGCGATCAAAAACCAACAGGAGGGAAAAGACGTGAGCGTCCCTCACGCGGAGCTCAAGAGATGCACGCGGCCAGCGGCAAAAATGGAAAAACGGGGACTCGTCTTCTTCCCTTGCTCGCGACCTGAGCAAGGAACAGCGAGAGACGAAGCTCGGCCGATTTGGGCAAAATCGCGATTCTCAACGAAAACCCACATTCAAGTATCCAAAAGAAAGAGGAAGAAGAACCGGAGTTGGTGGTACCTTTTGATTGGACGGAGGAGGAGCAAACGAGGAGGAAGAAGTGCCGCAACCCAGGCGTTGTCGGCGGCTACACGGGGTTAGTTCGTCCATGAATCGTCGAATTGGAAGCACGAGCAAAAAGGTAAGGTGATGGCGGTCGTCAGGGTTGGGTTATAAATAGGCAACATGCCCTAGGTTAGGGTTTAGCTCGGGGCAAGGAGAGACGTCCGGCGGCCGATTTAGGCGTTTCACAAATACGTGTCAAAGCCCGCAAATTTTGGGATAATCCTGTGTGCAATCACACAAGGAATCCAACAAAACAAAATTTAATGAAAATCTTTGGGTGGATCTCAAGATATTGTGATTTAAAAAAAAACAAGAAATCAAGCCTGTTGCCTAATCCGACTAAAGGTAGAAGATGACCGCGCATCGTTGGATCGGTGGATGCGGGTCCACTAAAGAACCTGGACCGTCCGATCCCGCGTAAGAGACAAGGAAAACCAAATTTCCAAGGAAATCGATTAAATTCATTTAAATCTTTAATGCTTTTCTCTCTCTTCTTTTGGAGGCTCAAACGTTGTCCAAAAATTATGAAATTTTATATCCTGACTTATTTCGACGCGTAGAATCCAATTATGGAGTTAGTTTTGCATTTTGAAAAAGTTTGATAGATGAAATAATTAATATATCATTTTCTCTTTCCTCCTTCAAAAGAGGTGATAACATTATCTAAAATTAGTGTAACTTCACCCATAAGTCTCCTTAAAGGTTTGGAACACGATTTTACAATTATCTTCTCAAGTTGAAATTATCTTTATATTTATTAAATAAATAGAACATTCTACACACACTCTCTCTCTCTCCTAATTTACTTATTATTCATATATTATCCAAATTAGTTGCAAATTTGCACAGAGGCTTATTTTTATGTTTAGAATACGAATTTGAAGTTATTTTACTGATTTGAGAACATTAAGTATTTTATTTCTCTTTATTGGCATATTTCCTATATTCTTTTGATAATGTTATTAATATTTATATTTATGTTCTATTTTAAATGATACTTGACCCTTAAGTTACTTTTTGCTCAAGGAAACGAATTTAACTATCAAATTATCATGATGGTTTCAGATTATAATATTTGTTGCAAAAATCTTTGTAATTATCTTCTTTACCCATAAATTCTCATATTACCATTAATTATTACATTTATCTTCTTCCTTTTATAAAATACGGATTTTCTTCTTATCTCTCATATTCTAGGAAACACTAGAAGATTCTAGGACGAATTATTTTACTCTTTTTATTACTTAATGTGAATTTGCATTTTAGACCCAATATCCAATTCTAACTAAGGCATTTGTGCATGCAACCTTGAAATAAGAATATATGGGAAACATTTATCCAATAACCATCTTAATTCCTTTTAAATCAAAACCAAGGACAAATGGAACGAAAATGAAGGACAAAACTTATAGAAAAGAGTACAAAGAGGTACATAGGAGATTTCAGTATGTTACATCACTCCACCCCTTAAAAAGGATTTCGTCACCGAAATCTCATACAAAGAGGGAAGGGTGAGTACGCAACATCTCATCTCTCAACTCCCAAGTGGTTTCTTCTAAACCATGGTATCTCCACAAAACCTTCACTAACTCTATCTCCTTACTCTTCAGCTGCTTTACTCGGGAGTCAAGGATCTTCACAGGGAGTTCTTCATAAGTCAAATTCTCATTAATCTCCACAAGTTCAATGGTGAGCACATGAGACGGATCCTTAACGTACTTCCTCAACACAGAAACATGGAACACATTGTGAATCTTATCATAAGCAGGAGGCAAAGCTAGGCGATATGCACAATCCCCCACTTTATCTAAGATCTCAAATGGTCCAACATAGCGAGGACTCAACTTGCCTTTTACTTTAGATCTTGCAATAGAACGTATAGGCTTGATCTTTAGAAAAGCATAGTCTCCCACTAAGAAGCTTACATCAGACCTCTTCTTATCAGCATACATCTTCTGTCTGTCTTGAGCAGCTTTCATCTGTTTCTTTATCAACTGTACCTTCTCAAGCATCATCTGCATGTCATCAGTCTTCACTAGGGAACGTTCACCAACATCATCCCAGTGCAAAGGTGAACGACAAGGTCTACCATAGAGAGCTTCAAAAGGTGGCATACCAATACTGGCTTGGTAGCTATTGTTGTAAGCAAACTCTGCTAAAGGTAGATACCGATCCCAGGCACCACCCCAATCCATCACGCAAGCACGAAGCAAGTCCTCCAGAATCTGAACTGTTCTCTCGGACTGACCATCAGTTTGCGGGTGGTAAGCAGTACTGAAACGCAGATCAGTACCCATCTCTTCCTGAATCTGACCCCATAAACGAGAAGTGAATTTTGGGTCTCGATCAGAAACTATCACAGCAGGGACACCATGCAGACGAACTATCCACTCCACATACAACTGAGCCATCTCACCAACTTTATACGTGGTTTTGAAAGGCAAGAAATGAGAAGATTTTGTAAGCCGATCAATCACCACCCAAACAGCATCATAACCTCTCTTGGACTTAGGGAAACCAGTAACAAAGTCCATTGTGATCTTCTCCCACTTCCATTCTGGAATCTCAAGAGGATGAAGAAGACCACCAGGTCATTGATGTTCAATCTTGACTTGCTGACATGTCAAGCACTTTGCTACAAACAGAGTTATATCATTCTTCATGTTCTTCCACCAGAAGCTTCGCTGTAAGTCCTTGTACATCTTGGTTGTGCCAGGGTGAATAGTGTACTTGGAACCATGAGCTTCACTCAGAACCTTCTGTCTCAGATCACCAACATCAGGTACCCACAACCTTTGTCTGAAGCGGATAGCACCGTCCACTCCGACAGAGAATTCAGATTGTGGTTTCTCAGATAAAGCTTTCAACTCTTCAAGCTCGGAACTCTCCAACTGTGCAGACACGACTTCTGAGATCCAGGTTGGTGTAACGGTCAAACTGCCCATATGAACACACAACTTATCTTCATCCACTGAATCGACAGGTTGAGGTTTCCAACTGGCCACATGTTCAAGGTTTTCCCACACAGAACATCTCAGAGCAGCACAAACAGCATCCTTCTTGCGACTTAAAGCATCAGCTACGACATTTGCTTTACCAGGATGATAAGTGATGGTGAAGTTTTAATCTTTAAGATATTCCATCCACCTATGTTGTCGCAAGTTCATATCCTTCTGAGTCAACAGATATCTCAAACTCTTGTGATCAGAAAAGACTTCAAACTTTTCTCCGTAGAGGTAGTGTCGCCAGATCTTCAAAGCATGAACTATGGCAGCCAGCTCTAAATCATGTGTAGGCCAATTAGCTTCATTAGGTTTCAACTGTCGAGAAGCATAGGAGATCACCTTTCCGTCTTGCATCAGAACACACCCTAAGCCTTGTCGGGATGCATAAGTGTAGATGACATAGGGTATGCCTGACGTGTATTTTACTACGCGCTTAAACGCAAGTATACGCGTCGAGTAATATAGGCCTTGTGAGGCCCGAGTCGAACTCAGGGATACGTGAATTATTGGAGACTTCTACTAACTAATCGCAATCAGCTAGGCCGATTAACAAAGTAGGGTTTTGTTGTTGAAATTAAAAGAAAATAAAAATCAAACAAAGAAAACAATCGATTAAAGGTTAATTTAATCAATTCAAAGGGATATCTTTAGGATGGCGGTTTCACCGTGGGTCAACATTGTATTAGGTTTCATATAATTCCTCACACTTCTCTCTCTATCCGGGTAGTGGCCTGAATACAGAATTACCCACTGTCATGGTGTAAGTCACTACTTAGGTTTAGGTTGATTCCATCGTCGTAGTAATCATTCCCCTAAACTAAGTGCATTATAAACGGTACCTCAGTTCCCACCATTAATTTTACAACTCCTTTGTCAAGGGTTTTATTAATTAATGTAGATTTTGTCTCTTTTCAACCGTTAATCCTTCTGTCGAAGTGATTAAGGGAATTAAATTATTATTATGGTGATCAAGCATAACAATAGAAATGGAGAAAATGAATCTATACCACGGATTTGAGAGATAAAATATGAATTATCAATATAAAAATGTCATACAATGTATTCCCGGGCTACTCCCGGTCCTAAAGATTGAGGGTTTTAGCCTCTCATGTTCATCTCACACGAATACATGGTAAAAATGGAAGAAATGGAGGATTTCATAAGAAAAACGTGAAACAAGTGGGAAAACCCCTGAACGGAGAAGAACCGGTAGATCCTTGGCGTAGAACACGAGCTTCCCCGCTTGTCGGTGGTGGAAATCATCTTCGGCAGCGTCCGAATCACCCGGGATGAGCTTCTGGCCTTCGTTCTCCTTTCTCTCCTTCCTCGGCACTCGTGCAATCCAAAAATGAGATGATCCCCTCGTCTGGGCAGCCGTCATTAGGTATAAGTCCCTAATTAGGTCGTCAAATAAAAACAGCCGTCCGATCGAGATCAAAACAGATCCAACGCATATCTGCCGGCATCGATACCATCGACGTGGGTCGATGGTATCGACCCAGCGTATTAGCGGCAGCTTTCTTTTCTTTTGATGTGAGCGCCTGTGGTCATCTCGATACCATCGACTTGGGTCGATGGTATCGACTCTCTTTAGTGTCGGTTGTTGTCGTTTAGCGACGCTGTAGCTCTCCATGTGTCGATGGCATCGACTTGGGTCGATGGTATAGACAGTTTCCTCGCCAGCAACCTGAAGGGATCTCGATACCATCGACTTGAGTGTCGATGGTATCGACTCTGTGCTTCTCCTCTCGGCTGGCAACCTGTGGCTTGGTCGATGGTATCGACGGAAGCAAATACTTGTTTTTCCTAAAATTTCACAACAAGACCAAGTAAATCCACATAAATAATAATATTATGATAAATAATGCTCAAAATAGTAAAACAGAGGGGATTTGACATAATATGAAGGCAAAGACCGAAATGAGTGAATTATGCAATATTATCCATAAAAATGAGTAATTAGAGCACAAAACACATATGAAAAAGGTCTATAAATGCGACTCAAAATCATCGCATCAAACTCCCCTAAGCTTAAACATTGCTCGCCCTCGAGCAACTAATCCTTAGAATAGAATTGCAGATGTCAACTAAAAATCAACACACCAACCCACATCCCATGTGACTCCCACTGAACGTTCTCAAACCGGCCTTCTCTAACCACATAACAGTAATTACCCTAAAGGCGACAATAATCGTCAATAAGAGAAATTATCCTTCAAACCGATGAACACTATCACATAAGGCAGTTAACATAATAAAATTCGCCGATTCAGCATTGGTGCATCTTGTGATCGCCTACACTACGTTGCTCGCCCTTAACTACCATTTACATGGAAGCAGTTCTCCTGATAATCATTAGTGAGGAGAAATTCACGGTGGCCTACCAATCCGAGCAACAGGTGGATGGAATGGGTGGTTCATGGAAGAACTTGAAAGTATTGCACAGTTTCAATATGCATAAAAACAAAATGTCCTAAATGATGCAAATGCACATTAGAAATGCCCTAATGCCTAAAATTGGGTGAAATGATGCATGCACTAACCTTCCACCTCAAAATAAGATGGAAATCTAATTAAGCCACATCATGTACTCAATTCTCCTGTAATGCATGTGATATCATGTTCCTTTCTCCCTCTTATTCCATTTTCTTCTAAATTCCCTTTTTTTCAAAATGTTTTTTTTTTAGATTTTCAGAAATTTTTTCTTTCTTTTAGCCCACATATCCATAATTTCTTTGAGATACATGTTTTGGCTAATTTCTTCATGATTGGAAGTCTTTGCACTATTTCGAAGGTATGGAACAGTTTAGATCACTTTTTTAAGAGAAATTGAGATACATGGTGTACTTTATGCATGGAAATCATGAGATTCATGAGTGCAACTACATGGCATGCACCTAAAGGTAATGTGCATAAATCCCTATATTTTTCTCTTTTTATGCAAAAGTATGGAAAATATCAATGCAATTCCTATCTAAATGCTATGCACACAAGAAGGAATTAAAACTGTGTTTTACTTCCAATTCTTAGGTGGATTATGGAAGAATGAAGTGGAATGATCACAAGATTAGATGACTGAACCTTAGAAGAGTATTAGGTGTCCCTCCTTACTGACATGTGTAGTGATTCAAAGGATTCTCTCTCTTACGTCCAATTAAGGTCTCATTACCATTTGGTTAGGTTAGGCTCAAACAACCGTTACTATCCACTTTTCATGAGTCAAAGGGAGTATAGGTGTGACATATTGTTTTAAAGTTGACATAATCAATCATTTTCATCAGATAAGTTCCCCAAGGACAACCAAGTCAAGCTATCCAAAAGACACAAAAATTTTAAAATTCCCTTAAATTTCCCATGAAAACAGCGAGATGACAATTTTTACAACATCCACGGTTACACTAGATAGATGTGGATCCTAAACACAACCTAAAAATGCAAGAAACAAATAACAAAGCAAAAACTAAAAACAACAAAAGAAAAGATAGAGCTGTTCCAGCTACCCCCCTAAGCTTGAATTCGACTATGGCCTCATAGTCAAAAACCAACTTCAAGGTGGAATAGTGATACCCTGATCAATCCTGCGGAGGCGGTGGTGGGTATTGTGGTGCCGTAGGATCCCAAGACGGATACTCCCCCTGGAAGCTTGGATCATATTGGGTCCTCGGCGGAGGTTGTGGATAGCCTCCAAAGTAGTCCTGACTCCAGTAATGGTCATAAAATGGCTCCTGTTGCATCTCCATCCGCTGCAACTGGTTGTGTATCTGTTCTTGGTTGGCGAGGAGGAGACGTTCATTCTCGAACATAGCCCGTTGATTATCAAGTACCCGGCTCGTAGTATCATGAATACCGGTATACATAGACATGTGTTGCTGCTGAGTCTGTTGTATATCCTGCAGCATCGTGTACATTCCCTGCATGGAGTAGGGATCCTCGGCTGGCTGCGAGGGCTGTGGTGATGGCGGCAGGGGCTGTGATGATGAAGACGCACCCGGATGCATCCTAGGACGCTTCCGTGGCGCTACACGTACACGAAGAGGTGTGAAAGCCTCCTCTTCCTCCTCAGCCTCGCCTCCTTGCTCGTCGTTGCCGCCTTCTTCTTCGGAGGACTCGATGGCTATGATTGGCCACCTAAAATGCTGCGCGCCCTCGATGTTGAAGACGTCGTCCGGCAGTGAGCGCTCCTGATAAGCTTGGTTGACGTGGCAATGTACGTACGCCAACCCATCCCGGAGAAGGATAAGGTTTGAACGGTGCAAGTGTTGCACGTTCACCTTACTCTTTGTGGAAATCGGAGTCATGGACTGAAAATTCAGCCCCAAGTAGGACGCCAACTTGGTGATGAGCCCACCAAAATGGATCGGAGCCTTCCTTGTACTCCTCTTCACCGCCAGGACGCGCTGTAGCTAGAACGCCCCCCAGTTGCATGGTTGTCGCTTCAGGAGTGCGTAGAGGAAGAAGAGATCGCTCTCCTGAAACTTGCTCAACGCCAAATCACTCCGAGCGAAGAACGTCAAGCTCAACATCCGATGAAGGACCCGGACGAACGGGTGCTCAAAATATGCTACTGCTGCATTATGGTAGCTCACAGTCTTTCCTGCCGGCACTGTAACTAGCTCGGCGAAGATCTTGTCGTAGTCGGTGCGGGAGTCCGGACGTTGGTGATCATGTTGGGAGTGGTTCCAATTGAAGATTTTATTGAACTGGACCAGCGTGATGTTGTAGTTGTTGTTGAACAACCGGAAGGACACCCGGCCCCTGATCCACTCACGATCCGACGCCACCACATCGTTTGGCACGACGCAGACGTCGAGGGATGCCATAAACTCCGCCACCAATTCCTTGTAGGTGGCCCATTCGCCGAAAAATGGCTGCCCGTCCGCATGGTACTGCAGCTCGTCAGGACGTCGGCTGGTGTGACGTGCTTGTCCGTGAAGAACATAGGCCAAGTTGGCCTCGAAACCAAGCTCCTGAAGCATGCCCCGGTCCACATAATGGGTCGGCTCAATTTTCCTCTTCATAATCTCCTCGCAGACCTTCCTTGCCTCCATGGAAGGGTGAATCAGGCGCGGGCGAGGAATAGAAGCGGTCGGGGGAGGAACGAACTCCTCGATCTCCATGGGATTTGCGCGCGATGACGAAGCTCCGGAGACATGCACCATGGTTGCGAGAAGATGGGATTAGAAGAAGAGAGCTCGGTGCAGATGGAGAAGAAATTCTCCGCTCGGTGAAGATCCTCGCTCGATGTCGCTTCTCTTCAGTCTTGGAGGGCTCGGGGGAGTGCTCGGTGCAAAGGAGGATGCTTGCTCTGAAGGTGTGACGTCAAATGACGTTGCAAGTCTCCTTAAATAGACTTGGCCGGCGCCACTGTTGACCCGCCGATACCATCGACGCGCGCTGATGGTATCGACACGTCTCGCTGGTATCCGCCTCCCTCGCGAGTATCGACGGCTGACATTTGCTGGATCGAGAAACCTGGATTGCTGACTTGTCGATACCATCGACGGAAGTCGATAGTATCGACGCAGCATCGGGATCGCTGACGTGGACTCGCAATCGTCGTCGATGCCTTGGCGCGGATCGGTGACATGGATGTCGATACCATCGACGAAGGTCGATGGTATCGACGGCTTTTATTGCGACACCGCCGTTTTGTTGCATTCAACCTGTGATCATGTCGATACCATCGACGAGGCCGTCGATGGTATCGAGTTGACTGAGCAAAATTTGTCTGAACTTCTCCAGAGATCTCGATGGTATCGACTGGCATGTCGATACCATCGACATTTTGTTGCGACCTGCCTGTAGGTATGTCGATACCATCGACGGGGGCGTCGATAGTATCGACTCAGTGCGATTTTTGCAGCTGTCAACCTGAACCCATGTCGATACCATCGACCAGTGTGTCGATGGTATCGACTCAGCCTGTGCCTGCACATTGAACAAACGGATCAAGGTATCTTCTTTAAACTAAAATTTAAACGAAATAAAAGCAATCTATGACTAACATTAACCTATCCTAATGTACCAATGGTTGGGTTGCCTCCCAACAAGCGCCTTTCTTTAACGTCTTAGGCTAGACGGTGTGACAAGCATCATCTTTTCACCTTGGAGACTGCGCTTAGAGGATCATGTGGTAATTTGAATTCAACACGATCTCCTCCAATGCCCAAGGACAAAGTACCTCTCCCTAAGGCTGTCACGACGTCCGTTGTTGCTTGAAACGGTCTTCCTAGAAGAATTTCATAGCTTTGGAGTGGTGGCATATCCATGACGACAAAGTTCACCGGAAATATGAATCTATCCACTTTGACTAGAACATCTTCACATACTCCATAGGGTCTAACAGTAGACCCATTCGCCAATTCAATTGTTGCGGCCAACTTCTTTATCTCTTTTAACCCTAGCTTTTGAAATGTAGCCAAAGGCATGAGATTTATGCTAGCGCCGGAATCACATTGCGATTTAGGAAAATGTTGACCACCTATTGAGCACGGAATGTAAAAACCTCCTGGGTCCTTTCTCTTCTTTGGTGAATTCCCATAAATCATAGAGCTCACCGTCTCATTCATCCAATAAATTTCATCGCCTGTTATCCGCCTCTTCTTATTGATGATTTCCTTGATGAACCTCCCATAGGCGGGTACTTTCTCAATCATCTCCACTAATGGAATATTGATGAGGAGTTTTCGGAATATCGCCAGAAATTTCTTAAAATGACGATGCTCCTTCTTTGACTTAGAATTCACCGGATCTGAAACATCAGCTGCATCAACACACCTGTGAGGTGGCACATATGAGCTCTTTGGGGGTACTTCCCCTAAGCTTGCTCCAATCACTCCCTCGTACGTGGGCTTTGGCAAGACAACCTCAATGGTAGCAGCTTGTTGTGGTTTCTCTCTCACGTTCGCTGTCTCCGCACGTGCACAAACAACCTGCAATTCATCTTCTTGCCTACATGGAGATACAGTATTCACAACTCTTTGTGATTTTCTGAAGAAAGGGTTTCCGCCCGGCAATCCATAGTACATGCGTGGATATGGTATCGCCGGTGTTGCATTCACATTGAAAGTTATTTTTCTTTCTTCTACAACTTCTTGCACCTGAGAGTCCTCCTCAGTACTTACCACAGACATGTACTTGACTTGATGGTGTGCCTGAGCCACATTTGCATTCTCGGCTGGTTTCTGTTGATTGGCGTGCTTGATGGCAGCCACTTCACTCGAAATATGTGCCACGGTGGTCTCTAATGCCCGCATTTGTGCTCCATGGCTTTGCAGCGTCTGCCCAAACTTGGTTAAGATACCACCTTGAGTTTGCAATTGTTTTCCAAACATGGCCATCATCTCTTGGTTTTGCTGGACCATTTGACTTAGTAATTCAGTGTTCTTGTCCTCGGCTTTCTGATGTGGCTTGGCATCTGGATCCTGTAGAAAATTATTCGAATCCTTCCATAAAAACTTTTTATCTTTCCTCCATGCATAATCATTGTTTCTATAGCCTTGTTGTTGCATGAATTTCACTTGGGCCTCCCCATCGTCAGATGCATCTTCCGTAGTTAGCAACTTCTTGGCTAGAAGATCTAACTTATCATTCAGCTCCCTAACTATTCTAGATTCACCAGCAGCCTTGACCTGTTCCACTGCACCTCTGTCGCCCCATGACTGTTTCCTAGCCATGTTCTTTAATATCTCCCAACATCTCGTATCAGTGTTGTTCAAGAAAAATCCTGAGCCGGCCGAGTCCAAATTGCTTCTATCATGCTCGGAGAGAGCAAAATAGAAGATCTTCACATGTGTCTCCTTGTCCAGTCCATGATGTGGACATCTCCTCAACATGACCTGGAATTGCTCCCAGGTCTCAGAATATGTTTCACCCGCCTGTTGGGTGAAATTGTGGATCTTCCGGATCATATCATTGGTCTTCTCAGGAGGTAAGAACCTCTCGAAGAAAACCTCCACCATATGATTCCATGATTCGACAAACTCATCGTCGAGGTTATGTAGCCACTCTCGCGCTGCTCCTGCCAGTGAACTTGGGAACAACTTGAGATACAACGCATCTTGTGGAAATCGGTCTATCTTCACCATATCACAGTTCTCCATGAACTGGCTGATGTGGGCAACCGGATCTTCATTTTTCAGCCCGTGAAATGCGTTGGATTTGACCAAATTAATCAGTGCCGGGTCGATCTTGTATGTCGGTATGTTGATCGCCTGCTTCTTTATGGGCCCCTTTGATGCTGAGGAAGAAGACGCCTTTATCTTCTCCCATATTGTCTGTGCTTCAACCATTTCTTCTGCTTGTTCTTGCTCTGATTCAGAATTTATATCACTTTGGTACTCCTGCTCGTAGTAGTCCTCGTCCTCTGGTCCCAGATGTGGGACCTCAGGTGTGCGATTCGCGTAGTCGGTACTACGCGTATGCACCATGCAAAGTACCTGAAATATGAAAATTGGGGTTCAGTACAATGCTTTGAACGAGTAAACACAATTATAGAGAAATATAGGAATTTTTAAAATTGTTTTAAAATAAAAAAAATGTGGCCTAGAGTGGCCGCTCTTAGCACTCAAAGTGCCAATAATTCTCCGTATCCCCGGCAACGGCGCCAAAAACTTGACGTGTATTTTACTACGCGCTTAAACGCAAGTATACGCGTCGAGTAATATAGGCCTTGTGAGGCCCGAGTCGAACTCAGGGATACGTGAATTATTGGAGACTTTTACTAACTAATCGCAATCATCTAGGCCGATTAACAAAGTAGGGTTTTGTTGTTGAAATTAAAAGAAAATAAAAATCAAACAAAGAAAACAATCGATTAAAGGTTAATTTAATCAAATCAAAGGGATATCTTTAGGATGGCGGTTTCACCGCGGGTCAACATTGTATTAGGTTTCATATAATTCCTCACACTTCTCTCTCTATCCGGGTAGTGGCCTGAATACAGAATTAGCCACTGTCGTGGTGTAAGTCACTACTTAGGTTTAGGTTGATTCCACCGTCGTAGTAATCATTCCCCTAAACTAAGTGCATTATAAACGGTCCCTCAGTTCCCACCATTAATTTTACAACTCCTTTGTCAAGGGTTTTATTAATTAATATAGATTTCGTCTCTTTTCAACCGTTAATCCTTCTGTCGAAGTGATTAAGGGCATTAAATTATTATTATGGTGATCAAGCATAACAATAGAAATGGAGAAAATGAATCTATACCACGGATTTGAGAGAGAAAATATGAATTATCAATATAAAAATGTCATACAATATATTCCCGGGCTACTCCCGGTCCTAAAGATTGAGGGTTTTAGCCTCTCATGTTCATCTCACACGAATACATGGTAGAAATGGAGGATTTCATAAGAAAAATGTGAAACAAGTGGGAAAACCCCTGAACGGAGAAGAACCGGTAGATCCTTGGCGTAGAACACGAGCTTCCCCTCCTGTCGGTGGTGGAAATCATCTTCGGCAGCGTCCGAATCACCCGGGATGAGCTTCTGGCCTCCGTTCTCCTTTCTCTCCTTCCTCGGCACTCGTGCAATCCAAAAATGAGATGATCCCCTCGTCTGGGCGGCCGTCATTAGGTATAAGTCCCTAATTAGGTCATCAAATAACAATAGCCGTCCGATCGAGATCAAAACAGATCCAACGCATATCTGCCGGCGTCGATACCATTGACGCGGGTCGATGGTATCGACCCAGAGTATTAGCGGCAGCTTTCTTTTCTTTTGATGTGAGCGCCTGTGGTCATCTCAATACCATCGACTTGGGTCGATGGTATCGACTCTCTTTAGCGTCGGTTGTTGTCGTTTAGCGACGTTGTAGCTCTCCATGTGTCGATGGCATCGACTTGGGTCGATGGTATCGACAGTTTCCTCGCCAGCAACCTGAAGGGATCTCGATACCATCGACTTGAGTGTCGATGGTATCGACTCTGTGCTGCTCCTCTCAGCTGGCAACCTGTGGCTTGGTCGATGGTATCGACTTCCGTCGATGGTATCGACGGAAGCAAATACTTGTTTTTCCTGAAAATTCACAACAAGACCAAGTAAATCCACACAAATAATAATATTATGATAAATAATGCTCAAAATAGTAAAACAGAGGGGATTTGACATAATATGAAGGCAAAGACCGAAATGAGTGAATTATGCAATATTATCCATAAAAATGAGTAATTAGAGCACAAAACACATATGAAAAAGGTCTATAAATGCGACTCAAAATCATCGCATCAATGCCCTCAACAGGTAAAGTAAGCACGGGAGCAGAAGTCAGACTCATCTTCAACTTCTGGAAACTGTCCTCACATTCAGGGGTCCATGAGAACTTGACCTCCTTCCGAGTCAGTTTGGTCAAAGGTAAAGCCAACTCAGAAAACCCTTTGATAAACTTCCGATAGTAACCAGCTAGACCAACGAAACTACGCATTTTCTGACGGGTTTCTCGGAGCATTCCACTTTGTCACAGCTTCTACCTTCGCAGGATCAACAGCTATATGGCCGGCAGAAATCACGTGACCAAGAAACATCACTTCCTTTTTCCAGAACTCACATTTTGAGAATTTTGCATACAATTGATTTTCTCGCAATGTGTTGAGTACAATCCACAAGTGCTCGCGATGTTGTTCCAACATCTCGGAATAAACCAAAACGTCATCAATAAACACCACTACAAACTTGTCGAGGTATGGGCGGAATACTCGGTTCATCAAGTCCATGAACGCAGCAGGGGCATTTGTCAAACCAAAAGGCATGACCATAAATTCATAATGCCCATAACGAGTTCTAAACGCTGTCTTCGGAACATCATCATCCTTCACACGCATCTGGTAGTAGCCACTTTGCAGATCCATTTTGGAGAACACGGTGGCTGACTTCATCTGATCGAATAGGTCGTCGATGCGTGGCAACGGATAATGATTCTTCACTGTCACCTGGTTGAGCATGCGGTAATCCATACACATCCGCAAAGAGCCATCTTTCTTCTTCACGAACAGGACAGGGGCTCCCCAAGGGGAAACACTGGGGCAAATGAAACCCATGTCAAGAAGCTCTTCAAGCTGCTTCTTCAACTCCGCCAGCTCAGCAGGAGCTAAGCGGTAAGGTGGCTTCGATATCGGTGAAGTTCCAGGTATGAGCTGGATGGAGAATTCCACCTCGCGATTTGGTGGCAACCCGGGCAACTCCTCAGGAAAGACATATGGGAAGTCCTTCACCACATCAACATGGTCTAGGGCAGGAGGTGTAGCATCGAGAACTATGGAGGCTAGGAAGGCTCTACACCCTTGTGAGACGAGCTTTTCAGCTTTGATAGCAGAGATGACGAACTGTCGCTCTCCTCGCTTCTTGCCCTTGACACACACTCTTCCTTCATCAGGATGAAACAGACTAACCTTGGATTCCTCACAGAACAGAACAGCTTTATACTTCTTTAACCAATCCATACCCAGGATGATGTCAAAGACAGTCATATCAAGCAAGACAAAAACTGTGGGAAACATTATTCCAGATATACAGAGGTTCAAGGTAGGAGTTTGGAGGTACGAGGAGCAGATTTTTCCACTAGGAGTTTTTACATCTAACACATGATCCATAAACTCATATTCGATTTCAAGCATAGAGGCAAACTGTCTAGATATGAAGGTATTGGAGGAACCAGAATCAAACAGAGATTTTAAAGGATGCAAATTGAGGTGTATTGTACCTTCAATTACTTCATTGCCTTCACCATCTTCTTCAGCATTGAGAGCAAACACTCTCCCATTCCGCCTCTCAGCTGGCGGACGCCTCGGGTTCTGGTTGTTGTTGTTATTGTTGTTGTTGTTCTGCGGTGGAGGGTTCTGTCTTGGCTGTTGCGGCTGCTGAGCATTATTCTACCCTTGCTGGAAACGGGGGAAGTTGGGTCGGATGTGCCCAACCTGGCTGCACTCATGGCAGGTTGGTGGAGGACGGTTGCCACCACGAGCAGGTGCATTGTTGGCGGGACATCTTCCAGGAGGATGGTAGCGATTGCATCGGTTACAGCGATCACGACCACGGTTCTCATGCTGGTTCGAATTCTTCCTTTTGTTGTTGTTGAAGCTACTGGAAGCTTGAAATCCCGGATAAGACTCGATGGCGAGAGCCTTGTCCACCATCTGTTGAAACGTGAGTGGCAGCTGGGGTACGAGGATTTGACCAACATGATAGTTCAGGCCCTCCAAGAACAAGGTCGCTCTTCTGTCAGCTCCAAGGTCAGTGGCGTAACGTTCTAACAGTAGAAACTTCTGAACGTAGTCGGCCACGCTCATGCTTCCTTGCTTGAGACTGTAAAACTCAGCCTCCTTCTTCCTTAGGAAAGCAGGGCAGATGTACTTCTCTCTGAATAGATTTAGGAACTGGGTCCACTCCATGGAGGAGGTGTCTCGAGTGCGGGCTACACCATTCCACCAAACATGCGCCGGTCCATCCAGCACGTACGTCGCAAACCGAACCTTCTGGTGAGGAGGGCATGCCATACCCTCGAAGGTCCGATCCAGGGCCAACACCCAGTCGTCGGCTTTGTCCACCATGTTAGGTTCACTCTCACCCTTGAAGTAGGGTGGCTGCATCTTGATGAAGTCTGTGAGGGTGAACTCCCTCGGCTTGGAGGCAACAGCAGCAATGGTGTTGAGTTGTCCCATCATGGTGGAGGACAACAACTGTCGCAACATCGCCAGTTCTTGCTCAGGTGTGAAGGCGGGAACACCAGAAGTTGGTTGGTTAATAGCAGGAGTCGCAGGAGTGTCGGGGTTGTCAGTGGTGGACTCCTGGTTTGTGTTGTCAAACAGGTCACCTCTCCTGAAATTAGGGTTAACATATTAAATTTTCAGGAGTAAAGAATCATAGATGAGAGGGAAAAGAAATAGAGATGAGAAAAGGATAACTAGAATGCTATTGCCTAAAAGCATACTATTTCGGGCAGTTCGTTTCGGCGCAGGCCTGGCCGGATCATATGGGCACGGGAGTCCCTGTATGCCAAGCTAGTGGGTCGGAGGAAAATCTTGCCAGCCCCCATGCCGTGATCCTTTCTAGACACCCTTGCCTCAACTGCATGCCCTAATAGTCGCCAAAAGGCTCTGATACCATGCTGTAAAGAGGCGAGATCACCCCTTTACCAAAATTTAAAGGAAATACAAACATCCACAGTTTTAACAAAAATTTAGACTTTGAGGATGATTGCATAATATTTTAAATAAATAAGCATGATTCCAGATACATAATAAAATGTCAATAGCAGCGGAAAGGAAGAAATAACAAGCCTTCTAATGGCTTTATTGTTTATTACATCATTGCTTTCTAAAAGGAAAGATAAGATAGATAAGAGGATCTAGCTATAGCAACCTAGCCATCCTTCTTATCAAGCTAACGATCTCAGCAGAGGAATCTTTCTTCAAGCCCTTCCTTCACCTTGCTCAGCTCCAACACCTGGGTGGTTGGGAAGACACCCAGCAAGAGGGAAAACAAGAAAAGTATGTGTTACACTAATAATTTATCAAAGGCAAAGGAAGTTGAAACAAGTAAATTAGGCTAGATATTTGGTGTGAGAAGATATCAAAGAGTATGAGGTTTTATAAGAGAACTTGCCAATAACAAAATAATTAAAGGGTTTAGCATGTTAATTAATATGTCTATCTAACTAAGTAGGGTTGAGGCACCTACCGGACCTCTAACCTTAGGTGAGGGAAGAATTAAAAACATTTCCAAATCACCTACAATTTTTAATGGGGAGAATAATAAACATTCCCCTAGGGCGATTTTATACATGCCCTCTATGGGTGGTTGTACATAAGTACCACTACTTAAAGATTAAATAGAACATTTAATTTCATGCTAGAAAAAGGTTTATGGCAAGAATAAGTAAAAGATTATGTAACAAGGCAGTGGGGTATGAATACCCAAACAATAGAATACTGCATCTATTTTTGAGGCAAATAAGTAAATTAGGTTTCAAGAATTTAAGGAGTTTAGATCAAGTTAAACCTCATAAAAGAAATATAGGTAATGGACTAGAGATTTCCCAACTGATAGGTAGATGCACAATCAAACTCATACTAAACACATACCTTAGCCTCAGGTGTCCTAAATTTCCCCTTTTCAACTCTTCACATGAATTATAAACCCAAACTTCGTAAAACATCATTAGATTCATAAATTAGAATTACATGCATTCATTTAAAAGATTGAAAACCCTAATTTACTAACTTTTTGCACAAACTCTCGATTCAGACTTCAAAAATCTCATAACCATCTTAGTTAGGTTTTCCTGATCAAAATAACATATAATATTGTATATTTTGGAAATATGGATTCTTAGGGTTAATTTTAGTGATTTTTAAGATAATTAAATCGATTTAAAAAATACATTTTCGCAAACCTCAAAACCAGATCTCAAAAATATTTTTATTAGATAGATCTCGTTTTCCTAATTTCAAAACACTATTTATTTATTATTTTTGACCACAGGATTAATTAATAAAAATTAATTCGCCTCGACCAATCACAGCCTGCCACGTAGGCAAGGCCGGATGGGCCGAGCGGTCGGGGGCGCTTGGCAGCGGTGACCCGCGCCTTGCGGTCGCTCGCCACCGTTCGCGATCGGTCAGGCGATCAAAAACCAACAGGAGGGAAAAGACGCGAGCGTCCCTCACGCGGAGCTCAAGAGATGCACGCGGCCAGGGGCAAAAATGGAAAAATGGGGAATCGTCTTCTTCCCTTGCTCGCGACCTGAGCAAGGAACAGCGAGAGACGAAGCTCGGCCGATTTGGGCAAAATCGCGATTCTCAACAAAAACCCACATTCAAGTATCCAAAAGAAAGAGGAAGAAGAACCGGAGTTGGTGGTACTTTTTGATTGGATGGAGGAGGAGCAAACGAGGAGGAAGAAGCGCCGCAACCCAGGCGTCGTCGGCGGCTACACGGGGTCAGTTCGTCCACGAATTGTGGAATTGGAAGCACGAGCAAAAAGGTAAGGTGATGGCGGTCGTCAGGGCTGGGTTATAAATAGGCAACATGCCCTAGGTTAGGGTTTAGCTCGGGGCAAGGAGAGACGTCCGGCAGCCGATTTAGGCATTTCACAAATACGCGTCAAAGCCCGCAAATTTTGGGATAATCCTGTGTGCAATCACGCAAGGAATCCAACAAAACAAAATTTAATGAAAATCGTTGGGTGGATCTCAAGATATTGTGATTTAAAAAAAACGAGAAATCAAGTCTGTGCCTAATCCGACTAAAGGTAGAAGACGACCGCGCATCGTTGGATCGGTGGACGCGGGTCCACTAAAGAATTTGGACCGTCCGATCCCGCGTAAGAGACAAGGAAAACCAAATTTCCAAGGAAATCGATTAAATTCATTTAAATCTTTAATGTTTTTCTCTCTCTTCTTTTGGAGGCTCAAACGTTGTCCAAAAATCATGAAATTTTATATCCTGACTTATTTCGACGCGTAGAATCCAATTATGGAGTTAGTTTTGCATTTTGAAAAAGTTTGATAGGTGAAATAATTAATATATCATTTTCTCTTTCCTCCTTCAAAAGAGGTGATAACATTATCTAAAATTAGTGTAACCTCACCCATAAGTCTCCTGAAAGGTTTGGAACACGATTTTACAATTATCTTCTCAAGTTGAAATTATATTTATATTTATTAAATAAATAGAACATTCTACACACTCTCTCTCCTAATTTACTTATTATTCATATATTATCCAAATTAGTTGCAAATTTGCACAGAGGCTTATTTTTATGTTTAGAATATGAATTTGAAGTTATTTTCCTGATTTGAGAACATTAAGTATTTTATTTCTCTTTATTGGCATATTTCCTATATTCTTTTGATAATGTTATTAATATTTATATTTATGTTCTATTTTAAATGATACTTGACCCTTAAGTTACTTTTTGCTCAAGGAAACGAATTTAACTATCAAATTATCATGATGGTTTCAGATTATAATATTTGTTGCAAAAATCTTTGTAATTATCTTCTTTACCCATAAATTCTCATATTACCATTAATTATTACATTTATCTTCTTCCTTTTATAAAATACGGATTTTCTTCTTATCTCTCATATTCTAGGAAACACTAGAAGATTCTAGGACGAATTATTTTACTCTTTTTATTACTTAATGTGAATTTGCATTTTAGACCCAATATCCAATTCTAACTAAGGCATTTGTGCATGAAACCTTGAAATAAGAATATATGGGAAACATTTATCCAATAACCATCTTAATTCCTTTTAAATCAAAACCAAGGACAAATGGAACGAAAATGAAGGACAAAATTTATAGAAAAGAGTACAAAGAGGTACATAGGAGATTTCAGTATGTTACACACGGTCTCCACTTGGTCCACCTTCCTCCTTTTGGTGAGGATATGTTTAAGGAATTTAGCATATGACTGAATCTCTACAATAACCTCAGCTAGTGGAAGGTTGACATGGAGTTTGTTTAGAATGTCCATAAACTTTCTAAACTTTGAGTCCTCCTTTGTATTTGTAAGCCTCTACGGAAATGGTGCATTAACTTTAACAGAAAATGGTACCTCAGTTGTACCTTTACCTTTTTCACCCATAGGGGTGTCAAGCTTTTCTTCATCGACGATCTTTGCACTCTTCTCCTTGGGTGGAGAAGGTCTGTGGATATCAACTCCACTTCTCAAGGTGATTGCATTTGCTTGTTATCTCAGTTGCACCTCTGGTTGGCTTGGAAGAGAACTGGATTGGGTGTTCTTTTGTTGCATCAAGGCTTGTTGGGCAATTTGGTTTTCCAACATCCTTGTTTGAGTGGAAACGCCATCCACTTTGGTGGAGAGTTAGGCAATCACATCCTTTAAGAGCTTGTTGTTACCTGTTAACTCTTCATTTTGTTGCATCTATGTGGAGATAAATTTCTCCATCATGGCCTCCAAGGAAGAACTTTGGGGTGGTTGTTGTTGTTGGTAACCCCTGTTGTTGTTGAAACCCGACGGATTCCCATTTTTTTTGGTTGAAGTTTTGTTGTTACTGTGGTTGCTTTTGTCCATGTTAGAAATTTTGAGTGTTGCTTGTATTCTGGTAGGAGAAATTAGGATGATCTCTCCATACCAGATTGTAGGTGTTGGAATAGGGATTGTACTTCTTGTTCCTCTGCATCCCAACGACATTTGCTTGTTCTAGGCTCCCTTCATTCATGTTAAGAGCAAAGCATGAAAAAGAAGTATGTCCCAAATTACCACAAGCTTCACATATCACTTTAGATGATTGGATTTACAATGTAGTCATCTTCTCAAACTTCCATGTAAGAATATCAAGTTCAGTAGTAATTAAGTCAACGACATCAACAGTATGCTTCATTCCTTGTTTCTCAACTGAAGAACCAGATGTAGAGGATGATTGTGCTCTCCTATCTTATCCCCATTGGCAATGGTTGAGGGCCATGTCTTCAATGATGTCATAAGCCTCTCTATAAGACTTAGTCATCAATGCTCCATTAGTTGTAGCATCCAGTGTCATCCGGGTGTTATAGAACAGACCATTATAGAACAGTTGAAGTAGCAGTCAGTTGGTCAATCCATGGTGAGGGAAAAGATGTTGAACGTCTTTAAACTACTCCCATGTATCATATAGAGTTTCTCCATCATTTTGAGAGAAGTTGGTGAGCTGATTCCTTAGCTGGGTTGTCTTGCTCGGCGGGATATACTTTGTAAGGAAAGCATTTAGAAGTCGGTCCCAAATTTTGATTGAATTCTTTGGAAGAGACAAAATCCACGCCTTGGCTCTATCTCTTAGGGTGGAAGAAAATAGCATTAGGTTCACTCCTTCAGCATCATTGATTTTGAAAGTATTCATATACTCCAAGAACTCAGCCACATGAAGATTTGGATCTTCATTGACTGTACCTCTGAAGAGGTTCTACTGTATCATCTACATCATAAAAGGAGCAATAGAGAAATTGTTCTCTTCAACTGTAGGTAGGTCAATGGCTCCACAAATATTTGTGGCAACCGACATTATGAAATCCTTCAAAGGACGGTCGTCCTCCATGGTTGGGTCCCTTGGTGTAGTTTCTTCAAAAGATGAAGAGGACGATGACAGTGATGATGGTGGAACACCTCTTAGCATTGATTGTTCTACTCTTCTTGCTCTTATTAATCTTGAAAGAGTACGCTCGATCTCAAGGTCTAGCAACGTAGATGTTTGAAGACCTCTTTGTGAGTGACACATACAACTTGAAAAATAGCAAGAAAATTTGAGAACACAACTACAAGATATATAGAAATTTAAAAATGGAAATGATGATCTAGTCTCAAATACTAGTTAGCACTTGTTACTCTAATTAGTTTAACCATAGCTTCCAGACAACGGTGCCAAAAACTTGTTGGTTTATTATACTAACGAGTTACAATCTTAAGAAAGATCTTTTACTCAACTTAACCAAATTTTGCAAGTATACGGAAGTAGTTGTAGTCAAGGTCGAACACAAGGAGCTTTAGCAAACAATTAAACGTAATACTACTAAGGTTCAACAATCAAGACCGTTTTAAAGGTGATTTGGTTGATTAGAGTATAATTTTAGAATTAAACAAACAGTAAATGGATTACTAAAATAGATTAAAATTCAGAACTAGAAGTATCTTGGACTTAGCATTTCATCCACATATCATAGCATACAATAGGAGCATGAAATTTAAACATACTAAGTACTTATTTTGAAGGAGAGTTGTATGTTGCACTTCACCTCTCGGTGCAAGTACCACGATCCTAACTCAATTCAACATTCCCATGTATGAATTTCATTTTGGATCACAAACCTACTCCTCAACTGCAAAATTTCCACTCTCGTGGTAAAGAAGGAGTTGCCAAGAGAGTACCTCCTTACTCTCCTACCTATCTTCTAAGATCAAGAAAAAGAGCATAAAACATACACATAAGATGGCCACCCATACATGCAGAAAAGAAGAAATTGATACTCACAAGGTGGAAAAACAATCAACTTAGCATTTAGTATGAACTTGTCATGTTCCATACATGCTATGATATGGGAGATACTCTCTCATGTCCAAAAAAATAAAACTACTTGTCCATAATAGTGTACAAAAGAAAATGCACAGAAATTTCAGAGTTTAACATGATTTAGAGAAGGAAAAACTAAGAAAACCCAAGGTGTAACCCAAGAGGAGTAAAATTCCATCTTTAGCATGAAATCCCACTCCTACAGCTGCTCCAAACTTGACAAACCTCTCTCTCAAGAAGCTTTGTGGAGTGGAGAAGCTCTGCTACACCTTAGAGAAGAAGCTTGGAGAAGAAAAGAAGAATAATGGGGTTCTTTAGCAAGAAACCACCTTCTTCCACCTCCAAAATCACCCTCCTTGCTCTAGCCTTGCTCTGGGACAAAAGAGTTTCAAATTATGACCAAAGATAACTGCTCCATAGAGTGGTTTTATCTTTTAAAATGAAATGAGTCGTATTTGAAAACTGTTCAAACTGACAGGCACACGTCGTGTCTTTCTATGGACATGGTGTGTCCTATCTCCGGCAGTTGTTTTTGTGTGAAGCATGCGACGTGTTTTTATTAATACACATCGTGTAATTTACCAGAATGGCTAGGCTCAATTCTGAATTCTCAGGTACATGTCGTGTTTGATTTAATACATGTCGTTTACTTTGCTAGAAATACTAGACTCGATTCTGAATTCCTATGTACACGTCGTGTTTGATTTAATACACGTTGTATACTTTTCCAGAAAGACTATACTCGGTTCTGAATTCCCAAGTACACGTCGTGTCTTCTATGGACACGTCATGTACTTTTCTTCAGAGTCTGAAGTAATAGGTTGTTTGGAAATACACACGTCGTATCTTAAATGATACACGTCGTGTGCATTGTTGTTTCAGCAAAATTAAAGTTTTGATCATCTGCAAGGTGTGGAGAAGTTCCGATAATGGTGAGATTGAGTTGGGTTATCTCCAATTTGATCTCTTTGATGCAAATCTGCAATACACGTCATGTGATAAGCAAAATAACAAAAAAGGTGGCAAGAGTAATATGAATAGAGGCTAAATGAGAACAAAATGAACCGAATTTGAGTGTGAAAACATGTGAAAAGTTGATGTGGAAACCACACAATAGAAGTATTACTCAAAGGACATTAAGAATTATATATTGACTAATTTGAATACAAGAAATTCAATTTTAACCTCACTTCCCCTCCTTTGAATCCATTTAGTGTAGCATTTTGCTTCTTGTAGGTTAATTACTTTATTAATGCATTACTAACCTTTTTCTAAATCAACTTAGATATAAGATATCACGTTTCTCCATTATACTTCATACACTAGCCCTAGTAAGAAACCTGAAGTATCAAGTTAAAATTAATATGTATATATATACATATATATATAAAAGGCAGATTTCTATAATTAACCCCAAATAAACACAATTACTTGTTTGATCCCAATCATGAATAAGGGATACTAATCATCAAGTTATGATTATAGGCTTTGGATTCTCTTAATTTAGTCTAATACATGCGAAAGGAACTTAACATTAACCACAATTTCAGTGGGGCCTTAAACAAAGTAGGATTAAACTAAGAACCTAGATTCAAGTATATTACAAGGTCCCTCTATCTTCGTGACAGGTTGTATTGGATTGAAAAATGGTTCTTTTGATGTCACTAAGACTAACAGTATGGTTATCTTGGGAAAATTGATTAAGTGGGTTTCCAGAGGTAAGGTCAAGGGTGTCTTGGTATTCTTCTATGTCAATATCTAGCATGTCAAGAATATCCCCTTCAGTAAATCGAAAGCTATGCCCATTTACCATAGTATAGAAGAAGATGGTTTCATTTTTAGAGTGGGAGATGAGGTTAGCATAGAATTCATTCACTACCTTGGTGGAATAGGAAGGGAAAGAAGGGTTGCTGAATTCTTTCAACTTTTGCACTTCAAAGAGGTCCTCCAAGTCGACAATGTTGAGGAAGTCCATAACTTCAACTGGTCGTCTTGGGAGAGGAGCTTTGGAGTAAAGCCGTAGATAGCGATCACCAGCATCTCCGTCGACGAAGGCAATGTCATTGATGATCGTCAATGGTGGAGTAGCCTCCCTTTGTTTCCTGCCAGCGACCTTCTTCTTTCCACGAGTAGAGGATGATGCCATTGCGTTGCTTGAAGGTGGAGAAGAAGCAAGGAAGTCTTGGGGATGAGGATGCTAAAGATTTGCACAAGAATTCACTAGAGAGAACCTATGGAAACAAGAATATGAAAGTGTGAAGAAGTGACCCGTTTTTGGTCCCTTTTATAGCAATCCAGTGACCAGGTCGGTCGACAATTTGTCGACCGAGCGTCCGCAACGGTCATATTCCAGATGTGCCACTCGTCCGTCCAACGGTCGACTTGCAACGGTCGGCCGTTAACGGTAACGGTCGGATTGCAACAGTCATCTCCCAACGGTTCTTTCTCGGTCGAGCAATTGTCGACCGACACTGTCTCGGTCGAACAATTGTCGACCGAAAGTGTGTCCGATGTTAGGTCTGTCTAGATTCTGTCGGTCGAGAGAGGTGGGCAGACCGAGAGTTTTTCGGTCGAAGATTCGTCGACCGACAGACTTACTGGGTACGAATTTTTTAAGCTGGTTTTTAATGCAAATGATAGACTTAATTTGTAGAGCATATATATATATTCTCTAAGGGAGTAATATTTTGTTTTATTATTGACAATATTGGGACAATTTTGTGATCATAAATTGATTTTGCTTTTAATCACAATAAAATGATATTCAAGTAGTTTTTGTGTCAAACTTATTTTAGGTCAATTTTGACTACGACCATAGCGCCCCTTGGTCAAATTTCATTTTAACCAAGAGGCAGATTTGCAGATTTTTCAAATTGAACATTATGAAGTATAATATCTGCATAAGATTTGATTAAGTATCAAGTTGAAGCATAATACTTAATATGAAAACATTTGTCCTTTTCTTAAAATATAGGCTTTGTTGTAGTAATATGAATATCAAATTTCACGTCATTTAGTATCCTCATAAGATTCTTTACTGAAGGCACACTAAATATCTCAAGTCTTTTAAGGATACTAATTGAGAGATTTTATCTTATGTGTTGCAAGCATAATATATTACCAATAAAGCATTTGCTTGCCTATATATATCATCACGGATCCATGCAGACAATTATCTATCCAAGCTAATCACAGTACCAAATGGTGAAAGCATATCCATGATGTAATAACAGAACAATAACAGTAAATAATCACATGATTTCTATATGGATAGACCAGAAAATAAAGAGATCATGTGAATAATTATAGAAATTTTCTTTTCATTAAACTAAGCATAATTTCAGTTTAAACTTAAATCATTTAAGGAATAGACTAATTTAAATTTGTAGGGATGATTTCCAAAAAATGTATATCCAATCATTAATCATGAATAGATAGCAATTTTATCAAAGAATTCAGCAATTTTGCAACAAACTGGAAATCAGTGATATGCTCGGTCGATATTTTCTCGACCGATAGTATCTCGGTCGACAGTCTCTCGACCGACAATATTCCTGAAATTGTTAATTGCTTCCAAATAACTATGCAAATTAAATATTTAGATATTTAAATTTATTTGTTATCCCATTATGTTTGAGTTGAGATAGACATAGAGATATGCAACTAAGGTTCTTGGTCATATCTCAACTTGATTCTGTTCATTTAGTTTGGAGGTTTTGGAATCCAAACTAACTCGACATCTTTTCTCTTGTAAGGGCATGAAAAAGAATAGTGACCAAGACGCAAAGAATAATGACAACATATCGAGTCAACCACATATCTTTTTCTATGGTTGTGTTCTGTGTTATCCTTGGGTGAAGATGTTTCTTTAGGTACATATACAGATTGATGGGTTTGTGACTTTCTCCAACTAGGTTGTTGATAGGATTTCCCTTTAGGCTTGTAACCTAGTCCTCTTCCCCCAATTTGATGATAGGAATTATCTAAGATTTTATCAAGAATGCCATTATTATTTAAACTGCTAACTTTTTGTTGTAACTTGGCAATCTCTTCCATTCTCTTTTTGATATCTAGTTTTGCTTGATCTAGATTAGATGACAATGAATTTCTTTCTTTGACAATAGAATCATAATCTAGATGGTTGCATAAAATGGGTTGTTTTTGAAGATCATTCACTTGACTTTGCAAATTATTGTTCTCTAAGGAGAGTAGATTACAATTTGCCTCTATAGATTTTATCTCAATATCATGATCTTCAATGATCTTTTTAAGATCTTCGTTTTCAGATGTAATAGCAAGAAGCTTAGCATGTAATTCATCATTTGCTTTAATAGATTTCTTTAATTTCTTCTTGCACTCAATATATTTAATATGTGTTTCTTCAAGACTAGCAACTAGTTCTTCTTTAGATAAATCAAAAAGACTTACCTCTTCTTCTTCTTCACTAGTTGTAGCAATAAGACAATCTTTGTGCTCATCTTCCTTCTTTGATCTCCAAGGGCATCTAGTTGTTGTGTGGCTTGTTCCTAAGCACCAATTGCATCATGTTGTAGTTTTGTCCAAGCATCACCTTTTGTTGTGATTGTAATCACCATTACCCTCCATTCTTCAAGACCTGGTTAGGGTTCCTTGAAGCCTGCTCTGATACCAATTGAAAAAAACTAGAGGGGGGGTGAATAGAGTTTTTAAATAATTTTAACAATTTATTGAACTCAAACAACCACAATTGAAAATTGGAAGAAGGAGACAGGTGTTTAGAGTGGTTCCAACTTTAGCAACTACTAAAGTTGCCAGTCCACTACCCGGTTGCTTACCCAATCGGGATTTTGAAAGTATTTATTTTATTACCTTCCCAAGGATTTATACAAAATACAATACTTTCCTTTACACCCTTTGAACAGCCTTCACTTGAAGTAGGTGCACCAACTTTGAGGTAGCCTTCTTGAAGTAACTCCAAGCTCCCCCTTGAAGTAGCCTTCCTCTCTAGAAGTAACCTCCCGTTGCACCAGCCTTCTGAAGTAGCTCAAAGTCACCTTCTTCACCAAGAAGATCTTCACCCTCTCCAATCAGCAGCCTCCAACCTAGGAGTAGCAAGGAGAGTACAAACGGTAATAGAGAACAAGAAAGAAAAAAGGAAATTACAACTTATCCTTTGTAGCCCAAGGCTTGATTTGCCTAGATCAAGCGTATAGATCTCCTAACCAAGTGTGTGGACTTGTGATTGTAGTGGGTAGGAGATACTAGCCTATAGGACACGAATTATGAGCTAAGGAAGGAAGTAGCCAATGTTCACAATGCTCAATTTTCTCACAAACAGATTGCTCAAAGTATGCTCAAAGAGTTCTCAAGTGTAACAAGTGTGTTTTAGTGTCCTATGGCTTGTCCTATTTATAGGAATGGCCTAAGGGTGCTTAAGGACGTTCTAGACAACTTCTAGGGGTTTCTAAGTGCTTAACTAGCCGTTAGGTACAAGTTTGTTGCTTTAACAACGGCTAATTAATTAATTCTACAGTTGCTATCAGAGACCATCTCGGTCGAGGAATGGTCGACCGAGACACCTACTCGGTCGAACAATTGTCGACCGACAGGCTCTCTGGAACAAGTGATTTGCAACGTCTATCTCCAACTGCCAACTACCTTGTCAGTTGTGTCTAACGGCTACTCTGGATCTTTCTCGGTCGAGAAGATTGTCGACCGAGAGTGTCTCGGTCGAGGAGTTTGTCGACCGAGATTGATCATATTTCAATGTTTCAATTTAGGCACTAATTATATGTATGAGTGTGCAATTGTGATCCTATTTGAAGGGGATGACTTATCTAAATGTGGTGTTTAGCTAGGGAAGATCTAACGCTTGATTTACATACAATCTAAGTACTTGTACATTATATATTTGTACAAGTTTTTTTACAAAGCGATTACATTGCATGAAAATATAAACATATAAGCATATGGATTTCCCTAGTTGCTTTTGTCATCCACCTTGTTCCTACACACTCAAGTAGCTCGTTAGATCAATAAGAATGAAATGTTTGTCATAATCAAAACAAAGGGATTTATAGATGTCCATTTAGCCAACAATCTCCCCCTTTTTGAAGATGACAAACATTTCCAAAATATAAATGAAAGAAATATAAAACATATGAGTTTTATACCTGAAGATTACCTTTTGTAGCCATTTTTGTTTTGCAAGTAAGTGCTTGGCCTTTTTCATTATAAAACTCAGTTATTATAGTTTTGATCTTTATTTTATTTTGATATTCTTTTCTCCCCCTTTGTCATTTCAAAAAGATATCCATGTTGAATTTTTGATATTACTTCTCCCCCTTAATTTTATACTATGCTCCCCTTTAGATAGATATCCCAAGGTATGAGTGCTTTGCAATAGATGTCAATTTAGCCATAACTTTAACTTTTAGGTATTTGCAAAGATTTTCATCCTTTTTGATTTATTTGTGTTTATTACTCCCCTTATTTTGTATGCTCTACAATAGTCTCATAATCCAAATTCAAATGATGCCAAAAAAAATATCCATTATAAAGATAACCAATTTCATTACAAGCATGAAAAGATAGCCAAATCATGTAAAGATAACCCATTTATTACAATTTTGCAAAGATTCCATTACAACTAATACAACTCCAAATCTCACTGGAAAGACTTAAGAATTACATCAACATCAGGGTCTTTCCCAAGAAAAGGCTCAGCTCCATAATACTGGACCAATGTTTGCCACTCCAGAGCACCTGTCTTGGTTAAGGCATATGCCTCAAAGAAGGTTGGAACACGATCAAATCAGAAATGAGCAGCAATATCTTGTAGTTGCATTGATGAAAACTGAGTATGCGTGAGATCTGTAGATGGTGGAGGTGGAGGTTGATAGTATTTGTAAGATGGGTTATATGGATTGAGCATGCCATGATTTAAAGAATAAGGATATTCATCTGGTTGGTTTGGAGAAAGAGTTTGCATTCTTTGGTTTAGATAAGTCATGGCATGATGGTTATAATCTAGTTGTTTACTAAGATGATATTGTGACCCAGCAACATAGGTTAGAGTGTTTTGGATGGGATCATAGGGTAGGCTGGTAGGAGGAGGTGGAGGTGGTATATCTTGTGTAGATGTTTCTCCTTCTACCCTAGCCCTCTTATGACCGAAATCAATCCCCATTTTTTCTACAGTATTCTTACTAATTTTTTGTGGTCTACGCTCCCATGTATATCCCATATCCTCAAGTTGGGTCTTAAGAAAATGTTGAGTAATTTGGCATACAAGATCAGCATATGGAGGATTGCCAGAAAACTCAAGCATGTTTTTAAGAATGATGTGGATAAAGTTTGTGGGAATCCGTTGGATAATGGCATATATTAGACACATACGAAAAATAGGAACTTCAGACTTATTTGCTCTAGGATGTATATTTGTTGAAACAATAAGGTTTACAATCCTAGCAGCTGGTTTGAGATTGATAGCATAGTGTGTGCCTCTATCTTCGTGACAGGTTGTATTGGATTGAAAAATGGTTCTTTTTATGTCACTAAGACTAACGGTATGGTTATCTTGGGAAAATTGATTAAGTGGGTTTCTAGAGGTAAGGTCAAGGGTGTCTTGGTATTCTTCTATGTCAATATCTAGCATGTCAAGAATATCCCCTTCAGTAAATCAAAAGCTATGCCCATTTACCATAGTATAGAAGAAGATGGTTTTATTTTCAGAGTGGGAGATGAGGTTAGCATAGAATTCATTCACTACCTTGGTGGAATAGGAAGGGAAAGAAGGGTTGATGAATTCTTTCAACTTTTGCACTTCAAAGAGGTCCTCCAAGTCGACAATGTTGAGGAAGTCCATAACTTCAACTGGTCGTCTTGGGAGAGGAGCTTTGGAGGAAATCCGTAGATAGCGATCACCAACATCTCCTTCGACGAAGGCAATGTCATTGATGATCGTCAATGGTGGAGTAGCCTCCCTTTGTTTCCTTCCAGCGACCTTCTTCTTTCCACGAGCAGAGGATGATGCCATTGCGTTGCTTGAAGGTGGAGAAGAAGCAAGGAAGTCTTGGGGATGAGGATGCTAAAGATTTGCACAAGAATTCACTAGAGAGAACCTATGGAAACAAGAATATGAAAGTGTGAAGAAGTGACCCATTTTTGGTCCCTTTTATAGCAATCCAGTGACCAGGTCGGTCGACAATTTGTCGACCGAGCGTCCGCAACGGTCATATTCCAGACGTGCCACTCGTCCGTCCAACGGTCGACTTGCAATGGTCGGCCATTAACGGTAATGGTCAGATTGCAACGGTCATCTCCCAACGGTTCTTTCTCGGTCGAGCAATTGTCGACCGACACTGTCTCGGTCGAACAATTGTCGACCGGAAGTGTGTCCGATGTTAGGTCTGTCTAGATTCTGTCGGTCGAGAGAGGTGGGCAGACCGAGAGGTTTTCGGTCGAAGATTCGTCGACCGACAGACTTACTGGGTACGAATTTTTTAAGCTGATTTTTAATGCAAATGATAGACTTAATTTGTAGAGCATATATATATATATATTTTCTAAGGGAGTAATATTTTGTTTTATTATTGACAATATTTGGACAATTTTGTGATCATAAATTGATTTTGCTTTTAATCACAATAAAATGATATTCAAGTAGTTTTTGTGTCAAACTTATTTTAGGTCGATTTTGACTACGACCATAGCACCCCTTGGTCAAATTTTATTTTAACCAAGAGGCAGATTTGCAGATTTTTCAAATTGAACATTATGAAGTATAATATCTGCATAAGATTTGATTAAGTATCAAGTTGAAGCATAATACTTAATATGAAAACATTTGTCCTTTTCTTAAAATATAGGCTTTGCTGTAGTAATATGAATATCAAATTTCACATCGTTTAGTATCCTCATAAGATTCTTTACTGAAGGCACACTAAATATCTCAAGTCTTTTAAGGATACTAATTGAGAGATTTTATCTTATGTGTTGCAAGCATAATATATTACCAATAAAGCATTTGCTTGCCTATATATATCATCACGGATCCATGCAGACAATTATCTATCCAAGCTAATCACAGTACCAAATGGTGAAAGCATATCCATGATGTAATAACAGAACAATAACAGTAAATAATCACATGATTTCTATATGGATATACCAGAAAATAAAGAGATCATGTGAATAATTATAGAAATTTTATTTTCATTAAACTAAGCATAATTTCAGTTTAAACTTAAATCATTTAAGGAATAGACTAATTTAAATTTGTAGGGATGTTTTCCAAAAAATATATATCCAATCATTAATCATGAATAGATAGCAATTTTATCAAAGAATTCAGCAATTTTGCAATAGACTGGAAATCAGTGATATGCTCGGTCGATATTTTCTCGACCGATAGTATCTCGGTCGACAGTCTCTCGACCGACAATATTCCTGAAATTGTTAATTGCTTCCAAATAACTATGCAAATTAAATATTTAGATATTTAAATTTATTTGTTATCCCATTATGTTTGAGTTGAGATAGACATAGAGATATGCAACTAAGGTTCTTGGTCATATCTCAACTTGATTCTGTTCATTTAGTTTGGAGGTTTTGGAATCCAAACTAACTCGATATCTTTTCTCTTGTAAGGGCATGAAAAAGAATAGTGACCAAGACGCAAACAATAATGACAACATATCGAGTCAACCTCATATCTTTTTCTATGGTTGTGTTCTGTGTTATCCTTGGGTGAAGATGTTCCTTTAGGTACATATATAGATTGACGGGTTTGTGACTTTCTCCAACTAGGTTGTTGATAGGATTTCCCTTTAGGCTTGTAACCTAGTCCTCTTCTCCCAATTTGATGATAGGAATTATCTAAGATTTGATCAAGAATGCCATTACTATTTAAACTGCTAACTTTTTGTTGTAACTTGGAAATCTCTTCCATTCTCTTTTTGATATCTAGTTTTGCTTGATCTAGATTAGATGACAATGAATTTCTTTCTTTGACAATAGAATCATAATCTAGATGGTTGCATAAAATGGGTTGTTTTTGAAGATCATTCACTTGACTTTGCAAATTATTCTTCTCTAAGGAGAGTAGATTACAATTTGCCTCTATAGATTTTATCTCAATATCATGATCTTCAATGATATTTTTAAGATCTTTGTTTTCAGATGTAATAGCAAGAAGCTTAGCATGTAATTCATCATTTGCTTTAATAGATTTCTTTAATTTCTTCTTGCACTCAATATATTTAATATGTGTTTCTTCAAGACTAGCAACTAGTTCTTCTTTAGATAAATCAAAAAGACTTACCTCTTCTTCTTCTTCACTAGTTGTAGCAATAAGACAATCTTTGTGCTCATCTTCCTTCTTTGATCTCCAAGGGCATCTAGTTGTTGTGTGGCTTGTTCCTAAGCACCAATTGCAACATGTTGTAGTTTTGTCCAAGCAGCACCTTTTGTTGTGATTGTAATCACCATTACCCTCCATTCTTCAAGACCTGGTTAGGGTTCCTTGAAGCCTGCTCTGATACCAATTGAAAAAAACTAGAGGGGGGGTGAATAGAGTTTTTAAATAATTTTAACAATTTATTGAACTCAAACAACCACAATTGAAAATTGGAAGAAGGAGACAGGTGTTTATAGTGGTTCCAACTTTAGCAACTACTAAAGTTTTCAGTCCACTACCCGGTTGCTTACCCAACCGGGATTTTGAAAGTATTTATTTTATTACCTTCCCAAGGATTTATACAAAATACAATACTTTCCTTTACACCCTTTGAACAGCCTTCACTTGAAGTAGGTGCACCAACTTTGAGGTAGCCTTCTTGAAGTAACTCCAAGCTCCCCCTTGAAGTAGCCTTCTTCTCTAGAAGTAACCTCCCGTTGCACCAGCCTTCTGAAGTAGCTCAAAGTCACCTTCTTCACCAAGAAGATCTTCACCCTCTCCAATCAGCAGCCTCCAACCTAGGAGTAGCAAGGAGAGTACAAACGGTAATAGAGAACAAGAAAGAAAAAATGAAATTACAACTTATCCTTTGTAGCCCAAGGCTTGATTTGCCTAGATCAAGCGTATAGATCTCCTAACCAAGTGTGTGGACTTGTGATTGCAGTGGGTAGGAGATACTAGCCTATAGGACACGAATTATGAGCTAAGGAAGGAAGTAGCCAATGTTCACAATGCTCAATTTTCTCACAAACAGATTGCTCAAAGTATGCTCAAAGAGTTCTCAAGTGTAACAAGTGTGTTTTAGTGTCCTATGGCTTGTCCTATTTATAGGAATGGCCTAAGGGTGCTTAAGGACGTTCTAGACAACTTCTAGGGGTTTCTAAGTGCTTAACTAGCCGTTAGGTACAAGTTTGTTGCTTTAACAACGACTAATTAATTAATTCTACAGTTGCTGTCAGAGACCATCTCGGTCGAGGAATGGTCAACCGAGACACCTACTCGGTCGAACAATTGTCGACCGACAGGCTCTCTGGAACCAGTGATTTGCAACGTCTATCTCCAACTGCCAACTACCTTGTCAGTTGTGTCTAACGGCTACTCTGGATCTTTCTCGGTCGAGAAGATTGTCTACCGAGAGTGTCTCGGTCGAGGAGTTTGTCGACCGAGATTGATCCTGTTTCAATGTTTCAATTTAGGCACTAATTATATGTATGAGTGTGCAATTGTGATCCTATTTGAAGGGGATGACTTATCTAAATGTGGTGTTTAGCTAGGGAAGATCTAACGCTTGATTTACATGCAATCTAAGTACTTGTACATTATATATTTGTACAAGTTTTTTTACAAAGCGATTACATTGCATGAAAATATAAACATATAAGCATATGGATTTCCCTAGTTGCTTTTGTCATCCACCTTGTTCCTGCACACTCAAGTAGCTCTTTAGATCAATAAGAATGAAATGTTTGTCATAATCAAAACAAAGGGATTTATAGATGTCCATTTAGCCAACAATCTCCCCCTTTTTGAAGATGACAAACATTTCCAAAATATAAATGAAAGAAATATAAAACATATGAGTTTTATACCTAAAGATTACCTTTTGTAGCCATTTTTGTTTTGCAAGTAAGTGCTTGGCCTTTTTCATTATAAAACTTAGTTATTATAGTTTTGATCTTTATTTTATTTTGATATTCTTTTCTCCCCCTTTGTCATTTCAAAAAGATATCCATGTTGAATTTTTGATATTACTTCTCCCCCTTAATTTTATACTATGCTCCCCTTTAGATAGATATCCCAAGGTATGAGTGATTTGCAATAGATGTCAATTTAGCCATAACTTTAACTTTTAGGTATTTGCAAAGATTTTCATCCTTTTTGATTTATTTGTGTTTATTACTCCCCTTATTTTGTATGCTCTACAATAGTCTCATAATCCAAATTCAAATGATGCCAAAACAAATATCCATTATAAAGATAACCAATTTCATTACAAGCGTGAAAAGATAGCCAAATCATGTAAAGATAACCCATTTATTACAATTTTGCAAAGATTCCATTACAACTAATACAACTCCAAATCTCACTGGAAAGACTTAAGAATTACATCAACATCAGGGTCTTTCCCAAGAAAAGGCTCAGCTCCATAATACTGGACCAATGTTTGCCACTCCAGAGCACCTGTCTTGGTTAAGGCATATGCCTCCAAGAAGGTTGGAACACGATCAAATCGGAAATGAGCAGAAATATCTTGTAGTTGCATTGATGAAAACTGAGTATGCGTGAGATATGTAGATGGTGGAGGTGGAGGTTGATAGTAGTTGTAAGATGGGTTATATGGATTGAGCATGCCAGGATTTAAAGAATAAGGATATTCATCTGGTTTGTTTGTAGAAAGAGTTTGCATTCTTTGGTTTAGATAAGTCATGGCATGATGGTTATAATCTAGTTGTTTACTAAGATGATATTGTGACCCATCAACATAGGTTAGAGTGTTTTGGATGGGATCATAGGGTAGGCTGGTAGGAGGAGGTGGAGGTGGTATATCTTGTGTAGATGTTTCTCCTTCTACCCTAGCCCTCTTATGACCGAAATCAATCCCCATTTTTTCTACAGTATTCTTACTTATTTTTTGTGGTCTACGCTCCCATGTATATCCCATATCCTCAAGTTGGGTCTTAAGAAAATGTTGAGTAATTTGGCATACAAGATCAGCATATGGAGGATTGCCAGAAAACTCAAGCATGTTTTTAAGAATGATGTGGATAAAGTTTGTGGGAATACGTTGGATAATGGCATATATTAGACACATACGAAAAATAGGAACTTCAGACTTATTTGCTCTAGGATGTATATTTGTTGAAACAATAAGGTTTACAATCCTAGCAGCTGGTTTGAGATTGATAGCATAGTATGTGCCTCTATCTTCGTGACAGGTTGTATTGGATTGAAAAATGGTTCTTTTGATGTCACTAAGACTAACAGTATGGTTATCTTGGGAAAATTGATTAAGTGGGTTTCCAGAGGTAAGGTCAAGGGTGTCTTGGTATTCTTCTATGTCAATATCTAGCATGTCAATAATATCCCCTTCAGTAAATCGAAAGCTATGCCCATTTACCATAGTATAGAAGAAGATGGTTTCATTTTCAGAGTGGGACATGAGGTTAGCATAGAATTCATTCACTACCTTGGTGGAATAGGAAGGGAAAGAAGGGTTGATGAATTCTTTCAACTTTTGCACTTCAAAGAGGTCCTCCAAGTCGACAATGTTGAGGAAGTCTATAACTTCAACTGGTCGTCTTGGGAGAGGAGCTTTGGAGGAAAGCCGTAGATAGCGATCACCAACATCTCCGTCGACGAAGGCAATGTCATTGATGATCGTCAATGGTGGAGTAGCCTCCCTTTATTTCCTGCCAGCGACCTTCTTCTTTCCACGAGCAGAGGATGATGCCATTGCGTTGCTTGAAGGTGGAGAAGAAGCAAGGAAGTCTTGGGGATGAGGATGCTAAAGATTTGCACAAGAATTCACTAGAGAGAACCTATGGAAACAAGAATATGAAAGTGTGAAGAAGTGACCCATTTTTTGTCCCTTTTATAGCAATCCAGTGACCAGGTCGGTCGACAATTTTTCGACTGAGCGTCCGCAACGGTCATATTCCAGACGTGCCACTCGTCCGTCCAACGGTCGACTTGCAACGGTCGGCCGTTAACGGTAATGGTCGGATTGCAACGGTCATCTCCCAACGGTTCTTTCTCGGTCGAGCAATTGTCGACCGACACTGTCTCGGTCGAACAATTGTCGACCGAAAGTGTGTCCGATGTTAGGTCTGTCTAGATTCTGTCGGTCGAGAGAGGTGGGCAGACCGAGAGGTTTTCGGTCAAAGATTCGTCGACCGACAGACTTACTGGGTACGAATTTTTTAAGCTGATTTTTAATGCAAATGATAGACTTAATTTGTAGAGCATATATATATATATTTTCTAAGGGAGTAATATTTTGTTTTATTATTGACAATATTGGGACAATTTTGTGATCATAAATTGATTTTTCTTTTAATCACAATAAAATGATATTCAAGTAGTTTTTGTGTCAAACTTATTTTAGGTCGATTTTGACTACGACCATAGCGCCCCTTGGTCAAATTTCATTTTAACCAAGACGCTGATTTGCAGATTTTTCAAATTGAACATTATGAAGTATAATATCTGCATAAGATTTGATTAAGTATCAATTTGAAGCATAATACTTAATATGAAAACATTTGTCCTTTTCTTAAAATATAGGCTTTGCTGTAGTAATATGAATATCAAATTTCACGTCGTTTAGTATCCTCATAAGATTCTTTACTGAAGGCACACTAAATATCTCAAGTCTTTTAAGGATACTAATTGAGAGATTTTATCTTATGTGTTGCAAGCATAATATATTACCAATAAAGCATTTGCTTGCCTATATATATCATCACGGATCCATGCAGACAATTATCTATCCAAGCTAATCACAGTACCAAATGGTGAAAGCATATCCATGATGTAATAATAGAACAATAACAGTAAATAATCACATGATTTCTATATGGATAGACCAGAAAATAAAGAGATCATGTGAATAATTATAGAAATTTTCTTTTCATTAAACTAAGCATAATTTCAGTTTAAACTTAAATCATTTAAGGAATAGACTAATTTAAATTTGTAGGGATGATTTACAAAAAATGTATATCCAATCATTAATCATGAATAGATAGCAATTTTATCAAAGAATTCAGCAATTTTGCAACAGACTGGAAATCAGTGATATGCTCGGTCGATATTTTCTCGACCGATAGTATCTCGGTCGACAGTCTCTCGACCGACAATATTCCTGAAATTGTTAATTGCTTCCAAATAACTATGCAAATTAAATATTTAGATATTTAAATTTATTTGTTATCCCATTATGTTTGAGTTGAGATAGACATAGAGATATGCAACTAAGGTTCTTGGTCATATCTCAACTTGATTATGTTCATTTAGTTTGGAGGTTTTGGAATCCAAACTAACTCAACATCTTTTCTCTTGTAAGGGCATGAAAAAGAATAGTGACCAAGACGCAAACAATAATGAAAACATATCGAGTCAACCTCATATCTTTTTCTATGGTTGTGTTCTGTGTTATCCTTGGGTGAAGATGTTCCTTTAGGTACATATATAGATTGATGGGTTTGTGACTTTCTCCAACTAGGTTGTTGATAGGATTTCCCTTTAGGCTTGTAACCTAGTCCTCTTCTCCCAATTTGATGATAGGAATTATCTAAGATTTGATCAAGAATGCCATTATTATTTAAACTGCTAACTTTTTGTTGTAACTTGGCAATCTCTTCCATTCTCTTTTTGATATCTAGTTTTGCTTGATCTAGATTAGATGACAATGAATTTCTTTCTTTGACAATAGAATCATAATCTAGATGGTTGCATAAAATGGGTTGTTTTTGAAGATCATTCACTTGACTTTGCAAATTATTCTTCTCTAAGGAGAGTAGATTACAATTTGCCTCTATAGATTTTATCTCAATATCATGATCTTCAATGATCTTTTTAAGATCTTCGTTTTCAGATGTAATAGCAAGAAGCTTAGCATGTAATTCATCATTTGCTTTAATAGATTTCTTTAATTTCTTCTTGCACTCAATATATTTAATATGTGTTTCTTCAAGACTAGCAACTAGTTCTTCTTTAGATAAATCAAAAAGACTTACCTCTTCTTCTTCTTCACTAGTTGTAGCAATAAGACAATCTTTGTGCTCATCTTCCTTCTTTGATCTCCAAGGGCATCTAGTTGTTGTGTGGATTGTTCCTAAGCACCAATTGCAACATGTTGTAGTTTTCTCCAAGCAACACCTTTTGTTGTGATTGTAATCACCATTACCCTCCATTCTTCAAGACCTGGTTAGGGTTCCTTGAAGCCTGCTCTGATACTAATTGAAAAACACTAGAGGGGGGGTGAATAGAGTTTTTAAATAATTTTAACAATTTATTGAACTCAAACAACCACAATTGAAAATTGGAAGAAGGAGACATGTGTTTAGAGTGGTTCCAACTTTAGAAACTACTAAAGTTGTCAGTCCACTACCCGGTTGCTTACCCAACCGGGATTTTGAAAGTATTTATTTTATTACCTTCCCAAGGATTTATACAAAATACAATACTTTCCTTTACACCCTTTGAACAGCCTTCACTTGAAGTAGGTGCACCAACTTTGAGGTAGACTTCTTGAAGTAACTCCAAGCTCCCCCTTGAAGTAGCCTTCCTCTCTAGAAGTAACCTCCCATTGCACCAGCCTTCTGAAGTAGCTCAAAGTCACCTTTTTCACCAAGAAGATCTTCACCCTCTCCAATCAGCAGCCTCCAACCTAGGAGTAGCAAGGAGAGTACAAAAAGTAATAGAGAACAAGAAAGAAAAAAGGAAATTACAACTTATCCTTTGTAGCCCAAGGCTTGATTTGCCTAGATCAAGCGTATAGATCTCCTAACCAAGTGTGTGGACTTGTGATTGCAGTGGGTAGGAGATACTAGCCTATAGGACACGAATTATGAGCTAAGGAAGGAAGTAGCCAATGTTCACAATGCTCAATTTTCTCACAAATAGATTGCTCAAAGTATGCTCAAAGAGTTCTCAAGTGTAACAAGTGTGTTTTAGTGTCCTATGGCTTGTCCTATTTATAGGAATGGCCTAAGGGTGCTTAAGGACGTTCTAGACAACTTCTAGGGGTTTCTAAGTGCTTAACTAGCCGTTAGGTACAAGTTTGTTGCTTTAACAACGGCTAATTAATTAATTCTACAGTTGCTGTCAGAGACCATCTCGGTCAAGGAATGGTCGACCGAGACACCTACTCGGTCAAACAATTGTCGACCGACAGGCTCTCTGGAACAAGTGATTTGCAACGTCTATCTTCAACTGCCAACTACCTTGTCAGTTGTGTCTAACGGCTACTCTGGATCTTTCTCGGTCGAGAAGATTGTCGACCGAGAGTGTCTCGGTCGAGGAGTTTGTCGACCGAGATTGATCCTGTTTCAATGTTTCAATTTAGGCACTAATTATATGTATGAGTGTGCAATTGTGATCCTATTTGAAGGGGATGACTTATCTAAATGTGGTGTTTAGCTAGGGAAGATCTAACGCTTGATTTACATGCAATCTAAGTACTTGTACATTATATATTTGTACAAGTTTTTTTACAAAGCGATTACATTGCATGAAAATATAAACATATAAGCATATGGATTTCCCTAGTTGCTTTTGTCATCCACCTTGTTCCTGCACACTCAAGTAGCTCGTTAGATCAAAAGAATGAAATGTTTGTCATAATCAAAACAAAGGGATTTATAGATGTCCATTTAGCCAACATACAAGATATCATATCAAAGATGGATATCCAAGTTAAATGGTCAGTGACATTTTTCTCATCTCATATCTCCAGGTCAAACTCTTGTAATAATAGGATCCATCTTACGAGTTTAGGTTTATCTTCTTTTTTAGGCCATTAGGTATTTTGAATTAGATTGGTCAGTCTATCCAATTACTTTGGGTCTAGTTTATATAAGATCTAGATTTTTTTTAAATCACAACCAATAAATATTTCTCAATGGTCATTTGGTTGATCTGGGTATCATATAAGGTTTTCTAGGAATAGTGGATGGCACATAAAATCTTCTCTTTCCTTCACCCCAGGAATAACCCTATAGAATAACCATGACCACCACAAGTATATTTCTATGGTTGAATATTTTATGGAGATTGAATCATGGAAACACTTGTGGTGGATTGTTTTAGTTTATTTAAAGTCAAGATAGAAACAACATTAAAGTTGAAATTGACATCCTTGGTGAGAAAATTTGAGAGAAGTTTGGTAATATTAGACAGATCTATGATAAAATATCAATATTGACTCATGTGTATGATACATATGTAGACCAAATTGATATAAGTAGGGGTCACTAGTGTCAAAAAACATTAAAATTCACCTTATCTACCTCAATACCATTGTTAGATATGTGTAGGGACCCAAGAGGGTATCCACTCCTTCACCAAGGAATAAATTTGTCAAATACAAATACATGAATAAGTATGATGTATTGTATGTGCTTTCATTTCTCAAAATAATTATATACAAGAAAGGTGAATGGTGAAAGAAATACCACTATTAAAACATCTCAAAAGTAATCCATTTGCATTGTTCGTCACAAATCAAGGTGGAAAGACATACATGATAAGGTACAAAGTTAACTTATATAAAGGACCAGTTGCATAGGGAAACTTAGCTATCTAAAGATATCCTCTACATCCTAATTCACGTGAACATGCTCCACCTAAGCCACCTTCCTCTAGAGAACTATATCTTGGTGTGTTGGGAACAACACCTAGAAAGAAAATATTAAAAGAAAACATGCATTGATAAAAAATGAGTATGTGCAACATAAAAACATTTGGGAAAGTATTGGACAAAACTAAGCAATTAGGAAGGTTCCAAATAAGAATAGTTCAAGTCAACTAGATAACTCAAAAGAAAGCACATACAAGAGAATTATCAGTTCAAGTAGACAAGGCATTTAATTTTATAAGATATGGTTAATAAATAAGATATCTTTTCTTAACGATTTCAATCAAACAATTCTCAATCATAAGTAATGTAAGTAAAAACAATTATAATATGATTATTTAAGCAATACCAAACCCCAATAAATCTCAAGTCAAAAGTGTTAAATGGAAAACACACACCCTGCACCAAATATGTGTGTCTTATGTAGAAATGATTGGAAAAACACAATATGTATGGAAACACACATCCTATCTCATGGTGATATAGAGGTACCACTATTCCAAACAATTTTAGTCTACTATACATGCATAAATGGAGAGGAAATATCTACATCTAATCAATTTTAGATAAAAAGGATAAGAACATCTATGTATATCAGATTAAGTTTAGAGTATCGTCATAATGATTTCATATAACTTTAGTAACCATTGCGGGAGATATTATCCAAATAAAAGGATTTCTAAAAGATCAAAAGATTTAAGTACAAGATAAACATACTATTTTTTGTCTCATATTGGAAATTAAGGTTTCAGTTATAATAATGTCGAAAAGAAAGTGCATGGATGTGCATACCTTGTAGTAGATCCTAATCACCAATCATATTCCTAGAGTCCAAAATCTCAATCTTAAAGCTAAATATATTATTTAATAAATTAAAGCTAATATGACATTCATTTTTCTAGAACATTAAAATTAGCTTTTAAGTATAATTATAGTAAGTCTATAAAATCATACCAAATGATGTATATCATTTTTAATTTCAAATCATATGCTCACTTAAGTTTCTAATGTGTATATAACTAGTTGTTAATAAATGAAGTTATTGAATTTATAAATCAAAATTGGCGCTAGATGAATAAGATATCATCACATTGAATTTCTTAATCATGATGCATGACGTGGACATCTTGGCCATCTGGCCACCTCAAAAACTTAATCGTCTCAAAGCATTCACGGGAAGGAAAATATTAGAATACCACTACAATGGAGGAAAAACTAAATATAGCACAAGGGTATCCCATGGATTTAACAATGAGAACAATCCTCACTGACCCCATACACCATTAACACAAGTGGAGTAGCATGTGATTGTCTTCTCCATTGAAGCTAGAAGATTCTGACCTAGGAGATGAAATTCTAGACGGAGGCATTGACCTCACATTCATCTCATGAACACAATTGGGGGGTTCCATGTTCAAAGATACACTAACGATAGAACAAAGTCATGAATGGAGTAAGTGCTAACATTTAGATAGAATCCAAACCAAATACTGACTCCAAACAAGGATCATACGGCAAAAATAGAAAGCACCAAAGAGACAAGAATAATAGGTATCAACCAACACAAGCATCTATTGTCTCAATCCCAAACATTGATTCTTCCAACCAAAATTATAAAATCACAATTGAATGCTAGACAATTGAAATTAATTGCCAAGAAAAGTTTGTTACCTCCCAGGTGACCTCCCACAAGATTCCATCAGTCGATAGAGTAGTGCCATGGTCCCATAGTCTTTCTTGACCTTTAGTCACTTGATTTTAGGAAGAGTTCAAAGGGAACTCTAAAGTTAACTAAATGTGACCTTGTGAAGAGGGATGCGAGAATATTGATCCACCCTAAAGGAGTTTGTGCATGAAAGCTAACAGATAGTTCAACATCATTGAACCTTTGTAGGAAACAAAATTATGGGAAAGAGGCTCAGAAGAAACTAAGGGAACTTGAAGTGAGGATCTATCTTTCTACATGTTTTAGATGTTGGAGGAGACATTATATATATATATATATATATATATATATATATATATATATATATATAATACACAAATATATGAAGTCTTATATGAAGAGGAATATTCTATTTGTTTTGTCTTATTATAGGCATACTTGAGAGATATGGGGTTACAATCTAATTTACTAGGGGTTTCCTGTCAATGACATTCTATTTGGTAAACATTCCTGAAGATAGAGTAAGAAGAAACATACAGAGAGAAAGCATGTATCAATTGAGAGACAGAAAAAGAGGAGGAGGTTATAGTTAGGTTGCGATCCAGACGAGAGATTATGCATAGACTTTTGCCCGTGCGATATCAATATAGTGACTCATGAGAGTCCCACAAGCAGAAAAAAATGAGAGACATGTAAACTTTACATGACAAGAAATTATGTAGGAAACATCTAAACCCATCAAATAATGTCATAAAATTCTTCTCCTTTCTCACATATTTTATTTAAGGCAACAAGCATTATCATAACAATCTGAAATTTGATATCTAGATCGACTAGGGCATGAAAATTCCTAAATTCTTATTAGTTTTTAGTTTTAGGAATGTTTCTTGTGTCATCCAATGACTTTCAGTTGTCATAGCAATATCTTAAAAAGTATTAGTAATATGCATGTTGTGTTCCCACATTTGTTATATAGACTGATCATAGTATTATATTTACAGGAGAAAAGTTTCATACAATCAAATTGCAAAAGTATCCTCGTATCACCCAATTAGCAATTAAGCTTGTTAATTTCATATTCCTTATCATAAAGGTTAATTTAAATATTCCAACTAGAACTAAAAGCCCAAGTATTGTATATTTACATTGATTTAAGCATATACCAACTAATAAAACTATCTATAACTGTTTATTAAGGTCATATCTTATATTATATTTTATTTATAGTATTAATTAAATACATGACATATTGACTGATCTATTTGCTATTATATAGAAGATAGATTTATTTATATTGTCATATAATATCTTAAGTTTCTCCCATCATATTAAAAAGGGTTACATTATTATTTAAGGGGGTTCACATTAAACTTTAGATCAACTTACACTTAAATATATCATATCTCGAACTTAGGTGCATAATCAGATAATTTTTGGTTAATTATTTTTTGCAAACCCTATTCCCGGTTATCCATGGAATCAAGGTTCTCATGGGTAGTGATTCTAAGCTTTGGTATGTTACAATATGATATATCATAAAACAAACCCTTTATTGACCATGAAACTGAATTATTTCTTGAAAGACCAAATTTCTTTCTTAGTAGTGTTGTAATATAAGTGATAAATTATGGTCATAAGAGGTAAATTTAGTTTTGTAAACATAAAATTAATTATAAACCATTTGACCACATTATCAATAAAGTTAGAGAAAATGGTGACCATGAGCCATTGGATAGTCAATATCGCATTACATATATGTCCCCCGTGGGAAAGTAAATCTAGTATATTTATGATTGTCTAAACTTATAGGAATTTAAAAATATATTAAATATCAATCCAAATAATAGAAGTAGGCATAATGAGATAATATACGTAGTACATTATTAGTGAATCATATGGGAGAATGGTATTTTAGACTAATTAAGCTTATTTTTTATTATCGATACACATTCTCCACAAAATGGCAATTTGTATTGATAAAAGTTCATTATTTGAACTAGTTATCACCAAAGTACCTCCCATTTTATGCACCACTTGCACATGACTCACCCATTTGTTGTATTTACCTAATATATTATACATATTGTTAGGAGTGAAATTACATTCCTTTCTTACCGCTACCTTCGAGGTGGGCTTAAGTATTTTTCTCTTCTATTTCTCAACTGAATAGATGTTATCTTTGATAAATGGAATATCATGTAAGAAAATGAATGGGTTTTTACGTTTGAGATCTATAATATAATATTCAAACACCTCAATATATTTCACAAGTACATATAATGGTTAGGATTCTTTCACATGGAATTTGATCATGAATAACGGTTGGGCTCTTTTCTATCCATCAATTTAGGCATACTTAAATCCAATTTGTAGTGGTATAAGCTCTAAACCCATGCAACTTGTAACTTGTAAGTCAAATTTAATCAATAAGATGTCTCACATACCAGTTCATTGAATTCACATAAGTTGCACATGGATAATGATTGAATTTAACCTATCTCATAAATAGGCTCAAATTTGACTATTAGAGCTTAATATAAGTGGTTCAACACATAATAAAAGTGAAGAGGTTGGAATATGTGCTACAAATCAAAGCTCCAAATCATTGATTATCATAACATTTTAAGAAAATCAATGCCTTTAATGGGTAGGCATATGCAACAGTTGGAATTTGGTGAAGATTGACTGATAACTTGATAAGTGAGGACCTAAAAAATAGATTCATTAAATTACTCAAAATTGTAAATCAAACTTTAAGAATATTTTTCATGTAAATTGCTTCATAATTTTGTTGCATCAAAATATGTGTGCGTCAGTTTTTAACCCATTTATTTATTTATTTTTGAAATCTTGACAACATTTGTACCCATTAAGGCAATAATAACATGACCAAGATTTTTCTTAAATTGTATGTGTTCAAGCTTCCCTCACAATGATCAATGATTCATCTTGGTATATGGCTGAATCCTTTGTTATATATAAATGGTCTCTTATTTAGCCCTTTAGACCATATCACCAAGATTGTTATTTATTAATTTCTAAAGTTTGAAAAGAAGCAAAGTGTGCCACAATACACACAATTGTAATCTTGTTTAGAAATATCTTATAATTTTATTGGTATGGAAATCTCCAGTGACATGGCTATTTGAGTTGTGTGATGTTTCTTACACAATTCAACGTCACAATTATTTTGAAATTTGTCAAGATAAACCAAACTAAACAATATGTTTTTGTGGTTCCTTCGACCATTTCTCTAAATACTACATGTGCTCATTGCAAAGAAACCAATGTGGTATAAATATGCAATATTTTTAGCCGTTTTTCAAGATGGAAGTGATTCCTTATGAATATACACATAGGGCATGGTTTCTTCTCAAAAGACCCTTCACAAGAAGTTAGTTTTCAAGACGTCAACTATTTTTCCTCTCCATTTTAAGAAAATCCAACCACTATCCACCTAAATGAATATGTGATATGTCAGTCATTCATATGAAGAAGAGACAATAAATAGATATCTAAAACAGACTTTTGCATTATATCTTCAATAACCTGTGTTTGTATTGATATTTTCAATAAAAAATGGAACTAGCATTTCTTAAAACACATAGTCCATCTTATCCCTTATATATATGGAGTACCCTTACAATGTAATTTGATATGCTACAATTTTCTTTTTATTTTGTATGAAAAGACTCGATATTGCCTATTTACCGGTATTAGTTGAAGTTGTTGAGTCAATTTGATATTCTTTCTTATTACTTGTAAATTAATAATATACCAATTTGATAATAGACATCCTTTTTATGAAATATCCCTATCTCTTATTATAGGTAAATGTATAATTGATAAAGCATTATTTTTTGTTTTTTTTAAAACACATAGTTCTCTTCAACACTCTTCACCACATATTTTGAGTTTACCAATAAGCATTGTCTAGGAGCTTGATTAGGTTCCCCTTCTTTTTTATTTGTATAGACCATTTCCACCCATGTGTTTCTTATCTAGAATGCTTCTACTTTTTTGTTTGAAATCTTTAGAAATTTATATTAAGTTAATTACGTACTAGAAACATCAATGCCTCATATATGCAAATGGATAGAATGGGCTCTAATAAATATTAGCATAAATCCATCACTATGGTTGTTGCATATCAATAGGTCACTTCTCTTATAGTTAGGGTCCACAACACATTCCCTACTGATATTAATTAATATGGCATAGGGTATATAATATGGACAATGATCCTTAATCTATAAAAGGCATGAAAGTACAATAAAAACACTAATTCGAATAGGTAGATGCATCCAAAAATAATGATTTTGTATAGTATGTACAACAAACCTGACAATGATAAATACCACTAGATAGTCAGGTTGATCAAGACAACATTAATTGAGCCTTATCCAATTAAAAACATTTATGTTTTTATCAAGTAAACATAAGGGGAGTGGGAAAAAGGGTGACACAATTCTAGGGTGTGGACTGATGAGATAGTTTGCAAAGTATCGCCTCCCTCACAAACAAGTTGGGGTTTTACTAGAGGTAGGATTTCGGTGGAAGGGAGGAGTAGGTAGTGGTTGAAACTATAGGGTTGGACAAGCAAGGAACAATTTGAGGAAGATTCAAGGGAATGAAATCTTGATGGTAAACTATGAAGTCCATTGCAAGTGAAGCTATGTGAAATTAGAATGAGTATCATGCAATATTGTAACAATGACCTCTTTTGTAGATGTAATTTTTTGCTCTACCGCTTCCATTGTTATAAGAGATATTTTCACCATTAAACTAATTATTTTATTTTAAAGATATTTTTAATCAAACACACTAATAGGGACAAAATAAATATCCCTTTCACATGTCTATTATGATAGAAATGTGAATTGCCATGGTTTTTTATATTAAGACCCTGGTTTGTTGTGATATTTTTCTAGGATCATCAAATAAGCACCTCAAATGTTGTGATTGATTACCATAAAATCTAAGGATCAAAACAGATGATTCAAGAGAAAAGCCCTTGTAAAGAGCTAAGATCACCCCCGTAGTAAAATTTAAAGGAAACACAAAACATTCACTTTTTTAGAAAAATAAAAGATATTAAGGGATGCATGTATAATATTACAAATATATAAGCATGATTCAGATACAAAACTGTCCATGGTAGTAGCGGAAATAAAATATAAGTTATTACATTGTTGGATTCAGTTTACTGCATGAGTTTCATGAAAGGAAAAATTGGAAATAAAACTAATATGATCTACTCATGATTTTGGTTTCGTTGATCTTCCTCATCACCTTGTTATAAACCTCAGTGGTTGGGAATTTACCCAGCAAGAGAGAGAGAGAGATAAATAAGGCATGTGTCAAAATAGTGAACAAGAACAAAAGATAAGAAATAACATGGAAGTAAAGGTTAAGATTTCATCATAATATGAAGAAATCAAGAGTATGAGACATAGTCAAAAAGATGATTGCCATAAAAGTAAAATAGTAAAAGATTTTCATGCATGATTAGTATTGACTACATTAACTAAATAGGATTGAAGCACCTATCGGACCTCAACCTATAGGTGAGGGGAGAGTAATACATTCCTAGTTGCCTACAACAAATTTATAAGTGGGAGAATAAACACATTCCCCAGGGTGAAATAATGCATGCCCTATCTATGGGTGGTTGTAAGAATGTACCACTACATTAGCTAATAGTCTAATAAAATAAACATGATATATAGAAACTATGGAAATTAAAAGCATCATATAATTGAAACATGGTAGTGGGGTACAAGACCCAAGAAATGCAATATCAACACTGGTTTTCGAGGCAAATGTGACAAAAGAAAAATTAAAAGAGAGATTAGGGTTCAAACAATGCCTCATTAGGGAATTTAGGGTTTGGTTTGCAAATATCCCAACTTAGGGTGTAAGGATGCACATACCTTTCTTACTGAGTTCAATTATCAACTTTCACCACTTTTAAATGATCCCAAGTTCAACTTTGTATATTTCATTTATTAACATGTACTAAAGTACATAGTGAACCTTAATGTATAGAAAACTCTATTTTTGGACCTTTTTAACAAAACTCAGATTTTGACTCTAAAAATCACAACAATTGAAGTATTAGGTTCTATTGATCAAGAAAACATATTTTTATGCAAATTTTGGAGTTAATATGATTATGTTACAATTTTTATGGATTTTATGCATTAAATTCATTTTCCAAAATCACCCATTGAGAAACACGGAAATCATGCTTTGAGACTATTTTTATTTGAAAGATCACATTTTTTTATTCTAAAAGATATTTAATTTTTAATTATGTATAAGTGGATTAAAAGTTATGAATTTTACAATTCTGACCAATCAAGAAATTAGGGAATTCCAAATAGGCAAGAAACACGAGAGAAGAGGAGAGAGAGATCGGGCCTGCTGACATGGCCCAATTAGAGGCAGCCATGTCATCAGGTCAGTGGCTCAGTTGACTCGCTCAAAGAAAAGAAAACATGAGAAAAAGACATTTATGCCCCTATGTGAAAAACACATCAAACAAAGAAATGAAGAAGGGTAAACAAGTAAAAACACTCAAAGGATTCTTCCCCCTCACTCGCGCCATGGCTGCTTCAGTAGCTTGGTCATGATTTGGGCAAATCCACACAAGGCGGTAATTCAAGAAACCAAAACAGTAGAAAGATAAAGGGAAGTAGACGAACTCACAACTATGTAGAATTCAATTGGAGGTGGCGAGGAGAGGAAGAATGACTCACCGCAATCCCTAGTTTGAAACTCAATCTATGGTGGAAACACACATGATGTGCTGAAAAATTGGGTAGAGAGGAGGTTTGACAAAGAGATACGAGTGTCAGGGTAGTCCTATTTAAAGGTGTGGGTTAGCATCTAGGGTTTTGGGCATAGGTTGTTCAAGAAGCAGAAGAAGAGAATTAGGCATTTCTGAAATACATGATGATAGGTCTAGAGCTTGGTATGGATGCATGCAAAATTGTGTTTGGAACACAATGGAAAAAGAATCTTCATCAGAGGTCAAGTAGGGAGAGAGAAATCTAATTGAATTTCTCATGCGAATTGATCCTCTTTCCCAATTCAACGCAAGCTAGACAATGATAGAGAGCAGTTGGATCATAGATCCAATGGTCATGTCATATGCACGTAATTAAAATCAAAATAATTCACTAGATAAATTAAGTAAAATCCTAAACTGATTTGGACTATGGTGTGTATGCATTAATTTCTCTTTTTCTCTCTCTTCATTTGAAGGTGAAAAAAATCCCAAATTAATTGAAATTTGACAACTAAGCTTATTCGAGTGTGTAGAATCTGAATATTAGATTTCCCATTTGAATACCTTTGATTCATTAGATTAGTCAATCTTATTTTCTCTTTCCCCATGCATTCATGACTCTAGGATTCGATAAGTTTGATGAAATTTCAACCAAGCGTCACATTAAGTATGTTGGATACGAATTTACCATTAATTTCACATGTTGAAGTAGTTTGTACATTATTTGATGTTTTGAAGGTTTTACACACTTTCTCACTCTTAATATTCATCTTTTCATCAAATAATTTTCAAATTGGATGAAAATTCACCTAAAGGCCTATTTTAATATGTAGATTACGAATTTGGCATTAGTTTCCACTTTTCGAATCATTAAATAATTTGTTTTATATTTTTGAGATATCTCCTATTTTCCAATTCAATTAACGTAATTATAAATACTGATTTCCCAATATTGTGAAACCTATTAGTCATGTAAACGCTCACTCAAAGAAAATAATTTTGGACTTAGAATTATCTTTTGAGTTTACCTTTTATCAATTTACTCACATTACCACCATTTGTCAAATTAATTCATTTATTTTCCCATTTTCATTGTTTTAGAATTTCCTTTTCTTTTTCTTATTCCAAAAAGGCCATAGAAACTTCTAGTATGAATTATTTACCATTATCCCTCTTAAGTTATATAAACTTCATGGAGATATTTTTGCATAAACCCTTATATTGGCATAAATAGTGAACAATTGTACATCAAACCTCTATAAATTCCACTAATTCAACATCAAGGACATAAATGGAAGGAAAACCTAGGAAAAAGGGTTAGATTAAGATAATACATAAATTTTAGCTCGTTACGGTGTTCCACTCGTTAAAAAAGATTTTGCCCCTGAAATCTCAAACAAAAAGAGAAGGGTGAGTACACAAAATCTCATCTATAAGTTCTCAAGTGGTTTCTTCCAAACCATGGTACTGCCACAAGACTTTCACCAGTTCAATCTCCTTGTTCTTTAACTAAGAATCTTCACACATAACTCCTAGTTTTCTTGAATCTCCACAGGCTCTATTGTGAGTACATGAGAAGGGTATTTCACATACTTCCTTAAAAAAACACATGGAATACATTATGGATCTTTTCATAGGCAGGAGGAATAGATAAACAGTACACACAATCTCCAACAATATCCAAGAACTCAAATGGTCCAACATAGAGGGGACTAAGCTTACCTTTAACTTTAGATCGTGCAATAGAATGTATAGGCGTTATGCATCCATTTGATGATGTAAAATCTTAGCCAATGATTCATAAATCATATTGAAATACATTTCTTCTCAATAAATCCTAATCATGCTCATATAGTTCCAATGTTTTGCTTTTAGGTCTAGGGGCTGAATTTGTTCATTATTTTTAGTAGGATCATTTGTCCAATAATTAAATCTTTTAGACTAAGACCTGTTGTGTATAATCATCATTTATACTTGTAAACCTTAGATCAAAATAAAGCCTTTTTGTGACAAGATCAATTTTGTATAACTTTTGCTTGTCTAGAATAGACAAATTTCATATTTCTCACTAAAAATTGGTAATGATTCAAAGCAATTTTTATGTGTAGACAATCTTTTTAATCCATGACCAATATATTAATATCCATAGTGTTAAGAAGTTTACAATTTCCTTTATCAACAAATTTAATGTTTTTCTATGAATCATAACCATTGTTATAGCACTTATGATGTATTTCTTTGATGTATAGCACATTTAAAATTTATTCCACCATCACTTATGCCAATAGTTTTACCTTTGAAATCTTCTTCAATAATTTTACCTTTTCTCTAAGTGTGTGAAAGTATTCTTGTTTCATGTTCCTTTTAGAGTAGCTTTAATAGACCATCCAAACCTACACAATATGAAAATTTTGATCCCATATAATGGTCCTTTTGGTTAGGATTAATCAAATATTTAGAACAATTTACTAAGAAGAGTACATTACAAATTTAGGTCCCCTAATTCAATTGCAAATTGATAATTATATTCTTAATAAATAGTCCTGACAGAATTATTTTCATTTGAATATATCATCGACTAAAAAAGTTCTCAGTCAAACTATTTGTTGACCAAAAACATTCGCCAATAAAACCAATTTCGATAGAACTTGCTTCGGTTGAACCTATCCTTGACCGGAATAGGTCTCGGACAAGAATTTTGTCGACTTAGATTAAGTTCAGTATATTTTAAGTAATTTTAGCATTTCTAATGTAATCATATCATCTCATTATTTTTAGATAACACTATTAAGTAATCAGGTTTACACCAGTTCAAGCTTAATTTGGTTGAGATAAGACATTGTAATTTTCAAAGTGAAGCTTAGGTCAAATATCAACTATTATGATCAACATTTTTAAGTTGGAGGCTTTATAACCCAAACAAGTAAATATCCTTTTTATTGTATGGGCAAGATAATGAGTAATGTCTAAGACGTAAACAGTAATGACATCAAATAGAATCAATTTCATTTCTCTTTTTAGCTAGATTGTCTTTAGGCACATATGTGACTTTAGTTTTGGGTACTTGTGTCCGTTTAATTCTAGGTTTTTGATAGGATTTATCTTTGGGGACATAACCTAGTCCTCTCCTCCCAATTTGACTAGAAGAGTCTTTCAGAATTTTGTCAAGAATGTCTTTGTTTTCAAGCTAATAATATCATTTTGCAACATAAAAATGTCATCCATTCTCTTTTTAATGTCCAACTTTGCTTGATCTAGATTAGATAGCAAACTATCTCATTCTTTGACAATAGCATCATAATTCGAATGAGTACATAGAATAGGTTGGGTTTGAAGATCAATTATCTTAGAAAGCAATTCAACCTTTTCTTGGCAAAGAAAGTCATTGTTAGTTTCTAGAGCAAGTAACTTAATATTGAAATCATTACTAGATTATTTCAAAGTAGCTTTTTCATACATAATATTTTCCTTTTCCAAAGTAAGATCATTCAATTCATCATACAAATCTTCGTTTGTTTTTGTAAGCCTTTTTAAGTTCTGTTTACAATCAACATATTTATCATGTCATTCTTCAATACTAGTGACTAACTCTTCTTTAGATAAATCAAGAAGATTTACCTCATTTTCTTCTTCATTTGTTGTTGCAATGAAACATCTTATCGTGTCTTCTTTGGTCATGAGACATTCCACTTCTTCTTCATTTTTGCTATCATTTGTTGAGTCATCCCAAGATGCTTTGTAGGCTTTCTCTTTCTTCTTGAGATAAGATTTCTTTTCCATCTTGACTTTGGGACACTCATTTTTTAAATGTCCCTGTTTATCACATTCAAAGCACCTAAGGGAAGAATAGGAAATAAGAGAATTTTTGTTAGTTTTAAATCTCCTATATTGCTTACCATTTAGAATGAGTGCCTCCTCTTCACTATCTTCTTCACTTGTTTCATTGCTTTCTTTAGTTGTCACCTTAAAAGCAATGTCCTTACTTTTCTCCTTCATGTGTTCGGCTACCAATCTTTCTTCTTCTTTAAGAGTGACCCCATGAGTTTAAGAATTACCAATTACTTGCTCCATCCTCAATGTGGTAACATCATTAGCTTCTTCAATAGCTGTCACCTCTAGCTTGTATTTTGGAGGTAAAGATCTAAGGATTTTAAACACTTGATCTTCTTCACTGATATATTTTCCCAATGCACTTAAATTGTTAACAATGGAAGAAAATCTTGCATACATCTCATAGATTCATTAGATTGCATCTAAAATTGTTCAAATTTTTGTTTAAGCATACTAATATTGGTATTTTTAACTTGGGTGGTACCTTCATGTGTTATAGATTGTTTATTCCATATATCATAATTTGTATCACATGAAGATATCCTATTTAATTCACTTATTGAAATAGAATAATAAAATATGCTTACTGTTTGGCATTTAATTGAACTTGTTTTGGGATCCTATGTTACATATTCGGTTGTACAAAGCACATAGGGATTGGATACCATCCTCCACAATTCCAAGCTAAGTCCTTGGAAGTAGAATTGCATTCTTGTTTTCTAGTAGATGTAGTTGCTTCCATCAAAACGAGGTGGCCGAGTTACGTGCACTCCTTCAAGGTTGAGGTTGTTAAACAAGTTGTCCCCCATTCTTCAAGACCTGTTATGGCTCCTTGAATACCTTCTCTGATACCGATTGAAAGATCTAGAGGGGGGTGAATAGAGCTTTTTCGAACATTTTAAAATTCTTTGAAACAATTAAAGCACTCATCCAAAGAAGGAGGAGGAAACAAGGAAGCACAAGGATGTAGAGTGGTTCCTCCCTTTGAAGTCAAAGGTAGTCAGTCAACTACCCAATTATTTCCAGTTGGAATTTTGAAGGTGATTTATTTTATTACCTCACAAGGATGTTACACAAAATATAATCACCTTCCATACCCTTGAAGTAGCCTCAACCTCCTTGAAGCAGTCTTCTTGAAGTAACTTCAAGTCCTTGGAGCAGCCTTCACCTCCTTTAAGTTGCTCCACCACCTTGAGATAGCCTTCCTTTAGAAGTAGCTCCAACCTCCCTTGAAGCAACCTTCCTTCAAGTGATATCAAGCACACCTTGAATCAGCCTTCTCAACCAAGAAGTAGCTCCAAGTAACCTCCTTTCAATAGCCTCCAAACCTAGGAGTTATCAAGGAGAACAATATACAATATAGAAGAAAAAGATTGGAAGAAAGAAAATACTTATCCAATTGAGTATATCACTTTGATCCTATATCAAGTGTATAGATATCCTATCCACTTAAGATGGATGAGGCTATATGTGGTGGGTAGGAGATGGTATTTGTAGGACACAAAATTGAGGCAAGAAAACTAAGATGGCAAGTGTAGCTCTTGCTTAGTTGCTTACTAGAATGTATTCTCAAGTGTAGTTATATTTTTAGGTGTCCTAAGGCCTCTCCTATTTATAGGAATGGTTTAAAAGTACTTAGGGACGTTCTAGAGGGTTTCTAGAGTGTTATTAGTGCTTAACTAGCCGTTAGGATCCATTAATTGACTTGCAATGGCTAATCATTTCGAGCTGAAAAGAACAATCGAGAAACTATCTTGGTCGAGTACTTGTCGACTGAGATGTGTCTCGGTTGAACTTTTTCTTCAATCGAAGAGGGGTTTGGAGCAAAAAGTGTTGTGACATATATTTCCAACTCCCACTACTCAGTCTAACGATCACAAGCTTTAGACTGTTTCTTACTCGGCCGAGGTTATTTTAGACCGAATGCTAATTTAGAGCATAATTGTGTAAGTTGTTGAATAGTGTTCACAATTTCAACTGAAGTGTTTCTCGATCGACAAGAACTTCTACTGAGTGTGTCTCGATCGAAAATTTCTTCGATCGAGGGTGTCCCTATTCTAGACTTTTGAATCACCTACTTAGTGTGTGTTTCAATGTGTGTGGGTGACTCTAACTTTGGGGGAAATCTATCTAAGAATTATAAGTGGGTAAGGAAGATCTAACACTTGATTTACATGATATCTAAGTACTTGCACATTATATTTTTTTACAAGTGTTTACATTTGATTACAATCATGAGCATTTATACAATTAATCTTATTTGATCTTAAATTTACATTTATCTTCATCTTCCCACTTGGTCGGATTTCCTATTCCTTTGAACCCTGAAATACTCAAGTAGCATGTTAGATATGTGAAAATGAAATGTTTGTCATCATCATAACAAAGGCTATATTAATGTCCAATTTATCCAACACTTATCCCATGCACCTCCCTAATCCATAACACAAGCACAAAGCAAATCTTCCAAAATTCAAATCGTTCTCACAGATTGACTGTCTATTTGTGGATGATAAGTTGTATGAAAACGTAAGTTAGTTCCCATTTCTTCCTGAATTCGACTCTATGAATGAGATGCAAACTTTGAGCCATAATCATATATTATCACTTTTGCTATACCATGCATATGAATGATCCATTCCACATACAACTAAGCCATTTCATCAACCTTGTAAATGGATTTGAAAGGTAAAAAGTGAATAGACTTAGTAAGTCAATCAATCACTACTCACACTACATCATAAGTTTTCCTGGTCTTAGGGAAACCAGTGACAAAGTCGATAGTAACCTTGACCCATTTTCATTCTAAATTTTTAAGAGGGTGAATAATACCACCAGGCCATTGATTCTTTATCTTGACTTGCTGGTAGGTCAAACACTCTGTAGAAAATAGAGCAATATCCTTCTTCATGTTCTTCCACCTGAATCTTTGTTACAGGTCCTTGTACATCTTGGTCGTACTGAGGTGTATGGTGTATGTAGACCCATGGGATTCACTCAAAACTTTCTATCATAGATCATCAACTTTGGTATCCACAACTTTTGTTAGAAGCAGAAAACACCATCCACTCCAACAAAAAAGTGAGAATGTGGTTTCTCTTCTAAGGCCTTCATCTCCTCAAGCTCAAGACTTTCTAATTGGGAAGCAACGACTTCCGAGATCCAAGATGATGTAATGGACAAACTAGCAATGTGAACACACAACTTTTTGGCATCTTCTTCATCCATACTCTTGAAAACTACTAGAGGGGGGGGGGGGTGAATAGAGTTTTATAAAGATTTTAAAAATAATTTAACTCAAACAACCACAATGAACATATTGGACAAGGAGACACAGGGTTTAGAGTGGTTCCAACCTTAGCAAATACTAAGGAAGTCAGTCCACTACCCGGTTGCTTACCCAACTGGGATTTGAAAAGAAATTTATTTTATTACCTCGCAAGGACTTTACATAAAATACAATTTCTTTTCATAAACCCTTCAAGCAGCCTTCACTTAGAAGTAATCGCCCAACCTTGAAGCAGCCTTCCCTTGAAGTAGGTGCACCAACTCCCGTTGCACCAGCCTTCTGAAGTAGCTTCCCGTGCGATAGCCTTCTTGAAGTAGCTTGAAGTCCCCTTCTCCACCTGAGAAGTCAACCCTCTCCAATCCGCAGCCTCCAACCCTAGGAGTAGCAAGGAGAGTACAAAGGATAAAAAGGAACAAGAAGGAAAAAGGAAATTACAACTTATCCTTTAAGACCAAGGCTTGATATGCCTAGATCAAGCGTATAGATCTCCTAACCAAGTGTGTGAACTTGTGATTGCTGTGGGTAGGAGATTCTAGCTTATAGGACATGAAATTGAGCTAAGGAGAAAGTAGGCCAATGATCACAGTGCTCAAATTGCTTGCAACAGATTGCTCAAGTATGCTCAAGTATTTTCTCAAGTGTAGCAAGTGTAAAACAAGTGAGTTTAGGTGTCCTATGGCTTGTCCTATTTATAGGAATGGACTAAGGATGCTTAAGGACGTTCTAGACAACTTCTAGGGGTTTCTAAGTGCTTAACTAGCCGTTAGGTACAAAGTTGTTGCTTTAACAACGGCTAATTAATTAATTCTGCAGTTGCTGTCAGAGACCATCTCGGTCGACAAATGGTCGACCGAGATACCTACTCGGTCGAACTTTTGTCGACCGACAGGCTCTCTGGAACAAGTGATTTGCAACGTCTTTCATCAATTGCCAACTAACTTTTCTGTTGTGTCTAACAGCTACTTTGGATCTTTCTCGGTTGAGAAGATTGTCGACCGAGAGTGTCTCGGTCGAGGAGTTTGTCGACCGAGATTGATCCTGTTTCAAAGTTTCAATTTAGGCACTAATTATGTGTGTGAGTGTGCATAAATAATCCTATTTGAATGGGATGACTTATCTAACTGTGGTGTTTAGCTAGGGAGAATCTAACGCTTGATTTACATGCAATTCTAAGTACTTGTACATTATATTTTTGTACAAGTTTTTACAATAGTGATTACATTGCATGAAAATGTAAATATGTAAGCTTGTAGATTTTCCCTTGTTGCTTTGTCATCCTGCACACTCAAGTAGCTCGTTAGATTAATAAGAATGAAATGTTTGTCATAATCAAAACAAAGGGATTTATAGATGTCCATTTAGCCAACAATCTCCCCCTTTTTGAAGATGACAAACATTTCCAAAATATAAATAAAGGAAATATAAAACATATGAGTTTCATACCTTTAGATTACCTTTTGTAGCTTTTTTTCTCTTGTGTAAAAATGTGTGCTTATTATTCCCCATGAATTATGGAATATGAAATCCAGATCATTTGGGAATATAGCAACTTTCAATGTAAAGCCAAGAGTTTATTTATGAAACTCATTAATTGGGTTTTACATAATTTCTAAATTTTATATTTATCTCTCCCCCTTTGTCATTTCAAAAAGATAACCGTTAAGAATAAAAACTCCCCCTTAATTAGATATCCCATCAAATCTAATGAAAAAAAAGATGTCCATTTAAAAGCCAAAAATGTAAACAAGAGTTTTTGTTTAAGTAGCACAAATGTCAAAGAAAACATCCTCCAAAGGAGTGATTAGCAATTGCTTCCTAATGTTGTTAAATTTATCTAGTGGAAGCGGTTTTGTAAAAATATCAGCCAATTGATTTTCCGTATCAATATGATGAAGGGAAACATGATTCTTGGAGATATGATCCCTTAAGAAGTGATGACGGATTTCAATATGTTTAGCCCGGCTGTGTAAAATAGGATTGTGTGCTAAGTTAATGGCGCTCATGTTGTCACAAAAAATAGGTGTAGATGACAGATTAAAACCATAATCGCTTAACACCTATTGCATATAAAGCACTTGAGCACAACAAAACCCAGCTGCCATATATTCAGCTTCAGTTGTAGATAGGGCAACCGTATTTTGTTTCTTGCTAAACCAAGATACTAAAGCTCTCCCTAATAAGAAACAGCCACCACTAGTACTCTTGCGATCAAGTCGACAACCAGCATAATCCCCGTCAGTATAAGATTTAAAATCTAAGGATTGTCCTTTTGGATACCATAAACCAAAGCAAGTAGTACCGGCTAGATAACGAAAAATTCGTTTAACTGCTAAAAAATGAGAATGCATAGGTTGTGATTGAAATCGAGCACAAAGACCAACAGAAAACATAATGTCCGATCTAGAAGTCGTTAAGTAAAGCAAAGTACCAATCATGGCTCTATATAAGGAATCATCAATAGGTTCCCCATTTTCATCCTTATCAATTTTGACAGAAGTAGCCATAGGAGTAGTAGCATGTTTGCATTGATCCATCCCAAAACGTTTTAAGAGTTCTTTAGTATATTTTTCTTGGCTTATGAAAATTCCTGCAGGTGTTTGCTTAATTTGAAAACCAAGAAAGAAAGTTAGTTCACCCATGAGGCTCATTTCAAATTCTTTTTGCATAATATCACTAAATTGTGTGCACAAGGAATCATTTGAAGCTCCAAATGTCATCAACATATATTTGCACAACTAGGAAATCAGATGTATATGTTTTGAAAAATAAAGTAGAATCTAAATTTCCAATAGAAAAGCCATTATCAAAAAGATATGTTTTGAGCCTTTCATACCAATTTCTAGGTGCTTGTTTTAAACCATAAAGTGCTTTCTTAAGTTTATAAACATAATCACCTTTTTCCGATATTTCAAAGCCAGGTGGTTGGGCAACATAAACTTCTTCTTGAATAATGCCATTTAGAAATGCACTTTTGACATCCATTTGATAGAGCTTAATGTTTTTATGGGTAGAAATAGCTAGTAACATCCGAATAGCTTCAAGTCTAGCTACGGGTGCATATGTTTCATCAAAATCTATTCCTTCTTGTTGATTATATCCTTGTGCTACTAACCGAGCTTTATTCCTTATTACTTCTCCTGACTCATTTAGCTTGTTCCTAAAAACCCATTTAGTTCCTATTATGGTTTTATCTTGTGGTTTAGGAACTAAATCCCATACATCATTTTTAGTGAATTGATTCAATTCTTCTTGCATGGCTATTATCCAATAATCATCCTTAAGAGCTTTGGATATCTTTTTAGGTTCAATGATAGAAACAAAAGCCATGTTTGCTACATCTTTGAAGGAAGACCGAGTTTTGACTTTATCATTTGGATCTCCAATAATCAGTTCTTGGGGATGATCCTTGATAAGCCTAGGTGTAGATTGTGTTTCAACTTGGGGATTGGATGTAGTAGCTTTTTCATTATCATTTGGTATGGTTAAATTTTTGAATTGATTAGTGAGATCAGTAATTTCTAGATTTTCAGATTTTGACTCCTCATGAAAAGAAACATGAATTGATTCCTCAACTTTTCTAGAGGTAGTGTTATATACTCCAAAAGCTTTGCTAGAAGTGGAATATCCCAAAAAGAATGCTTTGTGTGATTTAGAATCAAATTTGTCTCTATCATCTTTGGTATTTAAAATGTAGCATGTGGAGCCATAGGTATGAAAATAGTGAACTCTAGGTTTCTTAGAATGTATGAGTTCATATGGAGTTTTCTTTAAATAAGAGTGAACAGTTACTCTGTTTAGCACATAGCATGCAGTGTTTACAGCTTCAGCCCAAAAGGTTTTGGGTGTGTTATGTTCAAGCATCATAGTTCTAGCCATTTCTTGTAGTGATCGATTTTTCCTTTCAACTATACCATTTTGCTGTGGGGTGCGTGGAGCAGAAAAATTATGAGTGTATCCTTGAGATGTACAAAACTCTTCAAATGTATGATTTTCAAATTCCCCACCATGATCACTTCTAATGGTACATATTTTATTTTGTAAGAGATTTTCAATCTTTGAACAAAATTGCATAAAAACATGAATAGTATCATCTTTAGTTGCAATAAAATGTACCCATGTATATCTACTATAATCATCAACAATCACAAAGCAGTATTTCTTACCACCAATTGATTGTGTCCTCATTGGTCCAAATACATCCATATGAATTAATTCTAATGATCTACTGGTGCTAAGTACATGTTTTGATTTGAAAGATTTTTTGGTTTGCTTTCCCATTGTGCATGGTTCATAGTTTTCACTTTGATCAAAAGATAAAGTAGGCAATCCGCGAACAAGATCATATTTCACTCACTTTTTGATAACATGTGAACTAGCATGTCCTAGCTTTTTATGCCATATTTGTAAGGTATTGTCATTTGCAAGTAAGCATTTTCCTACTACTGTTTTCATAGAGTTAGGTTTAAGAATATAAAGATTACCAACTCTATTTCCTTCATAAACAACATTTGTAGTATTTTCTATTAATAACTTGCAGCAGGTTTTGTTAAATAACACATCATAACCACTATCACATAATTGGCTAACACTTATTAAGTTATGGTGCAAACCATCAACAAGTAGAACATTCTTAATTTCAAGGTTTGTACCAACATTACCTATTCCAACGATTTTGCCCTTACCATTGTCTCCAAAAGTGACTGTTCCACTTTTCTTTTCTTCAAAAGTTTGGAATGTATCCTTGTTTCCTGTCATATGTTTGGAACATCCACTGTCAACCACCCATTCCTGCATTAAAATGTAGATTTTGGTACCCATGTGATGGTCCGATATGGTTAGAATCATTTAAATACAGATTTATATAAAAGTTCTGAAACAGAAGTCCAGTCGGTCGACAATTGTTCGACCGACATATGTCTCGGTCGACAATTTGTCGATCGAGAAGGTTACTGTATTACAATCAAAGATACGCAGAAATTTGCTCGGTTGACCAATTTTCGACCGAAATAGGTGCTGTAAATTTTGATTTGTTAGAGTCATCCAGTCGGTCGACAATACTTGGACCGATCTAAAGCTCGGTCGATAATACTTCGACCGACAAGGTTTCTGTTTCAGTACAACAATGCAGAAAAATAATAACAATATGCATGACACCTTTTGTTTAGTTGAGATAAGACAATATAAATAGCAAAATAAAGCATTTGGTCATATCTCAACTACATTCCACTCTACTAAGTTTGGGGTTTTGGGATCCAAACTAAGTCGGACTCCTTAGTCTTGTAGGGGCATGAAAAGGAATAGTGTCCAAGACGTAAGCAGAAATGGCAAGTAATAGAATAAACTTCATTTCTCTTTCTAGCCATTGTGTTCTTAGGTACAAACCTAGTTTGAGTTCTTTTGGGTTGATTTTTCTTTGGAGCATATCCCACACCTTTTCTTCCATTGTAAACAGTTCCAACTTTTAGTATGTTATCAAGTATATCTTTTCTTATTAACTCATACAGTTCTCTTTGTAACATAGCAATGTCATTCATTTTCTTGTGTAGATCTTTTCTTGCTTGATCTAAATCAGAAAATAATGAGTCCTTTTCCTTTACAAGATTATCATAGTCCGAATGGTTACACAAAATAGGCTGAGTTTGAAAATCTTGTAGTTTAGCTAACAATTCAGTCTTTTCTTTAGAAAGAAGATCAACATTTGTTTCTAAAGTGAGTAGCTTTCTAGTACAATCATCTAAAGATGTTTTTAAAGATAGATTCTCAAGATCAGTGTTGTTCTTTTCATAAGAAAGTTCATCTAATTTGGCAATGAGCTCATCATTTGATTTTATAGCCTTCTTTAGTTTCTTCTTGGCATCAATATATTTATCATGAGTTTCTTGTAAATTAGTAACTAACTCTTCTTTAGGAAGATCAATTAGGCTTACCTCTTGAGAGTCTTCATTGTCTTCTCTTGCCATTAGACATTCCACCTCTTCTCCGCTTTCACTCTCACTTGACTCATCCCATGCAGCTTTATAGGCTTTTTCTCCTTTCTTCTTGTGTGAGCTTTTCTTTCCCTTCTTTGCTTTGGGACATTCATTTTTGAAATGCCCTTTCTTCCCACATTCAAAGCACCTAGGAGGGGTAGAAGAACTAGAAATTTTGTTAGTTTTAAACCTTTTGTATTTCTTACCGTTGACGATCAAGGCTTCTTCTCCTTCTTCTTCACTTGACTCCTCACTTTCTTGTGTGACGACTTTTGAAGCTTTGAGAGCCACATCCTTCTTCTTGCCATTTTGACGTTCACGTTCTCTTCTTTCTTCCTCTTCTAGATCTGCTTCATGAGCTTCTAAATTGCCGATGAGTTGCTCCATTTTGAGTCGAGTGAGGTCGTTTGCTTCTTCAATGGCTGTCACCTTTGGCTTGTATTTTGGAGGAAGTGATCGAAGGATTTTTGATACTTGATCTTCCTCAAGGACAGGTTTTCCTAGGGCACTTAAACCATTAACAATGATAGAGAATTTTGAAAACATTTCACTAATAGATTCATTAGGATCCATACGAAAATGTTCAAGCTTCGTTTTAAGCAAGCTAATTTTAGAATTTTTAACTTGGACTGTACCCTCATAGGTTATGGACAGTCTATGCCAAATATCATAAGCTGTATCACAATTTGATATTCAATTAAATTCTCCTACCGAAATAGAACAATATAAGATACTTACAGCTTTTGCATTCATTTGGGCTAGTTTTACCGTGTTTGCATCCCATTCCGCAAATTCATTTTGAGGGAGCATGTATGGAGTAGACACCATTCTCCATAGATCCCAGTTGATTCCTTGGAAATAGAATTGCATCCTTCTCTTCCAATATTGGTAGTTTGTCCCATCGAACGCTGGGGGCCTAGCAACAAGTGTCCCTTCAATGTTGAGGTTGTTGAGCACTCCATCACCCATTTCTTCAAGACCTTGTTAGGGTTCCTTGAAGCCTTGCTCTGATACCAACTGAAAACTACTAGAGGGGGGGGTGAATAGAGTTTTATAAAGATTTTAAAAATAATTTAACTCAAACAACCACAATGAACATATTGGACAAGGAGACACAGGGTTTAGAGTGGTTCCAACCTTAGCAAATACTAAGGAAGTCAGTCCACTACCCGGTTGCTTACCCAACCGGGATTTGAAAAGAAATTTATTTTATTACCTCGCAAGGACTTTACATAAAATACAATTTCTTTTCACAAACCCTTCAAGCAGCCTTCACTTAGAAGTAATCGCCCAACCTTGAAGCAGCCTTCCCTTGAAGTAGGTGCACCAACTCCCGTTGCACCAGCCTTCTGAAGTAGCTTCCCGTGCGATAGCCTTCTTGAAGTAGCTTGAAGTCCCCTTCTCCACCTGAGAAGTCAACCCTCTCCAATCCGCAGCCTCCAACCCTAGGAGTAGCAAGGAGAGTACAAAGGATAAAAAGGAACAAGAAGGAAAAAGGAAATTACAACTTATCCTTTAAGCCCAAGGCTTGATATGCCTAGATCAAGCGTATAGATCTCCTAACCAAGTGTGTGAACTTGTGATTGCTGTGGGTAGGAGATTCTAGCCTATAGGACACGAAATTGAGCTAAGGAGAAAGTAGGCCAATGATCACAGTGCTCAAATTGCTTGCAACAGATTGCTCAAGTATGCTCAAGTATTTTCTCAAGTGTAGCAAGTGTAAAACAAGTGAGTTTAGGTGTCCTATGGCTTGTCCTATTTATAGGAATGGCCTAAGGATGCTTAAGGACGTTCTAGACAACTTCTAGGGGTTTCTAAGTGCTTAACTAGCCGTTAGGTACAAAGTTGTTGCTTTAACAACGGCTAATTAATTAATTCTGCAGTTGCTGTCAGAGACCATCTCGGTCGACAAATGGTCGACCGAGATACCTACTCGGTCGAACTTTTGTCGACCGACAGGCTCTCTGGAACAAGTGATTTGCAACGTCTTTCATCAACTGCCAACTAACTTTTCTGTTGTGTCTAACGGCTACTTTGGATCTTTCTCGGTCGAGAAGATTGTCGACCGAGAGTGTCTCGGTCGAGGAGTTTGTCGACCGAGATTGATCTTGTTTCAAGGTTTCAATTTAGGCACTAATTATGTGTGTGAGTGTGCATAAATAATCATATTTGAATGGGATGACTTATCTAACTGTGGTGTTTAGCTAGGGAGAATCTAACGCTTGATTTACATGCAATTCTAAGTACTTGTACATTATATTTTTGTACAAGTTTTTACAATAGTGATTGCATTGCATGAAAATGTAAATATGTAAGCTTGTACATTTTCCCTTGTTGCTTTGTCATCCTGCACACTCAAGTAGCTCGTTAGATTAATAAGAATGAAATGTTTGTCATAATCAAAACAAAGGGATTTATAGATGTCCATTTAGCCAACAACTCTTTGGTTGCCAACAAGAAACATATTCTAGATTCATAACATCACAAACTGCAACCTTCTTCTAACTCAAAGCATCATCAACTACATTCTCTTTACCAGGACAATACATGATGGTAAAGTCATAGTCCTTAAGGTATTCCACCATCTTTTCTATTGTTGATTTAGATCGTTCTGTGTTAGAAGATACTTCAAGCTTTTATGATCATAGAAGACTTCAAACTTAACTCCATACAGATAGTGTCCCCGGATCTTTAAAGCATGCATGATAAAGGCTAGCTCTAAACCATGTGTAGGCCAGTTTTCTTCATTAGGTTTCAACTGACATGAAGCATATGCAATCACTCAATCTTCTTTCATCAAGACACACCCTAATACTTTCTTTGAAGCATCAATAAAAATGATATAGGGTTTTTCTTCATCAAGTAATGTAAGAACAAGAGCAGATGTCCAACATCCCTTCAACTTCTGAAAATTGCCCTCACATTTCAGTGTTCACACAAACTTGACTTCTTTTCATGTCAACTTATTCAGAGGTAGAGATAACTTAGAAAAACTTTTGATAAACCTCCACTAGTAACCTACTAAACTAAGGAAACTGTGTATCTTAGATAGAGTCTTTGAAGCTTTCCACTTGGTCACAACTTCTATCTTAGCTGGATGAATAGTAATATGTCTGATAGAAATTACATGACCCAGAAACATCACTTTCTTTATCCAAAACTCACACTTTGAGAATTTATCATAGAGTTGATTTTCTCTCTTTGTTCTTAACACAATTTGTAGATGTTCACTATGTTGTTAGTCGGACTCAGAGTAGACCAAAACATTGTTGATGAACACCAGCATGAACTGATCGAGGTAAGGACAAAACCCCTGGATCATCAAGTCCATGAAAGTAGCAGGGCATTAGTCAACCCGAAAGGCACGACTAGAAACTCATAATGCCCCTATTGAGATTTGAAAGACGTCTTTGGGACATATCTGTCTTTTACACACATCTTATAGTAGCCACTCCTCAGATCCATCTTTGAGAACACAATGGCTAACTTCAGCTGGTCGAGCAGGTCATCGATGTGTGACAAAGGATAATGGCTTTTTATTGTCACTAGATTAAGCATAGAATAATCCTTGGCACATCTGTAAAGAACCATCCTTCTTCTTCACAAACAAGAAAGAGGTTCCCAAGGTGAAATACTAGGGCAAACAAAACCCATGTCGAGAAGCTCCTGAACTTGCTTCTTACGCTTGGTGAGTTCAGTAGGGGCCAAGTGATAAGGCAGCTTCAAGATAGGTGAAGGTCTAGGTATGAGCCCAATGGAAAACTCCACCTCACGAGTTGGGGAAACCCGAGAAACTCAGGAAAAATATCATGAAAATCCTTTACCACATCTATATGATCTAAAGAAGGAGGTGTGGCATCGAGAACAATAGATGCTAAATATGCTCTACACGCTTGTGAGACAAGATGTTTGGTTTTGATAGCAGATATGATGAACTACCGATCCTCTCACCTCCTACCCTTGATACACATCCTTCCTCCCTCAGGATATAACAAACTAACCTTCAATTCATCACAGAACAAAACTACCTTATACTTCTTCAACCAATCCATCCCCACAATAACATCAAAAGTAGACATATCAAGTAGGATGAAAATCAAAGGAAACATCTTCCTAGAGATACAAAAGTCTAAGAAGAGTAGATTATATTACTAGGGGTTTTAACATATAGCACATGATCCATATATTCTAATTCTATCTCTAACATTGAAGCAAGCTGAGTTTATACGAAGGTATTCTATGATCTAGAATCATAAAGTGCTTTAATAGGATGCATATTAATATGTAAAGTACCTTTGATGACTTCACTATCTTCTCCAACTTCTTCAACATTAAGAGAAAACACTCTTCCATTCCACCTTTCCACAAATGGTTGATGACCTTGTTGGTTCTAGTTGTTGTTGTTTCTTGGAGGAGGATTCTGATGAGTAGATTGTTGAGCAAGCTGTTGAGTTGGGGCTTTTCCACGCTAAAGCTTAGTATAGTTAGGTCGGATATGTGCATCTTGGTCGCACTCATGGCAGATATGTTTATGTCGATCACCTTTTTGGGGTGGGCATTGCTAGCTGGGCACCTCCCAGGCAGATGAGAGCGGGAACAACAATTGCACTTGTCACATCTTGGGTTACCACCTTAATTCTTCCTCTTGTTATTGTAAGTTGTGCTCAAAAGACTAAAATCTGATATAGGACTCTATCACTAGAGCCTTATCTACCATTTGTTGAAAAGTAAGAGGTAGCTGTGAAACAAGGTTGTGTTCGACAGTGTAGCTCAGTCCTTCTAGGAAAAGGGTCAATCTTACTTTAGCTTTGATATCAACAACAAATAACTCCATTAATAGGAAACGTTGAACGTACTTAGAGACACTCATGCTTCCTTGTCATTTGATATAGAACTCTACTTCCTTCATTTTCAGTTAGGTGGGACATTTGTACTTCTCATGGAACAACATGAGATATTGCTCCTAGGTTATGCTCGAGGTGTCGTGGGTACAAGACATACCATTCCACCAGACCCATGTTATCCCTTCCAACACATAAGTTGCAAAGAAAATATTCTGATGAGGAGGACATGACATGCCCTTGAAGGTATGATCCAAGTCCAACATCCAGTCATCAACCTTATCCACCATGTTTGCCTCACTTTTGCCCTTAAAGTATGGTGGTTTCATATTGATAAAGTTTGTTAGAGTGAACTCCTTATTTTTACTCATAACGGTTGCAACATTGGAGAGTTGTCCTTCTAGGGTAGTCGAGAGTAGCTGGCACAACATGGTCAACTCTTACATAGGGGTCAGGACATGTCCGTCTACCAGAGAAGTAGACATGTTGTTTTGGGGAGTCATCGGGGTTTCCTAGTTGACAGTGTTGCCATAGGAGGCTCCCGTGGAAGATTTGTTCATATCCCTAAAAAAATCTCCCTTCCCAAAAGATAAGGGCATAACATAAGATAACTAGGAGTAGAAAATAGGGATATCTATGGCCACTATTGCCTATGGGCATGCTATTTCGAACAATCAGTATCAGCTCAAGCTAGGTAGGTAACATACATATCTGGGAGTCCTCATAATCCAAGCTAGTGGCATGGAGGAAAATCTTGCCAGCCCTGAACCCGAATCCTTTCTAGACACCCTTGCTTTAAACTTATTCCCAAGTAGCTGCCCAACAGGATCTGATATCATGTCGTAAAGAGGAGAGATCACCCCTTACTAAAATTTATAGGAAATACAAAAAATCTATCTTTTTAGAAAATGAAAGATATTGAGGGATTCATGTATAATATTCCAAGTTAATAAGCATGATTTAGATACAAAACTGTTGATAGTCGTAGCCAAAAAACTAAGTTATTACATTTCTTTTGAACTCAGTTCACTACATGAGTTTCATCAAAGGAAAAACTAGAACGAAAACTAACAGGATCTAGCAGTAGCAACCTAGACATCCTATAAGCAAGACTTGGATCTACTCTTGATTCTGGTTTTCCTTCATCTTTCTCAACATCTTGTTCCAAACCTTGGTGGTTGGGAATTCACCCAACAAGAGAGAGAGAAACAAGGTATGTGTCAAAATAGTAAATAAGAACAAAAGAGAAGAAATAACATGGAAATAAAGGTTAAGATTTCATCATAAGATGAAGAGATCATGAGTGTGAGGCTTAATCAAAAAGATTCTTTCCATAAAAGGAACATAGTAAAAGATTTGCATGCATGATTAATATTGACTACATCAACTAAGTAGTATTGAGGCACCTACAGACCACAACCTAGAGGTGAGGGGAGAGAAATGTATTCCTAGTCATCTACATCAATTATATAAGGGAGAGAATAAACACATTCCCAAGGCAAAATAATACATGCCCTATCTTTGGGTGGTTGTATAAAAGTACCATTACATTAGCTAAATAGTCTAATAAAATCAACAAGCTAAAGAGAAACAATGGCAAGTAGAGGCATCATACAATTGAAACATGGAAGTGGGGTCCAAGACCCAAGAAATAGAAAAACAACACTGATTTTTGAGGCAAATATGACAAAAGAAATATTAATAAAGAGATTAGGGTTCAAATAGTGCCTCAATAGGGAATTTAGGGTTTGGTTTTCAAATATCTCAACTTAGGGTGTAAGGATGCACATACCTTTCTTATTGAGTTCAATTATCAACTTTCACCACTTTTAGATGATCCCAAGTTCAACTTTGCCTATTTCAATTTATTTACATGTATTAGAGTACATAATGAGCATTAATGTGGATAACACCCTAATATTGGACCTTTTTAACAAAACTCAGATTTTGACTCTAAAAATCTCACCAATCAACTTGTTAGGTTCTCCTGATTAAGAAAACACATTTTATATAAATTGTGGAGATAATATGATTAAGTTACAAATTTTATGGATTTTATGCATGAAATTGATTTTTCAAAAATCACCCTTCAGAAAACTCAGAAATCATGCTTTGAAACTATTTTTATTTGAAGATCACATTTTTTTATTCTAAAACATATTTATTTGTTAAATTTGGATAAGTGGATTAAAAGCTATAAATTTTACAATTTTGACCAATCAGGAAATAAGGAAACTCCAAATAAGCAAGAAAAATGTGAGAGAAGAGGAGAGAGTGGGATCGGTCCCATTGGTATGGCCCAATCAGAAGTAGTCATGTCGTCAGGTCAATGACTCAGTTGACTCGCTCAAAGCAAAGAAAACATGAGCAAAAAGACATCTATTTCCCTATGAGAAAAATGCATCAAAAGAATAAATGTAGAAGGATAAACAAGTAAAAACACTCAGAGGATTCTTACCCCTTGCTTGCACCATGGCTTCTTGAGTAGCTTGGATGAGACTTGGGCAAATCCACATAAGGAGGTAATTTGAGAAACCAAAATAGTAGAAAGATAAAGGGGAAGTAGACGAACTCATAGCTAAGTAGAATTAATTGGAGGTGGCAAGGAGAGGAAGAAAGACTCACCACAAGCCCTAGTCTGAAACTCGATCTCTGATGGCAACACACACTACATGTAGAGAAATTGGGTAGAGAGGAAGGTTTGGCATATAGGTGTGGGTTAGTATTTAAGGTTTTGGGCATAGGTGGTTCGAGAAGTAGAAGAAGATAATTGGGCATTTTAGAAATACATGATGATAGGTCCAGAACTTGGTATGGATGCATGTGAAATTGGGTTTGGAACACAATGGAAAAAGAATCTCGATTGGAAGTCAGGTAGGGAGCGAGAAATCCAGATTTGAAATTCTCACGTGAACTTATCCTCTTTCCCGATTTAGCGCGAGCTAGACGACAACTGGGAGCGATCCAACGGTCCAGGTCACGTGTGCGTAATTGAAATCAAAATAATTCGTGTGACAATTTAAATGAAACCCTAAACCGATTTGGACTATGACGTGGATGCATTAATTTCTCTTATTCTCTCTCTTCATTTGAGTGTCCAAACAAATCCCAAAATAATCAAAATTTGACACCTAAGCTAATTCAAGTATGTAGAATATGAATATGCAATTAGATATCCCTGTTGAAAACTTTTGATTCATCAAACAAGAAACTCTTATTTTCTCTTTCCCCATGCATTAACAACTCTAAGATTCTTAGAATTTGATGAAACTGCACCCACACAACAGATTAATTATATTGGATACGAATTTTCCATTAATGTCACATGTTGAAGTTGTTAGTACATTATTTTATGTTTTTAAGGATCTACACACTTTCTCTCTCTTAATTTTCACCTTCTCATCAAATATTTTCCAAATTGGATGAAAAATTACACAAAGGCCTATTTAATATGTAGATTATGAATTTTTTTATTCGTTTCCTTGGAGTCATTAAATGATTTATTTTATATTTTTGAGATACTTTCCATTTTCCAATTCAAATAATGTAATTATAATTATTTTTTTAAAATTGTGAAACTTGTCATTCAAGTAAACTTTCACCCAAATAAAACTATTAGGGACTTTGAATTATCTTTTGAGTTTCCTTTTTATGAATTTAGTCACATATCCACTATTTGTCAAATTAATTCATTTTCTGTCACATTTTCATTATTTTAGAATTTCCTTTTCTTTTTCTTATTTCAATAAGGCCATAGAAACTTCTCTTATGAATTTATTTACCATTATCCCTCTTAAGTGGATATTTTTCATTTGAGATCCTTTTATAAACTTTAACTGAGATATTTGTGCATATACCCTTATATTTGGCGTAAATAGTGAAAAAATGTACACCAAACCTCTATAAATTCCACTAATTCAACATCAAGGACACAAAGGAAATGAAAAGAATGCTTTGGAAAAAGGGTTAGATTAAGAGTATACATAGATTTCAGTTTGTTACACCCCTATAAGTGTAGCACATTTTTTCCTGAAGTTATCAAGAATAATTGAGTTATTTATTATGGCATAATATCAATACTAATTATGGCATTCATTTGATAATGATTGTCACTTTGGTAGAAGTATGGGAGAAAATTAAATATCTCAATGATTTAGAAAAATAATTAATGAGAGGTATGGGTATAATATTTGTAGTCATGTTCATGATTGAGATTGGAAAAGGCATTTCTCTTGATAAATTTCTCTAGATAACAATTGAAAAGTGAATCTCATAATTACAAATCATGACACACATTGCAACAACCTCACTTTCAGCAAGCCCCAATTAAGGAAGGACTAAAAGATGAGAGCCATCACCTACAATTTTTAGTCCCAACTAAGGATCCAGATTTTAATAAAAATATATAAAATAGCAGTTAGTTTTATTCATTTCAAAGATTATATACAAGATGCTTACATGAACTTTCTATCCTCATAACTATACAATTGATAAGAAATCGCTTGGAAACCCTCATTTTAAATCTTTAATTCATTCATGTGATTTCCATCTTTATATTCATGTCTTATATCATGTATATCAATTTATACCTAAAACGACATCAAACAAGTATAAATTTAGTATGTTGACATATTGGTACATGGGGTGCATCCAAAATGTACAAGTAAAAAACAACATATATTTCCATAATTATTTGCAAATAGAAAATGGCATCCTCTTCATATGATCTTTCTTTAACTGATACTCATAGTGGTATTATGATTGAATATAATGCAAATAAACAAGAACAATTTTAGTTGTTGAACCCTCAAGAAAAACCTCCTAAAGAGCCAACAAACTAGGGTGGTTAATCATGGGTGTAACCACATACCTTAATGATGAGCCATGAAAATCTTTTAGTCATTAATAATATTATCCAACCAAGCAAGAAAATCAAGAAATAAACTTAACTTTTCATGTATGTAAATACTAACGTGTCATCATCACATGTTATTCAAATCAAACCCTACTCGGCAAACATAGGGTTTTAGGGTTAGACAAGGAATATTGGTATTAACCATGTTTCCATCACATATTTAACATTAGGTGAACCCTAATTTTTAGATCCAACTTATCCTTTCATTAAGATCACTTAGATCAAACATGCTCATTAACAACATAGAAAGTTAGGATCTTTAACCCAATATTCATATGCATGATTATCACATTAGTAACTATAATTATAACAACTATGACCATGACTGTGTTGAATTACAATTATAGTCCAAAATATCAAATAATAGCATAAAATAGAAGTTATTATTCATATTCCATATGTATATACACATTTTCTAGGGTTTTCATGCACCACTCACCACTTTAAACCCATATTTTCACTAATTTTAGAATTGGAAGCATAATCAAGTCTCAAATATATTTTCTTTGTATTCCTCTCGTTTTCTTTATCAATTTTCATACATAACATGTTTCAAACCAAGATACTAATAATTAGCTATGGTTTTTATTCGATAACCATTAAACTGACCAATCACAAACAATTGTGCATTTAAAACATTAACCTACCTAGATTATCCATGCAAGATGATCATGCAATAGGTTTTGGCCACATCAAGTCTACCTACCACATGGTTTGGGTCTTAAGAAACAATGTAAATACAAAGTTTCCCTTGGTGTCATGTCTAGGAATATTAGGTGCTCAGGGGCAATCTTAGAAAACCTCCACCCATCTTCGTTTCCTCATGTGAGAGTCTACACACTGCATGTGCATGACATTGCTACTTAGTATGATCTTTGGCACCCCTCCCATGCTATTCGATGATGACAATCTTCATGGCTTTCCCCTTTCTCTGCCATGATACATCCCCAATCTTCCTTCCTCATTGCACACTATCTCTTCCCCTTGGCCTGGCTACTTCTGCCTTCTCATGATACATCATTAATGTGATATCTGGTGAGGGAAACCACTCAGAACCCCCCCCAGCACCAATGCGATGCTATGGAATAACCACCAAGGACACAGCCACAAGCACACCATGTTAGGCACTATAGAGAAGACCCTCTCTGCCTACCTTTTCTAGACCTTCTTCCTCCTTTGTCACTACCAGCCGCTGGACTGTGCCAGCCCTTATTTACTCCCTGCCACTGTGACGGATGGTGATGGCCTAGGCTAGTCATAAGGCATTCCTATCATGGCATTGCCGTCACGATAGACTGGTGCTGAAGTTCCCTTGGGCAGTGGGGAAAGTGAGGAAGAGATGGTGAGCACGATCACAATCTAGGACAAGGAAGGAGGTACGAATATCCCTCCATTCATCAGAGTTAAACTGTCCTTTTATAGAACTAGCAGAGATTAGGGTTATGAGGAGGATGACATGGAGTAAGAGATGGGTGAAGGTTATGGTTTCCTCTTCTCTTGACATGTAAGTCAGTGTTGGTCTTTAGGGAATTATAAATTTCCCTTCTCATATGTTCGAGGGGAGATACTAGTATATCATAATAAAAAAGGAAGGTGATTAAGTATATTAGCTTCCAGTCATAGTTTGACCCTCCTAATATGAAAACCACCAAGTACTATTTAAAAGGAACAAGATATCATTTTCTTCATAATCTATATCAAATGTTTATCTTTGAAATTTAAGCATATTATTTCCTTCCTTGTATTAATATCTTTTTCTCCCTATTGATTATTACCCATCGTTGCAACCAAAAGGAAAGCAACAAATGCCTTCTTCCTCTTAAAATTGATTCTTGGGATTTACTGAAATAAGTTTCAAGTACAAAAGCTTCATAAGGAAAACAATTACTATAAGCTCTTGGACCATTCTTTTATCCCAATATTCTAGAATTCTTTTATCTTTCATTATTATATTCAAGTATATCAAAATCATATTGAAATATTCTTATTTGCTGTCATAAACATGGTGTTAGCAATCTTGGTTAGATGATTACTCTTTTAATTATCTAAAAGACCACATATGTTATTTTTTTTGGAAACTCACATATTATTCAATATTTCAATTATTTAGTGATCCAAAAAATCCCTATCCTTCATGTATGCATGAAAATTCTCTTTTCTAGAGTATTCCAAACAATGCCATATTTAAAAACACCCATTGTGAATTATCTTCAGTAATTTCTATATTATTGGATTCTCCACTCTTTCTTTGTCCAAAATATACTAATAATTTATTGCAAACAAAACCCCTTTTATTTCTTTAACTCATCCACCAGGGCATGATTTTGCCATGAGTAATACAATAGGGAAAGTTATTTGTCAATCATGGCTTATACTTATATAATTCAATTTTATCAAAATTGAGAATATTACATTCACCCCTCCTGAAAAGGAATTTTGTCCTAAAAATTCAGACCTAGTAAGCCTAAGGTCAATGATAAATCATCTTTAGTTTCCGATTCTTAGAGTTAGAAACCCTTCTTGGATTGAAAACTTTTATTGATATACAAATTCCTTATATTATGACCAAGTCTGGTACCCAAATTCGATTCATGGTATTCCACATTCCCATTCATTTTGTGATATTATCACTTAGCCATTTCATTTTCAGTTGTATTTCATTTTCCATTTGGTGATTACCTTTCCACCTATTGTTCATTTATTTTCATATATGGGTTAGGTAACATGTCCAACCCTAGATAATGTCATTTAGTAACTTAATCTATTCAATCTCATATGCCAATTTTAATCATAAAATATGTGCATATAATCTCTCTATTCATAATGAGATGAGTTAAGGATTTGGATACATCTCAAAAACAAAGTGCATCCCATTCCAAGAGCAGAGATGGTGTATGTACACTTTATCTTTCAATTTCATATTTTGAGTAGAATCATTCTCAACATGACTTCCTAACCGTAAATACTTTTTTCCCACATCATTCTTATATTTCATGAAGTTAAATGCCCTTTTCACTCTTGAGTTTGTGCACAAATCCTCTTCAAATTTCTTTATTACATGACTTCTTTGAATCTTTTATGTTTACATATGATGTATATGAGCCTTAGCCACTTCCTTGAGGTCTCTAGGGGTTCATGTACATTTGGAGTGATCACATTCCTATTCATCTAGGGAGTGCCTCTGACATTCACCCATTTAGCCACATAAACATCATGAAGGTAGCTAATCTCTTAAGACATGGACCTTGGGCAAACCTAACTGTTACCTCCCAACCAGATGGTCTTATGCATTCAGAGTACAATCAACTCCTAATCCCATCGATCTTATATACCTTTAATACACCATACTAGACCTTAGGATTGACTTAGGACTCTACCCTTCCCAAGGGTTCCTTTGATATGTCATAATTGTAACCATTTTCAAGCATATTATCTTCATACGTAATTCTTTAAACTGGATTTGCTTCATCTCTTATGATGCTCAATATTAATTTTATTTCTCCTAATTGGACTCATGGAAACTTTCTCATTTGGGCTCAGTCTCATACTATCCTCCACTTCCATATTTACTTTTTCTCATGTCCCTTAGAGATGGCATACTTGGGTTTAAAAAATCATGCTCAATATATGTGCTTTCATCTTTTATATCCTTAATTCTCCACCCTTTCGGTGACAGTTAAGGTTATCTCAATCTTTATATTGATTCATTCAACTTACCTTTCTATGGAAGGTCCTAGCCTAGGGTTCCTTCTTGGCTCACAGGAGGAGTTTAGGCTCTATAGCCACAACCCGTCCCTATAGGTCTAGGGTTTTCCTCCCCCATAGGCCCTTTCCCACTCTTGAGTTGACCCACCCCAGGTCGATATTCCAACCCTAAAAGTTTTATATTTTTATATTTATACATTATTGTTTTAATAACTTCTCAAATTAATCTATGTGGGGCACTCCCTCTATGGAGTATTTATGTGGGGAACCCTTTGATTGGGGTTTTAGTACCAGTGGACTTTCATATCTATTAGTCCCAGTGAAACTTCATGACCATCCTATCCTGGCTTGGTCTATTCTGACCTTCCTTTCCTAGCTAGGTCTCATCATGACCATCCTATCCTGGCTTGGTCTTGGTGATCATCCTATCCTAGCTTGATCACTTTCACTCACATCACACATGTATCACTTACATCCACTAGAGATAGTTGATCAAGTTATTCTTTATAATATGATAATAGGTTTCTTAAAACTTTTCCAATTAATGACTTATTCCACATCCACACATGCATGGAGACTGAGTTACTTAACTCATTTATATTTTTTAAGTAATAATAATATGTTTAACTTGCATTTTATATTATAACTTCTCAACCTTTATTTTCCCAATCTTTGTGGTATACCCACTCACTGGGGGGTATTCTTACCCACTCATTGGGAGTATTTCGATGACATACCCACTCACTGGGGGTAGCATACTCACTCACTAGAGGTATTTTTTATCCATTCATTCCTCTAGACATAGCATTAGAGTGATGATCAAGTTATATTCATTTTCATTTTCATGTATAACCCTTGGTTATTTATGTTTCTCATGTATATTCAAATTATTTCACATGCATCATGCTTAAATTTTTACATGGACATCTAAGTCACACAGACTTATTTACATTTTTCTTAATTCTCATTACTCTTATCCTAATAAAGGTACATATGGGTAGGGTTTCCATTTTACCCATTGTACTTCCATTTCCTAATATTAGGGTTTTATACAAGGGTTAGAGACTACACCCTATCTCTTAGGGTTTCTATGTCCCTTGACCTACTAGGGTTTTTCCAAACCAACCCTAGTTCCATACAGGGTTACCCACAAAAGGAAAACCAATAAAATATCTTTCTTTACTTTATCATTATTTCCATGTTACATGTACTTTTTCATTTCCACATTACATGTATATTATATTTTTCTCTCCACATTATATGTGCATTAATTGGAAGAGGATGCCTTAATCCTACTTATTCTCAAAAATCCTAACATCAAATATGGAGAGAAGTCCCTTTTTGGGTTTATTAAGAAAAGAGGATGAGAAGTGGATGAATCAAGATGGGACAAAAACCTAAAGGTATTTACTTCTGGCAAATTCATCCAACTTTGGCCAGACAGGATGCATGGGCTCGGGAGTCCTCGTAAGATGAATAGTAGTACGAATGAAAGTTTTTCTACCCCCGGGGTCATGGTCCCTTCTAGACACCATCGTCTTTACAAAATGCCCTAATAATTCCCTCATATTTCTACATATTACTTGAAATTATAAACTGTTAAATATTATTTGAAAAGTTTGGTTCTCTGATACCAAATGTAATGACCTCACTTTTTAGCAACCACCAATTAAGGAAGGCCAAGAAGATGAGAGACATTACCTACAATTTTTACCCAAGGATCAATATTTTAATCCAACAATATAAAATAGTAGATAATTTCATTCATTTTAAAAAAATATACAAAATACTTACATGAACTTTCTATCCTCATAATTTTACAATTGAGAACAAATAACTAGCAAATCTTCCTTTTACGTCTTTGATGCCTTCATGTGATTTCCATCTTTATCTTAATGTCATGTATCATGTATATCAGTTTATACCTAAAACGAAGTGAATCAAATACGCGATCAATATGTTGACATACCGGTACGTGGGGTGCATCCAAAATGTGCAAGTAAATAACAACATATATTCCCACAATTATTGGCAAATATAAAATGGTATCCTCTCCATATGATCTTTCTTTAAGTGATACTCATAGTAGCATTATGATCGAACAAAATGCAAATAAACTACCACCATTTTGATTGTTCAACCCTCAAGAAAAACCTCATAAAGCACTGACAAACTAGGGTGGTTAAACGAAGGTGTAACCACATACCTTAATGGCGAGCCATCAAGATGTTACATTCATTAAGCATATTATCCAACCAAGCAAGCAAATCAAGCAATCAACTTACTATGCATGTATGTAAATCCTAACGTGTCATCATCACATGTTGTTCAAATTAAATCCTACTCGGACCTAATCTAGGTTTTATGGTTGATACGAATTATGGGTATTTAACCCTATTTCCATCCCATAATTTAACATCAGGTGAATCCTAGTTACTAGATCCATCTTATCCTTTCATTAAGATCACTTGAATCAAATATGTTTATTAACAACATAGCAAGTTAGGATCATTTACCCTAATCATCATATGTATGTTTATCCCATGAGGAACTCCATTATCATCACTATGATCATGACCATGTTAAATTATCATTATTGTCCACAATATTAGATAATAGCATAAAATATAGGTTTTTAATCATATTCCATATGTTTATACATATGATCTAGGGTTTTCATGCATCGATCACCACTTTAAACCCATCTTTGAACTACTTTTATAAGTGGAAGCATAATCAAGTATTAAATATATTTTCTTTGTGTTCCTCTTATTTTATTGATCAATTTTCATATATAACATGTTTCAAACTGAGCTACTAATAATTAGTTATGATTTTTGTACGAGAACCATTAAACTCACTAATCACAAACAGTTGCATAAGCAAAACATTATCCTACTTGGATTATCCATGTGAGACAATCAGGGCAATAGGTTTTGGCCACATTGGGTCTACCTGCCACATAGACTGGGTCTTAAGAAAAAACATAAAGACAATATTTCCCTTGGTATCGTGTCGAGAATCTCAGGTGCTCAGGGACATTCTTGGGAAATCACCACCCATCTTCATTTTCTCATGCAAGAGTCTGTGCGACTGTAGGCGCATGATGTTTCTACTCAGTGTGATCTTTGTCACTTCTCCCATGTTGTCTGATGACGATGACCTTCAAGGCTTTCCCCTTTCTTTGCCACAACATGCCCCCAATCCTCCTTCCCCATCACACTCTCTCTTCCCATTGGCCTACTTCCACCTTCTCGTGATACATCATTAATGTGATCTCTGGAAAGGGAAACCACTAAGTACTCCCATTGTGCAAACGTGATGTTGAAGCATAACCATCGTAGATGCAGTCGCATGCACACCATGTCAGGCACTGTATAGAAGACCCTCGCCATCGACATTTGTTGGAGCTTCTTCCACATTTGTCACTACCAGCCGATAGACCGTTTCAACCCTTCTTTACTTCCTACCACTGTGATGGATGGCGATGGCCTAGGATAGTCACAAGGCATTCCTATCATGGCATCTTAATCATGATGGAGTAATGGTGAAGTTCCATTGGGCAAAGAGGAAAGTGGAGAAGAGGTGGTGAGGATGGTCATGCATCTAGGATGAGGAAGGAGGTACACATATCCCTCCATTCATCCGAGTTCAACCATCCTTTTATAGAACTAGTAGAGACTAGGGTTATGAGGAGGATGACAAGGAGGAAGAGATGGGTGAAGGCTCTGGTCTCAACTTCTCGTAAGTCGGTCATGGTCTTCAGGGAATCATAAGTTTCCCTTCTCATACGTATGAGAAGAGATACTAGTATACCATAATAAAAAAGGAAGGTGATTAAGTATATTATTCACAAGTCACAGTTTGACACTCCTAATATGAAATCCACCAATTGCTATTAAAAGGGAACAAGATATGGGCTCTAACTAATCTCTATCAAAAGTTCATCTTTGAACTTAAAGGATATTATTTTCCTTTCTTGTATATATCTTTTTTTCTCCCTACTAATTATTACCCATGGTTGCAACCAAAAGGAAACCAATAAATGCCTTCTTCCTCTTATATTCAATTCTTGGTATTTATTGAGTTAAGTATTATGTACAAAACTTGCCTCTTAAGGGAAACAATTACTATAAACTCTTGAACCATTCTTTTATCCCAATCTCCTAGAATTATTTTCTGTTTCATTATTATTTTCAAGTATATCAAAAGTCATATTGAAATATTCTTATTTGATGCCTTAGACATGGTGTTACCAATCTTAGCTAGATGATTACTCTTTTAATTATCTTAAACACCACATATTTTCTTTTCTTTCAGAAACTCGCATATTATTCAATATCTCAATTATTTAGCGATCCACAAAACCCCATCCTCTATTTATGCATGAAAATTCTCTTTTCTAGAGTATTCCATACAATTCCATATTTTAAAATACCCACCCTGACTTACCTTTAGTAATTTCTATATTATTGGATTTTCCTCTCTTTCTTTGTCTAAAATCTATTAATAGTTTATTACAAATGAAACCCCTTTTGTTTCTTTAACTTGTACCACTAGGGAATGATTTTTCCATGAATAATACTATAGAGAAAGTTACTTATCAATTCATTGCATATACTCATATAATTTAATTTCATAAAAATTGAGAATATTACACACATACTAATACCAATTGTAATCTTTGGGTTGAAATTACAAACCAAGACACATATTAATACCAATTGTGATCTCCATAAGTGGGTCAAAATTACAAATCGTTGACACACGTACTATACCAATTGTGATGTCCTTAAGTTGGTCGATCGGATCACTAGTCTCTATCCAACCTATACACATTACTCAAAAACAACTAAAAAGGTTCCTATATTTGACTTCTAATGTTATCTGTGTGTTTATCATTTTATGTTACTTCAGCACTTGAATTGATCTATTTGGAGTTTTGACTCCCTGGACTTTGGTCCCTTTAGGCTTTGGCCCCTTAGAGCTTTGGCTTACTTGAGGTAGGGTACGTCCCGCCGCCCTGTGCACATATTGTAATGGATTAGTTGTCCCCCAGTCGACTAGTTAAAATGGCAATTAGGCTTCTCTGTCATTCTTTCATAGATTTCTATCATGTTTTCCTTCTACCTAGTTCACTTTATACCAATAAATTTATATATATATATATATATAAAGTGAGATTGAACAAGACACAATTGAACACATTTATTCATATTTGTCCCAACCTCTAAAAGAGTGCTCTCCACTACCTAGATATGTCAACCTCTAGTATTTTGAACACTTGACTACCACCTTATACTACTTATAAGAATTACATCAAGAAGGCCTTCTCTTTTCAGCTACAAATAGTAACTAGGTTCACTTTAAGGCTAAGGGAGATAATAGACTTACCAAGGTCTTACATGTTGACTCAACCCTTGTTTTGATGATGACTAAACCATTCCAATTATTTGTGTCTAATGTCTCTACTTGAGTGATTTTAGATTATGCATAGACACACTCTAAATGCCCTAACTTGCACAACTCTACTTGGAAAAAGACAAGTCAAAGTCAATACAAGTGCACATTTTTGTATTATGATGTAAGTCCATTAAAATCATGTTGTAAATTACTTGTAATGATTGTATGACTTGTAATTAAGCTTAGAAAAAATTAGGAGCACTTAGATCGAATATTTAAGCACTCAAAAGCCATTTTCTAAAATTCACATCAGGCTGTTCATCGGTCGAGTTGCAAACTCGACCGATCCTGATTGGATCTTGAAAATGACTTTTGATCGGTCAAGTTTACACTTCACAGAACTAGATCGATCCCTCTACTAACCAAAATTGATTTAAGTGAATCGATCGAGTTACCCCAGGACAAACTCGACCGATGGCCTAAATTGGTCTTATCTCTTAGGGGGATCGGTCGAGTTACCTTTATAGAAATTCGATTGATTGCACTGTACAGAAAAGTGCAGAAAAGTGTTTCTAGCCATTTTGGAGTTGCAACAAGTGAATGTATATTTGTTTCAAGCCACAAAACGGCTAGTTTTCATTCATAAGTGGTCCCAAAGGCTAAGGGGCATCCCCAGCTATAAATAGGACCCCTTGGGTTTCATTCCAAGGTTGAGCATTCAATGTAAAACTCTATGTGAGGTTCCTATTCTATAGTTAAGTGCTTCCTATAGCCTCCTCTCTCTCTTTAAGCTTAATTACTTTCTATATTCGTTAGAGTGAGTAGGAAATATGTAAGAGAGCTAGTCCTACATGTATATATTGTGAGGCTCTCACTTCTACCACCTCCCTATCTCTCTTTTCAACCATGAAGATGAAGGTTCTCTCTCTTGGCTAAGAGAGGTGAAGAAGAACAAGGGAAGGAGTACCTTGGTGAAAATCAAGGCTGAAGACTTGGAGCAAGAGTGGGTAAGGCCTTGGTGAAGGCAGAAGACTCCTTGCTCAAGTGGGTAAGTCCTTGGTGGAAGCTTCTCCGAGTGAAGGTGAAGTCAAAGGTTGAAGATCCAAGAAGAGTGGGAAATCCCTACAAGGATGAAGACGTGTGCAAGAGTAGGTAAGTCCTTGGAAGAAGGCGGAAGATGCCTTGCAAAGTGGGTAAGTCCTTGGTAAGGTTGAAGACTCTTTGTATTGGATAGGTAAGTCCTTTGGTGGTCATGTATTGTAAGTCTTATGAATGAATATAAGAGTGAAATGGTTAAGAAATCCTAGAGGTTGACCTCTCTAGGTAGTAGACTGACTCACTTCTAGTTTGAAGTGTGGAACCACTCTAAATAGCTCGTCAATTGGTGTATGTTCAATCTCTCTCTCCCTTTCTATGCATGTTATAGTTGCACTCAAATTTCCTATTTAGCCACATTATCTTGTGATATATATTGAAGGTCTAATGAATTTTGTTTAAGTGCATTCAGCTCTATTCACCCCCCTCTAGAGAATCCAATAACCCATCTAGGATTCAAAATTACATACCCAATGACCAAGGGTATTAGGCTTTCACTAAGGTCTTACCCACTTTGACTTTGAAACTAGACTTTAAACCTTCAACTCCTTCACCACTGATAAATATCCAATCAACAAGATTTAAGAGATGATGCTAGATAAAGGATATTTGATAGCTCTAAAAAAATGACAATGAAGCTAGATATCTCACAAAATACTTATTCACTCTTAATGATAATAGACAGTAACTGAGATCAATAATTATTAGTCTATCAAGGGTCTTTTCCACTCAACTATAGAATATAAGCATGAAAGGAAATCTTTGAATGAAGTACAATGGTTATATTTATAGTTGAGGGTTTCCACTAGCCAGTAGAGTACTTTAGTTTGAATTCTACCTATTTTAAGAGGATTATTGCTTTTGCAATAGAAATGAATCACTTTCTCTCTCTCTTAAGGATAGTTTGAACTTTACATTTACATCACCATTGATCAGGATACGAGTGTCATAAAGGGACAATAGTAGAAGCCTCATCGATGAGGTACAATGACAAATATCACCCTATGTGGCAACACATCCCACTATCACACAGACAGCGAGGTGTTACGTGAAAACGTGTGGAAATCACCATAACCACATATTACCAAAAACATGGGTTAATTAAAACCGATTGCGGAAGGCAGATAAACTGAGAAACTATTATATTTTGGTCCTCGTCCTGCAAGAGAACAGGTTATATAAACATATACAAGCCTTGATACGTGTCAACGGCTTAGAGGAATAACTGTCTATCTATCACATGAGTTCATCACCTATTTATGTGTACATAACGGCCCACATCTGTCCAGCAGCAGGACATACAAAGGATCAACGGTTATACATTGTGAAACAACGTCAAAACTCTCCCAAGGACCTGAGAGTACAGGGATGACTCTAAGACTCTACTATAAAACAACCAAAACAGCAGCATGTCCATCTCTTGCCTTCTATTGCTCGTCTTGCTGCTCGGCCGCAACTCCGTGACCACCACCACATCTAGCTCGAACACCTAAAAAGGTTATAAACCAGCAGGGTGAGACACACAGTCCCAACGAGAAACATAACTCCCTGCCGAAACTATAAAACCAAAGGAAGATTAAAGCAACAACAGCAGATAACTGATAAAAGGTATAGCAAGAGCAGTCTATATAGCAAAGCTTATTCTTACCATCAGGCTTACCAGATGTACGGAAGGCATATCACCAATTATCTCTTTATGGAACATGATTGACAAGATAAGAATTATAATATCTTACCAAAGTAATACCAGGAACATATAAGTAACTGCAAGTATAACAAGATTAACTACACAAGCAAGGCCTCAACCAATGTTCCGTGGTTTGCCTTAAGCAGTAAATACTATACGGTTGGATTATGTATTATTATGCCCTAAGAAAGTGAGCCGTACCGCTCAAATCAAACCTTCGGTTGTGAAACCCAAGTCGGTGCCATACAAGGTCAATGGAAGAGTCAGACTCCACGACCTCCCACCTTGTGGTCAGTGCACGAGTACAACACAAGCAGGACCACAGTCTCATGCTTAAGTGCCCTCAGCTATTGGGTCAGGCTACCCTCTGCCTAGCCCGCCTCGGTACAGGTATCAGCGCTAGTGAAACTGAGCCACGGGCCTGTTCACCGTGCTCTGAGCCATGAACGCATTCACGCTCCCATATCACATATCCTGAGCCATGGGCCTGTTCACCATGCTCTTCACATATTGAGCTACGGGCCTGAATCTACACTATGGAGTCTACAACCGAAGTTGCACTCATACCTCCTCATTTTTGTCTAGGAGAAACCACACATATTCAATAATATGCGCTTCCAGGTTAACCCGCAGGAGAACCTATTTCACCATCACCAGCTCCTGACGATGATGGATCTATGGCCAGGGCAACTACATGATATGTTCCACTGTGATTAATTAGTATCTTTTATGTGGATTGCAAGATTCAAACAAGTTGTATAACATGCAAACTATTAACAATAATAACAATATGAAACTCAATATTATGCTTTTACTGTCATTCACATCATCCTGATCCATCACAAGGATCCATCATTACATGTTACCACTAGGCCTCTTGCCAATCATCTAAATCCACCTCAAGGATCATCACATTGCCATGGGATCTCAATCCCTCATCACATAGTGTCATTGCCTCTCAAGGCTTACATCATCACCATGGGATAGCAATCCCAGCACTTTAACCAAACTCAGGTCCTCAGACCATAACACATTATCTCATCATCAAGAGTAACCATCAAAGCAATGTTACTCATCATTTATACCTCATAGCCCTTTACCTGGCTATGCATCACCTGCATGGTTAGTATACACAATCATCATGGATTAACAGAAAGATCATATTATTGATATTAATGATTATGTGCTTTATCATTCATGCCTCAACCTATGACCATAGATATAGTTCATATCATCATGCAAAACATCTTACATGCTTATAATTTACTCAGTACTAGACAGATGATTCAAGATGATCATAAACACATGTACTATCATGGAAAGATACATATATGTAATCTACCATTATGATTACCCTCAAGCATGCCAAGGTTACTATCAAAACCCAACGTGATTCATGAACAAGAGCTAGCGTATAGATTTCCATAAGAGACATGACCCTCAATAGAAGTGCCCACTACCCTCACAAGAAATGTGACGGGTAGGGCACCCTCACTAGAGGTGGTATCGGGCAGGGTATTCCTCATATCGTCCAACCACTTCAGCCTCATAACGGTTAAACCAAACCAGCCTCATAACGGCCAAACACAAAGCAAGGGTGTCGACCATCAGCTCAAGATGTATCGTGCTACAAAGACCCAAGACATAACATGCACAAATCTATCATGCAACCTGTGTATCGAGCACCACTGTCGGGCAACTTATTGTCGCACAACGCTGTGTCGTGCAACTAACTGATAACGGGCAACCAGGGCGTGCAGCTCATCCAAAGGAGCATGTCTGGCAACGACGCGTCATGCCACAGTGCATCATGTATCGTGCACCCATGCATATCGGGCATCCACATGTATCGGGCACTAAGGTGTCGTGCAACGCCCATCAAGTGTCGTGTTGTCGTCCGACACACACAGGGCTAAGGCCAAAGAGTGACGCCCACCACAGACTAGCTAGCAACGCTCCACCACAACAAGGCATAACGATACCAAACCTTCACATAGACTAAGTGTATCGGGCAGGTTACTCGTCAAGGTGTGATGCCCGACACACACAAAGTAGGGACCAAGTGCAACGCCCGACACAACCACAATGTGTGTTGTCCAAGTCTCAAGATCAAGAGGGATATTGGGCAGCACCTCCCCCAAGATCATAACGGTCAAGATGCAACTCCACAAGGTCGTCCTCAACCTCAAGCACAAGGGCACCAAACCCTAATGGCTCACCTCTCAAAAACAAAGAGAGAGTGGTCTTGCACATCTCTTATCACCAATCGGGCAACACAAGGAACAACCCTAACAAGGTTTACAACCACCACAAAGCTTACCTTGCAAGTCCATGGTGAAAGGAGGGTGTTGCTCAAGAAACTAGAACACAAGCTCACCTCTCAACTTAAACGAGGGAGGGGTATTGCCATATTACTAGAACTCAAGCTTACTCCTCTAGACCAAGGATAGAAAGGAGTGTTGCTCACCAAGAAACCCTAGAACACATGGTTCGGCCAACAAGAACAACTTAAGCAAGAAACTAAACTAGCAACATGCATAGCCGATATGATCATAAGCAACATATAAGAACATAAAAGAAGGTAGTGTAGTTAGGATTAGGAGTTATGTAACCCACCTTAAGCAAGCTCCAAGCTCCAAGCACCACCACAAGAAGAAGAGCAAGGCACTCTAGGGTCCGGCCACCAAGCTTGCAAAAGAAGAGGGTGTCGTGCACCAAGGAGAGGGAGACTAAGGAACTAAAGGGATCCTTAGAAAGAGAAAGGGAACACGTATATAGAAGGGGATGGAGGAGAAACCAAAGAAAGACAAGGCAAGGTGTCACCCACCTAGGGACACTTGTCCATGTGCAAAGCCACCACTCTAACATGCCCTAAACACATGTCCAAGGCCATTGCCACATGCAAGCATCAAGTACCAAGTGTCCACTATTGGTGACACAAACGAGGTCAAAGAAGGTCAAAGGGGGGTCCATGGGCGACACACCCTGGGCGACACACCTAGGCCGACACAAGCATGCTCTTGCCCGACACAAGGTCCAAAGAAGCAAAGGCAACGCACCACAAGGCCCAACAAGCTCATCCAAGCCCAAAGGAACTCAAGCAATGAGCCCAACCCTTCCTCTCAACACTAGAGGAAGAAAGGAGAGGGAGGAACACCTCACAAGATGACAAACTTGCTCACAAATCCTAGACTTGGGTTAATTGCAAGTAGCACCTCCAACTCTCAACAAAGCACCAACAAACCCTAATCACCACCAAAGGTGATTAGCAAGTAACTAAGCATCATGGTTAAGCAAAGCAAACAGGATAAGCCCTAAATGGAGGTCAGGGTCCTTACACCCTAGGCGAATGGCATTGCATGGATGAGGCAAAAGGTCTCATCATAAAATATAGGATTATGGCAATCTCATTTGTTGGAAATCCCTAATTTGCACTATGTCATTTAATGTAGAAGTGCATTTTTCACAAATATAAAATATTATAATCATCATTAAATCTTAATTACAAGTTATAAACTTATTACAAGTGATTTATAGCAAAAATCTAGCTAAAATGCATCCATTCTTCAATTCTTGATTTTGGTTGTTTTGAATTGTAATTCACCAGAATAGGGAGTTATGAATTCTAAAGCTTTAAGTATACCTTATGATCCAAAATTCTTAAAGGAAATGTTAGATATGCATGCATTGAATGGTGAAGTCATTACCAGAATATGGGAAACCTACAACCCTCATATCAACAATAAGATCCTTACACACAAATTTTGAAGAATTAGGATCAGAATATATAAATAAGTCTTTGTACATCATGATTTACATCATTGTTCATGTAAGCCTAGAAATAAGGACTACCATTAAAAAATATAAGTTGTATCTACTCTTTGATCAATAGAGGCAAGTATCTTCTAAATCTTTCTTAAACCACATTTTCTTGTATACATTAAGGGATGAATTCATTCACAACATGTATTAATGAGTAAAAAGTCAACCGATACTGGCACTAAATCCTTATTATTGAGTTGTTCTAAAATATTCACACATAGAGGACTAAATGCTATTCCAAATCTAGGTAAGTACTATTTGGTAGGTTGGGATATCAAGATAAGAATTAACATGCCAAGGTTTGAGTTCCACTAGATCAAATTCACAAGATTGTCCAAACAGAAAAGTTTCAACATTGTTCAACATCAAAAATTATCCACATAATAACAAGTATTCAAAATTATCCAAATATCCAAGATGTTCACAATAATAAGATTGATTTTCAATATAAATAGGTGGTCAATGTCATATATCTTTTTCTTGGTCTACATGCTCCAGTGTCTTCATAGTTTATGAGAGAACAATAATCTCACCTAATATCTATTTTAATGAGTATGCTAGGGGACAATTAATCCAAACAAATGCAATGTAGGGTGGTGGGATGTTAGCAACCTCAAGTGATCCAAATATCTAATGGGCCCAAATCCCTAGGGAGGAAAGTCCAAAAATGGGACAACCCCAAAAGGATTAAATGAATTCAATACTAAATTGTAGTTCTATCTTAATATTCACTTATATTTGAGAATTGCAAAATATATTTGTGTTGACCGCTAAAGGAAATTCAAATCTACTAAAATAACTTTGGTGCACCACCATAAAAGATTCCATGCATGTAATTTTAATAGGAAAGTAAATTGTTAAACAAATGAAATAGAAAATATGGTACCTCAATCATTTTGGGATTCCAAAGGTTGACTATTCCCAATATGACTACAAGATAATAAATCTACAAATCAAAGTACAAAATAATTATCATTCAACTTGGAACCAACTATTCTTCAATCTTTCTATTTAGGATTTTCTTTCCCATTTAAGGTTATTACTATTTTCATGGTTTTGTCAGTGTCTTCTTTCTAGGATTTATAGCTAGATTGTACATATGTGTCTATAAAATCAAAGTCACTTGTTCATGCATATTATTATATTCTCCTATAGGTAACCACCATATTACTTTACTAAGTATTTCGTCATATTCTCTCTCAATATTTCTAATGTTTCTTAGTGAGGACATGATCCATTAAATGTTTATGTTACCCATGTAGTAGTTATTACATGTGTATATCTATTCCAAGATAGGGTATACCATTTTGTCATTTGGGGTTATTCTTGGTTGTATATACATCACAATTTAGTTCAAGTCTAAAATATGGTAGATTAGGCATTTCATGCCATTATTATTTCAAGATACACACGGATATGCTCAACATCCATGTTGGAGGCTTGATCTATGTTCCTTTTCAATTGACCATTCTTATATTTCCACCTTCTCTTTCTAAGGAAGAACTTACTAACACAAGTTCCATGATAGTCATTCATTCACCCAAGTCTTGTGATATAATCACAAGTATAGGAAACAAAGTCTCATCTAAGTTATATCCCAAAATATGAAGGTGGCCATAACATTTTTCTTTAAGTAATTTCCTTTTAAATAAGAATATGTCCATTTGGTTCCAAGTTACTCTTTAGATTCTATTTAGTTGTCTATGTTATCTTATCTATCCATTATTTGGGTTGAAATTCTCAACTTAGCATACTTTGTTCATTTTGAGCTATCCAGGCCATTAAGTTTATATTATGTAAATTATCATTTTGACCCTCATGCCTAATGAACCTAATATGTGTCAACATCAACATATATAACTTTTTTTTTATAACTTCTCATTAATATCTACTAGATTAATATTGATCTCATTTTAAACCTTCATTATTCGACATAAACCTTTATATCACCTCCGTGCATATTTATATACTTTACTTACTAGTCTCATGTGAACATATTCCTTTAATGAAATGAGAGTCCAAACCCATATATATTTATATGTCCATTTATTTAGAGTAGAAAGCATTAAATGTATCCTTTAAATAAAATATAAATTATTCGATTCCATTTCCCATTACTTATCATCTAAAACATTGTTTAACCCATATACCACCATATTATGTACTGAGGTCAAAATGTAATTTACCACAGTAAAGAGAGTCATAAAAGGTCAATATAGGTTTAACTATGATTCAAAACAACATATCTAGTCATTCATGGAATTTTCTCAGATTTTATCATATTGATAGTCAATTATTTCTTTTTTCTATATTTGTTATCCAATACCTTGCATATTAGGTTTCTACCATATAGATATGAAATATAATTTACAATTGGTCATACTAGGTTGAATATAAGTTAATGCACTAGTTTTAGAAAATCACATTATTTTTCTATGATTTATTTAAATTATATTTATTATTATATTTTATCCATTAATTAATCACATACATTATATCCTAATATTTTAACAAGGTACATTGAATAATTAACCATACTTGAAGGATGTGATAATTAATTTTAGACTAACCATCATTTCCTATCTTGCTAATTTCCCATATCATGAATCCTAATTATTATAATTCTCCTTTATACAATCCCTAATCAAAATCTTAGATCATGTTAATGTAATTATTAATCAAACGATAGAACTAAATTTAGGCGGGATACCTACCTAGGTTGTAATCCTATTTTCTAGATTTTTTTGACTTTAGTATGATGTATTAGTTAGCATCATTTAATATCATTTATCATATTGGTTATTGGTATTCAAGTTATTAATTTGACTTAATCTGAAAAGAGAAAAATGAATAAGGGAGAAGGACCTATTTCCCGAACATGCCAAGGTGGCCAAAGAAGATGATCGATGGGCTAGTATGGCTCTGACCCTTTGAGCATCGACTGTCGGGGTTCCTCTGTAGTCATCAAAGATGGGGTAGACATCCATTGATGCCATTAGAGGGGGCAAGAAACAAAAGGGCTCGCCTCATGTTTTTTGGAGTCAAGAACTAAGGTCGAGGCTTGGGCAGGGAGGAGGAGAATCAAGGAAGAATAACTACGGGACCAAGGAGCTTGGTGGAGGGAAATCCTGAGATTGCCACACCTTGGTAGAAACTGAAGCTCGCCAACATCCTCAAGGCAGTCAAAGGAGGCGGATAGATCAATGATATCATTTGAAGCCAATCTTCTAGGGGGAAGTGGAAGGAAAATAACTGAGGAAGGTAAGTGGAGCTTTTGGTTGTGGCACATTCTAGCAAAGAGGCCTGCATCACAGAGCTTAATCTACATGGATTCTCAGGTGAAGGTGTTCGTGGACAAGGGGGTTGGGGATTTATATACATAGATCTAGGCTAGGGTGTTGATTTGTCAAGTGACAGTGACAATTTCTTCATTACCAATTGGTTCAAAGATGGTGTGACACCTCAAGTGGAGCTTGTCAATCACTGCTGGAGCTAGATTGGTAGTCCAATGGTTGTTTGCAAGTGGCCTGATCTCACATTCAATTGTATGAATGGCGAGTGAGAGGAGTGAAATTGGATCTAACAAAATATAAACAAATGGTTGGGGTGTAGGGAACAACAATTATATGTATGCATTGGTTGGCTAACAATTTTCATTATTACGAAGATGACTTGGCATGCTTCGATCCTGAGTCTAGTCATTCAACAACCAAGATGAAGTGGATCCAAAATTAGGATGGTTAAAAAGGCTTCAGAATCCATTTATTTTATAATTTCCCATAGAGTTCTCTAGAGATTCAAATGCTCAGAGATTTAACCATGGCTGAAAATGAATGTCTATCATGTTCTAAAAATCTATAAACTCTTTCTATATTTGTAGTTCCAATTTACATCACTCTTTTTTTTTTTAGGTGAAGCCAGGAAGCTATTTTATTCAACCCGCCTTCCTCTTGCAGGGATCAAAACAGAGTTACAGGAAACATTTCTAGACAAGGAAAACATGGTAGGACTCCTGCCATTACATAAGGAAAAAGAAAGGGGTTGACCCACAGGGTCGAAAGGAGGGTTCATATAGATGTAACCCTCCTTGTAGTTTTTAAGATGATGCTTCGCCAGAGCATCGGCAATCACAGTGTTCTGCCTGGGTAGGTTCACAATCGTTACATCCTCTCGGTCTTGAATGATATTATTGATCTCCTGTAGCCATGGATGATAAGCTGGATAATCTGCTAAGTTTCCCTTTATGGCTTTAGTAGCTTTTCTACTGTCTGTAACAATCATAAGATGCTCGTTAATGTTCTCGGCATGTGCCTGCAGTGCTAGATGGATCGCTCTAATCTCAGCTTCTGTAACTGAGGATGTAAAGACAGTATTTCCTTCTCCCCTGATCCATTGGCCTTCTTTGTCAACCATAACAGCTGCCACAGCTGCTTTGTTACCCTTAACTGCTGCATCCACTACCGTGGTTTTGATTGGTGAGTTGATAGGCTGCTGGTAGGTGGTTTCGTCATCCCAGTTGGGTGTAAGAGGTTCCCTCTTCTTTTTCCCAATATTCACAGCTTTAGTAATTTACATCACTCTTTTAATATCCATAAACATTTCAAAATGCAACATCCAATAGTCTAAAATGTATGTTAAGTTGATTTTAAAGCCAATGACTCTCAATTGGTTCAAGATTACCGATAGTGGGTCATAATCTAATTGGATCAAATTAGTTCATAAAGAATATAATTGTGTTGATAAAAATTAGGGGTATTCAAATGAGAATTCAAATAATATGTAATAAGATAAAAGCTAGGATAATCAAGAGGAAGGATCATGCAATATATCTAAAAATAAGTCTATAGTCCAAAGTACAATATGTTATATTGTATGTGTATACTCCATGTTACTTGTGTTATGTTTGTCATCAACCTAGTTATACTTTCTACTGACACATTCTGTACATTTGAAAAAAAAATTACATAAACTAACAGAAAAGATACTCATGGAGTAACATGAAACTATCACTCTCGCTGAATAATGTAATTTACAACATAATGTATAGTATCATGACAATCATGTATCTTGTAATCCTTATACTGTGACAAAGGTTCCCTATAGTCAGCATGTGAGTTGAGAATTCAAACATCATAAATAGGAATCTCGTCATATGCTAAATCAATGTATCATTATAACATGATAATCAAATGAGACATATAGACTTTCAAACAACTATTCAATAATAAATATTGCTAGTTATATCAAAAACACATTTGATTCCAAACATATATAATACAAAGAAAATTTGGCTACAAAATTCGCATTTCCTCCTACATATCCCTCATACATATCGTTGAACACACATAATTTATTTAGGTGGGATTCAAGCCTTTCCATCCTTTTGATCTTTAAACCAAAACATGCTAGGTAGGAATGGAATTACACGTGCTTCTATAAAAACATTTGTAAAATTTGTCCCACTCCGCAGTTGCCCCTCTGGGGTATCAACATACATGGGTAAATAGTCGTTCCATTTTCTCAATGTCACCTTCTACCATGACTTGAGAAGTTCTTCCCAGTGTAGCTTTAGCCACCAACAATCATCTAGAAAAGGAGGCCAAATATAAGGGAGAGGCATCTCCTTGGACCATGAATCAACTTAAATGCATGAAAGATAAATGAACCTTGTATTTAACCCCATAAATGCATGAAAGTGTGTCTAATTTCCTTTAGACACAATGTTAGTCACCATCAAAGATAACCATCCTATGTATGACAAACCTTAGGGAGATGATTGTATAGGAGAGTTTCATGACCTTTTTGGCATCATAGGATACATTTGGAACAACTTAAACCCTTTTTGAGACAAAATTAATAGTTACTAAGATGTAGTGACAACAAATTTGATAAGAGGTTAATCCTTTTCTAAATATATACATGTTCATTGGCATTTTTGTAGGAATTCAATAAGTTGGCCTATCTTAGAATATGTTTCCCAATAGAATCCTAATTGTAGAACATTTTCATATCTTAGATATGCAAATCTCCCTTTGTTGATTTTTGAATGGAAATCTTGTTTCTAGACCTTGTGATGGTATGTATGCCCTCAGAGCCAATCAAGGGATGATTGGTGGGATACATTAAGATTTATTTGATAAACATCAAAGGCAATCTTCCAATTCTTTCTGGTTCAGTCAAATGAGATAGTAATAGAACAGATTGAATGTCTAGAGAATGACAATACTCAATGACGTATGCTTTCAGGTTGAGGACCTGAATGATGAGATCATACGGATGCTAAGAGTTTGTACATTCTTGTTGTGTCCCTAGTCGGATGTCATTGTGGAAGGTAGATAGACAACAATGACACACAAAACTAGATTGTGGTGTTGGTTGATGACAGAATCTCATTAGTCATGATATAGAGATATCAAACCAAACACAAAGGTACTTGTTAGAGAACAAGTGTACCGGACAGACCCACCGTGAGTTTGACACATGGAACCATGACATGGTAGTCACAGTCAGTACTCACAGTGATGGTGGTGAGTGTGAGTCTTAGACATGAAATCACTGCACTCAACACATGTCGTTGGGCACACTTTGACATCAGCAAACGCAGTCCTGAAACATGGGTTGTTATAAAGGTGATGATTGGGTGGCTTTGAGACATGGGGCTTTTGAGGGGTGAGTGATAGATATGGGATTTGTCCCTCCTGAGGGAGTTTGATATCCAAGGCCACTTGATGAGTAGGATTGAGATAGGCATGTGCACGCATGTGTGAATCAGTATGTGATATTGATGTCATACATATCTCCTTCAATCTACTCTGAGATCAAGAAAGTGAATGAACGTTGACAGGATGACTGTTCCATGCCTCGAGTTCATTCGGGATATTAGTGACAAAGGAATTATACATTCACTGTAACACCATTCACGGATTGTAGGATTGAAAGTTGTTCTCCAACTTTCTACTTTCACTTGGGTAGCACTGATGTGTGACTAGGCACCGCTCTCTGCTTGTGAAGTCATAAGTGTTATGGACTTTCACTGCCAACGTGAAATGGACCTGCAGGGTCACACACATAGGATTTAACCTGGAAGAGGAGTTTTGTCCACAAGCAACGTTTAGATTGATTACTAAAGGATTTTAGTAGTTCAATTAAACACTCAATTGATTGATAGCTCAATATCATATTGTTCAAGGTGTTGGACATGTTGATTGGAGTATCGGATTGATTGAAATCGCAATTGACTGATTCTGCACAACCTGCACTCCCAACCGATCGGTTCAAGTGTTGAACCGGTCGGCTGAGGTTGCTAAACCGGTCGGCTCAAGTGTTGAACCGATCGGCTCATGTACAGAGTGAAACAAGCGGTTCAAGTGTTGAACCGATCGGTTCAACTAGTGCAACCGAGCAAGTTGGGAAAGTCAGGTCGGTGAGAATTTTCCTTGCGTTTCACTTGCCCAATTTGATTGGAACAAAGATTGGTATTCAATACCAATTAGAAAGGAAAGAAGGAAAGTCAATCAGGAACCGACCAGGACCACGAACTGACCGGTTCATAAGTGAATCGATCGGCTCATGGGTCCCAACCGACCGGTTCACTTGTGAACCGATCGGTTCAGGTTGCAAGTTGGTTGTTTTTGTGGAAAATCTTGAACCCTTCTACTCCTGCTTTTAGTCCCATATTGTCGGGGACAGAGAACCCTATCCCATGACCCTCCTATATATATAGGGGTATTGGGGGCTTCTCAATGTACAACTCAGTGCAACCAGTTGCTCTGCAAAGTTGTCGTTCTCTCTAGTTTTGGTAACCGAGAGAGAGCCCGAGCAAGTGCTTCCCGCAAAGGGAGGTGCAGTAAGGGAAGGACAACTACAGTTGCAACTAGAGGCAGGAGAGTGTGTTGGCGACTACTACGTCAACAGGAGGGTGCGACTCCTTCCACTTCCTTGTGGGACAAGGAGTGTGGAGTTCCAGGTGGTCCGTGTGGACTACTACAGAGGCGGGAGGTCACTGCCGCTCAGAAGGACAACTGTCATCCGACAGTCCGGTACGAGTAGGAGTCGTCAGTCCCGGTGTGACCAGGAGCTGCACAGACGCCGTCCAAGACCGGATTTGAAGACCGCGCATAGAGCGAGGTATTGTCGCCGAGCAAGCCTCGGGACAAGGTATGATTCCACAAACCATCCTTTCCTATTATATAGACGTTGACGTGTTTCCTTGTTCCGGGTTTGGGGGAGAATTTTTTTTGTTTCCACTGCCTTCTCTGTCTCCCCTAAAACCCAACAGTGGTATCAGAGCCACGTCAACTGTTCTATATTTTAGGAATATCGATATGATCGATTTTTGGTTTGCCGCCTTTATTTATTGCATATGATGCGAATAAAATTGGCTTTATGCATGTCCAATCCTAAATCCACAAATCCCAATTACATATATGATATGTATTATTAATGCACCCGATATGCGTCGCCCTTAAACGAGTTTTGTGGTGGATGTATAGCGTGGTTATGGCCAATAAACCCTATCTATGATTGGTTGTGTGTGGTTGCTTGCATCTCAGTCTACGCACCGATCTTCCTCTTCTCCCATTCCTGATGTAACTCGAAATAATTCGAGATTCTTTCCAACCTTTGCTCCCCCCGAATGTAACTCGGGGTTTCCCTTTTAAAGCAATGTAATAATAGGATAGATTTTATTTCCTATTATGTCAAAGACCGGAGGACATCGAGACGACAACTGAGACGATCGGTTCAAGGCGTGAACCGATCGTTTGACGTTCCAGACGATCAGTTCAAGGAGTGAACCGATCGGTTGATGGTCGGTTCGAGGAGCGAGACGAGCGGGTGGCGGCCATGAAGAGATGCACGACGACCAGGCAAACCGATCGGTTGGAGGAGCCAATCGATCGGCTGGTGGCACCAGACGACCGGCCAGAGAGAGCAGATCATTCATATGATGAGTTGATCAACTCGGTAGGCAAAGCACAAATGTTCATCTTGTACAAGTTGCATGAGATGTAGACCTAGATGACCGTGATTCCTCTTGGCTCGAGGAATCACATTAGGTTGGCCATAATCATCGTTTTTTATCATTTGTGCATGTTTTCTGTGGGATATAGCATGTATATGATACGTAGTATATATTGTGGTGATTGGATATGTATATGTATATAAAAACCAAATCCCTCATTAAAATATTAAGTTTTATATGCCTTCCAAATGTGACACACGTGAAAAGCTTGATCGACCAAGTGTGGGCACGCCCTAGCGTGGTGCACCGTCTATCTCATGGAAGCGTGAAGGATGAATGTGTGGGTCTGCCCTAGCAGGGTGCATATTCATCGTGTTTGCTTTGGGTCGGACTTAACAAGGTGACCTAGATAGGATCTAGAACCTTGAGGAATGGATATGTTCATGGCAAGGAGTTGCATATGACATCTTATCAAGAGTTGCATATGATGCAATTGGCAAAAGTTGCCTACCTGAGAGATCTAAGTTGTGGGCGATCAGCCAAAGCTAACTCATGACTTAGAGGATTTCAGGATCTTACCCACTAGAAGGTTGTACACTGCAATCTTCTGAATTGATGGTGAGGGCTATCAATTTGAATTAAAATAGTGGGAGCGATAATTAATTAAAGGCCTAATTTTATCGTCAACTTTTCAAATCAATCAAACAAGTCAAAAGAGTTTTGGACTAAAATTGCATATATTTCCTTTTGTTAAAACAAATGGTTAATCAACAAATCACTTTATTTGCGATCGGTCTTTGAGACCAACAAATTAAATGGGAATAATTCCACGATTGGTTAGGACGATGAGAAGTGTTCTCAATCAAAGAGCGAAAGCTCTAAGTCCTAATTATACCTGAACCAGATGAACTCGATCCCACCACATCAATGGCTGAAAGAATGCTTATGGAAGCATACCCAGGAAGACATTGATGAGGAGTGCTTGATGTTGTATTCTCTGAACTATGAGTTGTAGAGACAACATGAGACATATAATGTCTCCAAGACACTGTCCTAGTATGTCATCACAGAAGGAGATCCAGTAAGGTATTCACACACTCAATGTGATTGGGTATGTTGAAAACCTAACTAAGAAGGATTCCCATTGAGCCAAGAGTTGGCTATTGGTATGATACTACAAATGTTGCGAGAATCATACAATTCATGGTAAGCTACAACATGAAAAACTTTGACAAGCGTTGACAAAGTTGTTGGACATGTTGAGGATAGTAGAGGCAAAGATGAAGAAAGACAAACCATAATCATTGATATGATCAAAGAAAGGTAATTCTTAAGGGCAAGGATAAGGGCAAAGCAAAGAAGTGTTCTAATGCTAGCCAGCAATCCAAGGCGTCTTCAGCCTCAAGGCACATGGGGAAAGGGTGTATGAGGGAATTGCCCTCTATATCTGGAAGAACAAAAGAAGATGAAGGAGGGGATGGAGATCTCCACCTAAGGTATCATGAATGAACCGCTTCTTTATCTGAGGTATATGATACCAAGATATGGATCTATCATATATGATATGCAAGATCCGCAGAGAAGTGATGAACTTTGTGAAAGGACCAAGAAAGAAGTACCCATCGTTGGAGCAAGTGTTGCTGCCATAGATAGGAGTATCTTTCAGTTTATTTCAGCCTAAAGGGCACGAAATAGAGTTGAGAACTGTTATTTAATATATTGCCAATAGATAGAAACACTTTATTTTTGCATATTGTATGACAATGATGGCAATTATTAAAGTTGATGTTTCAATCTTAAAAGATATGATCCTTGTGGCAATGACTTGTTTATCTTGTGATACATGGTATGCATAAGATAAAATGATACCTAAAGTTATTGATAACTCAAACAATCAAATTAGCATCAATCATGAGAAATTCATTTCTAGTTTCCATATGATGGATAAATCTAGACTCTTTTGGTTAGAGAACCAGTCAGAGATATGAATATCTTGGACATGATTAATCAATCCTCACTAAAGGTTGTGGGAGAATGATTATCCTATTAGGTATAATACATGTGATGTATTTACATACCTATTGGAGAAAATGCTAATACTTCAAATGGTGTTTAGAGAAATACCAATATGAATATCTTGAAGTGTTCAAGATTATCATAGAAAAGTGTAAATTTGGTAAAGTATTAATTCTTGATGAGATCAATGAATGAAATACTTGGACCAAATGTTTGAGATCCTTATGAGTGATTATGATAGTGTATCGTAGTGAACTCATGATTAAGGCATGGTGATGTCTAAATCAAGAAGGAATCATACTCTAAAGAGTTAGAGAATGATTATCGAATAACTGAATTCTTCTTAATAAAAGAATACCCCACACTAATAAAAGAAATTAAGAATCATAAGGGTTGCGAGTTCTTATATCCTTAACAGATACACCTCAACTATCTTTGGATGAGTTGTTCATGTGATGAGTCAACTATCTAGATGAATATGAGGAACCAAATCCATAAGTGCAAATGAGTCTTAAATGTTAAGACACATGTATAACATTTTGAGAAGGATGATGCTTGTTGATTGCAACTTAATGACTAAGAAATTTAGCATATGGATACTAAAACTGCATTCCTATGAGGAATACAATAAGGATGTGTATGTGACACAACCTATAAGGTTTATGAATCCATTAATGCAAATGAAGTCTATAAGTTACAATGGACTAATCAATGTGATTGATTGAGTACAAGCAACTCAGAATTGGATCTTTACTTTGATGATATAGTCAAAAGGTTTGACTGATATGTCAAAGATAAAGAAGGGATATGTGAATTAGTGGGAGCGTGTTCACATTCCACATGTTGATGTGAAATGGAAATGTTCTAAAATGGAAATCCAAAAGTGGAAAATATCTTTAAGGAAGATAGAGATGTTTCCTATGTGATAGGAATAGAGATCTATGGAGATAGTTCTCGAAAAAACTCTTGACCTGAAAAGAGAAAGCATACATTGCCAATCTGTACTGAAGGGTTCAGTATGCATAGATTCAGTGGGAGAAAACTTATACATGTTATATGGAGTTAGTATCCCAAGGCCAAGTGTACAATTCTTATGAAGAATGGTAACACTAAGAATAGATATGGATCTATCATGTATGTAATCATCCCATTATCTTGCATGCCAAGAACAAAAATGCATTCATCATCTTGTATGTATGGCATGACAATTTGATGTGCTCATCCTGTTAACTCATATGTGGGACATGACGAGTGGATGTCTGTCTACTTCCAGTAAGGGTTACTGGAATACCATGAGAACTTGATAAGTACTTAAAAGTACTAATTTCTATGGAGATAAGGAGGAGTTCAATGTAAAGAGTTACATTGATGCGAACTTCCGAAAAGAAAGAAAATTAATCGCAAAATATATATAGGATATATAAAAGTGAAAGTTTGTTGATAATTGGAAGTGTTCCAATAAAACCACTTATAAGGAAATGCCGAGTATCTATGCGTTAGAGAACAGCAGTAGATACTATATGGATCTGGAAGTTCATGAGATGAACTTATAGATATTCTGCTCATCGATGACAAGTATGGAATCCTTGATCATGCAATGTGGCTAAAGGTTAGCAAAGGAATACTAGATCGCATATTACGGCAACTCCATCTCATACGTTTTACGTACAACGAAGAGATGAGTGACATGCAATTTATATTGACTTTGGCAAGGTGTTGCCATTACTCACTATGTTGGCACTAGAGCACAGTAACATGTGGGACATGTTTGAAGATCACTATGAATATGATTCAAGGGTGATTGGCTCGCAGTGCAAGTGGGAGTCTGTTGGTATGTATGCCCTAAGAGCCAATCATGGGATGATTGGTGGGATACATTAAGATTGATTTGATAAACATCAAAGGCAAGCTTCCAATTCGTTCTGGTTCAGTCATATGAGATAGTGATAGAACAGATTGAATGTCTAGAGAATGACAATACTCAATGACGTATGTTTTCAGGTTGAGGACCTGAACGATGAGATCATACAGATGCTAAGAGTTTGTACGTTCTTGTTATGTCCCTAGTCGGATGTCATTGTGGAAGGTAGATAGACAACAATGACACACAAGACTAGATTGTGGTGTTGGTTGATGACAGAATCTCATTAGTCATGATATAAAGATATCAAACCAAACACATAGGTACTTGTTAGAGAACAAGTGTACCGGACAGACCCACCGTGAGTTTGACACATGGAACCATGACATGGTAGTCACAGTCAGTACTCACGGTGATGGTGGTGAGTGTGATTCTTAGACCTGAAATCACTGCACTCAACACATGTCGTTGGGCACACTTTGACATCATCAAACGCAGTCCTGAAACATGGGTTGTTATAAAGGTGATGATTGGGTGGCTTTGACACATGGGGCTTTTGAGGGGTGAGTGATAGATATGGGATTTGTCCCTCCTGAGGGAGTTTGATATCCAAGGCCACTTGATGAGTAGTATTGAGATAGGCGTGCGCACGCATGTGTGAATCAATATGTGATATTGATGTCATACATATCTCCTTCAATCTACTCTGAGATCAAGAAAGTGAATGAACGTTGACAGGATGACGATTCCATGCCTCGAGTTCATTCGGGATATCAGTGACAAAGGAATTATACATTCACTGTAACACCATTCACGGATTGTAGGATTGAAAGTTGTTCTCCAGCTTTCTACTTTCACTTGGGTAGCACTGATGTGTGACTAGGAACCGCTCTCTGCTTGTGAAGTCATAAGTGTTATGGACTTTCACTGCCAACGTGAAATGGACCTGCAGGGTCACACACATAGGATTTAACTTGGAAGAGGAGTTTTGTCCACAAGAAACATTTAGATTGATTACTAAAGGAGTTTAGTAGTTTAATTAAACACTCAATTGATTGATAGCTCAATATCATACTGTTCAAGGTTTTGGACATGTTGATTGGAGTATCGGATTGATTGAAATCACAATTGACTGATTCTGCACAACCTGCACTCCCAACCGATCGGTTCAAGTGTTGAACCGGTCGTCTGAGGTTGCTAAACCGGTCAGCTCAAGTGTTGAACCGATCAGCTCAAGTGTTGAACCGATCGGCTCATGTACAGAGTGAAATGAGTGGTTCAAGTGTTGAACCGATCGGTTCAACTAGTGCAATCGAGCAAGTTGGGAAAGTCAGGTCGGTGAGAATTTTCCTTGCGTTTCACTTGCCCAATTTGATTGGAACAAGGATTGGTATTCGATACCAATTAGAAACGAAAGAAGGAAAGTCAATCGGGAACCGACCAGGACCACGAACCGACCGGTTCATAAGTGAACCGATCGGCTCATGGGTCCCAACCGATCGGTTGGTGCTCCAACCGACCGGTTCAGGTCCCCAACCGACCGGTTCACTTGTGAACCGATCAGTTCAGGTTGCGAGTTGGTTGTTTTTGTGGAAAATCTCGAACCCTTCTACTCCTGCTTTTAGTCCCATATTGCTGGGGACAGAGAACCTTGTCCCATGACCCTCCTATATATATAGGGGTATTGGGGGTTTCTCAAAGTACAACTCAGTGCAACCAGTTGCTCTGCAAATTTGTTGTTCTCTCTCGTTTTGGTAACCGAGAGAGAGCCCGAGCAAGTGCTTCCCGCAAAGGGAGGTGCAGCAAGGGAAGGACAACTGCAATTGCAACTAGAGGCAGGAGAGTGTGTTGGCGACTAGTACGTCAACAGGATGGTGCGACTCCTTCCACTTCCTTATGGGACAAGGAGTGTGGAGTTCCAGGTGGTCCGTGTGGACTACTACAGAGGCGGGAGGTCACTGCCGCTCAGGAGGACAACTGTCATCTGACAGTCCGGTACGAGTAGGAGTCGTCAGTCCCAGTGTGACCAGGAGCTGCACAGACGCCGTCCAAGACCGGATTTGAAGACCGCGCATAGCGCGAGGTATTGTCGCCGAGCAAGCCTCGGGACAAGGTATGATTCCACAAACCATCCTTTCCTATTATATAGACGTTGACGCGTTTCCTTATTCCGGGTTTGGGGGAGAATTTTTTTTTGTTTCCGCTACCTTCTCTGCCTCCCCTAAAACCCAACACCTTGTTCCTGGTACATACTACCTCATTAGTCCTATGGCGCCCTACGATAAAGTTATGAATCATCCCAATAGTAGTATCATGTTTCAGTAGAATACGTCTTCCTCATGTTCAGTGAGATATCAATTGGGGGGGCATTAAAAGCTAGAAAAATCTCAAATTGATTGACCATGTACTTTGCAGTCATGAGTGCTAAAGTAGTTTTCACTTGGATATACGTGCCCAATAGACAAGGCATTCTATTTGAGATGGATATCCATGATAAGTGGTCAGTGACATAATTTTGACAGCTTCTTCTGTCCATATCTCAAGGTTAAACTTTTATAAAAAGCCAATTTCTTCATATGAATTTAACTTTAGCATCCTTTTTTTCTATTACATATATATCAGAGTAGACTAGTCAATGTATACAATTACTTTACAGATAACATAGATAAGATATGAACTTTACCTTTCCAAAAAAAACAACTAATAATTCTTTCTCAATGGTCATATAGTTGATTTGTGTATCATCTAAGGTTATTCTGGCATAGTGGATGATACATAGACTTTTGTCTTTTCTTTGACCCAAACCAATACCTAGCATAATCACTACAATCAAGCATAATTGTAAGAGGTTGGTTCTTTTAGGAGATTCAATCATGGGCATATTATGGGGCTTGTTATAATGTACTAAAAGCCAACAGACAAATTTGACATCATCATCCTTAGTGAGAAACATTGAGAGTGGTTTGACGATACCAGAGATATCTTTGATAAAATGACAATATGAGTATGTGTTCAAGAAATGTACACGTTAGATTGCTAGAAGTGTGGGAATGTGATGTCATAATAAAATTCAACTTCTTATCTATGAGATGGCACAAAATAGCACCTTTGGTGACCATGAAATTGACTTTTTTCCTAGTTCAAGATCAAAATAGTTTCTTAGTTGAATACATTGTTGGATAAATTGGACATTATGATAAATCCCTTTGTTTCGATGATGACAAACATTTCATTCTTGTTGATCTAACGCGCTACTTGAGTGTTGCAGGAATAAGGTGGATGACAAAGCTCTAGGGAATCTATATGCTTGAATGATTGTAAATGTCATGAAATGTAATCAATTGTAAACTTGTACAAATATATAATGTACAAGTACTTAGACTTCATGTAAATCAAGCGTTAGATCTTCCCTAGCTAAACACCACACTTAGTCATGTCATCCCCTTCAATAGTGTCACATGTGCACACTCGTACACACACTTAGTGCCTTAATTGAAAGATTGAAACAGGGTCAATCTCGGTCGACAAACTCCTCGACCGAGACACTCTCGGTCGACAAACTTCTCGACCGAGAAAGACCCAAGTAGTCGTTAGACACAGCTGACAAGGTAGTTGGAAGTTGCAAATGAACGTTGATCCAGAGAGCCTGTCGGTCGACAAAACTTCGACCGAGTAGGTATCTCGGTCGACAATTTGTCGACCGAGATGGACTCTGACAGCAACTGCAGAATAAAGCAACTAGCCATTACTAATGCACCTAACTTATATCTAACGGCTAGTTAAGCACTTAGAACCCCCTAGAAAGTGTCTAGAACGTCCTTAAGCACTTGTAGGTCATTCCTATAAATAGGACATGCCTTAGGACACCTACATACACCTAAGCTACACTTGTGCTATACTTGAGCTTGAATACTCATTGGCAATCTGTTTTGAGCAATAGAGCAATTCCAACATTGGCTACTCATTCCCATTGCTCCATTTTTGTGTCCTATAGGCTAGCATCTCCTTTCCACATCACTTACACTTCTACACTCATTGGTTAGGAGATCAATATGCTTGATATAGGCAAATCAAGCCTTGTGATTAAAAGGATAAGTTGTAATTTCTGTTTTCCTTCTTGTTCCTTTTATTCTTTGTATTCTCCTTGCTACTCCTAGGGTTGGAGGTTGCGGATTGGAGAAGGTTCTTCTCGGAGGAGAAGGTGGACTTCAAGCTACTTCAAGAAGGCTATCGCAACGGGAAGCTTCTTCAAGAAGGCTATTGCAACGGGAACCTACTTCAGGAGGAAGGCTGCTTCAAGGTTGGTGCAATTACTTCTAGGTGAAGGCTGCTTCAAGGTTGGTGCGATTACTTCTAGGTGAAGGCTGCTTGAAGGGTTTAGGGAGAGAATTGTAATTTTATGTAAAGTCCTTGCGAGGTAATAAAATTAAATTCTTTCCAAATCCCGGTTGGGTAAGCAACCGGGTAGTGGACTGACAACTTTAGTATTTGCTAAAGTTGGAACCACTCTAAATCCTTGTCCCCTTGTCCAATATTTTGTGGTTGGTTGTTTGAGTTCAATAATTGTTAAAATTGTTTTAAAACTCTATTCACCCCCCCTCTAGTGTTTTTCAATTGGTATCAGAGCAGGCTTCAAGGAACCCTAACAAGGTCTTGAAGAATGGGTGACGGGGTGCTCAACAACCTTAATCTTGAAGGGACATTTGTTGCTAGGTCTCCAGTGTTTGATGGAACAAACTACAAATATTGGAAGAGAAGGATGCAGTTCTACTTTCAAGGCATAAGTTGGGACTTATGGAGGATGGTCTCAACCCCATACGAGCTTCCTCAAATGCAATATGCAGAGTGGGATGCAAATACGGTAAAATCGGCTCAAATGAATGCAAAGGCTGTAAGTATTCTTTATTGTTCAATTTCAGTAGGAGAATTTAATAGAATATCAAATTGTGAAACATCCTATGAAACATGGCATAGATTGTCCATAACCTATGAAGGTACGGTTCAAGTTAAGAATTCTAAGATTAGTATGCTTAAAAAGAAGTTTGAACACTTTCATATGGATCCAAATGAATCCATTAGTGAAATGTTTGCAAAATTCTCTTCTATTGTTAATGGTTTGAATGCCTTAGGAAAAACCGTTCTTGAAGAAGACCAGGTATCAAAAGTACTTCGATCACTTCCTCCCAAATACAAGCCCAAGGTGACAGCCATTGAAGAAGCTAATGATCTCACTAAACTGAAAATGGAGCAACTCATTGGCAATCTAGAAGCTCATGAGGCAACTTTAGAAGAGGAAGAAAGAAGAGAACGTGAACGTCAACAAGGCAAAAAGAAGGACATTGCACTCAAAGCATCAACCAAGGACACTCATGAAACAAGTGAAGATGATAGTGAAGAAGAAACTCTCATTGTAAATGGTAAGCAATATAAAAGTTTTAAAACTAATAAAACTTCTAGTGTTTCTTCTTCCAGGTGCTTTGAATGTGGCAAAAAGGGACACATAAAAGGTGATTGTCCAAAGCTCAAGAAAGGGAAGAAATCATCTCACAAAAAGAAAAAAAGAGCATATAAAGATGCATGGGATGATTCAAGTGATGATAGTGATGATGGAAAAGAAGTAGAATGTCTCATTGCTACAACAAATGAAGACGAAGAAGAGGTAAGTCTTTATGATCTACCAAAAGAAGATCTAATTGCTAGTCTTCAAGATACGCATGAGAAATATATTGAGTACAAGAAGAAACTTAAGAAATCAAATAAAGTAAATGATGATTTGAATGTTAAACTTCTTGCTCTTGTATCCGAAAATGAAAATCTCAAAAAGGAAAATGAAGATTATGATCTTAAGATAAAATCGGTAGAAGCAAATTGCAATCTTCTTTCCTTAGAAAAGTTAAACTTGCAAACTCAAGTCAATGATCTTCAGAAACAACCTATTCTATGTTCACATTTAGATTATGATGAGGTTGTCAAAGAAAGAAACTCTCTAGTCTCTGATTTAGATCAAGCAAAGAAAGATATAAATAAGAAGATGGATGATATTGCTAAGTTACAAAGAAATGTAAATGAGTTAAGAGGAAATGACATGCTTGAAAATATTTCGAAAATTTCCTCTAGTTATAATGGAAGAAGAGGATTAGGATATGATCCAAGGAGAAATAAACCCAAAAGAGTTAAAGAATCCAAGACTAAGATTATGTTTGTACCTAGGAACACAATTCCTAGAAAGAGAAATGAAGTTGACTCTATTAGTTGTCATTATTGCATGCGTCTCGGACATTATTCATTTTCATGCTCATATAAGAAAAAGAATGATGATTTAGCTTGGATTCCTAAAACTTAGTAGCTTAAAATTTACTAGTTGAGATTTGACCTAAACTGATTCTTGATATACAAATGTCATATCTCAACACAAATTGAGCTCTAAACTTGCATAATCTTATTTTGCTTGGAATAAATTAACAGTTCTGAAAATATTCCAGAAACTTTGTCGGTCGAGAATCTGTCGACCGAGTGAACCTCGGTCGAGAAATTGTCGACCGAGCATGACACTGATTTCCAGTCTGCTGTAAAATTGCTGAATTCTTTTTGTAATTGATCAAATTGCTATCTATTTGTGATTAATGACTGTATATATTTTAGAAATCGTCCCTGAAAACTTATATGAGATTAATTTGGTGTATTCTCTAAATGATTTAAGTTAAAACTGAAATTATGCTTGCTTAATAAAAAGGAAATTTCTATTTTATCATTATTCACATGATGTTTCCTAAAGTATTTTATGGTCTACCCATATAGAAATCATGTGATTACAATCATGGAATTATCATTTTCATCATGATGATGCTGTGTTAGCAAGAATAGATAATGATAATTGTATGCATGGATCCTTGATGATACATAGGCAAGCAAAATAATTCAATGATGATATCTCTCTTAGAAATGCTTGCAACACATAAGATAAAAATTTCTCAATTGGCATCTTTAAAAGACTTGAGATATTAATCGTACTTTCATTTTTAAGAGGATGTTTTCATATTGAGTATCACTAAACATACTTCAAAATTGATATCTAATCAAGTACTTCACATATGAATGCTTAAATTGGAAATCTACAATTTTTCCTCTTGGTTGAAATAAAATTTGACCAAGGGGCGCTATGGTCGAAGTCAAGGTCGACCTAAAATAAGCTTTGACAAAATGCTTATTTGGACATCATTTTATTATACTTAATCTTAGTATACTTTTGATAAAGGTCAAAATCAAAATTTAAAATCATCTGTTACCTTAGAAGCTTTAAATTACTTTAATTGTAAGATTAAGGGGGAGCTCATACAAACAAATTTGATTATTTGCTTAAGAAGCTTACAAAAACATTGTAATCATCATTTGGAGCTTATTAAGACCTTAGTACTTTTACTCTTGGTTATGACGAAATCTATGAATTTCATAAAACTGATATATTTGGTTCTTAAAGGAACTCTCTAAACAAATCATGGCTTAACATCCCATGCATTTGGTTGGAGACATTTTTATGTACTTTAAGATTAAAGGATTCTCATTTCATTTTTAGGGCTTAACATCCCTTATAAAATGGATGAGAAATCAATATACATTCATCATAAGCTTAAGGGAATCTCATATCATTTCAAAGCTTAACATCATTTGCAAATGATTGTGGCTAAATTAGACAAAAATGATATTAAATCCATGTTCCTAATAGAATATCTATTTAAGGGGGAGCATAGTATAAAATTAAGGGGGAGAAAAAATATAAAATATTCACCCTGGATATCTTTTTGAAATGTCAAAGGGGGAGAAAGAATATAAAATCAAAAATATAAATGAGTTTCATCTTGATGGCCAAGCACTCACTTGCAAAACAAGAATGGCTATAAAAGGTAATCTTCAGGTATGAAACTCACATGCTTTATGTTTCCTTATTTCATATTTAGGAAATGTTTGTCATCTTCAAAAAGGGGGAGATTGTTGGATAAATTGGACATTATGATAAATCCCTTTGTTTCGATGATGACAAACATTTCATTCTTGTTGATCTAACACGCTACTTGAGTGTTGCAGGAATAAGGTGGATGACAAAGCTCTAGGGAATCTATATGCTTGAATGATTGTAAATGTCATGAAATGTAATCAATTGTAAACTTGTACAAATATATAATGTACAAGTACTTAGACTTCATGTAAATCAAGCGTTAGATCTTCCCTAGCTAAACACCACACTTAGTCATGTCATCCCCTTCAATAGTGTCACATATGCACACTCGTACACACACTTAGTGCCTTAATTGAAAGATTGAAACAGGGTCAATCCCGGTCGACAAACTCCTCGACCAAGACACTCTCGGTCGACAAACTTCTCGACCGAGAAAGACCCAAGTAGCCGTTAGACACAACTGACAAGGTAGTTGGCAGTTGCAAATGAACGTTGATCCAGAGAGCCTGTCAGTCGACAAAACTTCGACCGAGTAGGTATCTCGGTCGACAATTTGTCGACCGAGATGGACTCTGACAGCAACTGCAGAATAAAGCAATAGCCGTTACTAATGCACCTAACTTATACCTAACGGCTAGTTAAGCACTTAGAACCCCCTAGAAAGTGTCTAGAATGTCCTTAAGCACTTGTAGGTCATTCCTATAAATAGGACATGCCTTAGGACACCTACATACACCTAAGCTACACTTGTGCTATACTTGAGCTTGAATACTCATTGGCAATCTATTTTGAGCAATAGAGCAATTCCAACATTGGCTACTCATTCCCATTGCTCCATTTTCGTGTCCTATAGGCTAGCATCTCCTTTCCACATCACTTACACTTCTACACTCATTGGTTAGGAGATCAATACGCTTGATATAGGCAAATCAAGCCTTGTGCTTAAAAGGATAAGTTGTAATTTCTGTTTTCCTTCTTGTTCCTTTTATTCTTTGTATTCTCCTTGCTACTCCTAGGGTTGGAGGCTGCGGATTGGAGAAGGTTCTTCTCGGAGGAGAAGGTGGACTTCAAGCTACTTCAAGAAGGCTATCGCAATGGGAAGCTACTTCAAGAAGGCTATTGCAACGGGAAGCTACTTCAGGAGGAAGGTTGCTTCAAGGTTGGTGCAATTACTTCTAGGTGAAGGCTGCTTCAAGGTTGGTGCGATTACTTCTAGGTGAAGGCTGCTTGAAGGGTTTAGGGAGATATTTGTAATTTTATGTAAAGTCCTTGCGAGGTAATAAAATTAAATTCTTTCCAAATCTCGGTTGGGTAAGCAACCGGGTAGTGGACTGACAACTTTAGTATTTGCTAAAGTTGGAACCACTCTAAATCCTTGTCCCCTTGTCCAATATTTTGTGGTTGGTTGTTTGAGTTCAATAATTGTTAAAATTGTTTTAAAACTCTATTCACCCCCCCGCTAGTGTTTTTCATACATGCCATAGCTCATGAAGGTAAGTGGTGAAATAGTTCCATAAATGAAATGTACATAGTTCAATTCAATCAAACATATCAATCAAGTCAGGATAAATGGTGGATATGCATCATTGTAAATTTATGAGCTCAGTATATAATCCAACAAGGCATGTGTCTATATGTATATGTCCAATACAGACAAGTAATGCTAGTCTATTCATGTTCATTAAATGTGTATAAATCTCGATAAATCTTGATTATCCATCTAGATAATATATTATGCATGATGATAAAATGTATCTAATAGATGATTAATGATTGATAGAGGAAAAGGTCATTATTTTTTACTAAGACTGTTTTTTGACATTCAATGCACATTATCCACCAAATCACACTTTCTCCCTTTTTAAGCACCACTTACAAAAAACTCATCGAATTGATGCCTATGATTTAATGTATCATTCTTATGTTTAGGAGTCAAGTGGCTTTCTTTCTTACCACTTCCTTCATAGTGGGTTGGTTTTTGGTTTCTAAAATGTAGAATGATATATAATGATAGGAACACAATTAAAGAGAATGTATGATTTTATACATTTAAGATCATCAATTGATGTCCAACCACTTTGTATGTTGTTTGAGTACATATAATATTCGTGTTTCTCTTCATTTAGAATTCAATCATTAATATTGATCAGATTATTTTTCTAACCTATAAATTTAAGCATACTCTAATCCAAGTTGTAGGGGATTCAACTCTAACTCAGATAACTTGTAAGTCAAATTTAGTTTATTGGATGCCTCACATACTAGTTCATTGGATTCAAATGAATTACTCATGGGTAATTGTTGAATTTCACTTAGCTTGTAAAGGGGTTGAATTTTCCTATGAGAGCTTAATATATGTGGGTTGAAATGGAAGATCAAAGTGAAGGGGTTGGACTACAAGATACATATCAAAGATCCAAATCATAAAAAATCATAACATTTGGGAAAAACAACACCTCTAATAGGTAGGCATCTGTCATAATTAAATATGGTGAAGTTTAGCTGATAACTTGTTAAGTGAGGATGAAAAATAGGATATTCACTTAATTCCTCAAAATAACAAGTAAAATTTTAATTGCATTCATCATGTAACTTCATAATTATTATTGCATCATAATATGTGGGCATTAGATTTTAGTCCTGCCAAAATTTTCCTTTTTTGAAATCTTGACAACATCTTAATCTATTAAAATTAATAATTACATGATTGGAATTTTTGAACTTGTATATAATTAAGATTTCACACCATTGTCATTAATACATCTAGGTATATGGTTAAATCCTTTGTTATATATACAAACAGACTCTTATTTAGCCCACTGTAGTCGATATCACCAAAGTCATTATTGCTTGATTTCTCAATTTGGAAAAGTACACAAGTGCACCATAATAAACATCGACATAATCTTATTTATTAATATCTTACAATGTGATTGATTAGAAAATTCCCAATGACATGCTAGACAATTCAATTTCACAATGATTTAGAAATTTCTCAAGTTAACCAAACTAAACAATATGTTTAGTGGTTCCTTAGCCCTTTTCTTAGTATACTACATATGCTCATTGCAAAGAATCCATGAGAGATGCATGTGCAAGGAGATCTATGGTTCATATTCAAGATGTAGCCACATCCTTGTGTATCTACACACAGGGCATGGTTTCTTCTCATAAGATTCTTCACATGAAGTTAGTATTCAAGCCTTCAACTAAAGATTTTCTTAACTAAGCAGCTCAACCATCTATCCACCTAGATGAATGATTTACTTCCACCAAATGTCACTCATTTTTGTTGAGAAGTGAGGGTAATTTGACAGCGAAAATGGATTTTTACATTATAGATTCAACAATCCATGTTTGTGTTGATAAGTTTCCTAACTATAGAAAACTTGCATTTCTCAAGCACGTACTTCGTCCATCTTTTCCCCTATAGCTATGGAGTACCCTTAGGGTGTGATTATGCTACTATTTACCTTTTATTTTTAAAGAGAAGAGTAAATGTTAGCCTATATATTGATATTAGTTGAAGTTTATGAGTCAAATTGATATTGTTCCTTGTTTCTTGTAAACTAATAATATACATGTTTGGAAAATTAAAATTCTTTTAATAAATATCATTGGCTCTTGTTATAGGTAAATTTATAATTGATGAACCATTGTTTTATTAATAGGAGATGATGCAAGCAGGGAAAGTAAAGAGAGTGATCAAAATTTCCCTACGGGAAGCCAATCTCCGCCAAGGGAGGCGGCCGCCCGCAAAGGGGCATTCTTCTAATTTTCTGGCTCTCTCGCGTAAGGTTTTTGGTCCCTAGGACGGCTACTCTGATACCATCTAAAATAATAAAAGATGGCAAATTATTATATTGAATAGAAGAAACCTTGCTCCTATAAATAGTAGAATAGGGAAGTGCACATGACATGAGACCAACCCTAATGAGCCAAAACACTTAGACCCATATTACAAACTAATAATAAAAACAATAACTAAATAACTCTCAACAACATGCAAATTTGATCTCCTTGGGTGCGCTTGAGTCACATTAGATTCATGTGATAGCTGGACGTGACAGAGTAGATTTTCTTAGGTGACATGTAAAATACACCGTGAGATTTTAAAGATGCCTTTAACGACTTTGAATTTCACCCAAATTTCCACTACCACAAGCTGTCAGCAAATACAGTACATTTGTGGTAGCTGTCAGCAAGGTCAGCCTTCCTTAATCTATTAGCAAGTAAACATAATCTACACAAGCTGTGAGGAAAAGTAAGAGTCTAAGAAAAAGGATTTCCACTTAGGCTAGGTTCTTCTGCATGAGACTTGTTCTCAGATTCTAAAATTTGGTCCATATTTTGTTTATCTAATAGTGACATCTAGCTCCTTCAAAGTTTAATGACTTGTTAACAAGACAAAGGTTGTGGAACGCCGGTAGCAACATTTGAAATACTTGCAACTTTGATTGTCTGGTTAATCTATTTGAGGAAGCACACTATATAAAAAAGGAAACACAATAGACACTATATTCAATTTGTAGCATAGGAGGAAACATAGAATCCGATCAATTTTTCGCCTAGATACCTCTTGAGTCTTTACCCTCATACAGTGGACCCCTACTTTCCTCCTACCACCCCTATAATTAGATTTCTATAGATTCATGTAGCATAAGATAGATTGTATATGCTTCTTTTTCAACCTTCTTCTCGCACCCACCACATCTTTTAGATGGAAGTGATGGTATGATAAACATAGGTTCGCACATTGTTTGCAAATCAGTTGGCAATATTCCTTTATGTTACTTTGGTTATTCAACATCTTAGTCATTATGAAATGTTTTCTCTTACTGTTTTTGATATTTTTTATTCATATTTGAGTTGAATGTTAGTCTATCTCACTATAAATATTACCACTTCTCTCTCTCTCTCTCTCTCTCTCTCTCTATATATATATATATATATATATATATATATATATATATATATATATATATATATATATATATATTTGTAACATTTAAATTATAATGTGCAGCTCATATGCTAATTGTAGCATCTTAATACAGGTTGATGTTGTTGTGTTTTACAATATGGCATGTTTTCTTAACAAAAGAATCCTGAGTCAACATAAGTGTCATGCTACAAATGACATTATAACTTGGTCATTTGGATCGAACTTTGTTGATGAAAACATGTATAAACTTCTTGAAATATTGTTTGTCATGAATAGTATCATAGAAAAGTGTAGCAACCAAATACCAATATTAACATTAGTTTGTGATGGCAGAGCGTTGGCCAACAGTGCCTTAGTTCTTGATTGTCGATGAAAAAAACATTAATCCTTCATTTATCATGCATATGTTAAAAATAGTGGTGGCTAGATATGAATGCATCATGGACATAATTAAAATACTACACAACTGATGTAATTAAAGTCTTAGAGTTTCTTTGAGAACTTTTTGGAGTCAATAACTCTTAAGTTCTCTCTATCCAGCAATTGTCATCCCTCCTATTCTATATTGCATGAAAATGAATTTAAATTTTATTTGGTTTTCCCATTAGGTAATGCTAGCAAAATTTTAAAAATTGTATGCTTATGTTGCTATCAACATACAAGCTCATGCATATATAATGAGATCTAATCTCTTTTTCTATAAACATGGAAATATAAAATTAAATTATATTCTTTATTTATCTTAATCTAAACCATATTTTTTTCCTGTAAGGTTGTTTCACTATGAAGAATTATTATGCCATGCATAGAAATTAGATGTACAAGCCCAAAACAAGATTTGATCGTCGTCGTGATGAAGATTTTATTCACGACATTGATTATTTTCTTCAATTTGCTATGAACAATGTTAAGGCTACAAACAGGCTCTGTCCTTGTATGAAGTGTGAAAATAAGTTTATCGAGGACCCTAAATTATTAAGGAGCATTTGATATGTTATGGGTTTTTTCCTCGATATACAACTTGGACATACCATCATGAAATGTCTCATTGTCATAGGCCTACTAACTTTCAACACTTCCTTCAAATAATGAAGTGGATAACATGATTGGCAATGCAATGATGAGGGATGGTAACGGCAGTGTAGAATGCACCAACCTAGGTGATTTCCCAGCTCTTGATGAAGAATCTAAGAAATTTGAGGACGTTTTAGCAAGCTAATACACCACCATGTGATAATCTATTTTATGAAAATATTTTGGATATTTATCATTGAAAACAATGAACTGAAATTGGTTGCATTTATTGACAATTTTATGCTTATGGTATTTAAGGAAAGTCTGCAAATCATGAGTTTAACTGTCATGGAAGTATGGAACACCACATGATTTGTTACACTGATGATTTTGTATGCTTTTTATAAGAACTATCATTTCTTATAAATTAATTTATCATTTTTAAAATCTATTTTTAGGATGGGATAGATTATGACTCTCTTATACTTGTGCAAAAGGATTCCGACTTGGTAAGTGGGACAAGAACTTCTAACATGTAAAAAGACAGGGATTTTCATATGTTTTTTTGAATCAGGATGATGCTTATGATCCAGTAACGTCTTGAAATTCAGAGTTCGCTGACACACGTAAGTAGAACTATTTTGATGATGACGTTATTTCATGAGTTTGTCTACAATCCATCAACATTTACTTACCTTTTTTTATTAGTACCGAGTATCCGGGACAAGTAAAAGAATTTTAAGGCCTAATGTTGGGACATGATGCAATAACTCCATTGGATTTTTGTTATCTTTTTTTGGGTATTAAAATATTTCTCTTTTCTCAAGTATCACATAATTTAGATGACTTTTTTCTTTACTTTTGGTTCTATTAGTTTTTTGACATGTGTCTAAATCATCTATTGTCCTGCAGGAGTTAGGGTGGATATGGGATGACTTGAAGTTTATATAGGCTTGGTCATTTTTGGGGAAAGAGGATGGCATAGTAAGGGGGATAGCTTGAAATGTGATGGCTTCTTGACCTCAGAAAATTTGTGGACATGAAATTAAATTTCTCTTTGATGAATAATGATATGCCATTTAAAAATATTGCACTCAATGAATAGTGAAATTTTTATTTTCAGATTGTATGTGGTTGAAGGGGATGTCTAGAAGTTGATGGTTCTTGGAGGGCATGGCTATTTTGGGAGAAGAAGGATGACTAGTTCAAGGTCCATTGTCTACTAATATTAAGTCTTTTTCTATCTTAAATAATTGTGTTTTCAAATGTATTTAATCAATGAGACTAGCTTTACAAATCGTAAATCGACACGTAAATTAATGTTAAGGTAGAATGATAACAACTCAAGCTATTTTAGGCCTGAATCTAATATAATTAGTTGTGATTCAATGGGAAATATTATGTGTCATTAGTTTAAGTAAGGTGTATTTTTCCTTCAATAGACATAATTTGGCATAACTAGGTATGCATTTCCTCAATTCTGGTCATGCTAGTAAAAGAGGGGCAAGATAGTTTGAGTTAGATCTTATTTGGTTTAGATTTGGAATAATTAAAGTCTCATTTATCTATTCCAAATCATGTCTAGTCTGACATCAATGGTCCGTCTTGCTTAATCCCTACTGAGCTACCCCTACTAATGGCGTTTGTTAACCCTACTAATGGTCCATTTGGATTGCATATTGAATGATGGAACTCAAATTCCAAGAGGATTCTAGTAGAAACAAATATTTAAGCAAACCTGATATAATGATATCCACGACTATGTCTTTTTCCCCAAATTCTAGGAAAAGAACCATGCTTATACGTTATAGGCTGTTTCAATTTTCCTTGAAAACTTTCGACGAATTCTGAATATTCTTATCAGTAATTACTACAGCAGTTTTCAAAACATTAACTCACTGCTCTAGAACTTGTGGATGTGGTGAAATTTACCATGCAAAAATATTCTGTAACAGGGACATGGTTTTGCTAGATGGTGTAACTTTGTTAGTCTTGTGTTGTATATGTCGTTCTAAGCATTTACATAGGATATGTCCATGTTTACGGTCCACGAGTAAGACAATAGAATCATGATAAAATCATACTTTATTAGGAGAGGTATTAAGTGGATTTATCTAAAATCTCTATCAATTTGTTAAGTATGGTACTTAATGCTATTTTCATTCATGTTGTCTAGGTGGCAAGGTAAGGCTTCCCAAGGAAGGGGAACTTAGCCACCTAGGTGCTAAGGCCCAAGCATTATATTATCAATATTTTATATATTTGTATCTTTTACTTGGGTTTTTATATTATAGTAGACGCACCCACAAGCATGTATTCATAACAAATATATATTAGTGTTCATTAAGCTTGAGAAACATTAATTTTAGCAAATGCATGGTTAACGTGACATGTATTAGCCCTGAGTTGTTCTTTCTTATATCTAATGTACCCTAGTCTGTTAAATTAGACCTCACTTGGCCTAAATTACACTTAACCCTGATATGACCTCAAATGATCAATATTGTTTTGCTGATCTAGGCCTATGGAGCAAAATCAGACCTTGAGAAGACCTAAGTCGGACCTACTTTGACAACATCCTAATTTGTTGTGAATGTCAATTGATAGTTGAATTCCATGCCCACTTGTCCGAGATTGTATGGACGAATGGCGGATGCATTCTTTTAATGTGTTGACACACAACTTAGGGCAAATATGCCTTTAAGAACTCCTTCCAACTTCCTTTTTAAATCTACTAGAAATGAGCTACGCTACACACAACCGGCCAGCCACCCGCTGGCATACCCGGTCCTCGGGACTGGTTGCTGTGCCAACTAACTGCTGTAATAGCATTTAACATCAATTAAAGCAATAAATGGTGAGAGAAGGAGAAGAGAGAGAAAATGGTTTTGTCCATAACTTTTAATCCGAAACGTATTTTTTGACGAAATAAATTGCATTAGAATCGTTGTAGAAAATACTTTCCAACGAGACTAGTGTTGACATATTTTGAAATAATGATATTACGCGAAAAATATAGTACCATATATTAGGATACCATATACATGTTCTGGGTACAGACGTACAGTACTCGTGAGTACTGTACTTTTGAATGAAGGAGGATCAACAATACTCGTGAGTATTGTACTTATAGATTCATAAGTACTGCAGCCACTTGTAAATACTCAAGCATAAGTACAGTACTTACTAAATTATAAAACCAAGTATAATTGTATAAAGGATGTAGAAGTATAAGTACAGTACCTTCTGAATCGCATAGCAACATTAGTCATCTAGACAATTTCTTTTACATAATGCAAACATAAGTTGAGTACCTACTTGTTAATGATCTCAAAAGTACAATGCACATCAGGTCAAAAATCACCTATAAAATGCAACCATAAGTATTGTATCCACATGTTAATTTCAACTAAGTTACTGACGCATAAGTACACTACCTAACAAATTATATATCAAGCATAAATCAAAAGTGCAGTACTCACGAGTACTGTACGTCTATATCCAGAACATGTGTATGGTATCCTAATATATGGTAGTATGTTTCTCGCGTATTATCCTTATTTCAAAATATGTCAACACTAGTCTCGTTGAAAAGTATTTTTTACAATGATTCTAATACAATTTATTTTATTTCAAAATATGCTCCGGATTGAAAGTTATGGACAAAAATATTTTCTCTCTCTTCTACTTCCCTCATCCTTTATTGTTTTAATTACTGCTGACATGCACATTTGGTGTAGCAGGAGCCCAGTCCCGAGGACCGGGTAGACTCCCGGGGACGTGGAGGGTTATGGGTAGAATTTGTCCTAGAAATATACTTCTGACAACATGTGAGCATTGTTTCCAACTCTCCTAGTAAATTTCCAGATCATCAACATGGTAACATTTACTAAATGGAATTCAGACCACATGCATCGTTGAATGTTGAGAGGGTTACCAATTAACATGGAAAACTTTATTTGTAAAGGGAAGAGTCCTCACTATTAGTATTTTGAATTTTGTCCTCCAACTTCTCTAGTATATATGCGTTAGTTTCCTTGGTGATTTTCTGATAAAATAATTGGCTACCTAATAAATCTTATGTTGCTTGTATACACACTGCTCTTCACTTGTTTCCTGTGATTGGTGATGAGATTTCTAGAAAAGAAGACGCACAATTTAATTCATGTTCGGATGCTTCCCTGAATATCCTGAGGACTTCTATAATGGTATTTAGCGGGTTCTTTTAAGCTTTAGCATGTAGTATTATGTCTATGTGGTTTCCTTGATGGATATAATTGACCTTTACAATAAATTTTAAATGATTTCCGCCTATATCTTGGGAGTTTGACATCCATTGAGTAGTTTAAGCTGTACAAACGCATGACTAGAAGTATGGGGATAACATCTCCATGTTGCAATCCCCATTTTGCTCTAGATGATTGAAAATTGCTCCATGTTCCGATGACGATGATTCCCATAATGAACAAATGCATCATTTGTGGTATAAGGCTGGATGAGTACCATTCAACTTTGTTGATGATCTATATAGGCCACCAAAGGACCTTGAACCTTAGTGTTGAATTTTGTTCTAGGATTAGTTGAATCTATCTTGAACATCAAGGTATGGCTAAGTGCCTCTCTCATATTGTGTACCTTTAACTCTGTATAAACTTTCATCTGATTTGACAACACTGAAATACATATTTCACATATTTTAGCTAGCTAATATATCTCTGTTTGACAGCTAAAATCTGGTTGGGATTTGTGTTGCAGGTGAAGGATAACCCATGTTTGTTCTTTTGACCATGATGTCAAAGATAGAATTTTTAAAATATGAACCCACAAAATTTGCAACGAACTGATCGGAGCAGCTACCTTACTGGATTATTTTTGGTGTACTTGTATGGTGTTGGTACATTTATCTAGTTCTTAAGCTTGTAAAAGGCTGCTTGGTTCAGCAACAGAACAATGCTCATTATGCTGTGTGAATATGACTTTGTACATGACAAACTTAATGCAATGTTATCTTATTAGAAATTATTAAGAAACTATAACATTGTCCCATGGTTTGTGAGAATGCCATGCTCCTTTCATTGATGCCGCGAGCAATATATCTTCAATTTGTGTTTGCTGCAATTTGACTGATCTCTGTTACTCAAATGAACGTGAGCGGCAGAACTTGATTCATTTACTGCAATTTGAATATACATTTTGTTGTTACAGGGACGGCACGTTCATGTTGCTCAGTGCTTAAAATGGACTACATCTATTGATGTCGAACAGCTCTTTTATCATAAAAATGTAATGTTCTACTGTGGTTCAGCTTGGTACTTTCATTACAGTAGATCTTGTATCATGTTCTACACTTCCAAATCCCACACAAACCTTTTACAGGTAAAGCACGTTCTATTGTATTGAATATAGACCATATATTATGTTCTACTATTTTGATTATAGGACATATACGTATTTTTGTAGTGTGTATTGTTCAGAAACGTATTAAGTTTTAAATCGTGTCATTTTGATAATTAAAATATCCAAACATGTCATTTTCATTTTTTGGCCCAAATTAGCCACCAAAGCTAAACACAACTCAAGCCACAGGTCATCCACTTCCTCCATAGTGCAGTGCGGCAACTCGCAGCGCGATGCCTTAATCGTCGTCCTATAATGATGAACAACGCCGGCGCTTTAGACTTTCTCAGCGGTGGACCTTGCATCGCCGGTGATGGTGAAGGAGTGAGCTTTCGGATAGAGGATCTCCCGAAAAACATCCTCCTAGAGATCCTTCTGTGGCTGCCGATGCAAACGAGGAGGGAGGTATGTTGCTCGTGGCGCTCCCTGCTACGACAACCTTATTTCTACCGTGCCTACACTGGTTTCTCTCTAGGAATACTGTTACAAATCCCAGCCCCTTTAGGTGAAGTACTTCGAGAACACCTATCTGGAGAGGGCTATTGCAAGGAAGGTGTCAGAAGACCTAGCCGCAATAGGACCAGAAAGGAACAGGGTGACCCCTACTACTGTGCTTTCATTACGGCCAAACTGCCAAGCTTGCATGTATTTTACGGATCACTGCTTAGGTTTTAATTCTGTAGAGGAGGTCTACAAGGTAACTAATTTTGTCATCACGCCTGAGCAACCAGACCACTACAAAGCCCGTGTATGCACGCTGCACTCAGGGGTTTGGGAGTGGAGGCCAGCCCTAGGAGGCGATCCTGGTTGCAAATTGCGCGGCGGCCGGAACACACTCATTGAGGGAAAGTTGCATTGGGTTGTCGATGATGGCAGATCCATCTTTGCTTTAGATGTGCATACCGAAGCCTTCAACTCGGTGCCCTTGCCAGACAAAGTGGGAGATCGGGAGTGCCCAATAGCGGTCAAAGTGGGCACTACGGAGGTAGGTGGACGGCTTACCGTCGTGATGGAGGTATATCCTAATACCAAAGCCATCGAGGTCTGGGCTATGAGAAAGTACGGTCAAGTTGATTCATGGTCCACGGAGACGCCTCTCCCTTATATGTGGCCCCCTTTTCTAGGTGATTGTTGGTGGCTGAAGCTACATTGGGAAGAACTTCTCAAGTCATGGCAGAAGGTGACTTTGAGAAAATGAAAAGGCTATTCACCCATGTATTATTATACCCCGGAGGTGCTACTGCAACGTGGGACAAATTTTACAAATGTTTTCATAGAAGCACATGCAATTCCATTCCTGCCTAGCACGTTTTGGTTTAAAGCTCAAGAGGATGGAAAGGCTTGAATCCCACCTAAATGAGTTATGTGTGGATTCCACGATATGTATTAGGAAATGTGGAATTTGTCTCCACATTTGCCCACCGAAATAAGTTATGTGTGTATTCCACATTATGTATGAGGATGTGGAACTTGTCACCAAATTTGCCGACCGAAATAAGTTGTGTATTCCACTATTTGTACGAGGAGATGTAGAACTTGTCACAAAATTTGTTTTGTAATGTATATGTTTGGAATAAGACTATCTGATTTTGATATAACTACCAACACTTGTTGAATAATTGTGTGAATGCCTATGTCTCATTTGCTTTTAATGTTAGAATGGTACATTGATTTAGCATATGACCGACATACCTAGTTATGATGCTTGAATTCTTAGCAGACATGCAGATTATAGGGAATCTTTATGAGAGTATGAGAATTCCTACACATCTTAGAGGATTGCTAGATACTATATGTTATGAGGTAAGTTACATTTTTTAGCCAAGGTTGTGGTTTTATGTTATTTAGCTTGTAATTTTCGCATGTCAGTTTATACATCTTTTTATAAATGAATAGAATGTGATGGTAGAAAGTGTGACTATAAAAATTAACAATGTAACACAAGTAACATAGAACAGTACACATGTAAATCTAGATGTCAAATATTAGATTCATCTATTTATTTTCAAGTAACATGTAAGTGTACAAATTGATGCACTCAAGGGAGTGAGTATTTCCTACACCCGGATTTAGAGGGAGTAGGCTACTCCTTGTTTGACTAGTTTACACATATATAAGAAAATATACATTAGCGGCCTCAATCCATTTCACTATATGCGTGGCACCAGTTGGAATAAGGAGAAGCGTATTTCATCTCATATCTCGAGCAGCTAATCTCGTGGCCACTTAAGGAGATCATAATAAATGATGTTATGTGTCAAGATCCATCTCAAGGATCAATATCACTGGGACTCAATCCCATCATCAAGGCACACATTGTCATTCCATGGGTAACACCCATCATATATCACTGGGTTCATCATAACCCTTGATGTTCAACATTATATCACTATTATGCCACTACCATGGCTTCATCGTACAACTGTCTCCTGCATGGTTAGTGAAAATCACAAGGGGCTATGATACTTGCACAAGGAACATTTACAACTCTTCACCTTATTATGAGAGTCAACCATTCAACATAGACGAGTGTATCAAAGAATAACATTCTTATATATATATATATATATCAAAGCATAACAACCACATATATCAAAGCACAACACAATTAGGGCTACCAACCGAACACAAGGTACAACCCTCACTATAGGTGTATCGGGTAAGGGACAACCCTCACCAAAAGCACAACGTCTCTCACCAAAGAGTGTGACGCCCAACACTATATCGGTTAAGCATGCAACTCTTCACCACTTACTATGTCGGCCAACACCCATCTTTGAAATTCTTAGCTAGAAAAAAAATTTGAGTAGCAATGCCCTTTCCAGTCTCGATCATTATAACATGACTACAAATGTTATATCCATACCTCTAATTAATTGCCGTTGTCGATCACCAAGAGCTCTAACTTTTTTCCCACTCTCTCAGAATGACAACCAACAGACAATGAATGTCATGACTAATGTTGATGTTAAGCCATAATGAATATTATATTATGCTCGGATGACATAAGAAATAAACTCATGTGGTACATTTGTAGGGGCTCCTCTCTTGTAGCATTCCTCTTCATCTTGGACACTATGGTCATCAATCACCATATATGAGGTGCTTGTTGTCAATCATGGCAAAAGCTCACAAGAAACTAAGATCGTAATGTCAAAAATTATGGCAAGTTTGAATTTCTATCATAATACATGTGTGAAAGGGGTGACTTTTGGTCCCTATTGGTGTTATTAGTTACAAAAAATCTATTTTTCATCATGAATAGAATGCTCAGTTTTGATGTTACGATCTATTTTATAACAATGAAGCGGCAGAAGAAAAAAAATCTAAAAAGAGCCCATTGCCATGATATTGCATCACACTTAATTGTCAGATTAATTTAACTTACATTGGTCTGCTTAGTTCACAAAAAAAACTCACATTTTCCTCAAATTCCACTAAATCTCTTCATCTCCTCGCCAAATAATGCATTTCTTCTTGAACCCGATATTGTCATCCCTCACTCCCTCCTACAAATTTTCTATCACCAATCAAACATCAACTTGTTTCTTCTTGAACCCTATATTTCCATCCATCACTTCTCCTACAAATTTTCTATCACCAATCAAACCTCAACTTGTTTGTAAGGCAAGAAATTGAGACTTAGCAAGCTATCTCAATAGTCCTCACAATACAAACTTACCACACTTTTGCCCCTAGCCTTATGTTTCACTTGAACACACCCGAAAACTTTATTGACCAAGTAAAGCTTGGCCCCAAGGGGTTTGGTCTACCTATTTGTCTTGTGGTATTTTATCGTTGTCGGGTTGGTTGTATGAAATACACGAAATCTTATTTGTGGATGCAATCGACTACTTCAAACTAGTGATCTTAATTGTATTTTCATGCCTTTATATAGATTAAGGATTAGTGTTTGCATTGGATATCATGATGCCATGTGAATCAGTAGCATTAACACATGTACATGGAACCTAATTATAAGAGAATTGAGCCTATTGATATGTCATGAATCATATTCTTTGTTCACATGGTTCGAGGCCAATATTAGAGCCTATAATATCCATGTACCTATAAGAGTTATCAATGTTTCTAGTATGTAATTTTTTAAATACAAATTATCTAAAGATTGTAAGTAACAAACTAGTAGTATACCTAGACAAGCATGCACTAACAAAAATGGTCCATACAAAAAAATGAAGGGGGGCCTAATCAAGCTCTTGAACGATGCTTACTAATAAACATGTGCCACTTAGCTCTTGAGATGCATTGGGAAATGTGTCGTGAAGAGCGTTGTATAGAATGGTGAGATCGCTATTGGCCCTCTTCTCACCACCGCTCCAATGCTCTCATCGCCCTTGCCGAAACCACCCGTAGCCATTGTTGCATGCATGCTGCCCAACATGATCATTGTCGTTCTTGGAGCTTGGCTGCCCGCTAGGCAAAGAGTCGTGGTGCACACAACAACTACCCAACGGACCCCTTCCCGCTGCAACGCATCGTTGCCGAGTCCTCCTCTACAGACTGTATTCCTCTATCCAGATCTGATGTCCTTCTCAGAGTGCATAGTTGAACTTCACCCAGTCAATGTCCCTACTTCACTTCCTGAATAGCCGCATCCTTGCTTCTTTGTGCCCATCACCGCTGAATCACCTCCTAAACCATCCTACCACTTCTAAACTCCCGTCTACCATGAACCCCTTCAACAAATTCACTGCCCACCACAACTACTCCCTCAGCACCACTGCTTCATGACGCAACATCATCATCGTCAATTCCACCCAGCAAGGATGCAAAAGGTAGGCGCCCCACCTATCTAGCCCCCGCTACTCCATCTAAGAAATTGTTGTTGGGAGCTCTCTGCCGCAACTAGAATCTTTAGCAAAGCTTGTGATCTGTAGATGCTTCGTTCTGCTGGTCCATCCTTCCAGGTTGGACAAGAGTTTGTCTACTTTGTGCTTCTCCCACTACAGTGACTTGAATTGCTCCCTTCTGGGAATCTGTGTGCCTTGAGAACTTCAGGTGTTCCTGCTACTGCATCTCAGCATCGTTGCTCTCTGCTGCATTTGAAATCTCCATGTAAGCTTGTTGCTTCTAGCATTTTGCTTCTGGATCATTCGGACAACTACTCAAGTTGCATTCATTCTTGTATTAATGATCCTAACCTCACAAGAGGGTAAAACTTCTTTAGGTGTATGGTATGTGGCGACAAGTCGACACCAAATTTCTTGTGATTGGCTAGAGCAAATTGGATGGAATTTATCTGTGGTATTATTAATCTTTATTAAGATTTGTGCTTGATTTCTCTTTAAAAATCTTTATAGACCTTTTTTTGGGGGCGTTGTCCCCGAGCCCCTGCGAGGGGCGGCCTCCCCTCGACCTCCGCCCGCTGAGGGGCAATGGGACCCCCTAATCACTAGTACAGAAATGGTCTGTAGCGTCGGTTTTTTAAAGCCTGCAGCGTCACTTTTAATCTGACACCTAGGTGGGCGTCGCTACAGAATTTGGTCTGTAGCGTCGGATTATTTAACCAAATAAAACCGACCTTACAGAGTAAACACCGACGCAAGAGATTGTAAAAATTCTGACCTAGGTGAGAAAAAAGGAGCCTGTAAGGTCGGTTTTTATGAAATAACCGACCCTAAAGATTGAATACCATTTCTTTAGTAACTCTCGATCGAGAAAATTGTCGACCGAAAACATTTCGGTCACGACCGAGAACTCTCTATAAGGTCGGTTTTCTGAGAAAACCGACCTTATAGATTGAATAAAAACATTTCAGTGTAAGTGTCGGTCGACAAACTTCTCGACCGATAGTATTTCGGTCAAGAAGTTTGTCGACCGAGTCTTACACTGAAATGTTTTATTCAATATTTAGGGTCGGTTTTTTCAAAAATCCGACCTTATAAAGGACATGTAGAATCGGTTTTTTACAAAAACCGACGGTAGAAGTTATCTTTCGGTCGAAATTTTCTCGACCGAAGAGTACACTGAATTCAATCTTTAGGGTCGGTTATTTAAAAAACTGATGCTAGAAGTTACAATTTTTTTTTAAAAAAATTCTGCAGAAATTGATATAGAACAGAAGAACAAGAAGATTCATATATTCTGGGAGAGGGGAGCATTGATGCTCAACCGTCACCATTCAAAACCACACATTCATAACAAAAATGATAATAAATATCATAATTTTACAAAATGATAGAATGCAAGTCTGAGATGACATATTACAAAAGTAAAAATATGAAAGAGTACGTACTCAAACCACATACATAAATGGAGCCGACATATTTAATCCAATGCTATTTCGACTTCACTTATAAAACACTCTGACCAATCTTCTCGGAATTCATTCAAGTCCACATGTGTGTAAGGCTGAGTTGTAAAGATCTGTAACAGAAAATGCACATGCTAATATTTTATAAAAATGACTACAATCACTTGTAAATTTATGATGTTATTCTTTATTACCTGACTTATAGTCTGAATGTCATGTGATGCTTGTTTGACAATAGCTTGCATGTATTTCATTACATAGTAGCCACAAGCCCAGTCATTATTTTGCATAGGACACTACAAATAACGAAACTTAATGTTAGTAAACTACTATAAACAGCAGTTGAGATAAGACTATAAGAGTTGACATATTAGAATTGAAAAATTAATACATATAAGACTAAGCAGTTGTCAAAGTAGCTACCTTGACATTTTTCAAAGTCAATGTCTTTAATTTTGTGGGTATTTGTCCTCCAGCTTCATGAAAAGCCTTTATACCCCTATCAATTAAACGATAGTTGGTAAAATAGAAATTCTAAATAAAATATCATGTTGAAGCAATTGATTAAATTTATGCTTACTCCATAGCTGACAATTTCAGTTTGTGACTCCTTGTTGTTTTACCCATTGGGTCAAGATAATAAAGAGTCATCAATTTTGGGACAATCACCAGTAATTCCCAATGTCTAGCTCTGAGTAAGAATAAAACAAACATTAAAATAAATAGTTTCATTCATTATTAAAATTATATTGAATAATAATACTTACTGGACGTTAAAAGGAATTAGGATAATTTCCTTCCCCTCACTAGCAAAATATTTGAATGCATCAGAGAAGTACTCATTCACTTCCTCAATATTTGTCTCCACCTAACTAGTGACCGAAGGAACTAAGAATGCAATATTCTTTATATCAAAGTTGGTGACCTCAGTATATAAATGGTTGTTAAACATTTGTAATTATTTTCATATGTAGAAATAAGCTAAAAATTTGTATTGGAATTTTCTATATATATTGATAGATCCTTACTTTATCCATACTTCTATTATCAAAGTGTTCAACCAATCATACCGGAACAACTCTATAATATCGTCAAGAAAAATAAATTCTCAAAGTCCCTCCCAACTGCATCTTCTGTTAACTTGACCATCATATTTGATCCCGATCTTTGGTTAGCTAAGTATCGACACAAACATTTAGATTTGCTTCCCAATTCTTCGAATATAGTTTCGGGAATGAAAGATGGCTTGGGCATAGGAGGACGACTAGCAGAAGTTTTACTTTTTGGTTTACAAACCTGTTAATTAAATTACATACTTATATTACATGAGTTCATATATGCAGTCAAATATGAAAAATATAGTAGAAATAAGGTATACCTTGTCATTGATAACCAAGTGTCTAGGCCAACCCACCATAACACCCTCAGCTTCTTCAACTGTACTATATTCAGGATTAGGTATGGGTAGTGGTTTGTCCCCCATTCCGTCATACACAAGATGGATGGACACACGACAGATGTCATCAGTAATTTGTTGGCAATGCAATGTACCACCAAGGTTGTACACCTTGCCCGCTGCCACAACATTATATTCTGGAACCTCCACTGCAAGTTTACAGTTCATACCAACCTAGATTGAAATAATATAAGTTATATAAGAAACAATAGAACAAATACATGTTACAACTATATATTATCATATATTTATCATACTAATAACACAACATATTGAACAAAAACTTACTGCAGATTGTTGTGGTGGTTCATCGGGAGTGCTCCCATGACCTTCTACAACTGTAGCATGGGCTTGTACCTCATCACTTGAGAGACGTGCAGTATGAATAGGTTGAGAAGGTTGAGTAGGCTGATATGAAGACATTATTTCTTTTACTTTTTGCTCTACTAATGCTTCAACATCCTCTTGTGTAAGACCTCCTGCACGACCTCTTTTAGATTGAGAAGGGTCAAAATAAGACTTGAATCCTATGCCAGCTCCTAATCCCCTAACACGGCCAGGATGCTCCTTCGTACCAAGAGCAACTGCTAGTTCATCCATGTAGCCAGTTGGGATGAACTTTCCTTCCTTCCTTTGCTCGTGGAGATCAATCTATTCATAGTTAATAAAAATATTAAATCATAATATCAATTAGATATAAATAAATCTAAGTTTGTGGAAGTTACTCTTTACTTAGTTGGGATAAACCTACCATCTTTTGTGCCACCTCCTTAGTTGCAGGGTTGACAATTTCACCGGCTCGATTCTTTCTAGCATCAATCCATGTCATGTGTCGGGGTGGTCGCTCAACTTGAGTTGTACTAGATTCTTCTCCAGAAGATTATTGCTTCTCTTGTAGTTGGCGGCAGAAGGCATAACCACCGGGCCCCAAGCGATGGTCATGCACATTTTTAGCCCGTCTTTCCTTTTGAGCCTGGTGAATAGCCTGATCATTTAAAATGAGGTATTGCAATTTAGACTTGGCAAACATGTATAACAAGATTCACCTCCTTAATTGTATAAAATTAAATATTCATACAATACATCACAATCTTTATTACCTGAAACTCTTCCGATCTCCTAGCTGCAACAAATCTTTCCCACACCTCAGGATCAATAAAAATATATACATATGTAGCTTTCTTCTTTTGTTTAGGATTATTTATAAATTCCCTTACAAGATATGTCTTAAAACCCCTCCATCGTACACCACAGCACTCAACCTCGTGAACTTAGTACAACCCTTATATAATGGTTTTTCAGCATCATGGACAATGTTTGCAAATAAAGGTGGATCAATGACATTGTCCCGACAACTACGTAGCATATCATCAATCATATCATCCTGAATCTGGTCATATTGAATCGGTTCATCATTAACATTATCATCATTATCTATATCTTCTATGCCACAACTATTAGTATCGACATTTTCTGCTCCATAATTCAATTTCTCTCCATGCCAATACCATTCATTATAACCTTGTATGATCCCATTGCATATGACATGATTCTTAATTTCCTCACCAGTATCAACTTTCAAATTGTTACAACAATTTCTACATGGAGAATATAGCCTATCTGTAGGTAGTTTCCTATGTTCCTCAGCAAATCTGATAAATTCATCAAGACCTTTGGCAAACTCTGGACTGCAACGGTTCTTGATAGACATCCAACTTCGATCCATTTTCTACATCACATTAAAATTAATAATAAAACTAACAGTTTAATATTGATACTATAATAATATGTAAGTTTTTATTGATAGAAAGTTAATTTTATATACTAAAGTGTACCACCTATCCCATTTTGAATATTTAATCTCACTAGTAACTGTATAATGTATGTTTAGTTTTGAAGAAAATTTCAGCAGCATTTCCCCTAAGTTCTCCAAGTACACCGATGTAAATGGCAAATAACCACTCACATATGTACCCAGAGAACAAATAGAGAAATCCTACTGAAATAATCTACAAAACTAAATATACATTATACAGGTACATCCTAAGTGAGATTAAAATATCCAAAAATAGTCTCAAACCGGGGACTATCCAAAGTTTACTCCTAATGAGTAAATTTTGAACGTGTTTCTAAGTTAATATATAAATGCATTATTTTCATATTTATATATTAAATTAAACATCATGCATCAACCCTAAAGTGTCAATCTAGGAGTACACATGTCTAATCTAGTATTAATTTCTAAAATTTATATTATGATTACATATGAAAAAACACATGCATGTTTTTATTATTGGGTTATCAAATCATATAAAATGGAAAATACGTGTACAAATTAGCAAAGTAAGGCCGTTTCCAACAGTCTAAAGATTGAAATCATTATAATATTCAGAACTATTTGTGAACATTACAGCAAATATGATTAAAAATTTTATAACTCCAACATAAATAAGTTCCAGGTCCATCTCGGTCGACAATTAGTCGACCGAGAGCCCACATGCGCGCAGCGTCCAGGTCCACTCTCGGTCGATAAATTGTCGACCGAGAGTGGACCTGGACGTTGCGCGCAGGTGGGCTCTCGGTCGACTAATTGTCGACCGAGATGGACCTGGAAGCAGCAATGGCGGCGGGCGGGAATGAAGGGGGACAAGGAACGAAGGAAGCTCGAACTTACTTGGAAATGGCAGCGAGCTTCGTGGAGGAAGAGAAGAACTTCACGGAGAGGCGGCGACCTTCGTGGAAGAGTGGAAGGAGGCGACGGCGAGCTTCACGGCAACAAAAAGCTTCACGGCAAAGAAGAGCTTCACGGCAACGACGGGCTTCATGGAAGAAGAGGGGAAGGCGGCGAAGACGAGCTTCACGATCCTCTTCGCGGCGACGACGAGATTCACGATCCTCTTGGCGGCGTGGAGAGGCGGCAACAGCTTCACGGAGAAGCGTTCGTGGCAACGGCGAAAAAGGGGTTTCGCGGCGCCGCGGGAGAGAGTTTAGAAAAGAGAAAAGGGTTTTGCGGGAGGAAGAAAGACTAAAATTTCGACTTTTTGCACAGAGCGAAAAACTGTAGCGTCGGTTAACAAACATAACCCGACTCTACTGATAAACGGTGCCCGTGTCGGGTTGTTTAATAACAATCAAACGCAAACTCGGTCGATGAATTTGTCGACCGAAAGGACCTCTAGGGTCGGTTAATAGGTAAACCCGATGCTACAAGTGCTAATACGAAGGAAATCTGACTCGTTTCGGTCGACGATTTGTCGACCGAGAAGGAGCAAGATTTCTTTGTATTAGCACCTCTAGGGTTGGTTTTTTAGTATAAACGACCCTAGAGGTTCTTATACATGTGTGAATAACTAAACTGGATATTGTCGGTCGACAATACTGTCGATCGAGATCCCCTATAGGGTCGGTTATTAGAAAAACCGACCCTAAAGGTGCTTCTAAGAAAGAATCCTGGCTTCATTCAATCGACAAATTCGTCGACCGAATGTGTCGGTCGACAAATTTGTCGACCGAATGAAGCCAGATTTCTTTCTTAGAAGCACCTCTAGGGTCGGTTTTTCTAATAACCGACCCTATAAGGGGTCTCGATCGAAAAATTCGTCGACCGAAGAGCTCTAAAGTGCTTCCACAACCCTAATAATGATGTTATGTGAAACTTTAATATATGGTGATGTCGTATGAATCCTAATATGGGATAATGTTATGTGAAACTCTTATATGGAATGATGTTTTGTGAAACCCTAATATGGAAATGTTATGTGAAACCTTAATATAGGGTGGTGTTGTGTAAAAACCCTAATATGGGATAATGTTATGTGAAATTTCAATATGGGATGATGATATGTGAACCCTAATTGATAAAGATGGGAAACTCTAACCCTAATGAGGGAATAGAGATGTTATTTTTGTATTGCATGATGTTGATATGAAATTGATATGGTTGATATGAAATTGAGATGATTGTGTAACAAATATCCTGAATACCTTGGTCAGATGACCTGAAGGTGATAGTTACCTGATAAGTGATAACCATGTTTAGTGATGAACTAAGGGTTTGAATACCCTGTTACGACCCCACCTCCCGATAACCCCAAATTAAGGGAAACTGAGAGGTTGAGCCGTACCCATTAATCCCGGATCAAAGGTTCGACATATAACCATAAACAATTATTAAATTCTAACAGGCTATACTGAAAATGGTAATAAAATTTTTCTGTACATACCTTTTGAAAACTTGGATCTCTATATTTCTATCCATGCCGATACTAATCTATCTAATCCTCCTTTGTACTTTAATTCTCATTTAGTATCACATGTGCCACTTTACTGTTTGTTCTTTTCATTGTACCTAAAACGCCGACAAACAAAACGTCGGTCAGCCGTAGCTGGTATGTGGGGGAAACCAATAATCATTCAATTATCTATAACAATGTATTGCATTCAATTATCATTTAACAAACAAGTTTACGTTTTAAGTATAACTACGCGATCCATGTGTACCCTATCCCCTGCGCTGTCCCTGCAGTGGACCTGGATACTACCTCCCATGTGGTAGATTCCCATTTTACCCCTCATGACTTCACCTCATAGGTGAATCAATTTCTAGGGCTGAGTCACATGGCACTACCCGTAGGTAGCCCACTCCTTAACTCATGGTATGCTAAGAGTCTCATGGCACTACTCATGTGTAGCCCAGTTTCTAACTCATGATACCCTAGACCTTGCTCTAGGTTATCCTTAGCCTTTGCATAGCCACAGGGGTGGACTCGGATCTAGCTAGTTATACATGTATACTCATAGTGATAACCATAGTCACTTTATAATTGCATGAAATAAATAGACATTCAACAGTTAATTCATGCATTGAGGGAAACATCGATAAAATCTTCAGGAAACTATTCGGTATAGTCATAAGCGTAACCACATACCTGACTTGCAGATTATTCAACATATACTTCATGTGTATACAATCAAGTCAATCAACAGATCCAAGCAAGTAATTTCAATCATCACATAGTTCCTGAAATAAATGTGTATTCTATTCATTACTCGCTTTATCAAGAATCTACTTTATTGACTTGGATTCACTTTCTATGATTTCTAATCCGCATTAAGTATTCATTATTACTCATTAGGGTTTCTTAGATCGATTTCTCAAACTTCATCCCTTTTAGGTTAACAAACCCTAAAATATCCTTTTTCCATATTTATGAACCTTAATTTCTCAACTATCCATTTTAATAATCTTTTATACCCAATTCGACTTAGGATCATCATATCCCTATTTATTTACAGATTTGGACAATTAAATCAATTAAAAGACACATTCTTTTACATTAGAGTTTCAAGCTTATTAATGCATAATTATGCACAAAACCCTAACTTAAGCCAATGGTGTAAAAACATCATCTTTTTAGACCCGATTTCCTTGTTTATAAACAACAGGTTAACATTGGTTTAAATTATCCATCTATCATCAAATCTAAAGATTTTTCATTAAACAAATCATTAAAGACGGTTGCTTTATCATATTTATGTACATAGTCTTCAAATTAAACTAATTACGTACAAAGATCACCCTTTTCAATCTTAATGCACCTTTCTGAATATAACAGGTTAATATTAACTCTTATGATCCATTAAACCCTATTAAACACATTAATCATATCAAAGTAGGGTTTCTTAATCATCATTACACTAAAGTTAATAACCTCTATTAATTTTCAAATTGCAAACATAAACAAGCTCCAATTGTATTTTTAATGGATTCCTCTCGTTCTGAGGATCAATTTTCATATAATATTCGTCTCAATCCGAGTTACGGTTTGCTAGATATGAATTTTGCAAAATCTTACTTACTTGGCCAATGAAAGGGTGCCACGTGTCCCTCTCCATGCAATTGCTTCCTAGCTGCGCGACCCGGTTGTTAAAAACATAACGAAATCTCGTTTTTACCCCTGTGTGACTCCTTGACCTTATAGAGCCCGGAAGGGCAAAAACGTCCAACGCAGTCTGTCATCTTCCTCCTCGCGCACGTCTCCTGTAGCCGCTAGGTTAGGGTTCTCGCGCGGCCGAGACCCTCCTCCTCGAAGCCCGATGGCTGCTGTCGATGCCACCCCTGGCTCCGCAGCATCCCGCCGCCCTTGGGGCGCTAGCTGGCTCACATCCAGCGCAGCTGGTTTGGGCTAGGGAAGAGCCGCAACCTTCTGCTGTGTTGCGGCCGCTCGATCTGCTGCTGCTGGAGTTCGCGGGTGTAGGAGGATGGGAAGGGTGGCCGACTATCTGGGGTTGATCGTGGGTGTTTCCCGCTTCAAACAAAGTCATAAACGCCCCCGTTACTACAAGGATGGAACCCTACCCTCAAGTTTAGGGTTTTGACAAAGAAGATGAAGAAGAGAGGTATAACTGCGTGGAATTCTTCTGGATTCGCCCCCAAGCTTTCCCCCCTTATATAGAGGAAGTCAACGAAGCCCTAGAATGGCTTTCATTAACGAGACAAAGTCCCTCTTCTAGTGGGAATCGTTTTCCTTCAGAGAGAAGCAATTCTTCTCTCTTTCTCTCTCTTAGATATTCCTTATCTCTTGGATAATCATAAAAACGAAAAACACTTCTTTTATTTTCTTTATACTTCCCTCTTAAAATTATAGCATAAAAACTTCTTTTCTTAAAGCAAATAATCTCCCTTTTCAATAAAGGGCTGATTCTTATAATGATTTATCACATTATTCTATTATTTTGTTTTATTTGCCTTTTCTCTTTCTTATTCTTTCTTGGGACTCCTTGGAACCAAAGGGATTCAAATATTTCGAAATTGCTTTTTAAAGATACTCATTATCCTTAAATGCATCAATATGCATTATCATGTTTATTTCTCATTTAAATATTCCTTTTTGAGGATTTCTTTTTATTTCTCTTTTATTTTCCTCATTGGCATCCCTTTTATCATAAGAAATCCTTGGGATACGAAATTCCATAATGGGTACTCAATTATTCACCTTTTCACTTAATTTCCACATTTAATCAATGTTTTCAATTTCTTTCTTAATAAAGAAATACATAATTAATCTTATTGCTTTATTTATGCAACTTTGTACTCCTTGGAGTCCAAGGAACCCAAGAGGCACGAAATCCTCTTTGGATTTGCCTTCAAGAGGTTTCCATCTTTTTCTTTTCTCAAAATTCAATTATCCATTTACTAATTGAATTTCCTTTGTTATTTTCCTTTTTATTGGGCCCAATAGCCAATAAAGCCCACAAATCAAACAACAAGGCTATTTTAAACGAAATCCAATTATTCAAAACAAATCACATCATTCTTTGTTCAATTATCCTTAATATGAGAAATTTCATTTCTCGTCAATTGAACCCAAAAATTGGGGTTATAACATCCTTCCCCTCTTATAGAAATTTTGTCCTCAAAATTTAGGCAAGCAAACAAACAATTCAGGATAAGACTTTTCCATGTCTATCATTGGCCCCTATGTGGCTTTGTCGTACCCATGGCATTTTCAAAGAACCTTTATTATCACATATTCTTTTTCTCTGAGTTCTTTCATCCCGGCGTCTATAAACCACACAGGTGACTCAGGCCATGTCAGCCTCCCTTGGGGCTCACTAGGTTCATTGCTCAACACATGGTCGGTATCTCACATAGTGCTCCGAATTGGACACATGGAAAACATCTCCCATTACTCTATCCTGAGGGGTAGGGTCAAACCTAACCTTCTCCACCCATCCATCTCTAATGGACCCAAGTATCGGGGACTCGGCTCTCTTAGATATAACTTAGAGGGGTCGGATTTTCATGTCATATTTTCTCCCACAGTAACTTGTATGTCAGTCTACTTTGCATTTGCTCACGACTCTCATCGTCTCTAGGCTCCTTTCAGCCCTTGCGCAACCAAAGTGAATTCATCTACACGTACTGGGGTCCCTTTTTCTGACCATCATGTGGTCCTTTTCTAACCATCATGTGGTCCTTTCACCAACATTACCTTACTAAAGTGGTGACCGACACAACCTCCCTTACAGAGCTTCATATAAAACCCGATACTGGCTATGGTGGTTATTGTCACATCTTTCATAGGACAAGAACTGTCTCTAGATATCACCCTGAATGAGCACATATGCCCTCATCAGACCCTTTAGTCTGGATCATACTAACCCTAGTTAGGGGTGATAAACTATACTAACATAGAGTTCTTCATATACCTACTTCCACTTTATGGAAGTGAACTTTTAGGTCAAACTCAAGAACCTTTGATCTTGCTTCATGGTGTAGTTGAACCGTCTCTCACATGGGTAGTTCAACTGCATCTGTCCCTTAACAGAACTCTTCCTTATCTAGGTAAGGCGACCTACCATAACCCACATTGTATCTCGGCCTTCCTCAATCCAGGGAAGACCTATCACAACATCCATAGTGTTGAGCTCTCATTCCCTCTCAAGGATTCTTTTATCCTCTATATCGATACACTGGGTTACTGGGGTTCGTCCTTTACCTCTTGGCTTGCATGGCCATACACCACATGCAACTTCATCTTAAGCATCCAAAGTGCTACTGTCATTTTCCACGGTGTAAGATGATCTCCAACCATGACTCCCTATATGTCATGATTCTTTCAAGATCAACTCCTCGAAACCCTAAACCACTCTAGTTGGGGTTTCATCACCTTCCCTTCCAAAGAAGTACATCTGAGGTTTTACCATCATCCTTTCATTGCATCAAGAACTAGGCTGGCTAACCAAACAACCCTTAACTTTTCAACGCATCTTGTTTCATCTGAGTGTTATCCAAACACCTCTCTTTTTCAAACATAGGGTTGGCCAAACAAACTCTTCTAACTTCTAGTCAACCAAGTCTTAATCAGATCATTCATTATGACTTCACATCCTTAGGTAACATTACACTTCCATGTATTTTGCTTATTATGTCACCTTAAACTATATGTTCATCTTCATAAGAGCACTCTATGATTCCATCATCATGGTGATCAAACTCAACCTGGTATAACTTGTAAGCTCTACATCCTCATAAGGTGATCACCTCATTCCTCTTAGTGTTTGCAAGCCATCCATCATTCATTCACTTTACCATGGTAAGATATCTTCTCTATCCACATTTCTCGTGGCAACACTCCAACCTACATCATCTCTTATCCTTGGTGTATGACATGCATAATGTCCTATCTCTCACCCCCATAACAAGAGGAAATAAGCATTTGGCTGCAGTCCAAATACAGAGTTCTTCCTGTTCCAAGAGCTGAGATGGTACATCCCACCTTGCCAGTACACCTTTAAATCTAAGTTGCAACGTGCCACACATGTCTCTTTAACACAAACATCATGATATCAAACTAGTCTTGAACCTACTGAGGTTTATATCCTTGGTCATCTCCTCTAGGTCTATAGGGTACCGACTCTTTTGGAGTCTTCCCTCTCCCCTCATGCATCAAGAGAGTGCCCTACTCATCTGCCCTTTGGGTCCCATGAGTTCATGAAGGTGATCAATCTCCTAACCCATGGCCCTCAGACAATGACAGTTGTTACCTCCCGACCTTATGGTCACGTGCAACTGGGGAAATTAGGCAACTCCTACCTTTATCGGTCTTATCCCTACCTGACCCTAGGATCTTAGGCTTCACCATTTTAGTGCATGTTCACTTAGAACCTTACCCATGTCTTCATCATCTCTCTTTCTGCATTCCTGGGCTGGCCCTCATCCTTTCTTAGGGAACATGGCAACCTGCCTACCTTGGTCAAGCCCCATACCGGTTACCTCCATGGTAACACATCCATATGCAATTAGAGATGGATATCAATGGGTCTACAGGTTCATTCTCATACCATGTACTTTTCACTTAGCTTCTCAAGATCCTACGAGACCTCTTTAGGTTACCTTGAACCAACAAAACTGATATACACCCTTCCAAAGGGGTTCCTCTCCCAGGATGGGAGGAAAACTATCTCTAAGGTCACAAAAGCTCTTAGGTCTATGGTTTACATCCACCCGAGCCTACTTAACCCTAGAAAACCATTAAGGCACAAGCAGATCACTTATTGAACCATACTAGGTCATACTTGTCCTCTTTCCTCAATGATGGATCAAAGTCATACCTTCCTTTATCATCAACCTAGCTATGAGGGGTTCATTACACATACTTTAAACTTAAGGGACTTCCCTTTTCCATTATTTATGAGGCGTATCATGCTCGAAACTATAGAAACTTAATTCTCATCATGAGCATTAGGTATACCACTTCCCCTCTTAGGCCTAGGATCCCTAGGTTTACTTTTAGGTGTCCAACTGCACGCTCTATATTTTGAACCATGAATTAAGCTGGCAAAAGGCATCTCGTGCACTTCCTATCATCCTTCTTCTCGATCAACACATAGGGTTGGGTCCTCCTAAAGATAACCAAGATATCATCAACTTTTAGGGATCGATCATGAGGCAACCCATGTCATCCATTTTTAGGGTTTTAGGCTTCCAACCTTCTTGCGGGGCTTCCTGCTCTCTCTAGATCTAACCCTACATCCAACCTCACCATTAGAGGTCCTCTCTTCATGAAGTTTCAACTTCAAAGGCATGCTCTACATAGGTGAAGCCTAGGTTCGAACTTATGGTTGCTCAAGATCATCCGTAACCCTTTATGATCCATCATGATTCCTTATCCAGGGTTTCATCCTACTGTCAGCACTATGACGTGCCCTAGGTGCCAACTATACCTTATTTGCACAAGCCCATAGAGTTTCTATGGTCCTTCACTAACACCATCATCTAAGGGACTATCCTTTACCCTAACATGCATGACCTTTCCCAGGGTTGGGTTGCCAAAGGTGCTAGGTCACCCATGGATCGTATGACATCCCAAAGGCATGTCCTTTCAAACTCCTGGTCCAACTCATCTCTCTCTCTAACCATCACTTAGGGTTAGGGTTAGCATCATCCTCAGAGGATGTCTCAGGTCTCTACTTGCAATGGAGATCTCTATCTCCAAGACTAACATATCCTCCTGACAAGGAGGTCTACTCTTAGGTCTAAACTGAGGACATGACAACTTATGTCATACGACCTAAGCATGTATCTATTCTTTAATTTGCGCTTAATCTATTAAGCTTATGTCCATGACATCTTATTTACATGCTTTTCATTAATTTGATGGAGGATTCCTTAAACCTTATTAACCTTACCCATACTTCAAGAGGGTGGGGAGAAGAAAGAAAACCCTAATCCTTTAGATCCTTATCAGAATTTTGTGATGAGAAGGGATGAATAAGATGAGAAGTCCTGAAGGTATCTTATTTCGATTTGTACCTTAAGACTTTGGCCAGGCGGTCACACGGGTCCGGGAGTCCTCGTATTCCGACTAGCGGTGCGGAGGAAAATCTTGCCAGCCCCCGGTCGTGATCCCTTTCTAGACACCTCCGTCTTTTAGATACTCCTCTAATAACTCCCTTGGGTTCTATGGAGTTTGTAAAATTTAATATTCATTAATGGTTAAATGAGGATCCTATGCTCTGATACCAAATGTTACGACCCCACCTCCCGATAACCCCAAATTAAGGGAAACTGAGAGGTTGAGCCGTACCCATTAATCCCGGATCAAAGGTTCGACATATAACCATAAACAATTATTAAATTCTAACAGGCTATACTGAAAATGGTAATAAAATTTTTCTGTACATACCTTTTGAAAACTTGGATCTCTATATTTCTATCCATGCCGATACTAATCTATCTAATCCTCCTTTGTACTTTAATTCTCATTTAGTATCACATGTGCCACTTTACTGTTTGTTCTTTTCATTGTACCTAAAACGCCGACAAACAAAACGTCGGTCAGCCGTAGCTGGTATGTGGGGGAAACCAATAATCATTCAATTATCTATAACAATGTATTGCATTCAATTATCATTTAACAAACAAGTTTACGTTTTAAGTATAACTACGCGATCCATGTGTACCCTATCCCCTGCGCTGTCCCTGCAGTGGACCTGGATACTACCTCCCATGTGGTAGATTCCCATTTTACCCCTCATGACTTCACCTCATAGGTGAATCAATTTCTAGGGCTGAGTCACATGGCACTACCCGTAGGTAGCCCACTCCTTAACTCATGGTATGCTAAGAGTCTCATGGCACTACTCATGTGTAGCCCAGTTTCTAACTCATGATACCCTAGACCTTGCTCTAGGTTATCCTTAGCCTTTGCATAGCCACAGGGGTGGACTCGGATCTAGCTAGTTATACATGTATACTCATAGTGATAACCATAGTCACTTTATAATTGCATGAAATAAATAGACATTCAACAGTTAATTCATGCATTGAGGGAAACATCGATAAAATCTTCAGGAAACTATTCGGTATAGTCATAAGCGTAACCACATACCTGACTTGCAGATTATTCAACATATACTTCATGTGTATACAATCAAGTCAATCAACAGATCCAAGCAAGTAATTTCAATCATCACATAGTTCCTGAAATAAATGTGTATTCTATTCATTACTCGCTTTATCAAGAATCTACTTTATTGACTTGGATTCACTTTCTATGATTTCTAATCCGCATTAAGTATTCATTATTACTCATTAGGGTTTCTTAGATCGATTTCTCAAACTTCATCCCTTTTAGGTTAACAAACCCTAAAATATCCTTTTTCCATATTTATGAACCTTAATTTCTCAACTATCCATTTTAATAATCTTTTATACCCAATTCGACTTAGGATCATCATATCCCTATTTATTTACAGATTTGGACAATTAAATCAATTAAAAGACACATTCTTTTACATTAGAGTTTCAAGCTTATTAATGCATAATTATGCACAAAACCCTAACTTAAGCCAATGGTGTAAAAACATCATCTTTTTAGACCCGATTTCCTTGTTTATAAACAACAGGTTAACATTGGTTTAAATTATCCATCTATCATCAAATCTAAAGATTTTTCATTAAACAAATCATTAAAGACGGTTGCTTTATCATATTTATGTACATAGTCTTCAAATTAAACTAATTACGTACAAAGATCACCCTTTTCAATCTTAATGCACCTTTCTGAATATAACAGGTTAATATTAACTCTTATGATCCATTAAACCCTATTAAACACATTAATCATATCAAAGTAGGGTTTCTTAATCATCATTACACTAAAGTTAATAACCTCTATTAATTTTCAAATTGCAAACATAAACAAGCTCCAATTGTATTTTTAATGGATTCCTCTCGTTCTGAGGATCAATTTTCATATAATATTCGTCTCAATCCGAGTTACGGTTTGCTAGATATGAATTTTGCAAAATCTTACTTACTTGGCCAATGAAAGGGTGCCACGTGTCCCTCTCCATGCAATTGCTTCCTAGCTGCGCGACCCGGTTGTTAAAAACATAACGAAATCTCGTTTTTACCCCTGTGTGACTCCTTGACCTTATAGAGCCCGGAAGGGCAAAAACGTCCAACGCAGTCTGTCATCTTCCTCCTCGCGCACGTCTCCTGTAGCCGCTAGGTTAGGGTTCTCGCGCGGCCGAGACCCTCCTCCTCGAAGCCCGATGGCTGCTGTCGATGCCACCCCTGGCTCCGCAGCATCCCGCCGCCCTTGGGGCGCTAGCTGGCTCACATCCAGCGCAGCTGGTTTGGGCTAGGGAAGAGCCGCAACCTTCTGCTGTGTTGCGGCCGCTCGATCTGCTGCTGCTGGAGTTCGCGGGTGTAGGAGGATGGGAAGGGTGGCCGACTATCTGGGGTTGATCGTGGGTGTTTCCTGCTTCAAACAAAGTCATAAACGCCCCCGTTACTACAAGGATGGAACCCTACCCTCAAGTTTAGGGTTTTGACAAAGAAGATGAAGAAGAGAGGTATAACTGCGTGGAATTCTTCTGGATTCGCCCCCAAGCTTTCCCCCCTTATATAGAGGAAGTCAACGAAGCCCTAGAATGGCTTTCATTAACGAGACAAAGTCCCTCTTCTAGTGGGAATCGTTTTCCTTCAGAGAGAAGCAATTCTTCTCTCTTTCTCTCTCTTAGATATTCCGTATCTCTTGGATAATCATAAAAACGAAAAACACTTCTTTTATTTTCTTTATACTTCCCTCTTAAAATTATAGCATAAAAACTTCTTTTCTTAAAGCAAATAATCTCCCTTTTCAATAAAGGGCTGATTCTTATAATGATTTATCACATTATTCTATTATTTTGTTTTATTTGCCTTTTCTCTTTCTTATTCTTTCTTGGGACTCCTTGGAACCAAAGGGATTCAAATATTTCGAAATTGCTTTTTAAAGATACTCATTATCCTTAAATGCATCAATATGCATTATCATGTTTATTTCTCATTTAAATATTCCTTTTTGAGGATTTCTTTTTATTTCTCTTTTATTTTCCTCATTGGCATCCCTTTTATCATAAGAAATCCTTGGGATACGAAATTCCATAATGGGTACTCAATTATTCACCTTTTCACTTAATTTCCACATTTAATCAATGTTTTCAATTTCTTTCTTAATAAAGAAATACATAATTAATCTTATTGCTTTATTTATGCAACTTTGTACTCCTTGGAGTCCAAGGAACCCAAGAGGCACGAAATCCTCTTTGGATTTGCCTTCAAGAGGTTTCCATCTTTTTCTTTTCTCAAAATTCAATTATCCATTTACTAATTGAATTTCCTTTGTTATTTTCCTTTTTATTGGGCCCAATAGCCAATAAAGCCCACAAATCAAACAACAAGGCTATTTTAAACGAAATCCAATTATTCAAAACAAATCACATCATTCTTTGTTCAATTATCCTTAATATGAGAAATTTCATTTCTCGTCAATTGAACCCAAAAATTGGGGTTATAACATACCCAGAATCAACAAATGTGATGATGGTGGTATTGAGGGATGTGAATTCCCAACAATGAGATAAAAGATTGAGATCGCAATGCTTTATAACGTTTTGAAAAGTACTAAACTCTATTCAAAAATTCAGTCGGTCGACTATTTGTCGAACGAAAGAGCTCTAGGGTCGGTTACAAGGAAAAAACCGACCCTAAAGTCATCCTCGGTCGACAATATTGTCGACCGAATTTGTCTCGGTCGATAATATTTTCGACCGAGATTAACCCTGTTTCAATGTTTTAAATTAAGTACCAAGTGTGTGTGTATGAGATTAACCAAGTGATGCTTTGTCAAATTTAGCCATAATTTATTTTTCAATCATTTGAAATAACAATATTCTTATATAACATGTATATGTCCAAATGAAGCCATGGAAAACACTTTTATTCATAACAATTCAATGCCCACACACTTTATGAGATGAAACATGACATACTTGCTTTATAAAAAGATATACATTACATCATTACAAAGATATCTCATAATCTCACTGGAAAGACCGAAGGATTACATCAATGTCTGGGTCTTTTCCAAGAAAGGGCTCAGCTTCATAATATTTGACCAGTGTCTGCCACTCCAAGGCACCTGTCATGGTTAATGCATAAGCCTCCAAGAAGGTGGGAACACGATCAAAGCGAAAGTTGGCAGCAATGTCTTGAAGTTGAATTGGGGAAAACTGAGTATGTGTGAGATCGGGAGATGGTGGAGGTGGAGTTTGATAGTAGTTGTAGGAAGGATTGTAGGGATTTATCATGCCAGGATTAAGGGAATAGGGATATTCATCAGGTTGGTTAGGAGAGAGTTTGCATCCTTTGGTTTAAATAAGTCATGGCATGGTGATTATAATCTAATTGCCTACTTAGGTGATATTGGGAGCCAGCAATGTATGTCAAGGTATTTGTAATAGGATCATGGGGTAGGTTGGTAGGAGGAGGTGGTGGAGGTATGTCTTGGGTGGATGTCTCCCCTTCAGTCCTAGCCCTTTTGTGGCCAAAGTCAATTCCCATCTTTTCCACCGTATTTTTACTTATTTTTTGGGGTTTTCTATCCCATGTGTAACCTAAGTCGTCCTCAATATTCTTCTTAAGAAAATGTTGAGTGATTTGGCATACAAAGTCGGCATATGGTGGATTGCCAGAAAACTCAAACATATTCTTAATGATGATACAAATAAAGTTTATGGGAATACTTTTGAGAATGGCATAGATAAGGTACATACGAAAGGTGGGTACCTCAGATTTGTTTGCTCTAGGATGGATATTGGTGGCAACAATGAGATTTATGATCCTAGCTTCAGGTTTTAAATTTATTGCATAATAGGTACCCCTATCTTCATGACAAGTCATATTGGATTGAAAGATGGCTGTTTTGACATCACTAAGGCTAATTGCAGTGTTATCTTGGGAGAGTTTGTTGAGTGGATTTCCTCTAGTGAGACCAATAAAATTTTTATATTCTTCTATATCTATGTCAAGCATATCAAGAATACCCTCCTCAGTGAAATGGAATCCATACCCACCAACCATAGAGGAGAAGGAATCATGGTCAGGATGTTCGGCTAAATTGGCATAGAATTCATTAACTACTTTGGAGTAGGAAGGGAAGGAGGGATTTAGAAAATCAGTCAAATGTTGCACCTCAAAAAGTTCCTCCAAATCGACAATGCTTTGGAAGTCCATGACGTCGACCGGCCGTCGTGGAAGAGGAGCTTTTGCCGATAGCCTGAGGTAGCGGTCGCCTGCAGCTTGGTCGATGAAAGGGACGTCGTTTATGACCGGCAGCGGTGCAAGGCCCGTCCTTCCTTTCCTGCCTGCAACTTGCTTCTTTCCGCACGTAGATGATGAAGCCATTTCGTTGCTTTGAAATGGAGAAATAACAAGCAAGAATTGGATGTAGAGAAGCTGAAGATTTTCACAAGAATACACTAGAGAGGAGCTAGAGAAGTGAGAATGTGAAGGTGTGAAGAAATAGATCATTTTGGGTGCTATTTATAGCAAAACAGAGCCAATTTCGGTCGATAATTTGTCGACTGACGGCCGCAACGGTCATCAATCGGTCGGCCAACGGTCGATCGAAAAAATAGCCGTTGGGAGGTCAACGGTCGTATTTATAGCCGTTAACGGTTGAAATTCTAGCCGTTACGACGGTTGATTTTTTTAGCTGTTACGACGGTTGATTTTTTTTGCCGTTACGGCGGTTGGTTTTGTAGTCGTTTCTCGGTCGACATATTCGTCGACCGAAATGTTTGGGTCGACAATATTGTCGATCGAATTGACTTCTAAGGTCGGTTATAAAGAAAATACCGACCCTAAAAGTTGATTACACACATGAAAACTGACTCCTTATCGGTCGACAAATTTATCGACCGAAAATTGCTCTAAGGTCGGTTATAAGTGCAAATCTGACGCTAGAGGTGTTTATACATGCGTGAACTATCTGGATCCAGAATAGATATCGATTGACGAATTTGTCGACCGAGAAAGAGCCAGATTTCCTTCGCATAAGGACCTCTAGGGTCGGTTTTAAGGAAAAAACTGACCTTAGAGGTACATATCGGTCGACGAATTTGTCGACCGAGGGTGTCGGTCGAAATATAAGTCGACCGAGGAAGGCTCTAAGGTCGGTTATAAGTGCATATTCGACGCTAGATGTGCTTATACATGCGTGAACAATCTGGATCCAGAATAGATATCGGTCGACGAATTTGTCGACCAAGGGGGCCTTTAATGTCGGTTTTGTAAGAATATCCGACCTTAGAGGTGTTGAACCGAGGAGGACTGTAAGGTAGGTTATAAAGAAAAAACCGACCCTATAGGTGCTTGTATACGTGAAATTCAGCTCTTATTCGGTCGACGAATTTGTCGACCGAAGAGCCCTGTAAGGTCGGTTATAATGTAGAACCGACCCTATAGATCGAGGCGGGAAGCCAAAAACCAAGCAAATTTTTGCCGCCGGAAAAATTGTCTATAAGGTCGCTTATTTGGGAAAAACTGACCCTATAGAGATGTACTACAAGGTCGGTTATTTTAAAAACAACGACTCAAAAAGTCTTAAGTGGTGCCCGCGTTTTTTATAGACATATAAGGTTGGTTATTTGGAAAACCGACCCTATAGAGATACACTACAAGGTCAGTTATTTTAAGAAAAGCGACCAGAGAGGTCTTAAGTGGTGCCTGCGTTTTTTATACACATATAAGGTCGGTTATTTGGAAAACCGACCCTATAGAGTTACACTACAAGGTCGGTTTATTTAAAAAAACCGACCTAAGAGGTCTTAAGTGGTGACCGCATTTTTTTAGACATATAAAGTCGGTTATTTGGTAAAACCGACCCTACATGTAGTCGTTATAACCCATTTATGTACTAGTGAATTGGGGGGTGCACCCCCCCAATGCAACGACTTGGTTTCTTTTGGGGTGTTTCTCCATAATTGTTCACACCAACCACTTTTGGTTCTTTTCATGATTGGTGTGAGGGGAGAAATAGAAATAGAGGAGAGTGATGAAGAAGAAGAAAATTATATTATACTACTTGATATATATTTGTAGATCTTTATACACTTTGAAGAGATTGTGGACTTCTACAATTGATATTTGCATCTAAACAGTCTTTTACTGCTATATGCTTCTTGGATATCTTATTATCTGGAGATTCATATATAGTGCTTGGTTTTTGAAGATGGACTTATATCCAGCTACGTCATCTACTTTGTTGTTGTGCGCCAGCACTATCTAGCATGTCCGTGTTTTTTACAAGTTGACTCTCTATTTGCCCGTGCTTTATTTGCACGTTGACTATCATGACCCAACACTCTTTAAGACTTTGACCACCTGTATGTCAGCACTCTCTGGCTTGTCCATGCTTTGCGCATGTTGACATTTTTACTTGTTCGTGCATTGTTTGTATGTCGACTTTCTACTTCTGTGTGCTAGCACTCTCTGGTCCGTCCGTGCTCTGTTTCACACGTTGACTATTGCTGCTGCTATGACCCAACACTCTCTGGGTTGCGACGTTAGTGACTGAGATGAGGACCATGTTGTCTTGATGATTACTTCTGCTGCTGCTATGATCCAACACTCTCTGGGTTGCGACGTTAGTGACTGAGATGAGGACCATGTTGTCTTGATGATTACTTCTGCTCCAGATGATCATATTGTTGCTTACTTTTGCTTCAGATGATCGAGAAGCTTCTGCAACCTGCTTGCTTGGAGTATCTACTTGAGGGGGAGTGTACTGAGTATTTGAGTGCTTAATTGTAATACTAAGGGGGGATTCTTATGTGGGCTTGTTTTATCTTTTTTCTGTCTCTTTGTTTTTATTCTGACCGAATTCTTAGTCAATCCACATACTGTTGCCCTTGCTAGCCATTTTATCACAGTATGTGGAGCCTTTTAGAATTTAATAGTTATGTCTTACCAGATTGCTAGAGGATTAGAAATGGAATCAGGACATAAATGCATTGGAACAACCTCTCTACACATCAAAAATCTAGGAAGAAAAAAACTGAAAAGCCATATTGCCGTTGTGAAACCAGACTAAATAACTTGGAGTACCTGAAGGGGGAAGAAAATAGAGGTCTGTTTGGGGATCCAACGAAAATACGGAAGAAATGGAGGATGACCGAGAGGGATAGTTTTGATTATGCTCTTGTAATGTAGTTGTGCATCACGGAGGAAGAGAAGTTTTGGGCATGCTCTGTTGATGCGAAAATGGCTCTCCATGTTTATTTTTAATTGAGGCGGGGATCAATTTGAAGCTGGGAGAAAATGAGGTGTGCTGGTTCGAGAAAATAGAGACATAGAATAGGACGAAGATATGTGCAAATTAACATAACAGATCGTAATAGGAGAAGTGGATGGACATCTTTTGATTTGCAGTCTAGCAACCGTTTTTGTAATCCCAATTGGATGGTGCTCCTCTGATTACCCAATACATACGCTATTCATACCTTCCTATGCCGGCTGAACCAAATGCAGGAAATAAATGTATGGAATAGAGAAAATCAGATGAAGTGGTGAAGAAAAAAAAGAACCGGGTGTAGATTGCCAACTTTCCTCGAAGAAAAGGGTGGGCTCGGACCAAAGAATGGCAGGCACGCCCGTACGGCAGGTGAATCTGCAGACCTCTGCTTTCTTTGAGGTTGTGTGTACTGCTTTCTTTGAGGTTGTGTGACGATCTGCGGTGGCCTCCTCACTCGCAGCGGCAGCTAGGGCGCAACGGGTAGCAACCAGCAGAACAATCGTGAGATTGGGGAACCGGAAAATTGAAAATAGAAAGGGGGAAATGAAATAAGCGAGGGAACCATGGCAACTGGATCCCGCGTGAAATCACCGTAGACCCTCGCAGGCCTGGCCCGGAAAACAATTAAATGTAGTCCACTAAAAAAATACCAGTATCGTGTAATTTAACTATAGAAAGGTAATGTTTAGTAGCGACGTTCTCAAAAAGGGCGCATTGTGCGTCCCCACTGAAGACGTATTATTTTTTTTTAATTATGATATCATGTATATTATATAAATATATATTTGTTAAATTGCTAAATGAACATAATTACATTAACTTATATATAATTAGCTATATATTTAAAATAATACCTAAAAATAATAAAATAATAACATAATATTATATTTTATTAATGCATAATATTTATAAATTTGGATAAAAGTATTTAAAATTAATGGATATAATACTAAAACTATGTAATAAAGTTTAAAATTATACAAATAAACAATATATATGTATTTATTTATTTATAAACTTACAAAAAATGAAGACTAATATAGCAATAAAAAATATATATAGTAGTATATAAGACACGATGGTGCACATAAAATACACACACACACATATATATATATAAGGCAATACATAATATCAAAAAATATATAAACATGCCAACTATATAAAGTAAATATACATGAAGAATAACGATAGATAATCAAAATAAAATATATGATACATGTGATCATGAATGCAACACATAAAAAACCATAATATATTATGTAGAAAAATTTTATATTATGTTTAAAAAAGAATATATTAACATAAATCATAATAATGTAATAATGTTTGTAGATTTTATGGATAAATATATGATAAAAATCAAATATATTTTGATTTTTTTTAATTTAAAATCATATGTATCATATATTTTAATTTGATTATTCATTGTCATTGTTCTTCTATATTTTACTTTGCATAATTAGCATGTTTATATTTTTTGATATTATATATCATGGCTTTAACATGTTTATATTTTTTGATATTCTATATCATGGCTTTATATATATATATATATATATATATATATATATATATATATATATATATATATATATATATATATACATATATATATATATTGTGCATATTAATGTGTGCTATATGTTGCTATATTAGTTTTCTTTTTCTTTTTTCTAAGTTTACAAATAAATACACACACACATATATATGTATGTATTTATTTTATTTCTATAATTTTAAATGTTACTATATAATTTTAAAATTGTATCCATTAATTTTAAATACTTCTATCTATATTTATAATATTATATATTAATGAAATATAATATTCTGTTATTATTTTATTATGTTCAAGTATTATTTTAATATATGGTTAATTGTATATAAATAAATGTAGATTATTTTTATTTAACAATTTAACATATAATATGTATATATAACATACATGGTATCATAATTAAAAAAAAAGTAAAAAAAGCAATACGTCATCATTGGGGACGTATTGCTCTGCTAGGGGCGTATTGGCCCCATCAGGAGCAATACGTCCTCTTTGGGGACATATTGCCTCAAAAATCTGTCATTTTGGGAATTAAATTCTGAATCATGTCATTTTGGTAATTAAATGTCCAAACATGCCATTTTGGTTCTTTGGCCGCTAATTTGTGTCTGGGAATATTGGTAAAAATCGAGTCGGTGGTGGTGAAACAGATGCATATATCTAATAGAAGTGAAACAGGATTGAAATCACAATTGGAAAAGGATTCATCTCATTGGCTAAAGACGCTGCCTATGAAATCGTGGATCTTTTCATTTATAAAACTACTTCTTGCATAACTTAAAACTTGATTCCTGCTCTGTTTATGAGTTCTGCGCTCAAATACTTGAATCAAGATTCTTGTACGAGATAGTGAATTCAATTATTAGAATTGACGAGATTTTCATATGAGACAGTGAATTCAATTATTAGAATTGATGAATTTTTTATGTAATTCGTATCTGAAGTATGATTGTGATTTGTTTGATCTTTTTGAAATTAGAAGAATACTCTGGTACATCTATCCCCCGAGTTTGTCTTAGTTCGACACCACATGAATTTATTAGTAAAAGTGCTTTTAAATCACTTGTACTATCCCAATTGTAACCAAATTGAAATTGGGAATTCCCACAACCAACATATGAATGTTTCTAAAAGTGTTTTTGAATTACCTATACTATCCCAATTGTAATTCGAAATTGAAACTGAGAATTTTCTTAGGCATATGAATGTTTCTAAAAGTACTTCTGAATTATGTTTAATTGTAATTTCAAATTGAAACTGAGAATTTTGTTAAGCATATGAATATTTCTAAAAGTTCTTTTGAATTATCTTTACCATCCCAATTGTGATTCCAAATTGAAACTGAGAATTTTATTAAGCATATCAATGTTTCTAAAAGTTCTTTTAAATTATCTTTACCATATCAATTGTGCTTCCAAATTGAAATTGATAAAATTCTTAAGCATATGAATGTTTCTAAAAGTTCTTTTGAATTAATCTTTACCATCCCAATTGAGATTCCAAATTGAAACTGAGAATTTTCTTGAGATGGTTGAATTAGGGTTTGAAAAGATTGAAATCATCTTCTACTCAAAAAATCCTTTCCAAAACATATTGTTTTGTATTTTTCTTACTCAAGATGAATTAATTATGAATTTTCAAACTTGGTCCAATCAGGAATTAAATAAAATTCACATGTATCGATTGAAGGCTTAATCAACCAATATAGTGATGATGTGGCACAAACAAATACTTCCACCTCAACCCCAAACCCACAACAAGTAGGTGTGCATCTTGTATCAATAAAATTTGTGTAAAAGTCCAAAATACCCATGTGGCCACGTGACAAAGTAGATCTAGGTTAGGGAAATAATTGGAGACAGCTGCAAGGAGTATCTCTCTTCTCACATAACGATTTGGAGCATCAAAAGCTTGACCACCATGGGAAACTTCCGATCAAACTAGAAATCAAAGTGAGGTGTAACCACCAACTGGTTCATGATCCAATCCTCAAACCAAAGCTAGAGAGCCAAATCTAGGGCCAAAGGATGGTCGGGATATCAAGAGCAGCAAATATGTTGTACGCCATGGCAACTAACAAAGGCAAGAAGAAGAAAAATGGGAAATAACCCACTTGCAAGAAGAAGTAAGAGTCTGTGTAGACTCGGGGCACCTTGGCAAAGGTGAAAAAGGCTAAAACACACGTCAATGGACACCAGAATCACTGAGAAATAGATCGTGACAAAGAATGGTACAGAGATGACCTAATTGGGGGTCAGTGATTACCTCATCTTAGGTCACGATTGGTAGCTTTAGAAGCTTGAAGATCGATCTTCAAGTCCAAGGGAGGCTTTTGACGGTGTCCCTCAACCCTCAGGAGTGTTGGCGGTTGTCTTGGAGATCCGAGGTCCAAGACCATGTTGGAGTTCAGAACGACTATGTTGGAGGTGAAATGAGGGCAAGGTTGATGATGTGGATGGGTTTCTGATGGTTTGTGCAAGCTTTGCGGTAGGTAGAATATATAGGGTTCTGTCTGGTATTGCTAGGGCAATCAAAGGAGTTTGAGTTCAGGTGAACAGGGGCTTGTCTCGCCATTTGGGTAACTTAATGGATGAAACCTACTAAAATTAGGGTTCTATAGGATTGGAAGGGGGTGAGGGTCATGGGGAAATGATCTACTTGTTCTGGGAAAGCAAAGAGAGAGAGAGATTTTGGGGCCAAGAAAATCTTGTCCCCTTGTAGAGTCCTCGAGTGACTAGGACTCCGGAGGGGGAGGCACGGTGCAAACTTCAGATGAGTCTGTGCTCATCAGGAAGCATAGACAGTCGTCCGATCCGACCAAAAAGGAAAGGGAGAAAATTATGTGTGTGACAACAAAATGAACAGAACATTACTCAAATAATAAGAATTTTGATTGCTTTATGGTTAACACATTATAAAAAACTTACAAAGTTGTTTTAGGGGTCAAACAAAGTCAAAACGAGTCTAAATTAGGACCATAGGCTAAACCAAGAGTCTTTGATTCAAGTTTTGCACAAGTTTTATCCCTAGTTTATAGATCATTAAATTTGGTTTTGGTACACTTAAATTTGAGATAACCAATAATTGTCTCTTAGAAAATTCGTATCACATTTATTTTATGTCTTTTTGAGAATAAATCATGGAGGAGAGAGAAAAGTTCTAGTTTTCCCCTTTTATGTATATTGGACTCATTTAATCATAAAGAAAATAAAGGAAACATATTTCCATTTTCTTTATATGTCAACGTTATATGAATAATTCAATAGTTGGGGTAATTTGTATTGAAGTCCAAGTTTTATATTTTTACATTTGAAATTTTGAAAAATATACCCTAAACTTATATTATTTAGAATTTGGGATGTTACATTTGCACCCACCTTAAATAAATTTAGTCCTCGAAATTTTCTCATACTACCCACCTTAAGTTTTACATATTCTATGTACACTAATTTCTAATATCATCTAAATGTCTCATTCTCATGGTAAAACACTATCTAGACCTCATTGTTAGAAATAACATGTGGGTACACTAGTAATGAATCTATCTCATCACCATTGACATAAAAGATGGCCTTTCTACCTCTTCTCTAGGGTTTCTGGTTCTACCCTATATATAACTAATCTATGTCAAATTATCCATCCTTTGTATGCATGCCTTGTCATACTATGTGTATGATTAGGGTTAGGTGACTATATGCCCCAAACTTCTAATGTCAACTCTTATTTTCTTTGTCGCCTTTAGATACATGTCAACCACTCATATATTCAAAGGGGACATGTCATATCATACTTATCTTAGCACCTCCCTCATGCACATGTCCCATACTGCATGCACTTGAAAGGATAAGACAAGCATGACCATGCACATAACATTCTCTCCATAAAACCCCATGAGCCTATGTCCCATACAACAAACATGTGGGAAGAAGAGAGAGGATGCTATGTATAATTCTAGAGTTAACACAAAAATCCAAAACATCTAAGCACCTAACCCTAACCCTTATCTAACTTATGTCTTATAACTAGACCTATACTTTGGTTTCCCATATCTTTAACTTAATATTTTATACCTAGGTCTTAGAACATGTGAATCTTCAGCTTAGTGGCCATCTACTCATTGCTTTGATACCATATTATAATGCCCCTCCAAGTACTAGTGGAAGAAAACCTCATGTTGTCCATAACATAGATTACTTAGCTTGGAGGAACATTTCAAAACATGATATTCAATAGTAACAAAATAAATGAAACTCTTTGCATTAACTCAAAATATAGATTCATACATTGTTCTTGAAAGGGAAAACATGATTTGTCTCATCTGATCTCAAACCTAATACATGCAGTCTAAGAAAATTGAAAATATGAAATGATAAACTTGACTAAAGAATCTACTAAGTGATAGATGGAACCCCATCAAGCTAAAGTCTCCTTCATGTTAGCTACACTTGAAGGGCTCACTTAAATTCTCTCTTGCTCCATGATCTAGGGACATCTCATTCCTTGACCATGCGAAACAAAGCAACAACGTAAGTAAGCGGCGCAATGAATTTTATAAGAATTGAAAATAAGCATATATACTTGAACTGGAATAAACATGACATGACTTAACGTTAAAAGTTTTCATTACACTTTAGCTTGATTACATCAGTGAACTAAGTAATATTACTATATGCATTCTCTCCATCACTGCCCACGTGGGGCACATCATGCTCGGAAACCCCATCATTACTAGGAAGCCCATGACGACCATAAAGGTCAATCATTATGAGAAACATATAATATGTTATTTAATTCTCTTATCTTAAACATTAACATCATTGTAGTTATCTTTCCATCCATGTAAATTGTCCTCATCCAATAATTGCACCAAAGTGCTCATCAGGCCGGTTAAGGCTCATCTTAGTTGCAACAAAGCGCTCATCAATTCCATAAAGACAAAATAACATAAAGAGGAACAATTCACAACTTAAGTACATTATCTTAATCATCATGGGATTTCTCCCTCTTAATCTTGATACTATCATTACATGATTATTTCCTCAATTTCTTAACCATTACATGAGCATAGAATTAAACTAATGAGCATCGGTGATAATCATAGGAATTTATGATTATAGCAAATAACATGCAATTATATGATCTGAGACATCATCATTATCTTAATTTCATTAATGAACTAGGAACGTAAAGTATAATCCTAAAATATACATAACATGTAATTCATTCAAAGTAAATATGCATAGTGGCATGACTAGCTTACATGGAGCAAGGTAGATCCTAAATTAGCCTTCCTAATCCAGAGTCACTCCTATAGTCTTAAAATTACATGATTTGTATTATCATACATGTATTTAATAAAGTCAATGTATTAGATTGTCACACCCTTTTTTTCTCCAAAACCATCCACAACACTTTCCATAATACTCACCATAAGCCTTTTTTAGATCAATAAAAATCATATATAGATCTCTTTTGCTTCGTCTATACTTCTCTTAAAGCCTTCCTATTATAAAAGTAACCTTTGTTTTTTATCTTCCAAGAATGAAACTGAAGCGGTTGTCTGATATTAACATACTAAATCTTAGTATTTTCTCAAAAAATCTCTCCCAAATCTTCATAGTGCGACTCATAAACTTGATACCTCTATATTTTTCCAACTCTTAACATATACTTTGCTCTTGTAGATGGCAACATAGTATTATTTCTTCATTCATCTAACATATTCTTGGTATTCATAATCATATTAAAGAAAATAGTTAACCATATAGCTCCTTTATCCCCCCATACTCTTCCATACATCAATGGGGATACCATATGGTCAGCATGCCTTAGTCATTTTCATATTTTTAAAGTGTTTCTGACCTCAAATAGTGAAACTCTTCGTGTTTAAATGATATCTCTTATATTCACCGTACACAAGTCTCTTATAGAATTCACAATATCTATATTGAAAAGCTTATGAAAGTAATTTCTTCTTTGGCTCTAATATCATCATCCTTCACTAAAACTCTACAATCTTCATTCTTGATGCATTTAACTTGACTCAAGACTCTTCCTTTTCTATCTCTTATGTGATCCATACACACACACACACACACACACACACACACATATATATATATATATATATATATATATATATATATATATATTCTCTTCTCTTGTGTATAGCTCTCTATTCTCTTCAAAGTATGTAGACCTTGTATAGTGAACAACCTTTTTAGATTCTTTCTTTGCTTGCATGCATCTTTGAAAAGTTACATCATTTTGAGATTTGGACAAGCTCTTGTATATCTTACTTTTGAGTTTGATATCCTTTTATACTTCATTGGTTGACAATTAATCTCTTTCTATGGAGGCCCACACCCTTTTGACTCCCCTGTGAGCTCTTTGATATTTTGGTTATGCATGAGCTCGTATTATGTCACAATGTTACCAATAGAATCCAAGTTCTAAGTGTCTTCCTTGATGAGTTTATCATTAAAAGATGATTTTGTTTCTCCTTTATGGTTTAATTACTTGATCCTTCTATCTTGGTTTTCACTATTATTGACCTTGTTTATTTTCATTTTAATATCAAAAATTACCAACCTATGTTGGGTGGCGAGTGCTTCACAAATAATGATTTTACAATCTTGACATACTTTATGATCTGCCCATCTTGTACAAGAAAGTAATGAATTTAGCTACAATTGTGCCACTCTTAAGAGTGATCTTATGATACTATCCTTTCTTAAAATGGATGTTTTCCAAAATCATATCATATGGAACTCCATGTCATAAAAAGAGTGACAAAGTTTTATTGTTAGTAGTCAACCTACCACCAATGAACCTCCTTTATCTAGGCTTCGAATACGCTTAATGGAACAAGATGTACAAAATATATCTAGAGTTGAATTAAATGTTTACTATTTAATTACACAACCAGTACCATGTATTTCTTAAAATATTCTACTAATTAAACTCAATTAATCACATGTCTAGATTAAAATTCTTTGTTGCAGTCTTTCACATATCTAGATACCTCACATTATACTCAAAGTGGGTTCGCACCATAAGATTTCCCTATAACATGCCACACATTTATCATTGCTAGCCTAAAGTTTCTCTTGGTGGTATTCACTAGCACGCAGTGCCACCAACATCTTATATGAATTTCTCGACCAAATTTTTGCATCCACTCGATGCCACCCATAGGGGTATCAATGCCAATTTTTGCTACAAATATTGTTGCATTCTGAAGGGTCTTCTTGCTACAATTCAAGTCTTGTTGGTGCTATGGATTGGCTCATATCTCTTCCTGTTAGCGAAGGGTTCCCATAGACATTCAATGTTGAATTCTTTAAATAATATCACTCATCACACATGTTGCTTTCTGTTGGGATTGTTATTATCCTTACAACTCATCTCGACTAGACCGTAACAATTATACAAAAGAACAATTTCTTACATGGCCATCTTGAAAAAGAAGTTTATAAGCAAAAACCCTTAGATTTTTTGTTGAAGGGGAATCTATCAAAGATCAAAAAATGAATTTTATATTATCTAAATCAATGGCCTAGATCCAAGACTAATAAATACAATTCTAAACTTGACACCATGGGTTTCTCTAGAACACCAAGTGGTTACAATCTTTTATTCTGCAAAACTACCTCGAGAATAATATTTTGGAAGTGTATGTGGAGAACATTTCTCTTCATTGTCATTGATCAACAAGGATATTTGCATTTTAAAAGACATCCTTAACTATATCTTTCAAAACAAGGACAATAGGAATTTGAGGTATTTCTTATTTATTGAGGTAGTTAGATCTAGCAATGTTGTTTTTATCTCCCAACACATAAATGTTCTTGATCTTACGACAGATGATGGGATGGTAAACTCAAAAGAGTTACGAAAAAGGTTGTTTCTAAAGGGGATATCTTTTTAGACGTTATAAATATGGAAGGGTGGTTGTACTAATCATTTACTTTTCAATTACATAACCCTAAATCTTCTTTGTTGCTGGTGTGGTATGCCATCACATGACCAAACCACTATATGTCACTGGGTTTAAAGGATTTTACAGTACCTTAAGAATGCACCTGGGAAAGGGCTCCAAAGCAAGAATCCCCAAAGAAAGGAAATCCCTTGACTTTCTACATGATGTTGCTTGTGTAGAAGATAATCACAATTTTGCATCTTTCTAGGAAATCATTTTTTTTCTTTCAAATACACTTCTCATGACATTGGATCACCTACAAAATGGAAAGACAAGTAGTTTGTAGTTTCTAGATCAATTATTGAGATTGAGTATAGGCAATGGCTTATTCTTGTTGTGATACACATTGGATTATGATTGTTCTTTAGGAACTTGGGTTTAACCACTCTTAACTGTAAAAACTAAGAAATAATTTAGATAGAAAAAAATCTTGGGTTTTACAAACATATCTAGAATATTATATTTAATTGTCATATTGTCTTAAACATAGTCCTCATCACAAAAGCATAACAACATACATAAAGACTTAAGAGCTAATACTAGATATTTTCAACAACCACTTCCTCCTTTGTCCTTGAATTGAATAGTTAACAAATAGGAAACACATAATCTTTACTCTTAAAATTAAGGGAGAGTGTTATAATAAAAGAGGCTAGATAGGCCTAGTAGTGGTACAACTTAACATTTACTTGGAACATTGTGTCATGGTGCCACTCCTATATAAGGACCTCATGTAATCGCTTTCACAAACAAGAGTGATATTTTGTTTTCCAACACATGTTATATGGTAACTACTAAAGTATCAATCACTAAAACAACTCATAAAATAGGTGAAATGAACAAGTATAGATTTCATACTAACACATACATGTCCTAGAAAAAATAAGTTATTTTTTTCATAAATAGGAAATTGTGATATTAGATTATGTAAATAATTGACACAAAATTTTATGTGCTCAATTGAGAGGGGTGTGTTAGTGCATCGTACAATGACTATTTTGTATGTGCATTTCTATTTATGAATACTCTTACCAAAGACCAGACTTCTTCTTGGACAAATATAGACACAAACATACAACCTTTTAGGTCAAGAAACACCCCTCAACACATATATACTATTGCACCGATCACAAAAGGATTAATGTGGGAGTAAAAATAACATGACGAGTAGACAAAGTATTTAGCTGGGAAATATATAAGATATGTAGTAGCATTGGCATAGTTATCATGGCTCCTACATATGCATGTATGAGCTGGCTAGTTTCTAGAACGAGTGCCAAAGGGACATAACACAAAGTGGACACGATGACGTTTAGGGGTATGTAGACCCAATCCAGTTAATTTTGGCCCCAAATTAGGCAAGATGATGTTTGAATTGGGTCATGCAAGGTCATTTTAGGGCTATATTAGGTTGATTTATGTCTAATTTGGTTAATATTTAGTAGATTTAGGTTTGGTTTGGGAAAATAATTTTATTCTTATGTTACATTAGAGGAGGTTAGGCCTAATTTAGGTTAGGAAAAGTGTGAATTAGATTAAATCCTCCGATGGGATAAGTTTAAAGAAAACCAAAATAAGTTTTACTTAGAATATTATACAAACAAAGATATCTAATATATATAGGAAAAATCAATAAGCGGCCTAGGCATTGGTGCCTAAGCGTCTATGCTCCTAAATACTAAAGTTCAACTATCATTATTGGAGTATAATATGACCAACATAGTTTTAACAGAATACATGGTATGACTACATTAGTAATCTTCATTTTCACTTTGGATCCATACTATAAGAGTTTGAGAACTTCTCCAAATATAAAATTTATGTCTTGGGTTTAGGATATTGCCCTACCATAATGTATACAAAGGTATTATACAAGAACTCATGGAACAAAATGTATTTAAGAAACTTGGAAATTAGAAAATAGTTCATATACTAAAAAAGGATAATCCATCTCAATTGAGGGCCTTATATCATTCTTATTCAATAAATAATTGGTTTGGTCCATGAATTTGGATTTTAGAATTTTGATGTAGATTGAATACTTGCCCTGGATTGGATGCTTGTGTTCTTGTCTATAAATATCAAAAACCTAGGAATATCACTATCTAGTTTAATTATAGTTGAAGTATTTCCATTTTTAGTTATGGACACTAAAAGAAGAAGTCAACATGTCATGAACTGATGAATACAAGACTTTTCTAGAAACATTACATTTCATTCGTATCATATTAGAGATGGAAGCCCCCAACTTGCAACAATACATACAATCAACTGCATCATGTGAGAAGTTTTCTGACTTACTATCTTAAGTTAAAAAACACACTCTAGGAAATCCAGATAATACAAAGATGTTGTCATAATTCCTTTTTAAAAAATTTCAATCACATTCAAGTCTTTGTCATACTGCTACCATTTCCTCATTTATGTTCAAATCTTTATTCGCCAACAACATGAATCCCATGTAGTTAAAAGGTCATCCAGTAAGAATGGCTAGCTCATTGGAGTATAATTTTTGTTGAATTTTGTCCTTTTCAGACATCTCATTGAAAGCTATTTTTCCATAGATGAGGTTAACCACTAAATGCAAAGTTCAAAATGTTCGAGAACTAAGAAGTCAACAAGATGTATAATGAAAATTTTATCCATCAAGACACACTTTTAGGAGTTTTTTGTTGTCTATTCCTTGAAGAAGAATGTTATAGTGTAATAATCTATGCATCCAATGACGATGAACCACTAAAACCACAGTATTAAAGGGTGCTAACAAGGAACAACTTCATACCCTATTCCTTCAACTCGTAGATGTTAAAATCCCCAAACCAGTGGGGAAGCATTGTGAGGGACAACCAACCCATTTGGAAGGGAACTTAGGTTTCCCTAATTGTGGTTGTCGTGGTAGATGGGAGAGGCATCAATAATGTAACTCAATAAGGAGAAAGGAGCAAAGCCACCAAAAATGCATGAGTGGAAACTCAAGGAAACTTTTTGTATTTTTCACAGGAGGCTGGGATCAAAATTTTTACAACTCAAGTTCACTTTGCTTCCAACATGATGGCATTCATCTAATACATGAATCTACACTACAAACAAATAATATGCACAATTCTAAGAGTGGGATTCATCATCCATGGGAACGGAAACCCTAGGGGAGTCCACTAGTATTTATGTGAGGTATTAGTTGTTTTAAAGATAATATATGTATAAGTCAAGTCTACAATTTGAAAGAGCTTAGATATAGAGCTACAAGGAGAACTACCCGTCTTCCCATAGTCAAGTACATGATCATTTTAATACATCTAAGTGTACAAACCTCATCCAACAATCCATGGAGAATATAGAAGAATGCATAAAAGAGTTGTGCGAATACATTGTATTAGTGTTTTAAAACTTTAAGTATTAGCATCTGGTTTGAGTTAAATTTATCATTACCATTATTTTGTATAAAAATTGGAAGGCACTATAAAAACCAATATCGAGTGTAACTACAAAATTTTGAAACCATAAACTTGGATATTTACATAGGACATGTGAAAGTAATAGAAAAAACAAAAAGGAAAATCTGAATGTTCAAATCACTTATGCTTCTAGAGTAGGATGTGGCTAACCATAAGGTTTTTAATATTCATTAATATCATGTAGAAAATAACCTACACAATTTTCAATTTTGAGTGCTTCATCTATTCAAATTAACCAATTTCAAAAAAGGGAGGAATTTACTAGAAGTGTCTGATGCATACAACATAGAGATTAATGATCCTCCCAAGAGAAACATATACTAGGGGAGACATTGATGTGAATTGTGGTAATTGTAGGTAAGTGAGAGAAAGCTCCAACTTCTCTCTAGAAACAACTCCTCGGTCTCTCCCTGCTCGATGCCATCCGCCTTCTCCCGGTGAGTAACTTCCTGCTCTTCGCTGCTTGGCCTTGCTCTGATCATTGCAGGTGACGATCCTCCTCGCTGCGACCGTCTGAGATCGACTTCCCCCTTTCTGGAGTCATACTGCTTCAATCAGGGGTTCATCAAGCCTCTTTTCACCCCTTGCAAATCTCTCAGCTCATTGGCGGTGGTGACCTAATTCCATCGTTGTGATCCAATTTCCCCCCTCCAGGGTGCTTCATCATAACCTGACTTCTGTGATCTCCAGCATGTACATGGGTTTCACCAGTATGATAGCAATAAATTGAATCCGCATCAACTAGATTTGGCCTTGCTATGATCCACTATCAAGTGCTTCATTTTTTGCTTCACTTTGTACCGATTCCTCTTCGCCTTCTGGAATATGTTGAAGCAGCGTCTTTTCTTTTAAAAATACATGTTTCACCCTCATCACGCCGCCTTCCTACACATCCCTCTACAATAAATTCTGAGGTATTAACATCCTTCGAGACTTATCTTGGGCTTCACCAAAGGTTTTTAGAAACATGCAGATATTTTTTCCTTGAATACGCCTACCACATCCCCTGAGGCTGGGTATATTCTCTTGCTTCTCACCAATAAATTTATAACAATTATCTGCAAGAACAAATCTCACTACAAAATTTCTCAAAGCTTCATACTCTTTGCCGGTTCCTGTTCTCTTTCCCAAGCATTTCTCGGCTGTCAGATCAAATCAGAACATTTATTGGTTCAGAGAATATCATTTAAGATCCTTCAACTGCTCTGATAACACCATGCGGATAGGAGGTGTGCTCACCCTTGCCTCATGCATAAAAACACCTTGCATGCCTAGATGCGGTAAGCCTTCCGCTTTCCACCGTGCATTAAGGAAAAAAAACCCTCGGCGATTGACGGAGACACAAGAACTCCTGCCGCATACGCCGATATGAACTCCCGCTTCTCCTTCTTGGAAATCCCTCTCTCAAACCCCTCTTTTTCATCTAGCATTCCCTTACCACGAGCTTGGATCTATCACAAGTTCGATATCTCGCCGGGAGTCTGCTTGATCAACATTAGTCACCACTCCTTCCAGGTGACGGTCACTTGGTCCCTCCCCTCCAAACAACCTTGGGGTAAAAAAACCCACATGCTTCTCATTTCTGAGGGCTGGAGCAACTTGCTTGCTGAGCTGAAACTCAAACCAGAGTGGTCGATTTTCATCAAACCGATTGAAAATCGTACATTTCTTGCCTGGGTGCATGATTTCATCAACGACACGCCTCCTGAGTTAGCATATCTTTACAAAAGACACGACCAAGCTAGTTCATCATCATCAAAATCGGCGGACCAACTCTTCATTCGGGACGAACACCAACCACCATTGGGTTCAAGTTCATGGCCCATCTCCGTATCCTCAGGTTCTGAGAAGGAAGACGATGCTGACACATCCAGAATGCAAAAACAACAAAATTCCATCGCAGAAAGGTACAAACTTTTCCCTTCCCCTTCGGTTAAGGGAAAAAGTCGGCCAAATTTCTCTTCCCTTCATAAAACCCTAAAACCCCGACCCTTCCTCGTAGAGGATATCATCCCCAAAGACTTGGATCACCTAAACGCTGCCTTTCCTATTTTAGGCCAAGCAAAATCGTCACTCCTCATAAACAAACTCCTAAAAAAAACCCCACCGCCCAAACCTGGACATTGGTCCCCCCCAAAAAACCTTTTCGGGCGCTACACTGTTCTCTTTGCCTCAGAAACAACCACTCGACTTCTAGATGTTTTTCCCGCCTCTACTGCTTTGGATGTCAACAAAAAGGCCACATAAAAAGATTCTGCACGGCTCGCCTTCCCCCAAACCAGAGCAGATCCCATGCATACCCAGCTTCCTCCTCCATGCACTCTCTCTCAGATAGATTTTCTCCTTTTCAAAAAACCTTCATTGTCCCAGAAAAGCCCTTTTCAGATCACAGGCGCATAAAACAACCCCCTCCACATCATTTCCTGTCAAAAAATACCTTTGCATGCCTCGCAAATCTCCCTCCTGAACATGCAGACACTACCCCTTCACGCTCTCACATCACAAACCCCAGGGCACTACCTATATCAAAACCCTACCACAAATCAAAGAACCTCTCAGTCTCATCTCCCAAACCACATCTCAAAAACCCTCTCCTTTCAAACCCATATCCATCTCATATCACAAACAACCCATCTGTTGTATCAAACATGAATACACCAGAACACCTGGAATATGTGATTGCTCTCAACCTTCCTGCTAACTCTATGCACCTTCTGAAAGTCCTCACCCTGAGAAGCATTCTCATATCAATTGAAAACAACCTTGACAACAACCCCATCAATGTCTTATACATCACGCGTGCCTTAGCACTTCTCATTCCCGGTCAAACCATCTTAAAACCAAAAATTGTCTCTCCTACCCAACTCATCTACACTGTCCCAGAAGGAACAAAGATAAACCACCTTTTCAATCAAGTTCTCACTATCCCCTGTGGATCGAGCTTCATCACATCCAGACTATCAAAATGGTCTGCTGACTTAGGTGCCTTCCCAGCACCCGTAGGTGGTTCCGACTGGGTTTCCATTACAAATCTTCCTCCCCACCTTTGGGAAATTGAGATCTTCATAGGTATAGCCCATTCTATCGGGGCAACACTTCTACATATCAACCCTGAAACCTTGCACCCCTCACAATATATCAAAGCTTTTTGTCTCTTTTCCGTAAAAGCTGCTATCTCATTACCTCCCACCATCAACATTAGAATTGGCGAATCCATCTATAACATCAAACTATCTACTGAACATCCCTCTAAAAACTGTACTGCATTCTCTGACCTCTCAAAACACCCTCCCTCTTGGCTTAGCCCAAATAAAGACAAAATGTCTATCATGGATTCCAGGTCTTCAAGCAATCGAAATCATGTTTGGATCCAAAAAAACTCCACCCCTTCCGACAACCCATACCTCCATACAAGCAAAAAAGAACCAGATCATCTGAACCTTCTTTGCAAGAAAACACATACATACCTAGAGGTTCCACCTTCCCATCTCCTACCTCGACTAAGGAGAGTTATCCCTCACAAAACCAAAAGCATCTAGCAAATATAGACCAAAATTCATCTTAGCATAAGGATGACAATTCTTTACAGAGTTCGGAACAGGAGAGCCCTCAACAAAGGCCCACTTCCAGCTACCTCCAGAAGATCATGAAGCCAAATCACAAATATTCAAAAAACAATATCATCGTCAACAGGACTAAGCCAGGCATTTCTCCAAACTTTTCTTCCTGTTCTCTTAGTGACTATTCATCTGCTCATTTTTTATCATCTACTCCCCCATCTAAGGACAAAAATAAAGATTTCGATTCTATTGAAGATCTAGTGTCATGGTCAAACATAAACATCTTTACTACATTTGCAAACAAAATAGGCATCCAACTAGAAGATGAAGAAAAAGCACATAAAACACTTGATAACATAGAAACCTTTATGGGTTGGTCAAATAGAAGGGTCATTCCTTCTGAGACAATATCTTTGACCTTCTAATTTTTTAATTTTGCACTCTCCCAAGTTTTTCCTTCTCTCTGTCTGGACTTCACGGTAAAATGATAATCTCATCTTGGAACGTCTGTGGAGCTGCAAACCTCCATAGACGCAAAAAAATTCATGCTCACATCTACAAATATAAAATCGACCTAATTACAATCCAAGAAACAAAAACCTGTCTGACACCTTTTGCTCTCAAAACTATAGGGGGAAATAGAATCCCTGACTGGGTCCAATTACCTCCTGAGGGCTTCAAAGGTGGCCTCTTAGTTGGTTTCAACAATCAGTGTCTAGCTTCACAAAACACATCCATCCTTCATTTTTCAATTACCATTGATTTCAAAAATCTTTCCGATGGATATCTCTGGTCTTTCTCTGGAGTGTAGGGGGAACCAGGGCATGACAAAACCGCCTATTTAGCTGAACTAAAACATCTCATTACAAAACATTACTCGTCATCCTGGGTTTTGGGTGGAGATTTAAACTTGATCACTCAAAACTCAGATAGACTCAACTCCACCCCTTCCCCCAAACTATGTCTGCCGCTGATAAAAATTTTAGTAAGATGCTTACAAACCATTCTTTAATCGACATCAAACCATCAAATGCATCTTACACCTGGTCGAGAAACCAGACTTATGCCAGACTCGACCACTTCATTTGCTCAAACTTATGGGAAGACAAACACCTCTCTCATCGGTTCATATCTCCCACAGAACCATTTCAGACCACTTCCCAATTATCCTTGACACAATATCTATCTCATGGGGCCAGAGGCCTTTCAAATTTGAAAACAACTGTCTCTCTATAAACAACTTCACCAACTCCTATTTAGAACATTGGAAACTTGCTGACTGTCAAACAGAAAACTTAGGATTACGCATCCTAAATAACACCAAAAACATTAAAACACATATCAAAAAATGGAAACTCCAAAATCCAAAAAAATTATTCGAATCACAAAAAAATCTTGAAGAACAGTTCCTTTTTGTGGATAAGGACCCATTTGCTGACCCAACTCTTGTTCTTTCCATAAAAGCCGAACTGGACCACATAAATAATTGTATTGACACAAAATAGAGACAAAGGCCAAAATTTCTTGGGCTAAGGAAGGAGACAAAAACACAAAATTCTTTCATAAAATGTGTAACCAAAATTTTCGAAAAAATGCCAAAACCCATCTAACAATAAACGGAAGACCCACCTCTCACAAACTATCCATCTCTACTCACATAACAAACCATTTCAAAAATATCTTCAATAGCAATCACAACCCCTCCTACCTTAATGACTTGTCTTGGGCCACTATTTGTCAAAAAAACATAAAAAAACCCACAAGATCTTATAAACCCTTTTTCCCTTGTAGAATTGGATGCAGCCATATCTGACTTAGGTCTAAATAAATCTCCCGGACCTGATGGACTCAACACTGAATTCTACCTGGCAAACTGGGAACACTACAAAAAAAGACTTCTTAGCCTTTCTGATTTCTTTCCATGCTAGTACAAACCCTCATAACATCATCAAATTCATAAATAAAACTTTTATAACTCTAATAAAAAAGACGAGTCAACCTGACCACATTTCCCTTTTCTGACCCATCAACCTTATAAACACCTCATACAAAATAATTGCTAAAACACTAGCAAAAAGGATCAAACCACACTTGGATGATATCATCCCTCTCAACCAAACTGCCTTCCTTAAAAATAGAAGTATACAAGATGCCTATTTGATGGTTAACGAAACAATACACCTCTGCCACAAAAACAAAACCCCCCCTTTGGCAATCAAATTATATTTTGAAAAAGCTTTTGATTTTGTCAATTGGAATTGCTTAATGAAAACACTCACGAGTTTTGGTTTTCCGGACAAATGGGTTAGCTGGATCCATGCTTGCATTTCTACTAACCATTTTTCTACTATCATTAATGGTGTCCCATTTGGATATTTCCACAACTCAAATGGACTCAGACAAGGTGACCCACTCTCCCCTTATCTTTTCATCATCATCACAACTATTCTTTCCCGCATGATTCAACTGGGTAAACAAAATGGTCTTATCAGCTCCCCTGGGGAATGCAAGGAAAATATCATTCAATTTGCTGATGACACTATTATCTTCTCCTCCCCGGAAGACTCATCACTTATGAATATTTTTAGAATCCTTGGTATTTTTTCTTATATCTCTGGCCTCAAAATAAATCTGAAAAAATCTTCCATTTTTGGGGTTCACATAAATCAACCTTCTTTGGAGCGATATAGAGACCTCTTAAGATGTAAGACTGAAGATTTTCCAATCAAGTACCTTGGTCTTCCTATTACACCATACAACATAACAAATGCTATATGGACCCCGATTATTTCAAAAATAAACTCAAAACTCTCAAATTGGACAAATAACTTCCTAAATCTTTCTAGAAGACTCACACTGCTATACAGTGTCATCACTCCTATTACTACACACTTTCTGAGCTGCATCCCTCTTCCCTCAAAAACAAAAACAATTCTAGACAAAATCAGGAGAAACTTTCTTTGGAATAACTTCCACAAATCGGATAAATCTGGGAAGCATTATCACCTTGTTAATTGCAAAACTATATCTGCTCCTCTAGACCAGGGAGGTTGGGGCATCCTAAACATTGAAACTCACACCTTCTGTCTCATTACAAAAATCATCAATAGTCTGCTACAAAACAAATTAAAAATATGGACACAACTCATCAAATACAAATACTACCAACATTCCCCTGCCTGGCATCCTATCCCAAAAAATCTGCTTCCCCTCTTTGGAAATACATCAAAAAAAATCCAAAAAATCACTCAAATCATTAACACTCCCCCACACTCTCACCTAAATATCTCATTCTGGTTCGATCCTTGGTTTGAAAACAACTCTGTCATCAATCTTAGACCAACCTGGACTATCCCAAACAGACTGCTCAACATGAAAATTGACAAATCTCTCCTCCTTATCACCAGTAACAGATCAAATTCTCTCAAAAGATGCATACACATGCAACTTAGTCAAGAAGAAATCTGAAATCTAAAATTCTCCTTGGAAAACAATACCTCAAACATCATAACATGGAAATGGGGGTAGCATATACTCGATTAAACAAGCCTACGCCTACCTTTGTTACAGAGGTTTTGTCCCACCCACCACAAAAATTTGGAAATAGAAATGGCCACAAAAATATTAAACATTCCTTTGGATTTTATTACATGACAAATTGCTCACAGGTGAAAACCTTGCAAAAAAGGGCTTCATTGGTCCTTTCAGATGCTCACTATGGGAAAAAAGTATTGACATAATTGATCACATCTTCTTCAAGTGTATCTTTTCACAAAACGTATTCGCACACTACACACAAAACTACATTCCTGAACTCAAGGAAGCAACTTTCCCATCACAAATCACACCAAAAAGACACTTCAACAACTTCAAGAGTAGTGAGATTTTCACCACTATCAGTTGGAATCTCTGGAAAGAAAGAAACAACAGAATCTTCAACAACAACAAAAAATTGAAACAAAATATTATCTCACAAATAGATGCAGATCTTTACATTCTAACAAAATGCAGGTAATCAAGTTGAAGGAGGACATGATGAATTTGATGAAGGTGAATCAGAAGCAAAATTTTTGTGCGATCTCAAAGCTATGGTTGATGATGAAACAGGGGTCAGTATAGTCCAACAACAACTTTCATTTCACTTCCGGGAGGATGCTTTTTCAACAACTTGGGACTTTCCACTTATTTCTTCTAGAGGCTTGTTAAGGGGTGCCTCCCCCACTTCATCAGAACTTTGCTTTATCTCAACTAGGCACAAACATTAACTTTTATTTCAGTTTACGTTATTTTTAACATCTTTTACAAAACTCACATAAGCAGGTGTTTGCTTGCTTCGATGTGTTATTTAATATATGCCATGCCATTTACTCAAAAAAGAGATTAATGATCTTCAACCTTGTAGGAAGTCCTTATATAATTTTATGTGACTATCAAGATTCACACTCATAGTATTTATATTTTATTCACTAAAAAGAATTATTAGGGACCCTAACCTATTTATACACAAGTATTTTTTGATGAAAATCAACTATCATACAATTTGCACTTTTTTTTGGGTTCTAGAACATATTTGGCCTAAAATGTAGCAATTGAGTGTGAGAAATGAATATGATAATGTCATTTATTTTTATCCTTGATTCTCTTATAATATGCTTTGAGGTTTACATGACTAAAAATAGGATTTATAAAAAGAGCATTGCAACAGGTATTTTTTAAGTATTTAAGGTGAAAGTGCTCATTATATTTTAAGAAACAATATACAAGATACCATGAATCTAAAATTGTGTTTAGAACTTTATGTAATAACCATCATTTAATCCCCATGTGTTCATGTAGAATGGCTTTGTATGTTTATATGGTAGTGTTGACTATGTGGTGTGGCTTCCCTCCTCGTTGGTATGTGATGTATTTCTCTCATTCTGAAATACATCAATGGAGCCCATTGATTAATTGAAAACCAAACCATGTTTGGCAATGATAGTAATCAAGCTAATGATGTGCTTCTATAAAGTCAACTATATACCTTTAAGGACTAGGAAGCCAGGTTGCATGTTCTCCAACGTCGATGGTGATTGTAGGCTACTATATGCCCTAATGTAAACCCACACACACATCGAAACATCTAGGAATAAGAGATCACCAAATTGAGGAATCCAAGAACAATCAACCCATTATAGATTCCAATCAAAAGGATGTTTCCACCACCAAAAGAACTCCTCCATGTACCTCTAATTAATGTTGTTATCCCCATGGGAAATGCTTGATCATTCCTAAACAGATCATGTAACACAATTAGGGAAGCTATACTCTTCTCCTTATTAGACTAACACAACTGTAAGGTCATGGAATCTCCTATTTATCTCTCCTCGGCACAAGCAACCCCAATGATGGATGACATCCATTCTTAATAGTGGCATTTTAATTACTGATTTGCATCATCACCTTCCATATTTGTAGTGCAACAAGTTGATTCTCTAGTGAATGCATACTATCTCATCTTGAAAGAGTCATTGGCCATAATCTCATTTTGTTTACAACCTAGTGCTTTATCTAATATTCAAACAAAAAGATTGGTGTTTGTTCTATGTTTCCAACTTTGATTGATAAACTATGGCACATCAAGCAGAAAGCCCACTCACTACAATTGTGTTGACTAGTGGTTAAGCTCAGAATATTATGTATATAGTTATATATGTAATACCAAATAATCTTCTATAGGTGAATGTTGATACAATGTTTTATATCCCGATGAAAATTTCAATATAGAGAAATGAAAACGCTCCAGATGAAAAAATAAAGAGTCTCCTTGAGTGGTATATGAACAATATTCTAGTTAGATTATCACGAAAACTTAATTAACCCAAGACTGCATATGGAATTATCTATAATGATATTGTGACTTGTTAAGAATTCAAGTAATAAAAACTTTTCATATGAAAAGCATTGGCTTTGCTTCTATTGTGTGCTTGACAACTTGCCTTTAAGACAAAATGATACATATCTTCATATGAGTACTTTTGTAAATACTATCATGTGTATTACATCTCAACTAGAATATACCCAAAACATAGATGAAAATAATTATCCATGATTCAACTTGGTTGGGATTGAGGATTGAATGATGATGATCATGGGACCATGAATTATCTTTTTTCATCACATCTAAAATATGATGAGAAAAGGAAGGATATGATATTTTTCACTAGTAAATTCCTCTATGATTTCAACCTAAACATTTTTTAAGACCAAGAAATTTCACTCTCATCATAGACAAACCTTCACTACCTAGAAGAAGCAATAAGCAATAAGCTTGGATTGAGTAACCGACATCTCAATTCTATAAGTAGTGACACATATCACCCCACCTACGCCCATTTTATACCCTCTCCGTAGTAACTATGGAACCAAACCAATCATTTTATTTCTCATAAAACACATTACAACGGTCTGTGGATTCCCAAAAACATACATCCAATGCATGACATGATTTAGTGGGCTGGATACATAAAATTTGTATGCAAAAAATTACAACAACATTGAAAAAACTTCTTTCTAAATCTTTTCTATTGTGTACTTTATAAATGAGTATTCTATTATTGGTACATCTATTAAAAGTATGAGTCTAAATTTATTTGTTAAAAATGAGTATGTTTCTCTAAAAAAGTGTTATGAACACTAATAATGATTATTGTAGTATAGTTAACAATGACACTATGCACATAGGAAATGAGTATCATATTTACAAAGTGGTATTGTATTTCAAAAAACAATCTCATGTGAACTATATACGTTTTTCTTGCTCTTTTCCATTGAATCCCACTCACCAACTATCGCTACTATTTCCATGTAGCATTTATCTCTTCTTAATAAATTCTTTCCTTAACAACCTCACAATACACTCATTATCTCTTCCTAAATGAATTCCCATTATACAAAACTACTCAACTAGCATGCTTGGTAGTGCACACTAAGCATCAATTAGGGTACAAATTGACTGATGTCCATCATTTTCCAGTTCTAGGCTCTTACAACATTTATAATGGGGTGTTTGGATCCCACTGGTCTGATGCTACATAACCTGCTTCTCCCTAGTTACTTTTCTATTCAAGATGAGTGTGGTTGTGGCTTTATGTGTGCTTATTTGAATGTGAACCTTGACCCATACATTATATGAGGAATTTCATGGAACTGTTGGTCATTATTAGGGAGACCACCAAAAACACCTACATGTCGCTATATATTATTCTAGGAGGACAAAAACCTAACATTTCACCAATCAACAATTTGGGGCTCTCTGTTGCTTAGAGTGTGGTCACCATATTAAAAAAAGTATTGTTAAGGGTTCATTAGGATGGAATCTTTAGAAATCATAGTTGTTATGTATAAACAACATTATAGATTGGTAGCTAGTAGATAGACACCTTTGGTATTTTCTATAATAATTATATTGACAAATTTTCCAGATATTGAATCACCTTAGTATTAGGAGCATCAGAAGATGTCATTACTTCTATACTAGTACATGATCATTCTTGGTTCTCGATTAGTGATTTTTCTACTGACACTACAACAACAAGTAGAATCATGTACCATTCATATATAGAAGTACCAATAATTTTAAACATCTGGAGCCAAACGGACCTTAGGGACCTTACCGAGTCAAGATTTGTACCCATTTAGTATATACTTCAAGTATTTAAGTAATCATATACTATGCATAATGGCATGACATATCCAACTCAAGCTAGGGCATACATATCACATTTCTATCTTGGTATATGAAAATTCAAATGAGCATTCAATTAAGCATTTAGTAAACAAATAAACCAATTGATGATCTAGATCAACTAGAGTAAGCTGAATCAACTCATCTTGGAACTTCTCCTTTATAAAATGGAATTCCACCTCAATGTGTTCCTTTCCCTAATGGACCATTGGATTTTAAGCTAAGTTGATGATGTTGCAACATCATATCAAGAATATGTACAAATTTACTAATATTTTCTTTTAATGTAGTTCTTATATATGGACAAGCACTTGATTAATCCACCTAACTCAATAGGCTAAGTGTAACATCCAAGGTCTTGAGGCCTCAGATAAAATCATCTTAAAACAAAAGATTAGACTATCCACATTACCAAGGTGCACCTCCTTTTCATGAAGCTCATAACTAAGAACTCTATAGTTAAGTGTGATTAGCCTAGAGTACCACTAAGATGGGTGACCAGCCAAGAAGTTGATCTCCTCTTATGCTTGAATGACGACAAAGCGTGGAATTAAGGCCAGTGGTGGTCTGTGAGACCAATCATCACTCTACTAGAGTGTTGGGAAATGGGCCCAAGTGTTACAAATTATATTCAAGCCAAAAGCCCTCTAGTAGGTGGGGCCCACATGGGCATGTGCCATGCCAATCTTGATTCATATAGTATAGGCATGTTGGAAAGGGATATTTATGGTGATGTAGCCACCCTTGGACTGGTATCCGTGATCGAGCGTTAGGTGTACATCGGTCATTCTGGGTATACACTGAAATGGGGAATGATTATGAGGCCTTATAGTTGAACCTTGACAAGGATGTCAAGATTCTAAGTGAGAAATATTGTAACATCCTACGTCTTGATGCCTCAGATAAAAATGGTCTTAAAAGGAATGATTAGACCACCCATATCACCAAATTGCATCTCCTTTTTAGGGAGATCATCACTAAGAAATCTATAGTTAAGCATGCTTAGCCCTGAGTAGTACTAGGATGGTGACAAGTCAAGAAGTTGATATCGCTTGTGTGTGAGTGAGGGAAAAATGTGTAGTTAAGTCCAGTGGTGGTCTATGGGGCAAATATCATTTTGAAACTTTACTAAAGCCTTGGAAGTGGGTCTGGGCATTAAAACATCTTGCAGCCATGAAGTTGATGTCCACATAAGACATGTCTACAAGATAAGGCTATTTAAATGACAAGTAAATCTAAATCATATTTAGAGTGTTTGTAAAATCCTAGCATCAATCACTTGTCAACATTTAAGATCAGATTCCAAACCAAACAAATAAGAATAATGAAACAAGCTATTTTGACATAAGAATGATTAATTTCTACAATAATGAATATAATCAACCACAATACATCTACAACAAATCGTAAAAGGAATGTAACTCATTCAACTCATATTCTACACAACTTGTGATTTTTTTTTCTATTTGCCATGAATCTACGTGGATCGTACCTCAGCAAGTATACGTCACCACGCTTGATTCTTGTGTCAATGACTTACTATCACTATCGTAGGGTTTAGTTAGACACCCTAAGATATAAGAAATAGACAATGGTCCACTGCTAGGTTGCCTAAAGATTCTAACATCCTCATCTTGTGTACATGAGATAGGAACGAACATAACAAAACATCAAATATCATCATATTTCAACTGGGAAGAGTTGGCCCGGTGGGTCTGATGACTGATGGCCAATAAAGCGGCATGAGTTTGATCCCTAGAAGATGATTTACTTCCCACCACTAATCATTTGTCTTGGGTGGTTTAGTTAGGAGGTAGGGGTTCTCCCTTTATGAATTCCTTAATTTTTTTAGTATTATCATATTTCACATGTTTCACAATTTTCATTTCATAAGTCTATTCCTCATGGACATAGACTTCCACAAAAGATGATTTAGGGCCAAAATCACCTCATATGTCTCACTCCTGAACCATGGTGGTCTAACCATGAATTTCTCAATCCACGCTCTAAAAATCCTTCTCATAAACTCTTATTATTATAAGGAGATCCTTTTAGTTTCCCAGTATGGGGGAACTCACAGTGTCTACGATAGAAAACTAGATGTATCATCATGTTACTTGTTATTTTAATCCATTGACTTATCTTAAAAAGATATCAAATCATCATGTATAAAGTGTGTTTTTCTCAAGCAACTAGAACGATATAAAGCAAATTATAGTAAATAAGAAAGACAATGATTGAGACAAAGCACAACAAATATGTAAATTGCAACATGTATGTTTTACATCATCTCATCTTATTCATCAGAGGGCTATGATCCCAAGACATATGTCATTATTTAGCATTTACATTAATCATATTTTCTTAGCTATAATCATTACATGTTAATTCCATTCAAACATATTTCTCATAAATTCATTCCATATAATACTTTTCATCAAATATCCATAGAGAATTTAGAACTAGCATCAATATAAGAATATAGACATATTGTATTATATATCGTGCTCAGAGAAGGTTTATCATACAACATATACTTATTCCATCAATGCATAAACATTCATACCACACTGATGTCGATCTTTTACTCACTTCCAGTCTTCAATTAGGATTATTTGACACATATTTTATCTCATTTGAAACCCATCAACAAGGTCCATTATCAAAAGTACATACATTCTAACAGACAATTACAATCCAATAATATATTTTTATGAATCAATTCACATATTTTAACTCCATCTTTTAATTAGTTTAAACTATACTTATCAATATTATATAATCTTTCAATTGAGAACATTAATCACTATTCTCACATATCTCATCATACTAGGGTAGAGGTAGGTTCTTAGATCCATCCATTGACTCCTTAGTTTTCCTTTCAATATAATTAGTTACTCTTAACTTTTGCATTTCTTGTTCTTTACTATTCTTAGAATTCATCACTCTCTATTCACTTGATATATAACACATATTACTCATTCAAACCCTTTATAGTCTGATCTAACTGCATTTCCTTTTATTCAAGCTAGTTCTAATATATTTAATATAAATGAATTGCACATTTCTTTCCAGCCATTTCATTATCATTTATCCATTACTCATCGTCCTAATTCGATTCACCATTTTCCATTATCTATCTTTGTATATGGATAGTTATACCATGTTAATGAATTACTAGTGGAAATTTGGTGATTAAAAGCTATTCTCTTCTTCCTTATGAAACACTTCATTTAAGAAATCAAACAAATTAGGGCTACTTTACTTACTCCTTAGTCATTAGTCATCATCTCAATTTGTACTTATGTGACTTGTATAAAAGACTTACATTCGTATGTGGTTTACTAGAAATTACAATTACACTAGATTATATGCATTAGGCTGAAATCATCTTAGTACGACTTATCACTTTCAATTTAAGTAATCATACCTACAATTGATCATTCACATTACAAGATTATATACAAGTTCAAGCTTTATCTCTCATACTCGTCTTCATATTGAATTTTTAGGATTTTCATTAGTTCTCTAAGTTCAATACATCATAAGAACCTTATTATTAAACAACCTTATCAATGGACAAAAAGGTTCATTAAGGCTATTTATAATACATGGAAGTTGTAGTTTCTATTTCCACACAATTCATGCATCACTTGTAGGTATACATTGATTCATTGGCTCATTTGGGTCAATCCTTCAACACAACCATAAGCAGGGAATATCCACATTTCAAACCCTCATGTTGGACATCATGCACGTGTCATGTGTAATAATATTAAACAAATAAAAATAACAATGTACAAACTCATTCTTATCAAGTTCAAACATTATCCTATACGTGTTACCTCAATTATCAAGCATAAAAATCAATAGACACTATTAGGAAATATGTGTATAAAACAAAAAGGTTCTATATTCACATGATTATTCATAGTACTTGAATCAATAGATCAAGAACTAGACAAATACAAATTAGTGATAAAGGGTCTAAATTAGTAGCATTTATTTCCCCAATTGTATGCAAATACTTGCAATGATCTTGACCATTTTAGCTAGAATGAATTAGGATTTCACCATGATTAATCTTAAGTGGGAGACAAACACTCACCTAAGGTGCCAAGCACCTTACAGAAGTCCCATATAATCTAAATCACTAGAAATACATCAAGGTCCTAGAATGAACTCCTTCTCTTCCTCCTTCCAACTCAGAAATCCTAAAAAGGAGAACAAGAGAAAAAAAAAGAGAAAAGAGGGTGATTTGCTATATTTTGGTTTAAATCATAGGGATAAAAGAATCTAGACATAGGAAAGAAGAGTTGATGAACTGACATGAATTCATAAGCTATTGAAAGCAACAATAATAAATCAACATTTATGGCAATTTTCTCCTTCAACCCTAATCTCTCTCTCTCTCAAATTTTGTAACTCAAATAGGGATTACGGATTATGAGAGCTACTAGGATGTTAGGTTGATCACATAGATCAATTGAGGTTCTTGGAACATTTACAAACAAGTCTAAAACTATTTTTAGTTTTTTTTTTATAAAAGTTAGACTGGTTGGTTGGCCTAGTTGTTATTGATAAGAAACTCGACCAAAACCACACTTTGGTTCAATCCAACATCATACAAAAATTTCAAGAAACTAACATGATATATAAAATTGAATTACCAACTTATAGTTACAATTTCAGCTTTGACGTATGAATAAATATATAATAATCAAAGATGGGACTGCTACATTTCAGCCCGAATGCATCGTTGGTTGAGTTTGCCCTGGGGAAATTATGCCAAACAACAGGTCAGAAAAATATCCAAAATTATATATTTTCAAAAATACTTATATTTGAATTATCTAGATTATATCCAATTTTCAACCGAATTAGAGATATTTATAAAATACTAAAAGTAATTTGTACACCAACATACTTATGATATTTTTTATTTTCTAATACTATTAGAACTATTAATCAGACAAATAGGAATATCCATTGTCAAATCCTAATTATTTAAAACAAGGCATGCTTAGATTTTCATATTATCTTTTATACATCATAATTAGACTACCATCATTAATCAAGCCTAAAAAATGGTCACATTAGTTAAGCATGTAACCAACCAAGTAAACCCTAATTAGATGGATAAATTGAAAACAAGTCATTGTAGGAAGAGTCTTGGTGAAGATATCAATAGTCTATTCTCTGGTCTTTACTTATGGTGTAATGATATTTTTTTCACAAACCTTGTCTCTCACAAAGTGGTAGTCGACCTCAATGTAATTGGTATCTTCATGAAAAATTGGACTATTAGTTATATGATAGTTTTTAGATTATCATACTTGAGAGTTTCTAGATATGAGAGTGAAAAACCTAATTTTTGAAAAATAGAAGTCACCCATTGAATTTCACAATAGGCATGTGTTGGCACAATATTCTACCTCATTGCTCAAATGAGCCATTATAGACTACTTATTACTATGCCAATTGATGGGTTGTCCACCCAATATAACACATAAGTCAGAACTAGATCTCCTATCATTCACATCCCCGACCCAAGTGGCATTGGAAAAGCAGGCTAAAGAGATATTAAATGACTGTCATTTCTTGTAAAGGATACATCTACCAGGTGTGCTTTTAGAAACTATAGCATACATTTACTTGACTCTATTGGCACATAAGAGGTTTAGCAAAATGTTGACTAATAACACTAACAAAAAAGGAAATATTTGGTCGGGTAATTGTAAGATAGATGAGCTTCTGGACTGTATGTCCATGTTGTTCAGAATCATAAAAGACACCCCCTTAAAAAGACTTTATTTGGTAGTCCATAGGTGAATAAAGATGCTTATAATATATCATTCAAGAGTCCTTCAAGTGGTCGAGGATGTATTTTTCTAAGAAAATAAGTGCCCTGATGAGAATGTAGTACCTCTATGTCTAATAACTAGCAACGTTGTCCCACTTCCTTCGTATGAAAACATTGCTAAAGTGCATGTTTCAATGCCTAAAACCCATGGGCATCACCACCAGTAATAATGATACCATCACCATACACAACAATAATGATGGTTCTAGATCAAGAACAACTAAATAAGAGACTATGATCATTGTAAGATATGGGAAAAACCAAGCTAGCAAGAACTCCATTAAGGTTTGTAAATCAATACCTTGTTTATTGCTTGAGGCCACACAAAGAGAATTTGAGATGACATACTTTTTGTTGAGACTCCCTATGAATAAAAATACCTAAAGGTTTCTTTACATACAATTCCTTCTCTAAATCATCATGAAAGAATACATTTTTAATGCCAAGTTGGAATAGGGGCCAGCCCATGTGAGTAGAAAGGAAGATTAGAATTCTGATAGAAGCGATTTGAGTGATAGTTAGGAGGTTTTAAAGAAATCAACACCATGTGTTTAAGTGAATCCTTTGGTGACAAGTTGAGATTTAAGCCATTCCACCGATCCATCAAAATTAAATTTGGTATAGAAGACCCATATATAATCAATAATATTTTTGTTAAGACAAGGAGGGACAAGATCACAGGACCTATTTTCACGCAAAACTTTTATTTCCTTGAGCATCACAACTTTCCAACCAGGATGTTGAAGTGTCTGATGACAATTATTTCAGGAATTTGGATAGAGTTGAGTTGTTGGGAAATCAATTTACTAGTATGAGAAAGATTATATAGGTAGCATGTATTAGATATAGGGTGGTGAAGAGTGCAAGAATGTATACCTTCTAGAGAGTCGTGAGGTGTGATAGATCCTCATACATGAACATTGTTGTTAGGTCTTGTTCTAATGGAGGAGGAATGATAGGGGGATGGGTGATGTGTTTATGATCTACTTTGTTATAAAGTTTAAGCTTAATGAACTCAACTTGAGGTTGAAGTTGAGGCAAGAGGATGGAAACATAAAATTAAAGAATGTATCTAATTCATGAAAAGTAACATCAATAGAGACATACATATGAAGGCTGCTTAGAGTATAATAACAATAACCTTTATAGAAGGTAAAATAGCTAAAGAAAACTATTTAGTAGAGAGGGAATCAACTTCATCTATTTTGGATAGAAATTTTGTGCAAAAGTAGTACTCTCAAAACATGTAAAGGAAGATGAAAGTCATTTACATGGAATTGAATACCAAAATGGGAGTCTTGTTCCAGAGAATTTATGATTTTTGTTTATTGATAAAGTAGCATGACATGAGAACTGTTATGACCACATTTGAGCTTAATTAGTAAATTAGGGTTTACTTGGATGATTACATGGTTAAGTAGAGGGATCATTGATTAAGATCAATAAATAATAAGAGTCCAATAATGATGTATAAAACTAATAAAAAACTCTAAGTATACTCTTATTTTGAGCATTATGGTTTGAGAAGTGTAAACCCTGGTCAGTTTAAAATAGTGTTTGATAGTATATAAATACAAAGTTTGATAGGTATAACAGTACAATAATTGATTTTTCATATTTTCTGTATAACTTATATTTAGTTGAAATTGGATACAATTTGTATGAATTGGTCAAGCATGCTAGTGCAAATTTTCCAAATATTTTATATTCTTTGAATCTACAATTTGACCGACCATGTTGCAGACTGCAGTATCACAATGTATTGTTTGGTTTTTAACTATTTACGGGTATGTCTGAGTAATCTAAAATTTTTATTGGAGTTCTAATAATTTATTTCAGACAACAAGCTACATTAATAATTTTGAAGGGTTGTTGACCTATTTAGATAACATTTTTCAGTAAAATTTATGATATGAAAATCTGCTGAAATAAAAAAAATGTAAGGTATGGTTAATTTGCAATTGTCTCAAGCACCTTAATAGCTATATATGAGTAAATTAACCACTAATGCTCCCATATTTTTCCAGATAAATGAAATCAGAGAGAGAAAGGGAGAGTTGAGGTTTGGAAGGAGAAAGATGTAAAGATGGCAATCTAGGATTTTGATGGTTCTCCTCTCACATGTATAGATTCCTTCCCTCATCTAATTTGGTTCAAAATGGAATCAAATCACCTTCTTTTCTAATAATTTGTCTAGAATTCTTTATTCTTAGGGTTTTTGAGTCGAGAGAGAAGAAAATGGTGGATTGTTTGAAGTTTGACCTAGATTTAAGTATTTCAGATGTTGGACTATGAATTTTAAGGTGTTTTGCACCTTAGGTAGTAGGTACTTCCATTTAGCAGTAGATTTCACTAAAATGGATAAAATACACAAAGAATATTTAGCTCTTTCTATATGCAACAATCAACCCTAAATTTTCCTTTCAGTTCTAGATTTCACAAGATGACTTAGAAATGAATAGTTTCCTGATGTGATGAATTTTAGATGATGAAATCATAATAGAAATGGATAGAAGTCATCTATAATTGAAATCCTAAAGTTACAACACAGGTTAGAAGAAAATACCAAAACCTAGGGTTTTGGATTATATCTGACTAAGTAAAGAACATTGCCAACCTGAATCTTCTTTTATATTATTCAATTGTTTAACCTAAATGTTTAATACTGATACACTAAGTTAGGGTTTTAGATGAAATTATCAATGTTTGCTTGATATGTCATAAAAAAGGGTGAAACCCTAGATGAGTGATAACTTGGGAGTTAGTGGATTAAAAAACGAAAGTCAGTAAAGATGATTCATTTGAAGAATTATAGTTTATCCAAATAGTTTATTCTTAATCCATGATATTTTAGTGAATTGTGTGGAAACCCTAGTTCAATTTCATGCTAAGGTTATATAAACAAGTTTAGCTGTGTATGATCTAGTAGAAGTATTCATTTTACTAGTTACAACAATTGTTATATGTGTCACATTGTTTGTGAATGAAGCCAATGAAACCCTAAGAATAGGGTATTTAGTAAAGCACATATTTTTATTATAATATTTCTCAGTATGGTAAGTGAAGTAGCTCATACAATCAATTTATAGTACAGTTTACACAAAAGCTATGAAAAGAACCAAACACAAGGTTAAGCTAAGAAATATTGATTAGATTATTGTCCAATGTAATTTAAGAGTGAATTAGACACTAGATAGCCTAAACATCATACATTTTATATGGAGGTGCACTATAGTGGGGGAAATGAGATACCGACTGGAAGATTATATGATGAGGTAGTCAAAGAGTACTAGAGGGGTACAAGAATCTAGTCCCAATGAGGAAGGACTCCTTGAAACATAGGGGCATCAAACATTAACCAAAGATCCCAATCATACTCATTTCAGTTTAGTATTACTTCATTTAGGCACCCAACATTTATTGGAGATCCCAATGGTACCTAGTTCAGTTGCTACTCAATGACTCAGCCCTTGTGGAACCAACACATTAGACAATTTTATCTAGAGTGATTTTGATTCTCTTCCTGAGTACCCAGGTTTAGGAGGAGTTTAGTTTATTTGGCCACTGACATCAGCCACCAAGGAAAGACGTGGTAAAATCTTATTGCAGACTGGGTAGCTAGTTAGAAAACTTAGAGTCACAGGTCTACTCTAAGACTTGTATGGTGAGATCGTATCTTGATGTGATACTTCCACATATTGTAAGGGCGGGACCCGAGAGGGGATCCACTCAACTTACTCGATGCGAAAAATAGGAAACCATCCATTGCCAGTTATCAAAAGTAAAATTTTGCAAAGGATGATAACTATAATTCAAGTATCTAATGTGTCAAATGCCAAAAGTGTAGCAACATAAGATGAAATCAAACTATTACAACATTCATATATAACATTGTTCTTCACCTTACAGGGTGTACATAAAAGAAAACTAATCAATATCATAGGATCAATAGAGGGTAAACCTGACTACTCCAATCTATATTCAAGAAGAACAACTAATCTTGAGAAGGATGCAACTTAGGGTCATCTATGGTAGATCCTTCTCTAACCAAGGAGTTGGAAACACCCCCGATAAGAGAAGACAAAGTGGAAGATTATCAATAAAAGTTGGTATGTGCTTATATTAGGGATTGTACAAATTATATGGAAAAAGTTATTCAAACATAAAATATCATGATTCCCAATGAAGAGGGAGGTAGAAGAATCCAAGTGGATATCAAAAGAGTTCTTTATATAGTAGGACAAAGAGATTATATGAATAAATAAAGAGTACAATAATAAAACTCTTTCCCTTAAATATGAAATCATAGAACAAAAAAATAACAAGAATTTTGCATGTTGATTATATGTTAGAATACAACCATCTAAAAGTAGGCCCAGAGCACTTCCACATTTCATGCCAAGAAAGGAGGTGATAGTACCCACAATCCTAAATGATAGTATATATGTATATCATATGAGAGAACCTAGGGCTCACGTAAGAGAACCAAAAGCCCAAATATCAGGAGAAGTTGTACCATGAGATCCAACCCCATAATGTATTGCCACTAATAGATAATAATAGTCTCAACAAGGAAACATGCATTAATGGAGGCAAGATAAGTTTATTCCAAGTAAATAAATCAATTTAAGGTTTCCATTATGAAATTGAACAATGATATGGAATAATGCAATACAGGCTGTAAATTGAACAAGCATCAGCAAGATTAAATAAAATATATTAAAAAATTTGCATTATAAATAGCCACAATATGAATTTTAGTGTATCAAACCCAATCAGGTCAAACATGTATAAGCAAGTGACATAAAAATCATTATGTCATAATCAAGTCAAAGAGAAAGAAAATAGAATTATTATTCAATATGTGTAAGGACCCTGACCTGAGTTTTGGGGTAACCATTTTTGCTTTGGCTTAATAAAGTGCTTAGAAACTTACTCTAATCTTTTAAAATGTAATTAGGGCTTGTAATGTGCTTAAGTTTCAAGTTTGAACTTGTTTGGATGATGTTTCTACTTTCAGTTCTAGTTTCGGTGCAAAATGTAATTTATCCAGGCTAGGGGGTTGATATGAAAATTGCAATTTACCCAAGCTAGGGCTTGATATGCAATTTTCCACCTCTAGAGTGTTCCTTCTCTCTCCTATATTCATGATAGAGAGAGAGTGATTCTTTGGGGCACTTTGTTTGACCCTTGGTTGAGTGGTGTCACCCTTAGTGGTGATTAGGGTTTTCTAGGGTTAATGTGCTTTGACCTTGTGACATTTGTTGGTTTGTATCGACCTAGGTCACAACCTAGGGTTTGTTAAGGGGGTGTTGCAGTTGAGGCACTTCCTCTTGGTGTGTTAGTCATGACCAAGATTGTCTTGGGTCGATACAAAGGCTTGGAGAGGTGTGTTTGGACCTAGGTTGCTTGTGGTGGTCTTGGTGTCACGACTTAGTAGTGTTGTTAAGGTGTGTCACAGTCGTGACATAGAGGGTGAAGTTGCTTAGGTGGTTGAGACACTACCTAGAGTGTATCACCATGTATTGCATGTCATGTTTAAGTGGTTGCATGTGGATGCATGTTGGCCTTTTGTGAGGACAAGTGTCCATTGAATTCCTTAGTGTGTTGACACCTCACCCTTTGTTCTCTCTCTATCATACTTCATCTATATAACCCCTTATCCCTTCTTTCTTGTAACCATTTCAGCCATCTATCTTCATCCTCCTTCTTTGCTTGTTCTTAGAGCTTGGTGGATCAAGGAGTTTCGTCCTTGGCGCTTGAGGGACCAACCTCCTCTTGCATGTGGAGGTGGTGGTGACTAGAGTTCATCTCCCATCTTTGGTAAGTGTTTACCTTCTAAGTTGATGTTCCTTTGATCTCCTACCTTCATATCCTTCTCTTTTCTCAGCCTTAGACCATGGTTCTTCCATGATGGTCATTCTTGAGAGTAAGCCCCTCATCACAAGGGTCATAGACCATGTCTTGCAAGGTAGATCCAAGTGTGAAGATGATTTATACTCTCTTTTCCCCTTTTTATTTGGTTTGGTCAAAAGCTTCTTTGCTTCTTTCCTTGGGCTAGATTTGACCTTGGTGTTTCCCCTTTCTTGAGGTGCTTTTAAGGCCGAGTGTGGAGCTTTTGGTGAGGCTTCTTCAACCCTTGGATTGTGTGCTTGGAGATCTTGATCTTGAAGTTTGGAGCTCTTGGTGGTGATCATCTTAAGGTGGGTTATATAACACTAAACCTACTCTATTATTACACTTATTTATGCTTTTTATTACTGTCTTCTTCCTCTAAATTGCATTCTTTCCATGTTTGTGCTTAGTGGTAATCTTTAGATATTGTTTGGTGGAGATTCATTGCATGGTTTGAAAGAAATCTGAAACCCTATACATTTTTACCTATTTTGGTAGATGATGTGTTATGAAGGTTTTTCTCCATGTATTACTCTTTACCTTGCCCTCATGGATGGTTTTTGTACACCTAGAGGTTGGAGGGATGTTAGGTTCAGTTTTGGTTATCTTGAGATTCGTTTTCTATTCCTTGGATAAGGTTCTTCCTTGGTAGTTTCTTGACCCATGACTTAGGGTCATGGTGATCGTTTGTATGTGAACTTTTCTTCATGATAATCATAGTTACACCCTTGGTTTTGGTTCTATTTTGGAAAACCAGATGGTGCATCTTGAGAGTTCACGACACTCCCCTCATGATGGTCGCAACCTTGATAGCCGTTGGTCGAGATGCTCCTTTGAGGTTGAATTTGACCTAGTGGTGTTCAGTCAAGGCTTTTTCTGTTAAGTAGGCTAGTCAGCCTTGGTGTTGGACCTGCCTTGATTGAGTTTAAACTCACCCTAGAGAGTAGGGTCACGACCATGATGGTCTTGGGCCACAACATGGGTGGTGGTTGATCATATTGGGCCGCGACATAGGTTCAGGTCGAGACGCCTTCTGGTCAAGATGCTTTGGTGAAACCCTAACCCTAAGTTTTGCGGGCGCAACATGGTCTAGAGGTTGAAGGTTGCGACATGTGATAGATGGTTGAGGAACATGAGGGTTGCGGTCATGACATGGACCATAGTAGGTGGTAGCAACCTATGTGGTTATATGGTCAGCATAGAGTGATGATAGGTGGATGAGAAACACATGTAAACACCTATTGATAACTATATATGTATGATACATAAGCCATATACAATGTTGTTTAGAATGGTATCTAATAACTCTAATGGGGCTTTCTAATCCTTATGCACTCCAAGATGAGGGAGGGTGATGGTTCTAGGGTTGATGGTTGAACCTAGTCTGGAAAACCCTAATCGATTAAAAGGAAACCCTAACCCTGATAATAATGAACGATGATCTTGTTTGTTTCTCCATCATGGAATGTTATGATGTTATGTGGTTACCTCTCCTGTTTGTAAACTTTTAATCATGCAGGTGTTATGATTTTGATTATCATAGCTAGTGTATGCTATGGTGATGAGACATGATATAAGTTGGATGAGCCTGGAGAGGCATGTTGAGGCATTTGTGATACATAAATGATGAGTTGAGGGATTGATATCTCATAGCATGTGACTATGGCATTGATGATGTGATAAATGGCAATGATACATGCATCATTGGTGATATTGTGACAAGTTCACACCCTTTATGTTTATATTTATAGGAAGAGTACTATTCCCTTATCTTTGAATAATTTCTTATGATTTTATATGTTGTAACTTGATTGGTGCTAAAAGACACTTAATTGACTTAACTAATCAAGTGGAACCTAATCATGTAGTTTTTCCTTGTGCCATAGATGCATCTCAGTGTCAGCACTTGCTGGATGGTGAAATAGGTTTTACCTTAGAGGAAGCCTGGAGTCATATATTGTTGAGTATATGCATTCACAAGATTGGATGCGGGCCATACCCTAGAAGGAGTGCAGCTATGGGTCGTAGCTCAGCAATATGTTGCTTATGAGGTTTCATAGGATTGGTTGTGGCCCATATCCTGGATGGAGTGCAGATACATGCCATAGCTCAATTTTACTAGTGTCGTGACATGTAACAAGGTGGGCTAGGACTTTCATTGTTGACTATATGTCACATGTTGCAGTTGACTGGTATATCTCTGTTGTGTACTCATGTATTGACCATGAGGTTTGGTGAGGTCATAGATTCTGGCTCTTCCATAGACCTTGTATGGCACCAATTTTGACTTAGGAGTGGTTATTTGGATTTTAGTGGTATAACTCAAATCCTTGGGGCATAATAAAACATGTAATCAACCATGTAGTATTTTACTTAGGTTCAAATATGAAAATATTAAATGAGGCCTTGCTTGCTTTTGTACAATATAATAGGTTGTGAATAGACATGTTCTTCATATTCCTTTTATGATGATAATATGTTTCATAATCTAATTGCAATTGCTTATTATGTTAGTGATGACTACCTACTTATCATAGTTGTAGCTTTACTGTTGTTCCTTAATCATCTTGTATGTGCTAATAATAGTGTTGGTGGAAAGTTATATCTCCCGCTCAAATTTGGAATCTCACCCCATGGGTTTCCCACATCCTTTTAGGTGGATGTGCACGAGGAGGTAGAGATCGTGCAACTGAGACTGAGCAACAACAAGAAGGCGAGTAGCTGACAAGGTTGGAAGTGCTTGTTATGGTCCTTTTTGTTGTTAGAGTCCGAGAGTCGTCCATGTACAGTCAGGTCTTTGGGATGGTGTTAGGGCATGTTTTGTAGACGTGATTTCGATACATGGATTTGGCTCGTGTGTTCTCTTTGATGTAAAGTTATAGTGGATATGTATATATATGTTTGGGACATGTTTTCTTGTAACATGGTGATGGCATACATGGTAAGTACTCAGTGACATGTAAGGACTCATATTTAAAGGTTTTTGCTGTTTTGGAGCTTAATGAAAATGGTTTTAATTTTGAATATTTTCCAGTAATCAGTTTGTTTAAGTTTTGATTTCGCAGTTAGTTTTGAGTTATCATGTGGTTTGTGGTGTAGGGCATCATAATATGACTCATAAAGATAAGTAACATACCTCAAAGATGTGTATCCAAAGTCTGGGTCAAATCCTAGATCCAAACCATGGTCCAAAGCTACCTATTAAATTTTAGATAAATTAGGATTTATGTTCCTATGAACAAAACCCTATATATTACTATTTTTTCATTATTGATATAGGTTCTACAAATTACATAATTAGATAGGTTATGATTATCCTAATTTTAAAAATATTTATTTATTAATTTCTGATTTAGAGCTTGTTAGATATGAATTTTACAATCTTAAAGATAGTTATAAAAAAACCCAAAAAAATCATGTATTCAATATATTAGAATTGGATTACAAAAATCACACCAGACGATAGGACATATTTTTGTTATTATAAAACATATCTTGGTTTGTTTTTCTGACATACAAATTAATAGTTATGAACTTTACAGGATAATTGATTTAGTATATTAAAAAATGAAAAATCTCATGCAAAATACCAGATAGCCCCAACATCACACATCAAAACCTTGATGCATGACAGGGAATAAAATGTCACTTACCTAGAATCAAAGCAGTGATGACATTGAAATCTAATTCAAAAAGACAATCTTACCCATCATCCACGAACACAAATAAGATCAAAGCAGGGACTGTATTGTAAAACCCAAGGCACAACATTGCAATTGTTCGTATCAAGGATCTGATGAACCAAAACATAAAGAACACTGGAGATCCACAACAGAGTAGGTCAAACGTGAGAATCAAACTTGCATTTGGTAGCGGTCAAGACATTAGAGAAGGTAGCCAATGTATTTGCGAGTTCCTTGGGGTATTGACGACCATTGACACAAGACTTGGGGGCATCGAGAACCTCCTCCAGGCCTTCCACCATCAATATCTTGTAGAAAGCATCCCAACAGAATCACCACACCACACAGGCAAAGAAACATAACACCTAATCGTACTCGTGTAGTACTATCAGTAGAAAAAGTGAGAGATCCAGCTCCAGGATACGTGATCGTAAAGAATAGAACCAAATTACAAAACTATGAACTATGAAAGAAGAAGAGGAGGAATTGGGGGAAACATGAGGGATACCTCAAACATATAAATTTTGGACCCTAAAATCCTTGTGCAAATTCAATGAACAAAACTTGATAGTCGGTGACAGCTCTGAAGTTCTGGTTTGTGTCGTCAAACTTGTAGTGGCACCCACAGAGGGCGGATATGGAGACGTGGGTCATGGGAAAAAATGGGCAAGTAGAGTCATCATACTAGTTACTCGAGTCTTTATGAAGGTCTTGGTACTACTATTTATAGTTGTGATTACCCTAGAAGCCTGGAGTCCCAAATAGGAAAGCAAATAGGGGATGAAAGTACCTCCACATCCAAAGGGATATTGGAACACCAAAACTGTAGAAAAGTAGGTTTATCCAATTTGGAACTGTGTAAGGAATATGGATATCAAGCTATCTAGGAGCGGGGAGGAAAATAGAGAGAAAGCAATAGTCAGGAGTTGGAGGAAATAGTCAGACTATGAGGAGTGTTGATAGCCTTAGACTCGAGGAAGGAGAAAAGATCCTAACCGTGAGATTTCCATCCATGGGTCTACATAGGAGTTGGATACAACAAGATGTGTGTCATGAATACTTTGGGCAAAATAAAAAATCAAGGAACATTAGTGTGAGATCAAAAAATGCGGGAAACTTAATAGTTAAACCAAATCCTGATTCATATTATGCTCAAATAATTTTGAATTATCTTCTATCAACAAATTGGGGCATCAAACATTATCCTATTAAGTTGTAAATTGACACCTAGACTAACTAGGACCCAAAGAACACAATTATGTACTTAGATTTGGGTTTTGAAATTATCATGTACGAGTTCCAATACAATTAGGATTCTACTTAAGTATCTTCAAATAAAGTTATTATGTTTTATCGTTATCCTCAATACTTCGGATTTATCCTTCATCATCATCATATTATCACCTTGTGGAGTTATATTTTATTATCTTTCAAGAAATATGTTACTTTAAGCAATAATTCCAGTAATGTCATTCTTGATTAAATAATGAAAAATTATTTATTTCTATTTTAGGAAAAGTAAAATTATTATTCCATTACACATATTAAGAACGTTAAACACCATCCAACATTTATGAATGTTTACACACACTGACATCTTTATAAATCACATTTGGTTGTTATTTGCATATTAATGTAAAGCGTGACATGTATTGAGATCAACTCTCCTTTCAAGCCATGCTATATATATTGGATCATTTTTGCGTGAGAACCTATCACACCAAATGAGTTTACTCAAAACACAAAACACGATCAATCACTAATTAATCACATACCCCAAAAATAGGGTAAATTAAAATCGATTTCAACATCACTACATGCTCAACAACATTTACATTGAATCCCAACACCTTTCTTGTATCATACTGTGCCAAGAAGTTGATAAAATTTGCTCCATGGCCTTAGCCACACATATTACACATGAGAACATAATTCATACATGACACTTAACAAACATTAACATGCTAATAAAAGATCGATTTGTGTGAAACATCATATACAAACTTTCCTTCCTAGACATGAGATACAAGAACAACTTCTAGGACACACGACATCTAAACAAACTTCTCTAATGTCCATCATTACAGTTGCTTCTCACTGCCAAGGGTATGTTTTCATTGTTGTCGATCACCTAAAAAGATGTGGTGACCCACAGGTGAGATCCATGTCCCAGTGAAATATATAACTCTCAACACCGCTTATTGATTACTGCAGATTAAGTAATTAAATAGTTTAAGAAAATCAGGAAGATTAATCAGATAGGAATGACTATAGGCATGATTAATAAGATACACAAAGGAACATATAATAATTATCATCATTAGCATGATTATTAACATATACCTTGCTAACAATATAACTAGTTCAGTAGCATGTACATATTTAATATCATAAGCAAGTCTAGTAGCATAGGCATAGCTAGCATGTCTAACAAGTTGAATAGATCTACATCATAAGTAGAGCTAACATCATAATCACAACTATCTACATAAGCATGATTTGTAGTGTAGGCATCTCTAATTACATAGGCATAGCTAACAATGTAATCTTAACTCATCGTGTCATTATGTTTGACAACACAAGCATGTCTATAACATGAACATATCTACATCATAAGCATATCTACTATTTCTCACTGCACCATACATCATCTATGTAAAGAGAATAAACATGAGCTATAATCCAATGTGAAATGTTGTGTATAACCCTAAATAGATATGATACACGGTTGTATTATATCTTTTAATATTCCTTGTGGAGTTTGAGTCGTACCACCCAAAGTCCAACTAGCCACCGCTTGGTCGTAATCAGTTTTGTACAAGATCTAGGAAGAGTCAGACTCCAAGATCTTCTTTGTACTATTTGGTCTGTTCGAATCTACACCACAATGACATATAGTCAAACTGCCAATAGCGAAAAATAGTCAAGCTAAAAGTACTAGCCCACCTTGGTACAGGTCAAGACGCTAGAAACCAAGGTCTGCAAAGCAAACCCTACCACATGAGATATGGCCGCAACATACTCAGTAACATCATATATTCAAATATCTAAGACATGACCGCAGCTATCCTCCATAACATTTGGTGTCAGGATAACAAGCACCCCACATACTCACAGTATGCACTTTGAGTTTCCCTTAGAAATACTCACCATCCAACAAAAACTGACACTAAATATTGTTCTATGGCACATGGCACTATATGATTACATTTCACTTGATTGATATTTGCCAGTTGGGTGAATTACGGTTGCATCACACAAGTGGGCATACAATCCTTAATTCATTTCTAGCAATCATTCTATATAACAACTCCAAGAAATATAAATTGTATGAGATATAATTTCTCATCTCAACATCACAAGGTACTCACTTGCCATTCTTGAGACCACACTTATCATCATGTCATCACCACAACACACAAATTCCTTATCACAATGATCTAGGGTTCCAACCCTTGTCACATTAAGAAGAAGATTATACCTCAATTAGGGCTCAACCATGCCCAAGGTCACTAAGACCATCACATTATTCCCTGCAATATCATCATTATCTTTCCATTCCTTATAACAAGGATTAACAAACATCACCGTACATATAATACACATGCTTAGCATGGTATTGCATTAAGGAACTAAAAGTTGTCCATAGAATAACATTGCAAGGTTATCTTAGGGTTAGGTGTATCAAGGTATACTTTATTAGGGATACCCATTGACTCATGATGGTGATTATCAATAATATTCATACAAGGGAAAAGGTAAGACTACAAATTTAAGGCATTGAACCATTGAATTCTCATCATTAGAGACATAAAATTACACTATAGGCTTCACCCAAAACAATGGAAATGTTCAAGCATCACATCCTAACCACTGAATCATGCTCTTTTTTCAAAACCATTGATTAAGGTGTAAGCTTGTCTTTTGAAACATTTAACTAAGAAACCATTGAATTAGGGCTTAAAGAAATCAAAAAATTAGATTAAACCTCACCATTGGTTGTGGTGTCTAGGAACACCATTGGTTGTTAAGCTTATGCACCATCGATTGTCATCACTTAGGTGGTAAAACAAAGCAGTGGTGCAAGAAATACCATAGTTTGTTAAAGGACATAAGTCCATCGTTTGAAACCATCATTAGGGTACTAAAACCCTTAAGTGTTGTGTATTCAAAAGAGTCCAAAACAGAACTAAGAGGGTAGCCATCATTTGGCACACCAAGGCCAAGAAAAATAGCAAGAAGAGAAAGCCATTGGTTTTCAAGGAAAGAAGGAAATCCACTTCAAAAACCCATATATGGTGATCATCCAATCATGGGACTATAGACATCGGTTGTTAAGAAAAAGCACACCCCTCATTTGTTTTCATGGGAATGTATACAAACAACAGTAAAGGTGTAACCATTGGTTGTTAGGACAAACCCAACAAAACAACCAAGGAACTAAACCATCGAGTGTTAAGCATCAAGGAGTAAAACAACCCTCAAACCCAAATTACAACCCACCAAGTAAGAGGCACTAAACCATCAAGTATTAAGTTTCCAAAGGAGTCAATACTAACCTAAAGTGTGACCATCAGTTGACACCATCATTTGTCACCATTGGTCATCACCATCGGTTGTCAAGAAGACAACTCCATCAGTTATAGTGTAATCTCATCCATCCGTTCATGTATAAAGTGGAAATCATCCTAAAAACTCAAAGTACAGGCCATCATTTGATAGGTGGTAAGCACCATCATTTTACCATATAACCTGATCTAAGTATTCCTCTACCTTAGGAAGATCGTACACATGATTCTAGGTTTATCAAGAGTTGGAAACCACTTAAGGAACATCATAAAAATTGAAACCCTAAGTAAACATAGCTTCTCTAAGCATAGATCATTGTTTTAGAGAAATAACTTGAGTAAGCTAGCTAGTAGTAAGAAATAAACGAGAATAGAATTATAAAACTTGCCTATAGGAAGAAGATAAGACCCCAAATAGTAGGAAAAATTTGAGCAAGGAGGTTAGAAAACCTTAGCATAAGCTCTGAACTCGTCCAACTAGCACCTGGTCCTCTTGGATGTCCAGTAGATATGGTGTTCATCTTGCTTCTGCTGCTCGTCCTATCATAGGTTCCACATGTCGTAGACGGATGAATCTTCTATGGCAGTCCTTTTCTAATGTGGATGACAACACAATATGGGATAATATCCAGCAAAAGCAGCCTATTGATATTGCTTACGGTAATCTCTGGAAATGGAAGCACTATCCTAGATGGAGTCTCACCACTTTTAGAGCCCTTAAGAATATCCTTCCAACCTATGAGAGGATCGGCTCATGGTCTGGCATTCCAGTTCATTCATGCTTGCTTTGTCAGCAACACATGGATTCAACTAATCATCTATTCGAGAATTGCAAGTTCTAGCACTATATTTGGGGTCGTGCACAATTAAAACTCAATATCATATCCTCATACTCGCTCCATGCATGCCTTACTGATGTCGGTACCAGATCCAAGCATAACTTCACTTTAGAGCTATGGGAAATCACCAGTGTTGTGCACTTGATATGGAATGAAAGGAATAAAAGGATTCACAATGGAGGATCGTCAGACTTCACTGTGATATTCTCATAGCTTGCTAGGGAGATCAAGGATCACTATCAAATCTATAAATCAAAACTTGATATTTCACCTATGGTTGCTAGGAATTGGGAACTAATGTAATCCTTATTCCTTGTTTATGTTTCTCATTTAATCACATGTATGGACATGATTTGTAACTTTGTCCCCATTTAAGGGTTTTGGAATATATTTACCCAAATTTTCCAAAAAAAAACTAGCACCTTTCTCCACAAAAGAAGCAAAGCGTAGGTAGAAGGAGCAAGAAAGGTAGGTTCTTTGAGATTTAGAGCAAGCTTCATCATGGAAAACCATGGTTCCTTCTAGGAAGAAGGTAAGAGGAAGAAGAAAAGAAAAAGAGACGAAGGAGAGAAGGAGATACTTACTAGTTTAGGTTAAGATCACTAAAAGAGGATTCCACGAACCCTAGATGAGGGTAGATCTGAATCCTAAAAGCTCCATCAAGAAGATCATCTATCTTATTCTACCTTGGGCACCTCCTATGAAACCAAGTAGGGGAAAAACAAAGCTCTAACAGAAAGAAATATATAAGGTACCAAAAGTTTCATTTGCGAGCTTAAGCATAAGTATATAAAGCTTAAGGATAAGGGAGAGAAGAAGCTTGAGGTGTCCTAGTAGCTCTCCATGTGTACATGACCTAGAGCTTCCACATCCATGCAATCAGAAGCTCCATAAGTTGTGGGAGTCTTATAGAATATTAGATGATGACCACCTAGGGTGGACATCAGTTTCCAATACATAATAACCATCGGTCCTTGAAACCTTAGCTTACTAGGTGATGAACCATTATTTGGTCATCCCTTTTAAGTGAACCACCGGTCCAAGTGAATGAAAACTAGAAAACCATCAACCTAAGTCCTCCTAGGATGACTATTGGTTGTCAACACCTGTTGGTGATCGTTGTATGTCAACAAAAAAGGGGTACAATCATTTGACGGCTCCTAAAGGTAGCTCATCTATGAAGGGGTAAAACCCTAAGTCACATTGGAGAGAAACACCACCAAACCAAGGTACAACTAAGAACCCCATGGATCAACAAGATCAAGAATGATAAGAAAATATCTAAGGATTATAATTCATGTGAAAATTTGCAAAGAAAACCTCAGATATGGGTAAAATGTAGAAAAGCCCAAAATGTGCACAAAATGCATAACTTGCACAAACAATGTCCAACCTGGACCAAATATGAAACTCAAGCTTGTCACATGATATAAAACCACCTCAAAAGGTTAGATTAAGGTTTAAAGCACTCAATTATGATAATTAATCTTATTCTACCATTTAAGAAAAGTTAGTGGTCTCATATTTCATGTGTATTAGTCTATACCATGTGACTAACTAGTTCACCATTGTATTCATATGGGTTACCAAACAAGTACATGTTAGTGTTAGATGATTACATCTTAGGTTCTTGGTCAAAATTGTAACTATACATCTCGTTCATCCCATCAACATGTATGATGTCTAGGTTAAGTTCCTAAATCTCATTCGACATAACATTATAATTAATATGTCCATGTCATGGCTAGGATCATATCTATCCATAATTAGGGTTATCATGTGAGTTACTTGTATTATGTGCATTACATGTCATTAGGGGTATAAAAAGTGTATTACTCATTACTTTCACATTATACATCCATCAAAGTACACAAATGTGTGTTAAGGTATAAGTTTTATCCTTGTTTAGTAAAATATAAAGATTAAGCATACTAATTGTTGGGTTTTAGGAGAGACCAGAAAAGGCAGCGGAAACAAAAATTTTCTTCTCCCAAATCCAGTATAAATGAATCATATCAACGTCTATACAATAGGAAGGATGGTTTGTAGAGACATACCTTGTCCTGAGGCTTGCTCGGCGACGTTACCTCACAGCTTGCACGGTCTTCACCTTCGGTCTTGGATGGTGTCTGTGCAGCTCCTGGTCTCATCGGGACTGTCGGGATTGACAACTGTCCTCCGAGCGGTAGAAGTCGCCCACCTCTGTGGTAGTCCACATGGACCACCTGGAACTCCGATCGCCTTGTCGTACAAGGCACCGGAAGGAGTCATACCCTCTTGTCGGCGTACTAGTCACCGACACACTCTCCTGCCACCAGTCGCCTTTCTGTAGTTGTCTTTCCCTTGCTATGCCTCCCTAATCGGGTAACACTTGCTTGGGCCCTCCCGGTTACCACAACTAGAGAGAACGACAACTTTACAGAGAAACTGGTGTTATGAGTTGTACTATCTGAGGAGCCCCCAATACCCCTATATATAGGAGGGTCATGGGATAGGGTTCTCTACCCCAGGCAATGCGGGATTAAAGCAGGAGTAGAAGCGTTCAATATTTTCTACAAAATCTGACAAACTACGCCAGTTGAACCGATCGGTTCAGCCCTGAACCTATCATATGGGCCCTTGAGCCGATCGGTTCGTGGTCCTGGTCCAACTCAAATTGACTTTCCATGTTTATTTCCAACTAATCAACTATTAGTCCTTGTCCAAATCAAATTTGAACAAGTGGAACAAACTCGGTTGGTCACCCGACCAGTGCAACAATGTGAAACGATCGGTTCATTGAACTGGGCCAGTCGGCTCACCAGCCTAAGTCGATCGCTTCATCTCTATGAGCCGATCGATTGGGGCAGTAGATCAGTCAATTGTAGTTTCAATCAATCTGATACTCTAATCATCTGATCCAATACCTTGAACACTATGATTTTGAGCTATCAATTGATTGGGTGTTTAATTGAACTACTAAACTCCTTTAGTAATCAACCCAAACAAGATTTATGGAGAACTCCTCTTCCAGGAACATGTCCTAGTGTGTGTGACCCTGCAGGTCCATTTCACGTTGGTAGTAAAAGTCAATAACACTTATGACTTCACAAGCAAAGAGCGGTGCCTAGTCACACATCAGTGCTACCCAAGTGAAATAGAAAGTTGGAGAACAACTTTGAATCCTATAATCCGTGAATGGTGTTATAGTGAATGTATAATTGCTTTGTCACTAATGTCCTGAATGAACTCAAGGCATGGTACAATCATCCTTTCAACGTTCATCAATTTCCTTGATCTCAGAGAAGACAGGGTGAGATGTGTGTGACATCAATATCACATATTAATTCAAACATGCATGTGCATGCCTTTCTCAATCCTACTCATCAAGTGGCCATGGACATAAAACTCCCTTAGGAGGGACAAATCCCATATCTATCACTCACCCCTCAAAAGCCCCATGTGTCAAAGTCACCCAATCATCACCTTTATAACAACCCATGTTTTAGGACTGCGTTTGATGATGTCAAAGTATACCCAATGACATGTGTTGAGTGTAGTGATTTCAAGTCAAAGAATCACACTCACCACCATCACTATGAGAGCTGACTGTGACTACCAAATCATGGTTCCATGGGTCACTCTCATGGTGGGTCTGTCTGGTACACTTGTTCTCTAACAAGTACCTATGTGCTTGGTTTGATATCGTTATATCATGACTAATGAGATTCTGTCGTCAACCAACACACAATCTAGTCTTTAGTGTTATTGATGTCTATGGTTATTTCTATAATAACAATTGACTAGGGACTGAACAAGAAAGTATACTCTTAGCATCTGTATGATCTCATCATTTAGGTCCTCAACCTAAAAGCATATATCATCAAGTAAAACAATTCTTTAGACATCTATCATGTTATACTATCATCTCAGAAACAGTTAAAACATATAGATCGTAGATTGCCTTTATTATTATTCAAATCATTTACAAAGTATCCCATTACAATCATCACATGACTTGCTCTATGGACATACATACCAACTGACTCCCACTTGCACTTAGAGCCAGTCACCTAGGAATCTCAATCCTTATAACCTAGCATGACCATCATTCTTCTGCTGAGAAAGGGCCTTAGTCAGTGGATCAACTATGTTGTCTTTAGTTGGTACTTTGCAAATCCTCACATCTCCTCACTGTACGATCTCTCGTATGAGATGGAAGCACTGTAGTATGTGCTTGGACCACTGATGTGATCTGGGGTCCGTAGCTTGAGCAATAGCTCCATTATTGTCACAATAAAGCTCAATTGCATCACAACTACTGGGAACTACACCAAGTTCAGTGACGAACTTCCTAATCCACACAACCTCCTTTGCTGCATGTGAAGCAGCAATATACTCAGCCTCTATAGTAGAATCAGAAACTATTTCTTGCTTGGAACTCTTCCAGCTCACAGCTCCATTGTTTAGGCAAAATACAAATCCTGATTGCGATCTATAATCATCTTTGTCAGTTTGGAAGCATGCATCGATGTAACCCCTTACTACCAATTCTTCCTTGCATCCGTATATAAGGAACTGATCCTAAGTTCTTTGCAAATACTTGAGGATGTTCTTTACGGCTATCCTGTGAGCATCCTCGGGATCTGACTAGTACCTGCTCATCATGCTAAGAGCATACGAGACATCTGGGCGTGTACACAACATAGCGTACATGATGGATCTGATGGATGATGCATATGGGATCCCATTCATACACTCCCTCTCTTCACAAGATTGGGGACATTAAGCTCTATAGATGGTGACTCCATGTAGAATGGGGATGTTGCTTCTCTTTGAGTTCTCCATGTTGAACCGCTTCAACACTTTGTCAATGTACGTGCTTTGACTTAGTCCGAGAAGCCTTTTAGATCCATCTCTATAGATCTTAATACCTAGAATGTAGGATGCTTCTCCTAAGTCCTTCATTGAGAAAGTATTCCCAAGCCAAGTCTTTACCTTCGCTAAGGTTGTGACATCATTCCCCATCAATAGTATGTCATCCCCATACAATATGAGGAATGTGTTCGTGCTCCCACTAACCTTCTTGTACACACAAGGTTCATCTTCATTTTGAATAAAGCCAAACACTTTGACTTCCTCATCAATCAAAGATTCCAACTCCGAGACGCTTGCTTCAATCCATAGATTGACCTTTGTAGCTTACAGAATTTATTGGCATTCTTTGTATCTACAAAACCTTCAGGTTGTGTCATGTACACATCCTCATTTATATTCCCATTAAGGAATGCAATTTTAACATCCATTTGCCAAATCTGATAGTCATAGTAAGCTGCAATAGCAAGCATGATCCTGATGGACTTCATCATGGAAACTAGAGAAAAAGTTTCATCACAGTCAACACCTTGAACTTGTCAAAAACCCTTTGCAACCAATCTGCCTTTATAAGTTTGCACATTGCCATCCATGTCGGTCTTCTTCTTGAATACCCACTTGCACCCTATGGGTTTTACCCCCGCGGATGGTTCCACCAAAGTCCATACTTTGTTGGAATACATGGATTCCATCTCAGATTTCATGGCCTCAAGCCATTTCTTAGAATTTGGTTCCTCCATAGCCTCTAGATAGGTTGCTAGATCATCATCTATGATCAACTCACCGCCTTCCTTAGTCACAAGGTATCCAAACCTCTCAGTTTCAAGGCGTGTCCTACTAGATCTACGAGGTCCTTGTGTTATTTGAGGAGACTGAGATTCTACAACACCTTGTGAATCTCTATGTTCCTCTTTTACATCTACTGGTTTAATGTTATCTTGTTGGGCTTGAACCTCTTCAAGCTCTATTTTCCTCCCACTATTTCCTTTGGAAATAAATTCCTTTTCTAGGAACACAACTGTCCTAGAAACAAACACTTTGTTGTCAGTAGGGTGGTATAAATAGTATCCCCTTGTTTCCTTGGGGTATCCAACAAAATAACATTTATCAGACTTGGGTCCAAGCTTATCAGGAAACATTTTCCTGACGTAAGCCTCACAACCCCAAATAATAATAAAAGAAAAATCAGAACGCGTCCCATGCCATATCTCATATGGCATCTTTTGAACCGATTTAGATGGTACTCGGTTAAGTGTAAATGTAGTAGTTTCAAGAGCATAACCCCATATGGAAATCAGAAGATCAACACAACTCATCATTGATCACACCATATCAAGTAACGTGTGATTCCTTCCTTCATACACACCATTATGCTGTGGTGTTCCAGGGGAAGTCCATTGTGATACGATACCACGGGCTCGTAGAAGGTCCTCAAACTCTTGGCTTAAGTATTCTCCACCTCGATCGGATCAAAGTGCTTTAATACTTTTACCAAGTTGGTTATGTACTTCATTCATGAAATCCTTGAACCTTTCAAGGGTTTCTGACTTATGTTTCATCAAGTACGCAAAGCCATACCTATTGAAGTCATCAGTGAAGGTAATGAAGTACTAATACCCACCTCTGGAATTAGTTCTAAAAGGCCCACATACATCAGTATGTATGAGTCCTAATAGATCACTAGCTTTCTCGCCTTTACCTGAAAAGGGAGTCTTTGTCATCTTTCCCAACAAACAAGATTCACATGTCTCTATTGATTCATAATCAAAAGAGTCTAGATAACCATCTTTATGGAGTCTAGAGATGCACTTATCATTTATGTTCCCTAGACAACAATGCCAAAGATATGTTTTGTTTGAGTTTTTGCTTTTTGGTATTTACGTTGTATACACTTGTCTCTAGATCTATCAAGTATACCATAAGACATTGGGGCACTGCCATAAAGGATCCCATCTTTTGAAATGGAACATTTTCCATTCTTAATGAGAAATTCAAAACCATCCTTGTCTAAACAAGAAACGGAAATGATATTCCTATTTATGGCAGGTACATAATAGTAGTTCTTCAACTCTATTATTAACCCACTAGGCAAAGTTAACTCATAGGTTCCTACGACACTAGCAGCAACCCTTACCCCATTGGAAACACGTAGTTCAACCTTGCCTTTCCCTAAAGGCCTACTTCTCTTAAGATCCTTCACATTTGAACAAATGTGAGATCCACATCCGGTATCAAGTACCCATGACAAAGAAGTAGTAAAGTTAATCTCTATCACGTATACATAAGAAGTAGAGATCTCTATCTCTCACTTCTTCTTCCCATCGTTCCTTCCATCCTCTCAATGTTTTGAGTGCAGAAGAATTTGGTTTGGTGAGAGAACCCTTCTCTCCCTCACCTTTGTCCTTAGACTTCGTTCAATTGATCTCTATCAATGAACTATCCTTCTTCTCATTTGTCTCAAACAATGCCTTAAGCGTACATAGAGTGGACTCAAAGGCTACTAGTATATTTGGATTGTGTAGTACATTTCTCATCATCCCCAACCAGTTATGGAATTTATTCTCAATTAATTTTCCCATTATAAAAGATGATTCTTTTGCCATTCTATAAGAGAAAATTGCATTTGTTAAAACTCCTTTTGATTTGATTTGATTTGAATAAAATTGGATGATAGTTAATTAGGCCTTTAATTAATTACCACTCCCACTATTTTGATTCAAATTGACATCCCTCACCATCAATTCGGAAGATTGCAGCGCACAATCTTCTAGTGGGTCAAGATCCTGAAATCCTCTTAGTCATGGACCAGCTAGGGCTGTCACCCACAACTTAGATCTTCCAGGTAGGAAACTCTTGCCAATTGCATCATATGCAACTCTTGAAAGATGTCATATGCAACTCCTTGCCATGATCACCTCCATGCCTCAAGGTGCTAGATCCTATCTAGGTTACCTTGTTAAGTTTGAGCCAAAGCAAACACGATGAATATGCACCATGTTAGGTTAGACCCACATATCCATCCTTCATGCTTCCACGAGATAGACGGTGCACCACGCTAGGGCGTGCCCACACTTGGCCGATCAAGCATTTCACATGTGTCACATTTGGATGGCATCTAAAACTTTGATATTTAATGAGGGATTGGGTTTTATAGGTACATATACATATCCAATCACCACAATACATAGTACGTATCATATACATGCTATATCCCATAGAAAACATGCAAAATGATAAAAGCAATGATTATGGCCATCCTAATGTGTTTCCTCGAGCCAAGAGGAATCTCGATCATCTAGGTCTACGTCACATGCAACATGTATAAGATGAACTCCGTGCTTTGCCTTTCTAGGTTTGATCAACTCATCTCCATGATTGATCGGCTCGCCATCAGGCCGGTTGGTTGGGTGCCACCAGCCGATCGATTGTCTCCTCCAACCGATCGGTTCACCTGACTATTGTGCATCTCCTCATGGCCGCCACCCACTTGTCTCTCTCCTCGAAGTGGTCATCTGGAATGCCAACTGATCGGTTCGCGCCTTGTACCGATCGACTTAGTCGTCGTCAGGTTGTCCACCATTCTTTGACATAATAAGAAATAAAAGTTCTATCTTATTTACATTTGAATCGAGAAACCCCAAGTTACATTCAGGGGGAGCAAAGGTAGGAAAGAAATCTCGAGTTATCTCAAGTTACATCAATAAAAGGAGGTAGGGAATCAGTGCGTAGACCGAGATGCAAGAAACCACATTTAACCAAGCACACATACATAGGGTTTATTGGCCATAACTACGCTATAAATCCACCACAAAACTCATTTAAGGGTGACACGTATCGAGTGCATTCATATTACATATTATATATGTATATTGGGATTTGTGGATTTAGGATTGGACATGCATAAAGCCAATTTTATTCGCATCGTATGCAATAAATAAAGGCGACAAACCAAAATCGATCACATCGATAATCCTAAAGTATAGAGCAGTTGACGTGGCTTTGATACCACTGTTGGGTTTTAGGGGAGATCAGAGAAGGCAGCAGAAACAAAAAATTTCTTCTCCCAAACCCAGTATAAAGGAATCGCGTCAACGTCTATACAATAGGAAGGATGGTTTGTAGATACATACCTTGTCCCGAGGCTTGCTCGGCGACGTTACCTCACGGCTTGTGCGGTCTTCACCTCCAGTCTTGGATGGTGTCTGTGCAGCTCTGACCGACCTAAATCGCGCGTCCTGAAATTGGAGGCGTATTTGAGGTAGTCGAGCCTTTGCATTTATAACCCGAATCCTTCTAGGCCCCCGCAACTTTGTTTACGGGGTCGAAGTAGTCATACGGCGTCAAACACAGGGACAAGGTGGGTTGTGTTGACGACTCTGAATCGACACTCTACACTCCGGTAGGTATAAAGAGATATTAAAATTCCCCTAAGGGAACAACAAGATGTCACGATTAAATCAAAGAAAACTATCTCCAACTGGAGCTACAAGAAAGATTAAGATTTTGTCATTTAGCAGTTTTTAGGAATTTTCATGCAACAGAAAATAGAAAGATAAACTGCAGTTTAAGGCGTAATGCAAGGGATAAGACTTCAGTAAGACAAGCGGTAGCAGTAACACCCGACACCCCTCCTCTCAGAGCGGGTGCCTCTAACCAAGCTTCAACACCCCTCTCGAGGTTGCTGTTCTCAAGTTAGAGTGGAATGATACTAAAACAACTCCGTTCCGGGCACTCTCGTACTCCAGCATCGGACCGAACACTAGAGCCACAACCCAACTCTCGAAGTAGTTGCGACGGGAAAGACGATTTGGTAGCTAAGCGAAACGCGATCCAAAACATGCAAGCTAGAGTTCAGATATCTAACACAGCAGTTACCCAATCATAAGGCACTAAGCATTAAACAAATTACAATTAGGCATTTCTATTTCCATCAGCAAAAAGGGTCTTAATACAGTGCTGAAGTAAAGAATTTAAATAACAGAATTAAAGATAGATGTCGCCTTCTTGATGTATAAGGACGACAGACTACTACTACTCCCAGCCCGATACCGTCCAGGGACCTATCCCGGTACAGCCGTGTCGGGCGGCACGAACTCTCGAACGGCACGCCTGACGGACGACTATATCGTTCGAAGACCCTGGCCGATACACTCATGTCGGGTGGCACACCCTCTCAGGCGGCACGCCTGACGGGGAGAGCGTATCGGTTTCGGTATCATGTCGGCCATGGATTTACATATACTACTATCGGGCATTGCTGTCAGGCACTCGTGTCGCGTATCTACATCGGCCGATATCGGCCCTCAGTGTCGTCCGGTACAGTCCTAGGTGAACCGATCCCCTCCCTCTCGGGATGAGGATGAGCTCACCTAGTGTCGCCCGGTACGAGCACTGGGGCACGATACGGTTTCTCTCGCACTTCTCTCGCAGATAGCTCAAGTCCCCAACTGTCCGAACGGTGAACTGGCCAGCCGTCCCAACCTATCGAACCTTTCTTTTTGGCTTCCTGTAGCTGTTATTTATAGTCAGCTGGTTGGTGAGAAAACATGGTCCATCCAGGTAAGGGTCCGTTAACGGGCAAGTGGTCCCTGCAGTCCAAGCCAGTTGGCTTTAGAGTAGTGATTTCACATCCTACGTACCACTGCCCCGGATCTACCATGCCTAAAGATGGGTACTTTTGGAAAAACAAGGGTGTATATATATTTTTTTCTTTTCTTTTATTGGGCACAACTCTCATACTTTTATTCACGCTCATAAGGCTTCTTTCACTTTTTGGGATATTTGCTGGGTAAGGGAAAAAAAAGAGATATCTGCTGTTTGGGCAGCTTTTTCCTTCGTCATACTCGTCTCTTAGCTGTTTGCGAGATTTATTATTTTTCGAAAATTTTTGGATGGCAAGGCACAATCTTTTGTTTGTTTGAGATAACATTATCAGAAAGATATGACAGAACTTGTAACTCATTAAATATACAGAAAGTAAACTGTGCAAGAAGTCACAACAGGTTTTTATTATTATAGCAACTTTGTACATATGCAAAGGGGAAGAAATTTGCAAAGGAAAGATTTTTGTAATTTTTATATGGCATGCATGCGTACATCAGATATACATGAAGCTATAAGAGCACATCAGGTAAAAGAGAATGAATATCGTAGAAAGCTTGAAGTGATAAAAATTTTTATACCTCCCTCACTGGCATACCCCCAAACTTACTTTCTACTCTGTCCCAGAGTAGAGAAGAAAGAAAAAGTGAGGTAAAGCTTAGCCAGTGAGGGTTAGCTTTCTGATGTGCTGCAAAATGCTCCTGCGAAGTTGCAGCATGCCATTGGGAGGTTGTCTAGTGGGTTCGCTTTGGCGATGTAGCGGTTGAGCTGGAGCAAAACCCTCAAAATTCACTTCTGGCCCCCCCTTTCTTCACATCTCTATTGTTAACATAAACAAAGGGACTGATTATCTGTCCCTAGTTTAGTTCCCAGGAGTGTGTAGTCAGGGTGGGCCCTCTCCCTTAAGAGGGCGGAACCAGGGTGCCTCGAACTTGTTCGGAGGCCTTGGTTGCCGCACTCATAGCTAGGCGACTCGCTTTTGGAGCTACCAAATCAAGAGGAATCTTCCCTTCCATTGTTGTTGTCGTTTCTACCCGACGGTTGTTGCTGATCACTGCGCCGTGCTTGCTGGCGCGGTAGGTAGTTTGCTCCATACGAGCCATACCTGTTATTTAAAATTTATTTATTCATTCGTTAGGAAAGAAAGATGAAAAGAAAGAAAACTTATTAAAACTGGGCGATAAGCGATCAGACGACACGATGTTGTCGCGCGATAAGGCTCGACGCCCGACACAGGTGTGTCGGGCGATTCGAGGTCACACGAAGCGAAAACATGACATCGCCGTGAGAAGCATGACGCCCGATACGAAACATCGGGAAAAAGCTATCGACCGTCGTTACGCGTGAAAGCATGTCGGGCGATAGAAAATCCGCAGGTCAAGCGAACCCGATAAGCGTCTCGATAAGAGATACTGGCGTCGGGCGACAGGGTTATCGGCCGATAAACGTGTCAGTCTACGAGTCTATTGGGCGACAAGCCATGTCGTTTGGTAAGAAAACAACAAGCCGGCCGATACGCCCCACACGATACAAAACCTGTGCCGGGCGAGAGATAACGTGCCGGGCAAAAGGCGTGTCGGGCTATACCTTTGCTCTCAGGAGGCATCGCCCGATACTAGGGTGAAGGCAAGATGGCCGACACACGAGCAAAAGGGCAGGATCACTGCATGCGTTTCCGGTGGCAAAAGGGAGAAAATGATAGCTAGCCCGTCACGAAGAAACCTCCACGCTATTTATAGAGAACCCAGCTGGGGGTAAAACGTGCAAAACATGGCGCGCGTCGGGCGTTTTAGCCACGCTATTCCCGAGACGCGAAGTCCCATCGGCCAGTCCAAGGGTCATCCGCTGCCCGGGGCGAGGCTACCCGATACAAGCGGTTCTGCGCCCAGCTGGTCGACACGGTAGAAAAGCTGGCGGTCAAAAGGCCAAAACTAAACCTGCGTGAAGTAAAAGGCCATTGCGGGGTAAAACATCATTGGTATAGAGAAGGATCTCCTTCCTCAGATGGTATTACTCCTCAATGCTCCGCAAAACACAGCGATGGCCCATAAAAAAAAGAGTCAGCACACGTGCGCATGTACTGACTCGGGCCTTATTACAGTCCATAATGGTTGTTTTTACAAAGAAAACAAATGTATCCTAATCTATGACTCAGGCTGCCTCCCGAGGAGCGCTGAAGTTTCCGTCGCCAGCTTGACCGGTGTAGGCTCTTCGGTTGTACCCACATCCAGTAAGTCAATCTCTGCTTTCCTGACAAAAGCTTCATCCTCATAAAACCTTTTCACTCTGTGCCCGTTCACCTTGAAGATCTTATTTGGGTCATCCTTGTCGCGGAGCTCCATCATTCCTGATGGGTATATATTTGCCACAAAAAACGGTCCCGACCATCTTGTCTGTAATTTCCCAGGAAAAAGGCGGATGGAGGACTTGAATAACAAGACCTTATCCCCTTCGCTCACATCCTTTCTCCTAAGGTGGGCATCATGCCACATTTTTGTTCTTTCATTGTAGATCTTTGCATTCTCGTAGGCGTGAATCCTCATCTCTTCGAGCTCTTGAAGCTGTAAAAACCTCTTTTCTCCTGCTTTGTCTAGATCCATATTTAGGAACTTGATCGCCCAAAGGGCCTTGTGTTCTAGTTCCAAAGGCAGATGGCAGGATTTTCCGTATATAAGACGGTAGGGGGTGGTTCCAATGGGCGTCTTGTAAGCAGTACGGTAGGCCCATAATGCGTCGTCAAGTTTCATAGACCAGTCCTTCCGCGTGCGGCTGACAGTCTTTTCTAAGATCCGCTTGATCTGTCTGTTTGAGACCTCTACCTGCCCTGACGTTTGTGGGTGGTAGGGCGTAGAGATTTTATGTTTTACTCCATACTTGCGTAAGAGCGCTTCGAACTGCCTTTCTCCGAAGTGTGACCCGCCGTCGCTTATTACGGTGCGCGGTATACCGAAACGGGGAAAGATGGTCTTCTCAAAAAGCTTGATAACCGACTTGGCGTCGCATGTTTGGGTGGCTACCGCCTCTACCCATTTCAACACATAATCTACTGCCACTAGTATGTATTGATACCCCTGGGACGGGGGAAACGGACCCATGTAATCAATCCCCCAAACGTCAAATATTTCCACTTCGATCTAGCTTGCCATCGGCATTTCATTCCTCCGCCCTATATTTCCCGTTGACTGGCACTCTTTGCAAACCTTTACAAATCGTGCATCATCTTTAAATAAGGAGGGCCAGTAGAAACCTGATTGTAGTACTTTTGCCGCTGTTCTTTCGCTACCCAGGTGTCCACCATAGGGGGAGGCGTGGCATCCCTTTAGGATATCAGCGGTTTCTTCTTCCGGGATGCACCTCCTGTACAAGTTGTCTGCGCATCTTCTGAACAGGAGAGGATCATCCCAATAATAATTCTTGGCATCCGCGAATAGCTTCTTCTTTTGATTGTAGGTGATGTCAGGAGGCAGCTCTCCACAAGCAAGGAAATTGCAGATGTCTGCAAACCAGGGCAAACCTTCTTCTTGAGCTTCAGCCATCATGAGAGCTTTGTCGACAAAGTCGTCGTCGATCTGTGGCCCTCTCTGTCTCTCAGCCACTATCCTCGATAGGTGGTCTGCGACCACGTTTTCCGCGCCCTTCTTGTCGATGATTTCATGATCGAACTCTTGGAGCAACAAGGCCCATCTCAACAATCCGGGCTTTGCGTCTTTCTTTTGCATTAAGTATTTTATCGCCCCATGATCTGTGTATACTTTGACCTTTGATCCGACGAGATATGACCTGAACTTGTCAAACGCGAAGACGATCGCGAGCATTTCCTTCTCGGTGGTTGTGTAGTTTACCTGTGCTTCGTCCAACGTGCGACTAGCGTAGCAAATCACATGGTGCTTTTTATCTTTCTTTTGCCCCAGGACCGCTCCCACTGCGTAGTCGCTAGCGTCGCACATTAGCTCAAAGGGCAAACCCCAATCTGGCGCTTGAAGGATAGGTGGTGATACTAAAGCATTTTTTAGGGCCTGAAAAGCACTGAGACAATCGTTAGAGAAAACAAATTCAGCATCTTTTACCAGAAGATTGGACAATGGTTTGGAAATCTTTGAGAAGTCCTTGATGAATCTTCGGTAATATCTGGCGTGCCCGAGAAAGCTTCTTATCCCCGTGACGGAATTTGGTGGAGGAAGCTTAGATATAGCTTCGATTTTGCTGGTATCCACCTCGATCCCACGCCTTGAGATCTTATGCCCTAGAACGATGCCTTCCCGCACCATGAAATGACATTTTTCCCAGTTCAGGACCAGGCTGTTTTTCTCACATCTTTGAAGTACTAACGATAGATTCTTCAGACAGCTATCGAAGTCCTTTCCATAGACGGATAAGTCATCCATGAAAACTTCCACGATGTCTTCTAGAAAATCTGAGAACATTGATATCATGCATCTTTGAAAGGTGGCGGGGGCGTTGCAGAGTCCGAAGGGCATCCTTCTAAAGGCATAAGTGCCGTAAAGGCAGGTGAACGTCGTTTTCTCCTGATCGTCGGGTAAGATGGGTACCTGGTAAAATCCTGAAAAGCCATCAAGAAAACAAAAATAATCGTGATGCACTAATCTTTCAAGAACTTGGTCAATAAAAGGTAGCAGAAAATGATCCTTTTTTGTAGCCTGATTTAGCTTTCGGTAATCAATGCACATTTTCCAACCGGTGACGGTCCTTACCGCCACTTCGTCGCCCTTCTCACCTTTAACCACATTCATTCCGCCTTTCTTGGGTACTACGTGGATCGGGCTTACCCAGTTGCTGTCGCTAATTGGGTAAATGATCCCCGCATCCCTAAGCTTTATTACCTCTTTCTTGACGACCTCCTTGAGCATCTGATTCAGCTTCCTCTGGGGTTGGGCCAGGGGCTTGGCAGACTCATCCAAGTTGATGCGATGCATGCAAAGGGCGGGGCTAAGGCCTTTGATATCATCTACGGAATATCCTATAGCCCCCCTGTGGAGTCTTAATTCCTCAAGGAGCCGACCTAGCTGATTGCTTGAAAGATTAGCGTTTATGATGACTGGGTTCCTCTGTTCTTCATCTAAAAATTTGTACTTCAGTCCCTCAGGTAATGCTTTTAAATCCGGCTTTGCTCTGGGTGTCTCCTCCTGAGGTTCTCCTTCAAGGGAGGCATACTTCGCAGAATTCACCTCCTCCTCTTCTTCTTGCAAGTCTTTGTCAGAAAGGTTGAAAATGTCGAGATGCTTCACGACCTCGGGATTTTCAAAGTTGAGATCCTGACAGCTTATTGCTCTCGCGAGGGGATCCACTGTCCGGATGTCCTCCTCTATTTCCTCACAGAATTTATTGTAACTATCCGCAAAACAGGCCGATTCAGACAGGGATGGACCTCTCATGATTTCCTTCATCTTGAAGTCCATGTGGCTGTTTCCAACCCTCAAGGTGATTATCCCTTCAGAGACATCAATCAGCGCCCTCCCTGTTGCCAAGAAAGGGCGTCCGAAGATGATCGGACATCTAGGATCTTCATCTGTGTCGATGACGACGATGTCGCAAGGAATAAAGAAATCCCCGACCCTAATCGGCACATCTTCGATAATGCCAACAGGTCTTTTGATGGAGTGATCTGCCAGTTCAATCCGCATATTGGTTCGAACTATGTCGGTCAAACCCATCTTTTGCGCGAAACTTAAGGGCGTGAGGCTGATGCTTGCTCCCAAGTCCACTAGACCCTTCCGCTCGACATTGTCCCCGATGGCGAATGGGATTGTGAAAGCTCCGGGATCCCTTCTCTTAGTCGGCAAGCTGGGCTTCACAAAGGCAGAGGAAGTAGAGGCCAGGTACACTGTCTCTATCCTTCCTCCCCTTCTTTTCTTCATTATTAGATCTTTGAGAAACTTGGCGTATGTGGGCATCTCCTCCAAAGCGTCAAGGAAGGGGACTTCAAGATGCAGTTTCCTGATCGAGTCCATGAACCTCTCGTGCCGCTTTTTTAGATTTTCCTTGATCAGCTTGTACGGGAACGGTACCCTGCGAGCATAAGGATTCCTCCCACCAGATGGCTCATCGGATGGTCTCGGCGCAGGCTCTTGGGCTTCTGCAGGCCTTCCTCCATCTCCTGCTGGAACGACATCCTTGGGCCCTTGCTCAGGTTCCAGTGGGGCTTCATCAGTGCGCTCTACCGTCTTTCCTGATCTAAGCACTGCCATTACTGCAGTTTCAGGGTGAGGGAGCATTTTTCCTGCAGGGTTCTTCATCAGAGCATCCATCTGAGACAGCCGTTGATCGAACTCCCATTGGCGCATCTGCAGACTCGCCGTCTGGTGTTGCATGGAATTCAGAGATCCAGGGCTGGTAAGCGTCCCCTGTACCAGGTGGTTGATGATGGTGTCCTGTCTTTTTATGTAGGCGGAAAGCTGACCAACCCAATTAGGCCGGGTTGCTTTCTCTCTTTGGCTCTGACATTCGCCCTCAGAAAGGGGTTGCTCACAACGAGGCATGGTTGACAGTCTCGGTGTTCAGTAGATCAGAGTACCTGAAAACCGCATAAAAATCATGTTTAGAAAATTATAATTGGGGTAAAGAATAATGCTTAAAGTAAAAGAAAAAGAAAAAGAAAAAGAAAAAGAAATGCTGTCAAGCCTATTTCTAAGCTTGAGGCACGGGAGTGTAGTTAGTGGATTCGGATTCGTCAACAGTGCCATTTGCCTTGTCCCCGGCAACGGCACCAGAAAGTTGACCGGCCTAAATCGCGCGTCCTGAAATTGGAGGCGTATTTGAGGTAGTCGAGCCTTCGCATTTATAACCCGAATCCTTCTAGGCCCCCGCAACTTTGTTTACGGGGTCGAAGTAGTCATACGGGGTCGAACACAGGGACAAGGTGGGTTGTGTTGACGACTCTGAATCGACACTCTACACTCCGGTAGGTATAAAGAGATATTAAAATTCCCCTAAGGGAACAACAAGATGTCACGATTAAATCAAAGAAAACTATCTCCAACTGGAGCTACAAGAAAGATTAAGATTTTGTCATTTAGCAGTTTTTAGGAATTTTCATGCAACAAAAAATAGAAAGATAAACTGCAGTTTAAGGCGTAATGCAAGGGATAAGACTTCAGTAAGACAAGCGGTAGCAGTAACACCCGGCACCCCTCCTCTCAGAGCGGGTGCCTCTAACCAAGCTTCAACACCCCTCTCGAGGTTGCTGTTCTCAAGTTAGAGTGGAATGATACTAAAACAACTCCGTTCCGGGCACTCTCGTACTCCAGCATCAGACCGAACACTAGAGCCACAACCCAACTCTCGAAGTAGTTGCGACGGGAAAGACGATTCGGTAGCTAAGCGAAACGCGATCCAAAACATGCAAGCTAGAGTTCAGATATCTAACACAACAGTTACCCAATCATAAGGCACTAAGCATTAAACAAATTGCAATTAGGCATTTCTATTTCCATCAGCAAAAAGGGTCTTAATACAGTGCTGAAGTAAAGAATTTAAATAACAGAATTAAAGATAGATGTCGCCTTCTTGATGTAGAAGGACGACAGACTACTACTACTCCCAGCCCGATACCGTCCAGGGACCTATCCCGGTACAACCGTGTCGGGCGGCATGAACTCTCAAACGGCACGCCTGACGGACGACTATATCATTCGAAGACCCTGGCCGATACGCTCATGTCGGGCGGCACACCCTCTCAGGCGGCACGCCTGACGGGGAGAGCGTATCGGTTTCGGTATCGTGTCGGCCATGGATTTACATATACTACTGTCGGGCATTGCTGTCAGGCACTCGTGTCACGTATCTACATCGGCCGATATCGGCCCTCAGTGTCGTCCGGTACAGTCCTAGGTGAACCGATCCCCTCCCTCTCGGGATGAGGATGAGCTCACCTAGTGTCGCCCGGTACGAGCACTGGGGCACGATATGGTTTCTCTCGCACTTCTCTCGCAGATAGCTCAAGTCCCCAACTGTCCGAATGGTGAACTGGCCAGCCGTCCCGACCTATCCAACCTGTCTTTTCGGCTTCCTGTAGCTGTTATTTATAGTCAGCTGGTTGGTGAGAAAACATGGTGCTCGAAGCGCCACGTAGCTCCCTTATATGCCGGTCGGCGCGAGGTGCTGGCTATTGGGCGGCACGCCTGCCGGTGGGTGGTCGTGTCGCTCGACGAGCTGGGTCGTCGATGCGGCTTTGGCTCCCTGTCGGGTAGAAGGTGTGTCGGCCGGCACGTCCCTTTCACAAGGTGCCCTTCTCCGTCGATCATTCTTGTGTCGCCCAGCCCCTGTCGGGCTGGGTTGCATCGGGCGTCAGGAAGGTCGAGACGGGCTTAGACTTATTGTGGGCCGTAATCTGGCCTTATTGCACAAAAATGAGGAAAACTCTGTAGAAGATAGGAAAAATTGGAATAAGAGCGTTGCTTGGCCAATTATTGCGAAAATGCTAATAAAATAGAGGAAAATAGCAGAAAAGGGTAGTTTTGATAACAGAATAAAGGGCAAAAACGTCACAAAATTTGGTGTTATCAAGCTCCTGGTCTCACCGGGACTGTCGGGATTGACAGCTGTCCTCTGAGTGGCAGAAGTCTCCTGCCTCTGTAGTAGTCCACACGGACCACCTGGAACTCTGATCTCCTTATCGCACAAGGCACCGGAAGGAGTCCTACCCTCCTATCGGCGTACTAGTCACCGACACACTAGACTGCCACCAGTCGCCTTTCTGTAGTTGTCTTTCCCTTACTATGCCTCCCTAATCGGGTAGCACTTGCTCGGGCTCTCCTGGTTACCACAACCAGAGAGAACGACAACTTTACAGAGCAATTGGTGTTCTGAGTTGTACTGTCTGAGAAGCCCCCAATACCCCTATATATAGGAGGGTCATGGGATAGGGTTCTCTACCCCGGGAAATGCGGGATTAAAGCAGGAGTAGAAGGGTTCGATATTTTCTACAAAATTTGACAAATTGTGCCAGTTGAACTGATCGGTTCAGACCTGAATCGATCGTCTGGGCCCTTGAGCCGATCGGTTCAAGCATGAGCTGATCGGTTCGTGGTCCTGGTCCAACTCAAATTGACTTTACATATTTGTTTCCAACTAATCAACTATTAGTCCTTGTCCAAATCAAATTTGAACAAGTGGAACAAACGCGATTGGTCACCCGACCAGTTCAACAATGTGAACCAATCAGTTCATTGACCTGAGCTGGTTGGATCACCAGCCTAATTCGATCAGTTCATCTCTATGAGCCGATCGGTTGGGGTAGCAGATCAGTCAATTGAAGTTTCAATCAATCTGATACTATAATCATCTGATCCAACACCTTGAACACTATGATTTTGAGCTATCAATCGATTGGGTGTTTAATTGAACTATAAACTCCTTTAGTAATCAATGCAAACAAGATTTATGGAGAAACTCCTCTTCCAAGAACATGTCCTAGTGTGTGTGACCCTACAGGTCCATTTCACGTTGGCAGTGAAAGTCCATAACACTTATGACTTCACAAGCAAAGAGCGGTGCCTAGTCACACATCAGTGCTACCCAAGTGAAATAGAAAGTTGGAGAAAAACTTTCAATCCTACAATCTGTGAATTGTTTTACAGTGAATTTATAATTCCTTTGTCACTAAGGTCCTGAATGAACTCAAGGCATGGTACAATCATCCTTTCAACGTTCATCCATTTCCTTGATCTCAGAGCAGACTGGGTGAGATGTGTGTGACATCAATATCACATATTGATTCACACATGCATGCACATGCCTTTCTCAATCCTACTCATCAAGTGGCCATGGACATCAAACTACCTTAGGAGGGACAAATCCCATATCTATCACTCACCCCTCAAAAGCCCCATGTGTTAAAGTCACCCAATCATCAACTTTATAACAACCCATGTTTCAGGACTGCGTTTGATGATGTCAAAGTGTACCCAACGACATGTGTTGAGTGTAGTGATTTCAAGTCGAAGAATCACACTCACCACCATCACTATGAGAGCTGACTGTGACTACCAAATCATGGTTCCATGTGTTACTCTCACAGTGGGTCTGTCTGGTACACTTGTTCTCTAACAAGTAAAAATGTGCTTGGTTTGATATCATTATATCATGAATAATGAGATTCTGTCATCCACCAACACACAATCTAGTCCTTAGTGTTATTGATGTCTATGGTTATTTCCACAATAAGAACCGACTAGGGACTGAATAAGAAAGTATACTCTTAACATCCATATGATCTCATCGTTTAGGTCCTCAACCCAAAAGCATACGTCATTGAGTAAAACAATTCTTTAGACATCTATCATGTTACACTATCTTCTCAAAAATAGTTAAAACATATAGATCGGAATTTGCCTTTATTATTATTCAAATCATTTACAAAGTATCCCATTACAATCATCACATGACTTGCTCTATGTGCATACATACCAACATTAATCTCCTATTCTAGGAATTAAGATTTCTCAAGTCTGGATAGCCAAAACTCTATATGTTACACGTATAATGGTACACTTCATGTGAGTTCAAGTCATAGTAAAATGAGTAAGAGATTAATCTAGTAGATTAAGTTATTGATTTATTATTTATCATTATCTGAAGTAACTTGTCATTTGTATGATTTTGAATGACTAGTTCCTTGTAAGATCAATCAAGTATGTTTAGATAATTTCTTACTCTTTGTATATATCTAGAGTAATCATATTGTTTCTATGTTTGTGAATAATGAGTTCCTTATATAGTTATTTACTATTCTACTTTAAATTCATTTGTTGGATGTTATAACTTTGACTAGTTAACTATTTTAAATTATTTCTTAGAAAGTAATTATTCATTGGGCGAGTATCTCATCACTCTACTCACAAAATGTATAGGTACACCCTGAGCATATGCAGATCTAAATGTATATTAGAAGTCTTGCCACAAGATAGATGCTAGAGAGGTTTAGATAGTTGGTCCCTGTCACTCTAGGTCCTTGTTTAGAAGTACAAAGTGATATATATGAACGATGATTGTAATAATGTTTGATCATGACAATGTTTGTGCTAATAGTTAAGCCAAAAATTATATATGTGAAACATAGTAACTTATTCTATTCTCTTATGTTTGCAATCAGAACAAATAATAAAGGTTTTGCTTCTTATATAAGGTCGATTCATGTGATTCATTTTAATTATTGTTCATGTTTATGAAAGAACAAAGAGAGTTAAGACTGGTGTTTAGTTTGCTTGAACTCAGGCTATGTCCTAATTTCATGATCTATCAGTGATTATGGAATCTCAGTCTGACAACTTGGTATCAAAGCTTAGGTTGAGTTATCATGGACCATTAAGTTAGTAAGTCAGAGTCATAAGTGTGGTAGTTAGGAGGTTGTGACTATAGCTCAGGGAAGTCTGAGTAGTTAGATACCCTAGCCCAATGTCTCAATACTCTGGTTAACTAGTATCAATCTACTATGCATATTCTTCTCAGGATGCCCTGGCCTTGTATGTAGAGGGAGGAGGGACTAGAGAGAAACCCTCGAAGTATTAGGGTTAGAAGACTAGAAAGTAAGAAATGAATTAGAGAAGTAAGATAGAATGATACAACTTATATTTTATATTGTCTTTTTATTTGAGATGAATAGAAATACTCTTATCAATATGAATCCAAACATTCAGTTTTAAGAATATTATAAATGGTTCTTAAAGATTATTTTACACTATGAGTTACTTCAATTATTTTTTATATTCTTTGCATCAAGTAAACAAGAAATTAGGTTGAAATGAGCTTTCCCTAATTGGATATTCTTTTCATACGTTTGATATAATAGGAATTGGTTAATCCTAAGTAGATCTTGGCTTCAAGACTACAGGTTAGGCCTGGTCAAGCTAGCAAGATGTGATATTGGGATTTTATAACTCCAATTAACAATATAACAAGAGCGAACTCTAGATATGTTAGAACCAAAATGTAATAAGAATGTGTATATAATAAAATATTAAAATAAAATAGAAAGAATGAAAATACTGAGAATCAGTTGGAACTAATAATTATGTTTAAGGTTTAGGGCATCAAATAAGATACACAAAATGGAGGATAAAGGAAGAAGGGTTATAGATTCAAGACACATATAGTATATAGCCCATGAAATGAAAAAAAGAGAATAAATAAAGAGAACTGAATCATATAATTAGTTGAGGCCTTTTTGTTAAATATGAAACAAAAATAAGTAAAGAAGAAAGGAGTTAAAGAATATTGAAAGACATGCAATAGATGGATTAATTGTGAAAAGTCTCATGATAGTAAAGCATGCCCAGTAAAAAGATAAAATTAAAAGAAATAAAAAGGAAATAATATAAGGTTGGATTAAGGCTTAATGATTCATATTAGGTGAAGTCTCTAAATATTAATATATCGGCAAGATAAGAGAAAATTATGTAAAAGGCCGAGATATTGAGAATCGATAATGAAGAATGGATCATATAATCAAGTGAGATGCATTTATGTACTTCAAAATAAAGGAAAAATATAAGAAAATATTTAAAGTATACAATAAGTACATAGAAGTGAAGAATTTTCAAAACAATTAAAGTAAAAAGGACTGGACGAACATGTAAAATATAACTTTAGGATAAGTTCTCAGATGAAATATGAGGAAATGATGGAAATGGTGAGCTTGACTAAGGAAAGTGGGTGTCATGATCTAATAGGGAACATTAATTGTGTATCTATAGAATGAACTCTAGTATATTCATCCTTACAACCGTCTGGATTCAGATTCTCTATAGAGTAAGTATTTAAATTCAACCGAGCATACTCAATAAGTTCCTAGTGATGAAACGAAATCAGATAAAGAAGAACAAAGATGATGCAAAACAAATCAATGAATTGTATTAATATGATGTGCATGCAGAATAAAAAAACTTGGTGAAAAGAATGTTTGACCCTTGTGTGAGCCATTTGAATTGAATTGAAGGACATGTAATTTAGGTATGAATGAAACTAATAGGGAACATGTTAATCATAAATCTATTTTGATAAAGTAAAAGGATAATAGAAAATAAATAACATGGAAAATATATTCATAATCATGAATCACGAACACGATGTTGAGAGATAACTATAAGTTAAAGGTGAAAAATGGAAGAGTATTATATAGAGAAAGAATTATGGAAAATAAAGAAATAGTTTGAAACATGAGGAAGTAATAAACAAAAAAAGATATTGTGAGATGTGAGATAATATTAAGTTATGAAGGATCCTTGATGATAACTAATCAAGCCTAGATACCAAGAATGTGTTAAGCGAATACTTGAAAATTAGAATTCTAAATATCAAAGCATCTTCTCATTTCTATATTCTTTAATGAAAGTACCACAGGAATGAAGTGGAAAGAGAATGAATTTTAAATGATGCATAACCACCATGATAGACACATCTATTGAATGTACCAGTGACACATAATATGATGAAACTCCAAAGGGGTAAATAAATTAAGTAATCAAAATGTCAAATAAGAGAAAAGGTATTCAATGATAAAGATAAGGAAGACTTTAGTAAAATTCAAGAGAAATAAAATTTGAATTTTGAATTAAGGGAGATAAAGGATGTTACTAAGAGGTTAGGTTACAAATAAGGTTCACATCTTGGAATTTTTGGGGTTGTAACAGTTCAAGGTGTGTCACTAGTAATTTGACGTTGTATAAAACAAGATCCTAAAGTTTGATATATGATAAGTAAACTAGTATTAATAATGATGTAGGGCTTAAAGGTAGAAAATTAGAAAGACAGGTGATCTACATGGAGATGATTAAGAATGAAGGACAATAAATAAATTTGAAATGTGAAGTGTGATTTGAACAAAAGGAGAAGTGTGATATGAGTAAAGTGTAATCTGAAATAAATTTCTATATTAATAGCAAGAATGATGGTAATCCATTTTGATCTCAGATATATATATATATATATATATATATATATATTAGAGAAGTTTACTTTATATGATCAAAAGGAGAAGGATAAAGAAGAAGTAAGTAATCATGAATAAGAAGAAGCAAGAGAAACAAGTGGTTTTTAGTAATACATGAATTTGCTTCTGGAAGTACGAATTGTTGAAGGTATATCAAGAGGTGTAAATTCATTTTACATATGATTTATATTGCACATGTCAAAGTAAGATATCTTATTGAAAAGCTGCTTAGTTATGTTTCTATTTATTCACAGTAGTATTCTAGCTCATCTCTAAAATTGTCATTAATCCTAGTTGATGCGATGATTTTGAGTCGCATTTATAGACCTGTTTGATATGTGTTTTGTGATTTTATTAGTCATTTTTATGGTTGATATTGCATAATTCACCCATTTTGGTCTTTGCCATCATTTTATGTCAAATCCCCTTAGTTTCATCATTTTGAGCATTCATTATCACATTATTATTATTTGTGTGGATTTATTTGATCTTGTCTTCGAATTTCAGGAAAAACAAGTATTTGCTTCCGTCGATACCATCGACGGAATTCGATACCATCGACAAGGCCACAGGTTGCCAGCCGAAAGGAGCAGCAAAGAGTCGATACCATCGACGCTCAAGTCGATGGTATCGAGAGACCTTCAGGTTGCTGATGAGGAAGCCGTCGATAGTATCGACCCCAAGTCGATACCATCGACGCATGGAGGCTACAACGACACAAAATGACAAAACCGTCGCTACAGGGTAGTCGATACCATCGACCCAAGTCGATAGTATCGAGATTGCTTCAGGCACTCTGACGAAAAGAAAGAAAGGTTGTCGCTACTACACTGGGTCGATACCATCGACCCACGTCGATGGTATCGACACCGTCAGATATGCGTTGGATTCAGATTGATCTCAATCGGACGGCTGGAGTTAATTAACGACATAATTAGGGACTTATACCTAATGACGGCCGCCCAGACGAGACCATCATCTCATTTGCCATTGCACAAGTGCCGAGGAGCGAGAGAAAGGAGAATGGAGGCCATAGGTTCATACCTATCGATCCGGACGCTGCCGAAGACGGATTTCACCACCGAGAGGCGGGAAAGCTCGTGTTCTACGCAAAGGATCAATCAGTTCTTCTCCGTTCAGGGGTTTTCCCCATTCAACTCATGTTTTTCATATGATTTCCCCTATTTCTACCATGTACTTGTGTGAGATGAACATGCAGGGCTAATCCCCTCCATCTTTAGGACCGGGAGTAGACCGGGAATTCATTGTATGACAGTTTTATAATAGTAATTCATATTTTCTCTCTTACATCCGTGGTATAGCTTTGTTTTCTCCTTATATTGTTATGCTTGATCACCATAATAATAACCTAATGCCCTTAATCACTTCGACAGAAGGATTAACACTTGAAAAGAGACGAAAACTACATTAATCGATAAATCCCTTGACAAAGGTGGTGTAAAATTAATGGTGGAAACTGAGAGATCGTTCGTAATGCACTTAGTTTAGGGAATAGGTTACTACGACGGTGGAACCGACCTAAACCTAAGTAGTGAATTGCACCACGACAGTGGGCAATTCTATTTTCAGGCCACTACCCGGATAGAGAGAGAAGATTGAGGCATTATATAAAATCTAATACAATGAAAACCCACGGTGAAACCGCAATCCTAAAGATACCCTTTTGAATTGATTAAATTAACCTTTAATCGATTGTTTGCTTTGTTTTATTTTTATTTTCTTTTAATTCTGACAACAAACCCCAATTTGTTATTCGGCTTAGCTGATCGCAAATAGTTAGTAGGAGTCTCCAACAATTCCGAGTATCCCTGTGTTCGACTCGGGCCTCACAAAGGCATGTACTACTCGGCGCATATACTTGCATTTTTAGCGCGTAGTAAAATACACGTCAAGTTTTTGGCGTCGTTGCCGGGGATACGACGAATTGTTGGCACTTCGAGTGCTATGAGCGGCCACTCTAGGCCACATTTTTATTATTATTTTGAAACAACTTCAAATATTTCTAAATTTCTCTATAATTGTTATACTCGTCTACGCTTAGTACTGAGCTCGAATTTTCTCATTTCAGGTACTTTGCATGGTGCAGACACGTAGTACGGACTACGCCAATCGCACACCTGGGGTTCCATTTCCGGGACCTGAGGACGAGGATTATCAAGAACAAGAGCAACAAGAAGAAGATGATTCCAAATCCGAACACGAAGAGATGGCCAAAGAACCAACGATATGGGTGAAGATCAAAGCTTCTTCCGCATCTGCCTCTAAAGGGCCGATAAAGAAGCAAGCAATCAATATACCATTGTATAAGATTGATCCGGCTCTAATTAATTTGGTTAAGTCCAATGCTTTTCACGGTTTGAAAAATGAGGATCCCGTTGCGCACCTGAGTCAATTCGTGGAGAACTGTGATATGGTGAAAATTGACCGATTTCCGCAGACTGCACTTTATTTGAAGCTCTTCCCAAGCTCGCTAGCGGGAATAGCAAGAGAATGGATACACAACCTAGATGACGAATTTGTGGAGTCTTGGGACCATATGGTGGAGGTCTTCTTTGAGAGATTCTTCCCTCCTGAGAAGACTAACGACATGATCAGAAAAATTCACAATTTCACTCAACAGGCTGGTGAGACATATTCGGAGACCTGGGAGAGATTTCAGGTCATGCTGAGGAGGTGCCCACATCATGGGCTGGATAAGGAAACACAAGTGAAAATCTTTTATTTTGCTCTCTCCGAGCATGATAGAAGCAACTTAGATTCAGCTGGATCCAGATTCTTTCTGAATAATACAGATACCAGATGTTGGGAGATATTGAAGAACATGGTGAGGAAACAGTCATGGGGTGACAGAGGTGCTGTAGAGCAGGTCAAAGCTGCTGGCAAATCCAGAATAGTTAAGGAGCTGAACGATAAGTTAGATCTTCTAGCCAAGAAGCTATTATCTAAGGAAGATGCATCTGAGGATGAGGAAGCCCAAGTGAAATTTATGCAACAACAGGGCTATAGAAACAATGACTATGCATGGAGGAAGGATAAAAAGTTTTCATGGAAGGATCCGAATAATTTTCTGCAAGATCCGGATGCCAAGCCACAGCCAAGAGCCGAGGATAAGAACACTGAACTACCGAGTCAAATGGTACAACAGAACCAGGAGATGATGGCTATGTTAGGTAAGCAATTGCAATCTCAAGGTGATATTCTAACCAAGTTTGGGCAGACGCTGCAAAGCCATGGAGCACGAATGCGGGCATTAGAAACCACTGTGGCACAGATTTCCAGTGAAGTGGCGGCCATCAAGCATGCCAATCAACAGAAACCGGCTGAGAATGCAAACGTGGCCCAAGCACACCACCAGGTCAAGTATATGTCTGTGGTAAGCAATGAGGAGGAATCTCAGGTGCAAGAAGCTGTAGAAGAAAGAAAAATGACTTTTAGTACGCATGTGACACCAGCGATACCGTATCCACGCACTTACTATGGATTGCCGGGCGGAAACCCGTTCTTCAAAAAATCACAGTGAGTTATGAGTATTGCATCTCCATCTAGTCAAGAAGAACAATTGAAGGTTGTTTGTGCACATGTGGAAACATCGAATGCGAGAGAGGAACCACAACAAGCTGTTACTATTGATGATGTCTCGCCAAAGCTCACGTCAGAGGGAGTGATTGAAGCAAGCTTAGGGGAGTTGACCCCGAAAAGCTCATATGTGCCACCTCATAGGCGTGTTGATGCAGTAGATGTTTCAAATCTGGTCAATCCTAAGTCAAAGAAAGAGCATCGTCATTTTAGGAAATTCCTGGAGATATTCCGAAAACTCCACATCAATATTCCATTAGTGGAGATGATCGAGAAGGTACCCGCCTATGGGAGGTTCATCAAGGAAATCATCAATAAGAAGAGGCGGATAAAAAACGATGATATTTGTCGGATGAATGAGACGGTGAGCTCTATGATTCACGGGAGTTCGCCAAAGAAGAGAAAAGATCTAGGAGGTTTCTACATTCCGTGCTCAATAGGTGGTCGACATTTTCCTAAAGCACAATGTGATTCCGGCGCTAGCATAAATCTCATGCCTCTGGCGACATTTCAAAAGCTTGGGTCAAAAGAGATAAAGAAGTCGACCGCAACAATTGAATTAGCGGATGGGTCCATCGTGAGACCCTATGGAGTATGTGAAGATGTTCTCTTCAAAGTGGATAGATTCATATTTCCGCTGGACTTTGTTGTCATGGATATGCCACCGCTCCAAAGCTGTGAAATTTTTCTAGGAAGACCTTTTCAAGCAACGGAGAACGTCGTGACTGCCTTAGGGAGAGGTACTTTGTCATTTGGAATTGGAGGAGATCGAGTTGAATTCAAATTACCACATGATTCTCTAAGCGCAATTCCCAAAGTGAAAAGATGATGAGCTTCATACCGTCTAGCCTAAGACGTTAAATAAGGGCGCTTTTTGGGAGGCAACCCAACCATCAGTACATTAGGATAGTTTAATTATAATCATAGGTTGCTTTAATTTCGTTCAATTTTTAGTATAAAGAATATACCTTGATCCGTTTGTTCATTGTGCAGGCTGAGGCAGAGTCGATACCATCGACACACAGGTCGATGGTATCGACATGGGTTCAGGTTGACAACTGTAGATTTCATTCTGAGTCGATACTATCGACGGACTAGTCGATAGTATCGACACACCTACAGGCAGGTCGCCCAACAGCAGTCGATAGTATCGACACAGGCATCGATACCATCGAGATCTCTGGAGAAGTTCAGATCGATTTGTCTCAGTCAACTCGATACCATCGATGGCCTCGTCGATGGTATCGACATGGTCACAGGTTGAAGTGCAAAGTGGCGGTGTCACAATGAAGCCAAGTCAATACCATCGACACCTGTCGATGGTATCGACCATCCATGTCACCGACCCGCGCAAAGAAATTGATGGCGATCGCGGAGTCCACGTCATCGATCCAGGTGCTGTGTCGATACTATCGACTTATGTCGATTGTATCGACAGGACAGCAATCCGGGTTTCAAGATCAAGCAATCGTCAGCCGTCGATACTCGCGAGGGGGGCGGATAGCATCGAGACGTGTCGATACCATCGACCCGCGTCGATGGTATCGACGGGTCAACAGTGGCGCCAGCCAAGTCTATATAAGGAGAGTCATTACGTCATTTGACGTCACACCTTCAGAGTGATCTTCCTCCTTTGCGCCGAGCACTCCCCCGAGCCATCCAAGATCGAAGAGCAGCAACACCGAGCAAAGATCTTCACCGAGCGGAGAGTCAATTCTCCATCTTCCCCGAGCTCTTCTTCTAATCCCGTTTCTCTCGCAACAATGGTGCACGTCGTTGGAGCATCATCCTCTCGCGCAAATCCTTTGGATATCATGGAGTTCGTGCCACCTCCTCCTGCGTCAGTATCACGTCCGCGCCTGGTTCACCCATCCACGGAGGTGAGGAAGATCTATGAAGAGATCTTGAAGCGGAAGATCGAGCCTACCCGGTATGTGGACCGGGAGATGATCCGCGAGCTGGGATTTGAGGCCAACTTGGCCTATGTTCTGAAAGGGAAAGCACACCACACCGGTAGAATGGAAGACGAGTTGGAGTACCATGCGGATGGCCAGCCATTCTTCGGCGAGTGGCCCACCTACAAAAAGTTGGTGGCGGAATTCATGGCGTCTCTTGACGTCTGCGTCGTGCCCAACGACGTAGTTGCTTCTGATCGTGAGTGGATCAAGGGTCGGGTGTCTTTCTGGCTGTTCAACATCGACTACAACATCACGCTTGAGCAGTTCAATGACATCTTCAACTGGAACCACTCTCAAAATGATCACCGGCGCCCGAATTCCCGCACAGACTATGATAAAATCTTTGCCGAACTAGTGACAGTGCCGGCGGCGATGTGGCATTGAGCAAATTTCAGGAGACCGACCTTTTCTTTCTCTCCATGCTCCTGAAGGGACAAGAATGCAACTGGGGTGCATTTTTCCTGCAGCGAGTTCTGGCGGTAAAGAGGAGTACGAGGAAGGCCCCGATTCATTTCGGCGGGCTCATCACCAAGTTGGCGCACTACCTCGGGCTCAACTTCTCCACCATGACTCCACTTTCCACGAGGGGTAAGGTGAACGTGCAACATCTGCACCGTTCTAACCTTATTCTTCTGCGGGATGGGTTGGCGTACGTGCACTGCCACATCAACCACGCTTACCAGGAATGCGCACTGCCGGATCCCGTCTTCAACATCGAGGGCGCACAGTACTTCAGATGGCCGATCATAGCCATCGACTCCGATGATGAAGAAGGCGGCAATGACGGCGGCGACGACGGACAGGACGACGCGGCTGAGGAGGAAGAAGAGGCATTTACACCTCTTCGAGCACGAGTAGCACCCCGGAAGCGTCCTCGGATGCATCCAGGTGCATCATCATCATCACGGCCTTCGTCTCCACCGCCGCAGCCCTCGCAGCAGAGCGAGGATGTTTATTCTATGCAGGGCATGTACAACATGCTCCAAGATATTCAGCAGACGCAGCACAGCCACACCGCTGCATATGCCGGTATTCAAGAGACCACCAACCGGCTTTTTGTCAACCAGTAGGTGATCTTCGAGAATGAGCGCCTTCTTTTCGCCAATCAAGAGAACATCCATGATCGACTGCATAGGATGGAGCAGCAGCAACAGCCATTCTATGACCACTACTGGAGTCAGGGCTATTTTGGTGGGTATCCACAGCCTCCACCAATGCCCCAGTATGAGCCGAACTTCCAAGGGCAGTTCCCGTCGTGGGACCCCTCTTCTTCGCAGCCACCTCCACCTCCACAAGAGTGATCGGGTATCTCTGTTCCAATCTTTAAGTTTGTTTTTGACTATGAGGCCATAGTTGAATTCAAGCTTAGGGGGGGTAGTTGGAACAGTTCTATCTTTTATTGTTTTTTAGTTTTTAGCATTATTGCTTTTCTTCTCTTGTTATTTGTTTCTTACATCTTTAGTTTTTGTAGGATCCACGTGCTATCTAGTGTAATTGTGGATGTCGTAAAAGTGTGTCATCTTGTTGTTAGTGCATGGGAAATTTAAGGGAACTTTAAAATTTTGTGTGTGTTTGGATAGCTTGTTTTGGTTGACCTTGGGGAACACATCCTATGAAAATGATTGATTATGTCAACTTTAAAACAACATTTCATACCCTTACTCCTAATGATTCATGAAAGTGGATAGTAATGGTTGTTTGAGCCTAACCTAACCAAATGGTAATGAGACTTTAATTGGATGTAAGAGAGAGAACCCTCTAAACTACTACACAGGTCAGTAAGGAGGGACACATGATATTTTTCTAAGGTTCAGTCATCTAGTCTTGTGATAGTTCCACTTCATTTTTCCATAATCCACCTAAGAATTGGAAGTAAAGTGCAGTTTTAATTCCTTTTTGGGTTCATAGCATTTAGATAGGACTTTCATTGATATTTTCCATACTTTTGCATAAAAAGAAGAAAAAAACATAGGGATTCATGCACATTACCTTTAGGTGCATGCCATGTAGTTGCATTCATGATCTTCATGCATAAAGTAATTCATGTATCTCAATTTTTCCCTAATAGTGAATTAATTGTTCCATACCTTCTAAATAGTGCAAAAATTTCTGAGTATGAAGAAAAAGCCCAATAAACTTATCTCTAAGCAATAATGGATGTGCGGGCTGAAAAAAAAATCTGAAAATCTGAAATAGAAAAAAAGATAAAAGAAAAAGAATTTAGAAGAAAGTGAAATAAGAAGGAGAAATGAACATGATATCACTCACATTTCAGGATAATTGAGTACATGATGTAGCTTGATTAGATATCCATCTCATTTTGAGGTGGATGGTTAGTGCATGCATCATTCCACCCAATTTTAGGCATTAGGGCATTTCTAATGTGCATTTGCATCATATAGGACATTTTTGTATAATGCATGTTGAAACTGTACAATACTTCCACTTTCTTCCATGAGCCACCCATTTTCATCCACCCGTTGCTCGGATTGGTAGGCCACCATGAATTTCTCCTCACTAATGAATATCAGGAGAACTGCTTCCATGTAGATGGTAGATAGGATGAGCAACGTAGTATAGGCGATCACAAGATGCACCAATGCTGAATCGGCGAATTTTATTATGTTAACTGCCTTATGTGATAGTGTTCATCGGTTTGGAGGTTAATTTCTTTTATTGATGATTACTGTCGCCTTTAGGGTAATTACTGTTCTGTGGTTAGAGAAGGCCGGTTTGAGAATGTTCAGTGGGAGTCATATGGGATGTTGGGTTGGTGTGTTGTTTTTCAGATGACATTTGCAATTCTATTCTAAGGATTAGTTGCTCGAGGGCGAGCAATGTTCAAGCTTAGGGGAGTTTGATGCGATGATTTTGAGTCGCATTTATAGACCTGTTTGATATGTGTTTTGTGCTTTTATTAGTCATTTTTATGGTTGATATTGCATAATTCACCCATTTTGGTCTTTGCCATCATTTTATGTCAAATCCCCTTAGTTTCATCATTTTGAGCATTCATTATCACATTATTATTATTTGTGTGGATTTATTTGATCTTGTCTTCGAATTTTAGGAAAAACAAGTATTTGCTTCCGTCGATACCATTGACGGAAGTCGATACCATCGACAAGGCCACAGGTTGCCAGCCGAAAGGAGCAACAATGAGTCGATACCATCGACGCTCAAGTCGATGGTATCGAGAGACCTTCAGGTTGCTGGCGAGGAAGCCGTCGATAGTATCGACCCCAAGTCGATACCATCGATGCATGGAGGCTACAGCGACACAAAACGACAAAACCGTCGCTACAGGGTAGTCGATACCATCGACCCTGGGTCGAGATTGCTTCAGGCACTCGGACAAAAAGAAAGAAAGGCTGTCGCTACTACACTGGGTCGATACCATCGACCCGCGTCGATGGTATCGACACCGTCAGATATGCGTTGGATTGAGATTGATCTCAATCGGACGGCTGGAGTTAATTAACGACCTAATTAGGGACTTATACCTAATGACGACCGCCCAGACGAGATCATCATCTCATTTGCCATTGCACAAGTGCTGAGGAGCGAGAGAAAGGAGAACGGAGGCCAGAAGTTCATACCTGTCGATCCAGACGCTGCCGAAGACGGAATTCACCATCGAGAGGCGGGAAAGCTCGTGTTCTACACAAAGGATCAATCGGTTCTTCTCCGTTCAGGGGTTTTCCCCATTCAACTCACGTTTTTCATATGATTTCCCCTATTTCTACCATGTACTTGTGTGAGATGAACATGTGGGGCTAATCCCCTCCATCTTTAGGACCGGGAGTAGCCTGGGAATTCATTGTATGACAGTTTTATAATAGTAATTCATATTTTCTCTCTTAAATCCGTGGTATAGCTTCATTTTCTCCATATATTGTTATGCTTGATCACCATAATAATAACCTAATGCCCTTAATCACTTCGACAGAAGGATTAACGGTTGAAAAGAGACGAAACCTACATTAATCGATAAATCCCTTGACAAAGGTGGTGTAAAATTAAGGGTGGAAACTGAGAGATCGTTCGTAATGCACTTAGTTTAGGGAATAGGTTACTACGACGGTGGAACCGACCTAAACCTAAGTAGTGAATTGCACCACGACAGTGGGCAATTCTATTTTCAGGCCACTACCCGGATAGAGAGAGAAGATTGAGGCATTATATAAAATCTAATACAATGAAAACCCGCGGTGAAACCTCAATCCTAAAGATACCCTTTTGAATTGATTAAATTAACCTTTAATCGATTGTTTGCTTTGTTTTATTTTTATTTTCTTTTAATTCTGACAACAAACCCCAATTTGTTATTCGGCTTAGCTGATCGCAAATAGTTAGTAGGAGTCTCCAACAATTCTGAGTATCTCTGTGTTCGACTCGGGCCTCACAAAGGCCTGTACTACTCGACGTGTATACTTGTGTTTTTAGCGCGTAGTAAAATACACGTCACTAGTCTTGCATCTTATGTGTGCTCCAATATCAGAGTATCACAATAATAAACTTGAAAACAACAAAGTGAACTCTATTTAGAAGTTAGATGTTGTAGATAACATTAGTACATATTAAAATGTATAAATCGATAGAGTTAGATTGGATTATAGGTCGTGATGTAACACCTCAAGAACATATGACAAGTTTGAAGATGGTTCATTTTTTTCCTTTTCCACTAATTGATTGTGAATTAAAAAATTATATTATATCATCAAAAAGCTTTATTTTAAATCTATTGTTATTGGAATATAAATAGATGACTTGGTGCTCAATTTTGTATTCAAATAAGAATTACAATAGTAAGTGAAATATAAGATTAAATATTTTAAAGAAACATTGAATTTTATTATGCATATCTATGCTTCTAGTATGAAACCTTTTCTAAGCGAGAAGGATTGATATGACAAGTCTAAGCTTAATTGGTATTCTAAGGTTTAGTTGGATGATTACATTCTTAAATAGAGTGATCATTGATTATGATCAATTAATTATAGGAGTATTATTTTGATGTTTTAAACCTAATCAGAAACTCTAACTATGCTCTTATTTTTAAGCATTAGGATTTGAGAAGTGTAAACCCTATTCAACCAAAATTAGGGTTTGATAGTGCATAAATACAAAATTTGATAGGTTATAGATATATACTAAATGATTTTTCATATTTTCTATATAACTTGGATTTAATTGAATTATGCATATTAGTGTAAATTTTAGAATATTTGTTTGTTCTTTGAATTTTTTGGTCGGTCAAATTACAATTCAACTGACCATGTTGTAGACTATAATATAGCAGTGTATTGTTTGGCCTTCAGTTATTTATTGATAAATATAAATGACCTAAAATTTTTACTGAGGCTATGAACTTTATTGTAGACAACATACTATATTTTCATAATTTTAGAAGAGTTTTCACCTATTTAGATGATATTTTTCAGTAAGTTTTCATGAAAGAAAATTCCCCTGCAATAAAAGAAAATGTAAGGTAGGGTTAATTTGCAATTGTCCCAAGTACCTTAATTGCTCTACATGAGTACCTAACACATTATTAGATCTTGTATTTCCTGATTCATCTCAGAGAAATGAAATCCTAGAGAGAGGGTGAGTCAGAGTTCAGAGGGAGAAGATGTGAAGACGGCAATCTAGGGTTTTCTCTTCTAGATTTGATAAAATCAAGTAAGTGGATATTCTTTTGGTGGCTTTTCTTGGTGATTCTTCTCTCATATATATGAATTCTATCTCTCCTCTTATTTGGTTCAAAATTCCATCAAACCATCCTCTATTCTCATCATTTCTCTACAATTCTTCATTCCTAGGGATTTTGAGTCGGAATGAAGAAGAAAATGGTGGATTTCTTGATATTAGACCTAGATTAAAGAATTTCAGATGTTGGGTACAAAATTTAATGAGTTTTGCACCTTAGATGAGTGGGTATTTCCATTTAATAGTATATTGCACTAAAATGGATTGGATCCACAAAGATTATCTGTTATTTCTATAAATGACTATAAAACCTAATTTGCCTTTCAGTTATGGCTTTTACAAGATGATTTAGAAATGAATTATTTCATGATGCAATGAATACCATATGATAAAATTATAAGAGAAACATACACAAGTCGTGTAGAATAAAGTGTACTACACAAATTAGAAGAAAATACCAAAAACTAGGGTTTCTTAATTTTATCTAAATTTGTAGTATGTCTAAGTAAAGAACCCTTTCGACCTGAATCTTCTTATATATAATTCAATTATTTAATTTGAATTCTTAATACAAATACACTAAATATTAGTTAATGTTTTAGTTTAAATTATAAATGTTTTCTTGATATCTTAGTAAAGAGGGTGAAACTCTAGACGAGTGATAATTTAGGAGTTAGTGAATAAATAGAATGGAACTTAGTAAAGATTATTCATTTGAAGAATTTTATTTTATGTAAGAAGTTTATTTTTGATGCATGATACTTTAGTGAATGGTGTGGAACCCTAGTTCATTTTCAAGCCAGGGTTTCATATACATGTTAAATTTTAATATGAGCTAGTAGAAAAAGTCTTTCTACCAGTTAATGTTAATGACCTAGTAATTCTTATGCGTGTCACATGATGCACTAAATTTTATTCACTTTTCACATGTGATTTTTCCATGCATTTATTTTTATTTTTTGCGTTAGTTGTATATTGATTATTGTTATTAGCATGTGAAACATTATTGCATCATATTGTGAATATTTATACCAAATTATGTTAATTTATCACATTTTAGTCAGTCTTTAGGTTGGTATTTTCTTATTTGGGGTAAGTTGAGAACTTACAAGGAAGCTCAGTGCTACCGACAATAAAGTTAGTGGTACTAACTTAACATGAAAATCCAATAGGAGAGTTAAATAAATCTTGGTGCTACCGTGTTTCCACTCGGTTCTACCGAGAAAGGGTTTGATGCCACCAAAATGCTAAGTCAATGTAACCGACTTATTATCCAGAGAGCATTAGTAACCGAGGTTTATCAACTTGGAGTTACTGACATTCAAGTTGGTAATATAGACTTTCATAAGCAGAAGAAGTCATAAATTGCAAAATGGCAACTCATTGCTACCGACCCACCTGTCGATAGTACCTCTACTCATCAAAGAGGTTTGAGAAAGATTACGACTTGGTGCCACTGACATCTAGTCGATGGTACTAAATTCATGTCATCAATGCTAATTGAAGAGTAAGACGGAACCAAAGATTGAGACTTAATATGGGGGATGTTGGTGGTACTAACTAAGTGTGATTGATTTTTATTGAAGACTATGATAGATTCGAAGGATATGACTTAATAACAACCAAAGTCTCACTTATGACCTAATGGGAGTTCATCTAGACATAAGTATCACGTTCTATTCTATTACAACCGAGCAAGAGTTGAGAGAAGATGAGAAGACACATCATAGATGATTCAGGCACCCTCAAAGAGCATATTTGCACTTGGAACACTATGGATCAAGATGTTTTCTAGAGGGGATCTTCCAAACCAATTTTTCTTGTGGTTTACCTTAGTTTCTTATGTTTATCATGTTTTCTCCTTTCTCCTCCATGTATAAGACAGTTAAAATCATTTGGGGCTAATCCCCATGTTCCTTAGGACACGAGAGTAGTCTGGTTGTGCATTGTAATTGACATTATGATCATACACACATATACATATATATATATATATATATATATATATATATATATTCTTAAATTGTACACATAGACCTACGATTTCATACAAATTTCATATGCATGATTACCATAGTCAATTACTCACACCGTTAATTGCTTCGGGAGAGCGATTTAGGGTTGGAATGGTTGTATATTTACATAGATTATATAGTGCCTCAAGAGAGGTCTTACGGTTGTGAAGGAAATAACATAGAGATATCTTAATGCACCTAACTAATTCTTAAATCATTGTGGAAGTGGGTTTGTTTTAGTATAGGTAGTGTATTATGCTGCATGAATGGGATAATACTTGCTATAGGTCCCTTGGTCTAGGGTTTAGAATAAATAGTTATTAATGAAGGAGTTAATTGCAATTTGAACCGTGGTGAAACTGTAATCCTAAGGAATCCACCAATATGTGATCACATTCTACTTAATTTAGATTTCAACTCTTGCAATTCGTTATAATCAAACAACCAATCATCTTTCCCTTAGGCCCAGTTGATTAGCTTATAGTTAGTAGTAGTCTCTGGAGTACATTTCCCTAAGTTCGACATTTGAGCCTCACAGACATATACTACTCGATGCATACACTTGTGTTTTACATGCACACTTTAGGCGTGTCATCACATTATTTGTGAATGAAACCCTAAGAATAGTGTATTGAATAATTCAAATATTTCTATTTTAGTATTTATTACTATTATAAGTGAAGTGGCTCAATTTATAGTACATAAAGCAGTATATCTACAAATATAACTTAATACAAGGTTAAGCTAAGAAATAATGAAAAGATGATTTTCCAGTGAAACGAAAGACTGAATTAGATACTAGATACCCTAAAAATTGTAGATTCCTTACTAAGGTCTACAATGTAGTGGAGTAAATGATGTATCAATAGGAAAAGTTTAGGATGAGGTACTCACACCGTACCAGAGGGTTATGGGAGTCTATACCCAGCATGGAAGGACTCCTTAAAACATAGAGGTATCCAACATTAACTGCAGATCCTAGTGATACTTGCTTCAGTTTAGTACAATTTTAGTTAGGTACCCAACATTTACTGAAGATGGAAAATCCTAATCACATGTAATACTACATAATCAAATTTAAATCAATTGGCACAATGGTTCCAATCCAAGAAACATAAAATAACCCTAATACATTCTCTCTTACTGGATTTATTGGAAATATTAATCTTTAATTCTTGTCAACATCCCGATTGGATATTCTCACATGGAATAGGTATTAAATTCTCAATTCTATTATTGATTTTTTATATCCCTCATGCATTTCAATTATATAATTTTGCAAAAGTGGTTAAGAAGCTTTGTTATTAGCCTTTCCCTCATGTTGAAGGTACCACGAAAAAGTTGAATGTTGAGCATTGTTGAATGATTTAAATATTGATTGATTTTGATGTTGGCACTAAAATTTGAAATATTAGATAAGAGTGTCGGCTCACTAGATTTGGTAGGTAAAATCCCCCAAACCTACATAGTGGATAATGGAAAAATAGAGGTCCCCAGTACTGGTTACCCTCACATAAAAAAGTATTCTCTCATAGAGGGGAGAACTAGGCTCCTAGCCACTGGCAAAGACAAAATATTAGATTTATTGTGCTAATGGATAAATCATTTCATTTTGATTAATGTAATATCTTCACATTAGTTTTGAGAATCTGTTTATTGTTTATAGCTACCAATTTGATATATTGTACCTTTTTGAAACTAGCATGGTAACTAAACCACCTCTTTGTTATTACCACAATCCAACAAACAAACTTGCCCATATTTAATTTCATAAATTCTTATTTTTAAAATAGCTCTATAATTAGATTTAGTACCAGCCTAGCTGCCCTACATTTTCCCTTTTTAGGGTCTATATGTGGTTTCATTCCATGTGGGAACTCATGGACAAGTGATACAAAGAAGAACAAGAAGAGATATGCATGACTTGTCTACTATTGAAGACTAGATAGGCATCAATGCCTATTCTAAAACCATGTAATCATATTTGTAAGCTTGCGTGACTCTAATGTAAAGTATGTTTCCAATAAAGATTTGTTTATACTTTTGATACAATTTTTTACATATTTGTTCATAAATATCAAGTCTTTACAAACTGGTGTCAGAGCCTATAAACAATTGGCACTCGTGCGTGTCTCATAGAATTGCTAATCAGGAACACAAATACAATAATTAGAACTTAGAGAAATAGTTCTCAACAAACCCTAGCATCATTGACTTAACCATTTATATATACATAGACTACAAGTAGGATATACTAAGACTAGAATGTAGGTGATGAATGCATATTCATTAGGAATTTAAATCACCACATTGGGTCAAATTTGACTAAATGCATTCAATTGCATTTACTGAATATCAAAACTTAAGAAATTACTAAATTGGTCCAATTATCATGATTTTAACTGAAATAATGTTGATTTGATGTAGGTCTTGATAAAGCTGAACAATCAGTTAGGGTCCACCTTCACTCACCCTTGGTTCTGACTAATCGATCTAACCAAGCGACTTAAGCCCATTCGGTCTCAAGACCGTTTGAGCCCATTCAGTCTCAAGACTTTTTGAGCCCATTCCCTCTCAAGACTGTTTGAGCCCATTTGATATCAAGACCGAATGGACAGTCCCATTACAAGACCGTTTGGACGACCGCACGAATTCTAGACCTTGAAGAAGAACCCCGACCATGACCGTTTTGAACGACCACGGCCGTGGTCCACTGTCCTCGCCACGACTGTGTGGTGAGGCCACGACCGTGGTGAACCAACCTTAGTGCCTATCCTTTCTCACCTGCCACGCCCGTGCAAGGTGGCACGGCCGTGGGGTAGCAGCCCGACCACGATCGTATTGTCACGCCACAGCCGTGGTGCACCACCATCAAGGCTCAAATCTTCACCCGCCACGCCCGTACGAGGCAGCACGGCCGTGTGGCGGAAACCTCACCACGACCGTGCAGTCTCACCACGGCCGTGGCGCGTCGTCTTCAACCTCACGCCCCCCTGATTTCATACCTCCGCCATGGAAATTTTACCCACCGATCGCTGCTGTGAGATCGTTTGATGTTGCTGGGTTGTGAGATCGTTTCGACGCCGAGGTCAGAAGACCTTTTGTTGTGCAAATCATTTGGAGAAGGCCGAAGACCGTTTGATTTTACAAACCGATCAGATTGTTTGACCCAGCAGACCGTTTGCTGCTGCCAAGTACAAGACTGAATGAACGAATCAAAGACCGTTTGGAATTAGCTGAAGGCAAGACCAAATTGAAGACTGTTTGCTCTTGCTATCCATACGAAGACCATTTGATAAGCGAACGGTTTGCAGACCGTTTCATCAGCAAATGGTTTGTGAAGACCGTTCCCTCTCATTCGGTTTCCAAACTGTGAGAGCAAAAATACTGAAGACCGTTTGGTCAAATTAACTTGAAGACCATTTGAGCTATTCATTAGGTTTCCAAACCGAAAGGAGCCAAAACTGTTTGGTTGCTAACGGTTTACAAATCATTTTCCAAAGCTGTGCAAGACCGTTTAAGCACCAAAACCATTTGATCAGATTTACAAGACCGTTTGAGCAAAAATATTGCCCAAATTGTTTGGACTAGAAATGCAGCAAAAACGTGAAGGCCAGTCCTGTGCCTATAAATAGGACCAGTAGGGTCCTCATTTTGGCATTGGTTCCAGGAAACCGACAGGCTGCCTGTACACAGGTTCAATCCAGATCCACTGCCGTCCACGCCAGTTTCATTCCACCTACTGCCCATGTTGCAACTAAGGAGGCTGAGGAGAGAAGGAAGACGGTGCAAGGGAGACTATCCGGTCTATCTTGGTATCTCCCATTCCCATCCAGATCTACTCCGACACGACGTAGAAGGCTGTATCTTCTTCACCGAGCTACGACTACCTTCTACACCGAGTTCATGGCGGATTTCTCTCTCTTTCTTATTCTTCTTGTTTCTCGCATCATGAGCGAGTAGTACCTTTTCGCTGGGGTGCGGGGACTAGCCCCACTGCCAGTCCAAATCATGTTCTTTTGTTAAACTCTACATGGAAATGTATATAACCTTTCATTTCGTTGTCATTTGGTATGTTCGTAGTTGATTATCTGCTTGCTTTCATCTTGTTCTTTCCTACATTGTGAAATCTTCTATATGTGGGATAGAATGGCGGTTTCCAATGTTCGACTCCTTGACGAGAACTTCTGATAGGATTCCTTAAGGTCGTAAGTGTATGATCCGTGAGGGGATGAGACATCTAGCCTACGGTGACATTTTTGTGGTCTAAACATCCCTTAGGGAGGACCACCACCTTAGTTGGATTTTGTATCGTCTTGTTTATCGTCGATGTTAGTTTGTAGATCCATCACCTTCTTGCTTATCAATTAATGTGGTTGACTCCCAAACTAGAAATAGAATGGGATTTCTTCAGAGCCGTAAGTAAGTGATCCGGATGGTGATGAGACATCTGATGCCTAAGGTGATGCTTACGCGAACCTAACACCTGTATGGAGGGTCTTGCAGCAGCTCTATTTGGATTGTTATATCTTGCTTGGATTGTTTGCGATTGAATGTGTTTGCGTGTGTAGCGGTGGTGAAACCCGATACCATCCCGGCGATTCCATATCATTGATCTAAATCCAACTTTAATTCAGCTTTTACTTTCTTGCAATTAGTTTAATTAACCTCAAATCAACCAATCGTTCTAAATATTAGTTTTACTTGAGCTAGATTCGACTGACAAGGATTCTTAAGAATTTTATCCTTTGGGTTCGATCCTTAACTATACTATGGTAAGACTCGTCCGCTTGCGGGTGGTATTATTGCACTTTGGTTTTGGTAAAATCTCGGGGATTTCAAACCCGAGTGAGTTTGTTAGTGTGATAAAATCCCACGTCAAATTCTGGCGTCGTTGCTGGGGACCATAGAATCAGTTTGTAAATCTAGTTCTTTTAAGGCTAATCTAGGATTTGCTTTTCCTTTTTAAAACAATCGACCATCTACTTGAATTTGACTCTACTCCATGGTTTTCACTTTTGAAATCTATTCTATTAGAGGTACAAGCCAAAGCATAGTGCATGCACCGTTCGGACAACCCCGGACTAGAAGTGAGCTTTGATCCCAAGATAGACAGAACTTTCCATCGTCAGATCAGAGAAAATCAAGCAAGGATGGCCCAGGAAGAGCAAGTAGCCCAAAGGATGGCTCAAGCCATCAATGCACAGAGAGAAAGGCTCATACAAGAAGCTAGAGCCACAGTTCAAGAAGAAATCCTAGCAGCACAGGCAGCAGCACAAGTAGCTGAACTACAAAAAGACCTTAGAGAATTCTCAATCCTAAAAGCTGTAAATGTTCATCATCAAGTACAACCTCCTCGCATCAATGCTGCCAATGTTGAGATCAGGGCACATTGGATCACCCTTCTTCAGAACAACCCATTTTGCGGTAAACAAGGAGAAGACATCTAAGAATATCTTCTGAGATTCATCGATCTATGTGCCATGACAAAACAAAACAGAGTATCTGACAATGCTATTTGACTCTATCTCTTCAAGTATACCCTTGCTGATAGAGCCATAAGTTGGTACAATTCATTGCAAAGTGAAATACCCATCACCACCTAGGAACAAATCCAAAATGTATTTCTAGAAAAGTTCTACCCTCCATCCCTCACCTATGAAATTAGAGGGCGAATAACAAATTTCACTCAAGTCCCTGGAGAAACTCTTGTTGAAGCATGGGATAGATACAAAGAGATACTACGCAAGTGTCCACACCATGGAATTCCTAAGAATCAACTCATCCAAATTTTCTACAGGGGAGTGGACGACGATATCAAGAGATTCTTAGATTCCTCATCTGGAGGAAACTTCATGCGTCAAAGTTATGACAGTGCATGGAGAGTCGTCACCCTGGGAGCAGAAAATCAAGCCAATTGGGGAAGATCTGTAGGTAAAGGAGTCTTGAAAGTAGATATGGCTAACTACTCCTGAGTTCAAGTCCATCGCTGAAACCTTGAAACTCTTAGTTGCCAAGCAATACCATATTGAATCATCTCTTGTTGCTATCGGAAGAGGATGATCGCCCACTCGACAAGAAGAACATATCAAGTCAACTTCATTAGTTTGTGAGGCATGTGAAAGTATTGATCATTCCACATTAGCATGTAATGTTCTTTACGATGTTGTTCTAAGCAATGTATGTGGGAAAGGAGATAATGGTCAAATGAAAAATCTTAAAGTTGTTAATACCATCCCTGGTCAAAGTTACTACAATCCGAATCATAATAGGAATCATCCAGGATTTCAATATGGAAACCCCTCTGGAGCAGTAAACTCACATCAATTTGGTTCGAACAATGAGCCATGAGGGCCACTAGGATTCTAGTACAATCAACAAGAGAATTTTGGAAATCAAAGAAATTTCAAGGGAAACTTTCAGAATAGAAACTTCAATAACTATCAAAACAACTCCCTGTACCAGAGTTTTAACCAAGTTCCTTATCAACAACAAGGACAACAAGCTGGTCCAATTTCTCCTGATGACAAACTATCAGCCATTGAAAAGATGTTGCAAACTCAACAAACTATGATAGCTAACCAACAAGCTCAGCAGAAGGCTATTAAATCTCAACTAGCTCAACTTGCAGCTAGCATTAAGCCACCAGCTAGGGTTTTTGCTGGCCAACCCGAGAACAACCCAAAGCACCCAGAACAACTGAAGGCAGTAACCACCAGGTCAGGAAAAGACTATTCCGATCCTCCTATCAAGACACATATGGTTGTTACTAATAAGGATGAGCCTGTGATCATTCAAGACTCAACAACATTGGAGTCTCAACCAGAAGAACCAGTAATTGCTGATAAGACAAATAAGGAAAGTCTTGAGAAACCTATTGACGAAGAAACTGAAACACCAAAACCTGATGTTATTGTATACAAGCCTCGTATACCGTTCCCTGCTCGTTTAAGGCAAACAAAGTTGGATACTCGGTTTAATAAGTTTAAAGAAGCTATGAAGAAACTTCATGTTGATATACCCTTTTTGAATGCGCTTGCTGAGATACCAGCCTGGACAAAGTACATAAAGTCACTCCTCACCAGGAAATATATAACTGAAGAATATGAAACAGTCAAGTTAGCTAAAACAACATCAGATATCATCTAGAGTAAGATGCCAAAGAAGCAGAAAGATCCAGGATCTTTTGGGATTTCTAGCCATATTGGTGATTCTTCATGTAAGAAAGGACTGGAGGATCTTGGTGCTAGCATCTCCATCATGCCACTCAGCCTTTGCAAAAGACTAAGTTTTTCTGAACTTCTTCCAACTGGCATGACTATACAACTCACAGACAATTTGATAAAATGCCCGTTAGGAATGATTGAGGATGTACTTGTCAAGGTAGGGAAAGATTCCTATGTTCCGTGTGATTTTGTCATCATGGACATAAAGAGGACGCCAGATATCCTCTCATCTTTGGACGTACGTTCCTCGTCACTACAAGAGTTCTAATTGATGTTGAAGTAGGAACTTTGCTTTTCAGACTTGGCAAAGAAACTCTCGAATTCAAGGTTTTTGAAAGCATGAGAAGACCAACTATGCAAGAAGAAGTTTATCTGATTGACTGCATCGAACAAATATCACTCCTCACACAAGAGGGATATGAACAAGACGATCCTTTAGAAGTGACTCTAACAAACCCCTCTACTGATAATTCCATCAGTGAACGAGTTCAAGAGTGTGTTCTTGACCTTGACACTACCGAAGAAGATCCTGAAGCTACGTTTGAAGGACTCAAGGCTGTGGAATTTACTGAAGAACAAAGTGAAAAACCACAAGCTCTTGAGATGAAACCCCTACTGGAAGGATTGAAATATGTGTTTTTAGATGAACTCAAAGTCTGTCCTGTCATCATAAATTCAGATCTTACAGCAGAACAAGAAGACAAACTTCTGAAGGAACTGAAGGAAAGGAGAAAGGCGATCAACTACAAACTGAGTGATCTCACTGGGGTCAGTCAAGCACTATGTATGCATAAAATCCCCATGGAGGAAGATCACAAGCCAACTATTGAACATCAAAGGAAGCTTAATCCGAATATGAAAGAAGTAGTCTGCCTTAAAGTTATAAAGTTACTCAAGACAAGTATTATCTACCCAATCTTCGATTCACCATGGGTAAGCCCTGTGCATGATGTCCCGAAGAAAGGTGGGACTACAATAATACGCAATGAAAATAATGAACTCATCCCCACTCAAATAGTCACAAGGTGGAGGATGTGTATTGATTACAGAAAGTTGAACAAGGCTACTAGAAAGGATCATTTTCCGATGCCTTTTCTTGATCAAGTTTTGGAATGGTTGGCTCACCAAGAATATTTCTGTTATCTTGACGGTTACTCTGGATTCTATCAAATACCCATACATCCAGACGACCAAGAGAAAACTACTTTTACCTACCCATTCAGAACATATGCATTTAGAAGAATGCCGTTCGACCTCTGCAATGCACCTGCAACTTTCCAATGTTGCATGGCTGCCATATTTTTCGGTCTCACCGAAACCATTATGGAAGTTTTCATTGAAGATTTTTCTATATATGGAGATTCATTCGATTTATGTCTAAAGCACCTCTCCCTGGTCCTCAAATGATGTGAAGAAGCACATCTTGTGCTGAATTGGGAAAAGTGCCATTTTATGGTAAAGGAAGGCATTGTCCTCGGCCATAGGGTCAGCAATAGAGGAATTGAAGTAGATAAAGCCAAGATTGAAGTGATTTCTAAAGTGGCTATTTCAATAAATGTAAAAGAAGTCCGTTCTTTCCTAGGTCATGTAGGATTTTACAGAAGATTCATAAAGGACTTTTCAAAGATAACCAAGCCAATGACAAATTTGTTACTAAAAGATGTTGAATTCAATTTTGATAAAGAATGTGTCAAAAGCTTCAACACACTAAAGCAGGCTTTCACAACAACACCCATAATTAGAGCTCCCGACTGGGACCACCCTTTTGAAATTATGTGCGATGCCAGTGACTATGTTGTGGGCGTTGTTTTAGGGCAATGTATAGAGAAGAAACATTATGTGATCTATTATGCATTGAAAACTCTCGATGAAGCCCAGAGGAATTATGCAACTACTGAGAAAGAACTTCTAGCAGTTGTGTATGCCTTTGACAAGTTCAGATCCTACCTAATCAGTTCGAAGGTCATTGTCTACACAGACCACGCTGCCATTCGTTACCTTCTGGCAAAGAAAGATGCAAAACCCAGGTTAATTAGATGGATCCTCCTATTGCAAGAATTTGATTTAGAGATAAGAGATAAAAAGGGTACAGAGAATGTTGTAGCAGACCACCTCAGTCGCATCCACACCCTGGATACGGAAAAGATTCCGATTAATGATTCCCTTCCAAATGATCAACTAATGAAGGTCTCAGAAGTTATACCGTGGTACTCGGATTTTGTGAACTACCTCGCTGCTGGGGTTATTCATCCTCAATGCACTAGAAATGCACTGAAGAAATTTATGCATGATGTGAAACAGTACTACTGGGATGAGCCATACATTTTCAAACTATGTGCTGATGGTATATATAGATGATGTATCACCGAAAAAGAAGCTCAACTTATTTTGGAACAATGTCACTCAGGACCAGTGGGAGGACATATGAGCTCTAAAAAGACTGACTTGAAGGTTTTGCAATGTGGATTCTTCTGGCCAACCATATCCAAAGATTCCTACGACTTTGTCCTATCATGTGACAAATGTCAAAGATCTGGCAATATAACAAAGAGAGATGAGATGCCACTGAATCTATGGCAAGAAGTAGAGATATTCGATGTGTGGGGGGTGGACTATATGGGTCAATTCCCAACTTCTCATGGATTTTCATACGTCCTAGTGGCGTTGGGCTACGTCTCAAAATGGGTTGAAGCTATACCAACCATCACTAGTGATTCCAAATTCGTCATCAAATTATTCAAAGATATTATTTTCCCCCATTTTGGAATGCCACAAACCGTGATATCTGACGGAGGGTCTCACTTCCTTGAAAGAAGCTTTGAAGCTTTAGTGAGAAAATACGGTGTAACACATAAGGTAGCCTCACCCTACCATCCACAAACAAGTGGACATGTAGAGGTCTCTAACCGTCAACTAAAGGTTATTCTGGAAAAAACTATAGGCCGCAATCGAAAGGATTGGTCTGTGAAAATCAACGACGCTTTATGGGCCTATCGAAATGCTTATAAAACTTCCATTGGGACTACACCTTTTCAATTAATATATGGAAAGGATTATCACCTGCCAATAGAACTGGAACACAAGGCATGGTGGGCAATAAAACAACTAAATTTTGATATGAAAAAAGTTGGCCAAACCAGGATTCTGCAACTCCAGGAGCTGGATGAACTCAGTATGACAGCTTATGAGAATGCACAAATCTACAAAGAACACACCAAACTTTGGCATGATGGTCATTTAAAAAGAAAAGACATACAAGTGGGAGACCAAGTTCTGCTGTTCAACTCAAGATTGAATTTATTCCTAGGGAAACTCCACTCCCACTGGTCTGGACCGTACATAGTCAAAAGCATCTCCCCACATGGTGCTTTCTCTTTATGGAGCAAAAAGTCAGGTGAATTTGTGGCGAACGGCCAAAGCTTGAAAAGATATTTCACCACAATATACATGAGCACCAGAGCAATAATAGATCTCTCCAATCCAAAGGAACCACCGTGAAGTTGAAGATATCAAGTCGAGCCATCGACATAAAAAAGGGCGCTTGTCGGGAGGCAACCCAATAAATAAATTCGTATTTAGTTTTTAATTATGAATTAGAAATTTTTCCTTAATTTTGTCTTCACCTTTTAGATAATTTTGTACCAAATAAAATTTGCATTGCGAGATGCTATCTTGAGTTCTGATCAATCTTTCGTTAAATTTTCAGATAAGAGGATGCACGTTGACTGCAATGCTACCACATCTGGTGGTCAATTTGGCTTGAATTTTCCCCTCCATCTTGGATTTAGGGTTTGCTCGGGATGAGAAAATTTCTAAGTTTGGGGTGGAGGGTGGGTGGTACGTAATTCACTTTCCACCTACACCCATCCTTTTCATACTTAAATTTTCACTCACTAGTACAAAAATGGTCTATAGCGTCGGTTTTATTAAGCCTATAGCGTCACTTTTCAGCCGACGCCTAAGTGGCCGTCGCTACAGAAATTGCTCTATAGCGTCAGTTTTTTTAACCCAAAAAAACCGACCTTGTATAGTAAAAACTGACCCTATAGGCTCTCAAAAACTAAACCCAAATGAGAAATGAAAATGTACCTAAACCCTATAACGTCGGGTTTTTAATAAATAACTTACTCTAAAGATTATTTCTAAGGACCTATAGCGTCGATTTTCTTAAAAAACTGACCTTATAGGTGTCTTGGCCGTTCCGCGTAGAACAACTGTGCTGCATAAAACGGCCGTGTTGGGATGAGGTAGAACGGTTGTGCCGCCTAGCACGGATGTGTTGGTTTATATTAGCACGACCGTTCTACCATATTTCAACACAGCCGTTCTACGCGGCACGGCCGTTCTACCTCATCCCAACATGACCCTTTTATGCAGCACGATCGTTCTACGCAGAACGTCCAAGACACCTATAAGGTCTGTTTTTTAAGAAAACCGACGCTATAGGGTCGGTTTTTTTTTTAAATTTCTGCAGAAACTGAACAGAAAAAAAACAGAAGAAAAGGAATAAGATATGGGAGAGGGGAGCATTGATGCTCAACCGTCACCATTCCAAACCACACATTCATAACAAAAATGATTCATATATTGAGTTGAGTACACCTAGTCACATCATAATTTACAAAATGATAGATTGCAAGTCTGAGATGATATTAAATGTCAGATACAAAAGTAAATATGAAAGAGTACTGAAACCACATACATAAATGGAACGTAACTGACATATTTATTCCAATGCATATTGACTTCATTTAGAAAAGCATCTGACCACTCTTCTTGGAATTCATTTAAGTCCTCACGTGTATAAGGCTGAGTTGTAAAGATCTGTAACAGAAAATGCATATTCTAATATTTTATAAAATGACCAAAACTCACTTGTAAATTTATGATGTTATTCTTTATTACCTGATCTATAGTCTGAATGTCATTTGATGCTTGTTTGACAATAGCTTGCATATATTTCATTACATAGTAACCACAAGCCCAGTCATTATTTTGTATAAGACACTACAAATAACGAATTATACTTAATGTTAGTAACTACTATAAATAGAAGACTATAAGAGTTGACATATAAGAGTTGAAAATTAATACATATAAGACTAAGCAGTTGTCAAAGTAGCTACCTTGACATTTTTCAAAGTCAATGTCTTTAATTTTGTGGGTACTTGTCCTCCACCTTCACGAAAAGCTTTTACACCCCTATCAATTAAATGATAGTTGGTAAAATAGAAATTCTAAACAGAAATATCATGTTGAAGCATTGACTATATTTATGCTTACGCCATAGCTGGCAATTTCAGTTTGTGACCCCTTGTTGTTTTTCCCATTGGGTCAAGATAATAAAGAGTCATCAATTTTGGGACAATCACCACTAATTCCCAATGTCTAGATATGAGTAAGAATAAAAAAAACATTAAAATAAATACATTTTTTCATTATTAAAATTATATTGAATAATAATACTTACTGGACGTTAAAAGAAATTAGGATAATTACCTTTCCCACTGTAGCAAAATATTTGAATGCATCAGAGAAGTACTCACTCACTTCCTCAATGTGTCTCCACCTGACTAGTGACCGAAAGAACTAAGAATCCAACATTCTTTATATCAAAGTTTGTGGCCTCAATATATAAATGGCTGTTAAACATTTGTAATTATTTTCATATGTAGAAATAAGCTAAAATGTGTATTGGAATTTTCTATATTGATAGATCCTTACCTTATCCATACTTCTAATATCGAAGTATTCAGCCAATCATAACAGAACAACTCTATAATATCATCAAGAAAAATATAACTGTCAAAGTCCCTCCCAGTTGCATCTTCTATTAATTTGATCAAAATTTGTAGTCCAAAGCTTTGGTTGGCTAAGTATCGACACAAATATTTACATTTACTTCCCAACTCGTCGAATGTGGATTCTGGAATAATAGATGGCTTGGGCAAAGGAGGACGACTAGTAGAATTTTTACTTTTTGGTTTGCAAACCTGTTAATTAAATTACATACTTCTATTACATGAGTTCATATATGCAGTCAAATATGAAAAACATGGTAGAATTCAAGTATACCTTGTCATTAATAACCAAGTGTCTAGGCCAACCCACCATAGCACCCTCTGCTTCTTCAACTGTACTATATTCAGGATTAGGTATGGGTAGTGGTTTGTCCCCCATTCCGTCATACACAAGATGGATGGACACACGACAAATGTCATCAGTAATTTGTTGGCAATGCAATGTACCACCAAGGTTGTACACCTTGCCCGCTGCCACAACATTATATTCTGGAACCTCCACTGCAAGTTTACAGTTCATACCAACCTAGATTGAAATAATATAGGTTATATAAGAAGCAGTAGAATAGATACCTGTTACAACTATATATGTTATCATATATATATATATATATATATATATATATCATACTAATAACACAACATATAGAACAGAAACTTATTGTAGATTGTTGTGGTGGGTCATTGGGAGTGCTCCCATGACCTTCTACAACTATAGCATGGGCTTGTACCTCATCACTTGAGAGACACACAGTATGAATAGGTTGAGAAGGTTGAGTAGGCTGAAATGAAGACATTATTTCTTGTACTTTCTGCGCTACTAATGCTTCAACCTCCTCTTGTGTAAGACCTCCTGCACGACCTCTTTTAGATTGTGAAGGGCCAAAATAAGACTTGAATCTTATGCCAACTCCTAATCCCCTAACACGGCTAGGATGCTCCTTCGTACCAAGAGCAACTGATAGTTCATCCATGTGGCCAGTTGGGATGAACTTTCCTTCCTTCTTTTGCTTGTGGTGATCAATCTATTCATAGTTAATAAAAACATTAAATCACAATATCAATTAGATATAAATAAATCTAAGTTTGTGGGAGTTACTCTTTACTTAGTTGGGATAAACCTACCATCTTTCATGCCACCTCCTTAGTTGCAGGGTTGACAATTTCACCTGCTCGATTCTTTCTAGCATCAATCCATGTCAAGTGTCGGGGTGGACGCTCAACTTGAGTTGTACTAGATTCTTCTCCAGAAGAGGATTGCTTCTCTTGTAGTTGGCGGAAGAAGGCATAACCACTGGGCCCCAAGCGATGGTCATGCACAGGGATTGTATATAACAATCATAACATGCCACGTTCTATGTTGGCTGCTTAATGTACCATAGGGATTCATTTCATCTGTACAGAGTCCAAGTCTTAAGTTTCTTGGTTCTTTACCAAATTGAGGGTATAATAAATCAATTTTCTTCTATTGTGGTGAATCAGATGCATGTCGTAGGATGCCATCATCATTGGACTTTAACTCCCCATTCCAAGACAAATTTTGCGCATCTTCTGTATTAGCAAATAAGCGTTGAAATCGTGGTATTATTGGTAGATACCACATCACCTTGACAGGAGAGCCATTTTTAGCCTTAGCTGAATTTGTGGTCTTATACCTTGACGCACCACATTTGGACAATTTATTAAATTACTATAGTCCTTCTGAAATAACACACAATCATTTGGACATGCATGAATCTTCTTAGCCTCCACTCCCATTGGGCACATTATTTTCTTTGTTTGATATGTTGAAATTGGAAGCTCGTTGCCTTCAGGAAGAATTTTCTTTAACAAAGACAACAATGAAGTGAAACTCTTATCGCTCCACCGATTTTGAGCTTTAAGAGTATATAATCGCATCACAACACTCAACCTCGTGAACTTAGTACAACCCTTATATAAAGGTTTTTCAGCATCATGGACAATGTTTACAAATAAAGAAGGTGGATCGACATTGTACCGACAACTACGTAGCATCTCATCAACCATATCATCCTGAATCCGGTCATCCTGAATCGGTTCATCATTGAAATTATCATAATTATCTATATCTTCTATGCCACAACTATTAGTATCGACATTTTCTGATCCATTATTAATTTTCTCTCCATGCCAATACCATTCATTATAACCTTGTATGATCCCATTGCATATGACATGATTATTAATTTCCTCAGCAATATCAACTTTCAAATTGTTACCACAATGTCTACATGGACAATAGAACCTATCTGTAGGTAGTTTCCTATGTTCCTTAGCAAATCTAATAAATTCATCAAGACATTTGGTAAACTCTGGACGGTTCTTGATAGACATCCAACTTTGACCCATTTTGTATATCACATTAAAAATTAATTATAAAACTAAGCATTTAATATTGATACTATAAGTTGTAAGTTTTATTGATAGGAAGTTAATTACTTTTATACTAAAGTGTACCACCTATCCCATTTTTGAATATTTAGTCTCACTAGTAACTGTATAATGTATGTTTAGTTTTGAAGAAAATTTCAGCAGCATTTCCCCTAAGTTCTCCCAGTACACCGATGTAAATGATAAATAACCACTCACATATGTACCCAGAGAACAAATGAGGAAATACTGCTAAATTTTTCTTCAAAACTAAACATACATTATACAGTTACATCCTAAGTGAGATTAAATATCCAAAAACAGTCCCAAACTGGGGACTATCCAAAATTTACTCCTATGAGTAAATTTTGAACGAGTTTCTAAGTTGATACATGCATAAATATATTATTGTCATATTTATATATTAAGTTAAACATCATGCATCGATGATCTCATATATAAACCCTAAAGTGTCAATCTGAGACTACACAATGTCTACCCTCATATTTCAAGAATGTATATATAATGATTACATATGTGATTGATAACAAAATGTAGATATGAATGAATACATATTTTTATTATTGGTTGATTTACTAGTCAAATAAAATGGCTCATTGGGAGAGTGAAAATATTATACCTCACTTGTAAGCTGAAGAAGAAATATATGCAAGTCAACAACAAGTCAATAGCACCTGCAACAACACAAATACACGATTTAATTCTGTTATAATGTATTAATTAGGGGTCAATATATATCAATTTATAGGAGTAGTAACAAATTTAAAATTGACAAATTTTGATGATTCTGCAACTCAACCAACATGACCGTGTTGGGAAGCACGATCGTGCAAACAACACGGCCGTGCTGCCCAGCACGGCCGTACTACCTGTTCAGTTGCTTGAAATTAAAATGTAAACATAGGAGTGATGAGGCAGAAGAGACAAATACCTTGAGAATAACCGGTCGGTGAGGGAGCTTGTGCGGGAAAAGAACCGGAGAGAGATGCGCACGACCTTTGCAACACCTAAGGTGTCGTCGCCTTTCAAGGAAGAAAGCACTGGAGAGAGATGCAACGCCTAAGGCGTCATTTTCGTCGTCGTCCAAGGAAACGACACCGGAGATGGTGGTAAGGAGCGTCGTCGTTGCCAGAGATGGTGCTAAGAATCTTGGGCGTCGTCATCCAAGGAAAATGACACTAGTTTGCCTCTATTCGGACAAGGAGATGGTTGTGAGAGGTCACCTTTGTAGAGGCAGCGTTGCCTTTCTTCGGGCGCGGGAGCGGGAACGGGGAAGAAGCAGCAGAAAATGGAAACCTAAGCCTTACTATCGGGCTGCTATGTGCAATAATAGAAGACCTATAGCATCGGTTTTGGGTAAAAACCAACCCTAAAAGTCTACTAAAAAAATGCTGCCCGGACTTAACCTATGGCGTCGGTTTTTTAAGATAACCGACGCTATAGACCTGACTTATAGCGTGGGTTATCTTAAAAAACCGAAGCTATAGGTTATGTCTGGGCAACATTTTTTAGTAGACTTTTAGGGTCGGTTTTTACCCAAAACTGACGCTATAGGTCAACATTTGTAAGTTTGGTTATATATAAAAACCGACTCTAGAGTTCCAAAGCGGTGCCCGCATTTTTTGTTGACACTATAGCATCGGTTATTTTAAAAAACCGACCCAATAGATCGAGGCACAAAGCCAAAATTATGTGAATTTTCGCGGCGGGAAACCTATAAGGTCAGTTTTTATGATAAAACTTATGCAGTAGTCTATTAGGTCAGATATTCTAGTAAAAACGATGCTATGGGCAACGACGTTATTGGCCAAAAATGTAGTAGTGACTATCACATTCTTGATAAAAATTTTAAAATTTTAAAAAAAGTTATCCAAAGAAACTGAACAGATACTTGATGAATTTTTGACACTTCCTATTTCATTAAAAGTCACTATGCATTTTAAATCATTATATCCTCCTTATTCGAAGTAAATCCTCAAAAGGACTATTTTTTTAAACAAGCCTTTTGATTGAAATCATTTTGTGAATCTTATGACTACTAACATCATGATACTTATGCAAATATGAGAAGTGTCTATCAAACTAATAGGGATCAAACAGGTCGTACTTCCTAACTGAGTAGTGGAACAATAACATGGAATCCCCATCAGATCCTCATCAAGCCATTATTTGAGCAGAGTACGATAAAGAGAACGACCTGGTGCATGGAATTATAAATCAAATTGCATTCTGATCTGAACTCTCTTCTACACTTCTTCCATCATCTTCGTACCCCTCCATACATAAAAAAGAAACAAAAATAGCCAAAATAGTGTCAAACCCTAAGTTTGGGGTGGCATACCACTTCCCTCTATATCTGTTTCTTCCATACCCATCACAAATAAATAGGGGCATACCACCAAAAATGCAATCTCGAGTTAAATAGAGGAGAGATTTGCAAACAAAAATATGTCAAAGCGCACACAAAAAGAAATGCAATCTCGAGTCGAATAGAGGATAGATTCGCACAAAAAAATGCAATAAATGAAATTGCAAAACATAAAATAAAAATCTCGAGTCGAATAGAGGAGAGATTTATTTCTTCCTTCCATACCACCTTTCACTCCATTTTCTACCTAATGGCACAATGAATGCCTACCCAATCCTGAAAAATACCAGTGTCAAATCAAATGCAAACTCGTTGTTTTGCGGGTGTCTCTGGACTCTTACAAAACTCTTTGACATGCTTTTTGTTGGAAAAAGTGAGGAGGAAGTGATTTTGGAAAATGAACTCAGGAACGAAGATATGGTAAGATGTGTTTAGTGGTCTCAGGAGGTTAAGATACTGAGTCATATTGAGCAGAAAGAAAATATTCGTGATGTGAAGATGAAGCAATCACATGAATTGAAAGTATTCATTTGGCGACTGTTTCAGATTTTGTGTTACTCGAGGACGAGCAACGTTTAAGTTCGGGGTATTTTGATGAATGCATATTCATCAGGAATTTTGATGAATCCTCCAGATTCACCCTCTCAGTCGCCATTTATAAGGATTTTATGCCTCATATCGACTGATCTACTCTCACTTTGGGTTTACTTTAAGTATCCTTTCAGTCTCGTATAAATAGTGCATTACTAGCACAAATTACCCTAGTTTGCATCTTATTTGATCTCATTTCCCCCTACTCACGTTCTCTCTCCTCTGCAGATCATCCTCAACTATCACCAATGGTTATGACCACTGCAACACTGACTCTAGCAGTCTCAAGACCGTTTGAACCCATGCGGTCTCAAAACCGTTTGAGTCCATGCGGTCTCAAGACCGTTTGCGTCCATGCGGTCTCAAGACCGTTTGAACCCATTCGGTCTCAAGACCGTTTGAACCCATGCGGTCTCAAGACCGTTTGAGCCCATGCGGTCTCAAGACCGTTTGAGCCCATGCGGTCTCAAGACCGTTCGAGTCCATGCGGTCTCAAGACCGTTCGAGCCCATGCGGTCTCAAGACCGTTGGAGTCCATGCAGTCTCAAGACCGTTCGAGCCCATGCGGTCTCAAGACCGTTTGAGTCCATGCGGTCTCAAGACCGTTTGAGCCCATGCGGTCTCAAGACCGTTTGAGCCCGTGCGGTCTCAAGACCGTTTGAGCCCATGCGGTCTCAAGACCATTTCGCTGCCGTGAAGACCGTTCGGCTAAGCAACTAGTACCTCCGCCGATGCTGTGACCTGCTCGCTGACACCACCGCTGCCACGACGGCCTTCTTGCCACAAGCGGTGGCGTCGTCTTCCTCACTGTCACCAACAATGTCGGCGCCCACCTACACATGATCTCCGGCGTCGTCATCTTCATCACATGCTCCGGCAACCATGCCGCCCTCGCCAACCACGCATGCAAACCGTTTGAAGCACACAACATACATCGGTAGACACCGCACATCCACGCCATCGCAGCAGCCATGCCGCCCTCGCCACCCATGCATGCGGATCGTTTAACAGAGCATGTACACGGAAACCGTTTGATACAATACGAAGCAGCAAGCTGAAAACAAATGGCCACGTGCATGAGAAGCCTTTTGGATAAGGCTGAGCAAACCATTTGCTAAGTAATAGCATCAAGACCGAATGCATGGAATCATGGAAACCGAACAAGCATGCATTGAAAGGAAACCAAACAGCCAGCAGTTCCTGCGCCCACGAGAAGAACTCATGAAGACCGTTGGCTTTGGCAAATAAAAATGAAACTAGTTGTTCACGTGAAGAACGTGAGAGCAGCTGGGCACATGCAGTAGCGCATGAATGATAGATTGTTTGATCGGAGAGAAATCAGCTGAACGATCACAAGAAACCATTTGGAAAATATAAGTACGAGACCGTTTGCTCATGCAGAGCGAAGACCGAATGAGTAACCTGAAGACCGGTTGCTCGCTGCACTTGCCACGTGAAGAACCAAATGACGAAACTGCATGAGAATGTGCATAGCAAACCGCATAGAGCGTCCGTTTGAGCAGACCGCATGGGCATTTACATACCAAACCGCATGCACAAGCCAAGACCGCATGAAGTAATTGTGGAGAGCAAACCGCATGGACAAAAGGACATGCACAAGGTGTGACTCCTTGGCCTAAGATATTTTGGCAAGCCTATAAATAGAAGGGTAGAGGCATGGTCTTGGACATACCATCTCAATACGGCCCAAGGCTGCCGGACTGGGACCAATGCCAGAACGCCGCCAGACTGCCCCAGCACCGTTTCTGACCAAACTTCACCCACAGCCTCAGAATCCCATCCTAATTCCAGATCCGGTGTGTTGCCAGACTGGAGACAGATCTAGAAGGCTGTTCCATCACCATCTCACCTCTATCATCTCACTTCTACCATTGTTCTACCTCATTCTACCCGTGCAATCCCGGAGGTAGACACGACGATCGAGGCGGAGAGACAGGCGTCATCGACCATGACGGAGCAGTCCCGGAGACTGCGACGATCTACACTGGGCTGTCACAGATCTACTCTTCTGCTCCGACGATGCTTTCTTTCTCTCCCTTCTCTTTCTTTGTTGCTCCCTCTATGAGGAGCGAGTAGTTCCATCCACTGGGGCACGGAGACTAGCCCCGTTGCCCGTGTCTTGTATCTTGTACTAAAAAAAGGATGTTATCATTCCGATTCAATGCTAAATCGTTTCATACATGCTTGAATGTTGGCCGCGTTCTTGTATGCATCTATTGTCTTTCATTGTGGTTTGTCTACGACCGCTCTTGAGACCCGAAATCTGATTTAGTTTTGGTTTATGGTGTGTGTATCCACCACACATCCGTTTCAGTATCTAGGAACGCTTTCTAAGGAGTGGAGTAAACTCACCTCCATCGTTGTACTTTTGTACTATGAAATGGAATCAGTTGACGTACAAAAGTACAACCTTGATAGGTCGAGGAACACACTCTGAGGAGAGAGTGGTGCAAAGTACTTGACCATTTGTTTGGGAATGGCTTACGTTGCAACACTCTTACGTTTCTCGTAGCTATATCCTCGAAAGAGGGATAGTCTATAAGGATACTAATCGATTTGGTAATCATCGCTCGCTTGCTAGTCTTCCGATGCACGTTTCATGTGGTTGAGTAAGATTTTCTCTTCAGAGACTACATATCTTCATTGACACGTAGATATGTACCAGATGAGAGTTACTCAACCCGTGAAGGATGTGTGCATTACTCTTGTCCTATAAGACATCGGTATTGTACAACATCCATGTATCTTGCTTACAAGTCTTGCTATGTTTGGTACAAGTGCAATTCATGTGTAGTGGTGGTGAATACCCGCATCACCCCAGTGATCCATCATCTTTTGCTCATCTTAGATTTTAATCATTAAACTAGTTTTTATTCTTGCCTTTACTTTTGCATGTTTAGGTTAAATAACTCAAATCAAACTTCTGGTCTTAGATGATTGACTTAGATTGGTACGAAACGAGAAAAAGACACTCAGATTCTTAACGTTGTCCTTTGAGTTCGATCCTAAATCTGTACTATGATAAGGCTTCCACACTCCTGTGGGGTTGGAGCATTTATCTAGCACCAGTTGTAGGTAAACCTAGAGAGGACATCAACTCTCTAGGGTTTTTGGTGCATAGTTGGGACTCCCATTGGAAGAGTAATCTTTTGGTGTAAGTCCCAGCTCCATCAAAAAATGGCGCCGTTGCCGGGGACAACGGTATAAGAATCGTCTTTTTCAAATTCCGTGTCGACTTAGGTTTCTCTAGGGTTTTCCATTTTCTTTTCAAAAACTTAAAAAGTGAAGGGCTTAATCTTTCATATCTTCTTGGATTTGAAACGGTTGGTCAAGCCTGATAAACTCTTTCTTCGATTTCAGGTACCAACTCTCTTCAAGATGGAGCAGTCAACACCACCAACCGTTAGATGTCAACTATGTGGTGACTATTCTCATGCATCGATTTACTGCTTCAATGTCCCTCCCCTCTACGTGATTGCTCTGCGTCAAATAATCATGAATCAGATAGCTGGGAAACTCAAAGTTGCCTCTTCATACAACTATGGATATAACGTAAGTTATAGTTCGTATCACCCCGGAGGCTACTACGAAAAACCTAACTATGGTGGATTTCAAGGCGTGGAATACAATGTAGAAGGGAACTTGGAAGACGATGAAGTGCATGAAGATCAACACACATTGATGGAAGAACTACGTGCTCTAGAGACATCGGTGGCTCAACAACTAGCTGATCAGACATCCGCGATCAAGAAGTTGATAGCCGATCTTGATCAACTTACGCAACTTGTCAACGCTCCTGAGCAACATGTAGAACAACCACCAATTTCAACCAAGCACATCCCTAATCCACATGTTGCAATTAACTATGATGATGATTATGAAATCATGTGGGATATGCCTCCCAATGATCTTCAAGAATTAGTGCAAGCTGTCTCATCAATAAAAGAAGGATTAATGTCGCAAGGACTCTACACTCCTTCACACTCAGACTTAGATGGATATGTGACCAATTCAGATAAAGATATGTCTTTCATGCATGAGAATCAAATATCTCCATTTCTGGAACAAGATCTGAATTATCCTTATGAAGAAATTTCTAATCATTCGGCTGATCTAGGGACAGACTTTAAGGATAGAACTGATCAAGATCTTGATTCAAAAATGGACCATACAACCCTCACTGATGAAGTAGAATCAAGGAAGGATGACAGGCCTCAAGATGACAATCCTATGACAGGTCCTTTTCATGAGATGATGTTACCACCACAACAAGAAATCCAGACGGAGCCAGTCCTCGAATAAGAGCATGATCTTTCTATTGAAACTACTCCTAGTCTCTTGAATGAGTTTATAGTGCACTATGAAGAGAAACATGAGCCATCTCTTGACTTTGGAAAGGATTACGATATTACCGTAAACTCTTGTAATGATAAAAAGGACCCTTGGGAAGATATCAAGTCACAAACCTATCCCTCTATAGTCACTAATCCCAATGAAGAAGCCCCTCCTGATATTCAAGAAACCAAGATATGTCCATTACCTGAGTTAGGTTCCATTCCTCCCATAGAAACTTTTCCTGAGCACTCAATAGAACTGGAGGAGTGTTATGAAGAAGAACTGGAACAACAAGATGACTCAGAAATGGTTTACATAAGTCCCAATATCGAAGAAATGGGTTCATCAGGGGATTTTAGCCCTCAAAATGATATGTCATGGACTAATCCCTCCCATGAAGATACATCATTGGAACCTCTATCTCAGGACCCCATGATCTCCTTACCCGATCAAGAGTTCGTTTTACCAGTCAAATCCTCTCCTAGTTACTTGGATGAACTAAGGATGTTCAACGAGGAAAATCCTGAACAAAACCTTGAAAAGAAGAACGACGCTCTTACCAATTTCAACATTGATAAAGATGATGATACTTCTCAAAATAACTCCTCTGATGAAGAAACGTCATCCTGGCTACCATATCCCACACAAGAAAAGCCAGGTGACGAAATGAAGCTAGAACGGGATCCACCACCTGATCCTGGACAAGAGGAAGTTCAAGTGGCCGACCCTCAATCAACTGCCCTAGATTTTGAAGAAAGCAGTTTTACTTTGAACTTAGAGGGTGAGCCACAACTGGAAGGCACAAGTGGGCATAACCTTGATTTCTCGCATAGTCCTCCAGTTTCGACTGCTTATATTTCACCTACCTCGCTGACGGGGGAAGGTCTCTGGATTCTTTTAGACGGACAACGAGGTGAAAGAAATGTGCATCCAAGCCATCCAGAAGACTCATTTGAGTTTCCACAATCACCCAGTCAACAGGTTGTTCGGGCCACTTCCTCGTTCTCAGCATCAGCTATCGCAAGACATCTTTGCCGCACTTTCTTCTAACTACGAGGACCGCCTGGTTAACACTGTGCAACCCTTCTCCTCCACCTTGAACCTAATATTTGTTCAGAAAAGAGTGAGTTCATGAGTTCAAGGTGGAGGGCGGGTGGTATGACTTTTATTCCACCCTCTATCTTTATTGCTTCATGTTTTTCCATTCTAGTTTCTTTTTCATAATTTTTCTGCCTTTCGGTAGTCTTCCAAAAATAAAGCCTTTATCTAGTCGGCTTTTTGTTTTTCGAATCTGTGATCATCACCTCTTTTCGTTGCAATTTTCCAAGAAAATAATGCTTAAAACTAGCCCATGCGTGTCTTTTATCTTGAATAGTCTATGAAACCTAATGTCATACCCTCAAATAGGAAAAGATGATACACTTCCATAAGGCTGAGATAGATCAAATACATCACGCCTTTATCTGATTAACAGATCTGTGGTATGGATTTCTCATTTGATGTTTCATCATCTCTCTTTTTGAGCAAAGTGTGATGGAGAAAAGAGGCTCATCGCATGGAATCGCTAAGCAAGTTGCATCATGATCCGAACTCTCTTCTACACTTCTTCCTTCATTTTCATACCCCTCTGTTCACTAACCATGCCAAAGTTTGAAGTTTAGTGTGGCACACCGCACTCCTTTCTAGTGAAAATTGGAATATTTCCGAACTTTAAGTTCGGTGTGGTAAACCACACCTCTGTAAAACTCTAAGTTCGGTGTGGTACACCCCACCCCTCTTTCCACTACCACTTCTTCCATACCCCTAAATACATAATAGGGGTGTATCATCTTCCTTCCTTGATTCAAAGAGTATACAATGATGATTGTGCACATACTGAGGTGGGCAAAAAATCTACCCCGATTAAAAAAAAGAGGCTTGGCAGCCCAGATATACAAAAATCCAAATATATCCTTTCTCCCAAGCCAAGTGAGAATGAATAAAAGCCGGAGTGTGAATAAAAACATGAGAGTAGTACCCTGAATAAGGATAACCGATAAAGGTCTTGCCCGGCCGGTACATTAGCTGCCCTCATAAAGGCAGATGTGTCGTGACCGGTAGTAAGATCCTAAGGATCCAAAAATAACCCCTTACCTCCTCTCGAAGAGGTAAAATATCCCAAAAGCCTTAAGCCAATCTATACACACTTCTGAGTTACCTTTAGAAAAAAAATTGGGTGTAAGGCTAAGTCAACCAGATTTGTGCATAAATCATTCAAAGTATCTCGATGAGTCAACTAATAATAAGAGTCCTGATTCAATCAGAGGAGAGACTCTTATCTCTTGATCATACCCCCATTCTCTCCTTTTTCAACACCAGTGACAGATCATATGAATTTTGTTGATTCTATGGGTCTTTTCAAAGTCTCACAAAACTCTTAAAACATGACCGATACAACAGAGAGTGAGAAGGAAATACTTCAGTGAAGCGAACTCGGAAATGAGGATATCATAAGATGTATTCCGTGATCTAAGGAAACTTTAATGCTGTATCAATCTAAGCCATGAACAAAATTACGATATGACAATATGATGAGGCAATCCTAAGATGAACGATTTCTTTGGCGACTGTTTTAAGTTTTCCGTTTCTCGGGACGAGCAACACTTAAGTTTGGTGTGGTGATGAATCATCCAGATTCATCCTCAGTCACCAATTCAAAGAATTTTTGACATTTTTACCCTAATTTTTGTTTCGCCTCATTTTCCTTTTCTCTTTTTTTTTGTGAAAATTCTGACACTTGCACAAAGTTGAGGTAATTACGAGACCAACATGCATGCGTTTCGGCGACTGTCTTGGGCTTTTTTGTTCCTCGGGACGAGCAACGCTTAAGTTCGGTGTGGTGATGAATCCTCCAGATTCACCCTCTCAGTCGCCATTTCTAAGGATTTTATGCCTCATATCGACTGATCTACTCTCGCTTTGGGTTTACTTTAAGTATCCTTTCAGTCTCGTATAAATAGTGCATTACTATCTCAAATTACCCTAGTTTCCATCTTATTTGATCTCATTTTCCCCTAGTCACATTCTCTCTCCTCTGCAGATCATCCTCAACTATCACCAACGGTTATGACCACTGCAACACTGACTCTAGTGGTCTCAAGACCGTTTGAGTCCATGTGGTCTCAAGACCGTTTAAACCCATGCAGTCTCAAAACCGTTTGAGTCCATGTGGTCTCAAGACCGTTTGAGTCCATGTGGTCTCAAGACCGTTTGAACCCATGCGGTCTCAAGACTGTTTGAACCCATGCGGTCTCAAGACCGTTTGAACCCATGCGGTCTCAAGACCGTTTGAGACCATGCAGTCTCAAGACCGTTTGAGTCCATGCGGTCTCAAGACCGTTTGAGCCCATGCGGTCTCAAGACGGTTTGAGTCCATGCGGTCTCAAGACCGTTCGAGCCCATGCGGTCTCAAGACCGTTCGAGTCCATGCGGTCTCAAGACCGTTTGAGCCCGTGCGGTCTCAAGACCGTTTGAGCCCATGCGGTCTCAAGACCGTTTCGCTGTCGTGAAGACCGTTCGGCTAAGCAACTAGCACCTCCGCCAGTGCTTTGACCTGCTCACTGACACCACCACTGCCACGACGGCCTTCTTGCCACAAGCGGCGGCGGCGTCTTCCTCACCGTCACCAACAACGTCGACGCCCACCTACACATGATCTCCGGCGTCGTCATCTTCATCACCTGCTCAGGAAACCACGCCGCCCTCGCCAACCACACATGCAAACCGTTTGAAGCACGCAACATAAACTGGCAGCCACCGCACATCCACGCCATCGCAACAGCCATGCCGCCCTCGCCACCCATGCATGCGGATCGTTTAACAGAGCATGTACACGGAAACCGTTTGATACAATACTAAGTAGCAAGCTGAAAACAAATGGCCACGTGCATGAGAAGCCTTTTGGATAAGGCTGAGCAAACCGTTTGCTAAGTAATAACATCAAGACCGAATGCATGGAATCATGCAAACCGAACAAGCATGCATGGAAAGGAAACGAAACAGCCAGCAGTTCCTGCGCCCACGAGAAGAACTCATGAAGACCGTTGGCTTTGGCAAATAAAAATGAAACTAGTTGTTCACGTGAAGAACGTGAGAGCAGCTGGGCACATGCAGTAGCGCATGAATGATAGATTGTTTGATCGGAGAGAAATCAGCTGAACGATCACAAGAAACCATTTGGAAAATATAAGTACGAGACTGTTTGCTCATGCAGAGCGAAGACCGAATGAGTAACCTGAAGACCGGTTGCTCGCTGCACTTGCCACGTGAAGAACCAAATGATGAAATCGCATGAGAATGTGCATAGCAAACCGCATAGAGCGTCCATTTGAGCAGACCACATGGAGCGTCCGTTTGAGCAGACCGCATGGGCATTTACATACCAAACCCCATGCACAAGCCAAGACCACATGAAGTAATTGTGGAGAGCAAACCGCATGGGCAAAAGGATACGCACAAGGTGTGACTCCTTGGCCTAAGATATTTTGGCAAGCCTATAAATAGAAGGGTAGAGGCATGGTCTTGGACATACCATCTCACTACGGCCCAAGGCTTCCGGACTGGGACCAGTGCCAGAACGCCGCCAGACTGCCCGATTACCGTTTCTGACCAAACTTCACCCACAACCTCAGAATCCCATCCTGATTCCAGATCCGGTGTGGTGCCAGACTGGAGACAGATCTAGAAGGTTGTTCCATCACCATCTCACCTCTATCATCTCACTTCTACCATTGTTCTACCTCATTCTACCCGTGCAATCCCGGAGGTAGACATGACGATCGAGGCGGAGAGACAGGCGTCATTGACCACGACGGAGCAGTCCCGGAGACTGCGACGATCTACACCGGGCTGTCATAGATCTACTCTTCTGCTCCGACGATGCTTTCTTTCTCTCCCTTTCTCTTTCTTTGTTGCTCCCTCTATGAGGAGCGAGTAGTTCCATCCACTGGGGCGCAGAGACTAGCCCCGCTGCCCGTGTCTTGTATCTTGTACTAAAAAAAGGATGTTATCATTCCGATTCAATGCTAAATCGTTTCATACATGCTTGAATGTTTGCCGCGTTCTTATATGCATCTATTGTCTTTCGTTGTGGTTTGTCTACGACCGCTCTTGAGACTCGAATACCGATTTAGTTTTGGTTTCTGGTGTGTGTATCCACCACACATCCGTTTCGGTATCTAGGAACGCTTTCTAAGGAGTGGAGTAAACTCACCTCCATCGTTGTACTTTTGTACTATGAAATGGAATCAGTTGACGTACAAAAGTACAACCTTGATAGGTCGAGGAACACACTCTGAGGAAAGAGTGGTGCAAAGTACTTGACCATTCGTTCGGGAATGGCTGACGTTGCAACACTCTTACGTTTCTCGTAGCTATATCCTCGAAAGAGGGATTGTCTATAAGGATACTAATCGATTTGGTAATCATCGCTCGCTTGCTAGTCTTCCGATGCACGTTTCATGTGGTTGAGTAAGATTTTCTCTTCGGAGACTACATATCTTCATTGACACGTAGATATGTACCAGATGAGAGTTACTCAACCCTTGAAGGATGTGTGCATTACTCTTGTCCTATAAGACATCGGTATTGTACAACATCCATGTATCTTGCTTACAAGTCTTACTATGTTTGGTACAAGTGCAATTCATGTGTAGTGGTGGTGAATACCCGCATCACCCCAGTGATCCATCATCTTTTGCTTAGCTTAGATTTTAATCATTAAACTAGTTTTTATTCTTGCCTTTACTTTTGCATGTTTAGGTTAAATAACTCAAATCAAACTTCTGGTCTTAGATGATTGACTTAGATCGGTACGAAACGAGAAAAAGACACTCAGATTCTTAACGTTGTCCTTTGGGTTCGATCCTAAATCTGTACTATGATAAGGCTTCCACACTCCTGTGGGGTTGGAGCATTTATCTAGCACCAGTTGTAGGTAAACCTAGAGAGGACATCAACTCTCTAGGGATTTTGGTGCATATTTGGGACTCCCATTGGAAGAGTAATCTTTTGGTGTAAGTCCCAGCTCCATCAAATTTCAATCACCACATTGGGTCAAATTCGACTAAATGCATTCAATTTCATTTACTGAATATCAAAACTTGCAAAATTACTAAATTGGTTCAATTATCATGATTTTAACTGAAATTATGTTGATTTGATGCAGGTCTTGATAAAGCTGAACAATCAACTAGGGTCCACCTTCACTCACCCTTGGTTCTGACCAATCGATCTAACCAAGCGACTTGAGCCCATTCAGTCTCAAGACCGTTTGAGCCCATTCGATCTCAAGACCAAATGGACAGTTCCATTACAAGACCGTTTGGACGACCGCACGAATTCAAGACCTTGAAGCAGAGCCCCGACCACGACCGCTTTGAACGACCACGACTGTGGTCCACTGTCCTCACCATGACTGTGGTGAACCAACCTTAGTGTCTGTCCTTTCTCACCTGCCACGCCCATGCAAGGCAGCACGGCCATGGGGCAGCAGCCCGACCACGACCGTATTTTCACGCCACGGCCATGGCACACCACCATCAGAGCTCAAATCTTCACCCGCCATGCCCATGCGAGGCAACACGGCCGTGTGGCGGAAACCTCACCATGACCATGCAGTCTCACCACGGCTGTGGCGCGTCGTCTTCTACCTCGCGCCCCCCCTGATTTCAGACCTCTGCCATGGAAATTTTACCCACTGATCGTTGTTGTGAGATCATTTGATGATGTTGGGTTGTGAGATCGTTTCGACGTCGAGGTCATAAGACCGTTTGTTGTGCAAATCGTTTGGAGAAGGCCGAAGACTGTTTGATTTTACAAACTGATCAGATCGTTTGACCCAGCAGACCGTTTGCCACTGCCAAGTACAAGACCGAATGAACAAATCAAAGATCGTTTGGAATTAGCTGAAGGCAAGACCGAATCGAAGACCGTTTGCTCTTGCTGTCCACACGAAGACCGCTTGATAAGTGAACAGTTTGCAAACCGTTTCATCGGCAAATGGTATGTGAAGACCGTTCAGTCTCATTTGGTTTCCAAACCATGAGAGCAAAAATACTTAAGACCATTTGGTCGAATTAACTTGATGACCATTTGAGCTATTCATTCGGTTTCCAAACCGAAAGGAGCTAAAACCGTTTGGTTACTAACGGTTTACAAACTGTTTGCCAAAGCTGTGCAAGACCGTTTAAGCACTAAAACCGTTTGATCATATTTTACAAGACCGTTTGAGCAAAAATATCCCCCAAACTATTTGGACTGGAAACACACCAAAAATGTGAAGGCCAGTCCTGTGCCTATAAATAGGACCAACAGGGTCCTCATTTTGGCATCAGTTCTGGGACACCGACAGGCTGCCTGTACACAGGTCCGATCCAGATCCAGTGTCGTCCATGCCAGTTTCATTCCACCTACTGCCCGTGCTGCAACCAAGGAGGCTGAGGAGAGAAGGAAGACAGAGCGAGGGAGACTGTTCGGTTTGTCTTGGCATCTCCCGTTCGCGTCCAGATCTGCTCTGACATGACGTAGAAGGCCGTATCTTCTTCACCGAGGTACACTGAGTTCATGGTGGATTTCTCTCTCTTTCTTATTCTTCTTATTTCTCACATCATGAGCGAGCAGTACCTTTTCACTGGGGTGTGGGGACTAGCCCAGCTGCCTGTGCAAATCATGTTGTTTTGTTAAACTCTCCATGGAAATGTATATAACCTTCCATTTTGTTGTTATTTGGTATATTCATAGTTGATTATCTACTTGCTTTCATCTTGTTCTTTCCTACATTGTGAAATCTTCTATATGTGGGATAGAATGACGGTTTACAATGGTCGACTCCTTGACGAGAACTTCTGATAGGATTCCTTGAGGTCGTAAGTGTATGATCTATGAGGGGACGAGACATCTAGCCTACGATGACGCTTCTATAGTCTAAACATCCCTCAGGGAGGACCACAAACTTTGTTGGATTTTGTATCATCTTGTTTATCGTCGATTTAAATTTGTAGATCCATCACATGCTTTCTTATCAATTAATGCGGTTGACTCCCAAACTAGAAATAGAATGAGATTTCTTCAAAGTCGTAAGTAAGTGATCTGGATGGTGACGAGACATCTGATGCCTAAGGTGATGCTTACGCGAACCTAACGCCCGTATGGGGGGTCTTGCAGTAGCTCTATTTGGATTGTTATATCTTGCCTGGATTGTTTGCGATTGAATGTGTTTGCGTGTGTAGCGGTGGTGAAACCCGATACCATCCTGGCGATTCCATATCATTGATCTAAATCCAACTTTAATTCATCTTTTACTTTCTTGCAATTCGTTTAATTAACCTCAAATAAACCAATTGTTCTAAATATTAGTTTTACTTGAGCTAGATTTGACCGACAAGGATTCTTAAAAATGTTGTCCTTTGGGTTTGATCCTTAACTATACTGCGGTAAGACTCGTCCGCTTGCGGGTGGTATTATTGCACTTTGGTTTTGGTAAAAGCTCGGGGATTTCAACCCCGAGTGAGTTTGTTAGTGCGATAAAATCCCACATCAGTAGGGTATAAAACTTAGTTTAGAAATTCATGATACACAACTAGCTTATCCACTAGCTTTGGACTTCTTTAGGTATAGATTTACACAGGGATATTATTTAAGATACATGTACACAAATTTAGAATATGTCTCTTGAAATATAAATCACCACTATATACAAAATGGAAGAGTACACATCGATTCCCTCCTTAGTTAGGTACGATCTAGATAAAATTGCAAAAAAAAATAATATAACAAACCCTAAAATTATTAATACATCACCATGTAAGTGGAATAAGTTGAGGTGTCTAAGGAAGGATGTTTAGTGAAGGTTCTAGCATAAATACTCCCAATTCACTTAGATGGTGGTGGGGCTTCCTCACTTCACATACCAACCTGGCCAAAGCAAAGTCTACTACTTGGGAAAACCCTAACCATGAATTTAGTCGATAACCTAATTAAAGAAAAAAATATGTATGTGTATGTTTAACCATGTTCAATAGTGAGTAAATAAATTATATTATGTTAGGACTTAGATGGAAAACCCTATTAAAAAAAACTTATTCAGAAAAAAAAGTGCCCATGATAATTTTGACATAAATCTTGGGTTATGGAGAGACAGAGAAGGAGCGGAAACAAAAAATTTCTTCTCCCAAACCCAAAATAAAGGAATCACGTCAACGTCTATACAATAGGAAGGATGGTTTGTAGAGGCGTACCTTGTCCCGAAGCTTTCTCGGTGACGTTACCTCACAGCTTGCGCGGTCTTCACCTCCAGTCTTGGACGGTGTCTGTGCAGCTCCTGGTCTCACCGGGACTGTCGGGATTGACAGCTGTCCTCTGAGAGATAGAAGTCTCCCGCCTCTGAAGTAGTCCACACGGACCACCTAGAACTCCGATCTCCTTATCTCACAAGGAATCAGAAGGAGTCACACCCTCCTGTCAGCGTAGTAGTCACCGACACACTCTCCTGCAACCAGTTGCATTTCTGCAGTTGTATTTCCCTTGTTGTGCCTCCCTTATCGGGTAGCACTTGCTCGAGCTCTCTCAGTTACCACAACAAGAGAGAACGACAACTTTGTAGAGAAACTGGTGTTCTGAGTTGTTGTATCTTGAGAAGCCCCCACTACACCTATATATAGGAGGGTTATGGGACAAGGTTCTCTACCTCAGGCAATGCGGGATTAAAGCAGGAGTAGAAGGGTTCGAGATTTTCCACAAAAACTACCAACTACGCCACCTAAACCAATCATTTCATGCATGAAATGGTCAGTTGGGGAGCTGAGCCGATCAGTTCACACCTCAACCTATCGGTTGGGGCACCTGAGCTGATCGGTTCATTTCTGAGCCGATCATTTTGTGATCCTGATCCAAATCAAATTGACTTTCGTATTTATTTCTGATTAATCAAATATTAATCCTTGTCCAAATCAAATTTGTACAAGTGAAACGAATTGTATTTGCAAAATAGTCTTCTGACTTTCCAAATGATCTCAGTTGGTCCTCGAATCGACCGGTTCAACAATTGAATCAATCATTTCATGATACAAGAGCCAATCGTCTCACCAATTGAGCTGATAGGTTCACCAACCTGAGCCGATCAGTTCATCCCATGAGCCGATCGGTTGGGGCATGAGACTATGCAAAATCAGTCAATTGCAGTTTCAATCAATCTGATACTCTAATCAATCGGTCCAACACCTGGAACACTATGATATCGATCTATCAATTAATTGAGTGTTTAATTGAACTACTAAACTCCTTTAGTAATCAATCTATACATTGTTTGTGGATAAACTCCTCTTCCAGATTAAATCCTATGTGTGTGTCTCTGCAGGTCCATTTCACGTTGGTAGTAAAAGTCCATAACACTTATTACTTCACAAGCAAAGAGCGGTGCCTAGTCGCACATCAGTGCTACCCAAGTGAAATAGAAAGTTGGAGAACAACTTTCAATCCTACAATCCGTGAAAGGTGTTACAACAAATGTATAATTCCTTTGTCACTGATATCCCGAATGAACTCAATGCATGGAACAGTCATCCAGTCAACATTCATTCACTTTCTTGATCTCAGAGTAGATTGAGGAGATATGTATGACATCAATATCGCACACTGATTCACACATGCGTGCACACACCTATCTCAATCCTACTCTTCAAGTGGCCATGGATATCAAACTCCCTCAGGAGGGACAAATCCCATATCTATCACTCACCCCTCAAAAGCCCCATGTGTCAAAGCCACCTAATCATCACCTTTATAACAACCCATATCTCAGGACTGCGTTTGATGATGTCAAAGTGTACCCAACGACATGTGTTGAGTGTAGTGATTTTAAGTCAAAAAATCACACTCACCACCATCACTGTAAGAACTAACTGTGACTACCATGTCATGGTTCCATGTGTCAAACTCACGGTGGGTCTGTCCGGTACACTTGTTCTCTAACAAGTACCTATGTGTTTGGTCTGATATCTCCATATCATGACTAATGAGATTCTATCATCAACCAACACCACAATCTAGACTTGTGTGTCATTGCTGTCTATCTACCTTCCACAATGACATCCGACTAGGGACATAATAAGAATGTACAAACTCTTAGCATCTGTATGATCTCATCATTCAGGTCCTCAACCTGAAAGCATAAATCATTGATTACTGTCATTCTCTAGACATTCAATCTGTTCTATCATTATCTCATATGACTGGACCAGAAAGAATTGGAAGATTTCCTTTTGATCTTTATCAAATCAATCTTAATGTATCCCACCAATCATCCCATGATTGGCTCTCAGGGCATACATACAAACAGACTCCAACTTGCACTGTGAGCCAATCACCCTTGAATCATATTCATAGTGATCTTCAAACATGTCCCACATGATATTGTTCTCTAGTGCTAGCATAGTGAGTTATGGTAACACCTTGCCAAAGTCGGTATTAACTGCATGTCTCTCATCTCTTTATTGTATGTCACACATATGAGATGGAGTTACCGTAATATGTGATCTAGTATTCCTTTGCTAACCTTTAGCCACATTGCATGACTAAGCACTCCTAACTTGTCATCAATGATCGAAATATCTATAAGTTCATCTCATGAACTTCCAGATCCATATAGTATCCACTAATGTTCTCTAACACACGGATACTCAGCTTTTCCTTTTAAACAGTTTTATTGGAATGTTTCCAATTATCAACAAACATTCACTTTTATATATCCCATATATATTTTGTGATTAATTTTCTATCTTTTTCGGAAGTTCACATCAGTGTAACTCTTTACAGTGAACCCTTCCTTATTTCCATAGAACTAGTACTTCTCAAGTACTTATCAAGTTCTCATGGTATTCCAGTAACCCTTACTAGAACTAGACAAACATCCACTCGTCATGTCCCACATATGAGTTATCAGGATGAGCATATCATATTGTCATGCCCTACATACAAGATGATAAATGCATTTTATTCTTTCTATGTCCATACATGCAAGATAATGGGATGATTACATACATGATAGATCCATATCTATTCTTAGTGTTCCCATTCTTCATAAGAATTGGACATTTGTCCTTGGGATACCAACTCCATGCAACATGGATAAGTTTTCCCCCACTAAATCTATGCACACTGAACCCTTCAGTATAGATTGCCAATGTATGCTATCACTTTTCAGGTCAAGAGGTTTTCGAGAACTATCTCTATAGATCTCTATTCCTATCTCATAGGAAACATCTCTATCTTCCTTAAAGATAATTTCCAGTTTGGATATCCATTCTAGAACATATCCATTTCACATCAACATGTGGAATGTGAATACGCTCCCACTAAATCACAGATCTCTCTTTATCTTTGACATATCAGTCAAACCTTTTGACTATATTATCAAAATAAAGATCATAGTTCTGAGTTGCTTGTACTCAATCAATCACATTGATTAGTCCATTGTAACTTATAGACTTCATTTGCATTAATGTATTCATAAACCTTGTAGGTTGTGTCATGTACACATCCTTGTCTTATTCCTCATAGGAATGCAATTTTCGTATCCATATGCCAATCTCTTAGTCATTAAGTTGCAATCAACAAGCATCATCCTTCTCAAAATGTTATCCATGTGTCTTAACATTTAAGACTCATTTGCACTTATGGATTTCATCCCAATGGGTGCTACCATTAAGGTCATACCTTATGGTTTACATGGAAGTCATTTAGGATGTAATGGTCATAAACCATAACTCAAAATCCGGTTCCTCAATATCATCTAGATTGTTGACTCATCATATGACCAATTCATGATATAGATATTTGAGGTGTATCTGTTAAGGAATTTGAGAACTCACAACCCTTTGTGATTCTTAATGTCCTTTATTAGTGTAATGTATTCATTATTTAAGAAGAAATTAGTTATTTGATAATCATCCTCTAACTCCTTAGATTATGACTCCTTTTGATTTAGACATCACCATGCCTTAATCACGAGCTCACTATGATACATTATCATAATCACTCATAAGGATCTCAAACATTTGGTTCAAGAATTTCATTCATTGATATCATCAAGAATTAACACTTTACCAAACTCGCACTTCATCTATGATATTCTTGAACACTGCAAGATATTGGTATTTCTCTAAACACTATTTGAAGTACTAGCATTAACTCTAATAGGTATGTAAATACATCACATGTATTATACCTAATAAGATAATCAATCTCCCACCATGACTAGTGAAGATTGATCATGCCCATGAGATTCATATCTCTTACTGGTTCTCTAACCAAAAAGAGTCTAGTCCTATCCATCATATGGAAACTAGAAATGAATTTCTCATGATTTATGCTAATTTGATTTTTTGAGTTATCAATAACTTTTAAGTATCATTTTATCTTATGCATACCAAGTACCACAAGATAAACAAGGCATTGCCACAAAGATTAAAACATCAACTTTATTAATTTCTATCATTGTCATACAATATGCAAAAATAATGTGTTTCTATCCATTGGCAAATATGAAATAGCAGTTCATAACTCTATTACATGCCTTCAAGGCTGAAAATAAACTGAAGTACTCCTATCTATGGTGGCAACACTTGCCACATTTATTGAGTGCTTTACATTTTATATCTTGGTATCATATACCTCAAAGATGTTACAAGTTTATTTCATGACACCTTCAGGTGGAGACGTCTATCGCCTCCTTCTTCTTTAGTTCCCTCAGATAGAGTGGGAAATTCCTTTTCCAATGTCCTGGTTTTTGACAATGGTGGCAATTGCCTCTCTTGGTCACACCTCCCTTGGCCTTGAGAGTTGAAGATGACTTGGGATGCTGGGTAGCATCAGAACCTTTCTTAGCCTTGCCCTTGCCCTTGTACTTGGACTTGCCTTTCGTGTCGTTGATCATCATCACAGACTTAGGCTTGTCCTTATTCATCTATGTCTCGGCTGTCCTCAACATGCCCAACAACTCTGTCAACGGCTTGTCAAAGTTGTTCATGTTGTAGTTCATCACAAACTAACTGTAGGATTCTGGCAACGATTGCAATATCACGTCAGTAGCCAACTCTTGGCTCAGGGGAAATCCCAGTCTTGTCAGGTTCTCCACATACCCAATCATCTTGAGCGTGTGAGGACCAACTGGATCTCCTTCTGTCATGACACACTTAAATAGCGCCCTGGAGACATCATATCTCTCTTTCCGTGCTTGATCTTCATACATGTTCTTGAGATGTTGAATCATCTCAATGACACCCATGTTCTCATATTGTCTCTGCAACTCGTGGTTCATGGAGCTCAACATCAAGCACTTTGCATCAATTACATCATCAGAATGCTTCTTATAAGCATCCCTTTTTGCCTTTGGTCTGGTAGGAGCAAGTTCCTCTGGAACTAGAGTATCCAGGACATAAAGCTTTCGCTCTTAAGTGAGAAAAATTCTCAGTCCTAAACCACTCGTGGAAGTTAGTTCCATTCAACTTGTCCTTCTCAAGGACCGATCACAATGAAAAGTGATTATTGTTTGTTGTCATTTGAACTACAAAAGGAAATATATGCAATTTAGTCCAAAACTCAATTTTGACTAATTTGATTGATTTGAAAGGTTGATGATATAATTAGGACTTTAATTAATTATCACTCCCACTATTTTTGTTCAAATTGATATCCCTCACCATCAATTCAGAATATTGCAATGTACAATCTTCTAGTGGGTCAAGATCCATATTTCATCAAGTCATGAGTCAGCTTTGGCTGATCGCCCACAATCTTGACTATTTAGGTAGGCCATCATGCCAATTGCATCATATGCAACTCTTGATGAATGAACATGCACAACACCTTGCCATGAACATTCTGTGCCTCTGGGCCTAGACGCTCTAAAAATCACCAGTTAAGTCTAACCCAAAAGCCGACACGGTAAACATGCACCATGCTTTGGCAGAACCTACATGTTTACCCTTCACACTCCGCAAGATAGACGGAGCACCACGCTTTGGCGTAACCTACACTTGGTCGATCAAGTTTTTCATGTGTGCCTCTAATGGAAGGCATATAAGACTTAATATTTAGATGAGTGATTTGGTTTTATAGGTACAGATACATATCCAATCACCACAATATATAGTATGTATCATATACATGCTATATCCCACAAAAAACATGCAAAACGATGAAAGCGATGATTATGGCCATCCTAATGTGATTCCTCGAGCCAAGAGGAATCACAGTCATCTAGGTCTACATCACATGCAACATGTACATGATAAAGTGCTATAGCTGTCTGAGTTGATCAACTCATCACATGAATGACCTACTCGGACTGGAGATCGTCTGGGTGCCACCAGCCAATTGGTTGGCTCCTCCAACCAATCAGTTCACCTGGTCGTCGTGCATCTCCTCATGGTCGTTACCCGATCGTCTTTCTCCTCAAACCGGTCGTCTAGATCGCCAACCGATTAGTTCACGCCTTGAATTGATTGTCTCATTTGTCGTCAGATAGCCCTCCATTCTTTGATATAATAAGAAATAAAAGATCTATCCTATTTACATTTGAATTGGGAAACCCCGGTTTACATTTGAGGGGAGAAAAGGTAGGAAATAAATCTCGAGTTATCTCAAGTTACATCAAGAATAGGAGATAAGGAATCAGTAAGCAGACCGAGATGCAAGCAACCACATACAACCAAACACACATACATAGGGTTTATTGGCCATAACCACACTATACATCCACCACAAAACTCATTTAAGGGCGACACACATCGAGTGCATTCATATTACATATCATATATGTATATAGGGATTTGTGGATTTAAGATTGGACATGCATAAAGCCAATTTTATTTGCATCGTATGCAATAAATAAAGGCGACAAACCAAAATCGATCATATCGATAATCCTAAAGTATAGAGCAGTTGACGTGGCTCTGATACCACTGTCAGGTTATGGGGAGACAGAGAAGGCAACGGAAACAAAAATTTTCTTCTCATAAACCTAGAATAAAGGAATCACATCAACGTCTATACAATAGGAAGGATGGTTTGTAGAGGCATACCTTGTCCCGAGGCTTGCTCAGTGACGTTACCTCGCGGCTTGCACAGTCTTCACCTCCGATCTTGGATGGTGTCTTTGCAGCTCCTGGTCTCACCGGGACTATCAGGATTGACAACTGTCCTCTGAGCGACAGAAGTCTCCCACCTCTGAAGTAGTCCACACAGACCACCCGGAACTCCGATCTCCTTGTCTCACAAGGAATCAGAAGGAGTCGCACCCTCCTATTGGCATACTAGTCACCGACACACTCTCCTGCAACCAGTTGCCTTTCTGTAGTTTTATTTCCCTTGTTGTGCCTCCCTTATCAGGTAGCACTTGCTCGGGCTCTCTCGATTACCACAACCAGAGAGAATGACAACTTTGTAGAGCAACTGGTGTTCTGAGTTGTTGTATCTTGAGAAGCCCCCACTACCCCTATATATAGGAGGGTCATGGGACAGGGTTCACTACCCGGGCAATGCGAGATTAAAGCAAGAGTAGAAGGGTTCAAGATTTTCCACAAAAACAACCAACTGCGCCACCTGAACCGATTGTTTCATGCATGAAACAGTCGGTTGGGGAGCTGGGCCGATCAGTTCACACCTCAACCGATCGATTGGGGCACCTGAGCCGATCAGTTCACTTCTGAGCCGATCGGTTCACTTCTGAGTCGATCGGTTCATGATCTTGATCCAACTCAAATTGACTTTTGTATTTGTTTCTGATTAATCAAATATTAATCCTTGTCCAAATCAAATTTGTACAAGTGAAACAAATTGTATTTGCAAAATAGTCTTCTAACTTTCCAAACGATCTCAGTTGGTCCTCAAATCGACCGGTTCAACATTTGAACCCATCGTTTCATGACACATGAGCCGATCGTCTCACCAGTTGAGCCGATCAGTTCACCAACCTTAGCCGATCGATTCCTCCCATGAGCCAATCAGTTGGGGCAGTAGACTATGCAAAATCAGTCAATTGCAGTTTCAATCAATCTGATACTCTAATCAATCGGTCCAACACCTTGAACACTATAATACTGAGCTATCAATTAATTGAGTGTTTAATTGAACTACTAAACTCCTTTAGTAATCAATCTAAACATTGTTTGTGGATAAACTCCTCTTCCAGATTAAATCCTATGTGTGTGACCCTGCAGGTCCATTTCACGTTGGTAGTAAAAGTCCATAACACTTATGACTTCACAAGAAAAGAGCGGTGCCTAGTCGCACATCGGTGCTACCTAAGTGAAATAGAAAGTTGGAGAACAAATTTCAATCCTACAATCCGTGAATGGTGTTACAGCGAATGTATAATTCCTTTGTCACTGATATCCCGAATGAACTCAAGGCATGGAACGGTCATCCTGTCAACATTCATTCACTTTCTTGATCTCAGAGTAGATTGAAGGAGATATGTATGACATCAATATCGCATACTGATTCACACATGTGTGTGCACGCCTATCTCAATCCTACTCATCAAGTGGCCATGGATATCAAACTCCCTCAGGAGGGACAAATCCCATATCTATCACTCACCCCTCAAAAGCCCCATGTGTCAAAGCCACCCAATCATCACCTTTATAACAACCCATGTTTCAGGACTGCGTTTGATGATGTCAAAGTGTACCCAACAACATGTGTTGAGTGTAGTGATTTCAAGTCAAAGAATCACACTCACCACCATCACTGTGAGAACTGACTGTGACTACCATGTCATGGTTCCATGTTTCAAAATCACAGTGGGTCTGTCCGGTACACTTGTTCTCTAACAAGTACCTATGCATTTGGTTTGATATCTCCATATCATGACTAATGAGATTCTGTCATCAACCAACACTACAATCTAGTCTTGTGTGTCATTGCTGTCTATCTACCTTTCACAATGACATCTGACTAGGGACATAATAAAAATGTACAAACTCTTAGTATCCGTATGATCTCATCGTTCAGGTCCTCAACCTGAAAGCATACGTCATTGAGTACTGTCATTCTCTAGACATTCAATCTGTTCTATCATTATCTCATATGATTGAACCAGAAAGAATTGGAAGCTTGCCTTTTGATCTTTATCAAATCAATCTTAATGTATCCCACCAATCATCCCATGATTGGCTCTCAGGGCATACATACCAACAATAAATTCCCTAGAAAATATAATGAGATGAGAGTTACATATTAGGTTCTCCTTTTCTTATTATGATATTTGCAAAACAAAAAAATAAACTAAGATTTCAAATTTGCATCACTTTCCACAATAAAATAATAAAATAATCAAATAGTGAAATGTGATAAACATTAGGACTTCTAGATTTTGGAAGTCCAAATTTTCAAAGATATACAAAACCTTGAATAGTTTATGATTATATTGATGTGAAACCCTACCCACTGAAAATGGAGGAATAAAAGTGAAGTATATCTAAAATTTTGACACAATAAAACATCACTTAAAGATTAGTGACAATAATATTGAGTAAAATTTAATAAAGCCTTAAGACTGGATATGATAACTATAGTCTATCTAATACTTTTATGGTGTAACATAAGATTTTGATCTTCATGATTTATGTGTTCACCTAGAAATGTTTCCATGACCATAGATGAATCTTATGGACCACCCGTCACTAAGGGCTCAGATGACTTTTTTATTTTTCATGGGAATATACAACCCAAAAATGTGTCAAGTAGTTGGGATCGACGAGTAATAGTAATTGGATGTTAACACGAAGGGATTGTGAGTTGGATCTCACATTGATTATAGCCATTTTCTAGTGTTGTAGTGAAAAGTTTTGCTTCAAAAAGTTATTTTCTTGATAATATTATATGCACAAAGAAAATTGATTTTATGATTTTTTTTGATGATTTCTCGAGCTAAGTCACAATCAAGTAGGTATCAGAAAATTCTAGAAGTTAAACCTAGAGTTGGTGAAGGATACTACATTGTTGCTGGTACACCTATTTATACTTCTAGTTAAATCCTTTATGGAGTGTAGAGTAGCATCTAACTAAGCCGATTTTGGGTAAAAAATCTTATTTAAGGGGTGGAGAGTCATAACATACTAGATTTTGGTACTAAGACTACTCCTAATCTATAATTCATCATTTTTTCCTAACTTGGACGTAGTCCTTCATTTCAAGACTGATTAAATTATTTTGACCAATTTTCTTATTATTTGATACTAATTTCATGTCGAGTGAGTTCCTTATGTTAGGATGAGTTCATTTATTTTTACTTGAGTAATGTACCCCTCAATTTGGCTTCATTTATCATTTTAGATCAATTTGAATCACTATTCTAAGATATCTTGATTTAGCCTCACATTAATTGAGTACTCTCAATTTGCGTACTAATGAATTGTAATTAATGGAAAATATGAATTATATTAAAAGATGTACATTACTAGTTATCTAATGAACATGGCTCAAGTAGTCAAAGCTAGGTGTTGATAATGAGAGGTTAAGAGAAGGGTTAGATTCTCAATTCCATTAATTATCTAATTTAAGAGTTATAAATAGTCCTAAGTAGCTAAGTTTAGTGATTAATGAATGTATTGAATGCATGACTTTGGTTACCCTAGCAAGAAGAGACTCGAGAATATCCTTCTCTAAAATGACTGACATTTATGAGAGACACAATGCCATTCTCTCCTACTCGAGGACCTATCCATGAAATGGATCCTCCTTTCTCTTCATCTTTTGTCCCCCGTCCTTACTATCTTCTTCCCCCAACCTATAAATCTCCTCAAACATGGAAATGAACCGAGACCAGATTTGCAACAAAATTTGTAGTCCCCCCTAACTTGGAACCATCATCTCCATTATAACCCAACCATAATTTTCCCTCTCCTTAAATGCATCCATGAAACCAACCCTTTTCACTCTGCTGCCTACCTGGCTTCTCACAATCCTTGAATACCCTACAATATTGTCGACGACGACCTGTAACACCAATCAAATTCACTAGCCCAACCTCTAACACATGTGATGTCTCCATAGCCAGTGTCACATCTTGATGATCCCAGGATCTGTAAAACTTTGACATTGTATCATTCACCTCACAACCAAAGATTTGAGTAACCCTCAGATTGCACCACTGTTAAGAACTTCTCCTCAGAATATCCTAACATCTTCAAGATGTCTGCAATATAGAACAACATCTGCCTATTTCTCACTTTATAGATGGGACCAGGATCTACCTCATGGACCAACATTGACCTTCTCATAGTGGTGGCATGTGTCTTCAACTAACGACCATCAAAGAACCTCATCAACCACCTACAATAGTTCAATGCGTTGTCATCCCCTCAAAGATGTCTCACATATATACATTTGTCCTCAACATCCAAGACATATATCTGGAGTAGTTCCTCCTCTCCATACTTCACAATTCCCTAGCATCCAAGACATTGTGTTGTTGAATGAGAACCACCAACACCAGATCTGAAACATTGTCAACCTATTGTAGGATCAACATGATGCCTCACCATCACCTCATCCCAACTTCTGTGATAGACCCATAACTTTGGATCATAAACACCCACCCTATGCTACACAGTCACCACCTTCACCTATATTACCATGCTGCTAAGGATGCTACTACCTCGACATGATTTTTGATTTAGAAGAGTCTACTCCTCATTGAAGCTATAACTTCATTATAGTTACCTCTATTCCAAGCCAGAGAAGTGAATGGTACTTTGGAATGGAAGTCCAACCAGGATTTGGTTGCCTAGACTGTAGACTATGTGTTCAACTAAGCCATCAAGATCAGTAGGTCAGTATTAGTTTGTATTCCAATTATTAAGAAATAAATTATTTTTTTGAGTCTTAGGGAGACCCCACTCCCCCTCCTCCTCAAACAGGTGCCAGAGCTCGGATGACCCAAGAAGTTGGTAATTACAATGCGCTCAGGGGGATTCGAACCCGGGTCCCCCAGGGAGGACAAGCCGAACCGAACCACCTGAGCCACACTAGCCGGGTTAAGAAATCAATTATTAGGATAAATAAAAGTTGTGGATTACATGATAATCTTGGAGATATAGCTAGTTAAATGATGAATTAGGTACCATATATGCATAATGTGTGAACAAAAACTCCATGAATTCCATTTTGACACCAATGTATTTAAATCAAGGTAATCAATACAATAACAATAATCATATCACTTGATTGATTTACCTAATGACAACCATATTAGTTCACCTAGTAGGACATTTAATAGTAATATGTACTAGGTTTGCAATACCTAATTTGAGGAAGTCAACTAATACACATATATAATACAAAAGATAAGTAGTAATCAAGACATGTTCATACATATATAACATGGGTATTAGAATAATATATCATAGTCGATCTATTATGTTAATGTTAATCATGTAAAGTACTAAAACACATAAGTTAATGGTGATATTGGAATTTAAATAGTTATTAAGCGGATATATGTAGAATACCTAAATGAACTAATCATGACCATGAATAAGTTAAATATGCACATTGAAGGTTAATAATTATAGTACATGTGCATGATAAGTTACCCATATGTACATTAAGGAATAGTTATGCATTTACATGTGGAGGCAAATGAACTTAAACCCCATACATCTTTACTTACATGCATATGATATATCCATACTGATTTACCCATAAGTACAAGGTAATAACATATGATATTATGTACAATTTAAACCCTATATATTCCTAGTAAGTCTATTTTAATAAAGGAACATCTTCAATCCTAATAACTAGATATAAATATACATTAATATAGAATCTAATCTAGGGGAGATAGAACAAACAATTTAATATCTAATGCTAACTATAGATAAAGAAACATAGGAATGAGAATAATGGAAAATATAAATAATAGTCATAAATTGAAAACACTAATCACCTATAATACTACATAATCAAATTTAAATCAAATGAAACAATGATTCCAATCCAAGAAATATCAAATAATCCTAGTGCACTCTCTCTTACCAGATATCAGAGAAATTTGCATCTTTGATTCTAATGGACATCTCGATTGGAAATCCTCACTTGGAACAGGTACACAATTCTCGATTCTATTATTGAAATGTTCATCTCCCTTTAGAATTTCATTTATACTATTTTGAGTGGAGAACTAATTTTGTTATTAGCCTTTCCCTCAAGTTTCAGGTCACCACAACTAAATTGCATGTTGAGCATCATTGAATAATTAAAATATTGGTGGATTTTAATTTTGGCACAAAAATCTAAAATATTAGCTAAGAGTTTTGGTTCACTAGATTCATTAGATCATATGTCTCAACCCTGCGTAGTGGATAATGGACAAGAGGCCCCCCAGTACTGGTTACCCCCACAAGACAAAGTGTTACTCTCTCATAGAGGGGAGAACACTAGGCACCTAGACACTGGTGAAGAAAAAATATTATATTGATTGTGAAAATGGATAAATCATTCCATTTTGAATAATTTGATATCTTGATATTAGTTTTGATAACCTCATTGTTGTTTCTATTTATCAATTTGAACTATTTTACCTTTTTGAAACTAACATGGTAACTAGACCATCTCTTTGTTATGACCACATTCCACCTAGAAAACTTGCCCATATTTGATTTCATAAACATTATTTTTATAATAGCACAATAATTGTATTTAGTATCATCCTAGCTGACCTATATTTTCCCTTTTGGGGTCCATGTGCTATTTTGTTCCCTCTGAGAATTCATGGACATGCATTATAGAGAAGAATTAGAATAGACATGCAGGAGATGTCCCCTGTTGAAGACTAGATAGGAATTGATACTTATTCTTAAATTTGTAGTCATATTTGTAAGCTTCCATGACTTTGATGTAAAGTGTGCTTATAATAAATATTTGCTTATAGTTTCGATACAACTTTGTAAATGTTGGACCATAAAGATAGGGTCCGTATATGTGTCCTGTCTAGAAATATATGTCTCTCTTATTTGCATTCAATTGTTGTTCGTTGTCCAATTGATCATAGAGGTCTCTAAGAAGTGTTCCATTCATATCTCCCTCTTTCATGTATTTGGTTGAATTATTCAAGTTATCATGCTAAACATCCTCATTCCATTCTTATTGGGTGTAGGTCTTGAACATATTGATTTTTATCTTCATGTCCATGAAAGAGGCAATCATTATGCTATGATGCACATTTATTTCAGAATCACGTGTAGATAGGAATGGCCTTCCCAAGATGATGTGAATAATCTTATCCTCTAGATCCATCTTAAGAACAATGAAATCATTCATGAACATTATTGCCCTTTCTTTGTATATCATCACTAGGACAGTGTCCACTCTTCTTCTAGGCACTTTGATGGAACGATCCACAATTGAAGAGTGTAATTGGTTAGTTTCAATTTGTGTAATCCCAGCTCAACATAGACACTATATGGAATCCAAATCACACTAGATCCTAAATCAAATAGAAATTAGTCTACGTGATGTCCCCATATGTAGTTAGGTATGAGTGGGGCTCAAGTTCTTTCTTCTTTATAGGAAGTGCATGTTGAACGATAGAGATCACTTGTTTGGTCAACTTGATTTTCTTAGGCATCCTCCATGTTGACCTCCTATTGAAAGTACATATATCCTTGAGAAACTTGGCATAAGATGGAATTTTCTTGATAACATCCAACAAAGGTATATTCACCCTCACTTTCTAAAGTTTCTCTAGAATGTTAACAATATGTTTTTGCCTTCTTTTTTATCATGTATTCTCATCTAATGCACCAGGGAATGGTGAATCACTTTCTCTTGACTTACTTAAATCAAATGATTTTCTTGCAGAATGACATGGGGTGGAACACTATGGATTCTAGAACCTACAAACTTAGTAAAAGATGGAACACACGGTTTGAAATTCCCAACATAAGGTACCATGGGATCATCTTCAACAATTTCAATCACAATATCGGGATTTGGCTTCTTCAGCCTTGTTTCATCATATACCCTTAGCACACACAATCACTTCCCATTTGATTCTTGTCCTGCTCAATGAATTTTTCCCTCCTTAGAAATATCACAACACTACCTTGGTCATGGTGGAGAGGGGAGTTTGCTTTGTTTGTGGAGAGGTGGAGTTGTCCCTTAGTATTTGAATTGACGTGGAGAAGAACATTGATGGTGGAAAGTGAATTGGTGGGATGGTTGTCATGATGGAGGTGGCAAGGAGTATAAGGCTTAGAATGGACTTGAAATTGGTATATGGGTTGCACTTTCATAGGAGGTGGACTATAGAAAATTTGAGAGTCACCCATTGGTCCACTTGCTTCATGAAAGTTCATTATGGGTTGGGAAGGCAAATTTTCCTTCCTCTTGAAGAGAAAGTATTGAAGAGAGTTGCTCCACTTTTTACTCAAGCCTTTTAACATTCTTTTGAGCATCATCAAAATTATTCAACCTAGAGAGAATTTCATCATCAAACCTTGAGCTATATCTTGTACTTTTTTGTTCTGGGTGTATATGGGAATGACGTCCCTTCACTTCTTCACCGAAAGACTCAATAAAGTTTAGTGACAAGGAATACTTCCCACTAGATTCCTCCTAGAGTTCATCATCTCTATAAGAATCTTCACTAATTGTGGTATTGATTCATTAGAAGTTGAAGGTGTCACACTGAAGGTTCGGTCCCATCATTAACCATGCTAGAAGCTCAGTTGCTTGAATTTTCTGCCAAGTGTACAAACAATAGCCATGACTCTTCAGGTGGTTTATCCATGAAAGCACCTCAACAAGAAGAATCCATTATAACTTGACCCAATGGAGAGAGACCAGAGTAACAACACTGACATAGCTGCAATAAAGGAATTTCATGGTGGGGACACTCTCTGAACATCATCTGGAATCTTTCCCAAGCATCATGGAACCACTCATTGCCCATTTGGTTGAAACTCACTATGTCACTCCGCATTTGTTTTATCCTTGCAATGGAATAGAATTTCTTCATAAAGGCATTCTTAATGTTCCCTCAACTCACTATGTCCCTTCTTGAACCATATCAATCTTTGGCTTTGTCTTGGAGAGAGAATGAGAATAAAGTGAGCCATATGGAGTTATCACTGGTTGTTAGTGTCCTAAAGGAAGATCATAATTCAAGAAAAGAATCCAACTTCTTGTAGGGGTTCTCACTCTTTGAGCCAAGAAGGTGGACAGGAGCCGAAAAGACCAGGAGGGGTGGAGAATCACTCCCCTAGAATTTGGTCAACTCTGTTTGCAATTGTCGACCTATAGTTGTGGGCATGAAGTAATCATTGGGTTTCTTGTGAGGTATAGTCTGCTCTCCCATCTTGTCTTCCACGATTTTCTTGTCACATTCACAAAGGAACAACCAAGAAAAAGAGGACTAGTTATCAAATGAATATAAAAAATAATAGAAAGAATAAAGAATAGAAATGGTGAGGTCAGTAGGAAAAGATAAAAGCAAAACTAACTGGATAGGCCAAACGTATCTATCCCCAACGACAACACTTGAAAGCTTGATTTGCACACATTGGGTATGTGCATGCACGAGCTTAGGATATTTATAAGACTCTAGTCAATGACATGCTTCAAATACACAAAGGAATACTAGCCCGCAAGCGTCTGAGATTGTATCATAGTATTAAAGCATGACAAGTTAGGGATCTATCCTCAAGGAAAGACAGGGGACTAGAGGTAGGTTAGTTTGTGCTAGGTTCAGACTATGGAGTATAGGGTTGAAGGGTTTGATGGTGGTTTTGTTAACTACACCAAGGGTGATCAAGCAAGCAATATAAGATATCAAGGAAATAAAAACTTATTCTAACCCTAGAAAATTAAGTGCTAATGAACAAGAAAGGAAACTAAACAAGAACAAAACAAGTTACACTAAGGCAAGTAAAGGTAAGAGCTATCACTACACTAAGCTAGAAATTAGGACTAAAAAGGCAATTAAAGACCTAAACTGGCAAGAACAAGGAAAGAGTAAGAACAACTAAATAGGAAAGTAAAGAGGTTAGCTAAGCAAGCATTAACTAAGCAATAAGGTGAATTAAGGTTTGTAATTCTATAACGGGAAGTGAGGGATGTTAGGGGGGAATGTAATTGTCAACTGAGTTGGGGGATATAACATGTAAACATTACTCTTTCATTTAGATTACCAAAAAAGAAACAAAATAGATGCTAATGAATTGTCCTAAACTATTAATTTTCCATGGATCGGGTAGGGTGTGTATAGGGAAACTAGTCCCTATCATCTTCTATCCCGTTGTGAGTCTCACTAGGATTAGGGTTTAGGTTGAATTCAATTAGGATCTAATCAAGTCTAGGTTTTTAGGATAAAAGCTCTTAGGGAAATTGGGAGGCGAGGGTAGTATTGGATGGTGGAAGTGACGGTTTTACTGTTGGGATATATGGAGGTCAAAGATAGTAGTGCAAAAAAAAATTGATCCATATTCCCTAACTAGCATATCTTTCCAACCAACAATGTATAGCGAGGAGCATGCAAGATGTACCTTATCTTGGATCAAGTCCAGTGACTATTCTTGAACAAATTTGTGCTCCCTTCTGAAGTAGTACATAGACATTAGCATATGAAAGTTCTCCTAGCACAGACAGGGGTTAACTGATTCCTCCTAGTGTAGCAACAAAATCTTCTATGCCTCTGCGTAGTCTACGTGGACCATAGGGAACTACACATCCCACTTCTTGATTCGGGAGGAAGGAGCAACCCTTTTATTTGTCAACATTCTAGAGTTAACTTTCTTCTCCATTGCTATCTCTCCCTTTCACAAGTAAAATGGCTAGTCTCACACATAACAAATGTGTGACTTGGTGTGTTGAGAGCCTTGTCCAACCCCTCCTTTATATAGGAGTGGAAGGACTAGGGTTTCTAAACCCCTTGAGATATAATAGGTCAAATTCTCTTGACTGGACGAAAACTCAACACAACCAATCAGTTGATTGTCTTATGGTTACTGGTGCAATAACACTAGATTTTAATGTGACAATTAATGGAAGTCATTATGCCTATCACTAATTAGTTAACCCAATCCAACTGATCATATTAGATCTCCATTTGACCTAGTCTAACTAGTGAATTTGATTCTTATCATTCATTGGGTGACATAATCTAGTCAGTTAACTAGACCCTCCCGTCGATCGATTGGGTTTTCATTTACCATCCATAAATTTTGTATCCAATAGTCTACTAGACATTCCAGTCGGTCAATTGGTATTTGAGTCAGTCGTCTATTCTTCTAGTCTATGATTGGTCTTTTCGTCAATCGAATAGCAACCAATATTGTTTAGATTGGTTACTTAAACACTTTAGTATCCATATTATATCTTTTCCATCAATAAAATTCTTTTCCTAGTGCATCCTATGTGTGTGTCCCTATAGTCTCTAAATTATGTGGTGGTGAATTCCACAATCATATTAAGAATTCACAAGCAATTAGCAGTATTATAAATATATTATTATTACCCAAGTAATTGCATACTATGGGGGACAAATTCAACCTACACTCTTGATTAATGTTATAGTGATTGTATAGTTCCTTTGTAACCTATATCCAAATTTAACACGAGATATGGAATCTCCATCCTCTTTAATATTCAATTTATGTTTCTTGAACTAGAGTAGATTGTTGAGATGCATGTGAGCTCACATATCACATGGAATCATATGAGCATGGCCATGCATTTCTCAGTCTCACTTATTAAGTGGCCAGGATATCACTCCAATAGGAGGGACAAATCCCATCTAAGATCATGTTAAATGATGTCAAACTTCATTGAACTACATGTGATTATTGTAGTGACTTCAGGTTAAATAAAGAACCACAATCACCCCTATCACTTTGAGAGATGATTCTAACCTGCCATTCAATGGTTTCCATGTATCACTCTCAAGGTGAGTCTATCAGGTACACTTATTCTCTAACAAGTACCTATATGTTTGGCTCGAAATCCAATATCATGACTAATGAAACTCTGCCATCAACCAACACACATTCTAGTCTTATATATTATTGTTATATATTTAGCTTCCACAATAATATCTAACTAGGAACATTATAAAATGTATGCACCCTTATCATACATATATGCTCTCATGTTTAGGTCCTCAACCTAAACCATATGTCATTCAATAACATCATTATGTAGACATCTATCATGTTATACTATCATCTCATGATTGATACAAATATAATAGACGAAATTGCCTTTATAATTATCAGATTAAGTACATGATGTCCCAATACAATCATCATATCATTGGTTCTCTAGGCATACATATCAACATTTACACCTCACATCACCAACCATCTAGCCTTTAAGAAGCTCCAAGACAGTTATATTAAATGCTTCTAAACCACTTTAGATAGAATTGTTGCCACTTCTCATCTCTTCTTGACTCTTTATCACTTTCCCCTCTCTTCATTTTTACTATTGCAAACCCTCACTACTCCCCTAGATCCTTCTTCATCCTCCACCATTGATGGAGGCTGTGATTTGGGGACTTCATCCTTAGTCATTCCTCAGACAATCAGCCCGCCTAGGCATTTGTGAGGTCGAAGCACGAGTCTATGGCTTATTGCAGGCTTCCACAAGCAAGGTTGTCTACTCGTCGAGGAGAACGGAGGCTCACTACTGAGGTGGCTATAGGTCCTTCATGTATCCAGGACTCGAGAAAGTGATGACCCACTGGTCATAGAATTTAGGGCATTGAATGAACGACAAACATGATTCCTTGGGCGCTCTCTCTTTCTCTCTCTTTCTCACTCTATCCCACCCACTTGACTTACCTTATGCTCCAACATGTGGGAGCCAATCCATGAACCACAGTGTGCCACAAGCACTCTGAGTCCACACCTTCTCCGCCATCATGGTGACACAGACACCAGGGGAAGCCGACCGTGCATTGACATTGTTGTCCGTTCCCGATCCCCCCGCTCGTGTTGTCTCACCCAAAACCGCTTGGTGTCGCCATGTCGGGGTTCCTAGATGTAGTGACCCACTCATGTACATTTCAACCCCATGAAGCAATGGACCCGCACCAGGGATCTCCAACAGGACTAGGAGAGTTGGGAGTCAGTGGCCCATTAGTGGCCTTTTTGGGTAAAAAGCTCTTCCAAATATGTGATTAGGTGTTTAATCTTCAATTCACCCTAACTCCTTAGTTATATATCCAAATACCATGATATAATATATGGTTTTGACCAAAAAAATTCCATCTTTGCAGTGGAACACTTTTGTACTATTGATTATGCTTGTACCTTCCATTTGTACTTAAAACCCCCTTATATGACCTTGAAGTTGATGAACAATATGAAATACTTATCCTTCTTGTAATATTAATGGTCTTTTCATCACCCCTTTATGATAATCATTAACTTTGACTCTTTGTGAATGTGGAAAAATGCCTCAAATCCTTTGAATGTACCCTAATGTTCATCTTGACATTTATGACCAATTTTGCTCTAAAAATTATCACTTCTATATTTTCACTTGATGCGACTTGTATATATATGAGGTTTTAGCCTAACTTATCATCGTATGACGATTGCACTTAAAAATCAATAACCTAAATTGAGATTGGTACCCTACTAGACCAACATCTCATGCTAAATGGTTCATGTTTGACTAATAATACCTCAAGTACCTATTTTGTTCATTAATATGATCTAGTTGACTTAATTTGTTCTATATGATGAAATGTGAATATTATGTAAATACCTTGTTCTACCTAGATCAAAATAGTATATTCTTTCACACATGTAGAACTAAACACTAGCTTGATCTATCCTATGCTCGTTTTTTATCTTATGACTTGAAAATGTGACCATGTTGCATGGAATTGGCCTAATATGACTAGTTATGATCATACACACATAAACCTCGATGATAATATAAATATCGTGCTTTCCCTACATCTAAATCAGACCTTATCTATATGCATTCTTGACAAGAAGAGGCTATAATTGAACTATATGATACTTAAGTTTTAATACCATCTGCATGACATGATACAAGTTTATCTCTACTTAAGCCTATTGATCTAAGACCCACTATTGTGCCTTATGTATCTTAGATCCCTGTTGGTTTGGACCTTCTCAAGAATCCTACTCATGGATCATAACTTCATACTGTAATCATAAGGAACACACTTAATCTCTTGACCCTACTATGATATTGACTTGTTTGTTGTATGCTTGTATGAATTCTTGGCTAGATAAATACTTATTTGAGCTTATGTTCCCTATGAATAATACTTTCAATATTAATTATAGTATGTTGACAAACCTTGAATATAATTTAGAGAAATCTGTCATATATCCTGGTGCACCTACATGAAGTTTTGGGGGTAAGGACACCATGTTGGGCGTCTTACTTGATATATTGAGTTAAGGTGGACCATTACGGTACAAGGATTACCTATAGTGATGACCTTGAGGCCCCTTAAGGATAGGGTAGCTAATCTTGAGAACCATTATATACTCTTCCAATGAGAAGTTAGTCAAAAGGCCTACAGTTGATATAAAAGCTTAAAGATGATTTATATAAAAGAAAGTCGTTAAATGTTCTTGCCTTATTTCCAGTTCTTGCTTATTATCATGTTTCTATACAATCAACTTTTATATATTCTTAAATTGTGGTTACATGTTTTTCATAGCTTACTTAATGCTTTAGCATTAATATGCTTTGTTTAATGGATTTGTAATTTCCACATGAAGATTCATTGCACTGCAAGATCTAAGATCTGAAACGAATCACCAATGGGTATACTTGAATATAGAAATGGGTACATATATCTTATCTCCATGTTTAGTATCTTGTTACCTCTTTAGTCTTATTGTTATTAATTTTACATATATATTGCATGTGTGAAATATTTGTGCCATTCTACGGACGGACGCCCAAGTCCACTGACCTTTGCCTTTATAGCCAATAGGAGTGTGCACTTAGGGTAACAAACAATTATGTGACAAATGGTATCAGAGCCTAACACACATGCCTCTATATATGTTTAAGGCATAACACATCTTAAGAAACCAAGGAGGACTAAAATACTTTCCTCAAAGTTTAGAGAGTTTTCTATTATCTCATCTCTTCTTTAAGGATAACCTAATCCACCAAGTAGATGATAATTAGTTAGTCTTCTCATATCCTCATGTGATTCTTCTCTCTTGACTATTAATCACATGACATATCGATTATGGGTAGCTTATGCACGGGAAAAGTAGAACTTATTTGAAATCATGAAAGTTGATTAACATAATAATACCAGAATCTGATATTAAATTGAAAACCCTATTTGATGCTCTTAAAAGTGTTGTACTCATATGCAAAACCTAAGATCATGTAGATTCAATTTTACTTGAATCGATACAAGTGCTTTCACTGTCTGAGGTAAATTCTAGATATGGTAAAATAAGGTGGAACTCTTGTCTCACACTTCATTTTGATGAGGTCCCTATTGATTAAACCTATGTTGCCCTATTGTTTATTAAACCTCAAACATAGTTAAGTAAACCTTCCACTATTTGATATGTACCATGATCATGCCACAAAATGACCATTCCTTTAGACCCCTAGATTATGATGTGAAGACTTGATACAAGAGCTAAATCCCCTATTGACCACTATTTCTCCTTGTAAACTTAATTTGATTGATATGATGGACCTACATCTGAATCATGCACTATTATGCTCAAACTCTCAAATTTTCAATTTGACTTCTCGATTCCCAGAATAAGCCCCTAACTTGACCATGAAAGGAAGGGAATTCTGTTATGACTTTGGACTCACATTATCTCAAAATATGGTTTCCCTATTAAACAACTTGATGTTTGACTCGTGATATGGTGAAATATGATTTGATAGTTGACACTCACCTTTTTTTATATGCTCGATGACTCGTGATTCATATGTACTAATGTCCTAGATTAAGGTGGTAATTGAATTATGAATCCCCTAATCTAGGTCACATCTCTATTATGATTGCCTCTAAATTTCCAATTAGTGTATTATATAGAGTATAGAAAGGTAACCCATTCACACAATTTTGATTTCTTGACATAAGATTCAAATAGGTCAAATCCCATGTATTAATGATACTCGATCTTGAATCTAGATTTTCTCGACATTTGATGATGTGACTATAGCTTGTGGTTTACTTCCTAGAAATACCTAGGTCTAGATCATCCATCAACCTTGAATACCATGACAATGAAATTTGATGTTGATACCATGAAAGGTTGCTCAATTGATGTATATGGATGAATGATTACCCCTAAGTAAATAAGAACCAAAACCCTATCTTAGAAAATGTTTGGACCTTTGAATTTGATGTCTAAACTTGAATCTTGACATTAATTTATGAAATCTTGACTCATGATTATTGAGCTTGATATTGATTTGACTCCTATGATCACCTTAGTTGGATCTTAAGGTCACCATTGATATATGATTAATGACTTTCATGCTCCCAAATGATGAAATTCTAAAATTGTGATTGTGTTACTCGCTCGATTTATGACTTAGGGGTGATCTCCATGTGGACTAAGGTGGGACCTTCCATTTATTTTGAACATGAAATCATGTTATTCAATAAAAAATCTCAATATTGAAATATGATGTATGCCTCAAATTATTGAAATATGAATCTCAATAATGCTTGTATAACCCCACCTAGGTCAATGTAGAAGCTAGGGCCCTACATGTTGGGAATGAAAGTGATGATTTACCCTCAATTAGAAGAGCTTTGTTATTTTAACCTAAAATGTGATCTCTCAAAATTTGTGATCTATAAGATGATCTCTCCAAATTTGTGGCCCATGAGATTATCCTTCCTATGATGATGATCAATGTGACTTTACTTGAACCATGAGGCTCAATTTCTCAATTTGAAATATCTTGACACTACAGGGATACCAAGTGATTTGGATTATGAAGTTGAAATATCAATTTATGGATTGATTTAATTTTGGGGATACAATTATTTTAAGGTGGGGAAGTTGTGATAACCTGGAAACTCACACTTTAAAAATTTCCTTTGTTTTTTAATTATGTTTTGTTCTGAAAGTCAATTTTTTTATATGTGTATTGATGCACTTTTGATCCATCTGGTACATGTGTATCACCTTGACGATACTCAAATTGACAAAAACCAAGCTTACATTCATGACACACCTAATCACTTTTCCCTTAAATTTTATTCATATATTTATAAACATGTGTATACTATTCTTATTCTCATATTGTAGATCTCTCTCTCTCTCTCAGGTTTCTAAAGCAACAGATTTCACTTGATTTAGAGCTAGCATGTGAGAGTTATGCCCAATTGAATATCAGGTAGATTAAACCTTGATTTATCCCTTATAATCAGATCTTGATACTTTTTTAGCCCAGTTGGGTGCTTTTGGATGCATCCCACTAGTCGAATCCTTTCCTTGGTGATCTGGATCTAGCTCAGTCGACCAATCACATGCCTCAATCCCTTAAATCTCACATTGTTTGGCAACTAGATCCCATAACTTCATATTTCACCCTGATCGAACGGCTTGAGACTCATCTCCTCCCCCTAGGTTGTATATTGTGCAAAGTGCACATGGCAGCTGCTTTACGACCACCAATCACCATCGTGTGTGCCACTTTGTCTAGAATTGTCATCACTTATCATCTTGACCCCTTCTCACTTTAACCTCTCTTCATTTGTGCTATCACAAACTCTCACTCCTCACCTAGCTCCTTCTTCACCCTCCACCGTTGATGGCAGCTGTGAGTTTGGGGACTTCATCCCTTGTCATACCTTGGCCAAATCAGTCTTTCCTATGTGTTTGTGAGGTCGAAGCACGACTCTACGGCCTATTGCAGACTTCCACGAGCAAGATTTCCCGGTCACCGAGGAGCACAGAGGCTCACTAGTGTTGCGGCCCTGGCTGTTCGTGCAGCCAAGACTTGACATAGTGACGACCCACCGACCCTAGGATCTAGGGTGTGCAAATGATCAACAAAGAAGAATCCTTGGGCACTCTCTCACTCCCCCCTCTCTCTTCATTCTCTCTCACCCACTCACCTCACCGTCTTCTCTACCACGTGGGCGCTGATCCGCAAACCACAATGTGCTATGAGCACTCCAGGCCCATGCCTTCCCCGACAGCATGGTGAGGCACACACCAGGACAAGATGACCATGCACTAACATGTGTTTATCGTGTGTTACACACAAGTGAATGTATTGAAGTAATATATGCCTTTTTTAGGCCTGAATTGAACATAGGGAAACGTTCTCTAGAATAACACTACTAACTATGGTCTAATTAATTAGACGGTGAAAGTGAATTGGTTTGATTGAATAGAAACAATTGCATAACAAAGCAAGCTTAACAATTAAGTCACTTAGATTTAAGGGAACTCCTCAGTACAATGATTTCACCACAAATAACATTACAATTTATTCCACACACTAATATCTATTACCCCTATCACTGGATAAAGATCTTGTATCCAGAACTTCCCATTCCCGTGGTGTAGTTCACTATCTATTCTAATGTCAATCTCATTTCCATACTAATTGGTTTATTAGTAAGGTGTTTTATGATTAATCTATGGGTTTCTCCTCCTATTTATTCTACACCTTTCTCAATGGGTACAATAAATAGGTAAATATATGCTTTTATAACCCTTAAACTCTCTCCCGAAATGATTAAGTGTCTGAAAATCTCTCTATGGTGATTAGACATAAATAGAACAAGACAACTTCATAGATTTATATCCATAAAATAGGGACAAAGGTGATATTAATGCATAGAAATCAATTACAATGCATATCCGGACTACTCCCGGATTCTAAGGAATCAAGGGGTTTAGCCCCACATGGTTTTCATTGATGAATACATGGTAGAGAAAGAGAAAAATATGGGAAATATTAGAAAAACCAACTAACCCCTGGAGAATGACTGATCTGGATGATCCCCTACGTCGTGAATGCAATCCATAATCTTTCGGCTACAGATTTGCTTTCTAAAGGTGCTCATATTATCTCAGGTGAAGCCTTCGGTTCCTTGCTCTTCTCTACTCTCTCTCTGGTGTCATGCAATAGAAAATGGTCACCTCCACAGGTCTGTACGAACTCCCCTCAAGTCATAGGAATCACTTAAGGTACAAAAATAACACTAGTTGTTGGATTAGAGTGTTATCTTCAGATTGCCCGATTGGACAGACTCGATGGTACCAACTAGAAAGTTGGTAGTACCGAGTTTCTAGGGTAGCCGTGATTCATCATAATGTCGGTACTATTGACTTGTCTCGATAGCACTGAGTCTTTAGGTCGCTCGAGCACTGCTTCACTAATACCATCTCGGTAGTACTGAGTTTGTGGACTCAATAGTATCAAGTTTCCGCGATTCATTCTTGCACTTTACTGATAAGGTTTTGGTACTACTGACTTTGAGTGTTGGTAGTATCAAGTTTGGGTGAGTCTTCTAGTCCAATACTGATGTGAAGTCGGTACCATTGACTTTGGATGTCGGTAGTATCGAGTTTGTGAAGCTCAATTGAACCTGAAAATGCACAAGAATGTGGATAAGTACTCAAGATGAACATTAAACCATATTAAACATTAAAAATCATATAATTGCATGCATTTACATAAAACATACCATTGATAACATTTCATGCATAATTAATCAAATAATAGACAAATCAACACATAAAATCAAGGAATACACATTCATATAAAATGGCGACGCAATCTGGCGATCTGGAGAGCGACTCTCAGGCGACGACGAGGCAGCTGGCTACTTCCTCACGATCTGGTAATGCTCATGGTATAGTAGGGAGGCCAGGGGGTTTTACACACAAGCCGTTTGATGGTGGAGGAGCCAGATCGCTGGTAGATCTATTGTCTGAGACTGCTATCAATAAAACAGTAACACTCCCTCAGAAACCTAAGTTCAATATTTTTGATGGAAAGCTGGTTTATTCTAAGGAGATCACGATTAGAAATGTTGAGAAGTGGAGTAGATATCTAGCAGGGTATGTGGTTGGGCTGAAGCTGCACTGGCAGACTTTCACCATCCACTTCAAGTCGATCTGGAACATCAAAGACGGATTTGAAATTAAATCGCGAGGTAATGGAATGTTTATTTTCAACTTCAAACTAGAGGAGGATATGGAAGGGGTTCTTAAATGGAGTCCCTGATTTGTTGCTGGTTGACCTCTCATTCTTGAAAGATGGTGTAGGGGTGAACCTCTTCGGATGATGGATTTTACTAAACTACCTGTTTGGGTTAAGATTTATGGACTTCCGTTAGATCTTTGGGATGATGAGATCTTCACCATTATCGACTCATTCCTGGGAAAACTGGTTAAAGTTTATGATGCTACTTATACTATGGATAGACTGGAGTATGCAAGATTTCAAGTTCTCACCTCACCTACTCAAAAACCTTCCATCGACTATTCCATTACTGAGTGATAATGGAGTTGAGAATGTTCTGTCTCTAGAATATGAATGGCTACCTAAGGCTTGTAAAACTTGCAAAGTGTTTGGTAATGGGGAAGAGATCTATCCAAAGAAAGTAGCGAGTATGAACAATCAAGTAAAGAAGAAGGTAGCAACCATCTGGGTAGAGAAAGCCAAGCTTAACGCATTGAATCCTACTATTTCACATGTTGAAGTTGGTGTGGGAGTTCCTGAGTATGTAACTTGTTCAGCACCCACTCAGCCCGCGGATCAATCTATTGTGTCTACCCCTGTCTTGGTTAACTCAGGTGCCAGTACGAGGGAAGGTGCTCCACCAAAACATGTGCTGAAAGAAGCTGCAAAGCATGTTCACCTTTCTCCTAACTAGTTTTCTGTTCTGAACTTTATTGAAGAAGGTGAAAGAATGGCAGATGAGCAAGCCTTGAGTTATGAAGAAAATAAATCCAAAAATGTTGATCATGGCTAGACCCCTCTCTATTATGTCCTGGAATGTGAGAGGGACAAAAAAGAAAATCTCACATGTGAAGGGGGAAATTTCTCATTTGTCTCCTGATATTTACATCATTACTGAAACTAGGTGTCAGTCTGAGAATCTGAGTAACTTAGTCAATGCTATTTGGAGGGGTGCTTCTTATGTTTCTAATTTTGATTATTATTACTATTTTCATATTATTATTATGTGGGATAATCCTTCTATTTCTCTGAGAAAGGTTTTTGATAATGCCCAAGTGATCCATTGTGGTGTTAGTTTCTTGAATCAGAACTTCTATATTTCATCTATTTATGGTGATAACTTTGATACTATCATAACTATTCTTTGGGAGTCTCTTATTCATATTAAGGGCTTTGATAATGATCCTTGGTGTGTGTTAGGGGATTTCAATGTTGTTTGGTTCTCTTATGAAATATTGGGAAATAATCCACCTTCTGATAAGAGTATGAATGATTTGAATAATTGCTTAACCAATACTGGCTTCTTGGAACTGACCACTCAAGGGGAATTTTATACTTGGGACAGTAGGAAGGACAAGGGGGTTCCTACTTATTCAAAGATTGATAGAATTTTCTGTAATTTGGATTTTCCCAATTGCTATGCTAATGTGTGGGGTTGTGTTGTGTCCACTATCTTTAGTGATCACAAGATCTTAAAGTTGAATCTTATCCCTGGTTCTAAAAGAAGGTCTCCTCTTTGTTTTATCAACTCTTAGACATATCATCCTAATTTCCTAAATATTGTAAGGGAGAACTAGTCTATGGAGGTTTCTGGTCCACCTATGTATCGTCATTACTCTAAGCTCAACAAGTTGAAAAGTAGTCTTCTCAGTTGGAACAAGGAAGTTTATGGAGATATTAGTAGTAATGTGAGAAGATTAGAGTATGAAGTGAGATGTCTATAGGAAAGAGCTGACTTGGATCCTACCAATATGAATATTTTGAGTGATCTTTCTATATCTATAACTAAAGCTATTATTGCTCTTGAGCAGGAAGAAGTTTTCTTTAAACAAAAGTCTAGAATATAGTGGTTGAAGGAAGGGGATGGTAATACTTGTTTTTTCTATGCATCCTTGAAGACCAGACGTGTCTCTAATAGTATCAATATGCTTCTTATTGAAGATATGAAATGTATTGATTCAAATATCATTAATGATCATATTGTCAATCATTTTGAGAAGCTTTTTAACTCCAAGTAGGGTAACCCTGCTCTTTGGAATGAGGATTAGAAGATTCCTATTTTAAGTGAGACTCATGTTCAAGATCTGAGGAAATGGGTAACTATTGATGAAGTTACTAAGGTTGTGATGGATTTTAACAAGGATAAGAGTCCTGGTCCTGATGGATTTAATGCTCTCTTCTTTTCTAAGACTTGGGATATTATCAGACAAGATGTATGTAAAGCTGTGCTCACTTTTTGTTTATAATCCAAAGTTGTTGAAGGAATGTAACAAGACTTTTATGACCCTCATTTTGAAGAAAAAGGATGCTATGAGTATCAAGGATCGGAGACCGATTTCTTTGTGTAATGTAGTTTATAAGATGATTTTTAAAGTTCTTACAAATAGGCTGCAGCTCATTCTTCCCACTATTATTGACTTAAGACAAGTTGCTTTTGTCAAAGGCAAAAGAATAGGTGATGCAATCCTTCATGCTAATGAAATTCTCAGCACATTTCCAAATTATTATGGGATTCCAAAGATGTGTATTGAAGTTGACCTAGCTAAAGCTTATGATTTTGTAAATGGAGAATATATTCTGATGATCATGGCAAAGATGAGCTTTCCTAACTGTTGGATAGAGTGGATAAGGGTCTATTTTGAGACCTCCTCATTTCAAGTTCTTATTAATGGTGCTCCATCCAAACCTTTTAGATCTTCTAATGATCTTAGATAAGGATACCCCTTGGATCCTTATCTCTTTGTGATTTCTATGCAAGGGTTCTCAGCTATTATGAGTTATTCTATTTCTAGTAATCTTGTCCACCCTCTTCGTGCCTCGCCTTCTTTTGGGGTCTCTCATATTATCTTTGCAGATGACTTGATGGTCTTTTCTAAAGCTAATGCTGATAATGCCTATGCCTTGAAGAAAATCTTCTCTAACTTTGGGGACATTTTGGGTTTGTACATTAGTGGTCAAAAGAGTAGTGTTTTCCTTAGTAGAAGTTGTCATAATTGCAATGTGGGTGATATTATGGAGATTGGAGTTGAGGGCCTGCCAGTGAAATACTTGGGTTTGCCTCTTTTTTTGGTAGGTTGATGAAGGAATTGTGTCTACCCATCATTGACAAAGTTAAAGGTAAACTTAACTCTTGGAAGGGTAATCTCCTATTGATGGCTGGTAGACTTGAATTAGCTAATTCAACTCTTACTTCCTACAGTCTTTTTTGGTCTGCTGCTTTCCCTTTGTCGGTGAGTGTGATTAGGGATCTTGAGAAGATATTTAGATGTTTTCTTTGGGGAGAATGGGATGATAAGAAACACATTCATCTTGTCTCTTAGAATCAGATCTATCTTCCTAAGTTTGAAGGAGGTTTAGGTATAAGGCATATTGGTGATTGGTCTAATGCGGGCCTTCTTAAGAACTTGTAGGATATTTCTTCTGAGAAGGAGCCCTTTTGGGTTAAGTGGATGAATGAAAAATATTTAATTAATAACTCAGTTTGGTGTGCCCATGTGAAATCCAATAGTTCCTGGTTATGGAAGAAGCTTCTTTATATGAGATCTATTCTACTAAATAATGTATCCTTCAGGTGGGCAATGGCCTTAAGTTCTTTTTATGGATAGATCCTTAGTGTCTGAAAAAGAATACTTTGTGTGACGTTCTTGGTCATCAAATTATGGTTAGGCGTGGAGGTTGGAAGTTGGGGAAAGTTGTAGATATTATCCAAAATAACCATTGGGTATTTCTAAATATTAGGGGAGCGAACTTTGATACAAGGTTCTTTGAGAACTAGGTTCCTATCAATGGAGGAGAGGACAAAGTTCTTTATAAAAGTAAGGAAGGTATGAAGCTAAGGGAAGCCTGGGAGGATTGTAGGGAGACTATGGATACTATTGTCTGGGCTTCTTGGCTCTGTAAGATGAAATTTCCCAAAAAGTATCAGATTTTTATGTGGAAGTATTTTCAGAGAAGGATCCCTACGCATGATGTTCTTAAAAGGCTTGGCTTCTATATTCCTTTTGTTTGTTACATGTGTGGTAGTGAAGAAGAATCCATTGATCACCTCTTCTTTCAGTGACGATTTTACCAAGGATATTTGGAAACTGACGTTAGTAGACTCCTTATAGAAGATGGAATCCTTTGATGATGTTTACTAGGGTAATAATGACAAGATTCTCTACTGTTTTGTGCTCTATGGTATTTGGTTGTAGAGAAATAATAGAAATTTCAAAGATATTAAAATGAGTAGCAAAGGAGTCTGGGATTCTATCCTTAAAAACTATAAGGACTTTAAAGGCTAGTTGATCAGGGGGCCTTTGTTGTTGGTTTTTATCTTCTTTTTGGTTGTTTTTCTTAACCTCGGATATGTTCTGTTTGGTTTGATGGAAGTTCCTTTAGAGGTCTATACCCATTCTGGTTGCTTCTCTCTATATGCAGGGACCTCTATCTGGTGTTACTCTGTTGGCTTTGTTTTGATATGGTCTCCTGAGTATTTGCAGACTTCTCTTATGACATTCTGAGATCCGTTGTGCCTCTTAGTTGGGTGTACTGATCTGGTACTTGCTTGGTAGCTTCGAGGGTGATGGCTCTATTTTTTTTTCAGGGTTTCTCATTTTAAGGAGTATGTGGTGATGTTGATTTACCTGGTCTTTCTTCGTTTTATCTGTTGGGTTTTGGCTGAAGATCTATCCTGTGAAGGTTTTCTATGTGCTTGAAGAGGGCATCTGGTTGTGATTCTTGGCAGATCCTCAGTTGATAAGGAGAATTTGGCTTCTCCTTTTGGTTTGTCTTTCTCTTCTGTGTTGGTGTGGTCTTCCTATTGGGAGTGGATGCTAGACTGTATTCTGGATTTGTCTCTCAGTTCTAGAGCTTTCTATTTATTCTTTGAAGGCCCCTTCGGTTTCTTATTCTAAGGAGTATGTGGTGATGTTTGTCAACATGGTCTTTCTTCATCTTATTTGTTGGGGTTTGACTGAAGATCTACCCTTTGAAGGATTTCTATGTGCTCAAAGAGGGCATCTGGATGTGATTCTTGGCAGATCCTCAGCTGAAAGGGAGGCTTTTCTTCTCCTTTTAGTTTGTTTTTCTCTACTGTGTATGAGTGGTCTTCCTATTGGGAGTGGATGCTTGATCGTATTTTGGATTTGTCTCTCTGTTCTGAAGCTTTCTGTATGTTGATGTTTTTGAGTATTTCTGGGTTCTGAAGATTGCTCTCAGCTTGGAGGAAATGGTCTGGTTGATTAGCTCAAGAGTGTTATTCCGTAAAGGACCCTTAAGTTTCTCTCATAGAAGATAATGCTTCCAGTAGCATGGTCTTGGTTTGCTTTGGGATGGCTCTAGATGTCTGGTTGATATGCCTGGACAGTTGCTTCTTTCTTCCTATAGTTGAGGCTATCACATGCTCTTTTAAACTTTTTCTACTTGTTGGGCCTGTACACATACATAGGCCTTATTTATTAATTTTTTCTTTTATATACAGATGTATATCCTATTTTTACCTTCAATACAAAAATAAAAAAAAGGAGAGGAGGCATGCTTGCTTAAAGAAAAAAACACATAAAATCAAAGAAAATATGCCTGTAAAAATGACTAAAAAACCCATGCATCACACACCAATGCCACAACCCATCCCTGATCGTCCCCGCTCATGCTATCTCGCCCACAACCACTTGTTGTCTCCATGTTGGGGTTCACAGACACAACGACCCGCTTGTGGTCGTCGTGTCCCCACAAAGCGATGAACCTGCACTTGGGATAGCTAGAGAGTTGGGATTCGATGGCTCATTAGTGGCCCTTTTTGTTAAAAGCCTCTCCCAAATGTATGATTATGTGTTTAATCTTCAAACCACCCTAACTCCATAGTTATATATCCAAATGCCATGATGAAATATATGGTATTAATCTTAAAAATTGCATCTTTGCAATGGAACTATTTTTTACTACTGATTATGCTTGTACCTTCCCTATTTTATTGAAACCCCCCTTGTATGATCTTGTAGTTTATGAAAAATATGAAATCCTTAACCTTCTTGTACTATTAATGGTCTTATATAATCCCTTTATGATAATAAATAACTTTAACTCTTTGTGAATGTGGAAAAATGCCTTGAATCCTTTGAATGTACCCTAATGTTCATCTTGACCTATCATGACTAGCTTTACTCTAAAAATGGCCGCTTGTTTATGGTTTTAATCTGAAATATAAGATGTTTTACCTAACTTATCACCATAAGATGTTTGAACTTTGAAATCAGTAACCTAACTTGAGCTTGTTACCCTACTAGACCAACATCTCATCCTAAATGGTTCATGTTTGACTAATAAGACCTCAAGTACCTATTTTGTTCATTAATATGATCTAGTTGTCTTAGTTTGTTCTATATGATGAAATGTGAATATTATGTTAATACCTTGCCTACTTAGATCAAAATAGTATATTATTTCACACTTGTAGCACTAAATACTAGCTTGATCTATCCTATGCTCCTTTATGATCTCATGACTTGAAAATGTGACCATGTTGCATGGAATTGGCCTAATATGACTAGTTATGATCGTGCACGTATAAAACTCGATGATAATATAATTATCATGCTTTACCTACATATAAATCAAACCTTATCTATATAGTTCCTTACTCATAATGTGGATCGTTCACCTATACATAAGGTTGAATATTGAGACCTGTATTATGTTCAATCAATGCATGCATGTTTGACAAGAAGAGACTATAATTAAAGTATATGATACATAGATTTAGGAGACCATCCACATGACATGATACATGTTTATCTTAACTAAACTCTATTGATATAAGAACCACTATTATGCCTTTTATATCTTAGGTCCCTATTGGTTTGGACCTTCTCAAGAATCCTACTCATGGAACATAACTTGTACTCTAATCATAAGTTACGCTTGATCTCTTGACCCTACTATGATATTGGCTTGTTTTTATGTATGCTCATATGAGTGCTTGGCTAGATAAATACTTGTTTGAGCTACTGCGCCCTATGAATACTACTTTCATGATTGATTATAGTATGTTGACAAACCTTGAATATAATTTAGAGAAATTTGTCATATATCCTGGTGCACCTGCATGAAGTTTTAGGATAAGAACAATAGTTTGGGTGTCTTACTTGATATATCAAATTATGGCAGGCCATTATGATACAAGGGTTACCTCATGGTAATCACCTTGAGGTCACTTAAGGATATGGTAGTTAATCTTGAGCACCCATATAGACTCTTCCAATGAAAATTTAGTCAAAAGGCCTACGGTTGATATAACAGATGAAGAAACCTAAAACATTATTTGTATAAAAGAAAGTCATTAAATATTCTCACCTTGTTTCTAGTTCTTTCTTATTATGATTTTTCTAGATAAGAAACTTTATATATTCTTAAATTGTGGTTACATGTTTTTCATAGCGTACTTAATACTTTAACATTAATATATTTTGTTTATCAGATTTGTAGTTTCCAAATGAAGATCTGCTACACTCAAGGCTCTAAAATCTAAAACGAATCACCAATGGGTATACTTGAATATAGAAATGGGTACATATCTCTTATATCCATGTTTAGTATATTATTACCTCTTTAGTATTGTTGTGACTGCTTTTACATTTATATTTCCTGTGTGAAATATTTGAGCCATTCTATGGACAAACACCCAAGTCCACTAGCATATGACTTTTTAGCCATTAGGAGTGTGAACTTAGGGTAACAATAACAAATAGTTATGTGAAAATGGATTTTTTTGCTTGACTTGACTCTTGGCTACTAGGAGTAGGTTGGGGGAGCATTTGAACTCTCTTTAGTCTTCTCTAGTGGTATAGAAACCCTAGGATCATCATCCTTCTCTACCGTCCATCCAAGCATGGTCCAAGTACCTAAAAAACATGCAAAGAATGAATATAAGTGTATTTGATAGTGATACAAATATTAAGGGAAGTAACATGTGATGTGACATATTTAGATGTGATTGAATTGCAAAAGGACACAAGATGAAGCCCTAAAATAGGATTGAATCATTGGTCCCTATCACTCTAGGTCCTTGTTTAGAAGTAAAAAATGTTTTATATGAGTGATGATTCTAATAATGTTTGATGATGACATTGTTTGTGTTTACAATCAAGCTGACAATCATGCATTTTGAAAGACATTAACTTATTCAATGATCTTATGTTTGCAATCAGACAAAGAATAAAGGTTTTGTTTCTTATATAAGGTTGATTCATGAGATTTATTTTAATACCCTTCATGTTTTAGAAAAAAATAGAGAGATAAGAACGTTGTTTCATTTGCTTGAATTTAGGTTTATGCCATCTATTAGTGATCGTGGAGTGTGGGTGTGATAAGAATAGTCTTAGATTGATAGGGCTTAGGAAATTTACTCTAATACATAAGAATGACAAATTTCAAGCAAATGACTATTTTTACATTATGTCACTCCCTTTTGTATTACTTAAATTTTAGGGGCATAAAACATCTTGTCAAGGTAAAGGGATTGTAGATAAACAAAATAAAACTTTATCTTGAGGATTGTTAAGGTAGTTTTATGGCTTAAATCCAATGCCAACTCTATTTATTTTATTTATTAACATTCCACGTAACTTTGAATTTTAGTTCCCTTTAAAAAATAATGATTGAGGATGTTGATATTATGTGATGAAGTGTATATAGGTCATTCCCATAACAACATCACATGACATACAAATGTACAACATGTAATAAGGACTTGCATCATAAGTTCACAATTTAGTTTGAGTGATAATCATATTTCGTATATTTGTAATATCAGTGTATGATTCCTTTTGCATGTATTTAATGCCCAAAATTATGCACCAAAGACTGTAGAATCGATGTGGGAAGAGTGGGCATAGTGCTTTGTAAAAGATGTTGAATCTGGATTTGATTTTTACAAAGTTAAATTTGGATTTGATTGGACATCATGGTTGATGTACTTGAAATTTTAAAGTTAACTTTGCATTTGATTTTTGCATGACCATGATATGTTAATGGAAGTTACACATGAGTGCAAGTGACTTTGAATTTGATTGGCATCATGATTATATATTTATTTGAAGCAAAACATAATGTGAACAGAAGAGAAACATGAATGCAATGCGAAGGGAAGAGAAACATGCATGCAATATGAATTATGAAAGATTGATTGCTTGACCAGGTGGAAGTGAAACATAAACATAGTGTGAATCATGAATATATATGTAAAAAGAGACATGGTTTTAAAGATGTGAATATGCATGTAATGAATGTATGTAATTACATGTTTGTTATCACATGTTTTACATATGCAGATGAACTCTTATTAAACTGAACACAAGATTGAACATATTGTTCTACTAAACAACATGTTCTACATCCTGTTGAATAGCTAGAAAATAGATCTACAATCTTGTTGTAAAAGAAAAAATATTACAATGTCAGTTGTTAGAAAAACTTGAGCTAATAAATGTGTAGCGTCAGTTTTTGAAAGAAAAATTTGATGTTGCAAACCTCCTATGAAGTAAATCTTTTACTAATAAGCGAGCTTATGGCATCATTGTCTAAAACTAAAACTGATGCTATAAGTACTTTGCAACAAACGTTTTACTAATAAAAACATTTTTAGCATCGATTCCCAATAAAAAATTGAGGCTACAACCCAATTTCAAAAAAAATCCTACTTATGATACATTTTTTGTGTCGGTTTATTCAATAGATCAACACCCGTTTGAGTTATTGTCTCAATTGTGTAATCAACTTCAACCATCACAATAATTTTAGTGACAATTTTAATTTTCTCAAAAACATTGACATTGTAGAGTTTGGTCAATTGTGTTGTCCACCTAGGCATCACTTTTTAGCTGATAAAATTTAAATTTTCAGTGAAGCTAGATAAGATTTACATTTTTTGAATTTGGCAGAAAGATTTGTTGTCTCAATGGATGTATAACAAATTTCAAGTGGCATTAATGATACTTTGCATAAACATAATATATCAGGGTATCATCAATAAAAAAATAAAACAAACTGAAATGTGAAGTATCAAAAACATGTTTTTAGCTCCATTAAAGTTCTAGGTGCATTGGCTTTTCCAATCGGCATAACCATAAACTCATGCTACATGAATGCATCCCAAACATTGTCTTGAGGACATCATCATCCTTGATACTTAACTGGTAATATCTACATCTTAAAACTACCTTGGAGAAAACTACCAGTTGAATAGATCATATATCCCCAACAGTATATAATTTTTGTTTATTGTTACTTTATTCAAATGTTGGTAATAATGAAGAATCACATCAAACTACCAATTTTCTCGATTAAAAAGATGAAGCACCCCAAGTCAATGTGCTTGGATGGGTAAACCTCTTATCCAATAACTCATGTTATAGCTTCTTAAACTTCCTAAACTCACATGGAGCCATTATATATTATGCTAACGTAATAGGTTGCATATATAGAGTCACATTGGTTTCCAAATCAATCTCTCTAAATGGGTAGGACTTTCATGATCAACATCATGTCCTAGATAAGTGTTGCGATCCAATCACTACATCTTATCCACCATCACTATAGAAATAAGACATGTAAGGAGAATCTTCCTATCTCCCATAACCTAGTATGTACTGACATATGAAAACCATGCTTCCTTGGACCTACATTCCTTATTCACCTTGTATTGCTCTATAAAATATATCCCTAAATGATGTTCCATATTCACCTTGTATTTCTCTATAAAATCCATCCCTAAATGATGTGCCATATTCATCTTGTATTGCTCTATAAAATCCATCCCTAAATGACTTCAAACCAATGCATCTCTAGTGGCATTGAATCCACTAGAAATTATCTCTAAAGAAGTTTGAATACAAGATGGACACACCACCATCGAAACTAACAAATGATAGTGGTATCTCGAGTAGAAGGTCAATTTGCATATCTAAAAGTGGTGATTGACATCTAACTATCAGCTCTTTGGTAATAGAGGAATGTGTTGCACATTGTTCTACTAGCACATAAATACATAAGGAAAAAGCAAACTCTAAAGAAAATATGTGACATATGATTCTGAAAGACTAGTTCCTTTTGAGATCAATCAAGTAATGTTCAGATATTGTTTTATTCTTTCTAGATATCTTTAGTAATTCTTCTATTTATATATTTGTGAATAACTAGATCCTTATATAGTTATTCGTTGTTCTACTTTAATTTAGTTGTGCAAGATTATATCCTTTACTATTTAAGTGTTTTCAATCATATTAAAGAATAAAGGTTTTGTTTCTTATATAAGGCTAATTCATATGAATGGTTTAAATACCATTCAGGTTTCAGAAGGAAAAAGTTAAGAGTGCTCTAAGTTTGCTTGAACTTAAGTTATGCGCTAATTTTTTGATCTATCAGTGATCATGGAATCTGAGTGAGACAAGAACAGTCTCAGACTGGTAGGGCTTAGGTAACTTTCTCTAGTACATAAGAACAACAAATGTCAAGTAAATGATGATTTTTACATTCTGTCGCCCCTTTCTATATACCTTAACTTAGCCGTCTAAAAATATTTTGTCAAGGCAGAGGAATTGTAGATACAAAATAAAACATCATCTTGAGGATTGTTAAGGTAGTTTTATGGCTTTAAATCTAATACCAACTTTGTTTATTTTTATTTATTAACATTTCACATCAATTATAATTTTTAACGCCCTTTAAAAAATAATGATTGGGCCTGTGGATATTACAGATGAAGTATACATAGGTCATTTCTAGAACAACTACACAAGACATCCAAAATATACAACTTGTGTAAGGACTTGGATAATAAGTTCATAATATAATTTGAGTCGTAATCATACTTCATATAAGTAGCTATACACTAAAAGATCCACAATTCTATAGGTGACATCAATATGTTTATAAATCCAAGAGATAAAATCCAATTTCAATTGTAATTTCAACCTAATTCTACTTGTATAAGGTTTTCACATATGTTCTCCATCCATCAATTTATTCTAAGTAGTCAAATACTAATCCGGTGTTTCCATCATACGATACTCCAACTAAAACTAGTAACATCATATACAATCAGTTGTCCTCTTATGAGGAATAAAAAAACACTTTTGGTAAAGAAATGAAGTTTATGCGGAAAGGTTATGGTAGGGGTAAATAGGAATTTGGGAAGAAGATAAGGGTTGGCTACAAATAGGGAAAGTAGAGGGGATATTATGAAAATTTAAAAATAAAGAGGGGTCATGGGTAAGAAACTCTATTTTTCTAGATTGATATGGAATTCATTCCCCCTTGTATAAGCTCGGTGTATTGTGATAACAAATTCTATCAGTGTCCTTAGGTAGGAGTCAGCCACAAAGGGAAAGGCTAAACCTAGAGTAGTCAAGCCCTAATTCCACAACCTTCCCCGTAATAGTGGTATCTCAAGTAGGAGGTCACATTGCATATCTACAAGTGACAACTGACATCTAGGAATTAGCTCTTTAGTAACAAAGGGATGTGTTGCACCTTGATCTACTAGGACATAAATAGAAAAGGTATATAAAAACTCTAAAGAAAAAATGTGACATGTGATTCTGAATAACTAGTTCCTTTAGAGATCAAATCAAGTATGTTCAAATATCGTTTTACCCTTTTTAGGTATCACTAGTAATCTTGCTATTCATTTGTTTGTGAATAACTGGACCGTTATAAGGTTATTCATTGTTCTACTTTAAATTTCATGGTTTAATATTATAACCTTGATTACTTAAGTTCTTTGAATTATTTCTTACAAAGTACTCATTCACTGGGAGAGTATCTCATCACTCTTCTCACAACATTTCTTGGTACGCCCTCAACACATGAAGACCTAAATGTATATTAGAAGTCTTGCCACAAGTCAGATGCTAGAGAGGTTCTGATAGTTGATCCATGTCACTCTAGGCCCTAGTTTAGAAATACAAAATATTGTATATTAACGATGATTGTAATAATGTTTGATCATGATAGTGTTTGTGTTTATAGTCCAAGCCAACAATCATGTATGTTGAGAGATAATAACTTATTCTATTCTCTTATGTTTGGAATCATATAAAAAAAATAAATGTTTTGTTTCTTATATAAGGTTAATTCATGTGAATGGTTTTAATACCATCCAGTTTTCAGCAAAAAATATTAAGAGCGGTGTTTAGTTTGCTTGAAGTTAAGTTATTACCTAATTTTGTGATCTATTAGTGATTGGGGAATCTGGCTGTGACAAGAACAGTCTAAGACCCGTAGGGCTTAGGAAATTTACTCTAATACATAAGAGCAACAAATGTCAAGCAAATGACAATTTTTACATTCCATCACCCCTTCCTATATTCCTTAACTTAGGCATACAAAAATATTTTGTCAAGAAAGAGGGATTGTTGATGAATAAAAAAAACATTTTTCTTAAGGATTGTTAAGGTAGTTTTATGGTATAAAATCCAATGCCAACTCTGTTTATTTTTTCTATTAACATAACTTTGAATTTTAACGCCTTTAAAAAAATGATTGAGTGTGTGGATATAATGTGATTATGGAGGTCAATTTCAGAACAACATCACAAGACATCCAAAATATACAACATGTAATAAAGACTTGGATCATAAATTTTTGATATGATTTGAGTCGTAATAATACTTCATTAAGTATTTATACGCCAAAAGATCCACAATTTCGTAGGTGGCATCAATATGTTCATAAATCTAAGAGACAAAATTCAGTTCCAATTTTAATTTCAACCTAATTCTACTTGTATAAGGTTTTCACATCCATTATCCATCTGTCAATAATTTTAAAGTCGTCGACTCCTAATCCAATGTTTCCAGCATGCGATATTGGCTTACTCCAATTGAAGCTAGTACCAACATACAATACTATCAGTCATCCCGCTATGAGGGAAAAATAAACTCTTTTGCTAAAAAAGTTTATGCTGCAAGTTCATGGGTTTATAGTACCAGCATACGATACAATCATCCTCATATGTGGGATAAAAACTATTTTTTTTATTTTATATAATTGTTCCTTATATATATTTATGTTGACTCATGCAACCATAGTGAGCCTTTGATCCTAGATAGTTACCTAATACAAGATGCTAACAGTAGAGGGATTTAAAAACACTAGGGTTGTGATCCCAGGCGATCAATCTAGAAAGTTCCTAATAATATTACATCAGATACTCGAAATGGGAGGGGGATCCTCATTTGTAATAGCCTCCCCTTAATCTGTTAGACATATGTAGTCCTGCCGTATATCTAGTTTTCTCCTCCAAAAATAGGCGTGATCCGTCTGTGCTCTAGTATGTTGGTTTCAGTTGTCTGGCTGAATATCTCCTTGTGGGTTTTGTCTCTGTGACATACTACAACTAAGGAATTTGTGATAGAAGGCATCCACCTATTGTTACAATAGATCGATTGATATTACTATGATTGTCAAATAAAATTTTATTTCTAGATATTCACAAGCACCACAAGATCGGAGCTACGAATGTGTCATGATGATTGTATTTATCAAGTCAGCTTCTAGTGTTTTGCAATTAGTGGAAGTCATTAAGTATAGGTTGTGCTAAAATGGAGGTAGTCATAGTGAGTTGAGTCCAAATCTATCTAGATGTGTGACAACCATAGAAGAGGTGTTGGGTGGTTTCTTCATGGTTGTGACATAGTGGGCATCTGGATGGTCCCTGAAAACTTTTACTCCTCATCATCATGTCAATGGGGATTTTTTCATGGAAGATCAACCAAATCAGAATGTTTATTTTGGGTTGGCATTTGGTTTGCCATATAATCTTTTAGCCTCTGATTTGACCTCTAGATGCAAAATATTTGTATGTCTGTTTGGTGGTATATCTATTGCCCCATTTCCATGTGATGTTTCTAGTTATGTTGTATTCAAGTTGGTGCATGATGTCTGAATATGTGTCTGGGTCGGTCCATTTTCTAAGGCAAGTTTTGAGGTTGTTATTTCTACTTGTTCCTAATTTGGTGAGGGCATGGCAGTTGTTGTAGTTGATAATGGGTGCAAGGATTATCATACAAATATGTTGGAGGTTGTTGAGTTTACATCCATTCCACCATGGGTTGTGCCAAAATTTAGTATTCTTCCAATGGTGAGGTGCTATTCTGGTGGTGTTCGATATGATGTGTATCATCTTGGCCAAGTACTTTCATAGAGGCGATGATGTTATGGATGCTTTGAAAGAGATGTTGAAGGTATTTATCAACAAAAATCTTTGCCCATAACTTGTCTACTATTGCATATGGATGTTGTGATTTTGTGGAGGAAGCATATGTTAAGGAGTTTAATGTTGATGATACCCCATCCCCCGTCTGCCTTGGGGCTACATATAGTGTCCCTGTTTGCCAAATGTAATTTTTTACCATGGTGTTCCCAGAGAAACTTACGGTGTATCCTATCGATGGTCATGAGAACAGTAGATGGAAGAGGGATGCATGATAGGTGGTAAATGACAATGGGTGCAACAACTGCATTCATTAAGGTCAAACATCTCGCTAGCGTGAGGAAGTTGATTTTACAGGAGTTGACAGAATGCTCAAATTTGTGGATGATCAAGTTCCTTGCAGAATATGGAAGTCTTGTGTGTGAGAGAGGTAAGATATGGGGAAGTTTTCTTTTTGGCATCCTAGCATGGCGTTGAATCTATTCATCTCTGATATATCAATCAGGGTACTGATAATGGTAGACTTGTGAAAAATGATTTTGAGTCCAAAGATGCTAGAAAACATTTCTAAGATTCTGATGAGATTAATACTGTCTGCATCGTTGGGTTTGATGAAGATGATGGTGTCATCTGCATATTAAATGACGTTGTGTGTGCATCCACTAGGCATGCTTAGGGTTCCGTTATCAGTCACATTTCGTATGAGGGCGTTGAGAACGAAGGTGACAATGATGAAGAGATAGGGTGATATTCAGTCCCCTTGCCTCATCCATTAGAGTTCTTAAAAAATCCAAACAAGGTTCCATTTATAAGAGTCAAGAATGGATTGAGGTTGATGCATGAGTGTATCCATGAACACCATTGGTTTGGGAAATTTAAACCATGCATGCATTATGCAAGGAATGCCCAGTTGTCTCAAAGGCCTTTTCAAAGTCCAATTAAGGGTAAAAATTAGTTCTGTGATGGATTGATAGGTATGAAGGGTTTCCTTCACAGTGATGAAAGCATATTGAATGTTTCTATTTGGTAGAAATGCACATTGTTGTTTGTCAATGATGGAAATAAATTGTGGTTTCATACAACTATTGAGGATTTTAGTGATAATCTTGTATGATGAATTGATAAGCTAATCGGTCTATCATTTTTATGGAGGTAGTATGTTCATTTTTGAGAATGAGTGCTATGTGAGTGTGGTTGATTGGTTTGAGGAGGTGTGTAATGTCATGATGTAGGTTAATATGTTGACATATCTTGACAAAATCCTCCTTGATAATCTGACATTATGTGCGGTAGAAGGACATGTCGAATCCATCTCGTCCTGGAGATTTGTCCATACCAAGATTCATCATAACCTCCTTAATTTCAAGTTCCAGAAACGGGTCAAGAAGATTGTGTAAAGGAGGAATTTTGTGTGGGAAGATCGTGTTCCAATCTGGTTCCACCATGTTATTGTAAGTGTGGTCGTTGTTGTAGAGTTCTTTGAAGAAGTAGACAATGTTGTTTGTGAGGATCCATATAGGTTGGGTGGAGGTATCAATATCTTCAATGCTAATGATTTGAAGACGAGTCTGTTTATTATTGCATGTGGCATGGAAGAAATTGGTGTACCTTTTAGATCAAATGCTAGAGGAGGCTATCAAATTTCAAGAGTTTTTGACTTGTGTTTCATAAGATATACATAGCCATACCTACTCTAGCATGAGTGAAGTAGAGAAGCAACTTGGTAAGAGTATTAAAGAACTCCATTCAGATCGAGGTGGTGAATACTTAAGACAAGAGTTTGAGTACCTTCTGAGAGACCGTGGTATTGTATTACAATGGACTCCACCGGGTACACCACAACATAATGGTGTGTCAGACAGAAGGAATCGTACATTATTAGACATGGTATGATCAATGATGAGTTCAGTCGAACTTCCAATATCGTTCTGGGGATATGCTCTTGAAACTGCAACGTTTACACTTAACAGTGTACCTTTCAAATCGGTTCAAAAGACACCCTATGAGATATGGAATGGGAATCGTCCCAATTTGTCTATGTTAAAGATTTAGGGATGTGAAGCTTATTTTAGGAAACTATTTCCTGAAAATTTGGGACCCAAATATGAAAAATGCTATTTTGTTGGATACCCCAAGGAAACTCGGGGATACTACTACTACACACCAACTGACAACAAAGTGTTTGTTTATAGGACTGCTATGTTTCTTAAAAAAGAATTTATTTCCAAAGGAATAAGTGGGAGGAATGTAGAGCTTGAAGAATTTTGAGATCAACAAGAAAGTAGAGAACCTGAGTTGGTACATAAGGAACATGAAGACTCACAAACTGTTGTGGAATTTCAAGTTCCAAATGTAACACAAGAACCTCGTAGGTCTAGTAGGACACGACTTGAGCCTGAGAGATTTGTATTTCTTGTGACTCAAGATAGTGACGAATTAGGCATAGCAGATGAGCCAACTTCCTATCTAGAAGCTACTAAGGGACCAGAATATGAGAAATGGCATGAAGCGATGAGAGAGATGAAATCCGTGTACACCAACAAGGTGTGGACCTTAGTGGATCCACCTGATGGGATAAAACCCATAGGGTGCAGGTGGGTCTTCAAGAAGAAGACCGACATGGATGGAAATGTTCAAACCTATAAAGGTAGATTGGTTGCAAAAGGATTCCGTCAAATTCAATGTGTTGATTATGACGAGACCTTCTCACCAGTTGCCATGGTTAAATCCATCAGGATCATGATTGCCATTACAACTTATCATGAATATGAGATTTGGTAGATGGATTTTAAAACAACATTCCTTAAGGGGAATTTACTCAAGGATGTGTACATGACACAACCTGTGGGTTTTATCGATCCGAAGGAAGCCAATAAAGTATGTAAGCTACAAAGGTCAATCTATGGATTGAGGCAATAATCTCGGAGTTGGAATCTATGTTTTAACGAAGTAGTCAAAAAGTTTGGCTTTAGTCAAAATGAAGATGAACCTTGTGTTTACAAAAGGGTTAGTGGGAGCACAATTGTATTTCTCATATTGTATGTGGATCACATACTACTGATGGGAAATGACATCCCTACTCTTTAGATAGTAAAATGTTGGCTAGGGAAGACCTTCTCTATGAAGGATTTAGGTGAAGCATCCTATATATTAGGGATCAAGATCTATAGATATAGATCTAGAAGGATTATAGCCCTAAGCCAGAGCACATACATTGACAAGGTGCTAAAGAGGTTTAGCATGGAGGGTTCTAAGAGAGGTAACTTGCCCATGTCCCATGGGGTTACGATCTCTAAAGCCCAATGTCCTAGTTCATGTGATGAACAGGCGCGCATGAGTAAAATTACATATGCATCGGTAATTGGATCTATCATGTATGTGATGTTATGTAATCGTCCTGATGTGTCGTATGCTTTGAGAATGACGAGCACGTATCAGTCAGATTCAGGTGAATGTCACTGGAAAACCGTAAAGAACATCCTAAAGTACTTGAGAAGGACTAAGGATCAATTCTTGGTAGACGGTGGTGAGGAAGAGCTCATGGTAAAGGGTTACACTGATGCTAGCTTCCAAACTGACAAAGATGACTATAGATCGAAATCCCGATTTGTGTTTTACCTAAACAACAGAGCTGTGAGTTGGAAAAGTTCCAAGCAAGAAATGGTTGTGGATTCTACAACAGAGGATGAATATATTGTCGCATCTAATGCTCCAAAGGAAGCTGTGTGGATCTAGAAGTTCATTTCTAAACTTGGAGTGGTTCCAAGCATTGCAATTGATTTGTTTTGTGACAACAATGGAGGAATTGCCTAGGGTAAAGAACCAAGATCACACCAACATTCCAAACATATTCTATGGCGGTTCCATATCATACGAGAGATCGTACAGTGAGGAGATGTGAAGATTTGTAGAGTACATACAGAAAGCAATGTGGATGACCCGCTCACAAAAGCACTTTCATAGCAGAAACATGACGAACATGTTCAATCACTTGGATTGAGATTCATGAGTGATTGGGTATAAGTGCAAGTGAATATCTGTTGGTATGTATGCCCATAGAGACTATTATTTGATGATTGTAATGGGATACTATGTAAATGATTTGTAATACTACATTGATCATATCAATAAAGGGAAGTTTCCAATCTATATGTTTGTGTTTTATATCGTGAGATGACCATAAAACTTATAGATGTCTAAAGAATAATATACTCAATGACATATGTCTTCGGGTTGATGACCTGAACAGTGGCATCATATGTATGCTAAGAGTATGTATTCTTGTTTTGTCCCTAATCGGTTATTATTGTGGAAATATCCATAGACATCAATAACACATACGATTAGAATGTATGTTGGTTGATGGAAGAATCTCATTATCCATGATATGGAGATATCAAACCAAATACATAGATACTTGTTAGAGAATAGTGTATCAGACAGACCCACCTTGAGAGTGACACATGGATACCATTATTGGTAGTTAGAGTCACATCTCATAATGATGGTGGTGATTGTGGTTCTTAGACCAGAAGTCACTACACTTATCACATGTCGTTTGTTGTACTTTGACATCATCCATCGTGGTCCTAAATAAGGATTGCCATAAAGATGGTGCTTGGGTGCACTGTGACACATGGGGATGACTGCGAGTGATGTAGATGGAATTTTTCCTTCCTACGGGAGTTTGATATTCTGGCCACTTGATAAGCGAGACTGAGAAATGAATGGCCATGTTGATGTGAGTCAATATGTGATATTGAGCTTGCATATATCTTAGACAGTCTTCTCTAGTTCAAGGAACATGGATTGAACATTGAAAAGGATAACAGTTCCATGAATTGAGTTCAAACTGGATATCAGCGACAAAGGAACTATATAATCACTATAACACCAATCATGAATGATAGGTTAAGTTGTTCTCCAACTTCTCCAATTACTTGGGTGGCAATGAAGTCTTGCTAGATACCAATCATTTCTTGGGAAATCATAATATGATTATGGATATCACTGCCAACATAATTTGGAGCCTACCGGGTCACACACATAGGATGTGTTGGAATAGGAGTATAATTGTGGATTTTATTGGAATGCTCTGAATCACATTGATTACTAAAATGTTTATGTAATCCATTAGAATAATATTGGAATGTTTGAGCCAATTAATTAGAGTGACTGGTTCTAAGTGCAAGTGGGAGTCTGTTGGTATATTTATATTCCCATAGAGCCATCCTGAGATATTGCAAAAAGTCGGATATTAATTAATCAATTAATGTGATTATTTGGTTAATTAATTAATTCCAGAATATTCAAATTAATCCACGAGCGTTTTAATTAATGCAGTGTTTCTGTTTACTGATGGCTTTAGGAAACCCTACTTCCTCTCGTCTCCTATTTAAAGGGGCTTGATGGCTGATATCTATATAAGATATTGAGAGAGGCTTTTTCAGTTTACGCTCATGTACGTAAACCCTAGCCTTCACCATCCTCAGGAGAGAAAGGAGAGTACCACGATGCTAGCACGCCTCCGCACAGAGATGACTCCTTCATGCCGGCTTAGGAAGCATGACGTGGAGTTCCGGTCCATCAGCGTGGATGAAGTAGAGACGCAGACGCTGAGACCTACGTTTGGAGGACATCTATGACCATCCATACATGCTACGAGCAGCATACATCACCACACAAAAGAAGTGCCGCTGGATCTTCCTACGACGCACTCAATGAACAGGAGAGAAGTTCCATCCATGTAGGCCAGCAACATTGCACACCATCATGCAGTGAAACAACGTTGGACTTGCTCTGCCATAAGGTATAGCCCACAAACACTCTTTCTAAATATGTTGTAGTCGACGAGATCCTATTTCAGGTTGTGTGGAATTTTTTTTTGTTGCTTCCTCTGTGCATGTTTTCTCCATAAAACCCAATAGTTATAGCTTATGTATCCAGACAACTCAAGTCACATGAGGAAAACTACCCCACCCACGATCTGGAATTTGCAGCTATCGTGTATGCATTGAAAATATGGAGGCATTACTTGTATGATACACAATTCAAGATTTTTTTATATAAGAGCCCCAAGTACATTTTTGAGTTAGAAAGATCTAAATATGTGGAAACGATGATGGATCCAATTTCTGAAAGACTATGACTTTGTTATCTCTTATCATCCTGGCAAGCCAACGTGGTAGGTGATGCCTTAAGTAGGAAGAAGGAAGCAGTCATTGCTACAGCAATCATCGATGAATGGAAGATGATGCAAACCTTGGCAGAATGGAGGCCACAACTCAAAGAGGTAGAATTAAAAATGGCACATCTTATGATCCAGCCTTACTGGACTTCTGAAATTCTTCTAGCACAACAAAATAGTGTTGACTTTCCTCTCATGCTAGGACGTCTACAGAAGAATGATGCTAACCTGACGAAGGGCAAGGAAGGTGAAATCTTGATGAAGAATAGATTATGGGTACCTACGTCTAAACTACAACAGGAGATTCTATCAGAAGAGCATGGGGCAAAGTACACCATCCATCCAAGTTCTGCAAAGATATACCAGGACCTAAAAAGAGCCTTCTGTAGGGAGGGCATGAAGAGAGATATAGAATAATTTGAGTCTAAGTGCCTCACATGTCAGTAGGTGAAATTTGAACATTAGAGACTTGGAGGTTTGTTGCAACCACTTGAAATTCCCGAATGGAAGTGGGACAAGATAACCATGGACTTCGTCATCGAGTTGCCCAAGTCTCAGAAGGGATTTGATGTTGTTTGGGTAGTCATGGATCGTTTGACAAAAAGTGCTCATTTCCTGGCATTTAAGACTACTGCTACCATTTCAGATATGGCAGAGCTTTACATTCAGGATGTTGTATGATTGCATGGAGTTCCTTCCTCCATAGTTTCTGATAGAGATCTGAAGTTAACTTCAAAACTGTGGAAGCAAGTCCATGAAGAGTTGGGTACCAAGCTTCATTTTAGTACCACCTATCACCCTCAGACTGATGGTCAGTCTGAGAGGACCATTCAGATTCATGAAGACATGCTCAGAGCTTGTATCCTAGATTGGGGATGTTCATGGGTGAAGTATCTTCCACTTGATGAATTCACCTATAATAATAGTTTTTGTGCACGTATAGGCATGACACCATATGAGACCTCTATGGGAGCCCGTGCAAGTCACCTCTGCTCTAGAATGAGCCTGGTGAGAGAAGTTTAATAAGAAATGAAGAACTATAACTTTATACTGACCAAGCGGCACTCATTCGGGAAAGAATTTGGGAAAGAATGAAGGCAACTCAAGATAGGTAAAAGAAGTATGCTGATGCACATAGATCTGACAGGGAGTTCCTTGTGGGGTATCACGTGTTCCTAAAAGTCAAGACCATAAAATATATTGCCAGATCCAAAGTAAAAGGCAAACTTAGCCCTAGATATGTTGTCCCATTTGAAATTCTTGATCAGGTAGGCGAGAGTGCCTACCGACTAGCTTTACCACCTTCGTATGAATAGATCCATAATGTCTTCCATGCTTCCGTGTTGAGAAAGTATGTCTAAGTTAGTTCCCATATTCTCTCTCATGAACCTATTGAGATTAGGAAAGATTTATCTTATGAGAGATTCTTTTGAGGATCCTTGATACCCAGACAAAGCAGTTAAAGAAGAAAGACATTGTCCTAGTTGAAGTTTTGTGGAAAAACCACAATCTTGAGGAAGCCACTTGGGAACTTAAAGAAGAATTGTTAAAGAAATATCTAGTGCTCTTTAAACCCTAAATTTTGAGGATGAATTTTTCTTAAGGGGGTGAGTATTGTAACATCCTCATTTTTCAGGTATTTAATTTCAATTTCCCTAATATCACATCCTTTATGGTTACATCTTGTAAAAAGGTCATTTTCAATAATATTGATTATTATTTTGTACTAAATTTTTTCCTAATCAATGATAATGTATAAATAAGAGGAAACTTAAAATTCCATTATTTAGTTACTTGTAAATAATTAGGTATGCATTATCAAAGTTTTATCTTCTATTAATTATATTATTAATTTGATAATCCAACTCAGGAACTAAGTGTTGGAGAATATTTTAGACATTTTTGGGAGATCCTGGACAAATTTTGAGACCCATCAAGATTTATTTGGTAGGGGAAATAAATTTGGGGAATTAATAATAAATGAATGGAAATTCATTAATATAGACCTATTTTTGCCCTTGCCGCTTTTTCCCTGACCATTAGATCAGATCTGCTTGAACTGGACTGATCTCAGCCTCGGACACCTTCTCACACATTGGTCTGAATAGGAAACTAGTTTGCCCATTTTGATTGCAAAAATCTCACAAGTCAGTCACTCTTTTTGGAAACCGACTATTCTACTATGTTCTAGAGATCAATCTGCACCCAACGATCTCTTGCTTGAACCCTAGAAATGCCTCTATAATAAACACCCTTCTCAACAGCCACTTCCTTCTAACTGTGAAGTTGCAACTCACCTCCTAGCCTTCTGTTCAATTTCCCAATCATTCTCAAAGCTTCAGGGCACTTCCCTAAACCCTCCTCCATCATCAATTTCATCGCATTAGCTTTGGCAGCCCGCATTCTACTTCATCTTCAACCTCCAGCTTATTGTCATTGTTCCTGGCCCTCACACCACCTCACCATGATTCCTTGTTACTACACCATCTACGATGCCCCAGGGACGTGTCCCCGACCTCCCCTTGGGCTGCGAAGCACGGAGTCGGCATACCCTATAGACCCCTCGGCAACAGTAGGTCGGCAACCTGCCACAAGAGGGCATTAGTCCCACATGGCCTCACAACGAGCAACAGGGAGGGACCTATACTCCTGTTGCAGCCTCTCATTTTGCTTCCAAGCCACCACCAAAGGTACTTACTCCCTCTCCATCTCCTCTATTCTCGCCCGATTCCGCACGAAGGAGGTCAACTCCGCCGCCCTACTTCCCATAGTCGAACTCACCACATTGATTCTTCATCTCTGGGATGAAATAGATAGGTCTGCTTGAAGGGCATGAGTCCCCTTGTTTTCCCGCCTATGTTTGGCTTGATTTTTCCTTGCTTCCCCTATTGTGAGATCATAGCAGAGTAGTTTCATAGCTTTGGCCTTCCTTCTCCTGTGTTGGAACCATCAGGGTTGTCTCAACCCTTCGGGCCCATCGATCCTGGTCTTGTCCAGCCTTGCCTAGACTTGTATTCCATCTACAGTGTTGAGAGGTTTCCGTAATTGCTATCTTGAGGATGTGCTACTATGGTTATTCTAATCATTGTTATAACTCTTTACTCCTGATATAGTTTCAACTAACGAAAAACCCAACAGACACTATTGTGATCCTGAACACACACTAACCATGTAATAGACCTAGGATCAAGGGGATCATAATATGGAATCTTAGAATTAGTTGATTCATGTTAGCCACATTGATTAGGTCATCTCATTACTTTAAATTTAAATAGTCCTCTACCAATAATAATGCTAAGACACCATTATATGAATAAGGGTGGATACATCTCTAGTTTAAAAGACCAACATTATTCAATTAAAAACATCAAGACTAGGAAGTTAACGAACTAACCTAGACAATTAAATTGTAACATATGATCACCCTAACCCTAAATAGGGGGTTGCTATGGTAACATATTATGTCACTATACTATATGCATGGGATGTATGTAATGAGTATATAACTAGGCAATTAGTATGTGTAGTATGACTATCTTAGTGGCCCTAAGAAAATTATACAAATCCTAACTTATAAATAGTAATAAATGTTAGAACATGAATATTACATGTGTAACCCTGAAACCTATGTGTGCCTTGTACTAATAATAATAAATTGGATACATATAAACCCTCGTCTAAGTTAGTAGTGTATGAATAAGATATTTTCACAATGAACCTAGACTATGGATCCTAATATTATTATGACTATCACAGAAACATCTACAAAGACACATTAGTACCCTAACCTAGTATACCCTAATAATGATATACGTACCTAAATGCATGTATTGATGAATGAAGAAAGTATGACCCTAAAAATGTTGACCAAAAAGAAAGGATATGTATCTGACATAGCCCTTGGATTTTCAAGAGAGATTCAGACCTTATATACGGAGGAGCAGTGAGAGTAGGATCTTGACTTACTGTAGGTAAGTGGGCCATGCCCTGTAAATTCTTTTTTAGTTATTATCTTTGGACAATTGGTCTAAAGTTAGAAGTTTTATTATGATCCCTTAATGTTGTAGTTGGTTATCTGTGTAGTATGTCTAATTTATTCATTGCATGTTACAAATAACTCAGTAATACCAAGAGTATTGGAAGTGCAGTCTAGTTCAATAAGGTCTCAGTTCATTTCATTTCATATTAAGCAATTTTAGTATGTCAGTAAGTAAGATAATCATACCCAAGTGTGCAGATTAGATTTAGATTCATACACATACTCAGTAATCAATTTCAAATAAGCTCAGTCATCAATATGCAACTTTAGCATAAGATAAGTTCAGATTTAGCATTTAGTAAGTTTAGACTTAAGATAATTAACTCGGAACCTTCATTTAATACATTATATAATAAGTCCTCATTCAGTAGTCCTGATACAATTCAAAGGCATCTATTGCTGCATCAGTGGAGTGTTTACTTCAATTTAGAGCTACCTCGGTACCAATTCAGGGCATAGCCACACCAATTCAAAGACACTTCAGTGTCATTCAGAGGCATGTAGTACCATTTCATAGGTACCTTAGTACCAATTCAGCGCATAGATATGCCAATTCTGGAGGACTTATTGTATAACGGTGTCCTCAAGTTAGTTAAAATATGTAATTAAAAGATATTAATTCAATTTTCTATTGTATCTCTTTCAGTTAGCCTTATGCCTTATCTTTAATTTCAGAATTTACTACCACTTACTCTAATCCCATATTTCTCTTTTCCGTGCATGGTTGGGGATGCGACGTCCGCAGATAGTGAGTAGTTGGATGAGAAGTAGCTTGAAGATCTACATAGTAGAGGACATCCATCACTAGTGGGACATTATCTTAGGCGATCCTTCCAGCTTGGAGATTTCTTTTCAGCCATTTTCTTTTTAGTTCATGTTGGGATTGCTATCCCCAAACCATTAGTTACTTTATCTCAGGTGTTTATTTGGATTCAATTGCTTTGGTTATTTGAACGCTTTAGTATGCCAGATATGTGATGCTTCCCATGTTTTAGGTAAATTTATGAGATTCAATGCTTTCACATATATAAGTGTGATAAATAAATGGGCATGCATTACAATACTATACTACCCTTACTAGTTACATGCATTGATAGGGGTATTTTGGTCTTCTCATTTTGTTTCACTCCCATCCTCATGACAGAGACAAATTTCAATCCTCCTACCATGTGTGTTGTCCCTCCCCTCCAATTCCTGGGCCCAAAGACTGGAGGGAGTCGGGGCAGCTCTGCTGGCTCTTGTTGGTCCAAGTCAGGCTAGGGTTATAGCTGGAAATGGTTAGGGATTAAGAGTCAGTGTCTATTTTGAAACAAAGAAACCACATACTAATGAGGAGGTCTGTGAGCTGAAGGTCCCACATTGTTGTGTACGGCGGCACCTAGGTCAGTCAGAACTCTGGTCCTCATGCTTCTGGTGAGACGAATAGGATGACAGTGGAAGAAACCCCCTCATCTTTGCTTCCTCCCATTAACCAGGGTCCTACTATAGAGTTTATCACTGGTGTTAGAATATCTCTCTCTACTTTTCATCACATATCAGCGTTGTCACGCCTGGGACTGACGTGTCCTGGATGGAGGCGAGGCCTTCCATGATCTCCTACATGGTATTAGACCAAACCCTAGGGTAGGAAGGAAGATGGCGACAGATATGGAGGGAAAAGAGTATCTCCTAAAAGGGTTTACTCCTAGATATTTATACATGATTTCACATAATCCATCCACTGGTCTTGTACTTTCTAGATCATTCTTTTTAACTCTCTTTCCTGATTCAATTGCCCCTTGGTGAATTATACATGTATATGTATAAACTTACTAAAAGATATTTTCTTTCCATGAGTCTCTCTGTCCCCCTCACAGTGATGAAGAAAACTTATCTAAAGAGTACACATGGTTGTGAAGGAAGGTATTAATATTTTTCCACATATATCCACTTCCAAATTTTGATCTAGTTGTGGAATTTTATTGGGATACAAAGCTTATTCTTTTAATCATTTCATGAAAGAAATTACCATTGCTTTATGAATCATCCTTTTCTTCTCAAATTTTACAGGAAAGTCTATAATGACTTTATCTAATCGTGGCCAAGGTTTGGGTCTAAAAATCGAAAGAAAAAATGCTTTTCTTAATATCAAGTCTTCCTCTTATAAGGCATATTTTAAACATTAATTCAATCCTTCTCTCTTTCTTCCTTTTCTTTTTTCTTTATTTTGATTACTTTTCTTATTAGAAAGCATGTGAAAATGAAAACTTTTTAATAGTGGCCATCCATGCCAATTTCTTGATAATTCTACACAATTCTCCCATGTACACACAATTATCATCTATTTCTTTTTCTTTTTCTTATTATGGGATTTTCTTTTATCCTTCTTCCCTTTTATCCATAATTGTTTTAATAAAAAATTAGAACTCACGAAATCCATCACTCTAGGGAAATTTGCAAAGAAAACTATTCTTTATAATAATGCACACAAATTTCCAAACAAGTCTCTTTTCATATAATAATTGCATTTCAATTATTTAAAACAGAAGTGATAAATGAGGTCATAACATCCTCCCCTCTTATAGGAATTTTGTCATCAAAATTCGACTAATCATACAGACAAAACATAATGGGGCCTTCCAAGTTCATTTTTATCCCTCACGTGGCTTGATCCTCTCCATAGTGCTTCCAAAGACCTTTACCATCTCTATCTTTTTATTCCTGAGCTCTCTCTGACCTTGGTATCCAGTACCCTCACAGGTGACTTAGGGTATGTCCACCTCCTTTAGAGTTCAATAGGATCAATGCTCAACACATGGCTCAGATCCTTCACATATCATTTCTGATTGGACACATGGAACACATCATGCATCATACTATACTAAGGGGGTAACGCTAAATGATAAGCAGGGTCACCAATCCATTCTAGAATCTCAAATGGACCCACATATTGGTGACTCATCGTTTCTCTATTCTTAGCTATAGCTCAGAGGGATCAGATTTTCAGAAACACATGTTCACCCACAATGAAGTGCAAGTCAATCTACTTCATATCAGCATCTGACTTCTATCGATCCTGGGCTCTCTTTAGCCTTTGCTTCATCAAAGCAACTTTATCAACATACACCTACAGTTCTTCTAACCTCAATAGGGTCCTCTCATTGACATTATCCCAGTGAAGCAGTGATCGATACGACCTCCCATAAAGAAATTTGTTCACAGGCATACCGATACTATCTTAGTAACTATTATTATAAGTGAACTCAACTAAGGGCAAGTACTACTCCCATGATCCACCCCAATCGAGCACGGTATTGCTAGACCAACTTGTGTGAGTGGCTCATCAAACATATATCACAATCCAGGTGGGGTTTCCTTTAACCCAAAACTTGAGCGGGTTCCATGCTTAATCTCTATGAACTCACTCAACGTTGTGAGCAGTACAAGTACTAGATACCACCACTTCCCCTCTTTGATCTAGGAACCTCGAGTTTACCTCCTTAGCCTTAGTCATATGAATTGCGTGACTTAGCCACTCAAGCACATACCAAACCAAAACATGATATGGAATTTTCTTCCCAACTTTCACATAAACAACCCTTACAGTCCTACACATGAAACTACTAATCTAAGTACAAGGCTTCACAATATATTAACATTTTGTATTTCTCCATGATCTTGGGACTCTCTTTTCCTCACCTAGATGGTAGGTACTCATACAATCTCTAGGGTTTGGTCATTCCTAGGACATCTAGGGTACAACAAGCCTCTAGGGACCATGCATGTAGCAACTCAACTCATCCACTCAGGATAGTCTAGTATAGGACACATCATACAAACATTTCTCATAACGTATGGAGTCTAGGTTCCTGACTCACTCTAGATCTCACTCCCTCTTGGATTTATCCTTATAACTAGAACTAACACTAGAGGTCCTCTTTTGTAGAAGAGTTTGAGGCTCCTGTCGATTCACATCTTATCCTCACATATCATATCTTATCTTGTTAGAGAAGCACATACACATGTATTATCAAATCTTATGTCCAAATGAAGTCAAATTCTCAAATCTGACTGAGGTCATCATAAACCATATTATCTCATTAAGTAACACTAAACTCCTCATTCATTTCTTCTAGTATGCCTATCTCGTAATCCAACATGGATCACCCCTATAGCTTAGAACTAATCACTTTTTCCATCCTTGATGTCACTTGCTATCACGTAGATGCATGTCTACCTCCTAATCGTATCCGAGCAGGAACATACTTCTGTTAGGGTTCCTACCTAGAGGAGTTTAAACTTTCTAGTCATAACCTGACCTTAGGGTTTCTTCTCTAGGGTTGATCCACCCTAGTTGGGGACACAAAAAGTCACACTAAGGATTATATGACCACTTATTGTCTATGTTTCACATGTATATCCAAGTCCTTCATATATCATGCATGCCTTATTCCATGTACTTGCATGTGTGGACTAACTATGGTATCCCAACTTATTAGGTTCTCTTTTTATCTATCCTCCATTTAAGGATTATTAGGGTGGTGCTATTATTTTAACCTACTTTGTTCATACCCTAGGACTAAGGTTTAAGGTTGCGGTTACGGACTACAACATGTACCTTAGGTTTTGTGATTCTCTTGACCTACTACGTTTGTTTCCCCAAACCATCCCTAGTTCCATCTAGGGTTTACCCATAAAACATTTATCTTTATCATTATGCCCACTTTTATTATTTAATGGAGGATTCCTTAGTCCCTAATATCCATAACCCTAGTACTCAGAAGGGGTAAAGAGAGCAGATACAAGTACCTAGGATTTAGGGAGGGAAAGGGGTAGAGAAGTGACAAAACCAGATGAGAAATCCTAGAGGTATGTTATTTTGAGTAAAGTCCATTAACTTTGTCCATGCCAAAACAAGGTTCCGGAGTCCTCGTAAGCTGACTAGCGGTGCAGAGGAAAATATTGTCAATTCCCAGTTCATAGTCCTTTCTAGACATCATCGTGTTTGGAAAACACTCTAATAATTCCCATTAGGCTCTATAGCGTTTGAAAATTTAATAATGATTAGAGGATAAATGGTAAACCTTACTTTGATACCAAATGTAATGAACCATCTTCCTATTATCCCCAATTCGGGTGGAATGAGAGGGCAAGGGACATTATCAATCATACAAGACCGTAGGTTTAGAAAATAACCAAAAATAATTAATAAACACTAAATCGGAATGGTTTTATACAAGATTGAATTTTCTTAAAGGAATTACTTATAATGTTTTCTAAACTGGAAACAAGAAAAGAAAAATAACTAAATCCTCCAATGATTACATTATTATCTTTTCATAGAATGCCTTCATCATGCGAGTCCACTTTCCATTAAATTGTAGCAATACAAGCATATCATCTAGAAACCACGTGAAGCAAAACACGGTCAATATTACAAGTTATATTGGTATGTGAGGGAAACAAAATGTTCACATTAATTTGTGACAACATAACCAAGCAATTATTGTAACAACAACAAAATTTATCATTTTCTTCACAACTTCCTAACCATTTTTACTCAACCTCTGGTATACCCTCTCTTAGGATTTTGTCCCTGCAAAGGACTTTAGGCTACCTCTCAATCTGGAGCTAGGTACCATATTGGCCACATCTCAATCTGGAGCTAGGTGTCATGTAGGTCTTCCCAATTTGGGGCATGACCTCTTATGACCTTCCTAATCTGGCCATGGTTTGAACTTCCCAATTTGGGGCCTGGTCTTCAATCATCACTATGACTTACATTTCTTTCCATTCTCAATTTCCAAAGTTTGCATGTGGCTGCGAGCAAGTTATAATCTTAATATTGTGACTGCCAAAGTGACTTTATAGATTGCAGGAAAGAAATATCATCTAGGCATCTAATTTTAAGCAATCCAGTAAAACATCAAAAAATGTCAGGAAACTAAAGAGATTATTCATAGGTGTAACCACATATTGTTGCTTTCATGTAGAATCATGCAGAATACTTTAAGCACATTCAATCAATCCAATCAACAGATCCAAGCAATTTAATAATTAATCTGCATATAAGTCTTAAAGTGTCACCATCTCATATTAATAAATTTAAAACCTATTAGAGTCCTAGTCTAGGGTTTAGGTTTTCTTGATATCAATTTCTCATTAGGGTCACACTTCAAAAACCTAATTACCATTAGGTGTAGCCATGATCATTAAATCTATCATATTATTGCATCATGAATACTTAGATCATATCTACATAACAAATTATCATCTTTGTCCTTAATTATCCAATCTATTACTTCTTTGCATTAAGATTACTGAATTTCGATTATTTACAACATGGCAAGACATAGTCCTTAACCATTCATTCGTATTAATTATCATTATTATGATCACGTATATGTAAAATCACCATTGTATTCCACATTATCAGATTATAGCATAAAAGAGAGGTTTTCAATGGTTTCAACATATTAATGCACAAATCTAGGGTTCGTATACTTGAATCACCAGTTTAACCCATGTTTGCACTACCTTTACAATAGGGAGCATAAATAGGTATTAAATATGTTATCTCTATGTTTCTCTCATTTTTATGATCAATTTTCACATATAACTTGTATAACTCTGAGTTTCCTACAATTAGTTATGATTTTTGCAAAATTAATCATTATTGGGCCAAACCCACATTGACCTATCGGCATACGAATATATTGTATGGGTGGCTTCTTTAATAAGTGAGTAAATACTATACTACCCTTACTAATTACATGCATTGATTGGGGTATTCTGGTCTTCTCATTTTGATTCACCCCCAATCTCATGACAGAGGCATATTCCAACCCTCGCTCCATGTGGGTTGTCCCCCCTAGTTCCTAGGCCCAAAGGATGGAGGGAGTTGGGATGGCTCCGCTGGCTCTCGTTGGTCCTAGTTAGGGTAGGGTTATGGATGGTGGTGGTCAGGAACTTAGAGTCGATGTCTGTTCTAAAACAAAGAAACCACATATCGATGAGGAGTTCTGCGAGTTGAAGGTCCCACATTGATGTGCACGGTGGTGCCCAGGTCAGCCGGAGCTCTAGTCCACATTCTCTTAGTGCGGTGGATAGGACGACAGGGGAAAGAACCCCATCATCTTTTCTTCCTCCCATGAACCAGGGTCATGCTGTAGAGTTGATCACCGACATTGGAATCTCTCACTCTATTGTTCTTCTCATATCAACATCGCCATGCCTAGGACTGTCGTGTCCCAGATGGAGGTGAGGCCTTTCATGATGTCCTACATGGTTTTATACTAAATCCTAGGGTAGGAATGAAGATGGTGATGAAGATGGAGGGAAAAGAGTATCTTCCAAAAGGGTCTACTCTAAGATATTTATACCTGATTCCATGGAGTCCATCCGCAAGTCTCGCACCTTCTAGATCATTCTTCAGAACTCTCTTTCCCGATTCTATTTCCCCTTGGTGAATTATACATGTATATGCATAAACTAGCCAAAAGGATATTTTCTTTCCGTGAGTCTCTCTCTCCCTCATGGTGATGAAGAAAACTTATCTAATGAGTATATATGATTGTGAAGGAAGGTATTAATATCTTTCTACATATATCTACTTCCAAATTTTTATCTAGTTGTCAAAATTTTATTGGGATAGAAATCTTGTTCTTTTAATCATTTCATTAAAGTAATCACCACTGCTTTATGAATCATTCTTTTCTTCTCAAATTTTACAAGAAATTATATAATGACTTTATCTAATCATGGGCAAGGTTTGACTCCAAAACTTGATAGAAAAATATGCTTTTTCTTAATATCCAATTATTACTCTTGTAAGGCATATTTGAAACATTAATTCAATCCTTGTCTCTTTCTTTGTTTTCTTTATTATTATTACTCTTATTATTAGAAACCATGTGCAAATGAAAAGTAATTAATAGTGGCTATCCATGCCACTTTCTAGAGAATTTTACACAATTCTCTCATGTACACACAATTATCATCTATTTCTTTTTCTTTTTCTTAATATGGGATTTTATTTTATCCTTCTTCCCTTTTATCCATAATTGGATTAATAAAATAGTAAAACTCACGAAATCCATCATTCTAGGGAAATTTTAAAGACAACCATTCTTTAAAACAAAGCACACAAATTCCAAACAAGTCTCTTTTCATAGAATAATTGCATTTCAATTATCAAAATACAAGTGAAATTGAGGTTATAACAGTATGGATAGATATCACCTCCAGATAGTGGGTATATCACAGAAATACTCCCAGTGAGTGAGTATGAATACCTCCCAGTGAGAGGTTATACCCCAAATATTGAGGAAGTACAAGTTGAGAAGTTATAATGTACAATGGATGTTCAACATATTATGGTTACATTAAAAAATAAAAAAAATCAACTTTTAGAGTTGGTGTCCCGACCTGGGGTGGGTCACCAAAGAGTGGAAAAGGGACCTATGGGGGAGGAAAAATCTTAGACCTTTGGGTCCGGTCAGGGAAGGAGATCCAAACTTCCTCCTGTGAGCCAAGAAGGCACCCTAGGTTAGGACCTTCCCTAGAAGGGTGAGATGATAAATCAATGAAGGATTGAGGCAACCATGAATGTCACCTAAAGTGTAAAGAATTTAGGATTTTAAATATAATAGCACATATTTTGAGTATGATTCTTTGAAATCAGGTATGCCATCTCTAAGGGACACTATGGAGACTAATCCTAGGAGGGAAGTTCATTAAGAAGCCAAGCCCAGGAAGGGAAGGCTGTCATGGAGACCAAGCCCAGGTGGGAAGGTCATTGAGAATCCATGCCTAAGAAAGGAAGGCTGTCGTGAAGAATAACCAGGAGGGAAGGTCAATAAGAAGCCAATCCCAAGAGGGAAGGTTGCCATGAGGAACAACCCCAGGAGGTAAGGTCACTAAGAGGTCTAGCATAGGAGGGAAGGCCTCTATGAAGACCAAGCCTAGGATGGAAGGTCACTATGAGCCCAATGCAGGGACATAATGAAAATTATGTGTTCCCTAAGAGATGATGGAAATACGGGTTAAAGGATTACATATGAAATAATATGCTCCCGAGGAACCCTTGGTAAGGGTAGAGTCCTAAGTCAATCCTAAGGTCAAGTAGGATGTATTAAAGGTACATAGAACCGATGGGATTAGGATTTGACTGTGCCCTGGAAGCATAACAACATGTGATTGGGAGGTAGCATCTATGTTTTCCCAAGGTCCATGTCTCATGAGATCAGTTACCTTCATGATGATCTTGTGGCCTAATGGGTTAATGTGAGAGGCACTCTCTAGATGTAGAAGGATGAGATCACTCCAAAAAGTACATGTACCCCTAGAGACCTCGAGGAAGTGGCTAAGGCTCATAATACATGAGGTGTAAATATAAAATATACAAGAAGTCATGTAATAATGAAAGAATTTGTGTACAACCTCAAGAGTGAAAAAGGCATTTGAGTTCATGAAATATAAGAATAATGTGGAATTAAAAAGTATGGTTTAGAGTCATGTTGAGAATGATTCAACCTAAAATTTATGAAATTTTAGGATAATATGTGGGTACCTGGTGCGATCTTCTCAAGGCCACACACTAGCCAAATAAAAGGTGACTAGATGCAACCCTAAGGGAAAACACATAGATATGGACCTAGTCCAACACACAGTCTCAATGAATCACACGTACCCGCAAGCGCACGGGGTCGTATTGCAATATAGGAAAGTGGTAAGATTATAGTCGATCCTCAGGGAGAGAGGGGGAACTAGAGCTAGGTTCATGTTATCTACGTTCCTAAAGAGGAGTCTAGGGTTTGAGGGTTTGAAGTTAGTTTTGATTGATTAAGCTACGATCACAAGTAAGAAACAATAAGAAAGAAACTAGGTTAACAAAAACCCTAGATTACCCTAGGCAAGTTAAGACTAAGAAACTAGGCAAGACAAGAAACTAAACTAGAGCAAGGAGTTACACTAACTAGCAAGGCAATTTATCAACTAAGATGTAAGCTAAGCAATAAGACAAGTAAGAGCCTAAGTTATCACTAGCTAACCAAATTAACACAAACAAGCTCGAAGGAGCCCAAACCACTTGAGCAAGAATTACAAAGGCAATTGACTAAGCTAGCATTAACAAGCTAAGAAGGCAAGGGTGGATTTTAAGAAATATGATGTATAGGTGGGCCATTTGGGAATGAAACTTGATAATAGTTCGGGGAAAGTTAACATAACATGTAATTCTCATATTTCAATCTAGATTATCAAACCAAACAACAAGGCAAGTGCTATTAGAAAATACCCTATACTACTAGTTAGAGAACTAGAGCTAGGTGTAATTCTAATAGGATTTGGCAAGTCTAGATTTCTAGGGTAAGTGGTAATTGGGATTTTGAAAGACAATGGTAGGAATGGGAGTAGAGATGAGGGCGTTTCATCTCATGTTACTTTCCATCTAGCCTTTAGGAAACTCTAAGCAATTGCACTAATAACACTTACACTACCTACTTAGATCTCACATCTACTTGTAGAAGAAGGGAGATAAATGTAGGAACAGAGGGATGTATATAGGGATCCACTAATTGGACCTAGGAGCCATTCCTAAGATTACCACATACATTCCATTTTCCCCTAGAAGCTAAGTGTCATCATGCATCATAAAACAAGCAATCCATGTTTAAAAGCACAAACCACATGCAAAACAATGGGAAATGAGATAGAAGCAAGAGGAAATCATCATAGAATGAAATATGTTCAATATTTTCCCCCAACATAGTATAAAAGCTGTATTTTAACCCCAAACAGACCACCACTAGGGGCTTAGCTAGACATGCTCATACAAAAGAGAAAAGAAAGGAGAATAATGGCATAGGAGTCCATGGAGCTCAGAGTATCTTCTTATTCTTCACCTCCTAGATGATGTAAAACGACCTCCCCTCTCCATGGTGGGTAAAGAGCATGGAAATGAAGAGGGTTATGGTAGAAAACCTAGAAAACTAGGTTTCTATGGTCGAAATGAGGTGGAAATGGTGGGTGGATGGCTTGAATGGAAAGGAGATGGCAATGAATGCTATGGAGTAGGTGGGGGTAATGGCAGCTAACCTAGTGTTGTGGTCGCCACCCATGTATATATAGGTGGTGGCGGAAGCACTAGGGTAAGTAGGGGTATAGTTGGAAAAAATGTAAAAAAAGCTAGGTTTAGGGTGGTAGCACGGCTGTTCTGGGCAGAACGGTCATGGTGGCTGAGGGTTGGAACGGTTGTGGTGGGGGAGAATGACCGTGGTGAGAAATGGAAAATGTCAGAGTGAAGGTGGTGAAATGAAGGCTGGTAGCATGGCTGTGTTGGGCATCATGACCATGGTGAGGGCTAGGTAGAACAATCGTGTTGGGTAGCATGATCGTGGTGGGGGAGGTGAAATGGAGGTCGTTCTAGCCAGCATGCCCATTCTCATCCTTAGCAGCATGGTCGTGCTAACTGGCACAACCATTTTGGGAGCTTCATAGCACGGCTATGGTGGAGATGTTGATGTAGCTTTGCAATTTGAGGTTGACTCTATAACTTTAGCATAGTCCAACACGACCGTTCCTTGGCCCCACGGCCATGCTGGGGTCTTCAGTGGAAATTTCACTTTGAAACTTCATGATCAATGGACTTCTTTGCTTGATGTTGATCCTTGGTCATTAGGGGTAGGTTGAGGGAGATTTGGGGTCTTCTTTTGACCCCTCCATGGGTGGAGGAATCCTAGAACTCCTTCCTTCTCTCTCATCCATCCAAAGCATGGTCCAAGTACCTGAAAAGTATGCAAAGAACATCCATGAGTGCATTTGACAATAATATGGATATTGGGGATTTAACTTGCATTATATTGTGTTTAGATGTGATTGAGATACAAAAATACACAAGTTGAAGCCCTAAAGTAGGGCTTCATCACCACCCCAAACTTAAACCATACTTGTCCTCAAGTATGCTCCAACTTAATCTCTCTTTCTAATCAATCAAGAAGCAAATGTAGTGCAACATTGTGATGTTTATTGGATAAAATGAGTTCACATGAGGAATTAGGCATGAAATACACTACTCTCTATTCAATTTCATCGTTTTCAAGTGTGAATCAAGCACAGAGTATAAGAACTTAGAATATGGATCACCATTCACATATGCAAGCAATGCAATTTTTATAGTGCTCCGGGTAAACCGTATTATGCATGAAATGCATTCAAAAGGTTAAAATTATTGTTTCACTTGCTAAATCCACCTCATACACTTCATTTGACTGCTCATGGCCCTCTTGGATTGTGTACAAGGATGAGGTCTAGAGTTGATTTACCCTAGCCCTATTAGGCATAAAAGATAAGAAATGGTCATGAAAGGGACTGAAGTGCTTTTGCACTCATCTTTTCTTTGTTTGAATGCTCTTAAACAGGAGCTCCCTTTATTTTCCTTTTTGCTTTTTTTTTCTTTGCCCTTGGTGTATGTAGGGCATATAATGCAAGAGTGAAGCGGGGAGGTTAAGGTATTGTCACCCCAAACTTTTTGAGGGTGGCCAAGGCTGATATGTGCACTTTGTCATCCTTTAATGAGGAGTAGAGGTAAGAAGATGGTGGAAGAAATGTCAGGTCAAAGAGGGGTCACAAGCAGTGGAAATCCATGTATAATTTCACTCAAGCAAGTTAGTCCATGTAACATTCATCAATTAAACAATTCATGCATAAAATGAATAGAATAGTATAATGCATCCTTTTCATAAAGAACAAGAAAACCCAAATGTTCAAGACTTGTAAGAATCACCCTTTTATTCAAAACAAAAATTTATTTCAAGAGGATTGCAACACATGCAAAATTCCAACATAGGACTCATTCTACCCACAAACATCAAAATCAAGTTATATCATCTATGATTTAGCCATTTTCATCACAATAGATAGAGATACAATTGAAACACACCTTTGGGCAAGAACATTCAAGTTTGGGAAAAATTGGCCAAAATGGTGCCAATTTGCATTCAAACACATCTAAACCTACATTTAGGGAAATTTAAAACATAAAGCAGAAAATATTTGTTAAAACACATAAAAATTACCAAAATCTACATGTAAATGCAATGCATGACATGGAAGAGAAAAAAGAACAAAATTTTTGAAAAATTACGCAAAAATGCATGAAACAAAACTACATGTATGCATGAATGCTAACAGGAAGAAATATATACTAGAAAGAGCAATGTCAAACAAACAAAGATCAAGTGAGATAGATGCCAACAAAATAAGCTAAGAAATGAGGGCATACCACCCTACCACCCCAAACTTTTGAATCATGTTATTCTCAGCATTAAATTAAAGCTTAGGAATGATAGGGTAGATGTCATTGCTCTGGTGGTGTGGGATCATGTGGTGGGCTAGCCTATGGAGGTGGGTGTTGGTAATAGTGGCCCTAGGAGTTCACCTGTAGAGGCAGGTATGTCTCCTAGTATCTAGATAGGGATCCCCAGAAATCCTCCTCCCATTAGGGGTTTCTCTACACTTGTACATGATGATACTGGTACATGTGGTTGATCTAATGATGCATTTGTTGTTGATCTAACCGCATGGCATGTTGTGTTTGCTGAATCGCCTCCAAGTGTGCATGACTGGTTGACATGTCATATGCATTTTTTGGAGGTTGTTTCACATCAAAGTCCTCATGTCTCTACCTAGTGCGATGTGGCTGCTCAAGGATGTGTTGCTGCTCTAGCACATTTATCTCTCCTTCACCCTCTGGTACGTCCACTTTCTCATCTTTGTAGTCCTCTCTAGGGAACTGGATTTCCCACTTGGAAATCTATGTTGGTAGATTTTATAATGGCCTGATATCCTCAAGAAGAATAGTGTAATGGTCAGGTTCCTCTAGAGTGGTGCCAGGGTACTTGGGGTTCATATTGTAAATGATCTTTTTGTCTCTTATGGAAATCAGTTGGGACCTTGCAAGATAGTTCAAATCAATCAACTTGGTCCCTTCTGCCTTTGTGAAGTTTTGGAGATCACAATCAAGTGCTTTTGCTATGGTGGTCACAATCCCTCCCATTATGAAAGGAAGCTTGTTCTTGGAGGGAATTGTTTTTAAAGTGATCAATCATCATCATTCCCAGATTCACATAGCCACCACTCACCATTACTGACATCACAAACAAGTCTTTTTGAGAACATCAGCCTTGGTTGTTGTACCGGCCAAAGACAGTGTTGGCAAGAACTTTATGAATATATCTCAAAGCGGTATTTAAAATCTTTCTTGGTTTTTACTTTCCCGCTACAAAGGAGCTTTGGCCCGTGAATGTTTTCCACATATTAGAATAGTTGCATTTCCCATTTTTATCAAACCTATCCCCATCAAACTTTTGAGCTATCTCTGGTGTTGGTGTGAAGATTTTGTTGAGGTGGGAGGACTGTAGCACATGTGTGGAGTTGTTTATCCTGAAGCAGATTGCGTCCTCCCCTTGATATTGCACCTTCTCCATAGATCCAAAGAATTCATGAGTTGTTTCTAAGTATGTTTCTTCCACAGTGGTCAGGAAGAGAACAACTCACATGATTCTAAGAAATCCTTGGTGATAAGATGCATCCATAGGGCTTGCATGGTGTTAGGACAAGCATATCTTGTGGGAACCACCCTCCTTGTAGTGCACTCAGGGTGGAGGGGCCTTGTGGACACTCTCCTTGATGTGCCTCTCACATATGCAGCTTCCTCGGGCTGCTTTCCAACCCACTTCATCATGTCCTCCTCTAGATTGGACAAAAAGTCCACTGGGTCATCTTCCATATCCTCACTTTTAGTTTCATATACCTCCTCCTCCTCATAAGTATGTGACCTCAAACTTGTGTCCAAGTTCAAGGGTACCATATGAATGGGGACATCTTCATCTTCTTCCTCAACCAACAACTGACGCCTAGTGGGCTGTTGAGCGGCATGTGCTTGTGCTGATGAAGTGGAGTGTCTCGCCGGAGTGGGGCTTGGAGGTAGTCGTGAAGACAACATAGCAGCAACCTTCTTGGCCCTCCTCTCTCAGGTCGGTGCATCAACATCCACCGAGTCAATGATGTTTTCTAACTCTTCTTCTTCTTCTTCCTCTTCATCAGGGTTGTTGTAGCTTGGATTTGATGTGTGGCCACTTGAGGAGGATCGATGTCTGGAGGCGCTTGTCGATGACGACCGCCAAAGAGATCACAAAATGGAGTTAGACGGTGACAAAGCACTGTGGGACCGCTACAAGACATTGGAGGCATGTTTGGTACGGCTTTTGACTGCGGTGAGGATATTCATTATTTTTTGTACCCTCTTCTTAATTGCTTTGCCCATGACATTCATCATTGCAAGGATTGATTGAGAAATGAATAAGAACAACATATTTTCACACTTTTGGGCTATTGCGGTAAAAACTTCTTGGAGATGGAGAAATAGTTGGTAATGGAGGGCGGAAAAAAAAGCTTGAGGTAGGGGAAGGTGATTGGGAGCCAAAGGGAACTCAAATCTGGAGTTTGGGAGCAAGAGGAGGCAATTGGAGGTCACCCCAGTCACCTGCTTTTACAGAATATCCATTCTGGCTTGAAGAAATGAAGTAAGGGTCGTGCTAGCTGAGGTGAAATCAGGCAACTTAAGTGTTGGGATCGGGCCAACACGACCGTTTTGGAGGGATGTCAGGACAGTCGTGTTGGCTAGCATGGTCATGTTTCCCGTGCCCAAATCTCCCAGTTTCCCTATTGAAACCCATCTTTCCATCATGACCGTTCCACACTAGCACGGCCATGTTGGGTCCTCCAAGTTCAAAAATCTTCAAAAATCATCAAATCATTCCATCATTCATAATCCAATCATTATAATCGATCCACTTGATGTTGTATCAATCATTTTCACTGAAATGTGCCTTATTTCTTAACTTTCACATGTTTCACCTATCATATCATCAAAACTAAAACAAAAACTATCTGGTACAAGTGTGCATGTGTGTTCTTGGAATTGTGTAAAAACAAAGTAAAAGTATCAAAAAGTGAAGGTTGGGTGAAAAAGCTCCCAAAATACTAAATTTTATGCCTTCAGTCGGGCTTATTGATTCTTGAACTCGACCATCCTCACATAATTTTCAAATCATCTTTGTAGTAAATGTCCCTCTCATGTGCATTCAATCACATCTCTTCATCAAGCTGGTGTTCCTCAACTAAGATCACAATATCAAAACTTTGATTGACTTTATCCAGACCTACTTCAACAACTGGTTTCAATCTTTGTCCATTCATGGTAAACTCTCTTACTCCATCCTTTTCACAAATCACAATATCCCTGGATGGGTACACGTTCTTGATTAGATAAGGTCCTTCCCATCTAGACTGAAGCTTCCCGGGAAAGAACTTCATCCTAGAGTTGTACAGCCATACCCATTGTCCAGGCTCAAAGTTCTTCTTTTTGATCAGCTTATCATATAGAAACTTTGTTCTTTCCTTGTGTCTTTTAGACAATTCATAGGCCTCATGTCTCATCTCCCCAATTTCATGCAGCTGCAACTTTCTTTTCAACCCGACAGTGTCTCCATCCATATCCATGGTTTTTAATGCCCACAAAGCATTGTGTTGCATTTCCACTAGTATATGGCATCTTTTTCCATAAACAAGTTTGAACGGTGTGGTACCGGTTGGGGCTTTAAATGTAGTCCTATATGACCACAAAGCTTCATTGAGACATAAAGACCAATCCTTGTAGTATGGCCTCACCATCTTCTTAAGAATGATCTTTATCTCCCGATTAGCTAACTCGACTTGACCACTCATTTAAGGTTGGTAGGGAGTAGCCACACGATGATTTACTCCATGTATTTTAGCAACCCTTCAAATGTTCTATGAATGAAATGGCTTCCTCCATCACAAATCATGGTCCGTGGTACACCAAACCAGCTGAAGATGTTTGACTTCACAATATCACACACCACTTTATGATCATTAGTTCTAGTAGAAATAGCTTCAATTAACTTTGACACATAATCAACGGCCACTAAGATTTAGGCATATCTAAAGGAGGGAGGAAATGGACCCATGAAGACAATTCCCCAAACATCAAAGACCTCAACCACAAGAATGGGTGATAGAGGCATAATGTCCCTCTTAGAGATAGTGCAGACCATTTGGCACTTTAAACAACATTTATAAAGCTCATGAGCATCTTTGAACAAGGTTGGCCAATAAAATCCACTTTGAAGAATCTTGGCGGTTGTATGTTTCTCACCGAAATGACCTCTGCATGCATCGGAATGGAACATGGCTAGGATCTCTTGCTGCTCACTTTCTAGAATATACCTTATAATGAGTTGGTCGGGACAATATTTGAAAATATTTGGGTCATCCCTAGAATAAATCTTCACCATAGCAAATAGTCTCTTGCTCTCTTCCCTTATCCAAGTACTCGGTATCCTTCCACTAGCTGAGAAGTTATCTATGTGTTTGTACCATGGTCTTTGGGTGGGTGAAAGTAAGAAGAGTTGTTCATGTGTCATTGTTTATTTGATATAGTTCCTATCATCATAGGGTGCTTCAATGTAGGAGAGATGATTGACTATAGAATTTTATACTCCCTTTTTATCAACAATTTCTAGATCAAACTCTTAGAGCAATAGAATCCATTAGATCAATCTTGGCTTAGAATCTTTCTTTTTCATAAGGTACTTCAAGGTTGTGTGATCCGTATAAACCACCACCTTGTTTTGCAAGATATAAGAGTGAAACTTGTCAAGAGCAAAAAACACAACAAAAAACTATTTTCTGTGGTAGTATAGTTCCTTTGAGCTTCATCAAGAGTCTTTCTTGCATAGTAAATGGCATGTGGAATCTGGCCAATCCTTTGACCCATCACAACCCCCACTACCATATCTGATGCATTGGTCATGATCTCAAATGCTAAGGATAAATTTGGGGGCTGCATGATAGGAGCAGAGATGAGCTTATTCTTCAAGTGGTTTAAAGCTGCAACACACTTGTCATCGAAATTGAATTCCACATCTTTTTCAAGCAAATGACAAAGTGGCCTCAAAATCTACTGAAGTCTTTAATGAATCGACGATAGAAACCCACATGCCCCAAGAAGGATTGGACATGTCTTACGGTGGCAGGAATGGTGAGAGTGGAAATTAGACCCACTTTGACCTTATCAACCTCAATTCCGGCCTTGGAAACTCGGTGACCCAAAACAATGCCTTCAGGAACCATGAAGTGACTTTTCTCCCAAGATAGCACCAAACAGACCTTGACACACCTTTCAAGTACACCTTCTAGGTGGAGCAAACACTCATCAAATGTCTTACTAAACACAAACAAGTCATCCATGAAGACTTCAAGTGATGAATCAAGCATATCAGCAAAGATAGATGTTACACATCTTTGGAATGTCGAAGGAGCATTTCACAACCCAAACAACATTCTTCTGTAAGAAAAAGTACCACTTGGGCAAGTGAACGTCATCTTCTCTTGATCAGCGAGATGAACAACTATTTGGAAGTAACTGGAGTACCCATCAAGAAAACAATAGAAACTTTGTCCAACTAATCTCTCCAAGATCTGATCAAGTAATGGGAGAGGGTAATGATCTTTCTTGGTCTTTTCATTCAATTTTCTATAATCCACGCACATCCTCCACTTGGATTTCTTTCTCACGAGCATCAATTCTCCTTTTTCATTCTTAGAGACTATGATTTTACCCTTCTTGGGTACAACTTGGATAGGACTCACCCATGGGATGTCAGAAATAGGATATATTATTCTAGCCTGAAGTAGCTTCACGACCTCTTTTGCTACAACCTATTTCAATTCTGGATTCAACCGTATTTGCATTTGATGGGTTGGTCTAGCATCATCCTCGAGATATATTCTTTGGACACAAGTAGAGGGGTCAATACCCCTCAAATTGATAATGGAACATCCGATGGCCTGAATGTTCTTCTTCAAAACTACCATCAATGCATCTTCTTACTCCGGAGAAAGAAAGAAGAAATGATCACTGAGAGGGTGTCATTGGAGCCTAAGAAAGCATATTTCAACCCTTCAAGAAGAGATTTGTGCTCGAGAACTAGAGGCTACTCAAGGGAATTCTTCAATGGTTCAGAAATGCACGGGAGGTCCTCACTTGTAGCCGCTAAGGATAACTCTTATTCCTCATCCTCATCATCATAATCATCAAGAAATTCCATAATGAGATCTAGACCTCTAACTTGGATGGCAGTCTAAATCCAAGCAAGCAGACATTCTTCTACAATATCATCAAGACACTCAATTAGATAACAATCCTCTTCTGTAGCACCTATCACCTCAGCCTTAGTAGATGACTTGAAAGTGTTTAGCCAGATCTTCATGTGCATGAAAGTCACATATATGGTGTCGATCCTCACATGGATCACTACATCATTCATAGCCAAGAAGTGTCTCCCCAAGATAATAGGCACTTTCCTCAAATCCTTTTCCATGTCCAAAACAATGAAATCAGCAGGGAAGAATGTTGAGGTCTCATCATCAAGTCTGACCAAGACATCATCAATACACCCTCTAGGAATTTTCACATATCTATCGGCTAATTGCAAAGTACAGTGTGATGGACCCAGTTGCCCATTTGTAGTTTAGAAAACACATCATACGACATCAGATTTACACTAGAACCTAAGTCAAGAAGAGCTTTGTCTATGCAATGTGCTCCAATGTAGCATGAGATGATTGGAGCACTAGGATCTTAATTTCAAAATTTATTGCCACTTACCCTGATCCCAGATTTCTCTTTTCCGTGCATCGTTGGGGACGTGATGTACACAGAGAGTGAGTAGTTGGATGAGAAATAGCTTGAAGATCTATAGAGTAGAGGACATCCATCACTGGTGGGATACTATCTTAGGCAATCCTTCCAGCTTGGAGATTTCTTTTTAGCCATTTTTTTAGATCATGTTGGGATTGCTATCCTCAAACCATTAGTTTCTTTATGTCATGTTTTTATTTGGATTCAGTTGCTTTGGTTATTTGAACGCTTTAGTATTCCAAATATGTGATGTTTTTCCATGTTTTAGGTATATTTATGAGATTCAATGCCTCCACATATATAAGTGTAATAAATAATTGGGCAGCCGTTACAATACTATACTACCCTTACTAGTTACATGCATTGATCGGGGTATTCTGGTATTCTCATTTTGTTTCACCCTTAACCTCACTACAGAGAGAGATTTCGATCATCCTGCCATGTGCGTTGTCCCTCCCCTCCAGTTCCTGGGCTCGAAGACTTGAGGGAGTCAGGGCGGCTCTACTATCTCTTATTGGTCCAAGTCAGGCTAGTGTTACAACCCCAATTTTACATATGTTCTCATAATTGAAATGTAATGATTTTATGAATACGTACTTAATTGAAAAGGTTGTATGTTTTGCTTCAAAGGATGGATTTATTTGCAATTATCCCTTTGATAGGAATTTTGTGGTTCCTATTATTAGATTAATCCACTAATGGAGAAGAAAGGGAGAAAAGTCCAAATAATAGAAAAGGGTACAAGATAATGAATATTAAGCAAAATAATTATGAGAAATACATGGAAATCTCTAGAAAGTGGCATTAATGACCACAATTGAATAGATTTCGTTTATATATGTTTTATAATAAAAGAAATAGGAAAGGAGGAAAGGAAATTAAAGATAATGAGAAATCCTTGCAAAAGAATACTTTAATAAGGAAATAAGAAAGATAATGTGAGATAATGGATGTTGATGCATCTAGAAGGATAATAAGTATCCTTAAAAAAAGGAATTTCGAAATATTATAATTTTTGGGGTCTAAGGAAGTCCCAATGAATAAGAAAAAAGAAAAAAAATACAAATAATACAAAATAAGAGGATAATGTGATACATAATTAATGACTTTTTGATATTATCAAAAAGAGATATTATTTGTGTTAAGAAAGAAGAATTGCATGGCCAATGAGATAGATTTCAGATTCCTAATAATTAAGGAATATGGATTATCAAGGAGATAAGTTTCCTTCATCACCATAAGAGAGAGAAGGAGATGTATGATAAGAAAAGGATCTTTTAGCAAGTTTATACATATACATGTATACCTAATCATAGGGTAAAGGAAATCGTGGAAAGAGTTTTGGAAAGGTGCGTGGATGGTGGCCCTTCTATATCCATATACCCCATGGTTTCAACCATGAGTGAAAGGAGGAAGGAAACGATGTTTTCCTCTTCTAGTACATGGGCATCATACTCAACCTCTTCTTTCCCTACCCTTAATAGCCACTAGGGTTCCCTAGAACATGTATAAATAGGAACCCAGGATCCCTCGTTGGAGAATATGGTGTTCATCCTCCATAGACCACAGAGAGAATCCACGAACGCCATGGTTATGACCTGCACCAGCATGGGAAATCTAGAGGATCCCTGGAAGAACGACACATCTTCTTCCCTGATTACGATCGCCACAAACTCACCCTGGAGTTGGGATGTGATCTGGGGTGGAGTACAGGAGATAACAAGCCACAACGCAAAGGCTGGAGGGTCTAAAAAGCTACAGCGGCAATACTGCATCCAAAACCCTAGTCGTCAGAGTGATTGACTCCAACAAGCTTCGGCCACGAGCAGATGCCCTGGTTAACTTCATTAGATCCTAGGGGAGTCGCTTCGAGCTCCTCCACTTCTTTGGGGCCCAAGAGGAGGGGTAGGCCACACGGTTGGATCACCCGCAGCATACGCAGGTCGACATTGTGAGGAAGAAGAAGATCTTGTAGTGTTTGTCTATTTTACCCCTGATAGTGTGTTTAAGGAGTGAGGGCACATGCGTCTTTCCACCTGATCCAACCCGCAAGGATATTTTTGATTGCTTGATTGATTGTTCTTGAATATTATTGCTTGGACATCAAGTTCCTTTGGATCAGGTATGTGGTTACGCTTATGGTTAATCGCTTTAGTTTCACGGTGATTCCCAGATGTTTTATCGGTTGCCTGAAAATAACTGCTTGGATGACTTTTATTTCATGCAACTATAAAGTGACTATGATTATCACCATAAATAGGTATACATGAATGGTTCAAATCTTAGTCCTCTTTTGTGGCTTTGCTAATGATGAAAGGGTAACCTAGTAAAGGGTCTACTTGTGGGACCATCAGGTCATCAAGAGTTAGGGATTGGACTACCTATGGGTAGTGTCATGTGACTCCTTAGCACACCATGAGTTATGGATTGGGCTATTTATGGTAGTGCCATGCAACTCAACCCTAGATATTGATCTACCTATTAGGTAGGATCATGCAAGGTTTAATGGGGATCTACCATAAGGAAGGTAGCATCCAGGTCCACTACAGGGATAGAGCAAAGGCTATGGTATGTATGGATTGAGCAGTTATGTTTAAAACGTAATGTGGTTTGTTAAATCATAATTGACTGCAATATGATGTTATAGTTAATTGCACAATTATTGTTTCCCCCACATACTGGCATATTCATTTATGCTGAGCGATGTTTTGTTTGTCAGCAGTTTAGGTACAACATTGAAAAGAACAAACAATAAAGTGACACATTGTGAAAATAAGAAATAAAGTGCAAGTTGGATTAGATAGAGTAGATTCAACCTGTGGATAGAAGTAGATATCCAAAGTTTTTAAAAGGTATGCAAAGTTTTATTTTATACCATCGTTCAGTATACTTTGGTAGAATTTTATAATTATTATTGATTATTTGTCGAACCTTTGATCCTGATAATTGGGATAACGACTTTGACCTCTTGGTCTCCCTTAATTGGGGGCTACTGGGAGGTGGGGTTGTTACATTTGGTATCAGAGCACTGGTTCCTCATTTAATCTTTAGTAATTATTAAATTTTACAAATTCCATAGAACTGAGGGAGTTATTAGAGGATTTTTCGAAAGATAGAGGTGTCTAGAAAAGGATCACGTCCGGGGGATGGCAATATTTTCCTCTGCACCGCTAGTCGGAATATGATGACTCTCAGATTTGTGTGACTGTCTGGCCAATGTCTTAGGATTTGACTTGAAATAAGATATCTTTAGGATTCTCTCATCATGTTCCTCCCTTCTCAACTCAAACATTGTTAAGAATTTTAAGGATTAGGGTTTTCTTTCTCTTCCTCACCCTCTTGAGGTATGGGTAAAGTTGATAAGGTTTAAGGAATCCACCACCAAGTTAATGTATAGCATGTAAGTAAGATGTCATGGACATGAGCTTAATAGTTTAAGCGTAAACTAAAGAATAGTTGCATGCTTAGGTCGTATGACATATGTTGTCATGCCCTCAGGAGAGACCTAAGGCTAGACCTTCTTGTCAGGAGGATAAGTAGAGAGAGTTAGTCTTAGAGGTAGAGACCTTCATTATAAGTGGAGACCTGGCACATCCTCTGGGGATGATGCTAACCCTAACCCTAAGTGAAGGTTAGAGAGAGAGATGACACGATGAGCTAGATGTCATGGTAAACCATGTGTGTGAGTGGACATGCTTTTAGTTTGGATACCCATGACGATATGAGTCGTGTGAGGTTGGATGACCTAGTACCTTGGCGATCCAACCCTGTGAAGGGTTGTGCACGTTAGGATGAAGGATAACTCTATCATTGATGAGGTTAGAGAAGAACCTATAGAAACCCTATGGGCTGATATGAGTATGGCATAGTATGCACCATGGGTACGTCAGTAGTGCTGGAAGTAGTTCAAAACCCTGGCCAGAAAGGCATGTTGGATAGGTTATGAGATAAGCATATAGAGCAATGGATAATCTTGAGCAAACATAGGTTTGATCGATCATGGGTTTCACCCATGTAGGTGTTTGTATAAGAGCTTGATGTACCTTCTTAGAGAGAGAACCTCTAGTGGTAAGGTTGTTTGTAGGGTTAGCTTTAGAGAAAGAGAGCAAAACTCGAGCAAGAAGGATGGAAGCTTAGACTTTGGGATATGAGGAACCCTGAGAAGTTGCGTATGTTACGACCTAAGTGGATGGATATGGTTGCCTCGTCCATGGTCCTTGTGGTTCTTGGTTGCCTGTAAAGGAACTAAACCCTAGAAGAAGGATGAGGCTACTGGTACCGATGTGCAGATGATATAGGTGCCTACCTTCTCGGGATGGGAAGAAGAGTTCCTTAGACCCTGAGGAGGTTTAGTAACAAGTTGTGAGGCCTTATACCTAGCTGGTTATCATTGAGGAGGACTCAACTCTGAGGTGTTGCTTGAGTAGAAGGATAATAGGAAGTGCATACCATACCTTGTACATGCTTGGTTTGTGGTTAAAAGGTTGAGGATGCAGTTGGACATCAGAAGAGTGAACCTAGGGTTCCTAGACCTAATAGGGGAAGTAGTAGTAGCTGGTGCACCTAATGCTCATGATTATATTTGAGTTTCTATAGATTCGAGCATGGCACTTCTCATGATTAGAGTAATGGGAACGCCTTGGTTTAAGGTATATGTTTGATGAAACCCTACATATAGATTGGGACATAAACATGTATGTATGATGATGGTCCAAAATGAAGGAATGAGAACAAGTATGACCTACCGTGGAGACCTAGTATGGTTTAGAAGGTGGTCTGTTTGTTAGCTATGTGCCTTAGTGTCTTGCTAGGGCTAAGTATGGTCATGTTGATGTACACCCTAGACATAAGGACGTTGGTGACCTTGGTTGCTATCAAGAGGTAGTTTCCTCCCATCCTGGGAGAGGACCCTTTTATGGGGTATGAATTAGCTTTTATAAGGTTTGAGTTTACCTTAAGAGGTCTCATAGAATCTTGAGAATCTAAGTGGAGAGTACATAGTATGAGAATCAACATGTAGAACCATAGATAATCATCTCTAAGTGCATGTGGATGTGTTACCATAGAGGTAACCAGTATGGGGCATGACCAAGGTAGGTAGGTCGTCATGACCCCTATGAAAGGATGTAAGTCAAACCATGAATGTAGAGAGAGATGATGGAGACTTGGGTAAGGTTCTAAGTTGGACATGTACTATGTTAGAATCCTAAGTCTATCCTAGGGTCAGGTAGGGATAAGACCGATGGGAGTAGGAGTTGCCTAATTCCCTAGTTGCACAAGACCATAGGGTCAGGAGGTAATAGCTATCACTGTCTGAGGGCCATGGGTTAGGAGATTGATCACCTTCACAAACTAATGGGACCCAAAGGGCAGATGAGGAAGGCACTCTCTGGATGCATAAGGGAAGAGGGATGAACCCAAAAGTGTCGGCACCCTATAGACCTAGAGGAGATGACTAAGGATGGTATGATGACCTAAGTGAGTTCAAGACTAGTTTTCCAAGGAAGTAAACTTGATATCAAGATGTTCATGATGTGGAAACATGTGTTGCACGTTTCAACCTAGATTGGAAGGTGTACCGTCAAGGTGGGATGCACCATCTCTACTCTTGGAACGGGAAGAACTTTGTGTTTGGACGGCCGCCAAATGCTTATTTCCTCTCGTTATGGGGGTAAGAGATAGGGTAGCACACATGCCATACACTAAGGATAAAGATGATGCGAGTTGAAACGTTGCTATGAGATATGAGGATAGAGATACCTTTGTGAAGTGTATGATGTGTGGATGGTTTACAAACATCAAGAGAACTAAGGTAGTCATCTTATGAGGATGTTTTTTTTATCATGAGCTATGTGGAATTTATGAGTTATACAAGGTTGAGTTTGATAACCAAGAGGATGATCTTTGTATTTTCTAGATGAAGATAGACTTAGAGTCTGAGATGAGATAGTAAGTGGAATACGTGGAAGTGTATGTCTTCAACATTACCTAAGACATAAGGATGTGAAGTGGTAATGGATGCTCTTGTTGAGAGGCAGCTATCTAGTTTAGCTAGTGGACAGGATGGAAGAAGGGGTTAGGTGAACCCTAAGTTTGTGAGATATGTTTGGCTAACACTCAGATGTAACGAGATCTGTTGATCGAGTTAGTGGTTGCCTAGTTATCCAGCCTAGGGCTTGTCGTGATGGAAGGATGGTTGTAGAACCTCAGATGCACTTCTATGGAAAAGGAGGTGATGAAACCCACAACTAGAGTGTTTTAGTGTTTCTGAGGAATCAACCTTGAGGAATCATGACTTTTAGGAGATCATGATTTTAAGTTCATCATACCCCATTGTTCTACTAAGATATTAAGTTGCGGTAGTACTTTGGATGCCTAAGATGAAGTTGCATGCGGCTTGTCACCATGCATACCAGGAGGTGAAGGACAAACTCCAGTGACCCAGTGAATTGATATAGAGGATAAAGAGTCCATGAGAGGGAATGGGAGTTCATCACTATGGATGTTGTGGTAAGTCTCCCCTGGACCAAGGAAGGTCAAGATGCAATATGGGTTATGGTAGATTGCCTTACCTAAAGGACATGATCTAAGAGAAAAGAGAGAGTAGTGTCAGAAGACAGATCCTGTTGAACTACAAATAAGAGAGATGGTTCAACTACACCATAATGTGAATTCAAAGGTCCTTGAGTGTGATCTAAAGGTTCACTTCCATGAGGTGGAAGTAGATACATGAAGAGCTCAATGTTAGTACAACTTATCACCCCTAACTGATGTTAGCATGATCCAGACTAGAGGGTCTGATGAGAGCATATGTGCTCTCTCTGGGTGATATATGGGGATAGTTTTTGTCCTATGAAAGTTGTGATGATAGACACCATAGCCAGTATCAGGATATAAGAAGCTCTGTAAGAAAGGTTGTGTCAGTCACCACTTCATTCAGATGATGTTGGTGAAGGGACCTTACAAAGGTTGGAAAAAGACCACAATGTGTGTAGGTGAAGTCACTTTGATCGTGCAATGGCTAAAAGAGAGCCCATGGGCAACATGAGTCGTGAGCTTATGCATAGTAGACTGACATGTAGGTCACTGTCGAAGAATATGTGATATGAAAAATTTGATCCCTCTGAGCTAGAGCTGAGACAGATGAGTCCTCGATACATGGGTCCATTTGAGATGGATTGGTGGAGATGCATGTGTATAGCCTTACCCCTCAGGATAATGTGATGTGTGATGAGTTCCATGTGTCCAATTTAGAGCACTATGTGAGGTACCCGAGCCATTTGTTGAGCAATGAACCTAGTGAGCCCTAAGGGAGGCTGAAATGTCTTGAGTCACCTGTGAGATTATAGATGCCAAGGTGAAAGAAACTCAGAGAAAGGAATATGTGATGATAAAGGTTCTTTGGAAGCGCCATGGATAGGGTACATCAACATAGGGGCCAATGATGGACATGGAAAAGTCTTCCTGAATTGTTTGTATGCTTGATGGAATTTTGAGGACAAAATTCTTATAAGAGGGGAAGGATGCTACAAACCCAATTTTACATATGTTTTCATAATTGAAATGTAATGATTTTATGAATATGTACTTAATTGAAAAGGTTGTATGTTTTGCTTCAAAGGATGAATTTATTTGCAATTATCCCTTTGATAGGAATTATGTGATTCCTATTATTAGATTAATCCACTAATGGAGAAGAAAGGGAGAAAAGTCCAAATAATAGAAAAGGATACAAGATAATGAATATTAAGCAAAATAATTATGAGAAATACATGGAAATCTCTAGAAAGTGGCATTAATGACCACAATTGAATAGATTTCATTTATATGTGTTTTCTAATTAAAGAAATAGGAAAGGATGAAAGATAATGAGAAATCCTTGCAAAAGAATATTTTAATTAAGAAATAAGAAAGATAATGTGAGATAATGGATGTAGATTCATCTAGAAGGATGATAAGTATCCTTAAAAAAAGGAATTTCGAAATATTAGAATTCTTGGGGTCCAAGGACGTCCCAATGAATAAGAAAAAAGAGAAAATACAAATAATACAAAATAAGAGGATAATGTGATACATAATTAATGACTTTTTGATATTATCAAAAAGAGATATTATTTGCATTAAGAAAGAAGAATTGCATTGCCAATGAGATAGATTTCAGATTCCTAATAATTAAAGAATACAGATTATCAAGGAGATAAATTTCCTTCATCACCATAAGAGAGAGAAGGAGATGTATGATAAGAAAAGGATCTTTTAGAAAGTTTATACATATACATGTATACCTAATCATAGGATAAAGTAAATCATGGAAAGATTTTTGGAAAGGTGTGTGGACGGTGGCCCTTCTATATCTGTATACCCCATGGTTTCAACCGTGAGTGAAAGGAGGAAGGATATGATGTTTTCCTCTTCTAGAACATGGGCATCGTACTCAACCTCTTCCTTGCCTACCCTTAATAGCCACTAGGGTTCCTTGGAACATGTATAATTAGGAACCCAAGATCCCTTGTTGGAGAATATGGCGTTCATCCTCCATAGACCACAGAGAGAATCCACCAATGACATGGTTATGACCTACACCAGGATGGGAAATCAAGAGGATCCCTAGAAGAACGACGCATCTTCTTCCATGATTACAATCGCCACAGACTCACCCTGGAGTTGGGCTGTGATCTGGGGTGGAGTGCAGGAGAAAACAAGCCACAACGCAAAGGCCAGAGGGTCTAAAAAGCTATAGGGGCAGCACTACATCCAAAACCCTAGTCGTTGGAGTGATTGACTCCGACAAGCTTCGGCCGCGAGCAGATGCCCTGGTCGACTTCGTCAGAGCCTACGGGAGTCGCTCCGAGCTCCTCCGTGTCTTCGGGGCCCACGAGGAGGGGTAGGCCACACGGTTGGCTCACCCGTAGTGTACGCAGGTCGACACTGTGAGGAAGAAGAAGATCCTGCGGCGTTTGTCTATTTTACCCCTAATAGCATGTTTAAGGAGTGAGGGCACTGGCATCTTTCCACCTAATCCGACTCACAAGGATATTGTTGATTGCTTGATTGATTGTTCTTGAATATTATTGCTTGGACATCAAGTTGCTCTGGATCAGGTATGTGGTTACGCTTATGGTTAATCGCTTTAGTTTCACGGTGATTCCCAGATGTTTTATCGGTTGCCTGAAAATAACTGCTTGGATGACTTTGATTTCATGCAACTATAAAGTGACTATGATTATCACCATAAATAGGTATACATGACTAGCTCAGATCTTGGTCCTCCTTTGTGGCTTTGCTAATGATGAAAGGGTAACCTAGTAAAGGGTCTACTTGTGGGACCATCAGGTTATCAAGAGTTAGGGATTGGGCTACCTATGGGTAGTGCCATGCGACTCTTTAGCACACCATGAGTTAGGGATTGGGCTACTTATGGTAGTGCCATGCCACTCAACCCTAGATATTGATCTACCTATTAGGTAGCATCATCTGGGGTTTAATGGGGATCTACTATAAGGAAGGTAGCATCCAGGTCCACTGTAGAGACAACACAGAGGCTAGGGTATGTATGGATTGAGTAGTTATGTTTAAAATGTAATGTGGTTTGTTAAATCATAATTGACTACAATATGATGTTATAGCTAATTGCACGATTATTGCTTCCCCCACATACCGACATATTCATTTATGCTGACCGACATTTTGTTTGTCGGCGTTTTAGGTGTAACATTGAAAAGAACAAACAGTAAAGTGACACATTGTGAAAATAAGAAACAAAGTGCAAGGAGGATTAGATAGAATAGATTCAAGTTGTGGATAGAAGTAGATATCTAAAGTTTTTAAAAGGTATGCAAAGTTTTATTTTATACCATCTTTCAGTATAGTTTGGTAGAATTTTATAATTATTACTGATTATTTGTCGAACCTTTGATCCTATTAATTGGGATAATGGCTCTGACCTCTTGGTCTCCCTTAATTGGGGGCTACTGGTAGGCGGGGTCGTTACATTATTGTAACATCCCAGTATTTGAGGCCTCGGATAAAAAAAATCTTATAAGGAATTATTGGACTACCCATATCACCAAGGTGCACCTCCTTTTCAGGGAGCCCATCACTAAAGAACTCCATAGTTAAGCGTGCTCAGCATGGAGTACTACTAGGATGGGTGACCGGTTAGGAAGTTGACCCCGGCTTATGTGTGAGTGAGGATAAAGCGCGCAGTTAAGGCTAGTGGTGGTTTGTGGGGACAGTCGTCATTCTTGAAACGCTACTAGAGCCTTGGGTAGTGGGCCCGGGCATTACAAATGGTATCAGAGCCATAACCCCTCCAGTAGGTGGGGCCCACATGGGCATGTGGCATGCCAGTATTGAGTTGTGCGGTCCAGGCATGTAGGAAAGGGATGTCCATGGTTGACGTAGGCACCCTTGCACTGGTATTCTGTGATCGGGAGCTGGGTGTCTATAGGTCATTGTGGGTCTGCATTGAAATGCGGTCAGATTATGAGGCCATATAGTTGATCCTTGATGAGGACATCAAGAGTCTAAGTGGGAGAGATTGTAACATCCCATGATTTGAGCCTCAGATAAAAAAAATATCTTATAAGGAATGATTGGACTACCCATATCACCAAGGTGCACCTATTTTTCAGGGAGCCCATTACTAAAGAACTGCATAGTTAAGCATGCTTAGCATGGAGTAGTACTAGGATGGGTGACCGGTCGAGAAGATGACCCCGGCTTGCGTGTGAGTGAGGATAAAGCGCATAGTTAAGGATAGTGGTGGTCTGTGGGGACAACCGTCATTCCTGAAACTCTACTAGAGCCTTGGGAAGTGGGCCCGGGCATTACAGCTAGGGTTATAGCTGGCAGCAGTCAGGGACTAAGAGTCAATGTTTGTTTTGAAATAAAGAAACCACATACTGATGTGGAGGTCTGTGAGCTGAAGGTCCCACATTGTTGTGCACAATAGTGCGCAGGTCAGTGCGAGCTCTGGTCCTCTTGCTTTTGGTGAGATGAACATGATAACAAGGGAAGAAGCCCCCTCATGTTCACTTCCTCCCATGAACTAGGGTCCTACTACAGAGTTTATCACTGGTGTTAAAATATTTCTCTCTACTTTTCTTTGCATATCAATGTTGTCACGCCTGGGATTGATGTGTCTTGGATGGGGCGAGGCCTTCCATGATCTCCTACATGGTTTTAGACCAAATCCTAGGTTAGGAAGGAAGATGGCGATGGATATGGAGGGAAAATAGTATCTCCTGAAATGGTCTACTCCTAGATATTTATACATGATTTCATGGAATCCATCTGCTGGCCTTGCACCTTTTAGATCATTCTTCGTAACTCTCTTTCCCTTTTCTATTGCCCCTTGGTGAATTATACATGTATATGTATAAACATACTAAAAATGTATTTTCTTACCATGAGTCTCTCTCTCCCACTCATAGTGTTGAAGAAAACTTATCTAAAGAGTATACATGGTTGTGAAGGAAGGTATTAATATTTTTCCACATATATCCACTTCCAAAATTTTATCTAGTTGTGGAATTTTATTGGGATACAAAGCTTATTCTTTTAATCATTTCATGAAAGCAATTACCATTGCTTTATGAATCATCCTTTTCTTATCAAATTTTATAGGAAAGTTTATAATGACTTTATCTAATTGTGGCCAATGTTTGGCTCCAAAACTCAAAAGCAAAAAGGGCTTTTCTTAATATCCAAGTCTTCCTCTTGTAAGGCATATTTTAAAATTAATTCAATCCTTCTCTCTTTCTTTCTTTTCTAATTTCTTTATTTTGATTACTTTTCTTATTAAAAACCATGTGCAAATGAAAATTATTTAATAGTGGCCATCCATGCCACTTTCTAGATAATTCTACACAATTCTCCCATGTACACACAATTATCATCTATTTCTTTTTCTTTTGCTTATTATGGGATTTTCTTTTATCCTTCTTCCATTTTATCCATAATTGTTTTAATAACATATTAGAACTCACGAAATCCATCACTCTAGGGAAATTTGCAAAGAAGACCATTCTTTATAACAATGCACACAAATTTCCAAACAAGTCTCTTTTCATATAACAGTTGCATTTCAATTATTTAAAATACAAGTGATGAATGAGGTCATAATATCCTTCCCCTCTTATAGGAATTTTGTCATCAAATTTTGACTAATCATACAAACAAAATATAATGGGACCTTTCCATGTTCATTTTTAGCCCTCATGTGGCTTCATCCTCTCCATGGTGCTTCCAAAGACCTTTACCATCTCTATCTTTTTATTCCTGAGCTCTCTCTCACCTTGGTATCTAGTACCCTCACAGGTGACTCAGGGTATCTCCACCTTGCTTGGAGTTTAATAGGTTCAATTCTTAGCACATGGCTCAGATCCTTCACATGGAATTTTAGATTGGACACACGGAACACATCATGAATCGTAATATACTGAGGGGGTAACACTAAATGATAAGTAGCTTCACCAATCCATTCTAGAATCTCAAATGAACCCACATATTGGTGAGTCATCTTTGCTTTATTCTTATCTATAGCTCAGAGGGGTCAAATTTTTAGAAACACATGTTCCCCCACAGTGAAGTGCAAGTCAGACCGCTTCATATCAACATATGACTTTTGTCGATCCTGGGCTCTCTTTAGCCTTTTCTTCATCAAAGCAACTTTATCAGCATACAACTGTAGTTCTTCTAACCTCAACAGGGTCCTCTCGCCAACATTATCCCAGTGAAGCAATGATCGACACGACCTCCCAAAAAGAAATTTGTTCAAAGGCATCCTGATACTATCTTAGTAACTATTATTATAAGCGAAATTGGCTAAGGGAAAGTATTGCTCCCATGATCCACCCCATTCGGGCACACATGCTCTGAATAGGTCTTCCAAATTTTAGACTGTTCTGACTATCCATCAATTTGGGGGTGAGAGGTTGTACGAAATTTCAATCTCATATAGAGTTCTTCATGTACTTGCTTTCATAACTTCACAGTGAACTTAGGGTTCCTCTTGGGAATCATTGAACTCGGGACATCATGTAGACAAATTATTTCTCCAGCATATAGTTCAACTAGGTTTGAAATCTTGATACCAATCTTTTAAGATGAGAAAGTGTGTTGACTTGGTTAGGCGGTTCGCCACAACCCATATTGCACCATGATCTTTCTTTGTCTTGGGGAGACCTATCATGAAATGTATAATGATATGGTCCTATTTCCAATCAAGAAATGTGAAATGATTGCAGTAACCCACCATGTCATTGGTGTCCAGCCTTCACCATCTGGCATGTGAAGCAGCATGTAGCATATACTACTATGACCTTCTTCATTCTAGATCTCTAGAAATATCATTGTAACTCTTTAAACATTTTTGTGGTACCAGAGTGTACTATTATGTAGAACCATGAGCCTCTTACCAGACATGAGTCTTTAAGGGGAATTACTTTGAAACATAGATACAATTTTCATATTGGAATCCACCATTCTCATCCATCAAGGGATGTGTATGAGGTTTCTTAATGAAATGCTACATCTCAACTAACTCTAAATCATCTAACTGAGTTGTTACAAGCTCTGTCAACAAATCATGATTGGTTCACTTTTATTGATACCTCAACTCCTGCATCCATTATTTTGATTATCAAATTCAAATCCCATACCTATAGAATTCAAATTCCACTTGATAGTTATATCCTCATTTGAAACCTTCAATTTAATGATTACCTTGCTCACCTAGTTTTCCAACCATTTATCCAATATACTCTCTTAATGGTGTGGTAATTCCTCAAGTTCTCATGGATCCTAAAAGAATTTCAACTTAAGTATTAATTCCTCATATCACTTCCATTCCTAATATGGCATGTGCTTGCCTAATCTCTCCCACTCATAATGAGATGAAATAAGCATTTGGTTGCAGTCCAAATATGAAATTCATCCCATTCCAAGAGTAGAGATGGTGCCTCACACATTACCATATTATTTTCATATTAGGTTGATCCATTCTCCTCATACCACTATTCTTATGCACACTTGTAGGAAAAACTTTCCTAATAACCCTTGAGTCTTAGCATTACCATTATTTATTATCCTTAGTCATTCCCTCAAGGTTTCTAGGGTACCGGTACTTGTGGGTGATCTCACCTTTATGCACCTACGGAGTGTTTATCACATTTATCCCTTGGGCCTCATGAACTCATAAAGGTGTCCAATCTCCTCACTCATGGGCCTCGGGCAAACATAGTCATTACCTCCCAACCCTATGGTCTTGTGCATTCTGGAAACAATCAACTCCTACTCCCATCATTTTCATCCCTTATTGACCTTAGGATTGACTTAGGGTTCTATTGGGATGTCATAACTTTATTCTATTTCATCACCCATTTTACTTGTGGTTCCTCTAATAATATGCTAGCAAATTGTACCTTTCAAGATTCTCTCACCCGAATTTCCTTCATCTCTTAGGGTACACATAGTTTTCTTTATGCCCCTTTATTGGGATCATGGCGACCTATCCATCTGGGCCTGGTCCCATTCTATCGGTCACTTCCATAGTGACTTTTCTTCATGTCCCTTAGAGATGGTTCACATGGGTCCAAAGAATCATACTCAATCTATGTGTTTTTTTTGCTTTATGCCCTTAATCTCTCATGTTTTAAGTGCATTTGATGTTACCTTAATTCTTATACTAATTTTGGAACTCACTCTTTTAGGAAGGGTCCTTTCCCAAGTCAAGATGAAACTAATACTTGGCAGCACCAAGGTTCACAAAAACATACATGAATCAAAAGTTTATATCATAGCATGTAGTCATATTTCTTATTATTCCACCTATGTATGTGGTGATCATGTAGACAACTTATTAAACCATTTCTATGTTTTCCACTATGTTGTATCCATTCCTCATCTCTCAATGTTAAACCAATTTTTCTGATAGTGCGGTATTGCTAGACCAACATGTGTGAGTGCCTCATCAAACATATATCACAATCCAGGTGGGTTTCCTTTAACCCAAAACTGGAGCTGGTTCCATGTTTAAAATCTATGCACTCACTCAACCTTGTGAGTAGTAAAAGCACTCGATACCACCACTTCCTGATGAGTCCTCCAAATTCAGCCTCACAGTCACCATTTCTTAGAATTTTGTGCCTCATATCGATTGATCCACCCTTGTTTTGGCTTACTCTAAGTGTCTCCTCAGTTTCATGAAAATAGTGCTCTAATAGCTCTAATTACCAGTTTATTTGATCTTATCATCCTTTACTCACTTTACTTCTTCTCTGTAGATCATTCTCATCCATCTGATAACATATCTACATCTCCTCGGAGTTTGGCCATCCATCTGGTTTTACCCTTCATACGATCTCAAGACCGCGTGAGGTCACACAGTCTCAAGACCGTGCGAAGCCTCACGGTCTCAAGACCATTTGGACGCCAAGGCACATGACCATTAGGAGCCAAGACCATTTGTACCCAAGACTGTTTGGACACAAGACCATTTGGAAATGAAGACCGTTTGGATCCCGAAACCATTAAGAATCCAGACCAGTTGGACAACAAGACCGTTTGGATGACGACTGGTTGCCAAGACCGTTTGGACCCAAGACCGTTTGGAGTCAAGACCGTTTGGAGCCAAGACCGTTTGGACCCAAGACCGGTTGGATCCAAGACCATTTGGAGCCAAGATCATTTGGACCCAAGACCATTTGGGGCCAAGACCATTTGGACCCAAGACCATTTGGAAATGAAGACCGTTTGGATCCCGAAACCGTTAAGACTCCAGACCGGTTGGACAGCAAGACTGTTTGGATGAAGAGAGGTTGCCAAGACCATTTGGACCCAATACTGTTTGGAGTTAAGACCGTTTGGATCCAAGACTGTTTGAGTCAAGATCGTTTGGAGCCAAGACCGTTTGGGGCCAAGACCGTTTGGACCCAAGACCATTTGGAGCCAAGACCGTTTGAAGTATTCTGACATGAAAAACGTGAAGACCCCATCCAAGCCTATAAATAGGACCAACAGGGTCTTCATTTGTGTATCAGATCTGGTAGGCCGCAAGGCTGCTCCACTGCTACCTCATCTCCACCAAGCTCTGCCTGGCCCTACTCGTACATCTCTAGAGGTGCACATGAAGATCAAGGCAGCAAGAGACAGACTTCATCGACCAAGTCGGAGCAGTCCCGAAGACTGGGGCGATCTACATCGGGCTGTCACAAATCTACTCTTCTGCTCCGACGATGCTTGTTCTATCTTCCTTCTCTATCTTTGTTTCTCCCGCTACCCATGCTTTGTAATCTATACCAAAAGATGTTATCTTTCCGATTCAATGCTAATCATTTCATTACATGCTTGAATGTTGGCTGCTTTCCTGCATGATCTCTTGTCTTTTGTTGTGGATTGTCTACGTCTACTCTTGAGACTCGATTATCAATTTAGCGTTGGTTCTTGATGTGTGTATCTACCACATATCTGTTTTGGTATCTAGGAACACCTTTCACGGAGTGGAGTAAACTCACCTCCATCGTTGTACTTTCATACTATGAAATGGAATCAATTGACGTATGAAAATACAATCTTGATAGGTCGCAGAATACACTCTACAAAAGGAGTGATGCAAAGTAAGTGACCATTCGTTCGGAGATGGCTGGCATTGCAACACTCCCACGTTTCTCGTAGCTACGTCCTCAAAAGAGGGATAGTCTATAAGGATACTAATCGAATTGATAATATTGCTCGCTTGTTAGTCTTTCGATGCACGTTTCACGAGGTTGAGCAAGACCTCCCTTCGGAGGGCACATATCTCCATTGACACACAAATATGTACCAGATGGGAGCTACTCAACCTGTGAAGGATGTGTGCAACGCTCCTTGTCTGAGAGGGCATCGACATTGCACAACATCCATGTATCTTGCTTGCATGTCTTGCTATGTTGGTATACGTATAATGCATGTGTAGTGGTGGTGAATATTCGCATCACCCCAGTGATCCATCATCATCTAATAATCTTAGATCTCAAACTTTAACTAGATTTCATACTTACCTTTACTTTTACATGTTCTAAATTTGATTAGATTAATCCTATCAATCTCTTGGTTGTAAACGATTAACTTAGATCGAGACGAAATGAGACAAAGACATTCAGATTCTTCACGTTGTCCTTTGGGTTCGATCCTAAATCTACAGTACGATAAGTCTTCCACACTCTTGTGGGGTTGGAGCATTTATCTAGCACCAGTTGTAGGTAAACCTAGAGAGAACATCAACTCCCTAGGGTTTTTGGTGCACATTAGGACTTCCATTGGGAGAACAATCTTTCAGTGTAAATCCTAGCTCCATCAAAAAATGGCACCGTTACCAGGGACAACGTTATAAGAATCATCTTCGTCAAATTCCATATTGACCTAAGTTTATCTAGGGTTTTTTTTTCTTTTAAAAAAAATACTAAAAAAAGTGAAAACCTTGAACTCAAAAGTTAAAGTTTTTATTGCATACTGTCTTGAATTTGAAGTGATTGGTCAAGCCTGATAAACACTTTCTTTGATTTCAGGTACCAATTCTCTTCAAAATGAAGCAGTCAATGCCACCAACCATTAGATGTCAATTATGTGGTGACTAATCCCATTCATCAATAAACTGCTTTAATGCTCCTCCTCACTATGTGAATGCACTACGTGAATGCACTATGTCAAGTAATCACAAATCGTATAGTTGGGAAACTCAAGCAACCTCTTCACACGACTATGGATATAACACAAGTTATAATCCATATCCTCCTGGAAGCTACTACGAAGAGCCCAATTATGACAGATTTGAAAGCGTAGATTGCAATGCAGAAGGAAATGTGGACTGCAATACAAATCAATATTACGATGAGGAGAGCTATTATCAACATCAACCCAATAGGTACAGTGAAGAGCCTTACAATGAAGATCAGTACGCATTAATAGAAGAAGTACATGCCCTACAGAAATCGGTGGCTCAACAACTAGATGTTCAGACAGCCACGAATGAGAAGTTGGTAGCCGAGCTTGATCAACTTATGCACCTTGTCCACGCTTCTGTACAACATGAAGAAAAACCACCAGTTTCCCTTGAACACACTCCTCATCTGCATATTGCAATCGATTACGATGACGATTACGATATCATGTGGGAGGTTCCCTCCAACAATCTTCTAGTAGCAGTGCAGGGAGAGGAATCGTCCTCAGAGCAAATGATTGAACCCGAGGATGATTTCTCCATAGTATCACAAGAAAAAGAATCATTTTCTGACCCAAGGTCTGACTTAAAAAATGACTCCTACACTATTCCCTTAGATGAAAAATTGATTTGCCAATATGAAGTTTTTCTACATTCGGGAGATCAATTGGGGATAAATTTCGGTATTTACCCATCTTCTTCCCCCACAGACCCAGATCCAACCATATATATTGAGGAGCAATCAACAATAACTGACTCCCTATAGGACAAATATTCTTCAACTTTAGTTGTCTTGTTGGTGAATCCCAATGAAGAAGGGTCTACGTTACAAGAAGTCTACACTCCTTCATAGTCAGACTCAGATGAATATGTGACTGATTTAGATAAGGAGATGTCTTTTATGCAAGAAACTCAAATGTCTCCATTACTAGAACAAGATCTGATTTGTCCTTATGAAGAAATTTCTGATCATTCGGTTGATCTAGGAACATACTTCGAGGATGGGACTGATCAAGATCTTAATTCAGGTGTGAACCATACTACTCTCACTGACCCTAATGATGATGAAAAAGAATCATGGGAGGATGATGTATCCCAAGATGATGACTTTATGACCGATCCTTTCCACGAAATGACGTTACCAGAGCTGCCATCCCTACAATAAGTCCAAACGGAGTTAGTTCTCAAACAAGAGTATGTTCTTTCCATTGAATCTCCTTCTAGTCACTTGAATGAATTGATGGTGTACTATGAAGAGAACCATGAACCATCTCTTGATTTTGGAATGGAATACAATATTTCCGTAGACCCTTGTAATGACAAGGAGGACCTTTGGGAAGACATCGAGCCACAAAACAATCTTTCTTATGGCTACCCTCCCCTACGGAGAAGCTCCTCCCGAGCTACCAAATATACAGGAGACTGACATATCTCCATTACCTGAACAAGGTTTCATTCTTCCCGTAGCAACTTCTCCCAAATACTTAATAGAACTAGAGGCGTGCTATGAGGAAGAACTGGAACAATAGCCCGACTCAGGAATGGAGTATATTGGTCTCAATATCGAAGAAATAGATTTGTGGGAGGATTCTAGTCTACAAAATGATGTGCCATGGGCTAACCCGTCCCACGAAGAGACATCACTGGAGCCTCTACTTTAGGTTTTCATAATTCCCTTATTTGAGCAAGAGTTCGTTCTACCTGTTGAATCTCCCTCTAGTTACTCAGACTAATCAAGAGTGCACAATGAAGAAGAATTTGAACAACACCTAAACTTTGGAATGAAACATGCTGCTCCTATCGACCCCAACATTGATAATGATAACCCTCCGGAGGACACATGGTATCAAAATGATTATCCTCAGAACAGTCCGCTTGATGAAGAAATTTCACCCTAGCTGCCACACCCTACACAAGAAAAGTCAGGTGGTGAAATGAAGCCTGAAATGGATCTGCCACCTGATCTGGTACAAGAAGAAGTTCAAGTGGCCGACCCTCTATCAACTACTTTGGATCATGAAGAAGGCAACTTGACTCTGAATTTTGAGGGCAAGACACAACTGGAGGACACATATAGGCATGACTTTGATTATTCGCCTAGTCCCCCAGTTTCAACTGCAAATATTCCATCTCCCTCGCTGATGGAGGAAGGTCTATGGATTCTTCTGGACGGACAAAGAGGTGAAATAAATGTGCATCCAAGTCATCCAGAAAACCCGTTCAAGTTGCCACAACCACTCAATCAACAGGTTGTCCATGCCACTTCCTCACTCTCGGCACCATCTATCATGAGTCATCTTCGCCGAACCTTCTTCCAACTACGAGGACCGCCTGGATAACACTGCACAACCCTTCCCCTCCATCTCAAACCTAGTATTTGTTCAGAAACGGGCATACTCATAAGTTTGAGGTGGAGGGTGGGTGGTATGAATCTCACTCCACCCTCTACCTTTATTGTTTTCTGTTTTTCCATTCTGAGTTTTTTTTCACAATTTTTTTGCTTTTTCATAATTTTTTTTCAAACAAAGCCTCTATCTAGCTGGCTCTTGTTCTTTTGAAAATGTAATCATCACCTCTTTTCATTGCGAATTCCTAAGAAAAAGAATGCTTAAAACCTAGCCAATACATGATTTCATCTTGTATAGTCTATGAATCCTAATGTCATATCCTTAATAGAAAAAAGATGATAAGCTTCAATAAGACTGAGATAGATCCAATGCATCACGCCTCTCACTGATTAATGGATCAGCTGTATGGAATTATCATTTGAAGTTTTATCATGTCACTTTTTGAGCAGAGTGTGATGAAGAAAAGGACCCCGTCATATGGAATCACTAAGCAAACTGTATTATGATCCAAACTCTCTTCTACACTACTTCTTTCATCTCCATACCTCTCCGCTCACCAACCATGCCAAAGCTTTAAGTTTGGTGTGGCACACCACACTCTTTTCTAGTGTAAGCTAGAACATTGCCGAACTTTAAGTTCGGTGTGGTACACTACACCTCTTCTTCTACAAATGCTTCCTCCATACCCCTCAATACAAAACAGGGGCATATCACCTTCTCATTTCGTTCAAAAAGTATACGATGATGATTGTGAACATACCAAGGTTGAGGAAAAATCTACCCCGATTCCAAAAAGAGGCCCGACAGCCCAAATATACAAAAATACAAAAATACTCTTTCTCCTTAGCCAAGTGAGAATGAATAAAATCCAGTGTGTGAATAAAAGCATGAGAGTTGTGCCCTCAATAAGGATAACTGACAAAGGTCTTGCCCAGTTAGTACATTACTTCCTTTACAAAGGCAGATGTGTTGAGCCCAGTAGAGAGACCCTAAGGCTCCAAAAATAACCCCTTACCTCCTCTCGAAGAGGTAAGTTAGCCAAAAGCCTTAAGTCAACCTATACACACTTCTGAGTTACCTTTAGAAGAAAAAAAATCGGGTGTAAGGCTAAGTCAACCAGAGTTGTGCACAGAATACTCAAAGTATCTTGATGAATCCACCAATAATAAGAATCTTGAATCGCTTAGAGGAGAGACTCTTTTCTTTTGATCAAACCCCTATTCTTTCCTTTTTCAACCTACTGGCACTACAATTGCCTCCATTTCAACCATTCTCTTGCAAACACCAGCAAAAGATCATATACATGTTTGATTGATTCTACAGGTCTTTTCAAAATCACATAAAACTTTTAAACATGACTGATACAATAGAGAGTGAGAAGGAAATACTTCAGTAAAGTGAACTCAAAAATGAGGATATCATAAGATGTATTCCGTGATCTAAGGAAAGCTTGATACTGTATCGATCTGAGCCATGAACAAAATTATGACATGACATAAGGATGAGGCAATCATGAGATGAACAATTTCATTAGTGACTGTTTTAAGTTTTTCATTCCTTGATACGAGCAACGCTTAAGTTCGGTGTGGGTGATGAATCCTCCAGATTCATCTTCAGACACCAATTCAAAGGATATCTGATGTTTTTGCCCTAATTTTGTTTTGCTTCATTTTTTTTCTTAGTTTTGTGAAAATTCTGACATTTGCACGAAGATGAGGAAATTACGAGACGAACGAGCTTTTTGGCGACTGTTGGGCTTTTTCGTTCCTTGATACGAGGAATGCTTAAGTTCAGTGTGGTGATGAATCCTCCAAATTCATCCTCATAGTCGCCATTTCTAAGAATTTTGTGCCTCATATCGACTGATCCACCCTTATTTTGGCTTACTCTGAGTGTCTCCTTTGTTTCATGAAAATAGTGCTCTAATAGCTCTAATTACCAGTTTATTTGATCTTATCCTCCTTTACTCACTTTCCTTCTTTGTAGGTCATTCTCATCCATCTGATAACATATCTACATTTCCTCACAGTTTGGCCATCCATCCGGTTTTACCCTTCATACGGTCTCAAGACCGCGTGAGGTCACACAGTTTCAAGACCGTGTGAAGCCTCACAGTTTCAAGACTGTTTGGACGCCAAGTCACAAGATTGTTTGGAGCCAAGACCGTTTGGAAATGAAGACCATTGGGATCCTGAAATCGGTAAGACTCCATACCGGTTAGACAACAAGACCTTTTGGATGAAGACCGGTTGCCAAGACTGTTTGGACCCAAGAGCATTAGGAGTCAAGACCGTTTGGACCCAAGACCGTTTGGAGCCAAGACTGTTTGGAGACAAGACTGTTTGGACCCAAGACGGTTTGGACCCAAGACCATTTGGAAATGAAGACCGTTTGGATCCTAAAACCGTTAAGACTCCAGACCGGTTGGATAGCAAGACTGTTTGGATGAAGACCGATTGCCAAGACTGTTTAGACCCAATATCATTTGGAGTCAAGACCATTTGGATCCAAGACCGTTTGGAGTCAAGATCATTTAGAGCCAAGACCGTTTGGGGCCAAGACCGTTTGGACCCAAGACCGTTTGGAGCCAAGACCGTTTGAAGTATTCTCACATAAAAAATGTGAACACCCCATCCAAGCCTATAAATAGGACTAGTAGGGTCTTCATTTGGGTATCAGATCTCATAGGCCACAAGGCTGCTCCACTGCTACCTCATCTACACCAAGCTCTACCTGGCCCTAGTCGTACGTCTCCAGAGGTGCACACGAAGATCAAGGCAGTAAGAGACGTACTTCATCGACCAAGTCAGAGTAGTCCCGAAGACTGGGGCGATCTACACCAGGTTGTCGTAGATCTACTCTTCTGCTCTGATGATGCTTGTTCTATCTTCCTTCTCTGTCTTTGTTTCTCCCTCTATGAGGAGCGAGTAGTGTAATTCACTAGGGTGCGGGGACTAGCCCCGCTACCCATGCTTTGTAATCTGTACCTAAAGATGGTATCTTTCTGATTCAATGCTAATCGTTTCATTGCATACTCGTAGCCGCTTTCTTGCATGATCTTTTGTCTTTTGTTGTGGATTGTCTATGTCTACTCTTGAGACTTGATTATAGATTTAGCGTTGGTTCTTGATGTTTGTATCCACCACACATCTTTTTCGGTATCTAGGAACACCTTTTAAGGAGTGGAGTAAACTCACCTCCATCATTGTACTTTCATACTATGAAATGGAATCAGTTGACCTATGAAAATACAATCTTGATAGGTCGAGGAACACACTCTGCGAAGGGAGTGATGCAAAGTAAGTGACCATTTGTTCGGGGATGTTTGGAATTGCAACACTCCCACGTTTCTCGTAGCTATGTCCTCGAAAGAGGGATAGTCTATAAGGATACTAATCAAATTAATAATATTTCTCGCTTGTTAGTCTTTCGATGCACGTTTCATGAGGTTGAGTAAGACCTCCCTTCGGAGGGCACATATCTCCATTGACACGCAGATATGTATCATTTGGGAGCTACTCAACCTGTGAAGGATGTGTGCAATGCTCCTTGTCTGAGAGGGCATTGACATTGCACAACATCTATGTATCTTGCTTGCAAGTCTTGCTATGTTGGTACATGTATAATGCATGTGTAGTGGTGGTGAATATCCGCATCACCCCAGTGATCCATCATCATCTGATAATCTTAGATTTCAAACATTAACTAGATTTCATACTTGCCTTTACTTTTACATGTTCTGGATTTGATTAGATTAATCCTATCAATCTCTTGGTTGTAAACGATTAACTTAGATCAAGACAAAACAAGACAAAGACATTCAGATTCTTCACGTTGTCCTTTGGTTTCGATCCTAAATCTGTACTACGATAAGGCTTCCACACTGTTGTGGGGTTGGAGCATTTATCTAGCACAAGTTGTAGGTAAACCTAGAGATAACATCAACTCCCTAGGGTTTTTGGTGCACATTAGGACTTCCATTGGAAGAACAATCTTTTAGTGTAAATCCTAGCTCCATCACTTGCCCTCTTTGGTCTAGGAACCTCGAGTTTACCTCCTTAGCCTTAGTCATATGAATTACGTGACTAAGCCACTCAAGCACATACCGAACCAACACATGATATGTCATTTTCTTCCCAACTTATATGTAAACAACCCTTAGAGTCCTACACATGCAACTACTGATCTAAGTATAAGGCTTCACAATATATTATCATTTTGTACCTCTCCATGATCTTGGGACTCTCTTTTCCTCACCTAGATGGTAGGTACTCATATAATCTACACATCTGTATATGAAGCCTCCTTCTCTATCTCTAGGGTTTGGTCGTTCCTAGGACATCTAAGGTACAACAAGCCTCTAGGGACCATGCATGTAGCAACTCAACTCATCCACTCAGGATAGTCTACTATAGGACACATCATACCAATATTTCTTGCAATGTCTGGAGTCTAGATTCCTGACTCACTCTAGATCTCACTCCCTCTTGGAGTTATCCTTATAACTATAACTAACACTAGGGGTCCTCTTTTGTAAAAGTGTTTGAGGCTCCTGTCGATTCACATCTTATCCTCACATATCATATCTTATCTTATTAGAGAATCATACATACACTTGTATTATCAAATCTTATGTCCAACTAAAGTCAAATTCTCAAATCCGACAGAGGTCATCATAAACCATATTATCTCATTAAGTAACACTAAACTCCTCATTCATTTCCTCTAATATGCCTATCTCAGAATCCAACATGATACACCCTTCTAGCTTAGAACTAATCCCTTTTTACATCCTTGATGTCACTTGCTTTCACGTAGATGGATGTCTACCTCCTACTCGTATCTGACCAGGAACATACTTTTGTTAGGGTTCTTACCTAGAGGACTTTACACTTTCTAGTCATAACCTGATCTTAGCGTTTCTTCTCTAGGGTTGATCCACCCTAGGTGGGGATACCAAATGTCGCACTAAGGATTATACGACCACTTATTGTCTATGTTTCACATGTATATCCAAGTCCTTCATATATCATGCATGCCTTATTCCACGTACTTGCATGCATGGACTAACTACGGTATCCCAACTTATTAGGTTCTATCTTTATCTATCCACAATTTAAGGCTCATTAGGGTTGTGCTATTATTTTATCCTTCGTATCTCATACCCTAGGACTAAGGTTTATGGTTGAGGTTAGGGACTACAACATGTACCTTAGGTTTTGCAATTCTCTTGACCTACTAAGTTTGTTTCCCCAAACCAGCCCAAGTTCCATCTAGGGTTTACCCATAAACCATTTTTTATTTATCATTATGCCCACATTTATTATTTTATGGAGGATGCCTTAATCCATAATATCCATAACCCTAGTACTCAAAAGGGGTAAAGAGAGCATATACATGTACCTAGGGTTTAAAGAGGGAAGGGGGGTAGAGAAGTGACAAAATTAGATGAGAAATCCTAGAGGTATGATATTTTGAGTAAAGCCCTCTAACTTTGGCCAAGCCAAAGCATGGGTCCAGGAGTCCTCGTAAGCCGACTAGCGGTGCGGAAGAAATTATTGTCAGTCCCCGCATCATGGTCCTTTCTAGACACCATTGTCTTTGAAAAACACTCCAAAATAATTCCCATTGGGCTCTATAGCATTTTAAAAGTTAATAATTATCAGAGGTTAAATGGTAAACCCTACTGTGATACCAAATGTAATGACCCCTCTTCCTATTATCCCCTATTTGGGTGGAGTGAGATGGCAAGAGACATTATCAATCATACATGACCGTAGGTTTAGCAAATAACCAAAAATAATTAATAAATTTCACTAAATAGGAATGGTTTTATACAAGATTGAATTTTCACAAAGGAATTACATATAATGTTTTCTAAATTGGCAATAAGAAAAGAAAACTAACGAAATCCTCCCAAGATTACATTACTATCTTTTCATTGAATGCCTTCTTCATGCAAGTCCACTTTCCATTAAATTGTATCAATACAAGTATATCATCCTAAAACCACGTGAAGAAAAATATAGTATAGTCAATATAACAAGTTAGATCGGTATGTGAGGGAAACAAAATGTTCACATTTATTTGTAACAACATTACCAAGCAATTATTGTTAGAACAACAAAATTTATCATTTTCTTCACAACTTCCCAACCATTTTTACTCAACCTCTGGTATACCCTCTCTTAGGATTTTGTCCCTACAAAGGACTTTAGGCTACCTCTCAATCTGGAGCTAGGTACCTTACTAGCCACATCTCAATCTGGAACTAGGTGTCATGTAGGTCTTCCCAATTTGGGGCATGACCTCTTATGACCTTCCCAATCTAGGGCCTGGTCTTTAGTCTTCACTGTCACTTACATTTCTTTCCATTCTCAATTTCCAGAGTTTGTATGTGGGTGTGACCAATTTATAATCTTAATGTTGTGATAGCCATAGTGACTTTATAGATTGTAGGAAAGAAATATCATCCAAGCATTTAATTTTAAGCAATCGGTAAAGCCTATTAACATGTCAGGAAACTAAAGTGATTATTCAAAGGCGTAATCACATACCATTTCTTTCATGTAGAATCATGCAGAATACTTTAAGCACATTAAAATAATCCAATCAAAAGATCCAAGCAATTTAATAGTTAATCTGCATATAAGTCCTCAAGAGTCACCATCTCATATTAATCAATATAAAACCTATTGGAGTCCTAGTTTAGGGTTTAGGTTTTCTTGATATCGATTTATCATTAGGGTCATGCTTCAAAACCCTAATTACCATTAGGTGTAGCCATGATCATTAAATCTATCATATTATTGCATCATGAATTCTAAGATCATATCTACATAACAAATCATCATCTTTGTCCTTAATTATCCAATCTATTACTTCTTTGCATTAAGATTACTCAGATTCAATTATTTACAATATGGAAAGACATAGTCCTTAACCACTCATTCATATTAATTATCATTATTATGATCACGTATATGTAGAATCACCATTGTATTCTACATTATCATATTATAGCATAAAAGAGAGGTTTTTAATGGTTTCAACATATTAATGCACAAATCTAGGGTTCTTATACTTGAATCATCACTTTAACCCATGTTTGCACTACCTTTATCATAGGAAGCATAATTAGGTCGTAAATATATTTTCTCTATGTTACTCACATTTTTATGATCAATTTTCATATATAACTTGTATAACTATGAGTTTCCTACAATTACTTATGATTTTTGCAAAATTAATCATTATTGGGCCAATCCCACGTTGACATGTCGGCATAGAAATATATAGTATGGGTGGATTCTTTAGTAAGTGAGTAAATACTATACTACCCTTACTGGTTACCTGCATTGATCGGGGTATTCTGGTCTTCTCATTTCAATTCACCCCCAATCTCACGACGGAGGCAGATTCCGACCCTTGTTCCATGTGGGGTGTCCCTCCCCCCGGTTCCTAGGCCCAAAGGATAGAGGGAATTAGGGTGGAACCTTTGGCTCTCGTTGGTCCTAGTTAGGGTATGGTCATGGATGGTGGCAGTTAGGGACTTAGATTTAGTGTTTGTTATAAAACAAAGAAACCAAATATCAATGAGGAGTTCTCCGAGCTGAAGGTCCCACATTGTTGTGCACAACGACGCCCAGGTTAGTCAGAGCTCTGGTCCTCATGCTTTTGGTGCGGTGAATAGGACGATAGGGGAAAGAACCACGTCATCTTTGATTCCTCCCATGAACCAGGGTCTTGCTATAGAGTTGATCATGGGCGTTAGAATATCTCTCTCTCTACTGTTCTTCACATATCAACATCGCCATGCCTAGGACTGTCGTGTCCCAGTTGGGGGTGAGGCCTTTCATGATGTCCTACATGGTTTTATACTAAACCCTAGGGTAGGAAGGAAGATGGTGATGAAGATGGAGGGAAAAGAGTATCTGCCAAAAGGGTCTACTCCAAGATATTTATACATGATTTCACAGAGTCCATCTGCTAGTCTTGCACCTTCTGGTTCATTCTTCATAACTCTCTTTCTGGATTCTATTTCCCCTTGGTGAATTATACATGTATATGTATAAACTATCCAAAAGGATATTTTTTTACTGTGAGTCTCTCTCTCCATAATGGTGATGAATAAAACTTATCGAAAGAGTATACACAGTTGTGAAGGAAGGTATTAATATCTTTCCACATATATCTACTTCCAAATTTTTATCTAATTGTGGAATTTTATTGGGATAAAAAGCTTATTCTTTTAATCATTTCAATAAATCAATCACCTTTGCTTTATGAATCATCCTTTTCTTCTCTAATTTTACAAGAAAGTCTATAATGACTTTATCTAATCATGGGCAAGGTTTGACTCCAAAACATGATAGAAAAAGTTACTTTATCTAATCATCCTTTTCTTCTCTAATGTTGTGTGTTGGTTGATGACAGAATCTCATTAGTCATGATATAGAGATATCAAACCAAATACATAGGTACTTGTTAGAGAACAAGGTACCGGACAGACCCACCGTGAGTTTGACACATGGAACCATGAGATGGTAGTGACAGTCAGTACTCACAGTGATGGTGGTGAGTGTGATTCTTAGACCTGAAATCACTGCACTCAACACATGTCGTTGGGCACACTTTGACATCATCAAACGCAGTCCTGAAACATGGGTTGTTATAAAGGTGATGATTGGGTGGCTTTGACACAAGGGGCTTTTGAGGGGTGAGTGATAGATATGGGATTTGTCCCTCCTGAGGGAGTTTGATATCCATGGCCACTTGATGAGTAGGACTGAGAAAGGCGTGCACGCATGTGTGAATCAGTATATGATACTGATGTCATACATATCTCTTCCAGTCTACTCTGAGATCAAGGAAGTGAATGAACGTTGACAGGATGACTGTTCCATGCCTCGAGTTCATTCGGGATATCAGTGACAAAGGAATTATACATTCGCTGTAACACCATTCACGGATTGTAGGATGAAAGTTGTTCTCCAACTTTCTACTTTCACTTGGGTAGCACTGATGTGTGACTAGGCACCGCTCTTTGCTTGTGAAGTCATAAGTGTTATGGACTTTCACTGCCAACGTGAAATGGACCTGCAGGGTCACACACATAGGATTTAACCTGGAAGAGGAGTTTTGTCCACAAAGCAATGTTTAGATTGATTACTAAAGGAGTTTAGTAGTTCAATTAAACACTCAATCAGTCAATATCTCAATATCGTATGGTTCAAGGTGTTGGACGCATTGATTGGAGTATCAGATTGATTGAAATCACAATTGACTGATTTTGCCCAACCTGTGCTCCCAACCGATCGGTTCATGTGATGAACCGGTCGGCTGAGGTTGCTGAACCGGTCGGCTGGAGTGTCCAGGCCGATCGACTCATGCCCAGGTTGAAACGACCGGTTCAAGAGTTGAACCGATCGGCTCAACTGGTGCAACCGACCAGTTGGGAAAGTCATGTCGGCAAGGATTTTCCTTTCGTTTCAAATTGCCCAATTCGATTGGGAATAATATTGGTATTCGATACCAATTGGGAAAGAAACAAGGAAAGTCTTTTTGATCTAGATTAGGACCATGAACCGATCGGTTCAGGGCACCAACCGATCGGTTGGAGTGACCCAAACGATAAGCTCAGGTCCAACCGATCGGCTCAATGGCCGAACCGATTGGTTCAGTTGTGAACTGATCATTTCAAGTTGTGAACCGGTTGCTTTTTGTGGAAAATTCTCGAACCCTTCTACTCCTGATTTAGTCCCGCATTGCCCGGGATGGAGAACCCTATCCCATGACTCTCCTATATATATAGGGGTATTGGGGGCTTCTCAAAGTACAGCTCAGTGCAACCAGTTGCTCTGCAAGTTGTCGTTCTCTCTGGTTTTGGTAACCGTGAGAGAGCCCGAGCAAGTGCTTCCCGTAAAAGGGAGGTGCAGCAAGGGAAGGACAACTGCAGTTGCAACAGGAGGCAGGAGAGCGTGTTGGCGACTAGTACGTCAACAGGAGGGTGCGACTCCTTCCACTTCCTTGTGGGACAAGGAGAGTGGAGTTCCAGGTGGTCCGTGTGGACTACTACAGAGGCGGGAGGACACTGCCGCTTAGGAGGACAACTGTCATCCGACAGTCCGGTTCGAGTAGGAGTTGTCAGTCCCGGTGCGACCAGGAGCTGGACATACACCGTCGAAGTCCGGAGTTGAAGACCGCGCATTGCGCGAGGTATTGTCGCCAAGCAAGCCTCGGGACAAGGTATGATTCCACAAACCATCCTTTCCTATTATATAGACGTTGACGCGTTTCCTCGGTATGGGTTGGGGAAGAAATTTTTTTTGTTTCCGCTGCCTTCTCTGTCTCCCCTAAAACGCAACAGTGGTATCAGAGCCAGGTCAGCTGTTCTATATTTTAGGAATATCGATATGATCGATTTTGGTTTGTTGCCTTTATTTATTGCATACGATGCGAATAATATCGGCTTTATGCATGTCCAATCCTAAATCCACAAATCCCTAATTACATATATGATATGTATTATTAATGCACTCGATACGCGTCGCCCTTAAACGAGTTTTGTGGTGGATGTGTGTAGCGTGATTATGGCCTATAAACCCCTATCTGTGTGTGGTTGTTTGTGATTGCTTGCATCTCGGTCTGCGCACCGATCTTCCCTCTTTTATTCCTGATGTAACTCGAAATAATTCGAGATTCTTTCCTACCTTTGCTCCCCCCGAATGTAACTCGGGGTTTCTCCTTTTTAAAGCAATGTAATAAATAGGATAGATTTTATTTCCTGTTATGTCAAAGACCGGCGGACATCAAGACGACTGCTCAGATGATCTGTTCAAGGAGTGAACCGATCGGTTGACCTTCCAGACGGTCGGTTCAAGGAGTGAACCGATCGGTTGATGACCGGTTCGAGGAGCGAGACGAGCGGGTGGCAGACATGACGAGATGCACGACGACAAGGCGAACCGATCGGTTGAAGGAGCCAACCAATCGGCTGGTGGCACCCAGACGACCGGCTGGAGAGTACAGATCATTCATGTGATGAGTTGATCAACTTGGAAGGCAAGGCACAGAGTTCATCTTGTACAGGTTGCATGTGATGTAGACCTAGATGATCGTGATTCCTCTTGGCTCGAGGAATCACATTAGGATGGCCATAATCATCGCTTTTATCGTTTTGTGCATGTTATCTGTGGGATATAGCATGTATATGATACGTACTATGTATTGTGGTGATTGGATATGTATATGTATATAAAACCAAATCCCTCATTAAAATATTAAGTCTTACATGCCTTCCATTAGCGGCACACATGAAAAGCTCGATCGACCAAGCGTAGGTTACGCCAAAGCGTGGTGCGCCGTCTATCTTGCGGAAGTGTGAAGGGTAGACATGTAGGTTCTACCAAAGCAGGGTGCATGTTTACCGTGTCGGCTTTTGGGTTAGACTTAACTAGTGATTCTTAGAGCGTCTAGGCCTAGAGGCAAGGAATGTTCATGGCAAGGTGTTGTGCATGTTCATTCAACAAGAGTTGCATATGATGCAATTGGAAAGAGTTGCCTACCTGAGAGATCTAAGTTGTGGGCGATCAACCAAAGCTGACTCATGACTTAGAGGATTTCAGGATCTTGCCCACTAGAAGGTTGTACGCTGCAATCTTCCGAGTTGATGGTGAGGGCTATCAATTTGAAGTAAAATAGTGGGAGCGATAATTAATTAAAGGCCTAATTATATCGTCAAATTTTCAAATCAATCAAATAAGTCAAAAATGAGTTTTGGACTAAAATTGCATATTTTCCTTTTGTAGTTCAAATGGCAACAAACAACAACAACTTTTCTTTGCGATCGGTCCTTGACAAGGACAAGCTAAATGGGACAAACTTCCACGACTGGTATCGGACATTGAGAATTGTTCTCACTCAAGAGCGTAAGCTCTATGTCCTGGATACTCCAATTCTAGAGGAACCCGCTCCTAATGCACCAAGGACAGAAAGGGATGCTTACAAGAAGCATTCTAATGATGCCATTGATGCAAAGTGCTTGATGCTATGTTCAATGAACCATGAGTTGCAGAGGCAACATGAGAACATGGGTGTCATAGAGATGATTCTGCATCTCAGGAACATGTATGAAGATCAGGCACGGCAAGAGAGGTACAATGTTTCTAGGGCGTTGTTCAAGTGCGTCATGACAGACGGAGATCCAGTTGGTCCTCACACACTCAAGATGATTGGGTATGTGGAGAACCTGCAGAGATTGGGATTTCCACTGAGCCAAGAGTTGGCTACTGACGTGATACTGCAATCGTTGCCAGAATCTTACAGTCAGTTTGTGATGAACTACAACATGAACAACTTTGATAGGCCACTGCCAGAGTTGTTGGGCATGTTGAGGACAGCCGAGTTACAGATGAAGAAGGACAAGCCTAAGTCCGTGATGGTGATCACGAGCAAGAAAGGAAAGTCCAAGCGCAAGGGCAAGGGCAAAGCTAAGAAAGGTTCTGAAGCTAGCCAGGAGTCCAAGCCATCTTCAGCTCTCAAGGCCAAGGGAGGCGTGACCAAGAAAGGAAATTGCCACCATTGTCAAAAGCCAGGACATTGGAAAAGGAATTGTCCTATCTACCTGGAAGAACAAAAGAAGAAGGAGGCGACTGAAGCCTCTACTTGAAGGTGTCATGTAAATAAACTTGTAACACTTTTGAGATATATGATATCAAGATGTAAAGTGTAAAGCATTCTTACTTGGGGCAAGTGTTGCCTTTATAGATAGGAATACTTTAGTTTATTTTCAGCCAATAAGGCATGTAATACAGTTATGAACTGTTATTTCATACTTGCCAATAGATAGAAACACTTTATTTTTGCATATTGTATGACAATAATGGCAATTAATAAAGAGATGTTTCAATTTATAAAGATGTGATCTTTGTGGCAATGCCTTATTTATCTTGTGATATTTGATATGCATAAGATAAGATGATACCTAAAAGTTATAGATAACTCAAAGAATTTAATTAGCATTAATCATGAGAAATTCATTTCTAGTTTCCATGTGATGGATAAATCTAGACTCTTTTGGTTATAGAACCAGTAAGAGACATGAATATCTTGGACATGATTAATCAATATTCACTAATGTAGTGGGAGAGTGATTATCCTATTAGGTATAATACATGTGATGTATTTACATACCTATTGGAATAAATGCTAATACTTCAAATGGTGTTTAGAAAAATACCAATATGAATATCTTGAAGTGTTCAAGATTATCATAAATGAAGTACAAATTTGGTAAAGTATTAATTCTTGATGAGATCAAGGAATGAAATACTTGGACCAAATGTTTGAAATCCTTATGAGTAATTATGATAGTGTATCATAGTGAACTCATGATTAAGGCATGGTGATGTCTGAATCAAGAAGGAATCATACTCTAAGGAGTTAGAGAATGATTATCAAATAATTGAATTCTTCTTAACAAAAGAATACCCCACACTAATAAAAGAAATTAAGAATCACAAGGGTTGTGAGTTCTTATATCTTTAACAGATACACCTCAATTATCTATGTGATGATTTGTTCATGTGATGAGTCAACTATCAAGATGAATATGAGGAACTGAATCTTGAGTTATGGTTTATGAAACCATTACATCCTAAATGACTTCCATGTGAAGCATAAGGTATGACCTTGATGGTAGCACTCATTGGATCATATCCATAAGTGCAAATAAGTCTTAAGTGTTAAGACACATGGATAACATTTTGACAAGGATGATGGTTGTTGATTGCAACTTAATGACTAAGACATTTGGCATATGGATACTAAAACTGCATTCCTATGAGGAATAAAACATGATGTGTACGTGACACAGCCTATAAGGTTTATGAATCCACTAATGCAAATGAAGTCTATAAGTTACAATGGACCAATCAATGTGATTGATTGAGTACAAGCAACTCAAAATTGGATCTTTACTTTGATGATATAGTCAAAGGGTTTGACTGATATGTCAAAGATAAAGAAGGGATCTGTGATTTAGTGGGAGCGTATTCACATTCCACATATTGATGTGAAATGGAAATGTTCTAGATTGGAAATCCGAATGTGGAAATTATCTTTAAGGAAGATAGAGATGTTTCCTATGTGATAGGAATAGAGATCTATAGAGATAGTTCTCGAAAATATCTTGACCTGGAAAAAAGAGCATACATTGGCAATCTGTACTGAAGTATTCAGTATGCACAGATTCAGTGGGAGAAAACTTGTCCATATTACATGGAGTTAGTATCCCAAGGCCAAGTGTCCAATTCTTATGAAGAATGGGAACACTAAGAATAGATATGGATCTATCATGTATGTAATCATCCCATTATCTTGCATGTATGACATAGCAAGAATAAAATGCATTCATCATCTTGTATGTAGGACATGGCAATATGATGTGCTCATCCTGATAACTCGTATGTGGGACATGACGAGTGGATGTCTGTCTGCTTCCAGTAAGGGTTACTGGAATACCATGAGAACTTGATGAGTACTTGTGAAGTACTAGTTCTATGGTGATAAGGAAGAGTTCGATGTAAAGAGTTACATTGATGCGAACTTCCGAAAGGACAGAAAATTAATCGCAATATATATACATAAGATGTATAAAAGTGAAAGTTTGTTGATAATTGGAAATGTTCCAATAAAGCCATTTAAAAAGGGGAAATGCCGAGTATCTATGTGTTAGTAAACATCAGTGGATACTATATGGATCTGAAAGTTCATAGGATGAACTTATATTCCACTCATTGATGATAAGTCTAGAATCCTTGATCATGCAATGTGGCTAAAGGTTAGCAAAGGAATACTAGATCACATATTACGGCAACTCCATCTCATACGTGTGACGTACAGCGAAGAGATGAGAGACATGCAATTTGTACAGACTTTGGCAAGGTGTTGTCAGTGCTCACTTTGTTGGCATTAGAGCACAGTAACATGTGGGACATGTCTGAAGATCACTATGAATATGATTCATGGGTGATTGGCTCGCAGTGCAAGTGGGAGTCTGTTGGTATGTATGCCCTGAGAGCCAATCATGGGATGATTGGTGGGATACATTAAGATTGATTTGATAAACATAAAAGGCGAGCTTCCAATTCTTTCTGGTTCAGTCATATGAGATAGTGATAGAACAGATTGAATGTCTAGAGAATGACAGTACTCAATGACGTATGCCTTCAGGTTCATGACCTGAACGATGAGATCATACGGATGCTAAGAGTTTGTACATTCTTGATTGTCCCTAGTCGGATGTCATTGTGGAAGGTAGATAGACAGCAATGACACACAAGACTAGATTGTGGTGTTGGTTGATGACAGAATCTCATTAGTCATGATATAGAGATATCAAACCAAACACATAGGTACTTGTTAGAGAACAAGGTACCAGACAGACCCACCGTGAGTTTGACACATGGAACCATGAGATGGTAGTCACAGTCAGTACTCACAGTGATGGTGGTGAGTGTGATTCTTAGACCTGAAATCACTGCACTCAACACATGTCGTTGGGCACACTTTGACATCATCAAACGCAGTCCTGAAACATGGGTTGTTATAAAGGTGATGATTGGGTGGCTTTGACACATGGGGCTTTTGAGGGGTGAGTGATAGATATGGGATTTGTCCCTCCTGAGGGAGTTTGATATCCATGGCCACTTGATGAGTAGGATTGAGAAAGGCGTGCACGCATGTGTGAATCAGTATATGATATTGATGTCATACATATCTCTTCCAGTCTACTCTGAGATCAAGGAAGTGAATGAACGTTGACAGGATGACTTTTCCATGCCTCGAGTTCATTCGGGATATCAGTGACAAAGGAATTATACATTCGCTGTAACACCATTCACGGATTGTAGGATGAAAGTTGTTCTCCAACTTTCTACTTTCACTTGGGTAGCACTGATGTGTGACTAGGCACCGCTCTTTGCTTGTGAAGTCATAAGTGTTATGGACTTTCACTGCCAACGTGAAATGGACCTGCAGGGTCACACACATAGGATTTAACCTGGAAGAGGAGTTTTGTCCACAAAGCAATGTTTAGATTGATTACTAAAGGAGTTTAGTAGTTCAATTAAACACTCAATCAGTCGATAGCTCAATATCGTATGGTTCAAGGTGTTGGACGCATTGATTGGAGTATCGGATTGATTGAAATCGCAATTGACTGATTTTGCCCAACCTGTGCTCCCAACCGATCGGTTCATGTGATGAACCGGTCGGCTGAGGTTGCTGAACCGGTCAGCTGGAGTGTCCAGGCCGATCGGCTCATGCCCAGGTTGAAATGACCGGTTCAAGAGTTGAACCGATCGGCTCAACTGGTGCAGCCGACCAGTTGGGAAAGTCATGTCCGCAAGGATTTTCCTTTTGTTTCAAATTGCCCAATTTGATTGGGAATAATATTGGTATTCGATACCAATTGGGAAAGAAACAAGGAAAGTCTTTTGGAGCCGGATTAGGACCATGAACCGATCGGTTCAGGGCACCAACCGATCGGTTGGAGTGACCTAAACGATCGGCTCAGGTCCAACCGATCGGCTCAATGGCCGAACCGATCGGTTCAGTTGTGAACCGATCATTTCAAGTTGCGAACCGGTTGCTTTTTGTGGAAAATTCTCGAACCCTTCTACTCCTGCTTTAGTCCCGCATTGCCCGGGATGGAGAACCATGTCCCATGACTCTCCTATATATATAGGGGTATTGGGGGCTTCTCAAAGTACAGCTCAGTGCAACCAGTTGCTCTGCAAGTTGTCGTTCTCTCTGGTTTTGGTAACCGTGAGAGAGCCCGAGCAAGTGCTTCCCGCAAAAGGGAGGTGCAGCAAGGGAAGGACAACTACAGTTGCAACAGGAGGCAGGAGAGCGTGTTGGCGACTAGTACGTCAACAGGAGGGTGCGACTCCTTCCACTTCCTTGTGGGACAAGGAGAGTGGAGTTCCAGGTGGTCCGTGTGGACTACTACAGAGGTGGGAGGACACTACCGCTTAGGAGGACAACTGTCATCCGACAGTCCGGTTCGAGTAGGAGTTGTCAGTCCCGGTGCGACGAGGAGCTACACATACACTGTCGAAGTCCGGAGTTGAAGACCGCGCATTGCACGAGGTATTGTCGCCGAGCAAGCCTCGGGACAAGGTATGGTTCCACAAACCATCCTTTCCTATTATATAGACGTTGACGCGTTTCCTCGGTATGGGTTGGGGGAGAAATTGTTTTTGTTTCCGCTGCCTTCTCTGTCTCCCCTAAAACGCAACACATGCCACTTTGTAGAGAATTTTACACAATTCTCTCATGTACACACAATTATAATCTATTTCTTTTTCTTTTTCTGATTATGGGATTTTATTTTATCCTTCTTCCCTTTTATCCATAATTGGATTAATAAAATAGTAGAACTCACGAAATTCATCATTCTAGAGAAATTTGTGAAGAAAATTATTCTTTAAAACAAAGCACACAAATTTCCAAACAAGTCTCTTTTCATAGAATAATTGTATTTCAATTATCAAAATATAAGTGAAATTGAGGTTATAACAGTATGGATGGATATCAAATCCAGATAGTGGTTATATCATATAAATACTCCCAATGAGTGAGTATGAATACCCCCCATGATAGGTTATACCCCAGAGATTGAGGAAGTACAAGTTGAGAAGTTAAAATGTACAATGGATGTTCAACATATTATGGTTACTTTAAAAAATGAAAAAAAAATCAACTTTTAGAGTTGGTGTCCCGACGTGGGATGGGTCACTGGAGAGTGGAAAAGGGACCTATGGGGGAGGAAAAATATTAGACCTTGGGGTCAGGTCATGGCAGGAGAGCCTAACTTCCTCCTGTGATCCAAGAAGACACCCTAGGTTAGAACTTTCCCTAGAAGGGTGAGATGATAAATCAACCTAAAGTGTAAAGAATTCAGGATATTAAATATAATAGCACGTATATTAGGTATGATTCTTTGAACTCAGGTATGCCATCCCTGAAGGACACTATGGAGACCAAGCCTAGGAGGGAAGGTCATTAAGAAGCCAAGCCCAGGAAGGGAAGGTTGCCATGAGGAACAAGCCCAGGAGGGAAGGTCATTGAGAAGCCAAGCCCAAGAAAGGAAGGTTGTCATGAAGACTAAGAAGGAGGGAAGGTTAATAAGAAGCCAAGCCTAGGAGGGAAGGTTTCCATGAGGAATAAGCCCAGGAGGGAAGGTCACTAAGAGGTCAAGAATAGGAGCGAAGGCCTCCATGAAGACCAAGATTAGGAGGGAAGGTCTCTATGAGCCTAATGCAGGGACATAAAGAAAATTATGTGTTCCCTAAGAGATGATGGAAATACGGGTTAAAGGATTACATGTGAAAATAATATGCTGTCGAGGAACCCTTGGGAAGGGTAGAGTCTTATGTCAATCCTAAGGTCAAGTAGGGTGTACTAAAGGTACATAGAACCGATGGGATTAGGAGTTGATTGTGCCCTAGAAGCATAACAACATGTGGTTGGGAGGTAACAACTATGTTTTCCTAAGGTCCATGTCTAAGGAGATCAGTTACCTTCATGATGATCTTGTGGCCTAATGGGTGAATGTGAGAGGCACTCCATAGATGTAGAAGGATGAGATCACTCCAAAAAGTGCATGTACCCCTAGAGACCTTGAGGAAGTTGCTAAGGCTCATAATACATGAGGTGTAAATATAAAATATACAAGAAGTCATGTAATAATGAAAGGATTTGTGTACAAAATCAAGAGTGAAAAAGGCACTTGAGTCATGAAATATAAGAATAATGTGGAATTAAAAAGTATGGTTTAGAGTCATGTTGAGAATGATTCAACCTAAAATTTAGGAAATTTTAGGATAATATGCGGGTACCTGGTGCGATCTTTTCAAGGCCACACACTAACCAACTAAAAGGTGACTAGATGCAACCCTAAGGGAAAACACATGAATCTCTCAAAATTTATATATGGACCTAATCCAACGCATAGTCTCAACTAATCACGCATACTCGCAAGTGCACATGGTCAGGTTGTATTATAGGCAAGTGGTAAGATTATGGTCGACCCTTAGGGAGAGGGGGCACTAGATCTAGGTTCATGTTAGCTACATTCCTAAAGAGGAGTCTAGGGCTTGAGGGTTTAAAGTTAGTTTTGATTGATTAAGCTACGATTGCAAGCAAGAAACAACAAGAAAGAAACTAGGTTAACAAAAACCCTAGATTACCCTAGGTAAGTTAAGACTAAGAAACTAGACAAGACAAGCAACTAAACTAGAGAAAGGAGTTACACTACACTAGCAAGGAAATTTATCAACTAAGAGGTAAGCTAAGCAATAAGACAAGTAAGAGCCTAAGTTATCACTAGCTAACCAAATTAACACAAACAAGTTCAAAGCAGCCCTAACTACTTGAGCAAGTACCAAGAACTAAGCAATTAGCAAATAACTAACAAAGACAATTGACTAAGCTAGCAGTAACAAGCTAAGAAGGCAAGGGTGGATTTTAAGAAATATGATGGATAGGTGGGTTGTTTGGGAATGAAACTAGATAGTAGTTGGGGGAAAGTTAACATAACAAGAAATTCTCATATTTCAATCTAGATATCAAACCAAACAACAAGGCAAGTGATATTAGAAAATACACTATACTACTAGTTGGAGAACTAGGGCTACGTGTAATTCTAATAGGACTTGTCAAGTCTAGGTTTCTAGGATAAGTGGTATTAGGGAGATTGAAAGCCCATGGTAGGAATACGAGTAGAGATGAGGGTGTTTCATATCATGTTACTTTCTATCTAGCCTTTAGGAAACTCTAGGCAATTGCACTAATCACACTTACACTACCTACTTAGAACTCTCATCTACTTGTAGAAGAAGGGAGATGTATGTAGGATCAAAGGGATCTAGCTAGGGATTCACTAATTGGACCTAGGAGTCATTACTAAGATTACCACATACATTCCATTTTCCCCTAGAAGCTAAGTGTCATCAAGCATCATAAAATAAGAAATCTATGTTTAAAAGCACAAACCACATGCAAAAAATTGGGAAATGAGAAAGAAGTAAGAGACAATCATCATAGAATGAAATATGTTCAATACAAGTTATTTTCCCCCAACATGGTATAAAAGTCACATTTTAACCCCAAACAACCCACCACTAGGGGCTTAGCTAGACATGCTCATACAAAAGAGAAAAGAAAGGAGAATAATGGTAATCCATAGAGCTCGGAGTAGCTTCTTCTTCCCCTCCTAGATGCTACAAAACGACCTCCCTCCTCCAAGGTGGGTGAAGAGCATGGAAATGAAGGGGGTTATGGTAGAAAACCTAGAAAACTAGGTTTCTCTAGTGGAAATGAGGTGGAAATGGTGGGTGGGAAGCTTAAATGCAAATGAGATGGCAATGAATGCTCTAGAGTAGGTGGGGGTAATGGAAGCTTGTTAATGTGTCTCTTAGCACTTACAATCACTAAGATAATTATCCTAGAGTTTAATCCTTTTTCAACTTTCCGATTAAGGCTAGTATAGAAAGGGTCGATCCCACAGGACAACTTTTTAAGATTGTTTCTTTTATCCCAATTATTTTGAAGAACTATTTTATTATTTTTTTGTATTTTCAGATTTAGAACGGAAAGTAAAAGTCGGGTTGGGGTTTGATTGATTACACTAAAATAAGAAATAAACACAAAGTAACAATGTAATAACAAGAATTTATTTTGCCTCTGTCACAAGGAAAAGAAACAATTGTTAGCACAAGTAGACTATTGTGAATGGAAAAAGACTAGAAGTAAAGAAAACAAATCAACGGAGGTTGAAATCAAAGAGAGAGAATCGAGGCTCGTAGGGGTTTTCACCACCTTAGCCTAGGCGATAACAACTAATTCTTAAGCGACGATTTGATGAAGGTTTGCGAATTAAAAAAAAATTCACAAGAGATAAACTCCACATGAGCCCATTGGTCTTGGTACTCATGCTTCCTAGTTTATCATCCTAAAAGATGAAAATCCACGGTCATATCAAAACGTCTATGCAATTGATTTTATTGTTCTAAATCCGGATTTCATGGTCATTTCCATCCAGATTAACGTGGGATCCAAAGATCAACCATTAATTAAAATCAATTACCATCTAGTCGTTTAAGAAAAAATCATTAAAACCATGGCTAAGGGGCTAATCCCCTTGCCTTGATAGAAGTCTACTCACACATGCTTGTGGATAACATGGAGGCGGAGGGGGAGAAGCGAAATGACCATAGTCTAGTCTTACTAAAGGAAAATCCTTAGGCTAGTGACAATTAAATGGCCAATCTCTTCAACCCTTGCTCCAATCCACGGAAGAGAAAGAAGAAGAAAGGAAGAATAACTAGATCTATTGCAATAATATAAATTGCAAGAATTAAAGAACACCAAGAAGAAATTCTATTGCTTGAATAATAGGAGAAAAATGCCCAGAATTCCAATACAAAAGATGATCATTGGGAGGAGAAGTACCCTTCCTTTTATAGGAGAAGGAGAGGTAGGCTATCCAAAAAAAGAGAGGGAGCTATCCTTTTGAATTTTAAAGATTTGGTCAATAGGAATTTGATAGACTTTAATTGTCTTGACCATGTAACTCTCTTCAATGCATATTCCCGCAGCAGCGATTTCGAATGTATTTTTGGGCCAGTCAAAAATTCTGAAGCGGCCCGAAAATATAATTTTCCAGTAGATAATTGAATTATCTTTCCAACGCATACTTGCAAAATAAATTCCGCCTTGGGATGTCAGAGTTATACCAATTTTGGTGAAATGTATATACTGAAATCAAACTCTGCGGAAAAACATAATGCTACTTTCACTGGTTAATTGCGCAGCCAAATAAACACCAAAATTGTTGCAAAATATTTCTTTTTTGTAGCCAATAAAATTCTCTTTTCATTCCATACTTTATCTTGAAATTCCTCCTTTAGACGCAAAAGATATGGTTATTTTGGTGACGAGTATCTCAGGCACTGCGGGAATATTTGAAAGTCTCATATCTTCATCTTTTATTTTCTCGATTTAATTACTTAGATAATTCCTGAAAATTAAGAAAAAATATCATAAGAATTCAGGAAAAGTATATCAAGAATATGAAAGTGCTATTTATTTTTGAATTAGTTAAAATTAACAAAAAAGTCCTAATTAATTATTCTAAATGAAGTAAAAATAAGAGATGAATATGCATTCATCAAAATACCCCAAACTTAAACTTTGCTCGTCCCGAGCAACATTAAAATCAAAAATACTTTCAAGACATACTCTCAACCTATCATCCTCACTCTCCTAATAATCACTTGATTCCTTCCACCAAAATATGGCCAAGCGACCCTGACTTCCTGAACTCACGAAGTGACTTTTATATTTCCTACTTCACAAACTTGCATTTATTCAAGACCTGCAATAAAATAGATTTTCATTTCACCTTTGAATTTGGTACTCCAATTTTTTTTAAAATTTTTACACAAGAACAGGGCTGATTTGGATGGTTGGGGTTTTTTTATTTTTCCCCTGGGTAGAAAATTGGAGTGAAGGAGGTAAGGAAGAAGGACAGTTTCTCCTCTATTCGACTCGAGACCTTTTTATTTAGTGGACATGCAGTTACATTGACCACATTTTTTTTCTTTGATTTTTGGTGATACACCCAATTGCGTGGGTATGGAAGAAGCAGAAGAGGGGGAATGGGTGCCACCCCCAAACTTAGCCTTTTGGGCATTATTGGCTTTTTTTTCTTTTTGACGAATGGAAAGATTTGGAAGTGGTAGAAGAAGAGTAGAAGATGTTGTTCTTGCGAAACTTTTTTTTCCATCTTTTTTTTAGAGTACCATGCATTGGTTCAACTATTACCGAATCATGCAAAAAATCAAGAAAATTTATACAAGTTGTACATAATAAGAAAGCATCACTCTTGAATCCTATCAGTCCTCTATGGCTTGCCATCTTTTCTAAGAAGTGATTATTATTTGAGGTCTTAAGTGACAGGAGGATTTCTAGTCATGGAAGTTTAAAAATTTTAGTCGCAAGGCAGTTACATCATTAAGGGGAGTATTTTGACAAATGATCATATCAAGACCGACTAGATAAAGCCCATTTTGCAACAAAAATAATAAAAATATGGCCGACTAGATAATGGCCATGAACAAAGCAACTATATTTAAAATAAAAAAAAGTGGAAATAATGCAAGAATAAAAAGATAAGGGGGTGGAATAGAATCGTACCACCCACCTCCACCCCAGACTTAGATTTTTGCTCATCCCGAGCAAAACCCAAACCCGAGATGGAGGGAAGAAAATTGTTGGGTTCACCAGGAGGTCCTGGTAGCTCAAAATATGTCCATCTGAAGGGAATGTCGATGATGGCTAGAGTTTTGAATAGAGGAGCTTCATGGTACACCCAATGGATGGGTAGTCGCGAAAGCCTAAAAAGGTTTTCTGAATGATGTTGTGTATCACCTCGTAGTCCTTCGAGTAGGATCCACATATCTTCCTTCAACAGTGAAAGTAGTGTTGGAGATGAATGTGGATTGGGGGGATTGGCAGGTGCCAGTTGGGTAACAAATGTAGTGTCAGATGTGGAAGATCGAACGGAGAATCTGGCTCAAGCATCTTTTTGCCGCCTGGATCTACATGTGGTGAAGAGGGTGCCTGTATAAGAAGAACTGGTTTGTTAGCCGAGTAAACAATCATATGGGGATGTATGTCTTCTTGGTGGATTATGCAACAAGGTGCGTCCGGATCCTTTACCCCATAAATAGAAGCCAGTGGATTTGGTGTGGAAGACTCACAAATGGCATAATTGTCGTCATAATTATCAAACATGATCAATCTAGGTTGTTCCATCTCTATTGGGGACTTCTCCATCTCTTCTTCATAAAAGATCTCATCAACATGGATGTCTATGGAATCAATTGGATCCTTTACTATGCTGAAGGGGAGATCTGATTCCTTTATAGGACAAGTGCCCCACTCAATGGGCTCAGAAGGGATCACATCACAATATAACAGTGTAATGTAAGGTTCTTGCAGTGGTAGAATCACCTCATCAGGTTCAACCAGATGTGGAAAAAGAGGTGGTTGAGTGAGGTCATAGTGCTCTTGATGATGAAGCCTTTCAAAAGAATCCATCAGTGCATGTTGGGTAGGTGATGGTACATTGGTCACAACAGGCTCAACCAAGATGGGATGATTATTGCAAACATCCAAATATGGGCCTACAACCGAGAAGGGTGGAGTCTTAGGTTTTTGGGATGTTCTTTGAGCCTACCAGTCATTAACCTTTTTGTTAAAAGATTCTTGATTCATGAATTTATCAACATAGGCCTCCATCCACTCATTTTTTGACTTATATGGATAGTCAGGGCCCCATACAGCTGCAGCTCTAGCTAAACAAAGTTCTTCATTTACAACATCCTGAATTTCATTAAAACACCTATCCATCTCCTGATCAAGGTTGTGTGGAATCTCAACTATATCACATTGGACTTCTTCTAAGGGTGGTGGTTCATCATAGAGAAAGGGTTCCAATGAAGTAGATTGGCCATTAGAATCAACTAGATTAACATCCACAATGGAAGTGATTGGTGGAGCTTTAGGTACTCGAGTTGGTTCTACTTGATTGAAGATGATATAATCATCGTCATCATCATCTATTAAAATCATCCTTAGCCTCTTTGGTTCCAGATTAAAAAATTGCCCCGCAGAATTGACGTTCGGCGAGCGTCGCATGCATAAATGAAGCAGTTAATCGTGTGCAGAAAAAACAGACTGCCGGAATGGAAACTTGGCAAAAAGAGGAGTAGCACTTCTGAAATGTTACTCGGAAGGCATAAAAAAAATAAAAAAAGTTTTTCAAAAGATTTTTGGGGGTTCGAGAAAACAATTCGTTGTCCCCGGCAACGACGCCAAATTGTTAATGTGTCGCTTAGCACTTACAATCACTAAGATAATTATCCTAGAGTTTAATCCTTTTTCAACTTTCCGATTAAGGCTAGTATAGAAAGGGTCGATCCCACATGACAACTTTTTAAGATTGTTTCTTTTATCCCAATTATTTTGAAGAACTATTTTATTATTTTTTTGTATTTTCAGATTTAGAACGGAAAGTAAAAGTTGGGTTGGGGTTTGATTGATTACACTAAAATAAGAAATAAACACAAAGTAACAATGTAATAACAAGAATTTTTTTTCCTCTGTCACAAGGAAAAGAAACAATTGTTAGCACAAGTAGACTATTGTGAATGGAAAAAGACTAGAAGTAAAGAAAACAAATCAATGGAGGTTGAAATCAAAGAGAGAGAATCGAGGCTCGTAGGGGTTTTCACCACCTTAGCCTAGGCGATAACAACTAATTCTTAAGCGACGATTCGATGAAGGTTTGTGAATTTAAAAAAAAACTCACAAGATATAAACTCCACATGATCCCATTGGTCTTGGTGCTCATGCTTCCTAGTTTATCATCCTAAAAGACGAAAATCCACGGTCATATCAAAACTTCTATGCAATCGATTTTATTGTTCTAAATCCGGATTTCCATGGTCATTTCCATCCGGATTAACGTGGGATCCTAAGATCAACCGTTAATTAAAATCGATTACCATCTAGTCGTTTAAGAAAAAATCGTTAAAATCATGTCTAAGGAGTTATTCCCCTTGCCTCGATAGAAGTTTACTCACACATGCTTGTGGATAACATGGAGGCGGAGGGGAGAAGCAAAATGGCCATAGTCTAGTCTTACTAAAGGAAAATCCTTAGGCTAGAGACAATTAAATGGCCAATCTCTTCAACCCTTGCTCCAATCCACGGAAGAGAAAGATGAAGAAAGGAAGAACAACTATATCTATTGAAATAATATAAATTGTAAGAATTAAAGAACACCAAGAAGAAATTCTATTGCTTGAATAATAGGAGAACAAATGCCCAGAATTCCAATTCAAAAGATGATACAAAAGATGATCATTGGGAGGAGGAAGTCCCTTCCTTTTATAGGAGAAGGAGGGGTAGTCTATCCAAAAAAAGAGGGGGAAAAAATAGAGGGTGCTATCCTTTGAATTTTCAAGATTTGGTCAATAGGAATTTGATAGACTTTAATTGTCTTGACCATGTAACTCTCTTAAATGCAGATTCCCGCAGCAGCGATTTCGAACATATTTTTGGGCTAGTCAAAAATTTTGAAGCGGCTGGAAAATATATTTTTCCTGTATATAATTGAATTATATTTCCAACGCATACTTGCACAATAAATTCTGCCTTGGGATGTGGGAGTTATACCAATTTTGGTGAAAGGTATATACTGAAATCAGACTCTGTGAGAAAACGTAATGCTACTTTTACTGGTTAATTGCGCAGCCAAATAAACACCAAAATTTCTGCAAAATATGTCGTTTTTGTAGCCAATAAAATTCTTTTTTCATTCCATACTTCATCTTGAAATTACGCCTTTAGACGCAAAATATATGGTTATTTTGGTGACGAGTATCTCAGGCACAGTGGGAATATTTGAAAGCCTCATATCTTCATCTTTTATTTTCTCGATTTAATTACTTAGATAATTCCTGAAAATTAAGAAAAAATATAATAAGAATTCAGGAAATGTATATCAAGAAGAGGAAAGTGCTATTTATTTTTGAATTAGCTAAAATTGACAAAAAAGTCCTAATTAATTATTCTAAATGAAATAAAAATAAGAGATGAATATGCATTCATCAAAGCTAACCTAGTGTTGTGGCCGCTACCCATGTATATATAGGTGGTGGCGGAAGCACTAGGGTAAGTAGGGGAATAGTTGGAAAAACAATGTAAAAAAACCTAGGTTTAGGGTGGTATCATGGTTGTTCTGGGAAGAACAGTTGTGGTGGCTGAGGGTTGGAACGGTCGTGGTGGGGGAGAATGACCGTGGTGAGAAATGGAAAATGTCAGAATGAAGGTGGTGAAATGAAGGATGGTAGCATGCCCGTTCTGGGAAACATGACCGTGGTGAGGGCTAGGTAGAACGATCGTGTTGGGTAGTACGACCGTGGTGGGGGAGGTGAAATGGAGGTTGTTCTAGCCAACATGCTTGTTCTCATGCTTGGCAGCATGTATGTGCTGACTGGCACGGCCGTTTTGGGGGCTTCGTAGTATGGCTATGGTGGAGATGTTAATGTAGCTTTGCAATTTGAGGTTGATTCTGTAACTATAGCATAGTCCAGCACAGTTGTTTCTTGGCACCACGGCCATGCTGGGGTCTTCAGTGGCAATTTTACTTTGAAACTTCAATATCAATGGACTTCTTTGCTTGATGTTGATTGTTGACCATTAGGGGTAGGTTGAGGGAGCTTTGGGGACCCCTCCATGGGTGGAGGAACCCTAGAACTCCTTCCTTCTCTATCATCCATCCAAAGCATGGTCCAAGTACCTGAAAAGTATGCAAAGAACATCCATGAATGCATTTGACAATAATATGCATATTGGGGATTTAACTTGCATTCTACTGTGTTTAGATGTGATTGAGATACAAAAAGACACAAGTTGAAGCCCTAAAATAGGGCTTCATCACCACCCCAAACTTAAAACATACTTGTCCTCAAGTATGCTCCAACTTAGTCTCTCTTTCTAATCAATCAAGAAGCAAATGTAGTGCAACATTGTGATGTTTATTGGATAAAATGAGTTCACATGAGGAATTAGGCATGCAATCCACTACTCTCTATTCAATTTCATTATTTTCAAGTGTGAATCAAGCACAAAGTATAAGAACATAGAATATGGATCACCATTCACATATGCAAGCAATGCAATTTTTATAGTGCTCCGGGTAAACCGTATCATGCATGAAATACATTCAAAAGGTTAAAATTATTGTTTCACTTGCTAAAGCCACCTCATACACTTCATTTGACTTCTCAAGGCCCACTTGGCTTGTGTATGAGGATGAGGGCTAGGTTGGCACGACTGTGCTGGGCAACACGACCGTGTTGGTAGCATGGCCGTGTTGGCTAATTGTGTGCTATATTGCTCAATTATAATCGGATAGCTACATTTGTGTGTAATGATTATCTTGATGATGAACATGCATCTACATTTGTGTGTATTTTTACAATACCTTGCTCTTGTTCCAATTGTTGGACAATTCTTCTAAAATTATTCTTATAATGTTGAATCGGGTCAATGAACACCTGCTATTGTGTCTTAATTGTGCCATGTATGTTTGTACAAAGGGAATCTTATTGCTCTAATTGTGAATTATTGCATGTTTGAAACTGTTGAATTCTTCATTTATTATTTAATAATGCTCTAATTGTGAGTGATGCAATGTAAGTGAGCAAATATATGTAGTGGATATGTACTCATTAGCCTAGAAACCCGTCCAAGATTTACTCATTAGGAGTAAATCTTGGATAGTCCCCAGTTTGGGACTATTCTTGAACACCTAATCTCACTTAGGATGTAAGTGTATAATGTGTATTGGGTTTTCAAGAAAATTTCGGCAGCATTTCCCCGTTTGTTCTCTAAGTACATATGTACTTGGAGAACAACGAGGAAATGCTGCCGAAATTTTCTTGAAAACTCAATACACATTATACAATTACTAGTGAGATTAGGTGTTCAAGAATGGGATAGGTGGTACACATTTATTATATATAAGAATGACAACACATGTATTTGTTGGCCTAGAAACCCATCCAAGATTTACTCATTAGGAGTAAATCTTGGATAGTCCCTAGTTTGGGACTATTCTTGAACACCTAATCTCACTTAGGATGTAAGTGTATAATGTGTATTGGGTTTTCAAGAAAATTTCAGTAGCATTTCCCCATTTGTTCTCTAAGTACATATGTACTTGGAGAACAACGGGGAAATGCTGCCAAAAGTTTTCTTGAAAACCCAATACACATTATACACTTACTGGTGAGATTAGGTGTTCAAGAATGGGATAGGTGGTACACATTTATTATATATAAGAATGACAACACATGTATTTGTTGGCCTAAAGTTTTAACCATGTAAAAACTCTAATCTGTTAACCCTAGACCGTAATCTTGTTGTAATATATACTTGTTTTCTCTTTGATCATAGAATGGATAGATCATGGATGTCCATTCGCAATCGCTGCACCCCAGAGTTTATTTCTGGTCTTGACGAGTTTATTAGATTTGCCGAGGAACATAGGAAACAACCTGGAGATAGGTTCTACTGTCCATGTAGGCATTGCGGTAACAACTTGAAAGTCAGCACTAGTGACGAAATCAAAAGTCATGTCATGTCAACGGGATTATACAAGGCTATAAAGAATGGCACTGGCATGGAGAGATTTCAAACCCGAAACCAGTGGATGTCGATAGCAGTGCTTGTGTGGAAGAAGAAATTTCCTCCGATGACATAGATGTGAATGAACCAGTTCCAGTAGACATCGTTGATGCGATGTTGGATACTTGTGGGGTAGAGCACACCGATCCACCTCCCATTTTTAGAAACATTGTGCATGATGTTGAGATATCGTTATACACAGGTTGTTCTAAGTTTACGAAGCTTAGCGCTATGTTGAGATTGTATAAGCTGAAAGCTAACATAGATGGAGCGACAAAAGCTTCACGTCATTGTTGTCTTTGTTGAAAGAAATGCTTCCCAAAGGAAACGAGCTTCCAATCTCAACATACCAGGTAAAGAAATTGTTGTGTCCAATGGGAATGGATGCCAAGAAGATACACGCATGCCCGAATGATTGTGTATTATTTCAAAAGGACTATGTGGATTTGAAAGATTGTCCAAAATGTGGTGCGTCACGGTATAAATTGACGACTTTGGGGGAGTCCAAAACTGGTTCTCCTGCCAAGCTGATGTGGTATCTATCTATAATATCATGGTTTCAACGCTTGATTGCCAATCCGATAGATGCGAAGAATTTGAGGTGGCATGCATATGTTAAGAAAAATAATGATGGGATCCTACGACTTGCGTCTGATTCCCCACAGTGGAAGAAGATTGATCTATTATACCCTTAATTTGGTGAAGAAGTCAGGAATCTAAGACTTGGGCTTTGTACAAATGGGATGAATCCGTACGGGACATTGAGCAGCCAACATAACACTTGGCCAGTCATGCTTGTTATATACAATCTTCCTCCCTGGTTGTGTATGAAAAATAAGTATGTAATGCTGTCGTTGTTAATATCCAGCCCTAAACAACCTGGAAATGATATCGATGTTTATCTTGAACCTCTAATTGATGACTTAAAGAAACTCTGGGGTGAAGGTGTGATGACCTATGATGCTTCACGAAGAGAGACATTTCGTTTGCATGCTATGTTGTTTTGGACTATTAATGACTTTCCATCATATGGGAATTTGTTTGGATATACTGTCAAAGGAGCTAAAGCGTGTCCTATATGTGAAGAGAACACTGATTCAACAAGACTAAAACATGGCGGTAAGACTGTATATCTCGATCATCAAAGGTTTCTTACAAAATTCCATCCGTATCGTAGGAAGTGCAAAGCATTCAATGGATTCAATGAGGAACGGAGTGCACCTAAACCTATACCAGGGGAGGTTGTTTATGAAAGAGTAAAAGACTTTGTCAATGAATTTGGTAAGAGTTCACAATGTATGGCCACACGGAGTGACAAATCTTTATTCAAGAAGAAGTCAATATTTTGGGATCTTCCTTATTGGAGTTCTTTGACAATCAGGCATTGTATCGATGCCATGCACGTTGAGAAAAATGTATGTGATAGTGTCATTGGTACTTTGTTGAATATACCAACTAAGAGTAAAGATGGGATAAAATCCAGACTGGACCTACGTGAAATGGGAATAAGGTCAGAATTAACAGAATTATGTGAAATGGGAAATTAGAGAACATACTTACCTCCCGCTTGTTACACATTGTCTAGAAAGGAGAAGAAAGCTTTTTGTGAATGTTTAATAAATGTTAAGGTGCCACAGGGTTACTCATCCAACATCCGTAGATTGGTATCAATGAAAGATCTGAAGTTGATAGGTCTTAAATCTCATGATTGTCACACTCTAATGCAACAAATATTGCCTGTGGCAATTCGATCTATATTGCAGAAGCATGTAAGGTTTGCAATCACCAGACTTAGTTTCTTTTTCAATAGTCTGTGTAGCAAAGTTATTGACCCTGATACTCTCGATAATTTGCAAAGAGAAGTGGTTGTTACCCTATGTTAGCTTGAGATGTATTTTCCTCCGCCGTTCTTTGATATCATGGTACATCTTGTTGTCCACTTGACTAGGGAAGTGAAAATGTTGGGACAAGTTTTCTTGCATTGGATGTATCCCTTTGAACGATACATGAGCATTTTTAAAAGTGATGTTCGAAACCGTTATCGACCTGAAGGGGGTATTATTGAGGGTTATGTGGCGAGAGAGGTTATGGACTTTTGCAATGACTTTCTCAGTTGTAATGACACTCCCGGTAATGACAAGAATATTGAGGAGCAATTTGGCAACGGAATTTTGGGATCACAGGTGAAAGTAATCAGCCGTGAGCAATTGGAACAAGGTCACTTGTATATTTTACACAACATGGACAAAGTGAGTGTTTATATCGAGGAACATACCAATTTCATCAAAAGACAATATCCTCAAGCCAATACAATCTGGCTTGCTAGATATCATAACAAGATATTTATTAAGTGGTTTGAAGATAAAGTCTTACATCAACTATCTCAAACACCAGATGATATTACTGAAACTATCAAATGCCTCACCTTTAAATTAAAATTGAATGTTATGTCTTATGAAGGGTATGACATTAATGGATTCACATATTACACAAAGCACCAAGATGATAAGAGTGTCATCCAAAACAGTGGGGTCACCCTTCAAGCGTCGACTATGTTTTTTGCAAGTGCAAAGGATAAGAGTCCACGTGAAGATAAAATGTCATATTACCGTGTCATCGAAGACATACGGGAGTTTGACTACATAGATTTCAGAATTCCACTCTTCAAATGTAATTGGGTTGATAACACCAAAGGAGTTATAGTGGATGAATTGGGTTTCACTTTAGTGAACTTTGAATAGATTGGCGAGAAGAGTGAACCATTCATATTGGCATCACAGGCGAAACAAGTATTTTATATCGATGATCCTGCAAATGATAAATGGTCAGTTGTTCTTCATGGTAAAAGACAGTTCATTGAAGATCCTATAGATGAAGAAGAGTACTATGATAAGTATGACGACTCTAGTCCATTCTCAGTTGGGTTGCCAACACCAGCAAATATTTAAGCTAATGATGACTTGTATGTGCGCAGAGATCACAATGAAGGATTGTTAATTGATAAAAACTCACAATATTAGAGGCATTCTTATATGTTTTTATATGTTTTATTTTTTTGAATGTGAACTTTACAATGTGAATGTGAACTTTACAATGTGAATTTTACAATGTGAATTACTTTACAATGTGAACTTTGAAATGTGAGCTTTACAATGTGAATTACTTTACAATGTGAATTTTACAATGTGAATTACTTTACAATGTGAATGTGAACTTTACAATGTGAGCTTTACAATATGAATTACTTTACAATGTGAATGTGAACTTTTAGATGGCTGAGCATTCTCCTGATGACCGTGCTGATGATTACCGTGAGGGTGAGGACATCAATGTGCTGCCTCACAATGTAAGTTTTAAAAATATATATCATATATTTATATCTATATGTCCATTTCTAGTTATATCCTGTAAGTGTGTTTATTTTGTCAAATTTTAGGTTGATGATGCAAATGTACCCTCTGAAGCACTTTAGGCACTTGATGAGCAGCACCAAAAAGTTGACAAGAGAAGGGGCATAACTATGATGAAGAAGTTAATAGTGCAAAGGGGCAATGGACCCAAACTTATTGCGGATTTTGATAATGCAAGAAATGCAATAGGAGTGAATCGTAATTCGTTTGTTTCATATATTGGGTATGTTACTCGCATCCATTGCGGTTGTAAGATAGATTCTTGGTATAAAGTTCCTAAGGGGAAGAAAGACGTAATTTGGAAGGATTTATGCGTGAGTTATTATTAATTTGCAATTCTATTTGTTAGATTACTAATTTTTTGGATACTAGTTAATAGCAATTCTATTTTGCAGAGTATATTTGAATTGGATGAAAAGATGCATCGTAAATGTGTGATGCAACGCTGTGGGAGAGTCCTAAGGAAGTATAGGACAAATCTCACCCGAGAATACATTAAAAGAAGGTGACAAGAGGAAGAAGACAACCACAAAACAGTGGAACTTCCTGGACAAAGAAGAATGGGACGCATTTGTTGCTTCAAGACAAACTGATGAATTCAAGGTATTAGGCGTCACCCCCAATTTAATTAATATACATTGTATTCACCTATTCAAGATTAACATTTAGTGTTACTAACCAAGTCATTAATGTGCATACTAACTAGGCCCTCAGTGAGGCGCAAAAAGCAAGGCATGCACTGAATGTGCATGACCACACAATGGGTCCAAAGGGGTATGCAGGCATTCGCCAAAGACTACAGTCTGAGGCTACTGCTCAGTCTGCTGCTACTTAGGAGTCCTCTACTATAGGTAGCACACCTCTTCCTAGCCATGATGTCTATGAAAAACACTAGAGGGGGGGTGAATAGAGTTTTTAAATAATTTTAACAATTTATTTAACTCAAACAACCACAATTGAAAATTGGAAGAAGGAGACAGGTGTTTAGAGTGGTTCCAACTTTAGCAACTACTAAAGTTGTCAGTCCACTACCCGGTTGCTTACCCAACTGGGATTTTGAAAGTATTTATTTTATTACCTTCCCAAGGATTTATACAAAATACAATACTTTCCTTTACACCCTTTGAACAGCCTTCACTTTGAAGTAGGTGCACCAACTTTGAGGTAGCCTTCTTGAAGTAACTCCAAGCTCCCCCTTGAAGTAGCCTTCCTCTCTAGAAGTAACCTCCCGTTGCACCAGCCTTCTGAAGTAGCTCAAAGTCACCTTCTTCGCCAAGAAGAACTTCACCCTCTCCAATCAGCAGCCTCCAACCTAGGAGTAGCAAGGAGAGTACAAACGGTAAAAGAGAACAAGAAAGAAAAAGGAGATTACAACTTATCCTTTATAGACCAAGGCTTGATTTGCCTAGATCAAGCGTATAGATCTCCTAACCAAGTGTGTGAACTTGTGATTGTAGTGGGTAGGAGATACTAGCCTATAGGAAATGAATTATGAGCTAAGGAAGGAAGTAGCCAATTGTCACAATGCTCAAATTGCTCACAAACAGATTGCTCAAAGTATGCTCAAGGATTTCTCAAGTGTAGCAAGTGTGTTTGAGTGTCCTATGGCTTGTCCTATTTATAGGAATGGCCTAAGGATGCTTAAGGACGTTCTAGACAACTTCTAGGGGTTTCTAAGTGCTTAACTAGCCGTTAGGTACAAAGTTGTTGCTTTAACAACGGCTAATTAATTAATTCTGCAGTTGCTGTCAGAGACAATCTCGGTCGAGGAATGGTCGACCGAGACACCTACTCGTTCGAACTTTTGTCGACCGACAGGCACTCTGGAACAAGTGATTTGCAACATCTTTCGCCAACTGCCAACTAACTTGTCTGTTGTGTCTAACGGTTACTTTGGATCTTTCTCGGTCGAACTTTTGTCGACCGAGAGTGTCTCGATCGAGGAGTTTGTCGACCGAGATTGATCCTGTTTCAATGTTGCAATTTAGGCACTAATTATATGTATGAGTGTGCATATGTGATCCTATTTGAAGGGGATGACTTATCTAAATGTGATGTTTAGCTAGGGAATATCTAACACTTGATTTACATGCAATCTAAGTACTCGTACATTATATATTTGTACAAGTTTTTACAAAGCGATTACATTGCATGAAAACATAAATATGTGAGCATATGGATTTCCCTAGTTGCTTTGGCATCCACCTTAATCCTGCACACTCAAGTAGCTCGTTAGATCAATAAGAATGAAATGTTTGTCATAATCAAAACAAAGGGATTTATAGATGTCCATTTAGCCAACAATCTCCCCCTTTTTGAAGATGACAAACATTTCCTAAATAGAAAATAAGGAAATATAAAACATGTGAGTTTCATACCTGAAATTTACCTTTGTAGCCATCTTTGGTTTTGCAAGTGACTGCTGGCCAAGATTTATGAAACTCATTTTAATTTTATGTTTGTGATATTATTTCTCCCCCTTTGTCATTTCAAAAAAAATATCATGTAGTATGACTTTGTGTCTTCCTTTTTAAGCTTTTCTCCCCCTTAAAGAGATATTCAATTAAAATCAAGGGATTTTTATTGTCAAAATTAGCCACAATTTGTTTCTCAATCATTTGCAAAGGATGTTAAGCCTTGAAATGATATGAGTTTCTTTTAAGTTTACGGCCTATGTGTATTGATTTCTCACCCATTTTACAAGGGATGTTAACCCTTAAAAATGAAATGAGAATCCTTTAGTTTTAGAGTGCATAAAAATGTCTCTTAACTAAATGCATGGGATGTTAAGCCCTTATTTGTTTAGAGAGTCCCTTTAAGAACAAGATATATCACTTTTATGAAATTCAAAGATTTCTTCATAACCAAGAGTAAAAATACTAAGGTCGTAACAAGCTCCAAATGATGTTTTACAATGTTTTTGTAAGCTTCTTAATCAAATAATCAAATTTGTTTCTATGAGCTCCCCCTTAATCTTATACTATGCTCCCCCAAGGTATAAGTGTTTTGCAATAGATGTCATTTTAGCCATAACTTTAACTTTTAGGTATTTGCAAAGATGTTCATCCTTTTTGATTTACTTGTATTTATTATTGACAATATTGGGACAATTTTGTGATCATAAATTGATTTTGCTTTTAATAAAATGATATTCAATTAATTATTGTGTCAAAACTTATTTTAGGTCAATTTTGACTACGACCATAGCGCCCCTTGGTCAAATTTCATTTTAACCAAGAGGTAGATTTACAGATTTTTCAATTTAAACATTATGAAGTATAATATCTGCATAAGATTTGATTAAGTATTAAGTTGAAGCATAATACTTAATATGAAAACATTTGTCCTTTTCTTAAAATATAGGCTTTGCTGTAGTAATATGAATATCAAATTTCACGTCGTTGAGTATCCTCATAAAATTCTTTACTGAATGCACACTAAATATCAATTGAAAAACACTAAATATCTCAATTGAAAAACACTAAATATCTCAAGTCTTTTTGAGAGATTTTATCTTATGTGTTGCAAGCATAACATATTACCAATAAAGCATTTGCTTGCCTATCATGGATCCATGTAGACAATTATCTATCAAGCTAATCTCAGTACCAAATGGTGAAAGCATATCCATGATGTAATAATAACAGTAAATAATCGCATGATTTTAATCACATGATTTCTATATGGATAGACCAGAAAATAAGGAAATCATGTGAATAATGATAGAAATTTTCTAAGAATAATTTGGTTTAAACTTAAATCATTTAGGGAATAAACTAATATTAATTTAAATTTGTATGGATGATTTCCAAAATAAATATCCAATCATTAATTATGAATAGATAGCAATTTCATCAATTTCAAAGAAATTTAGCAATTTTTTGCAACAGACTGGAAATCAGTGACATGCTCGGTCGACTATTTCTCAACCGACAGTGTCTCGGTCGACAGTCTCTCGACCGACAATATTTCTGAAACTGTTAATTGCTTCCAAATAAAACATAACTATGCAAGTTAAATATTTAGATACTTAAATTTATTGGTTATCCCATTATGTTGAGTTGAGATAGACGTAGAAATATGCAACTAAGGTCCTTGGTCATATCTCAACTTGATTCTATTCATTTAGTTTGGAGGTTTTGGAACCCAAACTAACTCGACATCTTTTCTCTTGTAAGGGCATGAAAAAGAATAGTGACCAAGGCGCAAACAATAATGACAGCATATCGAGTCAACCTCATATCTTTTTCTATGGTTGTGTTCTGTGTTGTCCTTGGGTGAAGATGTTCCTTTAGGTACATATATAGATTGATGGGTTTGTGACTTTCTCCAACTAGGTTGTTGATAGGATTTCCCTTTAGGCTTGTAACCTAGTCCTCTTCTCCCAATTTGATGATAGGAATTATCTAAGATTTGATCAATAATGCCATTATTATTTAAATTACTAACTTTTTGTTGTAACTTGGAAATCTCTTCCATTCTCTTCTTGATATCTAGTTTTGCTTGATCTAGATTAGATGACAATGAATTTCTTTCTTTGACAATAGAATCATAATCTAGATGGTTGCATAAAATGGGTTGTTTTTGAAGATCATTCACTTGACTTTGCAAATTATTCTTCTCTAAAGAAAGTAGATTACAATTTGCCTCTATAGATTTTATCTCAATATCATGATCTTCAATGATCTTTTTAAGATCTTCGTTTTCAGATGTAATAGCAAGAAGCTTAGCATGTAATTCATCATTTGCTTTATTTGATTTCTTTAATTTCTTCTTGCATTCAACATACTTAATATGTGTTTCTTCAAGGCTAGCAACTAGTTCTTCTTTAGATAAATCAAAAAGACTTACCTCTTCTTCTTCTTCCTCGCTAGTTGTAGCAATGAGACAATCTTTGTTCTCATCTTCCTTCCTTGATCTCCATGGGCATCTAGTTGTTGTGTGGCTTGTTCCTAAGCACCAATTGCAACATGTTGTAGTTTTGTCCAAGCAGCACCTTTTGTTGTGATTGTAATCACCATTACCCTCCATTCTTCAAGACCTGATTAGGGTTCCTTGAAGCCTGCTTTGATACCAATTGAAAAACACTAGAGGGGGGGTGAATAGAGTTTTTAAATAATTTGAACAATTTATTTAACTCAAACAACCACAATTGAAAATTGGAAGAAGGAGACAGGTGTTTAGAGTGGTTCCAACTTTAGCAACTACTAAAGTTGTCAGTCCACTACCCGGTTGCTTACCCAACTGGGATTTTGAAAGTATTTATTTTATTACCTTCCCAAGGATTTATACAAAATACAATACTTTCCTTTACACCCTTTGAACAGCCTTCACTTTGAAGTAGGTGCACCAACTTTGAGGTAGCCTTCTTGAAGTAACTCCAAGCTCCCCCTTGAAGTAGCCTTCCTCTCTAGAAGTAACCTCCCGTTGCACCAGCCTTATGAAGTAGCTCAAAGTCACCTTCTTCGCCAAGAAGAACTTCACCCTCTCCAATCAGCAGCCTCCAACCTAGGAGTAGCAAGGAGAGTACAAACGGTAAAAGAGAACAAGAAAGAAAAAGGAGATTACAACTTATCCTTTATAGCCCAAGGCTTGATTTGCCTAGATCAAGCGTATAGATCTCCTAACCAAGTGTGTGAACTTGTGATTGCAGTGGGTAGGAGATACTAGCCTATAGGACACGAATTATGAGCTAAGGAAGGAAGTAGCCAATTGTCACAATGCTCAAATTTCTCACAAACAGATTGCTCAAAGTATGCTCAAGGATTTCTCAAGTGTAGCAAGTGTGTTTGAGTGTCCTATGGCTTGTCCTATTTATAGGAATGGCCTAAGGATGCTTAAGGACGTTCTAGACAACTTCTAGGGGTTTCTAAGTGCTTAACTAGCCGTTAGGTACAAAGTTGTTGCTTTAACAACGGCTAATTAATTAATTTTGCAGTTGCTGTCAGAGACAATCTCGGTCGAGGAATGGTCGACCGAGACACCTACTCGGTCGAACTTTTGTCGACCGACAGGCACTCTAGAACAAGTGATTTGCAACGTCTTTCTCCAACTGCCAACTAACTTGTCTGTTGTGTCTAACGGCTACTTTGGATCTTTCTCGGTCGAACTTTTGTCGACCGAGAGTGTCTCGATCGAGGAGTTTGTCGACCGAGATTGATCCTGTTTCAATGTTGCAATTTAGGCACTAATTATATGTATGAGTGTGCATATGTGATCCTATTTGAAGGGGATGACTTATCTAAATGTGATGTTTAGCTAGGGAAGATCTAACGCTTGATTTACATGCAATCTAAGTACTTGTACATTATATATTTGTACAAGTTTTTACAAAGCGATTACATTGCATGAAAACATAAATATGTGAGCATATGGATTTCCCTAGTTGCTTTGGCATCCACCTTAATCCTGCACACTCAAGTAGCTCGTTAGATCAATAAGAATGAAATTTTTGTCATAATCAAAACAAAGGGATTTATAGATGTCCATTTAGCCAACAGTCTGGATAGCTGGGAGGCAAAATAAGAAGGGAAAAATAAGGAAGCCTGCAACTGCTGAGGAAGCTGCAAAAATGGTAAAATACAACTCTTACAACAATCGTTCGAATATTGATTATTTGTGGTGTTTACTTAATTACAAATTTTTGTTTTGGGGATTAGCGGGAGCTGCACGAGCTGAGGAAACAAGGAAAGTTCATCCTTGAGGACAAAAGGGATGAATTGACAGTTACTCTGGGTAACCCAGAGCATCCTGGACGTGTTAGGGCTGTAGGCACTGGTGTGGGCATCAAAGCGTTCTTTGGGCCATCCCAGCACAAACATGTCCCAAAAGTGGGACTTTCACAAGAAGAGGTAACCTATTCTTTCTTTATAATGTTACTGTAAAAGAGAATTCAATAATCAGAAGCTAACGTTTCTTTTATCCATGTATAGGTAGATAAGCTAGTTGATAGGAAACTCGAAGAAGCACTGACCAAGTGGCAGGCATCTCAGACTGCCACTCAGCAGATAGTACATATGGCATCCTGCTCTACTCCTACTACAGAGGTTGGGAGTAATCCTGTAGACCCACCACCTAGCACATCCACTGTAAGTATTTTTATGACATAATAACTAGTCTTTTCAAGATGATATGTTTTCAAGATGATATGTATATATGTATAAAACATTCTTTACACAAAAATTTGTAGGGGTTGAAGCCATGTCGTCTAAAAAGTAAAGAATATGTCATTGCAGAGGCGTCGTCTTACCCATCCTTACCAGGGGAAATGTTTCATAGGTCTGCATTACCAGCTGGTTGGGTTCGTGTGAGCCCGATATGTATATTCCCCAATTGGATGGATCTTCCATTGCCATATGCCCACCCAAATTGTGAAACACTTGGTGAGGCAGAAGGCGGAGTGATATTGTGGCTAAAAGTGGATGTCCTCTATACTGAAAACTCTATGGTAAATTTACATTACGTTAAATTGTTAGTGTGTGTATATGATGTCAATTGATATGAAATTATATATATAGGTTAAAAAGAAGACACCCAGAGCACCTAGGCCTCCACCTCCACCTCCTACATTACCAAGTTGGGTTCCATAGGACTTACCAATCTCGTTAGGTCCTAATTGTAGGGGTATGACAATATGGTCAGGTGAAAATGATATAAATTGCCCTATAACTGTTTCTATAGATGCAGATGTTGCAGGTCAATCATACGAAAGCAAACTATTTATACAAGATATTTTGGAGTTGTTTCAATATGATTGGCTGAATACATCTGTGATACAGCTATGGATAAGGTGAGATCTTCTTTATACATCCATATACCTTGTGTAGGATCCGGTGATCTGGTTTCTTATTTATTAATGCATACATAATACATGTTTTGCAGCTACTTAGACAAGATATGTGCAAATTTTTCATTCGAACATGTGGGATTTTTTATTCCATCTTTGATTAGTCTAGTAGCTAAAGACCCTCCGTCAGTTCAACAATACTGCTGTGATGCTTTTACAAATTTTGCTCAAAATAAGAAGACGTTGATAATAGCTCCATTTAATGTGGAGTAAGTTTACTTTGCTTATTATAATTTGGACTTATAAAAATTACATTTTTATTTTGGAATTTGTGTTATTAATTTTTAACTTTTTTACCTCTAGTGGTATGCATTGGGAGTTACTAGTTATTGTCCCTGAGGCATTCACTGTCTATTATCTAGATCCTAAGGAGACTAAATTGAATTCAAAATATGGACCCAAAATTAAAATGGCATTATTTCGGTGAGAAATATTTCATTTTCATATCCGTTAACATATGTTATTACATGACTATTTAATTATGCAATGTACTGTGTTACATTAACATGTAGGGGTTTAGATGAGTTCAAAAAGACTAGAGGAAAGGTCCCCAGGAAAAAGAACCAGCAAATAACTTGGAAGAACGTGGAAGTAAGTTCCCGACTGCAATGTATATATTATTTCTGTGAATCATGCTTAATTAGTCGTATTTTTTAATATTTATAGTGTGTTACACAAGACAACAAATGGGCATGTGCCTACTATGTGATGTGATTTATGCACATGATTATCAAATATGCCACAGTGGACATCGATACCATTCCTAAGGTATTATATATAGTCTCATTAGATAATATGAAATATATCGATCTTATTTATATATTATTAATTATATATACATCATTCTCTTTGCAGGTGTTTAAAATTCACCACAATACAGGAAAGGCCTTAGCAAATGTACATGCTCCCTATACAATGGAAGAATTAAATGATGTAAGAGAAGAATGGGCAACAACCATACAAATAGTGGGGGTTTTAACATATAATTGGGATGTTGATAGCGAATAATGACTAAAGAATGATATTTTGTAAATGAATTTCTGAATTATAATATGTGTAAATGTTTCTACATGTCTGAATGTTTCTACATGTGTCTGAGTGAAAATGAATGAAACTATTGGTTGCTATATAAATGTTTCTACATGTGTGAATGTGAAAATGAATGGAACTACAGATTGCTACATGAATGTTTCTACATGTGTGAAAATCGAATGGAACTGCATGTTGCTAAATGTGTGAACATTTATGTTGTTAATTTTGCAGGTTTGTGGCCTGTTGTTGGCTGATATCAATGGATGTCGTAAAACCTGCAATTCATAACTAAACTGCAGGTTTCTCATCCTGCGACCAGCCACAGCAGGTCTGCAGACTGATAGAAAAAAAAACTTTCAATAGGCGTCAGTTATTTGTATAAAACTGACGACAAATGCTTACAATATCGGTTTCCCTACTAGTAACCGACGTCGATTTCCCTAACGAGGCCAGATACCACGGCCGTGCTGGCCAGCTGGTGGCAGCGGGCCAGACACCACGGCCGTGCTGGCCAGCACGGCTGTGGCATCGGACCAGACACCACGGCCTTGTTGGCCAGCACGACCGTGGCAACGGGTGAGATGGCGTCGATTATCACTAATAAACCGACGCCGATAGTGCCCCATATGGCGCCCTTCCTGTGGCACGAAGGTATATGGCATTGGTTTCAAAGCTAATAACTGATGCCTATACCACCCTGCTGGCACGTTTTCAGTGGCGCACGAAGGGTTGTGGCGCCGGTTTGAGAATCGACGCGTAACAGTTGGCTTTTAGCGGTGCCCACATAGGTGTCGCTTAAATATCAACACTAAAGGCCTTAAATAACCGACACTAAAGGTCGGTTATGTACTAGTGATAAGTACATTTGACAATAATATGCATACTGGGGATTTAACTTGCATTCTACTATGTTTAGATGTGATTGAGATACAAAAAGACACAACTTGAAGCCCTAAAATAGGGTTGAATTAGTACCCCATCTATTATGAGTGAGAGATATTGGATAGATATATGTTATGCTTCAAATTGACATACAAATATGAATATCCTAACTTGAAAACTTAATGACATGATCTAGGGTTGGATGTGTTACCTCACCCTTATGAGGAAATAAATGGATGACACATTGGGAACGTAAGTGAAAATGTTATCACCAAATGGAAAATGAGAATTCAAGTGAAAATGAAATGGATAAGTGATAATGTTATAAAATGAATGGGAATGTAGAAATGTCTTGAATTGAGTTTGAGTATGAAACTTAGTCAAAATATGAGGAATTTGCCAAAATGCTAAATAAGGTTGATAACCCAATGGTTAGAAATTAAGTTGAGTTATCATTCACCTTAAACTTACGGGTGCAAATTTTGAGGTTAAAATTCCTTTAAAGGATGGGTGAATATTATATCCTCTATTTCGGTGAAATTGAATTATATAAATTGGTAAGTAATTTCCTCAATAGTATTATTGATAGAATAATAATGCTGCCCACTGTATGGCATGGGGGCAACTATTTTCTCTTAAAATAGGGCCTTGGGGCACAAGATAAAGAAATAAGAATTTTTGTGTACAGATAAATATTAATGAATTTGGGAATTATTGGATAATGTAAACATAATGGACAAGTTTCAAAAATAAAATATGATGTGTAGTGTTGTAGATAATTAAAAGGTTAATTATCTAGCCAGTTTGGCAACACATGTTTTGAGAGATCAATTAGTATTTTTTTGATCTAACTTTTGGTAAACTTGAAAATAGTAATGAAAAGAAAGAGGATTCTAGATCGTGGGAGTAAAAGATACCACAGTAACTAATTGAAGAGAGAACATGAGAAATAATCTAGAATTCAAGTCTTGCGGCGTTTCCTAAGGATTAAGGGATATGATGTATATCAAATGGTCAAGTGCTTTCCTTTATGGTCTTTGTTTCCAAATCCAAATCCTAATAAGAATAAAAGTCAAGAGTTTCATATTAGAGAAAGTAAGGTAAATATGTTTAATTACTTTCTAAATAATATGCCTCGACTTCCTTGATTGGAGAACAAGTATGGAATAAAAGAGATGTATTTTATTTAGATGTTCATAAATTGATGGTAATATGTGTTTATGGAATACCTTGTCTTTTAACAACTTCTTTGTTCAACAAAGAAAGGAATAAGGAATGAGAAGTGAAGGAATTTATTGTCAATGTCTAATATGTATACAACTTTTCCATATCAAATGACTCACTATCCAACTTTCCCTCTTACCAATGGCTATGTGGGAAAGGAAAGTCACACTTTCTTGGAAGATAGTTCCCTCGCCTTGTAACCAAAAGGGAAGCAGGCCTTGGCTTGCCACCATCTGTCTCCTCTTCTACCACCAACTTATAAAACCCTAGTGGTACCACTAGGACCTATATAAAGGGGGCATTGAAGGCCCACCTTGGGGGGAACCTGTTTGCAATCATGGTTGTGAGGTGAGAAGGGTTGTTCTTTAGATCCTCAGACATGGTACATCCAAGTTTGGGAGCAAGGTCAAGCTAGCCACAACATATCTTTCTACCACCCATCCTCTATGATCGATGATGAGAGTCCAATGGAGGAGGCAAAGCCTCTGATGAATTTTGTAGGGTACCTAGAATTGAGAGAGAAGGGTCGTATAGGAGGGTTTCCCCTCCACCTTGGTTGTAGGTGGAGAATAGTGGTGCAATACCTCTCTGCCCGTGGGAGTGGTGGTTCATCTTCATACTCGCATCGACATGTCACTGGGGGAGGAAGTAGGTTGAGGAATAGAGGGAAGGAGGTGTGAGCATGACCTTTTTTCTCGTCAGAGAGGGACGGACTTGCAATGCCTACAACTGGCTTTATAAAGTGTCAACGAGTGTGAAGGAGGCCAGTAGGGGCTTGGTAATGGTAGGGCTTTTTTGAATGCGGAGGGCCAGGCGGGGATGACATAGCATGGAACATGAGAGGCGACATACTCCAACATGAATGATGGGAAGGGCTACTCACCCTCTGACTCTGACAACAGAGTCAAGATCCACAAAGAAGCAAAGACGCGTGAGGGAGGGAGAGAGAGTGGGACAGTCCCAGCAGGGTCAACCCCAAACTAGTAGTCCAGAGAGGGGTCAAGTGATGACCCGGTGGTTTGAAACCAGAGTGGTCACCGGAAAACATAAAGGAAAATGAGGATCGTGCTGACGTGGCATCATATGATTGGTTCAAGTTGAAATATTTGTAGAAGTTAACTGGTAGCTCGGATGGATACAAGTAATACATGAAAATTTATTAGAAAAATGAGAGGAATCCAAACAAAATAGTTACAAGTCCAATTATTCTGACAATTCTAACATTAGTGCAATATGTGTTAAGATGTTGAATAAAGCATAAATACCCAACATTTGGGTATTAACATGTTGAATACGGTAAAAACCTCTCATTTATGCTATTAACTAATATTGTGGACTATAATGGTGATATAACATGGTTATGATCATAATGATTAGAAACTAGATCTTCTATAGTTGATGATCCATAGCATGTCATAACCTTAATGTAACCAATTTGATATAAATGCTCATGATGCAATAATATGGTGAATTTAATTATCATAGCTACACCTAATATGAATTAGGGTTCATAAGTCATTAAAATGATATTCATGAAAATTAGGGTTTTGAAGCATAACTCTAATGGTAACTCGATGCTAAGGAAACCTTAAACCCTAGAATAGGACCGGGTAGGGTTTAATGTGAATAATGTAATGGTAATACATTAGTATTTACATACATGCATGTTAAATGATTGGATTTTTCTATGCTTTCTTCATTGGATGATATGCTTGAAGTATAATTGTATAATCTACATGGCTCACCATTGAGGTACATGATTATGCCTATGACTACCCACATCAGTTTGCCGATATTTTCCAAGTTTTTCTCAAGGATTGAACAACTGGACTGTTGGATTTTTATTTAGTTTGATCAATTATAATGCCACTATGAGTATCACATAAAGAAAGATTGTACAAATAAAATGAGAGTTCTTATTTGCAAGTATTTGATGGAAAACATGTTGTAGTTTACTTGCACACTTTTTCATGCACCCTACTTACATAGTATAAATTGTTATACATATCCATTCTTTTGTTTCATGCTGTTTTATGTACATGCTAGCTAAGGTGAAATCAAGATGTGATGGACAAATGAAATTACCTGAAGACACTAAAGTTAACTTGTAAGGAGGATTAGATAGATACTTCTTCTCATGTAGTTCTCATATGTACAAATATGATGATGGAAAGTTATGTAAGTTATAAAGGAGGAAGTTGTAATTAACATTTTTAATTAATGGAAATTATTTTCTATTGATTATTATTTGTATAAAATTTGGATCCTTGGAAAAAAAATTAGGTAATGGCTCTCATCTTTTTGGCCTTCCTCAATTGGGGTTTGTTGAAAAGTGACGTTATTATAGGAATAGTTCTAGAACACAAGGAACTACATAATTAGGGTTTCACTTGATTAGCTATTTCCAATTGGGTGAGTTTAGGCTGCATCAATCAAGTTACAAACAAACCATAAAAATATTTATAGAATACATTGGTATATAACATATTTAAAAGATATAAAACAGATGAAGTACATTCTTTATCACATCATCACAAGGTAAAAATCCCTTATCCATAATGAAGAGTATTACACCTCCATTAGGGATCAGGTCATGCCCAAAGTCCCATTAATACCATTCACATAATCTCCTATAAGAACGTCATTATCTTTCTACACCTTTGTAAAGCATCTATAAATCATCATCACACTTGTGGTACAAGTTTAGCATAATATTGTATTTATGATGTTAATAAGGTAACACAGTAAGGTTACTACAACATAATAAGAGTGTCATTCAACCATAACAATCATAAAGGTAGATAAGTACATGTAACCATCATCACTTAGTTACTTTAAGTTAGGATTGACAAGATAGACTGGATTAATGTTACAAATCAGTACTCATAACTAAACCATCAGATCATGTGCATCAAATCCAAGCCATCAGATCATGTTCTTCAAGAACAAACCGTCGGATCACGTGCATCAAGAGAAAACCATCAGATTCACCTACTTAACACAAGTATACACTCATACATAACACAAGGCATAACCATCGAATCTTGGTCATACATCAAAACCACAGGATTCCAAATAGGGCCACGCCATTGAATCATGGATCTAAAGAAACCATCAGATCTTGGGAATCAACAAAACCATCACATCATATAGCTAGTGAGGCCATCACTTCTGAAGCTAGTGAAACCATTGTTTGTTAATCCAGGTAAAACATCATTTGATCAACTAGAAGGACCATCAGATGTTAAGCTAGGTGAACCACCATTTGTTGATACTAGGAAACCCATCGATTATGAGCAAATAGGAAGAACATAGATTTTTGGACATAGGAAAGCCATCAGATGTTAAGACTTGGTGAAAATATCTTTTATTCATCAAGGAAAATCATCATTTGTTAGGGTTTAAGAAACAATCAATTCAACTACTTGATAAGAGCATCATGACTATTGGTTCTTGAGGAAGACATGACCATCATTTCTCAAGATCAAGCAAAACCATCCAAACCAATAACTACCTACAAATCCATGGGTTCATATAAGAAGACAAGCCATCAAATCATGAATCAAGAGAGAAAATTAGTCCATAACACTTAAGGAAAAGCCATTGTTTTCAACACTCAAGGAAACCCTTGTTTCAAGGAATAAAACCATCCACCTCCATAATCATGCAAGGATTAGGTAGCAAACTTAATAGTAAGAACATGCACATGATCTAGAGGTAGTTATCTACAAAATAACTACAACTTAAGTTCAAACCCTAATCTAAGGTTCATCTTTCTACATGTTCCTACGTTTTTAGAGCAAGATCTATACATAGCAAGTTAAGAGTAAGAAATAAACATGAACAATGTTTTTTAACTCACCTCAACGAAGGTGATTAAGGTCCAAACAACAAGGTATCTTGAAGAGAGAGAAGAAAAACCCTAGCGTGAGCACTCCACACGTCCAAGGTAGCTCCTTTCTCCAAGAACAAGGAAACCCTAGGTCACAAGAGAAGAAAGAAGGTGTTTTCAACCTCAAGATCAAGCTCCATAAAGAACATCATGGATCCACCAAGACAAAAGAGGTAAGAAGGAGGACAATAAGGAAAATGAAGAAAAGAAGATGATCTTACTTGCTTAGGCCAAGAAACAAGGTTAGGAAGCTCCACACTTCCAAGAGAGAGTAGATCCAAACACTAAAAGCACATGAAACCAAGCTCGACCAAGCTTACTCCTCTAGAGCTTGTCTCCACCACCATGTAAGAGGTACGGACAAACACAAGTAGAAAGAAGAAGAATAAGGTGTATAAAAAGGTTGTTTGGGTAAAAGGAGAGAAGTATATCAAGCTTAGGGGGGTAGAGAAAGGTGGGTAGAGGTCTCAACACATGCATGCCAAGCGTCCAAAAGGCCAAAACGTCACATCCATGCAAACTAGGTCAATCATAGTATCTTGATTCTAGGGGGACCATCCAATGTCAACCCCACGAGCACCATCAAGCTCCAACACCTGGTGGCCCATCGGGTCATGCCCTCACTTGGCCACAAAATCAAACCCTAGAACCTCCATCGGTCGTTGCACCTCCCTTGGAGAACCACCAACCTTGTGGTGCCTCAAAGAAAACTATTGAATCTTAAGCCATACAAGAGAACCGTAGGATCCTCCACTCCCATAGTGTCCATCGTATCCCAAGATACCAAAGGAAAACCATTGAGTTGGGCCACTCTAGGTGGGAAACCCTAGATTCCAACACTAAGTCAAATATCATCCCATATCTGATGGTGCAACTAGGTGCCCAAAGGTGCAACCACATAAAAAAATGTTATGAAAACTTATGAAGCACAAATCACATGTGAAAATTATAGTCAAAACCCTAGATGGGGGAAATCGCATAAAAGCCCTTATAAGTACATAAATTGTAAAACATATTCAAACAATGTCCAAATTGGACCAAACTTGAAACTTAGCTCTATCACATGATATCAAAGCACATTATAGGGTTTTATTAAGGTTTTAAGCATCTAATTAAGATAATAAAGCATGTTTAACCACAAATATAGGTCAAGCGTCTTACAATATTGATATTAATTGGTGTATGTTTGTGATTTTATGTTGCTTGAGGATGAGTAACATTCATTATTTTGATGAATGCATATTCATCCATTTTTACTACACATTGTATATTGTTTATTTAGGATATTTTGTTGTTATTTCTTATTTTTAGGAATGAATTTCATTAGCTTTTATTTTTTTCTTTAAATAGAATTCTCATTAGTTGTGTTCATTTTTTACAGAAGAAAAACTCCATTTCACTGCTTCAATCCCAAAAATCAAGAACCCTCAATGATTACTCAATGTATCAAAAGATCAAGAAGCCTTTGGCATACTTTTTTAGAATTCTAGAAGACCAATCGGCTGACTCAGTAGCCTAAGTTGGAAGGAGCCACAAACCAAACCAGTAAACATAACCCAAATCAAAAAGGTGCATTCTCACAGATGAACTGTTCGACTCACCTTGGGTCAGTCGACTAACTTGTTTTTAGGAAAAAGCATCATTCCACACAGTTAACTGTTGATCTCCAATCGACCGACTGACCTACACAAAAGTTGTGCATCAACTCAACCCAATTGACTGGCTGGGCCACCAACTGACTGATTGGAGCGTCAGTCTAGACTTTCTAGTTGTCTCCATATGTGTGTTTAGGGTTTTTATGGCACTTCCTTATCTATAAAAGGAGGGTGGAAGTTCCAAACATAACCATCTCATAACATATCATTCTAGAGACTCCCTCGGGTGCAAAGAGCAAGGGAAAGAGGGTGGGAGCCGACATCTTCCTCAAGGAGACCGACAAGTGTTGCTAGTTCTTCTGACAACATGATTTCTTCCCCCTTTATCTATTCTTTTGCAATCATGAGTAAATAAAACTTCCATATTGGGTCATGGGGAGTAGCCCCATAGCCCGTATCTTACCTCAATTGTATATGAATCCAAGATTTCTTTTGATTAAATGTGTTTTTATCTGATCTTATTACGTGATATATGAATTTATCTCACATTTTTCTTGTCTATTAGAATCTTTGGTGACAATATCCTAGATCCACTGATTGGAACACCGGATGAAACTCATAATCTCTTTACAAGATCCATGATAGAGCCTTACTAGATAGTTGAACAAGGATCCACAAACATTGAGATCGCATGTTTGTGGGAATTCCAGCCCTTGTAAGATTTGTGATCCACAAGGACACAAATCTTCATAGTAGTGATCTAACTATAAAAATTAAGGAGTTTAATTGATTAAAGTAAATTCATGCCCTATGGTGGTGAATTTTCATACCTATAATATCTCTCAATAATTTATTGAATCTTAGATTTTATTAGCTTTTGTTTCTATAATCTTAAACTCGTGTTTAGCTATGATCTCTTTCCAAAATTGAATTTTAGATATTACTATTAGCAATTGGTTTGAATTAAACTCTTAAATATGTTGTTCCATGGGATCAACCTTTTTCGTACTACAATTAAGTGGTTCACTTGTGGACAAGTTGATTGCCAATTCAAAGAATAAACTCTAGGGAATAATTTATCTAGTGAATTTTTTATGTAAGTGAAATGCATCATATTTATGTAGAGCATACTTAGAGAAGTCCATGGTAGTTTCCCATTTGTACATTCTACATTGTGTTGGCTTCACTTTATGTTTAATATTTGGAGACTTATAATAGAATATGTTAATCTTTATACCATATTACATGTTTTTTCCTCACTCACGTGTAAGTTAGGAGAAACTTCCTGACTGGTCACCCATCCTAGTACTATTCTGGGTTGAGCATGCTTAACCATAAAGTTATTTAGTGATGGGCTCCTTGAAAAGGAGGTGCACTTGATGATATGGGTAGTCCAATCAATCCTTTTAAGATCGTTTTATCCAAGGCCTCAAATCTTGGGACATTATAGTTTCCCATTTATGCATTCTAGCTCGTGGTGACTTCAGTTTGAGTTTGAGGTTTGTAGAGATCTAGTGGAGTTTAAAAATCATTATATATTATGTGGGGATATTCTAAGTTTGATAATCACTAACAATTAGTTTGAATTATACACCATAGACTACCTACAGAATATTAAAATTGTGTAACCCATACCTGTATTATATTTTCTTTGGTATTATATACAATCACATCATACATTCTATTTAGTTCTTTTACTTATTGAAATTATTCTATGTTATTCATAATTTGTATTTGTATTTCTATATACATCTTAACATGTAATAGTATCTTCTTTGGTAAATTCTTGATATAATTTTTAGTCTTATTGATACATCAGCCCTATTGAGTGTGTTATAAAATTATGTTGTAGTATTAAATGTTATCAATTTTTAAATGTTTTCACTAAGATAAGGGTTTAGATCATGTTTGTTCACTTCTTTTAGGAGACCAATAGTACAACTAGGGTGGTGGTGGTGGTGATCTATCATTTTAAGGATAGTAGTAGATCGAAGGTTGGTGATGCTTCTTTAGAGTAGTGATTTGGAGTTGTCCATGAACTCTTAGTCTCATATGAGAGTTATATAGTACTTGCATATTACCAATTTAGTTTTTGGATTGTATGCCTAGCAATGCTTTACTTGTTGTACATATTGTATATAAGTGAAATGACATACTCTTATTGTATATAGGTGTGACTAAGGTCACTAAACTCTGATTGAACATAGATTTACCCATGGAACATAATATAAGAAAACACCTTTATACAATAGCATATGGAGTTTCATTCAGAATTTGTATTTCATGTTGTTAATGTTCCTATTTTTGGAAAATATGGTTTTTAGTGTTAATAGAGCTTTTATTTTGTGTAATTTTGCTATTATGGTGCAATCACAATAAAGTATTGTATGTATAAGGGGTGAGACACACATTAAAAAACAAGTTGACCTTTGATATCTTCCTCTTGGAGAGAAGAAAGTCACCACAAGGATTACATCTCATGATAGGGGGAGAGTAGGAGGACGAGCAATTGTAGCATAACAGTGACTTCAAGGCTACTTCCTCTAGGATGCCAAGGTGGTGCACCAAAAGCTCTGGCACTCGTGTGGATGACGTAGAGGCTAAGCAACTTGTGTGAAGGCTTGGTGGATGGGTAACATCCATACACAAGATGATAGGGTGCTATGGCACATGTTATGACTGAGTAATGCATCGTGATGACTTTGAATCCTAATTATGAAGTTCAAGATGTACTTGTACATAAGATATGATTAGTTGTAGGACAAATATTGTGCTCCATGGTATATTTGATACCCCATCCTATGTCTTTAATATACCTATGTTTTATAGCTACAATGGATTCCATAAATTCTATTTTTAGGAGAACTTGTGTATGTTTTTCGTGCCTTGTATCCCATAAACTATACACTGACATTAGTATTGATTCCATATGTTGTTAATGCTAGTTTGGGTTTATGAATCGTAACCTATTCGTTGGAATAATTATGCAATATGAATTCACATTAAGCATCAACTATCATGTCTTATATATATACATATATATATACATATATATATATATATATATATATATATATATATATATTACATAAACCAATGCAACTCCTTTGAAATCATTTTTGTTCTGATTATCTACAACATGTAATTTCAAAAAATTTCTTGTGATTCGAAACATTATAACATGCATATTACTTGAACACCATGCCTCCTTTCTATACATTCCCCATGTATAATTTAATCCTTGCATTTAGATTAGGATGATATATTAGCATCACTGGTAGACCATGGTGAAGAATAGGGAATGACCATAAGCCTATACCAATGAGGAAGGTCCTAGGAGGGTTTCTTATGAAGACGATGTGTGGACTCCATCAAAAACTAAAGAGCTTCTCAAACTAAGATAACTGGTTTACTAGCTTTCCAGTCAATCGATTAGAAATATTTGTGAAGGCATATTAGGGTGTCGTTAGATGTGAATCATGTGGTGTTTGTATACCATTCTTGCTATCTCAAGATGCTAAATTGGTTTCCACATATTATTGTATTGCATTCGCAATTGTTATATAATATGATATATATAATAATAATAATAATGTATATGTAGTGGTGATTAGAAACAAATAAATGTAAGTATAATATCCCTCTATATAATATTAATGTTTAAGATCAATTTTATCATGAAACACATGCAAAGTCTTTATAGACTAAGCCACAGAAAGCCAATCTGTAGGTCGTCAATCTTGGGGATGTGTGATAATTAGTATTTGGGTCTGCCAAACTAGGATGCATGGCTTATTGTATTGGAATATTTTGATGGATTGGAAAGTTGCTTAATTAGAAGGATAAAATTTCTTATAAGGTGTGTAGGATATGATGGAGTGGACTTTTAAGGTTTATTAATACTCAATCAGGTAATTATATTAATGACTTTCATATTGCAATTATTATCTTGAAAGTATATGCATATGTGTGGTGATAACTATGTATATTGAGGATTTCAAGAATTATAATGATCCAATGATGGACCCTGGAGTATGATTAATCAGACAAATGTGTCTCAATTAGTTTGATGTTGTTTGGAAGTCAATTTATTTTGACATTATGTTTCATACCTCTTAATTTATGCCGTTTTGAATATTTAATTGATTGGTTAAATATTGATATTTTGGGACCAAAAATTGGGTGGTGTACAGGTTGGATGATGCTAAAATTATGTCTAAAGTGGCATCAGTTATATTCTCCTAGAGGGATATTTGTAGGTTTTAAGTAGACCAATGATTACTATTTTGATGCATCTTGGACCAATGTTACATTTCTTAAACTTAGGCTTTGATTAAAGGAGATGTCAAGCACTTCATGCATTCAATATTACTTGCTTTTCATGGGCTAGTTTATTATGTATTTCAAGCATATTTTCTCACTTTGACAGTATTTATGCATGGTTTAGCATTATTATCATGGGATGTACATTTGCATCAAATATTGCCTATTTCCACTACTTCATATCGATTTATTATAATTTATAGGACTTATGTTCTTCTTTGTTAAATTTCAAGTAAATTGACTCAGTGCTACTCACATCATTGTCAATGGTATTGACAATTGAAGAAAAGGACAAATATGAGTCAAAGACACTTAGTGGTACCGTCAAAAGAATCAATTATACCAACTTGATCAATAATAATGCAACCAAAGTGGTTTGGTGCCACCAACCTCCATTAAGTGCCACTGACCTCTAGTCGGTGGTACCAACTTGTACCTAAGAAAATTATCAGGAGATGTCAGGGAGCAACTCAGTGTTGTCAACGATTCAGTCAATAGTACTGACACTCACAGAGAGTCACAGCCCAAAAGAGGATTGTGCTACTGACATCCTATTAGTGGTACTGAATTATCACAATCATACGAGATTAAAGATGGTGATTGATCCAACATCCATGACTTAATGACGTCCTAAGTCGGTCTTATGCCTAGGGAGGATTTTGGCCAGACCTAATAATCAAGTTGGAGTTTTTTTCACGAAAGAGGAGAGTGTAAGAAGATAAAAGAGAGGAGAAAGCTACATTCTGGAATATTCAAGCACCTTTGGTGGACAAATTTAAAGTCAGAGGATAGCAAATTGTCACATTCGTCGGAGGGAGTCAACTAGGTCATCTTCTCTAAGGGTTTTCAATGATTCATTAATGTTGTCCTCATCTTTTCCTTCTTTGTCTATTTGTATGGAAACTTAAATCATGTGGGGTTAAACCCCTAATTCCTTATGATCCAGGGGTATCCCAATTATGGGTTGTAATTTACATTATGATTTAATATATATGTTTTCCCTAATTTTGGACATAAACTCTACAATTTCTATATGAATTATCTATGCTTGATCACCATAGTTGATTTCTTTGACCGTTAATTGCTTTGAGAGAGGGATTAAGGGTTGAATAAGTTTTTACATAGCTTAGACTGTGCCTCAAGAGAGGGCTTACAACTATGAAGGGTATCGCCCAGAGAATTCATTAAAGCACCTAATAATAATTAAATTGCTACTGGAGTGGGGTTTGTATTAGATTAGGAAGCAGATTGTGTTAAGTGACCTAGTAATCCTTGCTACAGGTCCCTTGGTCTAGGGTTAGGAAAACTAAATGTTGATAAATAATGTCAATTGCAGTAGAAATCGTGGTAAAACTATATTCCTAGGGAATCCATTCCGTTTGTGATCACAACCTTGGTATTTTAATTTTAATTCTTGCAATTGGTCAATTAACCACTCAATCACCTTTTCAATAGGTCTAGCTGATTGAGTCATAGTTAGTAGTAGTCTTTGGATTCATGTTTCCCCAAATTCAATATATGGGACTCTTTTGGCCTATATTGCTGCAAAGCATGCACTTGCCTTTAATATGTGTAGTAAACACACATCAATTTTTTAACGTTGTTGTTGGGGATACGATATCCAACACTATGAGTGATGTGATCGGCACTCTAGGCCACAATTTTATTTTTCTTTTCATTAATTTTAAGTTGAAAATTCAAATCTTCATTCAATCACTAGTATCCATTTCTCGTAGTGATCTCACTATTTGTAGGTACTAGAGTATGGTTTAGACGAGAACCATCAACTATGGAGATTCAACTCCACAAAGTTCTAGCCAGGAGGAACTCTTACATAGAGCAAGGGAGTATAGTGATTTTGTGTGAGTACTCATCCCAACTCCACCACAACAGGCGACACAACCAGCACAATAAGAAATGGGTGTTGGTAACGTGGAAGCTGAAAAGAAGACTGTCTGGGAGAAAATTAAGGCATCCTGAACCACATCTCAGTTGGGGACTATAAAAAGATATGTAGTAAGTGTGGGGAGCTATAAAATTGATCCAGGGCTGGTGGCACTTATAAAATCACATGTTTTTTACAGGCACAGTATGGAGGATTTAATGTCTCGCATAAATAATTTCATGGAAAGTTGTGATATGTTGAAGATTGACAAGATCGATAGTGATATATCTGAAGCTATTTTCTTACTCACTAGAAAATAAAGAGAAGGCAAAGTTCCTAAGTCTTCCTCTAGAATCAATAGAAACCTAGGATCAAATGATTGATGTCTTCTTCAAACGCTATTTTCTATCCTAGAAGATGAATGAGCCAGTTGGGAAGATCTATAACTTTGAGCAGCATGCAGAGGAGTCATATTCAGAATTGTGGAGAGAGATTCTAAAACATGTTGAGCAGTGTCCCTCATCATGGGATTGATCTTTAGGGCCAAGAAAAGACCTTCTACTATGGGGTGCATAAGGGAGAGAGAACCTCACTTGATAGTGCAGGATCAGGACTTTTTCTCAACAACAAGGCGGTCATATGTCATGAATGTTTTAATAACATGGATAAAAATTAGTCATGAGGAGAGGAAAGAGAATCTCTAGCAACAATCAAAAGTGTTGGAGAGTCCAGAGTCATCACGTAATTGAGTAAGAAGTTGGACGACCTTTCTAAGAAATTAGATTAGAAGTCGGGAAATTCATCAAGAGGCGAGGAAGAAAAATGCATGTATATGCGATAGCAAAACTATAGGGGCAGCAATGAATATTCATGGATGAAGGATCCTAAATTCTCATGGAAGGATCCTAACAACTTTCAGTAGGACCTATCTCAGGCACAGCAGGACAAGCCACAACAAGGCAGTGCATAGCAACAACATCAACAGGACATGACCCCAGCAAGATAGACTACATAGAAGACATGCTAGGCAAGTTGTCAGTCAGAATGAGACAATCATAGGACAAACACATAGGGACTACAAAATTAAGGATCATAGATCTGCAACATAGAGAACCAGACTTCTCATATAGAAGTAGAAGTAGAATCCTTGAAGAAGCTAGGACAACATGGATTCTCAGCTAATACTGACATTCCATCTAATGACTAGTAGGTGAAGGTAGTGTTACTCTGTAGTGGGAAGAAATTGTTGAATGAACAAAAGACCATACCAGAGGCAAACAACAAGGCAAGTAACGGGGGACCAGTGTTGGATACTGGTCCACTTGAGCCAGACACCACATCATAGGAGAAAGAAGAAATGGAGGAAACTAAAGCGCCAAAGAATGTCAGGAAGGAAGCATATGTTCCACCTCACACAAAGGAAGTTGGTGACTCCAATGCCATTTCCAAATAGCTTGAAGGCAAAGAAGCTTGACCACCAATTCAAGAAGCTTGTAGATACTTCCAAAAACTTCATGTCAACATCCCTCTAGTAGATGCAATATACCAGATCCCATCATGTGGCAAATTTTCAAAGGACATAATCAATACAAAGAAGAGGATAGTTGATTCAAATGTAGTGGTGTTAAAGGAGGAAGTTAGTGCACTTGTACATAGGAGATTGCCATAGATGAGGCAAGATCCAGGCTGCTTTAATATAACATGTTACATTGACATGACTAACTTTGGTGAGGCTCTATGTGACTCAGGGGCAAGCATAACTCTCATGCCCTTGACAACATTCAAGAAATTGGGGCTGAAGGAATCCAGGAAGAGCAACATCACCATACAATTGGCTGACAATTCAGTGGTAAGGCCAATTGGTATCTATGAGGATGTGTTAGTCAAGGTGGACAAATTTGTTTTTCCAATAGGCTTTGTAGTTATGTATATGCATGATGATCATGGAAATGAGATACTCGTAGGAAGGTTGTTCCAAGATACATCAAACATAATCCTAGAGATGGGCAAAGGGAGACTAAAATTGGGTATTCAGGATGATCGCTATGCCAGACTCTGAACAAATAGCTGGTGATCAGACACATTGTCACATCTCATTTTTGTTTTCTAGATGGGTATTATGGGTATAATCAAGTTTCTATTGAGCCACAAGACTAACAAAAGTGTGATAACCTGGATTTATCTCTTATTCAATTTATACACATCTTGACTCCTTAGATACTCTATTATACTCAACAACCTCCCTCAGAATCACCATGATGACTTTAAGTCATTTTATATTCAATTTATGAATATATTTTGATTAAATGTCACTTTTTACTTATATATGACTTTAATTTGAGTTTTGAACTAAGTGGCATGCTTATTGTATATTATCAACTTGCAATCAAAATTTAACCCATACATTGAACTCTCCCTACTAAAAAATTTCTTTCATGATGTAGATGATTTAATTATGGATCTGACAATACAAAAATCACTTCAATCAGACATCCTGATCCAAAGTTATGGACTAACAAAGTTTGGGTCATTTACATGTGTTTTATTTGAATTATGTTTATTTCTAACCCTATTTGGGTGTAAATCATTTCGCAACCCATTTGCCCCTAACTTCCCCTACCATACATGCCCCCTCCTTTGGACCAATCACAAGCAACCTTGTTGTGGGCTATGATTTCTGGCCATCAGATCCTTTTGCGTTGAATCCTATCCCTATCCAAGGGACGACATGTTTTCCCCTACGTACCTCCGTCACCATGGTCAGTGGCAATGTTGTCGAGCCTTACCTACCCCTCCATATACCTTATTTCACACACTATTAGACCCCTTCTTTTGCTCCTTTCATATTCCTCAACTTTTTTCCTCTCCTTTTTCTATCGTTCCATAACCCCAAAACCCTATGTTTCCTCCTCCTCGTTTTCCCACCTCTTGGGCAGTGTTGCCACATCTATAGAAGGGGGATTCCATCCCCAACTGCCTTTAGGCACGGAGGTGATGGGCTACACAATCATGATGTCACGACGGACCTAGGCGGCCATGAGGTCGGCCCCACAAAGGCATGAAGTAGGCTCAACGCCAAGAGCCGACAAGGTGCGCCACCACAAAACTTCCACAACAAGACTTGTGCTCGCAAGGGAGACTCAAGTCATAGAGATAACCTCCCCACCGTCGGATCAAGGGACCCAAGGTACTCCTTAGATTGTAAGGCGAAGAGAAGATGCACCATTTCCTCTCTCATTCTTCCAACACAAGTGGACGTGGGCATTTCCAGTCCTTAAATCATGTTCGGACCCATCATGGACCCAAGATCAACGACCATGCCTTTTTGGATCAAAGGTGAAATGCTCCCCTCTCTAAAATTTTAGAAAATTGCCTATTGTTATAAAAGGGTTATGAATAGCTCATTTATCCAAATATAGAGTTCAAATATATCATTTTTATCATAAAAGCATGAACCTTCTAGTAAAAATACTCCCATAACTTAATTTCTCTCTTAGGGGTCATTTGGGTGATGCATTCAATGGTGGGATTGTATTTAAAATTTGTATTCCAAATACCAGTCTTTATGAATACATGGTTTGGATAATTATAAGGAAATTTGGTGATCACCAGTATTTTAAGAGTGATATTTTAACACAGCTAATTGCAACATTTTAAATCCTACCAGTATTGGCGTGATTGGCAAAAACTATGAAAGCCTCATTTCTGAGACCCATCCCTACTCCTTAGTCCCCCTTTCTCTCTCCTCATGCAACCATCCATCTTGCTCGACAATTTAGACCATCTGTCTCCCCGAATGTTTAGACCCTCCAGCACAGGGCCGACATGATTCAGTCATTGTGGATCATCAAAAGTGGAATGGTGCCACACCATGTTGGAAGATGAGGGGGAGAAACAACAAAGCTAATATCGTGGCCAGTGGCACCGGTGGCGCAATCAGCCACATTTTTGCCCATGTAGCAGCAAAGTTGGCATACACTACTGGCAATGGAGAGGTCAGAAGCAACCTTCATCCTATTCCCCTTCTTCCTGCTAACCAGCTCCTCCTACCTTCCCGCTCCCACCTCAACCTCCCCAATCTACACTTGTCTGACACCCTCCAACTTTGTAGCTACTTGCTGTGGCACGACATGGCCGGTCCCACACCAGCCTCCTCCGCCATGCCTATGGACCCATTGCCTCTGGCTCAACCCCAGAGGAAGCTGAATCAGATACTCAAGGAAGTTGTCAAGAAAGAGGTAATCAAGCTAAGGGATGTGGGGATCATTTACCCAATCAGTGGTAGTAATTGGGTGAGTCCGATCCACGGAGTACCCAAAAAGGGCGGGATGACAGTGGTAAAAGGAGAAAAGGGCGACGAGGTGGCGGTTAGGACCGTCACCGGATGGAGAATGTGCATCAATTATAGAAAGCTAAATCAAGCTACAAAAAAAGATAATTTTCCGCTACCTTTTATTGACCAAGTTCTTGAAAGATTAGCGCATCATGACTTTTTCTGTTTCCTTGATGGCTTTTTAGGATTTTATTAGGTACCCATCCTGCCCGACGACCAGGAGAAAACACATTCACCTGCCTCTACGACACTTATGCTTTCAGAAGGATGCCCTTCGGACTCTGCAATGCTCCCGCCATGTTCCAACGATGCATGATATCAATGTTTTTGGATTTTCTGGAAGATATCATGGAAGTTTTCATGGACGATTTTTCAGTCTATGGAAAAGACTTTGATACCTGCCTGAAGAATCTGTCCTTGGTTCTGCAAAGATGCGAGGAGAACAGTTTGGTCTTAAATTGGGAAAAGTGCCATTTTATGGTACGAGAAGGCATTGTTCTGGGGCATAAGATCTCAAGGTGTGGAATCGAGGTGGACACCAGCAAAGTCGAGCCATATCCAAGCTTCCTCCTCCGAAGTCTGTGACGGGAGTGAGGAGATTCCTTGGGCACGCCGGCTATTACCGCAGATTCATAAAGGACTTCTTAAAGATTTCAAAACCTTTGTCTAATCTGCTGGTAAGAGATGTTGAATTTGTTTTCTCTAATGAGTGTCTAACGGCTTTTCAGGCTTTAAAGAATGCGCTAATATCACCACCCATCCTCCAAGCTCCTGATTGGGATTTATCGTTTGAGCTTATGTGCGACGCCAACGACTATGCGGTAGGAGCAGTCCTGGGGTAGAAGAAAGATAAAAAGCACCACGTGATCTGCTACGCTAGTCGCACGTTGGACAAAGCTCAGGTAAACTATACAACTACCATAAAAGAGATGCTGGAAATTTTCTTCGCCTTCGATAAGTTCAGGTCGTATCTCGTTGGAGCAAAGGTCAAAGTATATACAGATCATGGGCTATAAGATACCTAATGCAAAAGAAAGACACAAAACCCAGACTGTTGAGGGGGGCCTTATTGCTGCAAGAGTTCGACCATGAGATTATCGATAAGAAGGGCGCAAAAAATGTGGTTGCCGACCACCTATCGAGGATCGTAGCTGAAGGACAGGGGTGACCACTGATCAATGACAACTATGACGATGGAGCTCTTATGTTGGCTGAAACTAAAGAAGAAGACTCACCCTGGTTTGCATATATCTTCAACTATCTTTCTTGTGGAGAACTGCCTCCTGACATTACTTATAATCAGAAAAAGAAGTTGTTCATGGATGTTAAAAATTACTATTGGGATGATCCTCTCCTTTTCAAAAGATGCGCTGACAATTTATACAGGAGGTGCATCCCCGAGGAAGAAAACGCGAACATTCTGAAGAAGTGCCACGCCTCCCCCTACGGTGGACACCTGGGTAGAGAAAGAACTACTGCAAAAGTGCTACAATCAAGTTTCTACTGGCCCTCTTTATTCAAAGATGTTGCACAATTTGTAAAAGTCTGCAAAGATTGCCAGTCATCGGGGAATATAGAGCGAAGGAATGAAATGTCGATGGCGAATTGGATCGAATTAGAAATCTTCGACGTATGGGGGATTGATTACATGGGGCCGTTTCCTCCATCCATGGGGTATCAATACATCCTAGTGGCAGTAGACTATGTATCGAAGTGGGTAGAAGCTGTGGAAACCCAAACGTCCGACGCCAAGTCAGTAGTCAAGTTGTTTGAGAAAACGATCTTTCCTCAGTTCGGCGTCCCACGCACTGTAATAAGCGATGGCGGATCGCATTTCGGAGAGAGACAGTTCGAAGCACTCCTACGTAAGTATGGAGTCAAGCACAAGATCGCTACACCCTACCACCCACAGAGTTTAGGGTAGGTAGAGGTTTCAAACAGACAAATTAAGCAGATCCTAGAAAGGACTGTCAGTCGGACGAGGAAAGACTGGTCTATGAAGCTTGACGATGCACTATGGGCCTACAGGACCGCCTACAAAATTCCCATTGAAACCACCCCCTACAGGCTGATCTATGAAAAATCCTACCATCTACCTCTAGAACTGGAACACAAGGCCCTTTGGGCAATCAAATTCTTAAACATGGACCTTGAGAACGCAAGAGAAAATAGATTTTTGCAGTTGTAAGAGCTTGAAGAGTTGAGGATGAACGCCTATGAAAATGCAAAAATCTACAAACAAAGACGAAGGTGTGGCATGATGCGCACCTAAGAAGAAAGGATGTGAGTGAAGGGGATAAAGTTTTATTATTTAAATCCTCCATTCGACTCTTTCCTGGAAAGTTACAGACAAGATGGTCGGGACCGTTCACTGTATCGAAGATATACCCATCAGGAATGATGGAGCTTTACGACAAAGACGATCCGACCAAAGTCTTTCAAGTAAATGGGCACAGAGTAAAGAGGTACTATGAAGATGAAGCTTTTGTCAGGAGAGCAAAGATCAACTTGCAGGATATGGGTATTGTCGAAGGCTGAACGTGAAGAACCTACACCGGTCGAGCTGGCGACGCAAACTTCAGCGCTCCTCGGGAGGTAGCCTGAGTTTTTCTTTCTTTCCTAGTGTAGGATGCATTTTTCTTCCTTGTAAAACAAACATTATGGACTGTAATAAGGCCCGAGTCAGTGCACGTGCTGAGCGTACCGACTCTTCTGTTTTATGGGCCACCTCTCTATTTTATGAAGCTTTGAGGAGTAATACCTTCTGAGGTCGGGGACTTAACCCTAAGCCGATGATGTTTTACCCTTCAATCGCTTTTTCTTCGCCTTGTTTTAGTTTTTGGCTGCCTTTTATTAACCGTATCGGGCAGCAGCTCAGCTAGCGCGCAGAAACGCTTGTATTGGGATATAGTTTCTCTAGCATCGCAAGGGCCGTGACAGATAGTATTCTTGGGCGGCGTGCACCCGTATCGTGCATGTGAGTAATTTCCCTTAATTAGACTGATGGGACCGTTCTTCTCGGGAATGGCTTGACTCAACGGCCGACGTGCACCCCAGAACTGCCCGTTTTACCCCCAGCTGAGTTTGCTATATATAGTAAGGAGGGTTTATCGTGTCAGGCTGCTTCACTTACTCTTTCAGCCACCCGTATCATGCAGTAATCCACTTTTTGCTCACATGTTGGCCAGCTCGCCTTCGCCCTCGTGTCGGGCGAGAGCTCCAAAAAGCAAAGGTATAGCCCGACAATCTATTTTCCCAACACAAGTTTCATATCGCGTGCAGCATATCGGGTTGACGAATTTAGTTGATTTTTCTTGTATCGCCTGACACCTATGAAGCAAGACACGTCGGCCGATCGCGTTTGCCCGATGCGCCATATCGGGCGACACGTTTTTCTGTCGTGACGTCCTATCAGGAAGTTGCTTCATGCGACCTTATCGCTCGACATACCCGTATCGGGCAGCATGTTGTGCCACGCAGTTCTCCCCGTATCGTCCAATCTCGTATCACCTCAGATTTTCTTTTGATGAACGATACCCGAGCTTTACAACAAGACAAGTGTTATCGAGATATCAGTTTTTCCTACCTAACACTTAAATGATCAATGAACTTGATAACAAGTATGGATAATACACAACAAACCTCCGGACGAGTTGACAAACACAGTGGAAGAATCGAAACCGTGGCCACAGCTGAAGCAACAACTGTCGGACAGAAACGCCAGAATCCCGAGACAGCTGGGCCACCACCCGCCAAAAAGAGAGCAAAAGAAGTCCATTTCCTTATCATAGTCTGTCTTCTACGGTGGTTTAGGACCTCCTTTAAAAGAGAAAATCAGTGGAAGTCCTTCTCCGGTGGCCTCTGGATTGAATGTGGGTATTTTGGGTCCAATAGTCGTGAAGCCACCTTCATCATAGTGGAGGTATCTTCTTCCGATATAGTATCCACAAGTGTTTTCAAGAGCTCTCTGTCTACCATAGTCCGTCTATCATTGTCATAATATGCACGAGCCTTGCACTTCCTTCTTGAGAGCTTTGCACTTGTTCTGGCTGCATCCAGCTGGGAAAGAAAATGGAGACTACAAATAAGGAGAATGTATTGCAGCTTCTCCATGGCACAAGCACAACCACCAACTAACCTTCACTGGGCTAACATGACCTCACCCTGTCCTCTTCACTACTCTGGGACAGAGAGTGGAGTAAGTTAGGGGGGGTACCCATGTACCAGTGAGGGAGGTATAAAAATTTTCTTCTTCACCTCCACCCTTTGTGTCATTTCGTTCTTCTCCTATATCATGTGTATGTACCCTTGCTAGTATAAAATGTCATGCTCATATAAAAATTTTGAAAATTTTTGCTTATTTTGTTCTCATACATATGTACAAAGTCGCTATATTAGTAAAAACCTGATGCGGCTTCTTGCCAAGTTTGTTTTCTATGTGCCTAACGAGATGCAAGTTTTGTTATATCTTTCTGATAATGCTGCCTCAAACAACAAAAGACTAAGTTTTTCCGCGCCAAAAAATTCAAAAAAAAAAATCTCGCAAACAGCTAAGAGACGGGTATGGAGAAGGAAAAAGCTGCCCAAACAGCAAAACTCCTTTTGTTTCCCCTTACCCAACAAAAATCCCAAAAAGAGAAAGCAGCCTTATGAGGGTGAATAAAAGCATGAGAGTTGTGCCCAATAAAAGAAAGAAAAAAATATATACACACTTGTCTTCCAAAAGTACCCATCTTTAGGCATGGTAGATCTGGGGCAGTGGTACGTAGGATGTGAAATCACTGCTCTAAAGCCAACTGGCTTGGACTGCAGGGACCACTTGACCGTTAACAGACCCTTACCTGGATGGACTGATGGGAAACAAGAAAAACCCAAAAAGCCTCAACCTACCCAACACACAACTTTCTGCCCCAAAAATAAAGTTGTTTGGTGCGAAAGCTAACTTCAGAATCATGCACCAAAGTCTCGCTGAAGCTGTAGAGAAAAATTTTACTAAAATAATAAGGCAGGAAATGCAAGGTTTTTTGTTCGAAGTAGGGTTGTATTATCTCTAAAGACATTGTGATACTTGTCTTACCCCTTAGCCTGAAAGCTATACCGTGCAAGAAGAAGCATCACAAAATAAAGTTTAAATATTGATTGAGGACAATCAAAATGCTAAGTTTGGGGGAGTTGATAACACCAAATTTTGTGATGTTTTAGACTGTTATTTTGTTATCAAAACTACCCTTTTAAACTATTTTCCTCTCTGTTTATATGTAATTTTGCAATAAGAGGCCAAACTACGCTCTTAATTCAATACTTCCATCTTTTGCAGAGTTTTCCTGCTATTTTGACACATTTATCATCAATAAGGCCGTCCCGTCCCATAAACATGATTCCACCTACATCGGCCTTCCAGTCGGCCGATATGCACATTGCCCGGTAGGGTAGCGCAATACACGAACGCACGACATGATGATGCCACGCAAGAAGGGACCAACGGGCGATACGCCTATCTACCCGATAGGAAGCCGGGCTCGCCACGACAACCGAAGCTTGTTGCACGACACATGCCACACACCGGCAGGCGCCGCTCATCACGTCCACCGACAGCCGACATCCTTGTGCCGGGCGATACTGATATCGTCCGTCCACTGACTCCGCGATAATAAGAGCTAAAAGGACATGTGGCACCCTGAGCACCATAACTTCCCCAACCGCTGCCTATAAATAGCAGCTACAGGAAGCCGAAAAGACAGGTCGGAACCCTGCGCAAGTCACCTCAGAAAAGCTGCAAAGAGCGAGTGTATCGTGCCTCAGTGCTATGTCGGGCGATCCTAGGTGAGCACTTCCCCATCCCGATAGGGAGGTGAATGGTTCACTTAGGGTCATCCCGGGCTACACTGCTGGCCGATCGGCCGACATGGATCCCCGACATAAGTGACCGATACTAGAAGCATCGCTCTAGCCTGGCATGATACCGAACCCCGATACGCATTGCCCGTCACGGCGTGTCGCCCGAGAGGGTGCCACCCGACATGAGCGTATCGGACAAGGGTCCTCGCACGATGCAAACCGCCCATCACGGTGTGTCGCCTGAGAGGGTGTGCCGCCCGACACGGTTGTATCGGGCTAGGCTCCTGCCCGGTAGGGCTGTAAATGGGTACAGGTAGACCTGCTGACCCGCAAATCCGGACCCTTAAAAAACCCGTCACGGGTCTAATTTTTTATACCCGCATACCCTTGGACCCGTATACCCTTGGACCCGCATATAAGCGGGTCCAATAATGGGTATGCTTGGACCCAGACCCGCTAGACCCGTGTACCCGTTATACATAAGTAACTACTAAAATAATATGTTATATATATCATACTTTACTAGTCTAATTAATATAATTATTGAGATTATATCCTACTCTAAGGTTGAGACTAGTCATATAACTAAGAATTAACTATTCTAGTTACAATAACAAACATCATATGTAAACTTAAAATCAAAATGTCTACTAGTCTACATTACTTTCTACATAAATTAAATGTTATGATCATGACTACAAATATGTAAAAAATTACTCAATTAATTTTATTGTATAGAATATAGCATTGTCTAATATAACTATTACATGTTAATATACTATATGATAACAATATCTTGTTGTGTTAAATATATATAACATAGTCATTTCTCTTACATAAACAATATGATGTTTTATAGAACCTCTTACCCGCATACCCGCATTGCATACCCGCTATTATTGCGGGTACGGGTATGGTGCGGGTCCAGGTTTTGTATTATGCGGGTCTAGAACCGAAACCGGACCCGCTAAATTAGATGGGTATGGGTATGGGTATGGGTATGGATAGACCCGCACCGTTTACAGCCCTACTGCCCGGTATCGGGCTGGAGGGTCCACTGTAGTCTATTGTCCTTCTATATCAAGAAGGTGACATCTATCTTAATTATTTCAGTCATTTTTTCTTTTACTTCTGCAATGTAATCATACCTTTATATGTTAATGGAAATAGAAGAGTTTAATTATCTGCTGCTTTATGTTTGGTACCCTTGTTGGATGATTGATATGTTTAATATCTGAACTCTAGCTTGTACGTTGGATCGCGTTTTGATTAGCTACCGAATCGTGTTTTCCCATTGCAACAGCCTTGAGAGAGGTGTTGTGGCTCTAGTGTTTGGTCCGATTCTAGAGTACGAGAGTGCCCGGAATCGGAGTTGCTTTAGTAACCTATACACTCTAACTTAAGCCCAACAACCTCGAGAGGGGTGTTGATGCTTGGTTAGAGGTACCCGCTTTGAGAGGAGGGGTACAGGATGTTTCTGATGCCACTTGTTTTACCGAAGTTTTCTCCTTCGTACCTTGCTTTAGCTTTAGTATTATCTCTCTTTTTCGGTTTCACGAAAATTCCTAAAAACTGATAAATGCTTAAAACCTAAGTTTTCCTTGTAACTCCAGTTGGAGATAGGGTTTTCTTTTGTTTTATCGATCTTGTTCTGCTGTTCCCTTTTGGGAATTTTATCATCTCTTTATCCTTGCCGGAGTGTAGTGTGTCGATTCTGCGTTCTCAACACTACCCCCCTTGTCTGTGTGTTCGACCCCGTATATCTACTTCGACCCCGGGGGCCTAGAAGGTTTTGGGTTATAAATGTAAAAGCTCGACTGCCTCAAATCTGCCTCCACTTTTAGGACGCGCGATTTAGGCCGGTCATGAAGGCATTTGAGAGGATTTCCTATGATGAGGATGGAAACATTTTTCTTTTGTAAAATGTTTGATTGATGAAGGAACAGTAAGCCTGGATGAAATATCTAAACATAGCGTTAGTTGGAGGCAACCCACGTTGGTTTGAGACTCTTTCTCTCAAAACCCCTTTTTCTTTATTACACTTTTGTTTTTTCCAAGAAATACACACACCATACTTGTTGGTTTTTCTATTTTTGAATCATGTTTGATCAGATAGAATAGAGGAAAGAGTATGAATGGAGGATCCAACCAAGGAGGACATCAAGTTTGAAAAGAAAATTTGAAATCAGTGAAAAAGATACAAGAAAGTGGCCAACACGGCCATTCCACATAGTGCGATCATGTTGCTAGCAAGTTAACACGACTTCTTTGCACAACATGGTCATGGTGGTCCTTCCTTGATCACCTAATGCTATGTTGATCACTCCACCTCTCAGAGTTTGTTTAGCATGACTCCATACCCTCTACCCTACTATTCTAAACTTCTATTTCATGTCCAGGACATCATGGTTTAAAAGTTTGGGGTGGTAGGTTGGTAAGCCCTTCCTTTAACTCATTTTATCTATGTACCTTGTTCTAAAAAAAATCTGAGATAATCAAAAAGTCTAACTAACTCTTATACTTGTCTATTCATACTTTGCATGTTTATTTTACATGCTTGCATACCATGTAGTTTATTTTAATGCATTTTTGCGTATTTTTTCAAAATTTTTGCTTTTCATGCCATGCATTCTATCTTGTGTAGATTTTTGGTAATTTTGTGTGTTTAAGCTAGGATTTTCTTGTTATATGCTTTTTATTTCCTAAATGTAGGTTTAGATGTGATTGAATGCAAGTGGGTAGAATTTTGGCCAATTTTGCTCAAATTTAGAATGTCTTCTCCAAGAGCATGTTTTGACCTAATCTCTACTTATTGAACTAAAATATTTGACATACGACAAATGTATATTACAATCTTATGTTCTATTGCTAAATGGTCTTAATTGTTGATTTCCTACATGTGAATAACTTCTCTCATGTTTGTGAATTATTTGGTTATTATGATTTGATAAAGCTATGAACGCCTCCTTTAACTCATTTTATCTAAGTACATTGCTCTAAAATTTTACCAAGATAATAAAAAATTCTAAAGAACTATCATACTTATACATCCATACTTTGTGTGTTTTTTATACATGCTTGCATACCATGTAGTTTAATTTAATGCATTTTTGTGTAATTTTTCAAAAAAATTCTTTTCATGCCATGCATTGCATCTTGTGTAGATTTTTGGTAATTTTGTGTGTTTAAGCTAGGATTTTCTTGCTATATGATTTTTATTTCCTAAATGTATGTTTAGATGTGATTGAATGCAAGTTGGTAGCATTTTGGCCATTTTTCCCAAATTTAGAATGTTATGTCCAAGAACATGTTTTGACCTAATGTCTAATTATTGAACTAAAATTCTTAACATACGAAAAATGCATGATACGTTATTATGTTCTATTGCTAAATGGTCTTAATTGTTGACTTCCTATATGTGAATCACTTCTCTCATGTTTGTGAATTGCTCGATTATTGTGATTTGATCAAGCTATGAACGCCTAGGGTTTGTGGAGTCGCATGATAAAGTATGAATTTCAAGTTGCTCAGTCATGTCGTGTGACATTAATTGATTAAGTGTTGGAGTAATTTTTATCCAGGACATCTTATGTTGAAACTCACACTAGTGACCCCTTTTTTACTCGACTTTTATTTCATCATTTCTTATCTCTCTGTGTCATGAAAGGATGCCAAAGATCACATATTCAGCCTTGGCCACCTCCAAAAGTTGGGGTGGCCATATCTATATCCCACCACTTCACTCTCACCACCATGTGCCCTAGCTAAACCAAGGGAAAATAAAAAGTAAAAAAATAAAAAGCAAATAAAGATTATCTTATGTAATAGCATATAAATAGAGAAAAGATGATTGTTCCTATGTAATAGCACTCCAATCTCTTACACAACCACCTTCTTCTATTTTCATACCCGTTGAGCTAGGAAAGATTAAACCTAGCTCTTTTCACTCTTTTTCACAGCCATGTGGGTCATATAGTGTGGTTTGAAGTATGAAATTGAATGCATGAAAGTGAAACAACACTCCTACTCAACTTTGATTGTCACCACCATATAAAACAGTCTACCCATAGCTACATGTAAGTCATATGTATTGATTGTGTGTTCTATGACCTATATATGAAGTTTGTATGCTCAGTTCTTAATTCATGATTGGATTGTGAAAGTGGAGATGAGAGAGATTGGAAACATGTACTTAATCACCATTGAGTCGATTTAGTCAATAATCATCTATTGCAATGCATTCATCATTCTTGTTTGTTGAAAGAAACTGAAGAGAGATTAAGTTGGATCATACTTGAGGAAAATTATGTTTTAAGATTGGGGTGGTGATGTAGCTGTAATTTAGGGCTCCATCTCTTGTCTTATTGCATCTTAATCACATCTAGATAGGTTAGAATGAAAGTTAATCCCCTAATAAATGATTTCATATCAAATGCACTTATGGCTTCTTTTTGTGTGTTTTCCAAGCATTTGAACTATGCATTGGATGAAAAGGAGAAAGAGAGGATCCTTGGGTTTCTACACCCTAGGATTGGACCTAGATCATCTCCATGCATCCCATGGATGGGAAAAAATAGGTGCAAAGCAAAGATTAGAAGATTGAAGGATATTGGAGCAAAAACATGTAGTTGAGCCCTAAAAATGGGTCGTGGTACCTTGCCATGGTTGTGCCCAAAGTGCTCCTCATCACAATAAAATTCAAGAATTTAAGTGCTACAACAAATCAGTCACCACGACCATGGTCACCAAAATTGTTGTGGTTCCCTAGAGACACCACGCTCTTGGTAGCTACCACGAGCATGGTGAGAGACACCCACAATGACTACCTTCATCAAAATGCCGATGGCCACTTCAGCTAACACGGTCGTGTCAGATGCAAAGCCCATGCCACCCTTCACCCACCAAGGTCGTGCCACTGGCCTTCCAAAACCATCCTCCAACCTATCATTTTCCTCCATATCCACCTACCAGTGACCATCCACCACAGCCATGTTTACCCCACTCCACCATAGTTGCGGTTCCAAAACGATCGTGGTAGCCAGCAGCCATAGTATAGGTTTTATACTTCTTTACCCAAACTACCCCCACTTAACCTAGTGCTTCCAGCACCACCGATATACACCTATTTGTAAGTTTTAATGTGATATTTCACCCCATATCATTCATTTCTACCTTAGTGCATTCAAGAGCTTTCGCCTCCTCCCATCTGTAGGGAAATAACACTATAGATAAGGCGGTGGAAACAAAACAATTATTGTCGCATTCCCAAGAACAACAAGATTGCATCAACAACTATGTAATGAGAAAGATGGTATAATGAGTTACCCTAGAGAAAGTCTACTAACTATAACTCATTACAGTAGTGAATCACTCCTAGGTGCACTTAGACAACGTCTGTTTAGCTCCTGGTCTTCACCAAGGACAGCAGACTCAGACGACATCTACAATAGCTCCTCCATGGACTACAGGATGACGTTGTCCTCCTAGAGGTAGATAACAGACTCCTCGCCTTTGGACAAGTCCACACAAACCACCTAGAATTCATGTTGTTCTAGTAGAACAAACAAGAAGACGTTTTCCACTCGTTGGTGTACTAGTCACCAACTTGCTCTCCCACAATTGTTTCTCCCTTGCTATCTATAAGATCCTTGACCTAGATTTCTATTTAATTGTACTTATTTTGTATAATGAGATGCTTAAAACCTTAATCGAAAACTCTTCGGATGCTCTAATATCATGTGACATGCTTAGATTTTCATTTTGGTCCAATTTGATTAATATTTGAGCTATCTTTGCTATATATGTGCTTGTTTTGGACCATGTTGCAATTTACCCATGGATAAGAGTTATCCTACAAATTTTCACATGTTGAGAATACTTTTTATGCTTTATCACATGAAAGATAAAATTATGATATGGGGCACCTTGTTGAAATCATGGTTGGTGATGTGACATCTCATGGTAATTCCAGGGTCTCTAGGGTTTGCTTAGTTGATATGATGACTATGCTAGGGTTTGAGTATTGCGACCACTACACCACTTTTAGGTGAGTGTAGCGAATGCAACACATGCCTTGGGTAGTGTTGTCTTGACCTATATGACCTAAAGGTGCATAGTTCGAAACACTTTGTCCTCTAGTAGAGTTTCTCAACCATGTACATGGTGCCTGGGGATGTGGTCGATACCAAGTGGGCATGAGATATGTCTCAACTGAGATAAGGTGGTAGCCGAACTTGGAGGTCGCTATACTTTTCTGGATAAACATTAACTTTTTGAATTATGCATGTGAGTGAAGGAGAGGTTGTTTCTTTAGTGGACATGTGTTCCTTGATATCCTCTTATGTTTACACCTCATAAACCTCTACATCCCTCCTCATTTGGGTATATAACTCCTTCTCTTCACTTGCAAGCAATGATTTTCAGCCCTACTCTCTTCCTTCTCTCTTGAAACTGACCTTGGAGCTTTAGGAGCAAGGAAGGTCTATTCTTGAAGCTTGGGTGGTCGATCCACCTTGCATGTTGAAGTTCTTGTGTAAGAGTCAACCTTTTGTGGTTATTGTTTGTGGCTCTACTCTTGGTAAGTGATCTTAACTCTTGATCACATATTCCTTCTTCTAAAATCTCTTTCTTCTTCTTCCTTCATGGTCATTAGACTATGCATCATACGTGGTGGCTTTTCTTGGAGATCTCTTCTTCACTAGGGTCATAGATCATGTTTTAGCATGATGGTGCCCGAGTGAGAAGAAGACCTCTTTTTTCTTCTTCTTGGGTTTGACATATGATTTGAGTTTTCTCTTTCCTTAAGATATCCTTTAACCATAGCTTCTCTTTCTCTTTTTGGAGGTGATCCTTTGGCTGAAGTGTTGAAGTTTGGTTGGAGATCTTGGAGCTTGTGATCTTGAGAGATTGCTTCTCTTCAAAACAGGCGGATTATATAACTTTTTCCTACATCTATTATATGCGTATCAAACCTGACTATAGGTTTCTTTTCTATCTATTAAAACATGTTCTTTATGATAGAAGAAATAGTATGTTTAAGGGTTTATACTTTGAAGGATTTTGGGAAAATTATTCTTATTATAAACCGTAAAATCATTGTACTAGATTTTGTTAGTGAATGAAATATTGATGTGTTCCTTTGGATCATCATCTATGGAACAGTTGTAGCTAATATATGGTTCTTTTACCAAGAATAATAGTAAGTTTTGAGGATGTTAACATGCATACGATTCTTGGTATTTTCTCTATCTAAACATAGCCCTTTTGATAACCTTCTATGATTATATTTTAGGAATTGATAAGCACCTTTGAATGAAGAAATCTACTTAGGTGACGTTTTGTATTCCCTATGGCTGATCACTTGTCTCAACCTAATTTGAACATGTAATGGTGTTGGGCATATATATTACCAATGGTTAAGATAATCCTTAGTCTTCCATCAGGGTTGACACCCTTACAATTGGTGGTTATGACCGTGACACCCTAAACCCTAAAGGTGGTTGCTACACTTTGTTGGTTGTGACGCAGCATTGTTGCATGGTCACTCAGTCTGCTAGATGATGTTGCAGACAAGATGGCTAAGTATGATGGTCCAGACACATCTTCAGGCTATGTCACAACATAACAGGTCAAGGTTAAGTTGGTTTCGGTCATGACACCAGTGGGTTTCAGTCATAACATCTTGTGGTAGTAGGTTCGATACACCTTGATGTGTCCCAGTCGCGACACACTTGGTGGAGTCACGATCATGACACCCCCTTAGGGTATCTCTTAGTATCACAATCATGAAGCCATGCCTATGTGGTGTCATAGTAGGACCTCATATACACTTCTTTGGATGAGAAGGTGATAAAACCCTTATGAGAGTGGTTTAGGGTTTTGAGGCATCAATCTTGAAGAATTATGACATACAGGTGATCATGATTGTAAGATCACCATACACCATGGTACTACAAGGATAGTAAGTGACAGTAGTACTTTAGATGCCTAAGATTAAGTTGCATGGGGTATGTTTCCATGCAAGCCAGGTGGTGAAGGACGAACACCAGTAACCTAGTATATCGATATAGAGGATAAAAGAGTCCCTGAGAGGGAATGGGAGTTCATCACTATGGATGTCATGGTAAGTCTCCCCTAGACCAAGGAAGGTCAAGATGCAATGTGGGTTATGGTAAATCTCCTTACCTCGATGACAAAGAAAGAAAGAGTACTATCTAGGGACAAATCCGGTTGAACTACATACGAGAGAGAGATGGTTCAACTACACCATGATGTGAGTTCAAAAGTTCTTGAGTATGACCTAAAAATTTCACTTCCATGAGGTGGAAATAGATACATGAAGAACTCGATGTTAGTACAGTTGATCACCCCTTACTAATGGTTAGTGTGATCCAGACTAGAGGGTCTGATGAGAGAATGTGTGCTCATTCAGGGTGATACATGGAGACAGTTCTTATGATGTGATGTTAACCACCATAGCCTATATCGGGATGCAATAAGTTCTATAAGGAGGTTGTGTTGGCCACCACTTCATTAAGATGATGTTGGTGAAGGAGGCCTCGCGAAGGTCAGAAAGGAACCATAGTGTGTTCATATGAAGTCACTTTGATCGTGCAATGGCTAAGAGAGAGAGATCAGGGACGATATGAGTCGTGAGCTGATGCAAAGCATATTGACATGTAGGTCACTGTGGTAGAATATGTGATGTGAAAATCCGACCCCTCTATGCTACAACTGAGAAAGCTGAGTCCCCAATATATGGGTCCATTTGAGATGGATTGGTGGAGATGGTTGTGTTTAGCCTTACCCCTCAGGATAACATAATGTATAATGTGTTACATGAGTATGATCTAGAGAACTATGTGAGGTACCCAAGCCATGTGCTGACCCTGAACCTATTCAGCTTTATGAGAGGCTGAAATGTCCTGAGTCACCTATGAGGGTACGATATACCAAGGTAAGAAAGAACTCAGATGGAAGAATATGAGATGATGAAGGTTCTTGGGAAGCACCATGGAAAGGGTGAGGCCACATGGGAGCCATGATGGACATAAGAAAGGCTTATTCTGATTGTTTGTTTTCTTGATGGAATTTTGAGGACAAAATTCCTATAAGAGGGGAAGGATGTTACAACCCCAATTTTTAGATTCATTTGGTGAGAAATGTAATTTCTCATTTTAAAGATATTTGAACAAATAATAATAAATTTGTTTTGAATAAATGGATTTCATTTACAATAGCCTTGATGGTTGTTTTGTGGGCTTAATTGGCTATTGGGCCCAATAATAAGGAAATTTGATTAGTAAATGAATAATTGAGAATTAGAGAAAAGAAAGATGTAGAAACCTATAGAAGGAAAAAGAATATAATCGAAAGTTGGATTTTGTGCCTCTTGGGTTCCTTGGGTTCCAAGGAGTCCAAAGTTGCAAAGATAATGCAACAAGAAAAGAGCAAGTAAATGTTTCTTTATTAAGAAAGAAATTGAAAACAATGATAAATGGGAAATAAGTGGAAAAAGGTATAATTGAGTTATCTTTGATGGATTTTTGTATCCATGAGGTTTTAATATTAAAAGGAATTCCAATAAGGAAAATAAAAAAGAGAGATACAAAGAAATCCTCAAAAAGAGATATCTTAAAGAGGAAATAAGAAAGATAATAAGAAAATGGATAAAGGATAAGTAAAAGGCTAAGGAATACTCCCAAGATGGGATTTTGAGCCATTAAGGTGCCTTGAGGTTCAAGGAATTCAGAATAATAATTTAATGGCAAGAAAAAGAGACAAGATGTGAGAAAATTAGCCTAATTGAGAAATATCTTGCACCTAAAGAAAAGGTAAGTTATCTTGTAGATAATGAGCTCAAACTTGGTAGAGAGGTAGATAAAGTCATTACTAAGTTTCCCTCAAAATTTGGGATTAATTGGACACTTTGTTTGAGATTTATGGCTTTTACAAGTTTCCCTAAAGTATGTGGTTATAATTAAATGTCACGATTTTAATTTCCCATTAGATCTATAATTGATATAGACGCGTGACACCACAGCCGCTGGATTCAGATCCAACAAAGGTTGTGTTGTCACCTTCCTTATTCGGACAAGGAAACAGGATGATGAGAGGGCGAACTTTCCAAAACCAAAATCTCGCAAGTTAATGGACGAACCATTATGGAAATTAGTCTAGTGGATTCAGGAGAAGAATCCAAACCTAGGAGACCTAGGTTTTATTAAGTTTCGTGGACGCCAAGAAAAATGCCCAAATCAGATCGGGATCTCCTTATCAACCTGCCCTATATATGTAGGGGTCTACACACATTAAGAGAGGACTCCAAGCTTTCCTTTGAGTTCACATAGAGGAAACAAGTTGAGTTGCTCAGTCAACTTCAAAAAGAAATTCAACTTTCACCGTTGCCTGGAGCCACTTCTCGTCAGAGAGGGACTTCTCCATGCCGTCGACTCGAGCCATGTCTGGCAAATTCGAGGGCCCCTTTGAGTTCGGAGAAGCTCAGCGGTGGGGCGGCGGCCTCCACCGGTGACTGGGGAAGCCAGAAGCTCAGGGTCAACCCTGAGGTTGACCACGAGAAGCACTGGTTCACGAAATAGGAGGGAGAGCTCGTGAGGAAGAAGATAAGGAATGAGAAAAAGACTTCCTTGCCCTCGGGCGTGCATGGCCCAAGGTGAGAGCGTAGGGGGAAGACTTGTCTCACTTTTGATCACAAGAAAAGGTGCGTGCGTCCCTGGCCATTGCATCCTGAGTGGACCAGCGGACCACAGATCTAATGATCCTTGTTTTTCCAAAATTACCAAATAAATAAGAAAAATGACTTTTCTTGTTAAAATCGTATCTTGAGCTAGAAAACTCAGATGAGAAAAATGTATACATGAAAATTGATCAGGAAAATACGAGGAATAAGTTAAAATGTTTTGGAAGCCTAAATCAGTATCTTTTTGCAAAAGTATCTAATTTGGATGGAAAAAGTATTAATTTGTGGTTAGAAACCCTAATTGGTAATCAAGGATAGATTTAATATTAAAAATAGATTAATTCGAGCATGGTTAACTTGATTACTGATAAAGATGGATTTTAACCTGTTTTGATGATAGAATTGCAAGGTTTAGGGTTTTAAACATAATATGATGATTAATATGCTTAGAAACCCTAAATAAGAGAAAAAGAAAATAAAATTATTTATAATCCGAAATTAGGGTTTCATGTTGCTATATGATGAACTTAGAATCTTCTATGAATGAAAGAGGAAATAATTAGGGTTCGTAACTGATTTTATAAAATTAGGGTTTAAAGTAATAAAAATGAAGTGGAGCCCTAATTATGATCAAAACCCCCCAAAAAAGGGCTAGTAACCCTAGGGCACGATTAGGACTATTAGACTTGGATACCATGATCCATGATAGAAAATATTGGTTGTGTATTTTAGGACTGAATTGTGTGCTTTCTTGACTCTGGATTACTTGCTTGATTTGATTATTCCTACACATGAGTCTGCCTGATAGGTATGTGGTTATGCTTATGATTATCCCGCATTAGTTTTCTGAGGATTTTATTGGTGTTTCCATTGTGGCTTGAATTAAATAGTTGGATGTTCATACCTGCAAAATTATAAAGTCACTATGGTTATCACAATTATTAAGAAGTGTGTATTCTCGCACCTATAAGCCACCCTGATGGATGATGCCAAAGGTCAGGCCCAGGAGGGTAGACCAATGGGCACCATGAGTGGTGACCCTAGACACCAAGCTCGGGATTGAGAAGGTGATCTTTATAGAATGACTAATGGGCACTATGAAGGGTGACCCCAGGCAACACGCTCGGGATTGAGAAGGTGGACATAAGTCATTGACAAAAGAAACCCTAAGGTGGGTGTGCCAGGGTTAGTGCAAAAGAGGTGGAGAATGTCATACTGAAAAGCATAAATTGTCTTGTTAATTAACTTGATTGTGATAATTAGATTGTTAGCCATATTTGCAAAATTTTGGTTGTCCCCACATACAAGCATATTCCGATATGCTGACCGACATTTTGTTTGTTGGCATTTTAGGTACAAGATTGAAAAGGACAAACTGTAAAGTGACACACATTGTATCAATGAAGAATTAAAGTACAAGTGAGGATTAGTTAGAATAAACTACTAATGCGGATAGAGTAGATATCCCAGTTTTGTAAAAGGTATGCAAAGTTTTATTTTATTAAAGCCTTTCAGTTTAGTTAGTAGAATTTCATAATTATTATTGATTTTTTTTTTAACCTTTGATCTGGTTTATTGGGCTAATGGCTCGGATCTCTTGGTCTCCCTTAAGTGGGGGTTACTGGGAGACAGGGTCATTACAATTACGATGTAGAGAAGTTGGTCTTCACATCATCAGAGATCGAGGTTGTGATAGTAGAGGTCGCTTATGCCGCCACCAAGACTGTACAAGAGAGGATGGTCATTGCAAGAAGGCCAGTCACTGTCAACGCTCGGCGGGACAAGTCATCGGCAGTCATCATTGAAGAATTGCCTATCACCACCGCAGTCAAGCCGACCACCATCTCCACAGAACCAACAGTCATCACTCCACTGGTCGTTGTGACCGCCGCCACTGAACTAGCCATGGAAACCACAGCTACGCCCACCATGGCTACAAAGGAATTGTCGACCATCGGGGAGGTTGTTGACACCACCGGGGCCGTTGCAACAGTCATAGTCCAGGAGGCCATTGCGACAGTCGAAGTAGCCGTAATGCTTGTAGCTTTAGCCCTACCAGAAGCGGCAGAGGTAGTGATGTAGCCAGACACAAGTGATGAGGCATTCGCTGAGATCCTTGAGGAGGAGCTCAGGGCTATACAACCAACACCGATGCCACCACCATCTATGCCGACAATCACTATGGAGGAGGACGTCGAGAGCCAGATGGTAGATCAGCATCCGCCGACTCTGCAACCTTCTTCGTGACCCCAAGATGAAGAGGTGGAGGTGACCATGAGGGTGCCAACGCCCCGTGCAAAAACTATGCCCTCACAAACAATCTAGATGGACTCAACCCTGATTGATGATGGTTACTCATCAGGCCATGCTCCTAACACGAGGAGTGCATCAAGAAGAAGAAGCCAATCGGAAACAGTCCCCTCCTGATTGGGACAGGCTTTCGGCCTCGAGTTTGATAACTTGTGGGAGGTAACAAGCAATCATACTGCTACATTTGATTCACTAACCCACAAGTTTTAGATCTTTCAAAGGAGGATGAACGAGCAGGAGCGCCAGCTACTGACTCTAGTTGGTCTCCCATCCAACTAGAGGCACTAAACAACACGATGCAGGTGGCACTCCAATGCCTCGATGCCATCGAGCAGAGGCTCAATCAGAGGGATGGCCACCAACGCTCAAGGCATCCCAGGAGATCGCCATCGCCACCAGCCTTTGGCTCCCCTCCATCGTCATCATCATCCTCCTCTGGTTCTTCATCTTCATCCACCTCCAACTGGCCCTCCACAACACTCGGGGGAGAGACGATGAACCAAACCACCGACGGGGCTCCAGCAGGACAAGAGAGCGCCCACAACGTCGACACATCTTCTCCCTCACTGCTGCTAGAGCCAGTTGAAGCCGAAGAAGAGACAACGGATGGCTTAACGATGGATATATCTGAAGAATCAGAGGGAGAATGGGGGACCTATATTGCTCGATCGCAGAGCAACCCCCTAGATCAAGGACTTTGGTGACAGATGCATTTTTTGTGCCCTCGAAGATCCTGTTCTTCGAGATGCCTGATTTCGACAGGTGCGCCATCGACTACTTGTCGATCCTGGACCAACAACAACTTGTCAGCATGGTCCTTAGGCCACAGGCAGATGAAGAAGTCACCATCTGGAGCGATGAATACTTCTCAATATAACACAAAGCACTCAAAGGAATGTTCCACTCAGAAGCCGTCGTAGGAAAGATTCTTTTCCGGGTCCTAGAAGGCGCGATGCTTGAAAATATAGCCATCAGGACAGGTCAACAGCTATTCTACAATGCCACCCCGACCTTGGCAAGGAGAAAACTAGCACGGGCATACGACTCAAAGAAGGTGGCCGACATGCTGGGCATATTGAAGAGCACAATCCACATCTAGTGTTGGCCCCTTACAAGCTTAGGAAGCATAGGTTCCTATGCATGGCAGACCTCGTCAACCATGACGTCACCCTCCTCAACTGCTGCACAACGAAGGTCCCACACAGAGGACACATCTTCGTACACCCCAAAGAAAAGCACGTCAGACTTCTTCCTCTATGTCTTCACCAAGTAATCAAGCAAGGAGTCCAACGCCACAACGGCGTTTGGAACCTTTACGCCATCAAAGACTTATCAATCCAAGAAGAGCTGGGAAGTAGAAATAATGCCTTCATCATCCTGCACGCCATGGAGCTGTTAAACATATGTAGATACGTAAGGCAGCTCCAAGACCAAGACTTCTACCATTTAAGAAGCATATATGTGCTATTGCTGATCAAGGACAAGTGCTATTTCCGAGATGCAAAGCTTCCAGAGGAGTTGATGGAGACAAATGTTGAATCTGAATATTCTCAACCCAGCAGCCCTCCAAGGGAAGAAGTCGAGAACGCAGACATTTACAGGATAGGAAAGAAGATAGAGAATCTATGGAATGCACTCGCCACTGAAGGCAACACTACTGAAGGTGAGCCTGCTTCGCCTGCCATCTCTAAATCTTTGATCAGCAATTTTGACCGTTCTACGTGCACTTCCCTATCTCAGGAATAGATCAATGAAATTATTCTTAGAATTGTTGATTCTAACCTCATAGTCGTCATATATGAGAAAGGCAATGTAGTAGTCCCCCTCGACAATCTATGGGACTTAGTCAAGGTAGGAGGATGTTTAATAATGACAGTAGTGTCAGCTTACATCCCCATCATATAGAAAAAGTTTGAACACGCCTACATCACCCATCCGATGATGTTCAATGACTTGTGTCAGGATGACAAAACATGAGCGCTCCAGCTGTTCCAACTCGAAATGAAGAAGTGTTTGCCACACATCATCTTCCTACCCATGTTGCATGACAACCACTGGACGCTCTTAATGGTGATGGTTTACACCCGTCCACGCACCGATTTCTTCTACAACAGCTCTGACGCCAACAACGACAATCTGACAGAGTGTACATCCACGACGCTAACATCCCTCGAGCTCTTAGCAAGGAAATATTATATCAAGGTGGTGTCTTTGATCCAGCCGTATCTCGAGAACCCGACAGCCAAGTGGCATGAATTCCAATACTGCCACTGCAGTCCAAAACAAGTCAACTTATCAAATGACTATGGCATCTACGTGTTGCACTGGATCTATTTCTCGGTGGCCCTAAAAAGAATGCCGGATAAACTCCACAACCTTGGCTACCATATCCAACAAGGAGAATACATAATGGAGCTCTTATCGGCTGAGGGCACATGCATTCGTTGAACCCTCATTGATCTATGACTATCCTTTCCTATTTATCTCACAACTCTGGGACAGAGTGTGGGGTAAGTTTTGGGGGTTACTCTATAGCGTCAGTGAGGGAGGTACTCAAAATATTTCACCTTTTGCTCTTTTTCTTTCCTTACCATACTCTGTGTATACATGTATATATATGACTGATAGAAAACAATACATACACAACTTCTTGTCTCTCAAAAACTATACAAAACACTTTATAGTAAAAATTTGGTACAACTTCTAGTCTATTCTCTCTGTATATAAGGCGGTGCATATTTCTATTTTGTTCTTTCGAAAACGCAGTCTTAAACGACAAAGGCTACAACTTTTCTATGCCAACTTTGAAAAATAATCTTGCAACAACTAAGAGATGTGCATGTGAATGAAAAAGTTTCCCAAACAATAATCCCTTTTTCTCTTCCCTACCCATAAAAATCCCAAAAAGAGAGGAAAGCCTTATGAGAGCGAATAAAAGCATGAGAGTTGTACCCAAAAAAAAACAGTTGTCTTTCCAAAAGTACCCATCTTTAGGCATGGTAGATCGGGGACAGTGGTACGTAGGATGTGAAATTACTTCTCTAAAGCCAACTGGCTTGGACTGCAGGGACCACTTGACCATTAATGAACCCTTACCTGGATGGACTAATGGGAAGCAAGAAAAACCCAAAAAGCCTTAAGCATTCCCAAAAACCCCACTTTCTACTCCTAAGCTGTTTGGTGTGAAAGCTAACTTTGAAATCATGCACAAACGTCTCACCGAAGCTGAAGAGGAAATTTTCGCTTAAAATAAGGCAAGAAAAATAAAGTCCATTGCTCGCAGGCAGACGTAATTTTCCTAGGACATCTCAAAATTTCTCTTAACCCCTTGTCTGAAGACTACGTTTAGGTTTTGAAAAGTATCGCAAACAAAAAGTTTTAAAATGAGTATAGATTGATTGAGGACAATCAAAATGCTACGTTTGGGGGAGTTGATAACACCCACTTTATGATTGCTAGAGCTTATATTTTACTATCAAAACTGCTTCCAAACCTTACTTCCTCTATGATTTATCTTATTTATTGAATAGAAATAATGTCCACTATGCTCCTGACATCATTCCCTATCTTTTGCGGAGTATCTCTTATTCTCCCATCAAAAGAATGCTAATGGGCTTATTCCGGCCCATCCACAACAAGATAACTGCCCTGGCCCTTCACAGTGGCTAAGTGACACACCCCTTACCCGTCGTAGTCGTTGCCTGATATGGCAGCAACCCGGCACGGGTGTGCCGCGCAAGAGCCCTAATGGTCTGGACGCTTTTCTCGACAAGGAGCCTTGTCCTCCACGATATGTCAGTCGACGGAGCCTATCACGCGACATGGACACCCCTTGGAGCAGCAGCCTGCTGGGGTCCTTACCCGACACGGTTGAGTGTGATCTACTCGCAACCTGGCACGTGATGGACCATGCCAGCCGTATCAAGTGACAGATGTGTCGGCCACCTCCCAAGGCCATATGAACAAAGTAGACAAAGGACACGTGGCCCAACGAGGGCCGCAACTCCCACCAACCGCTGCCTATAAATAGTAGCTACAAGATTTTGATGGGATGGATCACCACCCTAGGGAGCTAACTTTAAGAGCACAAGAGCTAGTGCGTCGAGTCCCAAGCCCTGTCGGGCGATACTAGGTGAGAACACCCCCAACCCAAGAGGGACGGGAGGAGTTCACTTAGAACTTGACCCAGAAGTAACAACAGAGTGACACGACCTTCAAGGCCACTATGAACGTGTCGGGCCTCTAGTTAGGCTTCAACTCAAGACATCTTTCCCAACCACGCCCGATACGAGGAACCAAGAACCTAAGATTGAGCTAACCTGACACGGTACCTAACCCGATATGGCCCACCCGTCACGGCTGCAGCCTGACAGGGCATGCCACCTGACACAACCATGTCGGATAGGGAGTCCTATCCCGATACGCCCTTTACCCATTACGATTCATGACCCGACATGGTCAAGAACCCAGTGTGGTTGTATACCGATAGGGCCCCTGCCCGGTACTGGGTTAGCTTTACGTTAGGGGTCCGCTGCTGTGTATATCGACCTCCTACATCAAGGAGGTTGATACCTATCTTCCTTATTTCAACAATTTTCTTTCATTTACTATTGCATTGTAACTAAACCTTTTTGTTCTTATGGAATTTGTGGAGTTTATCTTATATTGTTCTGTGTATGGCTCCTTTTGTTGGACGATCTCTTTATAGAATCTGAGATCTAGTCTCTTCTATTTGGATCGTGCTTTTCACTAGCTATCAAATCGTGTTTCTCATTTTCACTCCCTTGAGAGGGGGATGACGTAAACTCTAGAGCTTGGTCTAGTTCAGGTGTATGAGAGTAACCCGGATCAGGGTTGCCCCGACATATCTTTTCGCTCTAGTCTATGTCCAATACTCTTGAGAGAGAGAACTGGTGCATAGTCAGAGGCAACCTCATTGAGAGAAGAGGGTGCAAGATGTTTTACGCTATTGCTTGTTATGTTTAAGTTTTCCTCCTTCGTGCTTTAATCTAAAAATAGTTAATCTCCTAAGCTTCCAATATACAATACCTCTATAAAAATCGCTAAAACCTAAACCATCAATTCTTCTTGTAACTCCTTTTAGAGATACACTTTAGGTTTAATTCTTTGTAATTATTTCTCGTTATATCAAAATCTTATCATTCAACCCTTTTGATGTTCTTTGATAAGTGAAACTTGAGTTCTGAAGCGTTGTTCTTCCTATCCATGTGTTTGACCCTGAACAACTTCAATTGTTTGCTAGTTGCAGGTGTCTTAAACTGTAACATCCCTGACCTGGATTATGAACTAACCCTAGGTGTTTTGCCTAATTAAGTGATTAGATGCTTGTGGTTATCTTTTGAAATGTAATTAAAGCTTCTGAGGAACATATATTTCCATTTTAGTCCTTTTTGAATAATGTTGTAATAATGTTTTGTTAATTTTGGACTAATAGTGCAAATTACCCAAGTTGAGGGGTTAACTGCAAATTGCACATGTTAACATGTTCCTCTGATAATGAGACATCATAAGAATGAATATGATGTAGTGGTATGGATTCTCCAAGCTTGAGCACCATGATATAGCTTGTAGAGCAATCCTTATGCTTTAAAACCTAGTTTTAGTGTAAAGTGCAATTTACCCAAAACATAGGGTCTAACATGTAAAATGTGTCCTCTAAAGTATATCTCATGTTTCTTGGCATCAAGTAGAGCAACGAAAATGAGAGGGGCACCTCATTTGAATGATCAAGTAAGAAAGATAACCTTAATATTTAAATAACCAAGTTTTAAGCAAAATGGCCTTTAATATATATATCTAACTTATTAAGGTTTTTGGTTTCTTTTCCTTTAACCTTGGATAAGAGAGAGGTTTTTCATGTGAAAAGGAGGAAGAAACGTGGCCAAGGGTGGATCAAGCTTGAGTGGATGGGTTTAAGAAATAAAAGAAATAACTATCTTTTTCTTGCCTTGGTAATATCCAAAAATATATAAACACCCTTTTTTCACAAAGCAAGGGAACGTTTCCCTTAGTTTCTTTTCTCATCTTCTTGCTTTGGCTGACTAAGGAGAAGCTCTGGACCAGAGGAGGACGACCAAGCTAAGTTGGTAAGTATGGATCATCACCTAGCTTGAATTCATGGTGGAAACTCTAATACAAGGTTGGTTTGTTAGTTTTCCTTACACAACTCTTCTTTCTAGCCATCTTCTCCATCCAAATCTTGAAGAACGGACCTTGGGCAACCTTTGGAGCTTCACCCACCATTAAAGCTACGAAGCTTGGAGCTCTAGATCAGATCTAAAGGCAGGTTTTATAACTCTAACCCTTAATCTTTGCTTTTGCATCTTCTTCTCTTAGAATAGTTGCTTATACTTCTCCTTTAGACACTTTTAAGTGTTCTTGCTAGTATTTCCATGAAGAACAGCCCCTTTCTTGAGGAATAAGATGATGAAGTTATTTCCAATGTTTATCCAAAATCCACTTTAGAAAATGGTCCTCCACCTCTTTCTCAAACAGTTTCCCAAACCGTTTGAGAGCAAACGGTTTCAAACCGTTTGAAAGCAAACAGTTTCAACCAAGAACGCATGGAAGCAAACAGTCCAAGACCATTTGGATGCGTGGACCAGGTGTTGACCGTTTGGAGGTCTGTTGTAAACAATATGGACTAATCACCCACCAAAAATCATCATGTAATTCCAAGAGAATTACCAATTGAAAGCACATTAGTCACCTAAACCCTAATCGGGTTAGTTGCTGATTTCAACAATATAATTAAGTTGAAGTTTGGGTTGAGTGGCCCAAACGGTTTCAAAACCGTAACGGTCTCAAGACCGTTTGGTGATCACCCAAGACCGTTTGGAGGTCTAGGGTTAAGTAGGGTTGACCAATTGAGGGTCCAATGATATCAAGTTGTTGAACAATTAAGTGCTGATTTAGTGACCTAATCTAAGGTTCAATCCTTAGGAGAATGACGTGATTTTTGATGAAATAATGGGAAAACGGTCTCAAGACCATTTGGAGAAAGTCCAAATGATCCCAAGACCGTTTGGGGGTCACCCAAGACCGTTTGGAGGTCTAGGGTTGACTATGGTTAAGTGGTTAAAGATTCAAAGGCAATAAGTTGTCGTACAATCAATTGTTGACCTAATGATCAATCTAATGAGCTAAACCCTAAGTGGTTGAGATAGTTTTTGGTGTTGACTTGGGAAAACGGTATCAAGACTGTTTGGAGGTCATCCAAACGATCCCAAGACCTTTTGGGGTCAGGTCATGACCAAATTGAATGATGGTTCAATGGTTTCAAATCAATTAGACTCATGTTGAGGAGTGTTGAAGGGTAATCAATTCCAAACCCTAATTGGTGATCAATTGAGGGTCAATTGAGTGTCAAATCAGTAGAGGGTTGATCCAATTGACTCAATTGATAAGTGGATAGAAAGTGCATGACCAATTGAGGGGTTCAACATTGGAAACCCTATTGCAATTAAAGTGGTTGAGATACTTTTTGGTCCTTGCAGTTTTGAGGTGGTTTGGGCCAAACGGTCTCAAGACCATTTGGGTCCAAACGGTCTCAAGACCGTTTGAGTCCAAATGGTCTCAAGACCATTTGGTTCCAAACAATCCCAAAACGTTTGATGCTCATACGGTTCCAAGATCAATTTTGCCCATGCGGTTTCAAAGTCAAAGCTGGCCAAAGGATCAACAAGACCAAACGGTCTTCACCCCATCTTGGGAAAATAGTTTTGAGTGTGCACTTTATCAAATGGTTTCAAAAGTCAAACTAGACCAAATGGTCAACACCACCAAACAGTTTCAAGGTCTATCCAAGACCTTTGGTGGGTTAGTGTGCAAGACCCTTTGAGGTCTAAAAAGGTTAAGAACGATTGATACCTTAGTGGTCAAGATGGTTTAGTGGTTGACTAACCTAAACCTTATAGATATCTAAAGTTATTAAGAGACTAAGTAATTAGTGGATCAATGCATGTTATGACCAATGGTGAACATTACAAAAGTACCCTTGATGGGATAATGTAACTAATACCCCTTGATCAAGTAAACCCTAATGACTATAATGGTGATGACATAACTTATGTTGTCAAGGTTAATTTGAATTATTCTAATCAAGGGTGATGTAATCATCATCTCATAGAAAGAGGAGAGAGAAGACTCCCTATATGAATGAGAATCAAGCAATAAATCTCCTATATGTTTGAATGTATCTAATTAGGGTATGATCCTTCATAGTGAGATCATGGAAACCCTAATTATGATGGTTAATGAATCTTAACCCTATTTTGGAGAACTAAGAGAAGTAATTGCCATACATTATGATTGTATAATCTTAATTCATTGAAATGTGAAAAGTAAACCCTAATCTAGGATGATGTGATATAATGTGAATAGTAAACCCTAATCTAGGGTAATGTGATGATGTGAACAGTAAACCCTAATTCTGAGTTATGCTTTTAAGCATGAAACTTCATGATTAAATTATGAAATGAGGAATTACTATTCTAATTTAGTTAAAGGGGTTGGTTAACCCTAATTGAATTAAAAAGGGAAAACCCTAACCCTAATAAGGGCATAGTGGTACAAAATTTGAATAGTAAAGTTACCTTTGCTTTGCAATGTGCTGATTTAGAGATAATGTGTTTATTATCACATGTATTAATTATGCAGGTCTTTATGAAATGGTGAACATAGCCAGGTAAGAGCTGTGATGTCACATTCATTGAAAAAACATTATAAGTTTTGAATGTAATGATTTTCTATGTTGCATAGTGAAAGGAACCATAAGTGATTGACAGGCTATATGAGCCATATGAAATATCAACATTGCTATTATTTTGTATATATTGAAATAATGACTTGAGGACAGTATGATACTTGATAACAAGTGTTTTGGTGACTTAAGGGTTTGAGTACCCATGTTCTTGAAACATAATGATGAAATGGTTAGGGATTGATATCCCAATGATAACTAAATGTGAATTGAACTTGATACAATCAATATTCTTTCTTTATAGCAATTGTCTTATTGGTTTATGTTTGAAAACATGCATGATGCTAAAAGAATGCTATAATGTACTTAAATAATCAAGTATAATGATATCATGTAGAGCCCTGACCATAGATCCATCATTGTCAGAAGTTTAATGATGGTGAAATAGGTTTTCCTAAGTGAACTCCTGGAGAGCATACTTTTGAGTATGTGGGGGTTATGGACATGAATATCCTTATGTCCTAATGTAGGATTTGATGTGAGATGTACCTGTAATCTCCCAATCCTTCATTATATGTTTATGCCAGAATGATGTATCACTAGTCTCCCGATGATGTTGTTAATGCTGCATCGATGTGAGATAAACAAGAAATCCCTCGATGGCAAAGAATGTACAACACGCCACTTTAAATCTAATAGCGAAGTTGCCTGAATACCTTGGAAAGCTATTATGGAAGAGACACAAGATGTCCTGCATGATGATCCTCACACTGACTGAGGAAGATGAGGTCACATGAATTCGGCTCTTCTGATGACCTATGTATGGTACCGATTGCGATTTCGTAATGGTCGGTTGGAGTATGAGAGGTGTAACTCATCTCCTCAGGGCATACATATGTTTGAAAAATATAATCAGCTGTGTAGCATAATTGCTTAGGTTGAACTATGAGGAACAATGATTGATGATACATTGTTTATAATGTTCTAGTTTCACAACTAGTATACATGTTCTTCATAATATTTATTGATACAAGTCTTATCATTCAATTACGGTATAATTAAAATGATTTCCTAGAGAATGCTGCTCTACTTAGTTTAATCAATGAATTGACTGTTGTTAAATAATTATAGTTCTGCTGTTGATTGTTATCTTAATCTTTGCAATAATAATGTTTCTGGCGAAGAGTTATAACTCTCACTGGGACAATTATTCAATTGTCTCACCCCCGTGGGATTCGACTTTTTAGGTAGACGCCGAGGACGAAGGAACCCATTAGTGGGTGAGCAACAGCAGCAGTAGCAGCAACATAAGGGACAACAGTGAACCTCAGGTGGAGACACTGTCTGTCAAAGTCTTGTAGATAGAATGTCCTATGTGTCGTCTCTGTACTCTTAGGTCCTAGGAGTCAGTAGATGTTTAATACAAATCTGAGATTTTGGCGTAATGCCTCGAGATTTTTGTATCTTGCCTTGTACATTTAACAGGGCAGTTGATGTTGTGACTCTCGAGATGTGATATTACAGAGATGTAACGATGAATTAGCTTGTAAATAACTTATCTTGTTCTTTTATGAAAAAGTCTTACAGGTTGTGGACCTTTGTGCAAAAAGTTTTAAAATTTTGTGATTTTCAGTAATTCCGCTGCTAGTTAATTGCTTCCACATTCGTTGATCTCGTTTTCCAAGACGCATCGTCACAATTTAGTGGTATCAGAGCTCTAGGTTTGCTGAGTCTACAGAGACATAGGACTTAGGTTGTTGAGTCTGTTCTAGTGTTTCCAGTATATCTGGTAGTGTCTTCTGCTCATCAGGAGGAGAAGATAAGATTAAGGATGTCTGGACCACACGAGGAATATGTTGCAGAGAGTAGTGTTGTTGCACCCAGAGAAGGTGCAAGAAACCCAGAGATAGAAGAACCTGTACCTGAACCACCCCAGTTCAATCCAACTGACATGGGGAACCCAGCCGTCCAAGCCATGTTTGGGCAGTTCATGACTTCCATGACACATATGACTGATAGGATGCCTATACATGTACCTAGGGTACCTACCCATCCTGAAGGACAAGGAATCGGCAAGACGTTTGAACGACTTTGCCGAGTTGGAGCCACAGAGTATGCGGGAACAACTAACCGTGCAGATGTTGACTTGTGGTTAACTGAACTAGAGAAATCCTTTAGAATCCTGAACATCCCAGAAGTTGAGAAGGTTAGACATGCTGTGTATCTTCTCAAGGGGAGTGTTGGTCACTGGTGGACCATGGAAGAACAGAAAAGGCCAGGTGTGGAGATTGCATGGGAAGTTTTTCGATGGGAATTTATCAACAAATACTTCCCTAAGATGTTTCTGGATGAGAAAATCTCTCAGTTTGAGAGGTTAAGACAGTGACCTATGAACATTAGCAAATACGAGGCTAAGTTCATGAAGTTGTTGCGGTTCTGTCCGCACATGGCAGCTACAGATGAAGAAAGGATTAGACGTTTTGAGAAAGGGTTAAACGTTGAGTTGACCACCCCTGTGTCTGCTCTGGAGAACAGGGAAAGGTTTGCTACCTTTGTGGAGTCGGTCAGGAGGATAGAGAAGTCTGTGTCAGAGAAGAGACAAACCAAGAACAAGAGGATGTATCCCCTATTCCAAGGATCTTCATCTAAAGACTTCAAGAAACCTAGGTTTTCTGCGCCTGCACCACCACCTAGATTCAATACCCAGATGCAGTGGATGTCAAATAGGGGTAGAGGACGAAGCTTACCATTAGAAGGAGCTCGTAGCTCAACATCTATGTCAGTTACAGGACCACCCAGACCACAACAACTAAACAGGAGCTATTATATATGTGGAAAGATGGGGCATCTGATGAAGTATTGTAGAGCCAGAGAAGTGAGTGTAACTCAACCTCAGAGGCAAAGTCAGCAAGGATCTCAAAGGAGACAGTTTCCAGGAGGAGCTAGAGGACGTGGACAAGCATCCCAAGCTGGATCATCGACACCAGGTCAGCGAGCACCGAATCAACCACAAGCAACGACAAGATTCTACACAATGAATCCACCTGATGCAGTGATCAACCCTCGGGTAGTGGCAGGTCAAATGTAATTGTTATATTCTGATATGTCTACATCTTGCGTTGCATCTATTTTAATTGATCTGGGTGCTACACACTCCTTTATCACTCGACAAATAATTCATGATTGCAACCTGACTACAAGTCATAGGACATATAGTTTGTTACTAGAAACTCCCTTGATGGGATCGGCTGTGTTGCAGGAGGTATGTTCTCCCTGCATTCTCCTCTTTTCTGAACATCACATTCAAGTGGATCTTATACCACTTGAGATGCATGGATTTGATATAATCCTTGGGATGGATACCTTAGAAAGGTATAAGGTTGTCTTGGATTGTGAGTCCAAGCAAGCTGTGTTCACTGATGAAAGTGACACATGGATCTTTCAAGGAGAGAGAAAGATTCTACCCACGTGTCTTGTGTCAGCTATGGTTGCTGAGAAGCTGATGAGGCAAGGATGTTATGCATTCTTGGCCCATGTGGTAGATACTACCAAGGATAGTCCTAACCCTGCTGAAGTTCCGATAGTCAGGGAATTTGTAGATGTATTTCCTGAAATACTTCTAGGTCTACCACCGCCCCGGGAGATAGATTTTGAAATTAATCTGGTTCCAGATACGCAACCTATAGCACAAACACCATATAGGATGGCGCCTGCTGAGATGGTAGAACTCAAGAAACAACTCCAAGAGTTGCTTGAGAAGGGTTTCATCCGACTGAGTACTTCACCCTGGGGTGCTCCGGTCCTCTTTGTTAAAAATAAAGACGGTTCAATGCGGTTGTGCATTGATTATAGACAGTTAAGTAAAGTAACAATAAAGAATAAGTATCCTCTGCCGAGGATTGATGACCTCTTTGACCAGTTGTGTGGTGCAACCGTCTTCTCAAAGATAGATTTGAGGTCAGGATATCACCAACTACGTATTAAGGATAGTGACATATCAAAGTCTACCTTTAGGACAAGGTATGGTCATTATGAGTTCACAGTTATGTCGTTTGGACTAACTAATGCACCAACTGCATTTATGGAACTCATGAATAGAATCTTTCGACCTTTTCTCGATCAGTGTGTTGTTGTCTTTATAGATGACATCCTGATCTATAGTAGAGATGCTAAACAGCATGAACAACATCTTCGTTAGGCTCTAACTTTGCTAAGACAATATAAGCTATATGCTAAGTTTAGCAAGTATGAGTTCTGGTTGCCAGAAGTTTCTTTCCTTGGAAACGTAATATCTACCTTAGGTATTCATGTTGACCCTAAAAAGGTAGAATCTGTTCTACTATGGGAACAGCCAAAGACACCGACAGAGATCTGAAGTTTCATAGGGTTGGCAGGCTATTACCGGAGGTTCATTAAGAACTTCAGTTCTATAGCTTTACCCTTGACTAGGTTGACCAGGAAGGATGTTCCTTTTACCTGGAGTGACAAGTCTCAGCAATCTTTCCAGCTGTTGAAGGAGAGATTGACAAGTGCACATGTACTTGTGTTACCTGAGCAAGGAAAAGGATATATAGTTTTCTGTGATGCCTCTAAGAATAGACTTGGATGTGTGTTGATGCAGGATAAATAAGTGATTTCTTTTGCTTCCCGACAACTTAAGAAACACGAGGAGAATTATCCGACACACGATCTAGAACTAGTTGTTGTAGTTCATGCCTTGAAGATCTGGAGACATTATCTTTATGGAGAGACATTCCAGATTTTCACAAACCATAAGAAACTTAAGTATATCTTTTCTCAGCATGATCTTAACATGAGGCAACGCCGTTGGATGGAGTTAATCAAGGATTATGATTGTACAATTGATTACCATCCATGGAAGGCCAATGTAGTTGATGATGCTCTAAGTAGGAAATCAGCAACACCAGCCTTAGATAGAGCACAACTGAATTCTTTGGTGTGCTCTAGGAGGGATATGCTTATCTCCCTAAGGCAAGACAATGTGCAGTTAAAAGTATCATTGTTAGCAGGATTGTTAGCTGAGATGCATATAAAGCCTACTCTGAGACAGCAGATCAAGGAAGCACAACAAGTTGATGCTGCAGTTCAACATATTAGATCGGATTATGGAAGTGAGAAATGAGATGGTTTCCATGACTCAGATGATCAAGTAGCCTGTTATCATGATAAGATGATAGTACCGGATGTGGATAACTTGAGGAAGTTAGTCCTGGAGGAAGCTCATTCTTCAATGTACGCTATACATCCAGGAAGCACCAAGATGTATTAAAACTTGAAAGATATGTATTGGTAGCTTGGAATGAATAAGAATGTAGCTGAGTTTGTTATGTGGTGTCCTGTGTGTCAGCAAGTTAAAGCTGAACACCAGAAGCCTGTAGGAACAATGCAACCTTTACCCATACCGCAGTAGAAATGGGACCATGTAACCACAGACTTTGTTGTTGGCCTAACCAGGAAACCAAAGGACATGATTCCATTTGGGTAATAGTTGATAGGTTGACAAAGACAACACATTTCATACCTGTTAAAACAACCTATTCTTCTGAAAAACAAGCACAGTTATATGTTGATGAGATAGTGCGGCTGCAAGGAGTCCCAATTACCATTGTTTCTGATTGAGGTCCCCAGTTTATGAGTCATTTTTGGGAGCGACTTCATAAAGCCTTAGGCACACAGTTAAGGTTTAGTACAACCTTTCATCCTCAGACTGATGGACAGTCAGAAAGGACTATACAGACCTTGGAGGACTTGCTTAGAGCATGTGTTCTTCAGTTTACGAGTAGTTGGGATCTGCACCTAAGCTTGATAGAGTTTGCCTACAACAATAGCTATCAACATAGCATTGACATGGCACCTTATGAGGCTTTATATGGTAGACGTTGTAGATCACCCCTATGTTGGTATGAAACCGGTGAATATCAACTTTTAGGTCCTGATCTTGTGCAACAGACCACTGAGAAGATTAAAGTAATACAACAACATATAAAGACTACACAGGATAGGCAGAAATCTTACGCTAATAAGTGTCATAGACCTTTAGAATTCCATGTTGGAGACAAAGTGTATCTCAAAGTCTCACCTTGGAAAGGAGTTCTGAGATTTGGAAGGAAAGGAAAGTTAGCTCCTAGGTTTATGAGGCCTTATCCAATCATTGAACGCATTGGAAGAGTAGCTTATAAGCTAGAGTTACCACCAGAATTACAGAGGTTATACCCTGTGTTACACATTTCCATGCTTAGGAAATGTCACCCTGATACAGAATCAGTTCTGCAATCTATGGAAGTAGAATTCAATGATGATGTATCTTATGAGGAAGGACCTGTATCGATCCTTGATAAAAGAATTAAAAAGCTGAAAAAGAAAGACATATGTCTTTTGAAAGTCCTCTGAAATCATGGTGGTATTGAAGAAGCCACATGGGAACTAGAGGAAGAGATGAGAAGGAAATACCCTGCTCTTTTCTCTTAATATGTTTTGTTGATTTCGGGGACGAAATCCTTGTAAGGGGTGGATAATTTGTAACATCTCTGACCTGGGTTATGAACTAACCCTAGGTGTTTTGCCTAATTAAGTGATTAGATTCTTGTGGTTATCTTTTGAAAAAATATTTAAAGCTTCTGAGGAACATATATTTCCATTTTAGTCCTTTTTTAACAATGTTGTAATAATGTTTTGTTAATTTTGGACTAATAGTGCAAATTACCCAAGTTGAGGGGTTAACTACAAATTGCACATGTTAATATGTTCCTCTGATAATGAGACATCATAAGAATGAATATGATGTAGTGGTATGGATTCTCCAAGCTTGAGCACCAGGATATAGCTTGTAGAGCAATCCTTATGCTTTAAAACCTAGTTTTGGTGTAAAGTGCAATTTACCCAAAACATAGGGTCCAACATGTAAAATGTGTCCTCTAAAGTATCTCTCATGTTTCTTGGCATCAATTAGAGCAAAGAAAATGAGAGGGGCGCCTCATTTGAATTATCAAGTAAGAAAGATAACCTTAATATTTAAATAACCAAGTTTAAGCAAAATGGCCTTTAATATATATATATATATATATATATATATATAACTTATTAAGGTGTTTGGTTTCTTTTCCTTTAACCTTGAATAATAGAGAGGTTTTGCATGTGAAAAGGAGGAAGAAACGTGGCCAAGGTTGGATCAAGCTTGAGTGGATGGGTTTAAGAAATAAAAGAAATAACTATCTTTTTCTTGCCTTGGTAATATCCAAAAATATATAAACACCCTTTTTCCACAAAGCAAGGGAACATTTCCCTTAGTTTCTTTTCTCATCTTCTTGCTTTGGCCGACTAAGGAGAAGCTCTGGAATAGAGGAGGACGACCAAGCTAAGTTGGTAACTATGGATCATCACCTAGCTCGAATTCATGGTGGAAACTCTAATACAAGGTTGGTTTGTTAGTTTTCCTTACACAACTCTTCTTTCTAGCCATCTTCTCCATCCAAATCTTGAAGAACGAACCTTGGGCAACCTTTGGAGCTTCACCCACCATTAAAGCTACGAAGCTTGGAGCTCTATATCAGATCTAAAGGCGGTTTTTGTAACTCTAACCCTTAAGCTTTGCTTTTGCATCTTCTTCTCTTAGAATAGTTGCTCATACTTCTCCTTTAGACACTTTTAAGTGTTCTTGCTAGTATTTCCATGAATAACAGCCCCTGTTCTTGAGGAAGAAGATGATGACATTATTTCCAATGTTTATCCAAAATCCACTTTAGCAAACGGCCCTCCACCTCTTGCTCAAACGGTTTCCTAAACTGTTTGAGAGCAAACGGTTTCAAACCATTTGAAAGCAAACGATTTCAACCAAGAACACATGGAAGCAAATGGTCCAAGACCATATGGATGCGTTGACCAGGTGTTGACCATTTGGAGGTCTGTTGTAAATATTATGACTAATCACCCACCAAAAATCATCAAGTAATTCCAAGAGAATCAACAATTGAAAGCACATTAGTCACCTGAACCCTAATCGGGTTAGTTGTTGATTTCAACAATATAATTAAGTTGAAGTTTGGGTTGAGTGGCCCAAATGGTTTCCAAACCGTTTGGGGATCACCCAAATGGTCTCAAGACCGTTTGGTGACCACCAAAGACCGTTTGTAGGTCTAGGGTTAAGTAGGGTTGACCAATTGAGGGTCCAATGATATCAAGTTGTTGAACAATTAAGTGCTGATTTGGTGACCTAATCTAAGGTTCAACCCTTAAGAGAATGACTTGATTTTTGATGAAATAATGCGAAAACCGTCTCAAGACCGTTTGGAGAATGTCGAAATGATCCCAAGACCATTTGGGGGTCACCCAAGACCGTTTGGAGGTCTAGGGTTGACTATGGTTAAGTGGTTAAAGATTCAAAGGCAATAAGTTGTAGTACAATTAATTGTTGACCTAATGATCAATCTAATGAGCTAAACCCTAAGTGGTTGAGTTAGTTTTTGGTGTTGACTTGGGAAAACAGTCTCAAGACCGTTTGGAGGTCATCCAAACGATCCCAAGACCGTTTGGGGTCAGGTCATGACCAAATTGAATGATGGTTCAATGGTTTCAAATCAATTAGACTCATGTTGAGGAGTGTTAAAGGGTAATCGATTCCAAACCCTAATTCAATTGATCCAAGCCCTAATTGGTGATCAATTGAGGTTCAATTGAGTGTCTAATCAGTAGAGGGTTGATCCAATTGACTCAATTGATAAGTGGCTAGCAAGTGCATGACCAATTGAGGGGTTCAACATTGGAAACCCTATTACAATTAAAGTGGTTGAGATACTTTTTGGTCCTTGCGGTTTTGAGGTGGTTTGGACCAAACGGTGTCAAGACCGTTTGAGTCCAAACGGTCTCATGACCATTTGGGACCAAATGATCCCAAACCGTTTGGTGCTCATGCGGTTCCAAGATCAATTTTGCCCATGCGGTTTCAAAGTCAAAGTTGGCCAAATGGTCAACGAGACCAAACGGTCTTCACCCCCATCTTGGGCAAACGGTTTTGAGTGTGCACTTTGTCAAATGGTTTCAAAAGTCAAACTAGACCAAACGGTCAACACCACCAAATGGTGTCAAGGTCTATCCAAGACTGTTTGGTGGGTTAGTGTGCAAGACCGTTTGAGGTCTAAAAAGGTTAAGAACGTTTGATACCTTAGTGGTCAAGATGGTTTAGTGGTTGACTAACCTAAACCTTATAGATATCTAAAGTGATTAAGAGACTAAGTAATTAGTGGATCAATGCATGTTATGACCAATGGTGAACATTACAAAAGTACCCTTGATGGGATAATGTAACTAATACCCCTTGATCAAGTAAACCCTAATGACTATAATGGTGATGACATAACTTATAGTCTAATCAAGGGTGATGTAATCATAATCTCATAGAAAGAGGAGAGAGAAGACTCCCTATATGAATGAGAATCAAGCAATAAATCTCCAATATGTTTGAATGTATCTAATTAGGGTATGATCCTTCATAGTGAGATCATGGAAACCCTAATTATGATGGTTAATGACTCTTAACCCTATTTTGGAGCACTAAGAGAAGTGATTCCCATACATGATGATTGTATAATCTTAATTCATTGAAATTTGAATAGTAAACCCTAATCTAGGATGATGTGATATAATATGAATAGTAAACCCTAATCTAGGGTAATGTGATGATGTGAACAGTAAACCCTAATTCTGAGTTATGCTTTTAAGCATGAAACTCCATGATTAAATTATGAAATGAGGAATTACTATTCATAATTTAGTTAAAGGGGCTGGTTAACCCTAATTGAATTAAAAAGGGAAAACCCTAACCCTAATAAGGGCCTAGTGGTACAACATTGGAATAGTAAAGTTATCTTTGCTTTGCAATGTGCTGATTTAGAGATAATGTGTTTATTATCAGATGTATTAATTATGCAGGTCTTTATGAAATGGTGAACATAGATAGGTAAGAGCTATGATGTCACATTCATTGAAAGCACATTATATGTTTTGAATGTAATGATTTGCTATGTTGCATAGTGAAAGGAAACATAAGAGATTGACATGCTATATGAGCCATATGAAATATCAGCATTGCTATTATTTTGTATATACTTTCAAATGACTTGAGGACAGTATGATACTTGATAACAAGTGTTTTGGTGACTTAAGGGTTTGAGTACCCATGTTCTTGAAACATAATGATGAAATGGTTAGTGATTGATATCCCAATGATAACTAAATGTGAATTGAACTTGATACAATCAGTACTCTTTCTTTATAGCAATTGTCTTATTGGTTTATGTTTGAAAACATGCCTGATGCTAAAAGAATGCTATAATGTACTTAAATAATCAAGTATAATGATATCATGTAGAGCCCTGACCATAGATCCATCATTGTCAGAAGTTTAATGATGGTGAAACAGGTTTTCCTAAGTGAACTCCTGGAGAGCATACTTTTGAGTATGTGGGGGTTATGGATGCAAATATCCTTACGTCCTAATGTAGGATTTGATGTGAGATGTACATGTAATCTCCCAATCCTTCATTATATGTTTATGTCGGGATGATGTATCACTAATCTCCCGATGATGTTGTTAATGCTGCATTGATGTGAGATAAACAAGAAATCCCTCGATGGCGAAGAGAGTACAACACGCCACTGTAACTCTAATAGCGAAGTTGCCAGAATACCCTGGAAAGCTATTATGGCAGAGACACAAGATGTCCTGCATGATGATCCTCACAATGACTGAGGAAGATGAGGTCACAGGAATCCGGCACTTCTGATGACCTATGTAAGGTACCGATTGCGATTTCATAATGTTCGGGTGGAGTATGAGAGGTGTTACTCATCTCTTCAGGGCATAAATATGTTTGAAAAATATAATCATGCGTGAGCATATCTCCGGGATGGGGACTGTAGGAATAAGCACCATTGTGGATGTGGTAGCCGCTGGAGGAATCTGCACACCACGGAAGGGGTCGGTGAGGAAATTCGTCAGTTGATCGCGGACAGTCGACCATTGCTCTTGAATGAAATCGGCAGAGATCCCATCTGGGCCAGGAGCCTTGAGAGGAGGTGTTGAACGGACAGCAGCCCATATCTTGGTGGCCGAAGGAACTGCGGTGAGGATTCACCTACTCGCTTCAGTAAGAGGTGCAAATTGCCCGATAAACAAGCTACTGGCGATGGCTTTGGCCTGAGAAGCATTCTCGAAATAGACGTTAGAGAAAAAAGTAAGGATCAATGCTTTCACCTGTGCTGGGTCTTCAATCCAGTTCCCCTGATTGTCTTTGAGCCTGAGGATCTTATTGTGCCACCTCCGTTGTTTCACCAAGTTTTGGAAATATCTAGTGTTGTTATCTACCAGCTTGAGCCATTCACAGTGCGCCTTCTGTTGCCACTCCTTCTCTTCCCGGTGGAGCAAGTCGTCCAGTCTACTTTGCAGTTCGATCACTTCCGCCTCAACCATGGGGTCAGGATGGAAGGTAAGCTGAGCCTGGTACCACTTAATTTTATTGCTTAAGATGTGCTGGTCTCTATGTTCATCTCTCTTGGACTTAAGTTCCCAGTCACTCGTGGCGGTGAGGAAGCTGGCTACTGCCTGTTGAAAGGAGCTCTCCCCGTTCCAGTGATTCTGCAGAAGTTGTTTAAACCCCTTCATGCTTGACCAGTTGGCGGAGGTGCGGAGATGTCTGTGCTTGTTGTTGGGCGGAGACGGGGAGGAGATGAGAAGTGGCACATGATCGGAGTAGCTCCTCTCTAGGACCTGCGCTAGGTCAGACACCGCGTCTTCAATCCATAAGGAGTTCCCAAGCGCACGGTCAAGCCATTCGTGCAGGAGTCCTCACCGGAAGGTGGTACGGGCGCCATTGGCTCCGAGGTCGTGGAGCTGACAGCAATTCATGGCCTCAATGAAATCTCTATTGTTGGCTGTATCGAAGGACTGGCTTCCAAACTTCTCTGTCTGGAACATGACGACGTTGAAATCGCCGAGTACAATCCAGGAGACGGATATGGATTGGAACATCAGCTCCAAGTGAGTCCAGAGGAACTTCCTACAGCTTCTCGTCATCGCGGCATAGACAAAAGTGAAGAGACGATCATGAACTCTACAATGGACAAACTGCTTATGGGAGGAAAGGATTTCCAGAAGAACGTGGCGGTGCCACAACACCCAAATCCCTTCGGAGAAGCCAACAACTTCTACCCTGTGCGATTGGGGAAAACCCAGAGTCTTGATAATCAGCTCAGCTCGCTTGCCGCCGCAACGGGGCTCAAGCAAAGCCACGATCGAGATGTTATACTTCAGAATAAGTGCTTTAACTGCTGATTAGGTATCCTTGTCGCAGATACCCTGTACGTTCCATGTCATTACCTTCATGAAGAAGAGGCGTCTATAGTAGAGGATCCCATCTCCTTCGCTTCTGCTTCCAAATCTTACAAAAGTGACTGCTTCCCTCGCTTCCTGTTAGCTGCTTGGGCTGGGTCGCTAGCAGTTTGGATGGCCTTCCTATTTTGAAGGTGGATGCCTGCTGTCGATTTGGCAGGACTCCTATAAGATGTGTACGTCGGCCTCTCGGCAGTGGATTGCCCCACTGCAAAATTGGTTGACAGGAAGGGATGTAGGGAGGCGTCGCGGCCCGGAAGGACGGCATCGCCCGACGGGGCAGCCACCGTATGCTCGCTGGTCTGTCCAGTGCTCTTCTGAGGTTGCGATCGTTCCTGGGTGGGTCGCGGCACCTCTGGTTGGGCCTGGGCGTCCTTCCCCCTACTCTCCTTGTGCAATGTTTTCCTTTGACTCCAATCTATTCCTTTTGTGACGCGTTCAGCGGTGCCATCGATCGACAAGATTTCTTGGACTTCCTCCTCTTCATCCTGGTCCGCTAAATTTTGGAAGCGGTTTGCAGTAACCTTAGATTGCTTATTAGGGTTCCCTGCCGCCTCCCTTCGTGGTTTCCGCAGTGTGGGTTGTGCATGGATGGCCTCTGAGAAACCCTCCTTCCTTGGTGGGGGTTCATGGAGTATGGTGCCTGCAGCGAGGGCCGCTTCTCTGGCCTGGTTTTCTGCTTGCAGCCTGGTGTTGTAATCTTTCTCAACTGTGTCCGCAATGCAAGCAGATGAAAGGAATGTTCTCGTACTTCACTGTGAATTTGATGCATGCAATCACGACGGAGGGTATCAGCGGGCGGGACATGTCTAGCTCCACCGCGATCCTCGCAAAATGGCCTCTCTGTTGGAGTTTCGTGTTCATGTCCACCTTGACCGTCGTCCCGATATGATTACCTACTTCCGTAAGTAGGGTTTCCTGATACACATAAATTGGAAGGTTCGGAATTCATACCCAGGCAACCAATCTTGGCGGCGTGGCTACATGAGGCAAGAATACCGGCGACCAGCGTTGGACGGAGAGATAGGAGCTGAAGATTGGCCATGGGCCTCCCGTAAGGGTTGTGATGTAGTCTTCTTCTGTTTGTAATTGGACGATAAAGAAACCGTTCTCGACGTCTATCAGGTTGAAGCCTCCAACCGGCTTCCAATGAAGGTGGATTCTGTCCCTTAGCGTTAGGAAACCAATGTCTCGAGATAGCAACTTCACGATCACCGTGAACTTCCAAGGCAGTAGAAGTTGCTCCAATGCTTCCGTTCTGACGTCAAACTTTGGGGTTCCCCCTTCAGTGGACACGATGATGTCTTCCTTCGATAGATAGACTCCGGCCTTTTCCGCATCGATCAGGATAAAGGTATGGTTTTGATTTGTGGTTTGCCCGCGGTTCACCGAATACTTGTAGGACATCTTTTGGCCGACTGGCCCTCCAGGGTTTCCGGTTGCCGTCGGGTTGCCCGACAGACTCGGGAATTGCATGGCTGTGTCCCCGTGGTCAATTTCCATCGCATCATCTTGCGTGGATGGGACATTCCGAACCGTCGACGTTGCCCTGAAAGAAAGCTGGATGCCTGTAGAGACCAACGGAACAGAGGAATTGATCGGAGAAGGGGGCCCATCTCCTTCCTCGGCTGCAACGATTTCATGGTCGCCAGAGAAACCCTAGCAGACGTTCTAAAGCATAATCTTAGGTTATTAAGAAAAATGAGGTTTGGTCCATAACCTCCTCACCTCCGACAGCTGGTCAAGCATGAAGGGGTTTAAACAACTTCTGGAGAATCACTGGAACGGGGAGAGCTCCTTTCAACAGGCAGCAGCCAGCTTCCTTACCACCGCGAGTGACTGGGAGCTTAAGTCCAAGAGAGCTGAACGTAGAGACCAGCACCGCTTAAGCAATAAAATTAAGTGGTACCAGGCTCAGCTTACCTTCCATCCTGACCCCATGGTTGAGGTGGAAGTGATCGAACTGCAAAGTAGACTGGATGACTTGCTCCGCCGGGAAGAGAAGGAGTGGCAACAGAAGGCGCACTGTGAATGGCTCAAGCTGGGAGATAACAACACTAGATATTTCCAAAACCTGGTGAAACAGCGGAGGTGGCACAATAAGATCCTCAGGCTCAAAGATGATCAGGGGAACTGGATTGAAGACCCGACACAGGTGAAAGCATTGATCCTTACATTTTTCTCTAACGTCTATTTGGAGAATGCTTCTCAGGCCAGAGCCATCACCATTAGCTCGTTTATCGGGCAATTTGTGCCTCTTACTGAAGTGAGTAGGCGAATCCTCACCACAGTTCCTTCGGCCACCGAGATATGGGTTGCTGTCCGTTCAACACCTCCTCTCAAGGCTCCTGGCCCAGATGGGATCTCTGCTAATTTCATTCAAGAGCAATGGTCGACTGTCCGCGATCAACTGACGAATTTCCTCATCAACCCCTTCTGTGGTGTACTGATTCCGCCAGCGGCTACTGCATCCACAATGGTGCTTATTCCTAAAGTCCCCATCTCGGAGAGATGCTCACAGCTACGTCCTATATCCCTCAACAATGTCTGCACAAAATTCCTCTCCAAAATTATTGTAGTGCGCATTAAACCCCATATGCAGGAGTGGATCTCCCCCATGCAATCTAGCTTTGTCCCCGGAAGGCGGATTGGTGACAACATCACTCTGGTGCAAGAGATCATCCATTCAATGGAAAGGAAAAGAAGTCAGAAGCATCACCTTGCCATTAAGCTCGATCTTGTGAAAGCATTTGATAAGATGAGCTGGCCTTTCATTGAGGATATGTTGCGCCAAACTTCTATCCCGAATGAGCTCATCAGAATCATCATGCAGATAATCTCATCTGGTCAGACCACCCTTTTGTGGAATGGTGAAGCAATTGGGTCCTTCCACCCCTCCTGTGGGGTTAAGCAGGGTGATCCCCTATCTCCCTACATATTCGTTCTCTGTTAGGAGCGGTTCAGCCAGTTGATCGCTGTAGAAGAAAACGCAAGAAGATGGAAACCAATCATACTCACCAAACAAAAGCTACCGTTCACACATGTAAGCTTTGTCGATGATATACTACTCTTTAGGGAGGCTTCTATTCCGCAGGCGTCAACCATCCTACGTTGCCTCAAAAGGTTTGGCAAGGCTTCTGGTCAGTTTCTTTCTCACGAGAAATCTACTATCTTCTTCTCTGCCAGTACTCCCAGAGCCATGCGCTCATCCATCTGCAGGAAACTCCACATCAAGGAAACTTCAGACTTGGGTCCACATCTTGGCGTACCCATCATCCACAACAGAAAGAGAAAAAACCACTACTAATACTTGATTGAAAAGCTCCACGGGCAGATTGATAAACGGTAGAACAATTTCCTCTCCTTAGCTGGAAGGGTCACGTTGGCGAAATCAACCTTGCTTGAACAACCGTGTTACACGATGCAAATGACCCAGCTGCTAGTGGCATGCTGTGACAAGATCGACCAGCTGATTTGGCAATTTGTTTAGAGTGGCTCCATCCAGACTAGCAAGACTCATCTTGTTGCATGGGATCATATCACTCTACCCTACCATGCTGGTGGGTTGGATATCAGGAAGGCAAAGGATTTCAACATGGCACTATTAATGAAGAAAGCTTGGCAATACTTGAGGAATGAACCGCTCCCATGGGTCCGTCTCATGAAAGCCAAATATTCATCTCAATCTGCAAGTAATGGCTCTGGCTCCCATCAATGGAGAAGCATTAAGGGCTCCCTTCCTTTTCTTCTCGCACACTCGAAGCAAGTAGCTATCTCTGGAGAAAACACCAACGTATGGATGGAAGCCTGGGTAGAAGAAGGTCACACGCCGGTTCTCCGTCCATCTCTAGTAATACCTGAAGAGATCAAAGATCTGAAAGTAGCTTGCCAGGTCAAGGATGACGACTCTTGGGATGTGGATTTCCTACAGCACTGGTTCACAGATCAAACTACATGGGACATCTTGAGGATGCCACCCCCTCTCTCTCAATATGGTATGGATAATATAACCTGGTCCTTGTCTAAAGATGGTAATTTCTCAGCTAATACAGCCTACAGGGCGCTCAGCGGCACAAATCTCCCCTTGCCCACCGGTCATTTTGCTTCAATTTGGTCCATGTCCATCCCGCAGCGGGTTAAATCCAACCTATGGCTTATTCACAGAGATCGACTTCTTACTAATGCCCTCATATTTAGAAGGAAGATGACGGAGTCCAGCGCATGCTCTATATGTTGCACTACCCCAGAATCCACTCTCCATGCGGTTAGAGATTGCTGCCTAGCCCGGAGCACATGGCTACTCCTTATTCCCCAGGAGGCCAATGAGTTCTTCAACTTTGATTCCACGGCGGACTGGATTGGTTACAACCTCAAACATCTGAAATCTATGGAAGGATGGCCCATCTTTTTCTCCATTTCATGCTGGTTCATATGGAAGAACAGAAATCAAAAAATCTTTGAGCAAACTGCAATACCATCACACTCTCTTGATCTTTCCTGTCGAGGGGAAGCAGCATCTATTAAGGTGGCCTTTCTCCAATCCGAAACACCTGACAGCAATCAACCTAAAGATAATTTCAGTCTGATTGAGGTGGCCACAGATTCAGCCGTGGTGAACGTCGACACAGCTACTAACAATTCAATTGAGAGTATGTCTACCAGTGTGATCATCTGAAACACGGATGGCACCTGGCTCACAGGAGGTACAGATTCTATGAGGGGTACTAACCCCATGAGGGGGGAACTTTATGCGATCTTGGATGGGGTTCGACACGTACGAGAAAATCATATTTCCAACTTTGTCATGATCAGTGACTGCCAATTCTCCGTCTTCTGGAGTATGGGGGCCCAACATCCGCCGACCAAATACAGACTGATCGTCCAGGCCATACAATGTCTTTGGTCAGAACTTCCTGGAGGATCGTTAATCCATGCAAAGCAGAAATGGAATAACCTCGCCGATCAATTGGCCAAGCAATGTCTCAAGCAGCCGGACCTGGCTGGAGAGCTCCCAGTATGCCCGCCTTTTCTATCAGTTCTTTGTGAAAAGGAGAGGTCTAGTTTCGCAAGAATGGTTAAGCTTGTTCCTTTTTCTATTTTAGCCCCTCGGGCCATCCTGTAACCAGTTAGACTGGTAGTACACAAAAAAAAGGGAAAGGAGAGAGGATGGCCCACATGGTCGAGGGGAGGGTCATCCTATACTAGATACTCCTATTATGTTTTTAGGTGTTGCTTGGCTAGACCATCTACAAGTTTATTTAGTTCACGATCCACCTTCATGATCAACATGTCTTCAACATCCTCCAAATATGCTTAACATTTTATATCCAAGGCAAGAGAGTGGGGTATTTATTTTATCTTCCCTTTAAGGCCTCTATTGCAATGATTCTATCTGATTCAGATATGATTGTTGTGTATTTCTTGACTTGCCATTTTATTAAAGAAGTTAATTTGATCTAAATAATATGGTAGATTTGATAATTATGGCTACACTTGACATGAAATAGAGTCATGAAATCAATGAATATGGGAATTGGAGTGTCAAATATAAATATAGTGATAGCTCAATAACAAGGAAACCTAAACCCTATAATAGGACCGAGTAGGGTTTAATCTAATGAATGTGATGCTAACATGTTAGTATTTACATACATGTAGATTAATGTTGAATTTCTTGGAATCTTCTCTGTTGATTGAATATGCTTGAAGTATAACTACATGATCAGCATAGCTCACCATTAAGGCATGTGGTTGCACCTATGACTACCTACAATAGTTTGTTGGTGTTTTCTGAGTGTTTCTCAAAGATTTGAACAATTAAATTGTTGGATGTTTATTTACATTCTGTTCAATTATAACGTCACTATGACTATCACATAAAGGAAGAATATGTGAACAAAATGTCAATTCTTATATGTGATGGAATATATGTTGTTAGTTTGCTTGCACACTTTTGCATTCACCCCACGTACACAATATAACATGTTACATTGATCCTTGCTTTTGTTTCATGGTGTTTTAGGTACATGTTAGATAAGACGATCTCGAGATATGATGTACATGATAATCAATTGAATTGACTTGAAGAAATTGTAGTTTACTTGAAAGGAGGATTAGATAGATACTTCTTCTCATGTAGTTCTCATATCCACAATTTTGATGATGGAAAGTTATGTAAGTTCTAGAAGAACATCTTGTAACCAATATATTTGAGTTAATGAAATTATTTGTTGTTATTTATTATTTGATTAAAATCTAGATTCTTCGAAAAATTTTAGGTAATAGCTATCATATTTTTGTCCTTCCTTAATTGGGGGTTGCTAAAAAGTGAGGTCGTTACAAGGGACATAACAAGAATGTATGCACTCTTATTATACATATGATCCCATTTTGCAAGTCCGCAACCTGAAGACGTATGTCATTGAATTACATCATTGTTTAGACATCTATTGTATAAGTGTTTTCCTCTCATGATTGATACAAATATAATTGACAAAATTAACTTTATGATTATCAAATCAGATATCTAATGCCCCATTACAATCATCATATGATGGGCTCTATGGGCATACATACCAGCAGAATCCCACTCGCACTTAGATCCAATCACTTAGAAATCTTATTCCAAGTGATCTTAATGTGTCCATCTTATTTCTGTTGTGCAAGTGCTTTTAAACTGGGTTAGCAAGTTTACACATTTCCTAGTTGTACGATGTTTTGTGTGAGATGGAAGTATCGTAGTATTCTATATGAGATTATATGCCTATTCAATAGCTCCATTGTTGTGACAAAATTTCTATTGTGTCATTAATGGCCAGAACCTCTAAATAGCTCATCTATATGAAATTTTTGATACATATAATATCCCATATTGTGTTCATAACATCAAGATACTCAGCTTCTATTGTAGAATTAAACAACTATCTCTTAGGAAGAACTTTTCCAACTTATAGTTCTATTTAAGGTCAAACAACTAATTTATATTCCATTCATTAATTTTCTTTGTCATTTTGGAAGCTTACATCAGTGTAACACTTTACACCCAATTCTTCCTTACTACCATAACCAAAGAATCGATCACTTCATTTCTTCTCAAGTACTTAAGCATGTTCTTTATGGTAGTCCATTGACTTCCACTAGGATCTGACATATTTCTTCTCATCATGTCTAATACATTCGAAATAGCAGGATAAGTACATAACATTGCATTCATGAAGATCCAATTGTGAATGCATGTGGCACCTATCCATGTGTTCCTATTCTTCACTAGAACTGGAACACTAGGCTCCAGAGAGACTAACTCCAAGGAACATGGATAAGTTCTCTCTCATTGATTCATGTATGTTAAACCCTTTCAACATCTTGCTAATGTATGTTCTCTTACTTAGGTTAAGAAGCTTTCTAGATCTATCTCAATAGATCTTCATTCCTATCACATATGATGATTTGCCTAAGCCCTTCATAGAGAAGGTACTTACTTTCCAGGTTTTAATATTTGCAGGATAAGGACATTATTCCCTATCATTAAGTCAAATATAAATATGCTCCCACTAAATTCTTGTAATCATAGTTTTCATCTTCATTCTAACTAAAGCCAAACTCTTTGAATGTATTGTTAAAATGGAAAATTAAAACTCTGATATGCTTTCTTCAATCCATAGATTGAGCTTTGTAGCTTATAGACTTGACTTTTAATAGTTTGATTTATAAAACCTTCTAGGTTGTGTCACATACACATCCTCTATAATATTCCTATTAAGTAATGTGGTTTTAATATCCATCTTACCAAATCTCATAGTCAGATTAAGTTGCAACAACAAGCATGATCTTGATGGAATAAACCATGGCAACTAGTAAAAAGATTTCTTCAGGTTCAACATCCTGAACTTGTTTAATACCCTTTTCAACCAATAAGCCCTTATAGGTTTGCACACTACTATCCATGTCGATCTTTTCTCAAAGACCCAAATGCACTCTATGGGTCTTACCCTTTTAGGTGGATCCACCAAGGTCATACCTTGTTGGACATGAACTCCATCTTGGATCACATAGCCTCAAGCCATTTCTCATCATGTGGTCCCTCAACAGCTTCTAGGTAGGTTGTTGGCTCATCATCTATGACCAACACACCACTTTCTTGAATTATAAGATATCATAATTTTTCAAACTGAAGGCATATCCTACTAGAACTATGAGATTATGTGCTATATAAGGAACTTGAGATTCCACAACATCTTGTGATTCTTTATGTTCCTATTGTGCCTCTTATAGGTTCAATGCTTTCTTGTTGGTCTCAAACTTTTTGATTGTACCTTTTCTGCCACTGATTCCTATGGAACTAAGTTCCCCTTCAGGAATGTAGCCATCATGGTCAACAAACAACTTTGTTGATGGATTCGGATATAAAGGTCATATTTAACAAATATTATTTATGTGATTTGTGGACAAAGCCTTTTAAGATGTTCTTTTCTTATATAATATTTCATTCCTAATCCTTATAAAATACATATTGGGACACTTCCCATGTCATATCTCATATGGTGACTTTTGAACCATTTTAGAAGGTACATTGTTTTAGTGTAAATCATCTGCCTGAAGGAAATTGGAAGATTAGCTAGTTTTATCGATAATCACACCATGACTAACATGGTGTGATACCTTATTTTTTATAATCATTATGTTTCAGATAGAGTTCCTCGTGATACACTATCACTATCTATTAAAAGTTCCTCAAACACATTGTTAAAGATATTTTCCATGTCGATCATATCAAGGTGTTTTAATACTTCTACCAAGATGGTTATGAACTTAATTCATGATCCCGTCAACCACTTCAAGAGATAAGACTTGTATTTCATTAAATACAAACTACCATATCTAATGAGGTCATCAGTAAATACAATGAGATACTTATAACCTCCTTTAGCATTTATTCTACAAGGTCTATATACATCAGTATGTATGAGCCCTAATAGAATAGTCTCTCTACATGTAGTGAAGATGTTTTTGTCATATTTCCCAATAAATAAGATGTGCATGTATCTATTGGTTCATTCCCAAAAGAGTCTAGATAACCATCATTATGGATTATAGAAATGCATTTCTCAATTGTGTGCTCTAGAAGACAATGCTATAGGTATTCATTGTTTCAACCATCGATTCATTTAGTCATACAATTCATCTATACAACTATTAAGCATAGAGTATGAGACATAGAGAATTTCATATCACATCTTACTTTTAAATCAAAACATCAATTTATTCTTTATATTCTTGTCCATACAAGATAGATGATGTTTTCGTCAATGGCACGAACATAATAGCAATTCACTAATTCTATTACATGCCCAATAGGATGAATGATAGATTCCAACTATAATCATAAAAACTCTTGTTTCTCATAGTTCTAGCTTATTTCTTCTCAAGTCCTACAGTAGAGATCTCTATTTCCTTCTTCAACCTGAGTTCCTTCAAGTACAAAGGATAGGTTCCTTTTGCATTTATCTTTTTCCTTATTTTGATTGAAGAAGACTTGGACTTCAGCTTAGCCTTAGAACTCTTCATGGCCTTGCCTTTGTCATTGGACTTCACTCTGCTGATTATCATCACAGGTTTGTCCTTCTTCATTCTTGTGTCAACATTTTCCAACATGTTGATTATTTCATACAGCGGTTTAGCCAAGTTATTCAAGTAGTAACACTCCATAAACTAAATAATGTTTCTAGAAAAGATTGTAGAATCATATATGTGGCCAACTATTGGATTAAAGGGAATCCCAATCTTTCTAGATGTTCCACATACCCAACGATATTGAGCACATGGGACTCTACTGGATCTCCTTCTATCATTTTGCACTCAAAGAGCGCCTTTGAGAAATTGTACCTTTCTTGCTTTGCATGATTTTGGTTCTATTGGATCCTAGATGGGTGATTAGATGCTCTAGAGGGGGGGTGAATAGAGCTGAAGCACTAAAACAAAATTCATTAGACCTTCAATATATATCACAAAATAAGGTTGCTAAATAGGAAATTTGTGTGCAACTAAAACATACATAGCAAGGGAGAGAGAGATTGAACATGCACCAATTAGACAAGCTATTTAGAGTGGTTCCACACTTCAAACTAGAAGTGTGTCAGTCCACTTGCCTAGAGAGGTCAACCTCTAGGACTTCCAAACTATTGCATACTTATATTCACTTATAAGGCATACAATGCATGACCAAACAAAAGACTTACCCATCCAATACAAAGAGTCTTTAACCTTACCAAGGACTTACCCACTTTGCAAGAGTCTTTGGCCTTCTCCAAGGACTAACCCACTCTTGCACAAGTCTTTGGCCTTGTAGAGATTACCCACTCTTCTTGGATCTTCAACTTTTGACTTCACCTTCACTTGGAGAAGCTTCCACCACCAAGGTCTTACCCACTTGAGCTTGAGTGTTCTGCCTTCTCCAAGGGCTTACCCACTCTAGCTCCAAGTCTTCAGCCTTGATCTTCACTAAGGGATGCCTTCCCTTGTTCTTCTTCACCTGTTTGGCTAAGAGAGAGAACCTTCATCTTCATGATTGCAAAAGAGAGATGAGGAGGTTGTGGAAGTGAGATCCTCACAAGATATACATATAGAACTAGCTCTCTTACAAATCTCCTACTCACTCTAATGGATGTAGCAAGTGAGTAAGCTTAGAGAGAGAGAGAGGAGGCTGTAGGAAGCACTCAGCTATAGAATAGGAACCTCACATGGAGTTTGCAATGAATGCTCAACCTTGGAATGAAGCCCAAGGGGTCCTATTTATAGTTGGGGATGCCTCTTAGCCTTTGGGAACACTTGTGAACGAAAACTAGCCGTTTTGTGGCTTGCAACAAATATATTTTCACTTGTTGCAACTCCACAACGGCTAGAAATACTTTTCTGCACTTTTCCGTACAGTGCAATCGGTCGAGTTCTAATGGGTGTAACTCGACCGATCAAGTAGGAGGCAAACCGATGTTCAAAGGATCAGTCGAGTTTGTCCTAAGGAAACTCGACTGACCATTTCAACTGGAAATGGCCTACTAACCAATCGGTCGATTTCTGTGAGTGCACAACTCGACCGATGCAATCTTCAGAATATCGAACAAGGTTGATCGGTCGAGTTTTTAGGCTGGGAAACTCGACCGACAAAGTGCCTGTAATCAATTTTCAAAGTTGCATCTAAAGTTCTCTAATAATCGATCTAAGTACTCCTGATATTTTTCTAAGCTTAATTACAAGTCATACAATCATTACAAGTTATTTACAACATGATTCTAATGGATATAGATCATATTACAAAAATGTGCACTTGTATGACTTTGACTTGTCTTTTCTCCAATTTTGAGATGCGCAAGTTAGGGAAATTGGAGTGTGTCTATACCTAATCTGAAATCACTCAAGTAGAAGCATTAGACACCAATATGTGGAATGGTTAGTCATCATCAAAACATGGGTTTAGTCAATTTAGACGTGAGTCAACATTGACCTAGAGTCAACAATCTCCCCCTTTTGAAGATGACAAACCATTCCATAAATGTATTGAAAGCTTTTAAGTAAAATCATACCTTTGGAGAAACCTAGGGTTTTCAATAGAATTGAGTTAATATGCTCCCCCTCAATTGATTTGCATGGATTTTTCATACTCCCCCTCAATTGATGTTATTTCTCCTGCATGGTTAGCTTTCATAACAGTTATAGAATACTATGTCTTCTACTCATATATGTTCTACACATATATGTCTTCTCCCATTTACCTTCTCCCCTTTACATGAACATACTTCTCTTCTTCATGTAAGACATGCCTTCTTCCTCTTTTTAAAAGAAGACATACCTTTCTCCCCCTTTGTCATTTCAAAAAGGTGGGGGTATGAAGAAAATAAGAAACAACACTTGTTAAAGAGAAAGGAGATAACAGAAATATATATAAGGAGAGTAGAAGAGCACAGATAAGGGCTTGTCCAAGCATAGAAAGAAAAGCAAGTTAAAGCATATACTTGAACAACCCAAAAAACAAGATAAAGTGCTGCAGAAAAATAATAAATCACAATTTTGACCCTCAAGATGATGGAATTTGACCAAAAACCATCAGAGCTCATGGAAAAGCGATGAGTTTTGCTTAGAAGGCCATTTCTGCATGAAAAACACTAGTCTTGCACCAAAAATTGAAACTGGAGCAAAATCTGCATAAAATTCAAAAATACTCCAATTTCTACATATAATGTAGATCTATGTACCCTGCATCACAATGTTATGCAAGCAACTCAAGATAGTAGATATGCAATTCAAGGAACAAGCTTGAGCATGTATGAGACAAGATACAAGCATAGCATATAGATGAGCAAAGATGCCAATTATAAACAAGGTTAGAACTGCATGTATATGTAAACTACTAGTAGATGATATCACGAGTTAGGACTACTAGTAGGATCTAGATCATAGCAAGAGATGCCAAAAGATACACAAGATAAAGCAAGCTATGATTAGATGAAGAGATATATCCAAACAAAGAGATATGCAATTTTGGAAGCATGAAAGGATATAACTCACTAGATATGCATCTTTACCATAAGATGATTACCACTAAGAACCTCAAGGTTGTATCGAAACAAGATATACACCTAGATAGATGTAGCAAGTTAGAGCACAACGGAAGCAATTTAAGAAACAACCAAGATATCCAAAGAGGTCATTATCAAAACCTACAAAACAACTCAAAGCAAGTAATTGCAACATATAGATATACCAATTTAGAGGAATTAGAGAGATAGAGTTGTAAGCAAGATAGGAAAATTAGAACATCGCAATATGCATATATAAAGGTACCAAATGAGAGTGCCAAAGAATAAGGCTATTGGTTGAGAAAATCTAGTTGAGAGAGAAATTCCCATCCAATAAGCCAAATGTATATTCTGTTCACAGTGTTATCGGTCCAGTTCTATGCATTGACAACTCAATCGATGACAACTACTGGAAACACCCATAGGTGCCTATCGGTCGAATTTAAATAGGGCAAACTCGACCGACAGACTAGCAATCAAAAAGCACATATATTTCATAAAAACATATTCAAAGGCATGTTAAATATACAAACCATATCCAAACATGTCTGAGCAAGTTAGTAATGCACTATAGAAGCATTTGAAACAATTTTTGAGCAAGAGTGTGAAGAGAAACACAAAATACCACTTTTGACTCAAAAACCATATGTATAGTGCACACTAACTTGACAAAAACAAGTTTGAAGTGGTTACAAGCAATAAAACCATTACCTTTGTGCTTACCATTCCTTTTCCACTTGTTGTCACCCTCTACACATCTCACCTTTCTTCTTTTATGTGGATTGAGAAGTCAATTTGTAATTCAATAGCTCAAGTCAATCCATTTGCAATTACCTACAAGAAGAAAGATGAAATGGTCCCCAATCATGTTTTTGGGTCCGGAGGGGTTAGTTTAGCAACCCGAGTCCTATTGCTCTTGGGTGCTTTCCTAAAAGGACAACAAGTAGAATAATGACCAATTTCATTACAATAGTTGCATGTTCCCATAGTGTTGGAACTAGAGGATTCTCCGTGGAATATTGGAGGTCCTTTATCTTTGTTGTTCCCTTGACTACTATCATACCCTAAACCATGTATACCAATTTGTTTAGTAGTATGGTGTAGGATGTCATTAAGACTCTTTTTACCAACTAAGAATCTTTGCAAGGATGATCTCAAACGGTCATTATCATACTTAAGAGAAGCAATAGTAGAAGACAAATTATTGATATCATCTCTAGCATGCAAAAGATCATTTTCTAAGCAAAGAGTTTTAATTAAATAAGAATCTCTATCAATATGAAGAGTAGCAACATCATTCTCTTTATTAGTATAACTAGAACAAGGTTCATGCCCACTGATTTTAGCAAGCAAGGAGGCATTTTCAGATTTAAGCACCACTATTTCTCTTTGATAATCATAGATTTCTTCTCTCCTAGCATCATCAATAAGCTTGAGTTCTACGTTTTCAGTTTTAAGAGTATCAAGCTCATGCATGAGAGAATCAACAATTAAAGTATGCTCTTCATTAGAACTAGGCATGAGAGGTTGAGCTTCTAGAAATCTAATCTTATCAAGCAAACTAGCATTTTCAAGTTTAAGAGAGTCTACTTGGCTAAGACAATAATTTTTATCACTAAGCAAGCAAGAATTAGCATGTTCAAGATCATCTAATTCTACATGCAAATTATCAACAATTTTAGCAAGCTTTTTCTTTTTCCTTTTAGAAGACTTAAGAGAGGCAAAAATATCATGAATAATAGCAATCAAAGATTCTTTGTCTAAAGAGTTTAGATTTACCTCACTTGAGTCTTCACTTGTTGATGCTATAAGATCAAAATGGCATTCTCCTTCATCACTAGAGCTTGAGCTTGATCCTTCACTTGAATCTTCACTTGAGCTTGAGTTGGAGGAGCCACTTGAGCTTGATTGCCATTTCTTCTTGTGAAGATGAGTCTTTTTTCCTTGTGGGCAATCTTCCTTGTAGTGACCCTTCTTTCCACATGTGAAGCACCGGATGGAGGAGGACTTGCCTTTGTAGAGTTTACCCTTGGAGTACATGACATCTTCTTTAGCTTGAGAGCATGGAGAGACTTGTTCCATGATAGCTTCAATTTGAGCCTTCATTTCAGCCTTCTTCATTCTCTTTAGCTCTTTCTTCTCTTGTCTTTCTACTTCCTCCCTCTTGTCAAGTGTAGCTTCATGTGCTTGTAGATTTCCAATGAGCTCTTCAATAGGAATATCCCTAAGAGACCTTGCTTCTTCAATAGAAGTCACCTTGGATTCCCACCTCTTGGGGAGAGTTCTAAGGATCTTTGAGTTGATCTCTCCACTAGACATAGGATGTCCTAGAATAGCAAGACCATTCAAAATGGTGTTGAGCCTTGAGTACATGTTGTCTATGCTCTCCTCCTTTCCCATATTGAAGTTCTCAAGCAGCCCTTTGAGCATGTAGACTTTGCTTTCCTTCACTTGATCTGTCCCTTCATAAGTGATGCAAAGCTTTCTCCATACCTCATAGGCCGTCTCACAAGAAGAAATCCGGTTGAACTCGGTGGGGGTCATGGAGGCATATAGTGTTGGGTTTTAGGGGAGACGGAGAAGGCAGCGGAAACAAAACTTTTCTCCCCCAACCCATACCGAGGAAACGCGTCAACGTCTATATAATAGGAAAGGATGGTTTGTGGAATCATACCTTGTCCCGAGGCTTGCTCGGCGACAATACCTCGCGCAATGCGCGGTCTTCAACTCCGGACTTCGACGGCGTCTGTGCAGCTCCTGGTCGCACCGGGACTGACAACTCCTACTCGAACCGGACTGTCGGATGACAGTTGTCCTCCTTAGCGGCAGTGTCCTCCCGCCTCTGTAGTAGTCCACACGGACCACCTGGAACTCCACACTCCTTGTCCCACAAGGAAGTGGAAGGAGTCGCACCCTCCTGTTGACGTACTAGTCGCCAACACGCTCTCCTGCCTCATGTTGCAACTGCAGTTGTCCTTCCCTTGCTGCACCTCCCTTTTGCGGGAAGCACTTGCTCGGGCTCTCTCACAGTTACCAAAACCAGAGAGAACGACAACTTGCAGAGCAACTAGTTGCACTGAGCTGTTCTGTGAGAAGCCCCCAAATACCCCTATATATAGGAGAGTCATGGGACAGGGTTCTCCATCCCGGGCAATGTGGGACTAAAGCAGGAGTAGAAGGGTTCGGGATTTTCCACAAAAAGCAACCATCTCGCAACCTGAACCGATCGGTTCACAAGTGAACCAGTCGGTTCACAAGTGAACCGGTCGGTTGGGGACCTGAACCGATCGGTTCACCACTGAACCGATCATTTGGGACCCTTGAATCGATCGGTTCACTCATGAACCGGTCGGTTGGGGTTCCAGGTTGGTTCCCGATTGACTTTCCTTGTTTCTTTCCCAATTGGTATCGAATACCAATATTATTCCCAATCGAATTGGGCAATTGAAACAAAAGGAAAATTCTCACCAATCCTGCTTTCCCAAGTTGCTCGATTGCACCAGTTGAACCGATCAGTTCAACACTTGAACCGGTCATTTCACTCTGTGCATGAGCCGATCGGTTCAACAATTGAGCCGACCGGTTCAGCAACCTCAGCCGACCGGTTCATCACATGAATCGATCAGTTGGGAGTGTAGGTTGTGCAGAATCAGTCAAATGTGATTTCAATCAATCTGATACTCCAATCAATGCGTCCAACACCTTGAACCATACGATATTGAGCCATCGACTGATTGAGTGTTTAATTGAACTACTAAACTCCTTTAGTAATCAATCTAAACATTGCTTGTGGACAAAACTCCTCTTCCAGGTTAAATCCTATGTGTGTGACCCTGCAGGTCCATTTCACGTTGGCAGTGAAAGTCCATAAAACTTATGACTTCACAAGCAAAGAGCAGTGCCTAGTCACACATCAGTGCTACCCAAGTGAAAGTAGAAAGTTGGAGAACAACTTTCATCCTACAATCCGTGAATGGTGTTACAGCGAATGTATAATTCCTTTGTCACTGATATCCCGAATGAACTCGAGGCATGGAACAGTCATCCTGTCAACGTTCATTCACTTTCTTGATCTCAGGGTAGACTGGAAGAGATATGTATGACATCAGTATCACATACTGATTCACACATGCGTGCATGCCATTCTCAATCCTACTCATCAAGTGGCCATGGATATCACACTCCCTCGGGAGGGACAAATCCCATATCTATCACTCACCCCTCAAAATCCCCATGTGTCAAAGCCACCCAATCATCACCTTTATAACAACCCATGTTTCAAGACTGCGTTTGATGATGTCAAAGTGTGCCCAACGACATGTGTTGAGTGCAGTGATTTCAGGTCTAAGAATCACACTCACCACCATCACTGTGAGTAGTGACTGTGACTACCATCTCATGGTTCCATGTGTCAAACTCACGGTGGGTCTGTCTGGTACCTTGTTCTCTAACAAGTACCTATGTGTTTGGTTTGATATCTCTATATCATGACTAATGAGATTCAGTCATCAACCAACACCACAATCTAGTCTTGTGTGTCATTGTTGTCTATCTACCTTCCACAATGACATCTGACTATGGACATAACAAGAATGTACAAACTCTTAGCATCTGTATGATCTCATCGTTCAGGTCATGAACCTGAAGGCATACGTCATTGAGTACTGTCATTCTCTAGACATTCAATCTGTTCTATCACTATCTCATATGACTGAACCAGAAAGAATTGGAAGCTCACCTTTGATGTTTATCAAATCAATCTTAATGTATCCCACCAATCATCCCATGATTAGCTCTCAGGGCATACATACCAACAGACTCCCACTTGCACTGCGAGCCAATCACCCTTGAATCATATTCATAGTGATCTTCAAACATGTCCCACATGTTACTGTGCTCTAGTGCCAGCATAGTGAGAAATGGCAACACCTTGCCAAAGTCTGTACAAATTGCATGTCTCTCATCTCTTCGATGTACGTCACACGTATGAGATGGAGTTGCCGTAATATGCGATCTAGTATTCCATTTCTAACTTTTAGCCACATTGCATGATCAAGGATTCCAGACTTGTCATCAATGAGTGGAATATAAGTTCATCTCATGAACTTTCAGATCCATATAGTATCTACTGTTGTTCACTAACACATAGATACTCGACATTTCCCTTTTAAATGACTTTATTGGAACACTTCCAATTATCAACAAACTTTCACTTTTATACATCTTATGTATATTTTGCGATTAATTTTCTGTCTTTTCGGAAGTTCGCATCAATGTAACTCTTTACATCTAACTCTTCCTTTTCTCCATAGAACTAGTACTTCACAAGCACTTTTCAAGTTCTCATGGTATTCTAGTAACCCTTACTGGAAGTAGACAGACATCCACTCATCATGTCCTACATACGAGTTATCAGGATGAGCACATCATATTGCCATGTCCTACATACAAGATGATGAATGGATTTTATTCTTGCCATGTCATACATGCAAGATAATGGGATGATTACATACATGATAGATCCATATCTATTCTTAGTGTTCCCATTCTTCATAAGAATTGGACACTTGGCCTTGGGATACTAATATCCATCTAACATGGACAAGTTTTCTCCCACTGAATCTGTGCATACTGAACACTTCAGTACAAATTGCCAATGTATGCTTTCTCTTTCCAGGTCAAGAGATTTTCGAGAACTATCTCTATAGATCTCTATTCCTATCACATAGGAAACATCTCTATCTTCCTTAAAGATAATTTCCACTTTTGGATTTCCATTTTAGAACATTTCCATTTCACATCAATATGTGGAATGTGAATACGCTCCCACTAAATCATAGATCCCTTCTTTCTCTTTGACATATCAGTCAAACCCTTTGACTATATCATCAAAGTAAAGATCCAATTTTGAGTTGCTTTTACTCAATCAATCAAATTAATTAGTCCATTGTAACTTATAGACTTCATTTGCATTAGTGGATTCATAAACTTTATAGGCTGTGTCACATACACATCCTGGTTTTATTCCTTATAGGAATGCGGTTTTAGTATCCATATGCCAAATGTCTTAGTCATTAAGTTGCAATCAACAAGCATCATCCTTCTCAAAATGTTATCCATGTGTCTTAACACTTGAGACTCATTTGCACTTATGGATATGATCCAATGAATGCTACCATCAAGGTCTAACCTTATGGTTCACATGGATGTCAGTTAGGATGTAATGGTCATAAACCATAACTCAAGATTTGGTTCCTCATATTCATCTTGATAGTTGACTCATCATATGAACAACTGATCACATAGATAATTGAGGTGTATCTGTTAAAGATAGAAGAACTCACAACCCTTGTGATTCTTAATTTCTTTTATTAGTGTGGGGTATTCATTTATTAAGAAGAATTCAGTTATTTGATAATCATTCTCTAACTCCTTAGAGTATGATTCCTTCTTGATTCAGACATCACCATGCCTTAATCATGAGTTTACTATGATACACTATCATAATTACTCATAAGGATCTCAAACATTTGGTCCAAGTATTTCATTCATTGATCTCATCAAGAATTAATACTTTACCAAATTTGTACTTCATTTATGATAATCTTGAACACTTCAAGACATTCATATTCGTATTTCTCTAAACACCATTTGAAGTATTAGCATTTATTTCAATAGGTATGTAAATACATCACATGTATTATACCTAATAGGATAATCACTCTCTCACTACATTAGTGAAGATTGATCAATCATGTCCAAGATATTCATGTCCCTTACTGGTTCTCTAACCAAAAGAGTCTAGTTTTATCCATCACATGGAAACTAGAAATGAATTTCTCATGATTAATGCTAATTAAATTGTTTGAGTTATCTATAACTTTTAGGTATCATCTTATCTTATGCATATCAAATATCACAAGATAAATATGGCATTGCCACAAAGATCACATCTTTAAGATTGAAAACACAACTTTATTAATTGCCATCATTGTCATACAATATGCAAAAATAAAGTGTTTCTATCTATTGGCAAGTATGAAATAGAAGTTCATAACTGTATTACATGCCTTATTGGCTGAAAATAAACTAAAGTATTCCTATCTATAAAGGCAACACTTGCCCCAAGTAAGAATGCTTTACACTTTACATCTTGGTATCATATACCTCAAAAAGTGTTACAAGTTTATTTACATGACACCTTCAAGTAGAGGCTTCAGTCGCCTCCTTCTTCTTTTGTTCTTCTAGGTAGAGAGGACAATTCCTTTTCCAATGTCCTGGATTTTGACAATGGTGGCAATTTCCTTTCTTGGTCACGCCTCCCTTGGCCTTGAGAGCTGAAGATGGCTTGGACTCCTGGCTAGCTTCAGAACCTTTCTTAGCTTTGCCCTTGCCCTTGCGCTTGGACTTGCCTTTCTTGCTCGTGATCACCATCACGGACTTAGGCTTGTCCTTCTTCATCTGTAACTCGGCTGTCCTCAACATGCCCAACAACTCTGACAGTGGCCTATCAAAGTTTTTCATGTTGTAGTTCATCACAAACTGACTGTAAGATTCTGGCAACGATTGCAGTATCACGTCAGTAGCTAACTCTTGGCTCAGTGGAAATCCCAATCTCTGCAGGTTCTCCACATACCCAATCATCTTGAGTGTGTGAGGACCAACTGGATCTCCTTCTGTCATGACGCACTTGAACAACGCCCTAGAAACATTGTACCTCTCTTGCCGTGCCTGATCTTCATACATGTTCCTGAGATGCTGAATCATCTCTATGAAACCCATGTTCTCATGTTGCCTCTGCAACTCATGGTTCATTGAACATAGCATCAAGCACTTTGCATCAATGGCATCATCAGAATGCTTCTTGTAAGCATCCCTTTCTGTCCTTGGTGCATTAGGAGCGGGTTCCTCTGGAATTGGAGTATCCAGGACATAGAGCTTACGCTCTTGAGTGAGAACAATTCTCAATGTCCGATACCAGTCATAGAAGTTTGTCCCATTTAGCTTGTCCTTGTCAAGGACCGATCGCAAAGAAAAGTTGTTGTTGTTTGTTGCCATTTGAACTACAAAAGGAAAATATGCAATTTTAGTCCAAAACTCATTTTTGACTTATTTGATGGATTTGAAAAATTTGACGATATAATTAGGCCTTTAATTAATTATCGCTCCCACTATTTTACTTCAAATTGATAGCCCTCACCATCAATTCAGAAGATTGCAGCGTACAACCTTCTAGTGGGCAAGATCTTGAAATCCTCTAAGCCATGGACCAGCTAGGGCTGTCACCCACAACATAGATCTCTCAAGTAGGCAACTTTTGCCAATTGCATCATATGCAACTCTTGATAAGATGTCATCTACAACTCCTTGCAATGATCATCTCCATGCCTCAAGGTGCTAGATCCTATCTAGGTCACCTTGTTAAGTCCGACCCAAAGCAAACACGATGAATATGTACCCTGCTAGGGCAGACCCACACATTCATCCTTCACGCTTCCACGAGATAGACGGTGCACCACGCTAGGGCGTGCCCACACTTGGTCGATCACGTTTTTCACGTGTGTTGCATTTGGAAGGCATCTAAAACTTAATATTTTAATGAGGGATTTGGTTTTTATATACATATACATATCCAATCACCACAATACATAGTACGTATCATATACATGCTATATCCCACAGAAAACATGCACAAACGATAAAAAGCGATGATTATGGCCATCCTCATGTGATTCCTCGAGCCAAGAGGAATCATGGTCATCTAGGTCAACATCACATGCAACCTGTACAAGATGAACATATGTGCCTTGCCATCCGAGTAGATCAAATCATCACATGAATGATCTGTACTCTCCAGCCGGTCGTCTGGTTGCCACCATCCGATCGGTTGGCTCCTCCAACCGATCGGTTCGCCTGAACGTCGTGCATCTCGTCATGTCCGCCACCCGCTCGTCTCGCTCCTCGAACCGGTCATCAACCGATCGGTTCACTCCTTGAACCGACCGTCTGAGCAGTCGTCTTGATGTCCGCCGGTCTTTGACATAAAAGGAAATAAAATCCTATTCTATTTATTATATTGCTTTAAAAGGGAAACCCCGAGTTACATTTGGGGGGAGCAAAGGTAGAAAAGAATCTCGAATTATTTCGAGTTACATCATGAATAAGAGAGGGAAGATCGGTGCGCAGACCGAGATGCAAGAAACCACACACAACCAATCACAGATAGGGGTTTATAGGCCATAATCATGCTACACACATCCACCACAAAACTCATTTAAGGGCGACGCGTATCGAGTGCTTTAATAATACATATCATATATGTAATTAGGGATTTGTGGATTTAGGATTGGACATGCATAAAGCCGATATTATTCACATCGTATGCAATAAATAAAGGCGACAAACCAAAATCGATCATATCGATATTCCTAAAACATAGAACAGATGACGTGGCTCTGATACCACTGTTGGGTTTTAGGGGAGACGAAGAAGGCAGCGGAAACAAAAATTTTCTCCCCCAACCCATATCGAGGAAACACGTCAACGTCTATATAATAGGAAAGGATGGTTTGTGGAATCATACCTTGTCCCGAGGCTTGCTCGGCAACAATACCTCGCGCAATGCGCGGTCTTCAACTCCGGACTTCGACGGTGTCTTTGCAGCTCCTGGTCGCACCGGGACTGACAACTCCTACTCGAACCGGACTATCGGATGACAGTTGTCCTCCTTAGCAGCAGTGTCCTCCCGCCTCTGTAGTAGTCCACACAGACCACCTGGAACTCCACACTCCTTGTCCCACAAGGAAGTGGAAGGAGTCGCACCCTCCTGTTGACGTACTAGTCGCCAACACGCTCTCCTGCCTCCTGTTGCAACTACAGTTTTCCTTCCCTTGTTGCACCTCCCTTTTGCGGGAAGCACTTGCTCGGGCTCTCTCACGGTTACCAAAACCAGAGAGAATGACAACTTGCAGAGCAACTGGTTGCACTGAGTTGTTCTGTGAGAAGCCCCCAAATACCCCTATATATAGGAGAGTTATGGGACAGGGTTCTCCATCCCGGGCAATGCGGGACTAAAGCAGGAGTAGAAGGGTTCGGGATTTTCCACAAAAAGCAACCATCTCGCAACCTGAACCGATCGGTTCACAAGTGAACCGGTCGGTTGGGGACCTGAACCGATCGGTTCACCACTGAACCGATCGTTTGGGACCCTTGAACCGATCGGTTCACTCATGAACCGGTCGGTTGGGGTTCCAGGTTGGTTCCCGATTGACTTTCCTTGTTTCTTTCCCAATTGGTATCGAATACCAATATTATTCCCAATCGAATTGGGCAATTGAAACAAAAGGAAAATTCTCACCAATCCTGCTTTCCCAAGTTGCTCGATTGCACCAGTTGAACCGATCGGTTCAACATTTGAACCGGTCATTTCACTCTGTGCATGAGCTGATCGGTTCAACAATTGAGCCGACCGGTTCAGCAACCTCAGCCGACCGGTTCATCACATGAACCGATCGGTTGGGAGTGCAGGTTGTGTAGAATCAGTAAAATGCGATTTCAATCAATCCGATACTCCAATCAATGCGTCCAACACCTTGAACCATACGATATTGAGCCATCGACTGATTGAGTGTTTAATTGAACTACTAAACTCCTTTAGTAATCAATCTAAACATTGCTTGTGGACAAAACTCCTCTTCCCGGTTAAATCATATGTGTGTGACCCTGCAGGTCCATTTCACGTTGGCAGTGAAAGTCCATAACACTTATGACTTCACAAGCAAAGAGCGGTGCCTAGTCACACATCAGTGCTACCCAAGTGAAAGTAGAAAGTTGGAGAACAACTTTCATCCTACAATCTGTGAATGGTGTTATAGCTAATGTATAATTCCTTTGTCACTGATATCCCGAATGAACTCGAGGCATGGAACAATCATCCTGTCAACGTTCATTCACTTTCTTGATCTCAGAGTAGACTGGAAGAGATATGTATGACATCAGTATCACATACTGATTCACACATGCGTGCACGCCTTTCTCAATCCTACTCATCAAGTGGCCATGGATATCAAACTCCCTCAGGAGGGACAAATCCCATATCTATCACTCACCCCTCAAAATCCCCATGTGTCAAAGCCACCCAATCATCACCTTTATAACAACCCATGTTTCAGGACTGCGTTTGATGATGTCAAAGTGTGCCCAACGACATGTGTTGAGTGCAGTGATTTCAGGTCTAAGAATCACACTCACCACCATCACTGTGAGTACTGACTGTGACTACCATCTCATGGTTCCATGTGTCAAACTCACGGTGGGTCTGTCCGGTACCTTGTTCTCTAACAATTACCTATGTGTTTGGTTTGATATCTCTATATCATGACTAATGAGATTCTGTCATCAACCAACACCACAATCTAGTCTTGTGTGTCATTGCTGTCTATCTACCTTCCACAATGACATCCGACTATGGACATAACAAGAATGTACAAACTCTTAGCATCTGTATGATCTCATCGTTCAGGTCATGAACCTGAAGGCATACGTCATTGAGTACTGTCATTCTCTAGACATTCAATCTGTTCTATCACTATCTCATATGACTGAACCAGAAAGAATTGGAAGCTCGCCTTTGATGTTTATCAAATCAATCTTAATGTATCCCACCAATCATCCCATGATTGGCTCTCAGGGCATACATACCAACATATAGGATGTGCATGGATCTAGCATTCAAGGTTTCTTTCATCAAGGTAGCTTCATCCCATTCTTCTATCCTTGTCTTTGGTAGCATGTATGGGTTGTTCACTATTTTCCACATCTCAATACTTGATCCTTGGATGTAGAATTGAAGCCTTCTTTTCCAATAGAGGAAATTGCTCCCATCAAAGATTGGAAGGCTGGTCTAGAATCTCCCTCCTAGGTAGTCACCCATCTTCTCCTACTTGTTGAAGTATGCTTGGAGAAGACCCACTCTGATACCAATTGTTGGATCCTAGATGGGTGATTAGATGCTCTAGAGGGGGGTGAATAGAGTTGAATGCACTTAAACAAAATTCATTAGACCTTCAAGATATATCACAAGATAAGGTTGCTAAATAGGAAATTTTTGTGCAACTAAAACATACATAGCAAGGGAGAGAGAGATTGAACATGCACCAATTAGACAAGCTATTTAGAGTGGTTCCACACTTCAAACTAGAAGTGTGTCAGTCCACTTGCCTAGAGAGGTCAACCTCTAGGACTTCCAAACTATTGCATTCTTATATTCACTTATAAGGCATACAATGCATGACCAAACAAAAGACTTACCCATCCAATACAAAGAGTCTTTAACCTTACCAAGGACTTACCCACTTTGCAAGAGTCTTCGTCCTTCTCCAAGGATTTACCCACTCTTGCACAAGTCTTCGGCCTTGCAGGGATTACCCACTCTTCTTGGATCTTCAACTTTTGACTTCACCTTCACTTGGAGAAGCTTCCACCACCAAGGTCTTACCCACTTGAGCTTGAGTCTTCTGCCTTCTCCAAGGGCTTACCCACTCTAGCTCCAAGTCTTCAGCCTTGATCTTCACCAAGGGGCACCTTCCCTTATTCTTTTTCACCTCTCTTGGCTAAGAGAGAGAACCTTCATCTTCATGATTGCAAAAGAGAGATGAGGAGGTTGTGGAAGTGAGAGCCTCACAAGATATTCATATAGAACTAGCTCTGTTACAAATATCCTACTCATTCTAATGGATGTAGCAAGTGATTAAGCTTAGAGAGAGAGAGAGAGAGGAGGCTGTAGGAAGCATTCAACTATAGAATAGGAACCTCACATGGAGTTTGCAATGAATGCTCAACCTTGGAATGAAGCCCAAGGGGTCCTACTTATAGCTGGGGATGCCTCTTAGACTTTGGGAACACTTGTGAACAAAAACTAGCCATTTTGTGGCTTGCAACAGATATATTTTCACTTGTTGCAAATCCACAACGGCTAGAAACACTTTTCTGCACTTTTCTGTACAGTGCAATCAGTCGAGTTCTAATGGGTGTAACTCGACCGATCAAGTAGGAGGCAAACCGATGTTCAAAGGATCGGTCGAGTTTGTCCTGAGGAAACTTGACCGACCATTTCAACTAGAAATGGCCTACTACCCAATCGGTCGAGTTCTGTGAGTGCACAACTCAACCGATGCAATCTTCAGAAAATCGACCAAGGTTGATCGGTCAAGTTTTCAGGCTGGGAAACTCGACCGACAAAGTGCCTGTAATCAATTTTCAAAGTTGCATCTAAAGTGCTCTAATAATCGATCTAAGTGCACCTGATATTTTTCTAAGCTTAATTACAAGTCATACAATCATTACAAGTGATTTACAACATGATTCTAATGGATATACATCATATTACAAAAACATGCACTTGTATGACTTTGACTTGTCTTTTCTCCAATTTTGAGATGCGCAAGTTAGGGCAATTGGAGTGTGTCTATACCTAATCTGAAATCACTCAAGTAGAAGCATTTGACACCAATATGTGGAATGGTTAGTCATCATCGAAACACGGGTTTAGTCAATTTAGACGTGAGTCAGCATTGACCTAATTGACCTTGAGTCAACAGGTTCATATTCTTAAGATGTGTGACCATCTTAAGAATCTCCATGTCTTCATGCTTTTCATGCAACTCATAGTTTGTACACCATAGAATAATGTGTGTAATGCCTAAGGCATCGTTGACATGCTTCCCATAAGCATCCACCTCACTCTAGGTGCATCAAGAGGAGGTTACTTTGGCATTAGCGTATCCAAGACATAGATCTTATACTCATAATTGAGAACCCTTCTCAAAGTACAAATCTTGTCATGGAAGTTTTTCCCATTTCGTTTGTTCTTCTTAGGAAATGATCACAATGATGATTTTTTAACATTTTTTCTACAAAAATTTTTTTAGTTCATCAAAACATTTTTGATTAATTATATTTGATAACATATATGATATTAATTAGGGCTTTAATTTAATCACTGCTCCCACTATTTTTCTCAAATTGATAGCCTTAACTAGCAATTTAGAATATTGTAATGTACAGCCTTCTAGTGAGCCAAAATCCATATTTCATCAAATAATGAGTTTTCTTTGGTTGAATCACCCACAAATTGACTATTTAGGTAGACTACATATGTCAATTACATCTCATGCAACTCTTAGATATATGATGTGCACAACTCTTTGTCAAAATTCATCTATATGTTTCTAGCTACTTAATCTCATCAAGATCAACTAGTTAAGCCTGGCCCAAAAGACAATACAATAGATGCACCCTACTTTGGCGGATCTACATATCTACCATCACACTTAAACGAGATGGATAACACACCACACTTTGGCATAACCTACAATTAGTCGATCAAGTTTTTCATGTGTGTTACTTATGGAAAGAATCTAAGACTGAATATTATATTGAGTGATTTTATATAAATACATATACATATCCAACCACCACATACTTATGGTATGAATCATATACATGCTAAAACACACTAGCGATGATTATGACCATTCTATTGTAATTCCTTAAAGCCACAAGGAGTTACTACCACCTAAGATTCACATCATATGCAGCAATCTATTGTTGATGAAGATCTATGTTGGATCCAGTCTGGGTCAATTGGTTCAACTCTTGAGCCGATCGGTTTTCCTCCTGGTTGGTCGGTTGGTTTCTTGATACAGTCATTTGTTTCTTACGTTCAAGCAATGTTAGACTCCTCTAGTTGATCATTTGGGGCACCACTCAATTGGTTTCTCCTATTGTCTAGCCTCCTTGGTCCTCCAGTCAATCAATTCATCATCTGAGCTGGTCAGTTTGTCTGGTGCAGAACACCTTCTCATGATGAAAAATAAAATAAAACTATTCTATATCATATTACATTTTCCTCGAGGTATATTCACAGGAAAATAGGAAGAGGAGCATTAATTTACATTTGGAAAGGAGGGGAGAGGCTCATATGCTAACTGAGTAGAAATACGAAATAAACCAATCAACCAAGAACACAATCCACATGTGTTTTGGCCACAATCATGTTTCCAATCACCATCAAAACACTTAGAGGGTGACGCGTATTGATTGCAAATATATATATATATATATATATATATATATATATATATATATATATATGGCTAAAAGAATTGTGTACCCGAGTACATGTAGCTTGCATGTACCTACCTTCATTTATGATAATTATAAAATTAAACTACACTATCCAACCTTATGGATGTGGTCTATACTACTTAGATAAGATGTATATCAAAAATCACCAACATATGATATTCATAGACCATCCAATGAAAGAATTTATGTCTTATCTAATCAACGGTAAGTTGCAGAAATTACAGAAACCGTTCGATGATATATTGCTATATCTCATGATCTATGTGAGATATTGGTATGATTTTTGAAACACATGTAATCTATATAATTATGAGTCAATCCATATGGTTGGATTTTATTAACATGCTCCGCATATGTCATTTTAATGGCTGGTACACGTAACTTACATGTACCGGCCGATACACAATTTCTAACCCCTATATATATATATATATATATATATATATATATATATATATATATATATATATATATATATATATATATATATATATATATATATATATGTGTGTGTGTGTGTGTGTGTGTGTGTGTGTGTGTGTGTGTGGGTGTGTATGTATGTGTGTGTGTCTGTGTGTGTGTGTGTTTGTGTGAGTGTGGGGGGGATCATATGTGGTATTTAATGGGATGTTCACATTAATAATTTTAATATTCACATTGCTTACAATAAAATATATTTGGCCACATCGATTTAAATATAGATACACCATATATTGACGTGGCTCTAATACCATTGTTGGGAAATCAAGGAAACATATAAAATAGAAAAAACACAAATTTTAATGCTTGATTCCCTAACTAGTAGATTTCTTCAAAACAATATATCTAGGAAAGAGGGTAGCAAAAGATATACCTGGTCCTATAGCTAGTTCAACGACTATCCTTGTTGTAGCGTGCTTCTTTCTCAAGTTTCACTTGGATGGCTATCGGTGAGGACCTCCTAGTTTATCATCAAGGATGGAGGTTGATTGCATCCTCCTAGTGGGTAAAGTGCCTCTTACCTCTAGAGTAGTCTATGTGAACCACCTGGAACTCCATGTTGTGCTACCAAATCCAAGAAGAAGGAGTTGTCCCTTTAAACATCAATCTGCTAAAGTTGATTTACTCTCCCACAATTGTCTCTCCCTTGATATCCCTCCCCTTTATAGGTGGGACTTTCTCAGGGCTCTTTGGTTACCAAAACAAGAGAGGTCTATAATTGTCAGAGCTTATTGTGTATATGGGAATCCCCCCAGTACCCCCTATATATATGAGGGTCAAGGTTTCCACTCCATCTGGGAGTCAAAGATATGGAATTCACATTTTTTTTAGAAACTACAAATGGTGAACTTGTCCGTTCAATGTCCAACTAGTCGGTTGTCAGGGTGAACTAGTAGGCTCATCCAATGAATTAGTCATTTTGTAGTTTTCCTATTTCAAATCACATTGGTATTCAGTGCACAATTAATGCAAAATAGGACATCATCATCAATTTTTGATCCAATCAAATTCACCATTGAACCAGGCAGTTCATCATTATAAATCGGTCATTTGGGACCATGAACCGACCGGTTAACTAAATGAATCAGTCACTTCATGCCTTGGTTCATGCATTATTCAACTATGTGATTTTCAATTGACTTGACACTCCAATCGATCGGTTCAACACTTGAATCGATTGATTCAGAGTCTAGTCAGTCAAATTTAAAATTTAATTATTTAAATTGAATAGCTAAACACTTTGGTAATCAAGTTAAACATCATTCTTGAATTTAATCTTATTCTAAGTGCATCCTATGTGTGTGACCCTATAGGTCCCAAATTACGTTGGCAGTGAATGTCCATAACCAGTTTATGACATCACAAGAATTGAGCGGCATCTAGCAAGACATCATTTATATCTAACTAATTTGTAATGTTGGAGAACAACATCAACCTACAAGTTGTGGTCAATGTTATAGTGATCGTATAGTTCGTTTCTCTTTTATATCCGGATTGAACTTGAGGCATGGAATAGTCATCATCTTCAACATTTAATCCATGTTCCTTGAACTAGAGCAGAATGTCTAGGATGCATGTCATCTTTCATATCATATATTACATCACATGAGTATGGCCATACATTTCTCAATTTTGGTTATCAAGTCGCCTAGATATCAATCTCATGTAGGAGGGATAAATCCCATCTACATAACTCACACTCAACCCCCATGTGTCACAATGTACATGAGCATCACCTTTATGCCAACCCTTATTCAAGGTCACATCGGATGATATCTAAGTACATTGAATGACATGTGATGAGTGTAGTGTCTTCAGGTCTAAGAACCACAATCACCACTATTACTTCGAGCATTGATTCTCATTACCATTCAATGGTCTCCATGTATCACTCTCAAAGTGGGTATGTATGGTACACTGTTATCTAACATGTACCTGTGTGTTTGACTTGATATCACATATCAAGACTAATGAATCTCTATCATCTATCAATGCACACTCTAGTTTTATGAATTATTTTTGTCTATTTTTCTTCCACAGTAATATTTGACTAGGACATAACAAGAATGTATGCACTCTTATCATACATATGATGTCATTATTGAGGTCCTGAACCTGAAGACATATGTCATCGATTCACATCATTCTTTAGACTTCTATTATATATGTGTGATAATGCATTAGAGTGCACTACAATCACTAAGATATTAATCCTATTGTTTAACCTTTTTTACTGTCCAGTTAAGGCTACTATAGAAGGGTCGATCCCATAGGACAACCTTTTTAAGATGGTAGACTCTAATCCCAAATGGTTTTTGTTTGAACTTTTATTTCTTTTTAGCATTTTTATTTAGGAAATAAGAAAAGAAATCAGATTTGGGTTTGATCATTTATGCTAGAATAGGAAATACAATGCAAAAGTAAAGGTTATACTAACAAGGAAGCAAGGTTTCACTATCACAAGAAAAAGAGAGATTGTTATCAAAATAAAATATTGAGAAAGGAAAAACTAGAACTTAAAAGAAATGGATCAAACAATGTTTATGGTAAGGTTGAATTCAGATTTAGGGAATATCGAGGCTTTTAGGGGTTTTCACCACCTTAGCATAGGCGAGAATGAACCAAATGTTTAAAACAACAAAACAGACGAAGGTGAGTAAATTTAATAAATCCAGAAAAGATGAATTCCACATGAGACCATTGGTCTTGGTGCTCATGTTTCTTAGTTCATCATCCGAAAATAGATAAATCCACAGTCATTTCAAAATCTCTATGTGATTTGGTATTAGCGTTCTAAATCCCGATTTTCATGGTCATTTCCGTTGGGATAAACATAAGATCTAATCGAGTAATCACTTCGATGGATCATCGATTCCTAAACTGAAAAGCCATCTAATAAGAGTTGTCTTTAAAACTTAGTTCGATTCAAACCATGTCTAAGGGCTATTCCCCTTGCCTCGATAGAAAAACTACTCGCTCATGATTGTGGAGTAGAGGGAGGTGGAAGAAGAAAGTATTCTATTCATAATCTAGACTTAGAAAGGAAGTTAATCCTTAGGCTAGAGACTATTAAATGGCTGAATCCTTAGTCCCTTGTTCCTGAATTATAGAAGGGGAAGAAGAAGAAGAACTAGATCTAATGACGACTGAAAGTAAAGGGAAATAAGAACAATCTAAAATGCACTTAATTTTAAGAATGAACAAAAGATCTTAATTGCTAATCTGAATGCAAAGTATAAGAGAACAATCACTCTGAATAATTCTGTATAAAAGATGATGGTGAAAGATGGAGAACCCCTTCTCCTTTTATAGGAGAAGGATGGGATAGGCTTCCCTCAAAAGAGGTGGGAATCAACAGTTTGAATTTTTAGATCTAGTCAATAGACTCTCGATTGTCTTTATGTATCTTGACTATGTAACTCTCTTTAATGCATATTCTCACAGTAGCGATTTCGAGAAAATTCCCACTGTCCAGAGAATTTAAATTACATTGAAAAATATGATTTTCCTGTAGGCCTTTGAATTTCCTTTTGAAATCATATTTGAACATTAAATTCTAGCATTGGGATGTGAGAGTTATGCCAATTTTGGTGCAGGTTATATATTTAAATCTGCACTGCGGGAAAACCAAAATGCATCCTACCTTCATCTCTTCTTATCTTCAATAATTCCTAAAAATTTAGAGAAATCTCATAAAAATTTATAAAAGGAATATTGAGAGGATGAAAGTGCAATGGATTTCTGAATCAAAATAAAATTACCAAAAAAGTCTTGATTAATTATACTAAATTATGCACAAATAAATGACGAATATGCATTCATCAAAATACCCCAGACTTGAATCTTTTCTTGTCCTCAAGAAAATTAATTAACAAATAAAGTCTAATTTATACTCTCAATATGTCATTCCTCACCTTTGTAACATCACTATGATCCTTACCTCCAATTTTCAGCCAAGTGACCCAATTTCCTAGAACCATGTAGCATAAAGTTTTATATTCTCTATCAAACAATTATCACATCTTGCTTCCAAAATGAGATTTCGTAGAAAAATAGGCTTCATCTTACTTTCACTTTGACTCTCTCAAATTTTTGAAATTTTGGTTCGGTGGTGATTCTTTGCTTATCTTTTTTTGAAAAAATAGAGGGAAAGAAGAGATGTTCTTGTCCTTATAACTTCAACATTTTTTCATATATTTTTATCAGAGAGTGCCATTGATCTAGTTAGAGTATTCCTATAAATCACATCATACAAATTTTATAACAAGATAATCCATTGCTTAAATATAGGGATAAATTATGCTTGGTTCTGTTCAATTCCTTATGACTTGCCAACTACCAAGGAGTGATGTTATTTAGGAGTGACACGGTGGTTTTAGACATGGAAATTAGTAATAGATTTTGCAAAAAAAAATTACTAAATTCAATGAGGTAAAATTATTAGCATCTATTCAAACTGGCTGACTAGGTAATGGCCTTTTTATAATAAAAGAAACTAAAACATGGTCGACTAGATAATGGCCATAAAAGAAGAAAATATAGAATCAACTATATGCAAAACAAAATAAAAGAAGATGTTGAAAGGAAAAGATAAGGGGGTGGAAATGTACCACCCACCCCCACCCCAAACTTAAAACTTTGCTCTTCCCAAGAAAAATCAAAATTCAAGATGAGGGATTAGGAATCACTACAGTGGATGATGAAGTATGATAGTGGAGTCTCCCCCAAAAGAGAGAAAAAAGTAAAAAAAAATGGTGATGTCAGAAAGAAAAAAAAAACATAAACATAAAAATACTGTTTGGGTTGCCTTCCAAAAAGTGCCATATTTTTATGCTGAAAGCCAGACACATGCAAGAAAAAATCAACTTGCTAGTTTGGGATAAGGTTCTGGGAGGGACAGGGGGGTCGGTTAAATTGAGGTCTTCCAAGAATGACCTCTTATTAGTATCTAAAGCGACAAGGTCTTCAGTGGTTATGTATCTTTTGAGTCGATGCCCATTTACTTTATATTCACCTAAAGTCTTATTCCAAAGGAGAAAAGTACCATATGGATAGGCACACTTGCCAAGGTAGGGACCACACCATCTTGGCTTAAGCTTTCTAGGAAAAAGCCTTAACCTAGAGTTATACACTAGAACCCGGTCACCTTCTATAATGTACTTGTATTTGATGTGACCATCATGTCATAGTTTTGTTCGTTCTTTGTAGATTCTTGCATTCTCATAAGCACTCATTCTAAGTTCATCTAATTCATTCATTTAGAGAAGACATTTTTCTCATGCTATCGAAAGATTAAAATTCAAGCTTTTGATGACCCATCTGGCATTGTGTTCTAATTCTATCGGCAAATGACATGATTTTCCATAAATCACCCTGAAAGGAGTAGTGCATATGGGTATTTTGTACGTAGTTGTGTATGTCCACATTGCGTCATTGATTTTCAAGGCCCAATCTTTTCTAGTGCGACCAACAATTTTTTCTAAGATGGACTTGATTTGCCTATTGGATACTTCAACTTTCCCACTAGTTTGAGGATGGTAAGGGTGGTGACTTTGTGGTAGACTACGTATATTTTCAATAAATCCTCAAAGCTTTTTTCTAAAAATGGGATCCTCCTGTAAAAATTGATGGTGCGTAGGACTCCGAATCTAGGAAAAATAATGTCTTTAAAGAGTTTTTTAACGGGTTTGAAATCACAAGTTTTATTGGCCTCAACCCACTTTGAAACATAATCGATGGCAACTAATATGTATTCATACCCACAAGAAGAAGGAAATGGGCCCATGTAGTCTATTCCTGAGATGTCAAAGATTTCTAATTCCTGCCAAGAAGTTAAGGGCATTTGGTCACGTTTGGAGATGTTACCCATCCTTTGACATTGGTTACATGAGAGCACATATTCGTAAGAGTCTTTGAAGATGGTGGGACAAAAGAACCCACACTGCAAAACTTTCCTTGCTATTTTCTGGGAACTCATGTGCCCACTGTAGGGGCCAGAATGACATTGTTCTAGAATGTCAGAACTTTGTTCATGGGAAACACAACAACAATATAGACTGCCGGCACAAAGTCTAAAAAAATAAGGTTCATCCCAAAAGTAGTTTCTGACATCATGTAAGAATTTAGCTTTAGATTGTCCCTTGTATCCAGGGTGTAGTACACTAGCAGCTAAATAATTTACAAAGTCAGCAAACCAAGGAAATTGGGAGTCTACCTTAAGAAGTTGAATCATCAGGTAGGGATTCATTTATGGGGGTATCATCAATTTGGTATAGCTATGTCCACTTAGATGGTCAGTCACGACATTTTCAGACCCCTTTTTATCTAAGATTTCTAGGTCAAACTCATGCAACAACATGATCCACCTTATGAGTCTAGGTTCGACATCTTTCTTAGTCATAAGGTAATGAATGACTGCATGGTTAGTGTAAACGATGACTTTGGAGCCAACCAAAGTATGAGAAAAATTTGTCAAAAGCATAGACAACGGCTAGCATTTCTTTTTTCAGTGATAGTGTAATTTCACTGAGCTTCATCTAAGGTCTTGGATGCATAGTATATGACATTGTGTTTCTTATCAACTCGCTATCCTAGGATGGCACCTACAACAAAATCACTAGCATCACACATGATTTCAAAAGGTAGGGCCCAATCTGGTGCTCGGATGAATGGAGTGGATGTGAGAGCATTTTTCAAACATAGAAAACTATCCATGCAGGCTTTGTCAAAATTGAAAGGCTCATCCTTTTGAAGAAGGTTGTTGAGAGGTTTGGTGATCTTGAAGAAGTTGTGGATAAATCACCGAACCGGCATGTCCCAAAAAGGCTCCAATGTCTTTGACTGAGGTCGGGGTGGAAGCTTGGTGAAAACCTCAATTTTAGCCTTGTGAACTTCTATGACTTGGATACTTACTGTATGGCCTAGAATAGTTCCCTCTTTAACCATGAAGTGATACTTCTCCCAATTAAGGACTAAGTGTGACTCAACACATATATCAAACACAAGATCTAGGTTTCTAAGGAAAAAGTCAAAATTGTCTCCATAAACAGAGAAGTCATCCATAAAGACCTCCATGATGGTTTTGGTTAATCCTACAATGATGGCTGATATACATTGTTGGAAGGTGGCTGGTGCATTACACAAATCAAAGGGCATTCGTCTAAATGCTTAAGTGCCAAAAGGACATATGAAAGTTGTTTTCTCTTTATCTTTAGGATGGATAGGAATTTGATAAAATCTTGAGTAGCCATCTAGATAACAAAAATATTGTTGATGGGCTAAGCACTCAAGAACTTGGTCTAGGAAGGGAAGTGGGAAGTGATCTTTCCTAGTTTCCTTGTTGAGCATCCTATAGTCAATACACATTCTCCATCTTGTAATGGTGCGAGTGCAAATGAGTTCATTTTTATCATTTCTTATGATAGTAGTCCCCCACCCCCCGTTTTGGGAACAACTTGAACAGGACTGACCCATGATGAGTCAGAGATGGGGTAGATGATTTGTGTAGTCAAAAGTTTGATTACCTCTAGACACACAACTTCCTTCATATTTGGATTGAGTTTTTGTTGCGGATCCCAGGAGGGTTTGTTGTCTTCTATGATTGGGATTTTGTGAATGCAAATGAATTAATCTATCTTGACTAAATTTGTCATTTTATACCCCAAGGCAGTTTTCTTTTTTCTAAGCTCCACCATAAGTTTGTTTTCTTGTTCAAGGGAAAGATCAAAATTTATGATGATAGGGCACAATTGTTGTTCATCACGAAAGACATATTTCAAACCTATGGGAAGAGTTTTCATTTCTGGGACCTTAGGTGGTTCGTGCTTTTTCTTCTACGATGGAGATCATTTTAAGGTCCTCAATTTCAGCATCAAGAACTTCCTCAGAATCATTTAAATGAGTCCTACATTGGTCTAATTGTTCATTATCAAGGTCACATTCAGGAGGGACAATGAGGGCCATGTGTATGGGATCATCAACTAGCCCCCATTCTTGCCTTAGTTGGGATAGTTTATAAACACAGTCAAGGAGATAGACCTCTTCTTGGAAACTAGGGCCTTTCATGCTGTCAAACACCCTAAACTGTAGGGTTTATTTCCCTAATCTTAACATAATGGTTCCAGCCTCAACATCAATCAAGGCTCGGGCAGTGGCTAGGAAGGGACGACCAAAAACAAGTGGGTAATGCAAATCTTCTTTTATGTCCATGATCACAAAGTCACATGGGACATAGGCATCTTTCCCCACCTTAATCAGAATGTCTTCTATGATTCCCATGGGTTTGGTCATGGATGAGTCTACTAATTGAATGTTCATTGACGCAGGTAACATGTCAGTGAATCCTAATCTTTTGCAGAGACTGTAAGGCATGATGGATATATTGTCTCCTAAGTCGGGTAGGCCCTGCATGGTTAGCTTGCATATATTTTATAGAAACCATGTCTTCTACTCATATGTATTCTCCCTTTATCATAAGACATACTTTCTCCTCACACATACCTTCTCCTAGTCTAACATAAGACATGCCTTCTCCCCCTCTGTCATTTCAAAATGGTAGGGGTTTGAAGAGATAAAATGCAACATGTTATATAAAAGGAGTTACCGAAAATTAGAAAGAAGAGTATAAGAGCAACACTAGGGAATTTTTCAAGCATAGTATGTAAAACAAGTTCAGGCATGCATGCAACAACCCTAGATGTAATTCTAGCAATAATCAAGGAAAAGTAGCAAAAAAATCCTTGAAATTACAATACATGTTGTAGAAAACTAATAAAGCATTGATCCTAAAGATGATATAATTTTCCCAAAAACCATCAGGGCTCATGAAAAAAGTCATGAGTCTTGCTCAGAATGTCATTTCGGCATAAAAAATACTAGCTTTGCACCAAAATATGACATTGGAGTAGAACATTGAAAAATCACATAAATTCTTCAGATGCTCCAATATCTGTAAACAATGTATCTCTATTTGTTGTTCATCACAAGGCTACATAATTAGGTAACTCAAGATAGTGTATATGCAAGTCAAGGATCAAGCTTGAGTCTGAAATAAGATACAAGCATAGCATATAGTAGAATTACACTTGATCAAAAGATGAACACGGCTAAAATTACATGTACATGAACTACTAGCATATAATATCACAAGTTAGGACTACTATTAGATAATATCACAATTTAGGACTACTAGTAGGACCTAGGTCATAACATAGGATTCACAAGTTAAAGAACAAGCTATGAGTAGATGTAGAGAAATATCCACACAAAGAGATATGCAGTTTCAAAAGCATGAAAGGATATACTCACTAGCCAATATGCATCATTACCGAAATATGATTACCACTAAGAACCTCAAGGTTTTATTAACACATTTAGCTACTTGATTTTTGAAGGAAGAAAATCTGGTGGTTGAATCGGGGACGTTACAAAGATGGTATCAGAGCAACAAGATGAGACCTTACCCAAGGAAAATTGTAGAAGTATAAACTTAAAACTAGATTCAGATAACCGTAATAGACTAAAATAAATCATAACCTAAATCTTATAATTTTCGAGGACAAAAATTCTTTGAAGGGGTGGTATATGTAACGTCTTGATCTCCTGCTTAAGTTAAAACTCCTTATTTAGAGCTATTCATAAAAATCCTCAAAGAAGCTTGTTTTTATGAATAGCTCTAAATAAGGAGTTTTAACTTAAGCATGAGATCAAGACGTTACATATACCACCCCTTCAAAGAATTTTCATCCTCGAAAATTATAAGATTTAGGTTATGACTTGATTTAGTCTATTAAGGTTATCTGAATCTAGTTTTTAAGTTTATACTTCTATGATTTTCCTTGGGTAAGGTCTCATCTTGTTGCAATGATACCATCTCTGTAACGTCCCTGCTTCAACCACCTGATTTTCTTCCTTCAGAAATCAAGTAGCTAAATCTGAGTCATTAATATGGCACCAAGAATCAAAGCACAAGGGTGAGATAAGTAATATTTTATTTCAAAATATTACACCCTTACAAAAGGTATTTTTACATTATCTCCTATATCGATAAAAAAATGATACATGAGTTTAAAATTAAGCTTGATCCGCCTTTGATTCTTGACGCCCTTCAGGATCTTTTCAAGATGAGTCTTCCACAAGGAAAGGTCCTATAAATAACAATCTGCAACATGGAAGAATATGTTGCCGCCCAAGTGGGAGAGTATGGGTTAGAAAAATATCTAAGTATGGACAAATAGAGATAAGAAGCAAGACGCTATTAATATAATTGTATTCTTAACGTATTACTCAGATAACTAAAGTATCAAAAGTCCAAACCAAAATTATTGACCATCTACTATCATGAAGCATAAGGAATGTGTATGTCTGTATGTTCATAAAACATTTATCAGATGACAACTCTATCAAAAAGTTAGACCGATATTGTGGAGTACAATCAGGATTATTAGTATAATTATAACAAAAAGTGAGACCTTATTCCATAAACGAGCTTAACTACAAATTTCAGAGAAGGTGTCAATTCACCTTGGGAAACTAGCCTGCAACCACAAAAACTTGCTTAGCCAAGACTTTAGTCCATTAGGGTCACCAAAACACCTGTAAGTACCCTGGCACACCCCCATCCACTCGTGCACACTTCATGCTCTATTCAATGAATCAGATTACCACATGCAGCCATTGGTCGCCTTTCCAAGACCAGAAGAGGGTGCTCCTTGCACAAAATGCCACTTGTATAATCATTAGTTGGCATGCTTAATCTTTGCAGGAGTCTATTCCCCATTACTAACTTGATCATGCCTGACTCTACATGACCAACCCAAGTGTGGGCCTGAGTATGGTAGAGCATTATACTCATCCATCACTGACTCCAAAGGACTTAGATCCGAATCCCAAATGTATCAATCCCCGGCCAAGACATGCCGACTCTATTACCAACACATCTCCCAATATGAAGATTATAATTAAAGGGACACCATCAAAGATATACAACTCAATATGATGGGTAGTCAAAGTTAATGAGGTCAAAAGGTAGCCATGAACAATTAAGTATTTCACTATGACGCCTAAAATGTAAACTTGTGGGATTGTGGAATTGAATCAGACAAGTCTATGGCCAGGAGCGTGCAAGAGGTTAGGGAGTCCCCCCGTGCGAACCCGGAACTAATTAAATAACCTTTCCTCTTTACTGGCTACAAACATCAGTGAAACAGGCTCCTAGTCACCTTAGAAGTGTCTGATAGAATTCCACTTTCCAACAATATCACATGACACAATTAATAGAGAGAAATAAAGGAAAAGGGAACCAAAAGACAATAGGACTAGAATCCAAAGAAATTCTTGATTATCATATAAAGCCTTTAAACTCAATTTTAAAGGATAACATGGACGAATATATGGAATTCATACCTAGGTTATTAATAAAGAGGTTGCGTATAGTTGATCACTTATTCATTCTTTAGGAAAGTATATGAAGTATACTATACTCTTACTGCATATAATACCAAACCATTCTATACCATACCTTTTATTGATGTTGATATAATAGATTACAATAGGAATTGAATATCATATTAAACAATAATAAATTGTATTTTTTGGATGATAAAATGTGGGAACCATACTTTTATATGTCCTTAATACATGTTTCCACAAGAAGACCATAGCATCATTAAATATATCCAATCTTGATATATTTGGGCAGCATTACGTCGCATTTACCATCACCTCGATCCTCATCCCCAACTAGAACAACTTCTAGGGTTTCTCTCACTAGGGTAGAAGAGAGATGGCTTATATATTCTTAGAGAGAGGATATTTTGGAAGACATAGTATTGGGTTGCTCTTACTATGGTGGAGGAAGGAGGTAGTAGGTTTCTATAGAGAGAGTATTTGTTGGGAGGTGGTTCCTTTCACTAACATAAAGAAAGAGAGAGTGGTTTGCTAATATAGACAGAGATTGGAGGTTTATGGTGAAGGAGATGGGAAAGGAGGGAGAAGGGACGTTCACCTTTGCTTTGGGATGAAGAGGAGAGAACTTATGCTTATGGTGGGGTAGATGGGGGCTCTTTATTTAGGAATGGTGAAGGGTAGCATGGTCCTAATATAAAAAAGTGTGTGGATGACACATGGGTGCAAGGTGTCATCTTTAGGTGGATGCTTATTAGTTTGGTTACACATGGATGGTTACGTGTCATCTCAAGAATTGCTAGATGACACATGGAAGCATATGTGTCATCTCAAGATAGCTATTAAAGGGTGGTTGACACAAGGTATGATAGGTGTCAACTTCTGGAGGTGTTAGGTGTCAAGGGAAGGAGCATGCCACTCATCTACTTACTTCACCAACTAATGTGCTTGCTCAAGCTACCTACTTGCTATCCAGCTATATGCTTGCCTCCATAAGCATCTTGCTTGCCACCCAGCTACCTGCTTGTGTGCTTACCCACAAAAATGATATTTTTCAAAATTGGCAAAAAGTACCGCAATTATATTTTCAATATATAAAAACTTTTAAATTGATCAAAATGAATTATTTTAATATTAAAATTGATTTTACAAAAAAAAATCCTCAAAGAAGCTTGTTTTTATGAATAGCTCTAAATAAAGAGTTTTAACTTAAGCAGGAGATCAAGACGTTACATATACTACCCCTTCAAAGAATTTTCGTCCTCGACAATTATAAGATTTAGGTTATGACTTATTTTAGTCTATTAAAGTTATCTGAATCTAGTTTTAAGTTTATACTTCTACAATTTTCCTTGGTTAAAGTCTCATCTTGTTGCTCTGATACCATCTCTGTAACGTCCCCGATTCAACCACCTAATTTTCTTCCTTCAAAAATCAAGTAGCAAAATCTGAGCCGTTAATATGGCACCAAGAATCAAAGTACAAGAGTGAGATAAGTAATATTTTATTTCAAAACATTACACCCTTACAAAAGGTATTTTTACATTATCTCCTATAACGATAAAAAAAATGATACATGAGTTTCAAATTAAGCTTGATCCACCTTTGATTCTTGACGCACTTCAGGATCTTTTCAAGATGAGTCTTCCACAAGGAAAGGTCCTATAAATAACAATTTGCAACAAGGAAGAATATGTCACAGCCCAAGTGGGAGAGTACGGGTTAGACAAATATCTAAGTATGGACAAATAGAGATAAGAAGCAAGACACTATTAATATAATTGTATTCTTAACGTATTACTTGGGTAAGGTCTCATCCTTATATGATTTTCCTTTGGTAAGGTCTCATCCTTCTAGGAATTACCCACTTTTCTTGAATCTTCAACCTTTGCCTTCACCTTCACTCAGAGAAGCTTCCACCAAGGACTTACCCACTTGAGCAAGGAGTCTTCTGCCTTCACCAAGGTCTTACCCACTCTTGCTCCAAGTCTTTAACCTTGATCTTCATCAAGGAACTCCTTCCCTTGTTCTTCTTCACCTCTCTTAGCCAAGAGAGAGAACCTTCATCTTCATGGCTGAAATGAGATAAGGGGAGGTGGTTGGAGTGAGAGCCTCACAAGATATACATGTAGGACTATCTCTCTTATAGATTTCCTACTCACTCTAACGAATGTAGCAAGTGATTAAGCTTAGAGAGAGAGGAGGTTGTAGGATACACTCAACTATAGAATATGAACCTCATATGATGGGTCCTTTTTATAGCTGGGGGTGCCTCTTAGCCTTTGGGAACACTTAAGAACAAAAACTAGCCATTTTATGGCTTGCAACAGATATATATTTTCGATTGTTGCAACTCCACAGCAGCTAGAAATACTTTTCTACACTTTTATGTACAGTGCAATCGATCGAGTTTCTATAAAGGTAACTCGACCGATCCTACTAAGAGACAAGTCCAATTTAGGACATCATCCGAGTTTGTCTTGGGGTAACTTGACCGATCACTTAAATTAGTTTTGGTCTGCAGAGGGATCAGTTCCGATGAACAACCTGATGTGAATTTTAGAAAATGGCTTTTGAGTGCTTAAATATTCGACCTAAGTGCTCCTGATTTTTTCTAAGCTTAATTACAAGTCATACAATCATTACAAGTGACTTAAAACATGATTCTAATGGATTTACATCATATTCCAAAAACGTGCACTTGTATTGACTTTGACTTGTCTTTTCTCTAATTTGATATGCGCAAGTTAGGGCATTTGGAGTGTGTCTATACCTAATCTAAAATCACTCAATGTAGAAGCATTAGACACAAATAAGTGGAATGGTTATTCATCATCAAAACAAGGGTTTATTCAAATTAGACCTTGAGTGAACATTGACCTAGAGTCAACACTACTGACGTTCTAAATGGACTTCTTGTAATATCTTGCTAGGCTTAAGAAGCTTCGGATTTCAGTCGGTGCCTGGAGCTTCTTCCACTTCAGTGCTATCCTCACCTTACTTGGATTCACACAACATACTTAGTAGGTATATCATACTATCTGAGAATACTCTTTAGTCAACCCTGAACTCACTCTTGTTGAACTTGGCACACAGGTATTGTTGCTTCAATAATGTCAACGCCTAGCAAAGGTGTTACTTTGCTACTGATGCATTGGTTAGTCTAAACATTACAACCATGGACTCATAGTGACCATTTGGCTGATGTCATCCACTCTGATTCTCATATGATGGTATCCTGACCTCAGGTCTATCTAAAGGATCACTATAGCACATGTTGACTGATCAACAACCATCTATCCTTGGCATTGGTCTCTCATTCCTTGTTGTGACCTTGTCCAATCTCTCGGTATCCCATACAACATCACATAATATCTTCTTCTTTCAAAAAAACACTTATAGGATCTCAACATCAAACTCTCTCTTTCTAAGGGAAAACAAATAGGAAGATCATCTGATAAACATCTTCAAACTCATGTACTACATGTATACCCTGGATACTAGGATTTTCCACCTTGATATCCAATACATTTGTTATAACAAACTCACATCCTTGTCTCATTTAGGTGAAACACCTTCGTAACCAACTCGAAATGTATAAGAGGAGTCTTCGTAACTCTTGGAAGACTCAGAAAGTATTCCCATCACAAAATATCATGATCTGGGAACTATAGTCCCAAACATCCATGTACTATATCAAAATATTTACCTCTAGGATTACAACGAATCCAAGATTATCAAGTGGCATAAAATCCACATAAAAACTACGCCTCGAAAAGAAAGGACATAGAGGAAACACACTTCCCACAATACAACAACACTGTCTAGGGGTTACTAGCAAAGGATTATCGATTCTATGTTCATCATACAAGTTACAACTTTTATGTATCATTTTACCTTTTCCATTTGGGTTCCTTGCCATTATAATAGGAATGATCCAAATTATCATATTGTATTTCTCTTTCTTGTTGGTGTATCATTATTATGTGTGTGTCCATTCATGTTATATTATTTCTCCCTCACTTATCAAGGGTAGTTCTTCATATTTCACATTTTCTTCACTTATCCATGATCATTTCTCTTTAATTTCTTTTATGTCATGATGATTTTACTTTTATCACTTTCTTGCACACATGGGTTGGTATGAGATTAGCTCGGGTTCCACTTTATTCATCTGTCATTGTTCTTATTTTTCTTATTTTATCACACTTATATCAGGAGTTCTCATCTTCTTACATGGGTTTTATACCTTGAATCATTGCATTAGCACAGATTTATCTTTCTTTTACTCCATTATCTTCTAGAATTACAACGTTAAGAACTCCACTTAAGCTTATTTGTATTCATATTTAGGTTTTCTGAAGTCGTATGTTTCTCTTTAGTTACAAACATTAAGATTTTTGATAAGTTACAATGTGATTTTCACCTCGATTACTTATACATTATTATTTTTAGATTGTTTCAAACCGACTACTTGATCAGAGCAATCAGAAAGACAACAATCTAAGAGTTACATACTTACTTTTTCTTCAATAATTGGATACATGGCTAGGGCATCCGAGTACTGAGATTAGGCAGTATGCATCATCTTCATATGTCATGTTCCTCAATTGGTCATCATCCTAGTCCTGATTCCTAGGTCCCTGTAGACTCAGTGAACCTAAAGCTCTGATACCAACTTGTCAGAACCCATCACACTAAACAAGATTACTCAAAATACAAAGCAAGATCAAACACTAATTAACCAGACACCAAAAAAGAGGATAAAATTAAAACTAATTTCCACACCACCAACGGGCTCAAAAATATTTACATGGAAGCCCAACATATATCTATATTTATATTCTAGACCAAGTATCCTTTACAAGTTGCTCTGTGGCCTCAGCCAAAACATGCATATATACAAAAGAACATGATCCACATATACCACATGCACAAGCAACAAAATGATACCAAAAGCTCAAGTCAATTAAAACATCGTGTACAGACTTTCCTCCCCAGACATGAGACTATGGGTGTAACACCCCTGCCCTGGGTTATGAGCTAACCCTAGGTGTTTTGCCTAATTATGAAATTAGATGTTTGTAATTATCCTTTAGTATGTAATTAAAGCTTCTATGGAACATATGTTTCCATTTCTGTCCCTTATGAACCAATGTTGAAGTATTGTTTGCAATACAGGGACCTATGTGCAATTTGCCCAATCAGAGGGGTTAACTTGCAAATTTCACATGTTTATATGTTCCTTTAATTTTGAGACAACATAAGAATGAATATGATGAAGTATAATGGATTTTCCAAGCTTGGACATCAAGATGCAGCTTGTGGAATGATCCTTATGCTTAAAAACCTAATTTGGAGTAAAATGCAATTTACCCAAATTATGGGGTGTAACCTGTAAAATATACCTTCTAGAACATTTAGTATGACTCTTGACATCATTTAGAGTAGAAATGATGAAAGGTATGCTTCAATAAAGTAATCAGATGAAAAGAATGATCTTTGAAGTAGTTTCACCTAGTATGAGCATGAAGACCCTTCATATATGAATCCTAGTTGAAAGATGGCTTTCTTTACCCTTAGATCTTGAGTTTAGATGGGCTTTGCATAATCTTTGAGGTCTTTTACGTGCTTTAGAAACAAGGAGGGACTTGGATGAGAATTCCATGTTCTAGAGGTCCTTAAGGTGGAAAACTACCTAAGGTATATAAGCTTAGTTCCTTTGCAAACCAAGAAATGGATCACTTCTCCTCTTCATTTCTCTTCTTTCTCAAAACGGCCAAGGCAGAGCTATGGACCTCTAGGAGACGACCAACTAGTGCTAAGTTGAAGTAGAAACCATCTTCAAGCTCGAATTCATGGTGGAATTCTTCTTAAAAGGTTGGTTCTATGGTTAATTGACTTAGGTTCTTTGTTTTAGCCGACCATCCCCATATTTTCCTTGGAGAATCACCTCTGGACGAGTTGAGGAGCTCAAGACACCATTATAGGCTTGAAGCTTGGAAGCTTGGAGCTCTAAGAACAACATTCTACGGCAGGTTTGATAATTCTAAACTCCTTGCTTTATATACATGTTTTTGTTCTTGCAATTTAAGCTTTAGTTCTTCTTCTTCTACCTCCCTTCTTCCTTGCACTTTTGCAAGAAAAACTGTGGAGTAACCGACCTGAGTAGAGGTTGAAGATGATGGGCGTGATTTCCTAGGCAACATTATCAACCGACCTTGGACCCTTTTGTTTCAAACGGTTGCAAACCGTTTGAGGTCAAACGGTCTCAAACCGTTTGATCTCAAACGATCTTGCAAGACCGTTTGGATCAAACAGGTCCCAAGACTGTTTGATAGGGTTGACCAAGGGAAGACCGTTTGAGGGTCTCTTGGTAACATATTGAATTTCATTCCTACAAAAATTAATAATCTAATTCTTAACCCATTGAGAGTTGAAGGCACTTCAACATCCTAACCCTAATCGGGTTGAAATTACTGTTTAAAAGTATAGATCTCGTTGAGTTTTGGGTTGAAGGACCATAACGGTCTCAAGACCATTTGGGGATTCATCCAAATGGTCTCAAGACCGTTTGGTGACAACCCAAGACCGTTTGGAGTTCTAGGGTTGAGCCAATTTGGTGAATTGAGGGTCCAAAATCAACAAGTTGATGAATTGATAAAATTGCTGATTTTAGACCTAATTAGGGTTCAACCCTTATCCAACCGATTTATTTTTTGGTCAAACTTTGGGCAAACGGTCTCAAGACCATTTGGAGGGTGTCCAAACGACCTCAAGACCGTTTGGTCCAAGTTTGAGCCCAATTGGAGGTCAATTGATGGGTTCAACCTGGAAATGACTCACATTGTTGAAAATTGATGACCATCTGATTGGAAACCCTAATTGAATTAGAATCAACCCTAATTGGCTTTCAATTGAGGTTCAATTTAATGTCCAATTGATTAAGGCTAATCTTAGATGACTCCATTTATAAGTGGTTATCATGGATTTGGTTAATTGAGGGCTTCAACATACATATCCATGACCAATTGCAACTTTTGAACCACTTTGGAGGTCCAAACGGTTTGAGCCCATTTGGACCAAATGGTCTCAAGACCGTTTGAGGCCAAATGGTCTCAAGACCATTTGGTCTCAAATGATCTCAAGGTCGTTTGGACCAATCGATCTCAAGTTGTTTTGATCAAACGGTTTCAAACCGCATAAGCTCAAACGGTTTGGAAGTCAAGCTTTCCAAATGGTCAACGCACCCAAACGGTTTGGACAAACGACCTTGAGGTCATGCGGTCTTGGAGTCAAACATGGCAAATGGTCTACACATCCAAACGGTTTCAAACTGTTTGGAGGTTGAAGGTTGAAACCGTTTGGAGGTTTTCAATGTTTTTTATGCTTAATCACTTGAAGGTGTTCTTGGTTCAATGGTGATCTAATCTAAACCCTAATGGTAACTTAGGACATTAAGGGACTATGTGACTAATGAATTGACCCATGATGGTGATCAAGGGGGTAGTTTACGAAAATACCCTTGAGGGGTTCAATTGAGTAATACCTTGTTCTAATCAAACCCTAATCACATGATAGTGATGTCTTAGCTTATTATAGTCAATGAGGACTTGACCTAACCCGATCTAGAGTGGTGTAAACACCATATACTAGTAAGAGGAGAGGGAAAGTATCATAGAAGAGAGAGAAAGTACCCTTTAATGGTGGAAATTCAAGAAAAATACCTTCAATACACATGAATGTGCATGATTAGGGTATGATCCACCTATGTGAGATCATGGAAACCCTAATTATGATAAATGATGAATCTTAATCTTATCTGAGGGCTTTAATGATGATGTTTCTCATACATGATGATGTCATGAGTCCATTTCACCATGAGGTGAATAGTAAACCCTAATTCTAGGGTGATGACAATTAATATGAATAGTAAACCCTAATTCTACGGTGATGACATTTAATGGGAATAGTAAACCTTAATTTAGAATGATTTGATAAATGTAGTAGTTCAGGGTTATGCCTTTGAGTATGAAACCCTAATTACAAGTTGTAACATAAGGAATCTTTATTCCTTGTGAGCTAAGAGATTCAATAAATCTAATCCAGAAGAGATGTGATATGAATGAGAATCCCTAAATAAGAAATGAAAATATGGAAAATCCTAGAGGGATGATAGTGAGCCTAGTTTATGACCTAGCAATTATGAAATCCTGGAGATGTCTATAAGGTAATGCCTTTAAGTAAAGTATAGCGAATTCAATGAGTATGATGTATTCATACCATGATAAGAATAAGAAGTGAATTCATACCTTGAATTGATAATCATTATGATGTTCAATAAATGTTGTATTTAAAGACAAATACTCACCATACCCTGGTATGCTTCCAAGGATGGCAGAGTTGCATACTAGAATTGGACTGATAATCTAAAAAGGAAATATTAACAATGAAGGATGGGGTATGTTAACCTTAGTCCTGTGTTATGCTTTTAGGCATGAAACTCTAAGAACATATTAAAAATATGATACCTTATAAGATAAAGGGATTTCAATAACCTTATTTGAAAAGGGTGAAACCCTATTTCCAGTTATGCTTTTAAGCATGAACCTTCATGATTGAAGTATGAGATGAGGAATCAATATTCCTAATCATAAGTAAAGGAAATGAATAAAAATCAGGGAACCTAACTCTTGTGAGAGTAGGAAGGTACAACTTTATTGAAATGAATTGTTTACTGTTATTAGTCAAATTAACCATACAGGTTCCTATATGAGCATGATCAAATCTAGGTAAGGATTATTATACTATATTCATTGAAAGCATGCTTTAGCTTTATGAATAAGTGAAATATTCTGATGCCTTGTTAAGTGGCATCCTATGAGATTGATGGGCTGTGAAAGCCATAAATATCATCAAGGTCATGCTTAACAGATGACTTGTGATGAGATGATTGAGAAATGATAATTGATATAAGTTAAACTTGTACATTTAGTATTCTATTTTCATAGCTGCTATGCTAATGATTAATGTTTGAGAACATGTATGATGTTAAAAGAATACTGAAATGTACCTAATTAATCAAGTCTAATCATACCATAGAGCCCTGATCATAGATCCATCATTGTCAGAGACCAAATGATGGTGAAACAAGTTTTCCTAAGGGGACTCCTGGATCACATACTCTTGAGTATGTGGGGGAAATGGATGTGTAAATCCTTACATCCTAGTGTAGGAATTGATGTAGATTTATCATAATCCATCAACCCTTCACTACAAAATCCAAATGGTGAGTTGTACCACAAATCTCCCAAAGAAGACACAAATACCACATCGATCAGAGGTAAACAAGAAATCTCTCGATGACGAAGAGAGTACAGAACGCCACTGTAACTCTAAAATAGAGAAGGACCAGATTACCCTGGTAAGCTATAACAACGGAGACACAAAGTGTCCTGCAAGCAATCCTCTAACTGACTGAGGAAGATGAGGTCTTAAGAATCCTGCTCTTTTAATGACCTATGTATGATACTGATGCAACTTACTAGTGATCGGTTGGAGTATGAGCGGTATACCTCATCTCCATAGGGCATAATAATGTTTGTAAAACATAATCAACCGCGTAGTATAACTACTTAGGTTAAACTATGAGAAACAATGTTTGGTGTTACATTGATTACATTAATGATCTGTTCAGATATTTTGTATACATGTTCTTTATATGCTTTAAAGGAATGACTGCTTAAGTAGAAGTTGCTTCACTTGTTATTAAATCTGCTGTTGCATGATTTAAGTTACCTTGTCTATATTGTTTTCTTGAATTGCTATATAAAGCTTCTAGTTGAGAGTTATAACTCTCGCTGGGACAATTTGTACATTGTCTCACTCCGTAGATTTCAACTTTTTAGGTGTTTGTCGAAGACGAAGGATCCCGTTTAAGGATGAGCAAAAACATCAACAACAGTACCGAAGGCAGCAGTGAATCTCAAGTGGAGATATTGACTACTGAGTTATGTAGTTAGATAGTCCTATGTCATCTCTGTACTCTCAGGTCTTAGGAATCAGTGGTTTGAGTTTTTGGTGTTGGCTCCTGAGATTTTTGGATCATGTTGTATATAACTACTCAAGAAGTGGTTTAACAGAGATGTAAACTGTTTACTTGGTTTCTTATAAAAAGGAGTTTAATAATTTCCAAATCTTGTCTCAAAAGTTTTAATTTCCAGTAATTTTTCATATTCCGCAACTAATCGAATGCTTCCGATAAGTTTAAATCGTGTTTATATCGTGGTTTTGGAGATCGGAGCCCACAATTTAGTGGTATCAGAGCCAGGTTCGCCGAGTCTACATAGACATAGGACTTCGGATGTTGAGTTTATCTTTAGTGTTTCTTCCTCATCTAATAGAATCTTCTGCTCCTCAGGAGGAGAAGATATATAAGGACGAGGAGTTGGTTGCAGAAAGCAACAATGCCACACCCAGAAGGAGTGCAGAGGAGCAAGCAGTAGAGGAACACTTACCTAAGGTTCCCCTAGTTAATCCAACCATGATAAGGAATCCTTCCTTAGGAATCACTGTTGGAGAATTTAGGGCAACCATGATGTATCTGGTGGATCAAACACTAGCAGTACAACCCAGATTACCAGCTCCTAATGATGATGTTTTGGATATCCATAGGATATGTAGCCCTCAGCAGTAGGTTGAAGCAGAAGTAAATGATGAAGCTTTGAACTCAGAGCAAGCCTATGTTCAGCCTCAGCCTAATGAATCAGTCCACAGTAATGTAGGGATTAGAATACAGCCAGAGACCAGGACCTGTCATAATCGTAGGAGGCATGGACATATCAGATCTAACTGTCCAGAAAGGATATATAGAGGAAGAATTGAGAAAAGACCTATCCAAACCCAGAAGCAAAGGCCTGGAAATTCTAGAAGGAAGAAGTTTCTGGTGTCACCAACACAACCAAGACCTAGTACATCAAGGCAATGGTTATCCAGAGGATAAGGAACCCTTTAGACCACAACAACTGGAGAAACGTTGCTAAAACTGTGGTAAGATGGGACATTTGATGAAGGACTATTGATCTAAGCTTGTCTATGTGACACAGCCTCCGAGACAAGGGCAACAAGGATCACAGAGAAGGCAATCTCAAGGAACAGCTCAAGGACGTGGACAAGCGTCCCAAGCTGGATCATCTGCACCAAATCAACCACAGGCGATAGTGAGGTTCTATGCTATGAACCCACCTGATGCAGTGGTCGATCCACGGGTTGTGGCAGGTCAGATGAAACTTTTATATTCTGATATGTCTAAATCCTGTGTAGTATCTGTTCTGATTGACCCGGGTGCTATGCACTCTTTTATTACTCGAAGAATGATCCACTGCAATATGACATTCAGTCATAGGGCAGAAAGTTGATGTTGGAGACTCCATTGAGTGAGTCTGTTGTTATGCAGGAGGTATGATCTTCCTGCATCCTCTTCTTTTCTAATCGTCGCATTCAAGTGGATCTTATACCTTGATATGCAAGGATTTGATAAAATCCTCAAGCCATGACTGGTTAGACAAGATAAATGGTATTTCTTATAAATCTCTTTATGATCTTTTGGATAAAATTTAAAGAGTAATTGATTTAACTTTCCTTGATTGGTCTCATAAAGGTTTTCAATGATGCATCAGATATATGATTCATATTACATGCTTACTTCTATAAGAAGAAAAGGTATTAAAGATTTGATCTGGATATAGGATTCAGTAAAGTTAATAATTATGTTTGTAAGGATGAGAAAAGAGAAGGAATATGATAGTACTCAAGTACATATTTTCTTACCTCAGTAATCATATACTCTGGCCAGGTATACAATTACTGATGATAAAGTAAATATGGAAACTCTTAAATTGTTACCTTTTGATTACTCTGATCAAGTAGTCAATCTGAAATAACCTAAAGAGTATTATAAGATAAGAAAATGAGAATAAAGAAGGTCAATCATGATTAGTAATGGTTGAAAGAATATATGTAATGAGCCATGTCCCATGATAAAAGGAAGAAAGAGATATAAAGTGTTGATAACACAAATAATTAATACCAAAGAAAGAATTTTAAGAACATCCCTTATTAGGGGTTTATGTTCTTAAATAAACATAGAATTTTAAGAACATCCCTTGTTAGGGGTTTATGTTCTTAAAATAAACATATCCTTCTCTAGAATGTCTGTTAAGAAAATCCTTGTTTGACAAGAAAACTTTTCTTTATGATAAGAATGTGTAACTGATAAGATGGTTAATGCATATAATAAAGAAAGTTAGTATGCTAATTATCAGATGTGATGATACACTCAGAATGCAAAGGCCCTTATATGGTCCCAAATAAATATCAGGGCTTGATTTTGATCCTAAGGAATGTTGATCAAAATTCTATAACATCTCCCTAAAAAAAATAGAATATCACCTAAGGATGTAATAATGTAATGTTGAAACAATATCTGTCTTCCCCTTTTCTTCCTGAGATTTCGGGGACGAAATCCTTGTTAGGGGTTTATGATTTGTAACACCCCTGACATGGGTTATGATCTAACCCTAGGTGTTTTGCCTAATTATGAAATTAGATGTTTGTAATTATCTTTTAGTATGTAATTAAAGCTTCTATGGAACATATATTTCCATTTCTGTCCCTTATGAACCAATGTTGAAGTATTGTTTGCAATACAGGGACCTATGTGCAATTTGCCCAATCAGAGGGGTTAACTTGCAAATTTCACATGTTTATATGTTCCTTTAATGTTGATACAACATAAGAATGAATATGATGAAGTATAATGGATTTTCCAAGCTTGGACATCAAGATGCAGCTTGTGGAATGATCCTTATGCTTAAAAACCCTAATTTGGAGTAAAATGCAATTTACCCAAATTATGGGGTGTAAACTATAAAATACACCTTCTAGAACATTTAGTATGTCTCTTGACATCATTTAGAGTAGAAATGATGAAAGGGATGCTTCAATAAAGTAATCAGATGAAAAGAATGATCTTTGAAGTAGTTTCACCTAGTATGAGCATGAAGACCCTTCATATATGAATCCTAGTTGAAAGATGGCTTTCTTTACCCTTAGATCTTGAGTTTAGATGGGCTTTGCATAAGCTTTGATGTCTTGGACGTTCTTTAGAAACAAGAAGGGACTTGGATGAGAAGTCCATGTTCTAGAGGTCCTTAAGGTGGAAAACTACTTAAGGTATATAAGCTTAGTTCCTTTGCAAACCAAGAAACGGATCACTTCTCCTCTTCATTTCTCTTCTTTCTCAAAACGGCCAAGCCAGAGCTCTGGACCTCTGGGAGATGACCGACTAGTGCTAAGGTTAAGGAGAAACCATCTTCAAGCTCGAATTCATGGTGGAATTCTTCTTAAAAGGTTGGTTCTATGGTTAACTGACTTAGGTTCTTTGTTTTAGCTGACCATCCCCATCTTTTCCTTGGAGAATCACCTCTGGCCGAGTTGAGGAGCTCAAGACACCATTAGAGGCTTGAAGCTTGGAAGCTTGGAGCTCTAAGAACAACGTTCTAAGGAGGGTTTTATAATTCTAAACTCCTTGCTTTATATACATGTTTTTGTTCTTGCAATTTAAGCTTTAGTTCTTCTTCTTCTACCTCCCTTCTTCCTTGCACTTTTGCAAGAAAAACGGTGGAGTAACCGACCTGAATAGAGGTTTAAGATGATGGGCGTGATTTCCTAGGCAACTTTATCAACCGACCTTGGACCCTTTTGGTTCAAACGGTTGCAAACCGTTTGAGGTCAAACGGTCTCAAACCGTTTGATCTCAAACGATCTTGCAAGACCATTTGGATCAAACAGGTCCCAAGACCGTTTGATAGGGTCGACCAAGGGACGAACGTTTGAGGGTCTGTTGGTAACATATTGAATTTCATTCCTACAAAAATTCATAATCTAATTCTTAACCAATTGAGAGTTGAAGGCACTTCAACATCCTAACCCTAATTGGGTTGAAATTACTGTTTAAAAGTATATATCTCATTGAGTTTTGGGTTGAAGGACGTTTGGGGATTCATCCAAACGGTCTCAAGACCATTTTGTGACAACCCAAGACCGTTTGGAGTTCTAGGGTTGAGCCAATTTGGTGAATTGAGGGTCCAAAATCAACAAGTTGATGAATTGATAAAATTGCTGATTTTAGACCTAATTAGGGTTCAACCCTTATCCAACCGACTTAGTTTTTAGTCAAACTTTGGTAAAACGGTCTCAAGACCGTTTGGAGGGTGTCCAAATGACCTCAAGACCGTTTGGTCCAAGTTTGAGCCCAATTGGAGGTCCATTGATGGGTTCAACCTCGAAATGACTCACATTGTTGAAAATTGATGACCATCCGATTGGAAACCCTAATTGAATTAATATCAACCCTAATTGGCTTTCAATTGAGGGTCAATTTGATGTCCAATTTATTAAGGCTAATCTTAGTTGACTCCATTTATAAGTGGTTATCATGGATTTGGTTAATTGAGGGCTTCAACATACATATCCATGACCAATTGCAACTTTTGAACCACTTTGGAGGTCCAAACGGTTTGAGCCCATTTGGACCAAACGGTCTCAAGACCGTTTGGATACAAACGGTCTCAAGACCGTTTGAGGCCAAACGGTCTCAAGACCATTTGGGGACAAATGGTCTCAAGACCGTTTGGGTGAAAAATGATCTCAAGGTCGTTTGGACCAATCGATCTCAAGTTGTTTTGATCAAACGGTTTCAAACCGCATAAGCTCAAACGGTTTGGAAGTCACCCTTTCCAAACGGTCAACGCACCCAAACGGTTTGGGAAAATGACCTTGAGGTCATGCGGTCTTGGAGTCAAACATGGCAAATGGTCAACACATCCAAATTGTTTCAAACCGTTTGGAGGTTGAAGGTTGAAACCGTTTGGAGGTTTTCAATGTTGTTTATGCTTAATCACTTGAAGGTGTTCTTGGTTCAATGGTGATCTAATCTAAGCCCTAATGGTAACTTAGGACATTAAGGGACTATGTGACTAATGAATTGACCCATGATGGTGATCAAGGGGGTAGTTTACCAAAATACCCTTGAGGGGTTCAATTGAGTAATACCTTGTTCTAATCAAACCCTAATCACATGATAGTGATGTCTTAGCTTATTATAGTCAATGAGGACTTGACCTAACCTGATCTAGAGTGGTGTAAACACCATCTACTAGTAAGAGGAGAGGGAAAGTATCATAGGAGAGAGAAAGTACCCTTTAATGGTGGAAATTCAAGAAAAATACCTTCAGTACACATGAATGTGCATGATTAGGGTATGATCCACCTATGTGAGATCATGGAAACCCTAATTATGATAAATGATGAATCTTAATCTTATCTGAGGGCTTTAATGATGATGTTTCTCATACATGATGATGTCATGAGTCCATTTCATCATGAAGTGAATAGTAAACCCTAATTCTAGGGTGATGACAATTAATATGAATAGTAAACCCTAATTCTAGGGTGATGACATTTAATGGGAATAGTAAACCCTAATTTAGAATGATTTGATAAATGTAGTAGTTCAGGGTTATGCCTTTGAGTATGAAACCCTAATTACAAGTTGTAACATAAGGAATCTTTATGCCTTGTGAGCTAAGAGATTCAATAAATCTAATCCAGAAGAGATGTGATATGAATGAGAATCCCTAAATAAGAAATGAAAATATGGAAAATCCTAGAGGGATGATAGTGAGCCTAGTTTATGACCTAGCAATTATGAAATCCTGGAGATGTCTATAAGGTAATGCCTTTAAGTAAAGTATAGACAAGTCAATGAGTATGATGTATTTAAACCATGATAAGAATAAGAAGTGAATTCATACCTTGAATTGATAATCATTATCATGTTCAATAAATGTTGTATTTAAAGACAAATACTCACCATACCCTGGTATGCTTCCAAGGATGGCAAAGTTGCATACTAGAATTGGACTGATAATCTAAAAAGGAAATATTAACAATGAAGGATGGGGTATGTTAACCTTAGTCCTGTGTTATGCTTTTAGGCATGAAACTCTGTGAACATATTACAAATATGATACCTTATAAGATAAAGGGATTTCAATAACCTTATTTGAAAAGGGTGAAACCATATTTCCAGTTATGCTTTTAAGCATGAACCTTCATGATTGAAGTATGAGATGAGGAATCAATATTCCTAATCATAAGTAAAGGAAATGAATAAAAATCAGGGAACCTAACTCTTGTGAGAGTAGGAAGGTACACCTTCATTGAAATGAATTGTTTACTGTTATTAGTCAAATTAACCATGCAGGTTCCTATATGAGCATGATCAAATCCAGGTAAGGATTATTATACTATATTCATTGAAAGCATGAATTAGCTTTATGAATAAGTGAAATATTTTGATGCCTTGTTAAGTGGCATCCTATGAGATTGATGGGCTGTGAAAGCCATAAATATCATCAAGGTCATGCTTAACAGATAACTTGTGATGAGATGATTGAGAAATGATAATTGATATAAGTTAGACTTGTACATTTAGTATTCTATTTTCATAGCTGCTATGCTAATGATTAATGTTTGAGAACATGTATGATGTTAAAAGAATACTGAAATGTACCTAACTAATCAAGTAAAATCATACCATGTAGAGCCCTGATCATAGATCCATCATTGTCAGAGACCAAATGATGGTGAAACAGGTTTTCCTAAGGGGACTCCTGGATCACATACTCTTGAGTGTGTGGGGGAAATGGATGTGTAAATCCTTACATCCTAGTGTAGGAATTGATGTAGATTTATCATAATCCAGCAACCCTTCACTACAAAATCCAAATGGTGAGTTGTACCACAAATCTCCCAAAGAAGACACAAATACCACATCGATCAGAGGTAAACAAGAAATCTCTCGATGACGAAGAGAGTACAGGACGCCACTGTAACTCTAAAATAGCGAAGGACCAGATTACCCTGGTAAGCTATAACAGTGGAGACACAAAGTGTCCTGCAAGCAATCCTCTAACTGACTGAGGAAGATGAGGTCTTAAGAATCCGGCTCTTTTAAATTACCTATGTATGATACTGATGCAACTTACTAGTGATCGGTTGGAGTATGAGCGGTATACCTCATCTCCACAGGGCATAATAATTTTTGTAAAACATAATCAACCGCGTAGTATAACTGCTTAGGTTAAACTACGAGAAACAATGTTTGGTGTTACATTGATTACATTCATGATCTGTTCAGATATTTTGTATACATGTTTTTTATATGCTTTAAAGGAATGACTGCTTAAGTAGAAGTTGCTTCACTTGTTATTAAATCTTTTGTTGCATGATTTAAGTTACCTTGTCTATATTGTTTTCTTGAATTGCTATATAAAGCTTCTAGTTGAGAGTTATAACTCTCGTTGGGACAATTTGTACATTGTCTCACTCTGTAGATTTCAACTTTTTAGGTGGTCGTCGAAGATGAAGGATCCCATTTAAGGATGAGCAACAACATCAACAACAGTACCGAAGGCTGTAGTGAATCTCAGGTGGAGATACTGACTGCTGAGTTATGTAGTTAGATAGTCCTATGCCGTCTCTGTACTCTCAGGTCCTAGGAATTAGTGGTTTGAGTTTTTGGTGTTAGCTCCTGAGATTTTTGAATCATGTTGTATATAACTACTCAAGAAGTGGTTTAACAGAGATGTAAACTGTTTACTTGGTTTCTTATAAAAAGGAGTTTTATAATTTCCAGATCTTGTCTCAAAAGTTTTAATTTCCAGTAATTTTTCATATTTTGCAACTAATCGAATGCTTCCGCAAAGTTTAAATCGTGTTTATATCGTGGTTTTGGAGATCGGAGCCCACAATGGGGATGACTATAGGACACACTAGACATCTAAGTAACCTTCTCTCTGGTCCATAGCCACAACCCCTCCTCACTATGATGGGTCTGCTATCGTTGTGGCTAATCACATAAAAGGATGTGGTGACCCACGAGGTGAGACCCATGTCCTACTGAGAGATATAAATCTTAAGAATGCTTATTGATTACAACATATAATTTAAATTAAACAAGTCAATCAGATGACACAGATCGAGCAGATTATACAAAACTTCTTGAGAACAATTCTAAATTAGAGGTTTATTTGTGAAATAGAAATGTTAACATTATTCTCAGGAGATCAATTGTAGTTAACATCATGTGCTTAACTATCATCCTTAGTCTAACTAACATCATGAACATATATAATAGTAGTAGAATGTCTAACAAAATAAGCATATTTACATCATAACTAGATCTAACAACATAAGCTCAACTACCACCATAAGCATCATTCACAATTTTAGCATGTCTAACTAAATAGGACTGTCTGGCAATATAAGCATTGATAACAACATGACGTAACTAGCATCATAAACATAACCAACGATATGAGTATATATAACATCATAGACATGGCTAAATCTCTTATTGCACTACACATTATCTATATGTGAGAAAAGAAAACAAGGGTTATCATCCAATGTGAAGTGTTATGTATAACACTAACAGATATACTACATGGCTGGTTTATGTCGTTTATTAAGCCCTGGAGAGTTTGAGGTACACCACTCAAAGTCCAACTAACAACCGCTTGGTTGCAATCACTTCCATACAAGATCTAGGAGATTCGAAATCCTAAGATCTTCACCCCCTCAGATAGTAGGAGTCAACTGTAGTGACATACTACTCAAACTACCTACAATGACACATAAGTCAAACTACAAATCAATCTAGTCCACCCTTGGTATGTAGGTCACGACACTAGTGACTAGGGTATACAAAACCCTATCATCTGAGGTACAACTTCAAATGTCCACATTCACATCATATATGTACAAGTATCAAGTGTTCTTAAACTGAGGCATGATCGCATGCATCCTACAAATCCTTGAGATTAGGATGACAATGACACACAATCTCATGCACCCCACATACTCAACAATATGTGCTTCAATCTCCCCTTAGGAACACTCGTTTTCCCATCGAGCAACTCCTGATACTAGAATGGTTCTACAATATAGGGCACTACATGATTACAGTTTCACTTGATTAGTTAATGCCAATTGGGTATTTTTAACTGCATCAATCAAGTTACATACAAACCCTAAAAGAGTACCACAAAAAATTGGTAGATTGTAACTCCAGAATATATAAAATGTATGCAATATAACTTTGATCACAAACCCCATGGTACTATTCATTCCATACATAGAAACACACTCATCATCATGACAACAAAGGATAAAAATTCTTATCACATCATAAAGAGGTTAGCATGTCAATTAGGGCACAAAGCCATGTCCAAGGTCAGAGGACGATTCACATTGTTACCCGCAAGAACATTATTATTCTTGCCACATCAAGGCTCAACAACCATCACCTTATATGTGACACATTAGTTATACATAACATTGCATTTAAAAGTTCATGATGTTCATAATATAGCAAATTAGGGTTACAACAAAATAGAGAGAGAAAGTATTCCATCATCATGCTAGTCACATAATAGAAGATATATATATATATATATATATATATATATATATCATCACTTACTTTTATTAGGGTTAGGTTCAACAAGGTGAGTATGGTTTCAAAAAAAATTAAAGGTAAACCCTAATTCTTATTATATCCAACAATCATAAAAGCAATTAGGTCAAACATCAACATTGATCATATAGATAGGAAAAAACAGCGACTATGAGGGAGAAGTTTTCATCAACACTTAGGGTGGAAACTACTTTCGTGACTGCTAAAATCAGGGTTCACCCCTTAGGCGACCGATGAGGTTAGCCACCTTCAGCGACCACTAGGGTGAGCTACATTAGTGACCACTTAGGTTGGAGAATCTCATCAGATGCATAAGATTAGGTATATCAGTGACCGCTAGGTCAGAGAGTTTTGGTGACCATCATGAAGTTCAAAACATGGCGACTGATGATGAATTTTAAAACTTGGTGACCGATGATGAAGTTTAAAACTTGGCGACCGATGATGAATATTGAACTTGGCAACCATCAAGTTAAAAATCTTCAAAGACTACTAAGGGTCCAAAACTTCATTGACCACTAAAAAAATTCTTAGTGACCACTCATGGAGTCAACATTCTTAGTGACCAAAACATGAAGTCAAAATTTGGTGATGACTATAGCTCAAACTCATGGACCACATGTGAGTAAAATCTTGGCGACCATGAAGAGACCAAAAATTTAGCATCCACAAGGGTCCAAATAGGCTAGTCATTATCAAGAAATCTGAAAGGTCATCAAGTTTCATTCTCTAGGAAGATGATTAGTTCAAAACCCTAATTAGCAACCATCATTTAAGAGTGCAAAACCAACATTTTCATAAGCATGCAAGGACCAAAAACCTCCATAACCTAAGAAGGATTCGTGCACAAGGGTTTAGGTTTCATCCAAGGAGAGTTATCTACTCAAGATCTCCATGTAAGCACAAACCACATTTTAAGGATATTATCTTTCTACTTATAACCATGTTTTAGGGTAAGATTATGCACATGTAGGGTGAGTGTAAGAAACCATCATGAGAAAGTTATATAACTTTCCTTAGAAAAGATGAATCAACCCAAAATAGCAAGGTATCTCGAAGGAGAAGGGTAGAAACCCTAGCTTGAGCACTCTTCTTTGGCCAATCTAGCTCCTCCACCAAAAGAAGGCAAACCCTAAGTAGAAAAGGCAAGAAAGAGAGGTTATTCAAGCTCTAACTCAAGTACTACCATGGAACACCTTGGGTTCGGACAAGAAAAGAAAGAGAGAGGGTAGAACAATAAAGAAAACAAAGAAAGGAAGGATGGTCTCTGGGAGAGCTCATCATGCTAAACGGTATTACTCAAAACAAAGAACACAACGAACTACTAAACATCCATATTACTAGAAAATAGGTTAAATTAAAACCTATTTCAAGATTACCAACATGCTTAGAAATATTTATATTAGATCCAAACATCTTGCTTGTATTCATATTTTGCCAAGTATCTCTTGCAAATTGTTCCATGGCCTCAACCACAACATCAACATATACAGAAGAACATTATCCACATATACAAGAATTAAAATGCCACCAAAACTTGATTCAATTAAAACTTCATATACAAACTTTCCCGCCTAGACCTGAGAATATAAGGATGACTCTAGGACACACTAGAGATCTAAGGAACATCTCTAAGGTCCATCACGATAGCTCCACCTCACTGTCACGGGTCTGATACCACTAGTACCAATCACCTAAAAAGATGTGGCGACCCATAAGGTGAGACCCATGTACCGGTAAGATATTTAACTCTCACCAATGATTATTGATTACATCAGATAACTTAATTAAACATGTTAAGCAATTTAAGCATATGAAATATATAAAGAAGATTAAATAACAATATAGAAATACTAGATGTAGAACTTCTGAAGGATAGTTCTAATCAGAGTCTACTTATAGAATTGAAAGATTAACATTATTCTTTGGTGATCAAGTGTAGTTAATCATTACAGGCATAAATATCATCATGAATCTAACTAGCATCATGAACATAGCTAAGAAAATTAGCATTTCTATTAGGATAAGCATATCTACGTCATAAGTAGAGATAACAACATAAGAAAAACTACCAACATAAGCATGATTAGCAGTATACGCTTGCTAAAAACATGAGGTAACTAACATCGTGAACATGACCAATAGTAATAGGCTATCTAACATCATAAGCATGGCTACTTCTCTTATTGCACTATACACCATTTATATCTGAAAAGACAAACAAGGGTTATCATCCAATGTGAAGCATTGTGTATAAGCCTAACAAATATACTACATGTTTGGATTACATCTTTTATTAAGCCCTGGGAATATGAGTCATACCACCCAAACTCCAACTGACAAGTGCATGGTTGGATTCAGTTCCATACAAGATCTAGGAAGTACCAAACTCCAAGATCTTCTTTACACTACTCAATTAGTTTAAGTTTGCACCGCAATGACATATCAGTCAAACTACGATCAACAACATATAGTCATGAAAACAACTAGCTGTCACGGAACCAAAATCCCAGTCCCATGAATGAAACAAATACCAAAGACAACATGTGAAAGCGTGAAATGCTTAGCATACATGAACAAGTGACAAGATAAAGGCACCAACAATATCTCAACATTCAACAGTGTTATTAAGCAACATCCTTTTATTACAAGCTTTCACTTACATATTAAAGAGTACAACTTTACAATATTGTTCATGTATACTAGGGATCCTACAACAAGTAAACCTAACATAGCTCACCAATACCATAACTTCTAGCCATCTCTGAACCTATAAAATATGTGAAATAAGGTGGGTTAAGCACATGAGGTGCCGAGTACTGGGCTAAAAGATACATATACGTAAGCTTTGTATAATTTGAAAAGATTATCAGAAGTAAGGAACAAGAATAAATAAGTTAAGTATTTAGAAAAATGAGAGCCCATGTTTTATGTCATTTCACTCCAGTTATACCATCATTTCGTGCATTCATCAATATCATGTATTCATAAGGCCTTTTTTGGACATCTTCTCACTAGAAGAGTCTGTGAGGGTGCTCAAGTTTAGCTGACCCTTTATCAACAAACCATCCTATCTTGGTAACTCAAGTAGGATGCCCATCCCCATGTCCTTACCCCAAAACTTCAGGCAGGTACATGAGGTTTGTATAATGGAGTATCTATATTATGTTTGCAAGTTATAAAACACGGTACAAGACAAACATCAAGTAAAATACTAGAGTACTACACGAAAATATTTGAGCAAGTAAACAACCATACATATGTATCAGATTCAAGCAAGAAAGCCATAGGCATATAATTATTAAATCCTGGACCTAATTTTACAGATTCTTAACTTACGTATCCTTAACCATCTAGCCACAAACAACACCTGATTTAGCATAAGATTGCATACATGCAATAGATTCTCATCATTAACCCTAACTAGATTCATTTTAGGGTTTTGTCCAAGGTAGGTTCCAAGATTCTTATTTGTACATTAGATGGTATTTTAATGATTCATAGTCCATCATGAAGGTGGGGTTCAAGTTTCATATCATTCCAAGGTTCGTTCTATATTATATGCTTTTTCTAAGATTTCAGTCACTTATGCACATAACAAGGTCATAAGACTCACAATAGGGCAAGAAGGGCCATAGCTAATCAAGTCAATGGTCCAAGCATGAAAGATGATTTAGATCAGTAATATGAGAACATAGGAAACATAGTCAAAGTTTGGTAGATGTCCCCTATGGTCTGGGTATCATTGTCCAAACATAGTATCAACAACACAACATTCATGCAAACATCATTATAGTTCATATGCCAAGATGATTCAACATGGGACTTAGGTGGACATCCACATCAAGGGAAAACAATATAATTAGAGCCAAGTCAGATTATAGGGGAGTGCATCATAACAAGATTCTCATGAGATTAGAGCACAAGTAAAGCATGTGAGGCATATGTGTTGCACTAGGTCGACACTAGTGGGCTTTGAGTTACAAACATGACAATAGAACAAGGGGGTTGATCAAATGCATTAGTGTCTCTAAACATCTTAAGGATATTGAATTGAGGGATCCACTCATGAGTTAAGTCAAACATATCATTGGTTCAAGCTGTAACCAACATTCACATAATAGGGATCCATTGATATATTTTGGGCCATATAGAGAAAACATAGACACAAGAGATTTAGGGAATGATCCTTGTATCATGGATGCACATTAGTACCTGATTTTGAGTCTATTAAGAATTTGGTCATTAGGAAGCAATATTCACATTTATTGGGAAAAGTACATCATTAATATCAAACAAGTCATATATGTATTATTTAGGTCATTCATGAGTAGTAAGGTGATTAGGGCCTTAGTTATGGTTACAAGAGTACAAGGTCTATTTGTTTGATGCTCAGGAGGGCCAATATGCACCAAAGTTTCAATATCACTCATAACATTACATTAAATGTGGTCAACTTAGTCAGATATCACGTTTTAGACAAAACATAGATATTAGAAACATATTCATGTTATGTAAACATGCCGAGGTTGTAGATCATTCTGAGAGGATCTATTTGATATATAGGTTCACATACTTTTGTGAAAGGAGTAGAGGATTATGTATTTTATGAACTTCACATTGAAACTTTATAGAAAGAACATTAGGGCGTTACCTAATCATGTGGCTACCAACAAGGGCTGTGGATCCTCGATTCAATGGCCAAGATAGGCCCACACCTCTACCCTTCCTGGGTTGGCTCAAAGGCCAGTGGGTGATGGTTATCAAACTTCATGGACCTCTCCAGGGCGACCAACCATGATATGGTGCCTCTCTCCACTGCTACCTGTCGAACGAGCGGTTGGCAGCCTCTACTTGTTGTCCCACCCCCATCCCGCTCCACATGAACTATATATCCCATGTGGGAATAGATTTCGAATAGGGGACGATGCCACTCCCAAACGACAACCTGCTGCACCCCAGAGGGCTAGAAAGAAGGTCGGATCAAGGGAGACACTTGAATCGGAGCACTAGCCAGTGAGCATTACCCTCGTGATGGCCTCCATGACGATGTTTAGGAGGAGTTTGCTACTTGCGGTAATGGCCCGTGCTCCCATCATGGGTGAGGAGCAACAATATGTGAGAATAGGCACACCATAGGAGGAAGGAGCGGGAAGAGGAACTAGGGATGAAGGGAGGAGTTTATAAAAGGAGCAAGGGAGCTAGGTCTTAGATCTCAACATTTTCCTAATTTGGCTAGAGGTAGGAGAAGCCCCCCCCCCATCCAAAAGCTTGTTTCCTGAAGAGGAAGGGGAAGAGCGGACAAGTAGTTGGGCTGTTGGATTGATGACTCCATGGTGGTCCACTTATGATCCGATGGCGGTGAGCATCCACACCCGCCTACCCCAGTTAGGCTAGTGGATGGGCCGTAGGCAAATTGGGCCCAATATGCTCAAGTGCAAATAAATTAGATATAATTTGAACTAATTCCAAATTGTCATAGATTGGGCTTGGAACCTTTGATTGAGGTGATTTTTATGTCATTGGAAATATAATTAACAGCTTTACAACATTAAATACATATGAGAGCAAGGTGATAACATTTACAAGGTTCAATACATATTGCAAGGGAGTGACATGTTAAGTAATGATTTTGGTTTGAAAAGTGCAAATTAATGTCAAATTTAGTAAAATTGAGTATTGATGTAACCAAATTGGAGTATTGGAATGACCCTACCTCCTGATAACCCCCAATTAAGGGAGACCAAAAGGTCAAAGCCATTATCCCAATTTTCTAGATCAATAGTTTGACAAATAATCAATAATAATTACTAAATTCTTCCAAGACTATGCTGAAAGGCTGGAATAAAATAAAAATTTGCATACCTTTTTAAAATCTTGGATTTCTAAACTACTATCCACAATTGGAGTCCATTCTAACTAATCCTCCTTGTACTTTAATTCATATCTCCACTTTGTATTAATTTACAGTTTGTCCTTTCCCAATTTTTGTACCTAAAATGCTGACAAACAAAATGTTGGTCAACATAAATGGATATGTCAGTATGTGTGGTAAACAATAATCGTGCAATTAACTGTAACAACATATTGCAAGAAATTATGGTTTAGCAAGCAAACTTTACATTTTAAACATAACTCCTCAATCCACACATACCCTAGCCTCTGCACTGTCCCTGCAGTGGACATGAATACTACCTCTCATATAGTAGACCCCAAATAACCCCCATGATCCTACCTAACAGGTAGATCAACATCTAGGGTTGAAGAGTTGCATGGAACTACCCATAGGTAGCACAATAACTAACTCATTTGAAGAGTCACATGGAACTACCCATAAGTAGCCCAATCACTGACTCATGATAACTTGATGGTTCTACCTAATAGGTAGACCATGTACTAGGTCACCCATTTCATCATTAGCAAATCCACAGAGGAGGACTAGGATCTGAGCTAGTCATGTAACATACTTATGGTGATATCCATAGTCACTTTATAGTTGCATGAAATAAAAGTCATCCAAGCAGTTATTTCCAAGAAACCGACAAAACTTCGGGAATCACCTTGAAACTAAAGTGATTTAACTATAAGTGTAACCACATACCTGATCTAGAGTAGCTTGATGTCCAAGCAAGAATAATCAAGAACAATCAATCAAACAACCAACAATATCCTGAAATTAATGCACAACATCCATGTGTCATTGTTTTATCCAAAACATTATCAAGATTGACTTGGATTCCACCTTAGGATTTCTAGGCCAACTTTAGGGTTTTAGCCTCCATAATCCATTTATCACTTCTAATGCTCTTTTGGTCTACAAACCTAATTTCAACATCATAGGCACACTTGAATGTCAATTAAGTCTAATATATCTCTTTTACACTAAAACTATCATCTTTAATCTTTTAAGTCATGTTAAGATAATTAAGCCCAATTATCATGTTCGAGTTCTTTTTGAATTAATAACTCATATTTCATTATAGTCCAATTCACATACGATCCCTATTTATCACTAATTCCACTTTTATACACTAGGAAATCCTAATTATCAAATGAAAGGTATTTATCCACAATGAGAATATTTTATACTCAAATTGGCCTTGGAACAACATAACTCTGTCTTATTCATAGATTTGCACAATTAAAACCATTAAGAGTCAACATTACCAAAATTAGGGTTTCAAGCCCCATTAAAGCATATTCATGTACATGGAACCCTAAATTAATCCAACTATGCATAAACATCATCCTTTTGGATCTAATTTGTTCTTCTTATTAACAATAGGTTAATATCGATTTAAAACACCCATAATACCTTTCTCAATCTCATTAACATCAATATTAGGGTTTCTTAATCATAAATGCATTAAAGTTGACAACTTTAACTACTTTTAGAATTGGAAAAGAAATTAGGTTCTAAAACTAATTTTAGTGGATTCTTCATATTTCTCTGATCAACTTTCATATATTATGTTTCGTCATTAGAGCTTCCTAACAATAGTTATGATTTTTGTAAAGAAAATCACTTTTCTGAATTGTCTATTATTTTTAGAAAATCGTAGCCTGCTTGATCCGTGGTCCACTGGACCATGCGGGATCCAATGACCCACGATCGCATACACTAACTCACGATCAAAGGTTGCAAAGGACCAATTTGTCCTTACCTGAACTGAAGGCGCGGAAGGGCCTTTTGGTAATTTGCCATGAGGTCTTCTTATTCCTCATGCGAGCAACCTACAACCTCCTCGTGGTCAACTTCTCGATTGACTCTAAGGTTCTGACCACCTGTGAGTGCACCGATCATCTAGGGAGCTTCGCCTCCCTCCTCTGAACTCGACCATGGCCTCAATTGATCACCACGACCTTGCTATGACCACCTCCTACTCACAGGACTCCGATAAGGTCCTCTGAGAAGATGGGGGTGAAAATCAGGGTAGAAGATGGAATTGGAAGCATGAAAACACTCCTCTCGATCCGCTGCAGAGTTTAGGGTAGCAAGAAAGCACGCTGGTACCCTTTCTCACCCTCTCCTATATATAGAGTCAGGGATAGGAATCGAGTGAATTGGGAACTTTCCCAATCATCGACCAAACCCCTACAACGGAGGGATGATTATCACCAGACTTCTCTCCTGAGTCTAACAGTGATTTTACCTCATCCTAACTCCCTTTCCTTTTCTTTCAATGATACTAGTTTGGATCATCTCAAGTCTTCCTAGTACAGACTCCTCGCGCCAAAGGGAATCATCCCTGATCATTGAATCGTGATCCAACGGTCCACATAAAGCCCGAAATAAGGAAATTACAAGAATTATCCAAATAAACCGTGACATCAATTTCTTAGGCAATTAATAACCACACTTTAGGCAAATATGCAAATTGTATAACTCGAAAATTGTGCACTATTTTCCAACCAAATTTTAAGGGTTTCTCTCTCTTGACTTTATCTACTTGCATGTCAAGTTTGAGTTAGAAATTCCAAAAGAAAAGGACTATTTCTTCATAGGAAAGTTACTCATTAATCATACCCATTTAATGGTTATTTTCTCTTTCCTCAAACCATCATCTTGCTATTTTGGACTCCTTGGACCCCAAGGAAACCTAAGGCACAAATTCCCCTTTTGGAGGATATTCCTCGGCTTCTAGAGGTTTCCACCTCTCTCTCTTTATTACCCTTTTCTTTGTTATTTATTTATCTTTTGTATTTTCCTTTATCCTTTATTATTATTGGGCCCAATAGCCAATAAGGCCCATTCAGCAAACAACAAGGCTTTTGCACATGAATCCTTTTATTTCAAACAACAAGGCAAGCATATATTCCATTTATGATGAAAAGGAGAATTACATGTTCATTATATAACTAGGAAAAATGGAGATAATAACATCCTACCCTCCTTATAGGAATTTTTCCCTCAAAATTCAACAATCAAACAAACAAGTCAGGATATGCTTTCTCCATGTCCATCATGGCTCCCATGTGGCTTCACCCTCCCCATAGTGCTTTCAAAGAACCTTAATCATCTTATATTCTTACATCTGAGTTCTCTCTCACCTTGGTGTCTCGTACCCTTGTAGGTGACTTAGGACATTTAAGCCTATCTCAAAGCTAAATAGGTTCATGGATCAGCACATGGCTTGGGTACCTCACATAGTGCTCTAGATCGGACTTGTGGAACACATCATACATCACATTATCCTAAGGGGTAAGACTAAACATAAGAATTTCCACCAATCCATCTCAAATGGACTCATGTATCGAGGACTCATTTGTCTCAACTATAGCTCAGTAGGGTCGTATTTTCATATCACATAGTCTCCCACAGTGAATTGCATGTCAGTCTGCTTTGCATCAGCTCACGACTCATGTCTTCCATGGGTTCTCTTTTAGCCATCGTACGATCAAAGTGACTTCATCTACACACACTGTGGTCCTTTTCTGACCTTTGTAAGGTCCCTTCACCCACATCATCTCAATGAAGCGGTGACCAACATAGCCTCCCTTACAAAGCTTCTTATCTCCCGATAGCGACTATGGTGGTTATCATCACAACTTTCATAAGACAAGAACTATCTCTGTGTATCACCTTGAATGAGCACACACGCTCCCATCAGACCCTCTAGTCTAGATCATACTAATCATCAATTAGGGGTGACGAGTTGTACAAGCATCAAATTCGTCATGTACTTACTTCCACCGCATGGAAGTGAACCCTTAGTTCACACTCAAGGACCTTTGAACTCGCATTATGGTGTAGTTGAACCATCTCTCTCTCTCTCTTATATGTAATTCAACCAGATCTGTCCACTAACAATACTCTCTCTTTCTCTTAGATTAAGTCATCTAGGTAAAGCGATCTTACCATAACCCATATTGCATCTTGACCTTCCTTGGTCCAGGGGAGACTCACCTCAACGTTCATAGTGATGAACTCTGATTCCCTCTCGGGGACTTTTTATCCTCTATATCAACTCACTAGGTTACTGGTGTTTGTCTTTCACCTCCTGGCATGCATGATGACAATCCACATGCAACTCTGTACACTTTTCCTCTTAGGCATCCAAAGTGCTACTTCTACTCACTATCTTATTAGTACTACGGTGTATGGTGAACTCAAAATAATGATCCCCTGTATATCATGATTCCTCAAGGTTGATTCCTTAGAAACCCCAAAACACTCCAGTCGTGGGTTTCATCACCTTGTTTTCTAGAGAAGTGAATCTGAGGTTCTACAACCATCCCTCTATTACAACAAGCCCTAGGATGGCTAACCAAGCAACCACTAACTTGATCAACGAATCTCGTTATATTTGAATGTTATCCAAACATATCTCACAAACTTAGGGTTCACCTAACCACCTCTTCTAGCCTTTCCACTAGCTAAACTGGGCAGCTACGTCTCAACAAGAGCATCCATTACCACCTTTCATCTTTATGTTCTAGGTAACAGTGAAGACATACACCTCCAGGTATTCCACTTATTATCTCATCTTAGACTTTAGGTCTATCTTCATCAAGAAAACTAAGAGCTCCTCCTCTTGGTTATTAAACTCAACCTTGTATAACTCCTAAATTCCATACAACTCATCATAAGAACGTCCTTATAGGATGACTACCTTAGTTCTCTTGATGTTTGTAAACCATGTACACATTGTACACTCCACAAGGGTATGCTGTTATCTCTATCCTCATACCTCATAGCAACGTTTCAACTCACATAATATTTATCCTTAGTGTATGGCATGCGTACTGCCCTATCTCTCACCCCCATAATGGGAGGAAATAAGCATTTGGCAGCCGTCCAAACACAAAGTTCTTCCCGTTCCAAGAGTAGAGATGGTTCATCCCACATTGCCGGTACACCTTCCAATCTAGGTGAAACGTGCATCGCATGTCTCCACATCATGAATATCTCGATATCAAGTTTACTTCCATGGAAAACTGGTCTCATACACACTTGGGTTGTCGCACAATCCTTAGTCATCTCCCCTAGGTCTGTAGGGTGCCGGTACTTTTTGGGGTCATCCCTTTTCCCTTATGCAACTAGAGAGTGCCCACCTCAAATGCCCTTTGGGCTCCATGAGCTCATGAAGGTGATCAATATCCTAGCCCATGGTCCTCGAACAACGATAGATGTTACCTCCTGACCCTATGGTCTTGTGTAACTAGGGAATTAGGCAACTCCTACTCCATCGGTCTTATCCCCACCTAACCTTAGAATAGACTTAGGATTCTAACTTGGTACACTCCAAACTTGAAACCTTACCCAAATCTCCATCCTCTCTCTCATCGTGGCTGACTTACATCCTCTCATAGGAATCATGATGACCTACCTACCTTGGTTAGGCCCCATACAGGTTACCTCCATAGCAACACATCCACATGCCCATAGAGATGGGTATACCTGGGCCTATAGGTTTTTTCCCATACTATGTACTCTTCGCTTAGCTTCTCAAGATCCTATGAGACCTCTTTAGGTTACCTCAACCCAAACAAGAGCTGGTACATACCCTACAAAAGGGTCCTTTCCCAGGATGGGAGGAAAACTATCTCTCAATAACAACAAAGGTCACCAACGTCCTCACATCTAGGGTTTGCATCAACATGAGCATTCTTAGTCCTATCAAGCTACTAAGGCATGTAGCTAACAAGAAGACCACCTTCTAAACCATGCTAGATCTCCATGGTAGGTCCTACTTGTTTCTATTCCTTCACCTTGGACCATCATCATGCATACATATATGGCCAACCTATATGTTAGGGGTTCATCAAACATATACCATAGTCTAAGGGATTTCATTTTCCTCTAAACATGAGGGGTGTCATGCTACCATGCATAGGAACTCAAGTATCTGTGTGAGCATTAGGTGCACCAGGTACTACCACTTCCCCTCTTAGGTCTAGGAACCCTAGGTTCACTTTTCTGCAAGAGTTGTCCAACTGCATGCTCAACTTTTAACAATGAGCCAAGCATGTATGAGGTACATCATGCACGTTCTATTATCCTTCCACTTGAACAACACCTCAAATTTGAGCCCTCCTCAAGGACAAACAACTAGGTAGGAGGCCTCAAAACTTGCCACTACACCTCCTCAGGGTCTAAGGAACTCTTCTTCCTATCCTTAGAAGGTAAGGTAGGCATCTACAACTTCCATTGATCGGTTCAAGAAGTCTCTTTCCCTTTCTAGGGTTTGGTTCCTCTAAAGGAAACCTAGATACCACAACCCTCCAAGGATCATGCACGAGGCAAGCTCAACCATTCACTTAGGTCCCAACTTCTCAGGGTTCCTCATATCCCAGAGTCTAAGCTTCCAACCTTCCTGCTCGGGTTTAGCTCTCTCTTTCTCTAGAGCTAACCCTACAGACAATATTACTACTAGAGGTTATCTCTCTAAGAAGATGGACCAAGCTCTTATGCATACCCTACATGCGCGAAACGTATGATCAAACCTATGTCTTCTCAAGATTATCCATAGTTCTTCATGCTTATCCCATAAGCTATCCAACATGCCCTTCTAGCCTAGGTCTCAACCTACTGCCAGAACTACTGTTGTGTCATCTCACATAGGCACATGCCTCATCATGGCTCATATATGCCTATAAGGGTTTCTATATGGTCATCACTAACCTCATCAATGAAGGAGTTATCCTTCACTCTAACATGTACGACCCTACCAGGGTTGGGTCACCAAAAGGTACTAGGTCAGCCAACCTCACATAGATCATACTTGTCATAGGTATTAAAAACCAAAAGCATGTCAACCACACACATGGTCGACCATTACATCTAACTCATCATGCCATCTCTCTCTAACCACCACTTGGGGTTAGGGTTAGCAACATCCTCAGAGGATGTGCTAGATCTCCAACTCTTCCTGGAGGTCTCTACCTCCCAAACAAACTCCCCACTCATCCTCCTGATAAGGAGGTCTAACCTCATGTCTCTCCTAAGGGCACGACAACACATGCCATGCAAACTAAGCATGTAACTAATCTTTAGTTTATGCTTAAACTATTAATCTTATGTCCACGACATGTTGTTTACATGCTTTTCATTAATTTGGTGGAGGATTCCTTAACCTTATCATACATACCCTATCCTCAAAAGGGTGAGGAAGAGAGAGAAAACCCTAAACCTTAGAATCTTAACTGAATTAGGGTTGAGAAGGGATGAAAATAGATGAGAGAGTCCTAAAGGTATCTTATTTTGAGTCAAATCCGCAGACATTAGCCAGGCAGTCACACTACATCTGGGATTCCTCGTGACCGACTAGCGAGGTAGAGGAAAATCTTTCCAGCCCCCGAACCGTGATCCTTTTCTAGACACCTCCGTCATCAGAAAATCCTCTAATAACTCCCTCAGGTTCTACAGAGTTTGTAAAATTTAATTATTACTAACAAGGAACCAATGCTCTGATACCAAATGTAATGATCCCGCCTCCCGATAACCCCTAATTAAGGGAGACCAAAAGGTCAGAGCCGTTATCCCAATTTTTTAGATCAATGGTTTGACAAATAATCAATAATAATTACTAAATTCTACCAAGACTATGCTGAAAGGTTGGAATAAAATAAAACTTTGCATACCTTTTTAAAATCTTGGATTTCTAAACTACTATCCACAACTGGAGTCCATTCTAACTAATCCACCTTGTACTTTAATTCATATCTCCACTTTGTATCAATTTATAGTTTGTCCTTTCCAAATTTTTGTACCTAAAATGCCGACAAAAAAAACGTCAGTCAGCATAAATGGATATGCCGGTATGTGGGGGAAACAATGATCATGCAATTAACTGTAACAACATATTGCAAGCAATTATGGTTTAGCAAGCAAACTTTACATTTTAAACATAACTACTCAATCCACACATACCCTAGTCGTTGCGCTGTCCCTATAGTGGACATGGATCTACCTCTCAAATGGTAGACCCCAAATAACCCCCTTGATCGTACCTAATAGGTAGATCAATATCTAGGGTTGAAGAGTCACATGGCACTACCCATAGGTAGCCCAATCACTAACTCATTTGAAGAGTCGCATGTCACTACCCATAAGTAGTCCAATCACTGACTCATGATAACCTGATGGTCCTACCTAATAGGTAGACCATGTACTAGGTCACCCTTTTCATCATTAGCAAAGCCACAGAGGAGGACCAGGATCTGAACTAGTCATGTACACATACTTATGGTGATAGCCATAGTCACTTTATAGTTGATTGAAATAAAAGTCATCCAAGCAGTTATTTCTAGGAAACTGACAAAACTTTGGGAATCGCAATGAAACTAAAGTGATTTAACCATAAGCGTAACCACATACCTGATCCAAAGTAGCTTGATGTCCAAGCAAGAATAATCAAGAACAATCAATCAAGCAACCAACAATATCCTAAAATTAATGCACAACATCCATGTATCATTGTTTTATCCAAAACATTATCAATATTGACTTGTATTCCACCTTAGGATTTCTAGGTAAACTTTAGGGTTTTATTAAGGTTTTAGCCTCCATAATGCTTTTATCACTTTTAATGCTCTTTTGGTCCACAAACCTAATTTCAACATCATAGGCACGATTGAATGTCAATTAAGTATAATATATCTCTTTTACACTAAAATGATCATCTTTATTATTTTAAGTCATGTTAAGATCATTAAGCCCAATTATCATATTCGAGTTCTATTTGAATTAACAACTCAAATTTCATTATAGTCCAATTCACATACGATCCCTATATATCACTAATTCCATTTTATACACTAGGAAATCCTAATTACCAGATGAAGGGTATTTATCCACAATGAGAATCTTTTATACTCAAAATGGCCTTAGAACAACATATCTCTATCTTATTCACAGATTTGCACAATTAAAACCATTAAGAGTCATAATTACCAAAATTAGGATTTCAAGGCCCATTAAAGCATATTCATGTACATGGAACCCTAAATTAATCCAACTATGCATAAAGATCATCCTTTTGGATCTAATTTATTCTTTTTATCAACAACAGATTAATATTGATTTAATACACCCATAATACCTTTCTCAATCTCATTAACATCAATATAAGGGTTTCTTAATCATAAATGCATTAAAGTTGAAAACTTTAACTACTTTTCGAATTCCAAGAGGAATTAGGCTCTAAAGTATTTTTAATGGATTCCTCGTCTTTCTTTGATCAACTTTCATATATTATGTTTTGTCATTAGAGATTCCTAACAATAGTTATGATTTTTGTAAAGAAAATCACTTTTCTGAATTGTCTATTATTTTTAGAAAATCGTAGGCCGCTTGATCCGTGGTCCACTGGACCACGCTGGATCCAACGACCCACGATCACACGCCATAACTTGCGATCAAAGGTTGCAAAGGAATGATTTATCCTTACCCGAACTGAAGATGCAGGAGGGCCTTTTGGTAATTTTCCCTGAGGTCTTCTTCTTCCTCGCGCGAGCAACCTGCAGCCTCCTCGCGGTCAAATCCTCAGTTGACTCTGAGGTTCTGACCACCGACGAGCACGCTGATGGTCTAGGGAGCTTTTCCTCCCTCCTTTGAAGTCGACTACGACCTCAATTGCTTGCCATGACCTTGCTATGACCACCTCCTACTCGTCGGACTCTGGCGAGGTCCTCTGAGAAGATGGGGGTGAAGGTCAGGGTAGAAGATGGAATTGGAAGCACAAAAACACTCCTCTCGATCCGCCAGAGAGTTTAGGGTAGCAAGAAAGCATGTTGGTACCCTTTCTCACCCTCTTCTATATATAGAGTCGAGGATAGGAATTGAGTGAATTGGGAACTTTCCCAACCATTGACCAAACCCCTACAAAGTAGGGATGGTAATCACCAGACTTCTCTCCTGAGTCTAACAATAATTTTCCCTCATCCTAACTCCCTTTCCTTTTCTTGCAATGATCCTAGTTTGGATCATCTCAAGTATGTCTGGCGCAGACTCCTCGCGCCAAAGGGAATCATCCATAATCGTTGAATCGTGATCCAACGGTCCACATAAAGCCCAAAATCAGGAAATTGGAAGAATTATCCAATTAAATCGTGACATCGATTTCTTAGGCAATTAATAACCACACTTTAGGCAAATGTGCAAATTGCATAACTCAGAAACCGTGCACTATTTTCCAACCAAAGTTTAAGGGTTTCTATCTCTTGCCTTTATCTACTTGCATGTCAAGTTTGAGTTAGAAATTCCAAAAGAAAAGGACTATTTTTTCATAGGCAAGTTACTCATTAATCAAATCCATTTAATGGTTATTTTCTCTTTTCTCAAACCATCATCTTACTATTTTGGACTCCTTGGACCCCAAGGAACCCTAGGGAACTAATTCCCATTTTGGAGGATATTCCTTGTCTTCTAGAGGTTTCCACCTCTCTCTCTTTATTCCCCTTTTCTTTGTTATTTATTTATCTTTTGTATTTTCCTTTATCCTTTATTAATATTGGGCCCAATAGCCAATAAGGCCCATTTAGCAAACAACATGGCTATTGCACACGAAATCCTTTTATTTCAAACAACAATGCAAGCATATATTCCATTTATGATGAAAAGGAGAATTACATTTTCATTACATAACTAGGAAAAATGGAGGTTAGAACAAGTATCGCCACATTTCAATCATGAATTTGGTATCGATTTGAGTAATAGATCACTTCATGATAGAGGAAAATTATAATATACGGGAGAGAAAATGTGAGAACCCATTACACTAAATGAGATTACTCAAAACATAAAATGCAATCGATCATTAATTAATCACATACCCAAAAATATGGGTAAATTAAAATCGATTTCAACATCAGCACCCACTCAGAAACATTTGCACAAGAGCCCAATATCTTTCTTGTTTCCATACTATGACAACAATTTGATACCAATTGTTTTATTGCCTTAGCCAAAACATATATACACAGGAGAACAATATTCATATATGCCACACAAACAAGCATTAACATGCTTATAAAAGTTTGATTCATTTGAAACACCATATACAAAATTTCCCTGCCCAGACCTGAGAGTACATGGATGACTCTAGGATACACTAGACATCTAATCAACTTTCTAAACAATTCATTACTATAGCTCCTCTTTGCTGTCACATGTTTGTTTTCGTCACTTCCGATTACCTAAAAAGATGTAGCAAACCACAAGGGTGAGACCCATGTCCCAGTAAGAGATATAACCTCCCACAAATCTTATTAATTACAACATTTTAAATAGTAGATAACTAAGCAGTTGGAGTATTTAATAATCAATTGAACAGATTGAACAGTTCAAGTATACTAAACAGATTAAACAAATCTTCTTAGCAACAAGTATGATCATCAATGCATATCTAGATAACAAATAAATCCATTTATTTGGATATATATCTACTCAAATATCATCAAATTGCATCTAATAACAATCATTATCATTAGTATGACTATCATCATATTCCTTGCTAACAGTACAAGCAATCTAGTAGCATAAGCATCCCTGACATCATGAATATGTCTAGTAACATAAAATGGCTATCAATTATGGCATCTCAAATAAAGGGAACATATCTATATCATAAGTAGAACTAATATCATAACACAATGAACTACATAGGCATGATTAGAAGTTTAAGCATTTCTAATTACATAGGCAAGGCTAGCAATATTAAACTTAGCTAGCAGCAACATCTTAACCATCAGTGTCAGTATATTTGACAACATAAGTATGTTTACAACTTGAGCATAACTACATCATAATCATATCTATTATCTCTTATTGTAATATACATGATCTCAGTGAAAAGAAAGAAAACAAGGGTTTTCATCCAAAATGAAGCATTGTGTATAACCCTAAACAAACATGCTACATGGTTGTCTTACATCCTTTATTATGCCCTAAGGAAATTGAGGATACCACTCAAAATCCAACTGACCACTGCTAAGTCAAAATCAGTGCCATACAAGATCTAGGAAGAGTCAAACTCCTAAGATCATCTCTGCCCCCGGTAAGTACGGGTCAGCCACAGTGACACATAAGGTCAAGCTGCTAACAACCTCCTTGGTATAGGTCACAACACTAGTGAAGGGGGGTGGGTATGCATACCCTACCATCTGAGGTACGACCGCAGTTGTCCCCAATCTTTCCACATATATAATCATCAAGACACAGCCGCAGCCGTTCTCAAACTAAGTGCTAGGTATGACCGCAGTCATCTTCCCTAAACACCTGAATTCAGGATGATAAGCACCCTGCATACTGATTAGTATGCGCTCTGAGTTTCCCTTAGGAATACTCGTTTCACCATCTGGAAAGTTCTGACACTCAGATGGATCTATGGTACATGGCACTACATGATTAGAGTTTCACTTAATTAGTTATGCCAATTGGGTGAATTAAGGCTGCATCAAACAAGTAGACATACAAACCCTAATTCACTTCTAACAAACATATAAATATCACAACTTTTAAAAGATATAAAACATGTGAAACATAATTTCTCATCTCATCATCACATGGTACTATTCACTTGCCATTCATGGGACCACACTAGTCATCATACTATCACAATATATAAATGTTTTTCATAATATCACATGGTATCAACCCTTATCAACACAAGAGGATTACACCTCATTCAGGGCTCAACCATGCCCAATGGTCATCAAGACCATCATACTATCACAAGATATAAATCCTTTTCAAAATATCATAAGGTATTAACCCTTATCAACGCAAGAGGATTACACCTCATTAAGGTCTCAACCATGCCCAAAGGTCATTATGACCATCATACTATTCCCTGCAAGATCATCATTATCTTTCCATGCCTTATAACAAGGCTCAACAACATCACTTACATATAATACACCGGATCAACACAGTATTGCATTAATGAGCTATGATATATTCATAAACAATCATAATAGGGTTATATTAACATTAAGAACATTCCTTTATTACATTAACATGTAAGGAATCTATATATGATTAACCCTCATCATATTCATAATGCACATGTTTAGCATAAGAAAGTATCAACCATGTGGCAATGAAAACCACCAATTAAAAATTAAGGTTATGATCATATTAAGGAGGTTATTCCACCATCATTCCATAATATAAGAATGTTAAACATGAATAATCATCTTTATCTATTTGCATTAGAGTTAGGTTCTACAAGATAAATCATATTAATGTTACTAATTAACACTTATACCCAAACCTTAATTCATGACATCCCCATTGGATCATGGACGAATAAGGTGAAGCATCACCATCACATTTCATACCATTATCAAGTATGAACCCACACATAAATCAAGGTGTAACCATCGAGTTATAGCATACTAGGGTTTCAACAATAGTAACAGAGTACTCCATGAGTGTATTAGTCATTCAAGGACTATTCATACCCAATTACCATCATTTAGTTATATTAAATCTAGGTATAACAAGCTATACCTCATTAGGGTTACATATCAACACGATATGGTTATCATCCCTTCTATTCATATGAGTGAATAGGTAAGACTACCTTATTAAGGGTAACCCTCCATTTGTTCCTTCATCATTCAACCAATATCACCATAACACAATGTCACCTAGAACCATTGGATGTTTAAAAGGTAAGACCATTAGTTGTTTACATAAGTAAACACCTTGGATAAACCACCTATGAAGTCCTTGATTTTTTCTCTATAAAGAGTCACCATATAATCCTAGAAATTCCTTGATCAACAACATAAAAAGTTCCATTGAGAGTAGGATAAAACCCACAATCGACTGTTCAGCTAAAACAAGGCATCCATTGTCAACAAGTAAGATCCTTAAGTTGATCATATAAAGGAAACCATATAAATCACATTATTAGGACCAACATATTAGATTAGCCATCATTCCACTTTATTGGAGGAATAAACATTAGATCTTGACCATTGGGTCAAGTTCATGTGTTAAAACCATCAATTACAGTATAGGTCTGATCATTGCATCAAGTCACCTAAGAAACCATTAGTCTAAGGCTTAATTGATGTTATAACTATATGATCAACTCACCATAGGTTTTGGAGATCTTATACACCATCATTAGTGACCATTAAGTCACCATAGGTTGTTAGATCAGCACTATATTCATTAATCAACATCAAATATTAAGCTAATGTCATCATTGATTGATAATATCAGTAGGGTACTTAATGGTTGATCATTAAACTTCTAATTGATTCAAAACCTGACCTAATGGGGTGACCATGGGTTTTCACCATCATATAACACCTTTGATCCCAACCATCAGTTGTCATGAAGACAACACCATAGGTTTGTTGCAATGGTACCATCATCGAGTCATGGGTTTATAAAAGAAATCAACTTAAAACCCTAAAATTGACCATTGGTTGATAGGTGCTTAGAACCATAGGTTGTCAAACTAACCTGATAGAAGTCATATTATACCTTAGGAATAATGTACACATGATCCCAGCTTCATCGAGAACTGAAATAAGAATAGGGAATATTATAAAAATCGAAATCCAAGTCAAGCATAGCTTTTTAGTTCATGGATCATCATTTTCAAGCAAGAACATGAGCTAGAAAGCTTATGGCAAGAAATAAACATTAAGAAAGTTATAAAAATGGCCTCTAATGAGAAGATGAAACCCCACAAAGAAGAAATCTTGAGTAGGTAGGGTAGAAAATCCAAGCATAATCTATGAACTCGTCCATCTAGCACCTTTCTTCATCAAATGAGAAAACCCCAAGCATAAGGAGCAAGAAAGGTAGGGTTTTAGAGCTTTAGAGCAAATTCTACCATGAAACAACAAGGTTATAACATGGAGGAAGGTCTTAGGAAGGAGAAGAGCAAGAGAAATGGAGATGAAAGGAAGAAAATAACTTGCCTTGGTCGAAATCCCTAGAAGATCACCTTGGAAACCCTAGGTAGGGCTAAATGGAGCTCTAAGAGACCTTCTTTTCCAAAATGAGGTTGTCTTCTACCTTATAGCACTTGGTTCTGTAGAAAAACAGAGTGGATTCGTTGCTCCAGGTTAGAGGAAAGAGAAAGAAAGAAAATTTTCATACTTGGGCAAGGAAGAGGTAAATATAGCCCATGGATTAGGATGGAAGCAAGCATGAGGTGTAAAAGTAGCTTCCCCATGTGTCTATGGCCTTAAAAAATTATTTAGAATATATAAGCACACACATAGAGGCTACCCCACCATACACATAGACCTGCTTATCCCTCATTTCTTGAATTTCCTTGAAAAACAAATGACTCATTAGTTGATAGCTACTAAAGGTAGCTCATCCATGAAGGGGTAAACCCTAATATACCCTTGGAGAAAACACCTTCAAACCAAGGTTTAAATTGGCTCCCCATGGATCAAAAATATCAAGAATGATGAGATAATATCCAAGGAACAAAATTCAAGTGATAAATTGCAAAGAAAACCTCTCAATTGGATAAATTACTGGAAAAGTCCAAAATGTGCATAAAATTACATAACTTTCTCAACCAGTGTCCAAATTGGACCAAATTTGAAACTTAAGCTTGTCTTATGATCTCAAAGAATATCACAACGTTAGATTAGGGTTATAAGAATTCAATTATGATAATTAAGCTTATTCAACTCATTAAGCAAGTTTAGGGGCCTTACAGAAAAGTTGGGTTGTCACACTAGCTTGCCATGGTACTGGTCACGACGCTAGAAACTAGGGTATAAAACCCAATCACCAAGGTACAACTACAGTTGTCCATAAATTTCATCATATATATAATCATTGAGACACAACTGCAGTCATTCTCAAACTGAGGGCTAGGTATGACTGCAGCCATCCTCCCTAAACTTGGGATCAGGATGAAAAGGACACATAATCACTTACACCCCGCATACTCAATAGTATGTGATACAAGTTTCCCTTGGGAATACTCGTTTCACCATCTAGAAAGTTCTAACCCTGGAATGGATCTATGGCACATGACACTACATGATTAGGGTTTCACTTGATTAGTTATTGCCAATTGTGTGAATTAAGGCTACATCATACAAGTGGACATAGAAACCATAATTCATTTCTAGAAAGCATTGATATATAACAACTCTAGAAGATATAAATGTGTGAGACATATTCCTAATCATAATATCACAATATACAAGTTCATTTCCATCCATAAGACTATACTTGTCATCACACCATCACATGATATGAATTCTTATCACATTATCTTAGGGTGCCAATCCTTGTCAACATAAAGAGGATTGCACCTCCATAAGGGCTCAAGACATGCCATAGGTCATTAAGACCATCACATCATCTCTTTTAAGAACTTCATTATCTTTTCATACCTTATAACAAGGCTCATACTTGTGATACACATGTTCAATATAAAATTGCATTAAAGTGCTAAAAGACGTTCACATGATAACATAGTAGGGTTATCTTAGTAGTAAAAGCATCATATCATCATACAAGAAATCTAGGTATGATTGTTCACTAGCATACTTATAGTGCATATGTTTAGCATAAAAAATCATCAATCATAAGGCTATGATATCCACTAGTTAACACATTAGGGTTACACAAGAGAGTTAATTACAAGCAACTATAACCACTTTATTATATTAGGGTTTAGTGTATCAAGTTGAGCTGGATTAGTATTTCACATCATCTCATTATAATGATCATACATTTACATTCATACAAGGGCAAAGTTAAGACTACATGATTAAGGGAAAAACCCCATTAGATTCTACATTATTTAAACCAAACCAACATACCACAAGAATCACCCCAAGACCATTGAATGTGAGAAGGTAAAATCATTGGTTGTAACACAAGCAAACACCTTGAACATATAACTTAGAAAAAAACAATGAGTTGTAGGCCTAGATGAGTCACCATATAAGTTAGTCAAGACATCATTTGATCATTCAAAGAACACCATGGGTTGAAGGCATATGAAGTATCGTTAGTTGTTGTCTTAAAGAAAAGCATCGGTTGTAGGAATACAAAACACCATTGGTTGTAGCACAAAGGATCATCATCAGTTGTGGTGTGCAGGACCCCCATCGGACAATGGAGTCAAAACCTCCATTGGTTGACACCATCGAGTGTTTATGTGAGTGATAGATATGAAATTTGTCCCTCCTAAGGGAGTATGATGTCCAGGCCACTTGATAAGAGAGACTGAGAAAGGCATGCACATGCACATGTAAATCAATATATGATATTGATGTCACACATATCTGAGACAGTCTGCTCTAGTTCAAGAAACATGAATGAACGTTGAAAGGATGACAACTCCATGCCTTGAGTTTATTCAGGATATCAGAGACAAAGGAATTATGCATTCACTGGAAGACCAATCACAAACTATAGGATTGAAAGTTGTTCTCCAAATTTCCTTTTCACTTGGGTAGCACTGATGTGCGAATAGGTACCACTCTTTTCTTATGATGTCATAAGCTAGTTATGGACATTCACTGCCAACGTGAAATGGGACCTATAGGGTCACACACATAGGATTAACCTAGAAGAGAAGTTTATCCATGAATGATGTTTAGATTTATTACTAAAGTGTTTAGGTACTCAATCAAACATTCGATCAGTAGATTTGACTCAAAATCATCAAGTTCAAGTGTTCAACTAACAGATTAGAGTGTCAGATTGATTGAGAACTGAATTGACTGTGTTCTGCATAATCGAAACCACCAACTAACTGGTTCACTAGGTGAACTGATCGGCTCATGGTCAATGAAATGACCAGTTCACTCTAGTGAACTGATTAGTTCAACTGGACCAAACGATCAGTGTTGATTTGTCCCAGTTTGTGAGAAAAAAAATTCATTTCACTTGTTCAATTCGATTGGGACAAGAATTAATCTTTGCGTTAATTAGAAATGAATAAGGAAAGTCAATTGTAGGCAGGTTTGGGAAGTGAAATGACCGGTTCACTAGGTGAACCGATCGGCTCACCTTGCCAAATGACTATTTTAGTTATGAAACGACCGGTTCACCTGTCGTAGTGCAAATTGTTCATGGAAATTACATACCCTTCTACTCCCGTACAGACTGGGAACCCTGACCCTATCCTATAGTATAAATTGAGAGGTACACGGGGCTTATCTAGAGACACAACTCAGAACATCAATTTCTCTACAAAGTTATTGTCCTCTCTGGTTGTGGTAACCGAGAGAGCCCAAGCAAGTTCTACCCGTCCAGGGAGGAACAACTAGGGAAAGACAATTGTAGAAAAGCAATTGGTTGTGGGAGAATGTTTTGGTGACTAGTATGCCAACAGAAGGGGGCAACTCCTTCTAGTCTATTCTTCATGACGAAGATAGTTTATAGTAGTCTGTGTGGACTATCTATAGAGGTGAGAGACTTCTGCTGCTCAGGAGGAAGACAGTCAACCACAATCTGGGTCAAGACCAGGAGTTGTACAGACGATGTCGAAGACAGATGGTTGAAGACCGCACTTGTTGTGAGGTATAGTCACTGAGCAAGCCTCAGGACCAGGTATAACTCGTTAAAACTATCTTTCCCATTACATAGATATTGATGTGATCAGTTGGTTATGGGTTTATGGTCAAGTAATTTTTTGTTTCCGCTGCCTACTCTGACAAGTAAAACCCAATAGTGGTATCAGAGCCACATCAATACTCTATGTTTTGGGATAATCGATGTGATCAGGTTTTGGTTTTACCGTCTTTTATTTATTGCATCTGATGTTAATATTTAAATGACTAATGTGAATATCTTATTAATATCACATGATCCCAAACTAATATATACATATATGATATGGTATATATATGCAATCGATATGCGTCACCCTAAAATGGTTTTGATGGTGGATGTATAGCATGGTTATGGCCTATAAACCTTATGTGTGTGTATGTGGTTGGTTATGGTTGTTTGCATCTCAGTCTGTGCACCAATCCCTCTTCTTCTATTTTGAATGTAACTCGAGATAACTCAAGATTCTCTTCTACCTTTGCTCCCCTCGAATGTAACTTGAGGTTTCACAAAGATTATGTAAAATAGGATTAGATTTATTTCTTGTTATGACAAAGACTGAAGATTACCGCTTGATGGACCGAGATGACCAACTGAGGAGAATTTGGTGGACCAACGAGAAGCCCAGACGACCGAACAAGCTGACCATCTGGAGGAGCCAGACGACCAGCTAGAGGAAACCAACCGACCAGCCAAGAGGCGATTCGACCGATTCAAAGGTTTAACTAGTCAACCCAGATTGGAAAGCACAGATCTTCATCATTAACAAGTTTCATGTGATGTACACCTTAGATGACCGTAGTTCCTTGTGGCTCCAAGGAACTACAATAGGATGGCCATAATCATTGCTTTATCGTTATTGCATATTTTTGTTTGTGGGATACAACATGTATATGATACATACTATATATGTGGTGATTGAATACATATGTGCATATATAAGCATTTTAAAACCCCTCAAGTATAAATATTAAGTCTTATATGTTTTCCATAAGAAGCACACATGAAAAGCTTGATCAACAAGCGTTGGCATCCCAAGGTTGGTATGTTGTCTATCTCGTGGAAATGTGATGGTAGTTGTGTGGGCCCAACAATTGGGGTGCACTCCTATCATGCTGGCTTTTGGTTCAGGCTTAACTAAGTGGTCTTAATGAGATTAAGCACTTAGAGGCATGCAGATGACTATCACAAAGAGTTGTGCATTTCATATATGCAAGAATATCATATGATGCAATTGGTAAATGTTACCTACCTTAATAACTGATTATGGACGACGACGTTGGTCGGGTAATAACTCAATTGTTTTGGATCTTGGCTCACTAGAAGATTGTATGCTACAATCTTCCGAATCGATGGTGAGGGCTATTAGTTTGATCAAAATAGTGGGAGTGATAATTGATTAAAGACCTAATTAATATTGTCAAATCAAAAGAGTTTTGAACTGAAATTGTAAATTTTCTTTTTGTAGAATAAATGGCTACCAACAACAATCACTTTTCATTGCGATCGATCCTTGAGAATGACAAGCTAAATGGGAACAACTTCCATGACTGGTTTAGGATGTTGAGAATTGTTCTCACTCAAGAGAGAAAGCTCTATGTCCTAGATACACTAGAGCCAGAAGAACTCGCTCCCAATGCACTAAAGGCTGAATGGGATGCTTACAGGATGCATATTGAGGATGCCATTGATATGAAGTGCTTGATGTTGTTCTCAATGAACTATGAGTTACATAGACGATAGGAGAACATGGACGTCGTTGAGATGGTTCAACATCTCAAGAACATGTATCAAGACCAAGCACGATAAGAGAGATATGATGTCTCTAAAGCATAGTTAAATTGTGTCATGACAGAAGGAGATCCAGTAGGCCCTCACACACTCAAGATGATCGGGTATGTTGAGAACCTAACTCGACTGGAATTCCCTCTGAGCCAAGAGTTGGCTACTGATGCGATCTTATAATCATTGCTAGAATCCTACAGTCAGTTTGTGATGAACTACAACATGAACAACTTTGACAGACCAGTGACAAATTTGTTGGGCATGTTGAGGATAGATAAGGCACAAATGAAGAAAGACAAACCCAAATTTGTGATGATGATCAGCATAAAGAAGGGAAAGTCTAAGGGCAAGGGCAAGGCAAAGCAAAGAAAGGTTTGATGATAGCTAGCATCCCAAGTCATCTTCAACTCTCAAAGCCAAGGGAGGGGTGAACAAGGGAGGAAAATGTCGCCATTTTCATGAGCCAAGACATTATAAGAGAAATTTCCCTCTCTACATAGATGAACTAAAGAAGAAGATGCAAGTTTCCAACTCAGGTATCATGAAATAAACTTAAATGCTTCTGTATATGAGGTATATGATACCCAGATATAGATCTGACATATATGATGTGTAGGATCTAAACAGAAGTGATGGACTTTATGAAAGGAAAAAAAAGGAACACTCATCAACATTGGATAAAGTGTTGATACCATAGATAGTAGTACCTTTTAGTTTATTTCAGCCGATAGGGCATGTAATAGAGTTATGAGATGCTATTTCATTTTGCCAATAAATAGAAACATTTTATTTCTACATCTTGTAATGACAAGGATTTCTATCAATAAAGTTCATGTTTTACTTTCAAAGATATGATCTTTTATGGAAATGCTTTATTTATCTTGTGGTAGTTTATATGAATGAGATTAAATACCTAAAAGTTATTGATGACTCAAGCAATTAATTAGCATTATCATCTAAATAAATGAATGAGAAATTCATCTCTAGGTTCCATGTTGATGTATAAAACTAGACTCTCTTGGTTAATGAACCATTAAGAGATATGAATGTCTTGTTTATTGGGCATGATGACAAGTCAATCTTAACCAGATGTAGTGGGAGAATGACTATTCTATTAGGTATAATACATATTGATGTATATACATACCTATTGGAGTAATTGCTAATGCTTTAGATATGGTATTTAATGAAATACCAATATGAATATCTTGAAATGTTCAAGAATCTCATAAATGCAGAACAAACTTGGTAAAAGTATTAATTCTTTGATATGATCAATGAACGAGATACTTAAACCAAATGTTTGAGGACCTTGTGAGTAACTATGATAGTGTATCATAGAGAACTCGTGATTAAGGCATAATGATTTCTAAATCAAAGAAGGAATGATACTCTAAATAGTAAGAGCATGATCATCAAACAAATAACTAATCTTCTAGAATTATTATAAAGAACATGCTTTACACTAAATAAACGTACAAAAGGAGATTAAGAATCACAAGTGTTGTGGAATCTCAAATTACTTATGTCACATATACACCTCATATATCTAGTAGAAAACATCTTAAGCTTGATGGATAATGATATCCTACAAACTCAAAGGTGATTAATTGGCCATATGATGATGAGCCAATAATATATCTAGATGATGTTGATGAACCAAATTTTGAGTTATGGATTGAAGCCATAAGATCCAAAATGACTTCCACATGAACCAAATAAGGTATGACCTTAATGGTAGCACTTACAGGGATAAAACTTATAAGTGCAATTGGGTCTTAAGAGTTAAGACTAACAACGATGACATTCTGATTGGTTGAAATGAATTCAAGTGAGTTCAAAGTGTTGAACCTGATGATTTTATTTAACCAATTGCAGTGGCTACATGTCATAAAGGATCATTGTTTCTATTGGAACATGAAGACTAGGAAATTTGGCATATGGATGTTAAAACCACATTTCTAGAAGGAATGACATGAGGTTGTGTGCGTGACACAACCTGACGAGTTTTATAATTCCATTAATGCAAATGCAGTCTATAAGTTACAAGAGGTTAATCAATATGATTTATTAAATACAAGCACCTCAGAACTGGAGTCTTTACTTTAATTATATAGTCAAAGGGTTTGACTTATATATCAAAAAAAAGAAAGTATCTGTGATTACAAAGATTTAGTGGGAGCATATTCATATTCTACATGATGATGAGGAATAAAACGAAACTGGTGTGGAAATACCTTCTTTAAGGAATAAAGAGAAATGTCCTTTATGATAGGAATAGAGATCTATAGAGATAGTTCTCAAAAGTCTCTTGACCTGATAAAGGAGAGAGCATACATTGGCAGTTTGTGCTTAAGGGTTCAGTATGCAAAGATTCAATGGGAGAAAACTTGTCCACATTTCATGGATTTAGTCTGTCAAATGCCTAGTGTCCCAAATTCTGATGAAGAATAGGAACACAAAGATAGATGTCTTATGCATTCGTAAGTGGGTCTATCATGTATGTAATCATCCCATTATCTTGTATGTATCAGACATGATAAGAAAATACATATACATTCATCATATTGTATGTATCAGACGTAACAATATGATGTGATTATCCATTTATCTCGTATGTAATGAACATGATGAGTGGATGTCTGTCTACTTCTAGTGAGAGTCACTAGAATACCATAAAGAACTTATTTAAGTACTTATGAAGTATTAAAGAATTAGTTCTATGGTAATAAAAGGAAGAGTTGAGTGTAAATGAGTTACACTGATGCAATCTTCCGAAATGACTGAAAAATGATCGCAAAATGAAAAATACAAAAGTTATATTCAATAATAAAGTGAACAAAACTTGTTAAATGGAAATGTTCCAGGTGAAACTAAAAGGCTATTTAAAAAGGAATGTCAAGTATCCTTGTGTTATGAACACCAGAGGATACTATATGGATCTATGAGTTCATACATATGAACTTATATATGTTCCAACTATTGATGACAAAGTAGAAATACTAAGTCAAAAAATGGATCAAAATGTTAGTAAAAGAATATCATATAGCATATTATGGCAACTAAATCTCATATGAAATGTCGTATAGTGACGAGATGTGAAACATGCAATATACTGACTAAAGAAAAAATGTTTCCAACTTACTGGATTAGCACTAGTGCAATAGAAACATGTGGGACATGTTTAGAGATCACTAAGAATATGATTCAAAGGTGATTGGTCTAATTGCAAGTGGGAGTCTGTTGGTATGTATGCCCATAGAGACAATAATATGATGATTGGATTGGCATATGTTCTGAATGATTTAATAAATATCAAAGGCAAGCTTCCAATTTATTCTAGCTCAATCAATTATGAGATATATGATGAAGCAAAATGAATGTCTAAGGAATGAAAATACTCAATGACGTATGTCTTCAAGTACATGACTTGAAAAATGAGATCTTACATATGCTAAGAGTATATACATTCTTGTTATGTCCCTAGTCGGATGTCATTGTGGAAGGTTGATAGACAACAATGACACATCAAGACTAGAGTGTGTATTGGGTGATGACAGTGTCTCATTAGTCATGATATATGATATCAAACCAAGCACACAGATACATGTTGGAGAATAGTGTATTGGACAAACCCACCATGAGAGTGACACATGGAACCATGACATGGTAGTCAGAATCATCTCTCATAGTGATGGTGGTGATTGTGATTCTTAGACCTGTAATCATTGCACTCATCGAATGTGATTGGGTACACTTTGACTTCATTAAACATATTTGGCATGATTTTACCGTGTGTATAACGCAAGTGCACGCGTCAATGTAATACAAGCCTTGTGAGGCCCGAGTCGAACATAGGGACACGGAATTATCGGTAGACTACTACTAACTACTTGCAATCAGCTAGACCAATTAAAAAGGTTTGAGAGTTGATTTTTAAAGAAAGTAAAATAAAAATAAAAATGAAAGAAAACAAAGCAATCGATTAAAGTGTTGGTTTAATCAATTTGAAATGAAATCTTTAGGATTGCAGTTTCACTGCAGGTTCTCGTTGTATTAATTCATACACAATCATCCTAATTCATCTCCTATTCTGGGTAGTGGCATGTAGTCGGAATTGTTCGCTTTTGTGATACAATTCACTACCTAAATCTAGGTCGGTTCCACAGTTGTAGTAACCTATACCCTAAACTAGGTGCATGAAAATCATACTCTGGGTTTCCACCATTAACTGTACATCACCTTGTTCAAAGGATTTATTAGTTAATGTGATTATCGTCTCTTTTCAACCATTAATTCTTCTTTCAAAGTAATTAAAGGTATTAGATTATCATTAGGGTGATCAATCATAATGATATAATGGAGAAAATGACATCATACCACGAAATTGAGAGACAAATTATAATAAACTATGCAAAAAGTATCATACGACGATCACCCAGGCTACTCCCGGTCCTAAAGATAAAGGGGATTAGCCCTGCATGTTCATCTCAATGAAAAACAACATGAGGGAAGGAGAAAACATGGAGAACACGTGGATAGATGTTGTGTAACCCCTGAACGGAGAAGATTTGGGCGTTCCTTAGCACAGGGTGAATGTTCTACAACCTTCCGACGGTGGAAAATGTCTTCTGCGGCTCTCGGAATGATCAGGGCGTAGCTATGGGCTCCGTTCTTCTCTCCTATCCTGCTTGAGACTTGTCCGGTGGCTAAGGACGTGATAGTACGGCTTGGGCCGTCTTTTCTTAGGTATAGGTATCACTTACAGCCGACAAAACATCACAGTCGTACGATTAAGATCATTTTGAGTGATTTCTTGATCGGGCGGTGTCGATACTATCGACGGGGTGTCGATGGTATCAACACCTTGGCGTAGAGACACTTCTTTGATTTTTGGCGTCCTCTCTGAAGGTGACTCGATACCATCGACGTGGTGTCGATGGTATCGACTTGTTGATATGTGGCACGCTGATGTCATCTCGATAGCATCGACTGTGAGTAGATGGTATCGATGCCTTAAACGTCTCTTTTGCTATGGAATCTGGCACTAGAGCTCATTCTGCTGAGGAAATCTTGATACCATTGACTTGGTGTCGATAGTATCGACCGTTCTGCTTGTTTCCCGGCTTGTTGTTGTGGCCATGTCGATGGCATCGACGGTCGTCGATGGTATCGACAACATCTGATATGTGAATTTCCTGAAATAAAGGGAAGAACATCAATCAAGTTCGATAAATATGATCATTGATACTAAATAAGTTCAAACAAGTTAAATTTGATGCATTTTGAGATCATAGACTAAAGAAAGTGAATCATGCAATATTAACCACAAATATGACCAAGACACACATAAAACACATGTAAAACTAGTCTATAAAAGTGACTCAAAATCCTCACATCAAACTCCCCTAAGCTTGAACTTGCTCGTCCTCGAGCAACAAAACTATAGAATAAAATTGCGAGAGTCAACTAAAGAAGATATTAGCATAAAAGACATCTCACTATGATTCCCACCTGTCATTTGCATACCAGACCTCACTAACCACAGAACAGTAACTACCCTGAAGGTGACAATGATCGGCCATAAGAGATGCCCACCCTAAGATCACGAACACTATCACATAAAGCAGTTAGTATAAAAAATTCCTTTGGTTCAGGCTTGGTGCATCTTGTGATCTCCTATCTATGTTTCTCAATTCCTAACTACCATCTACATGGAAGCAGATCTCCTGATATAAAATAATGAGGAGATAATCATGGGTGGCTTGCCATTTTGAACGGGTAGATGAAATGGGCGGCTGTGGAAGAAAGGGAAGCACAATACAGTTTTAACATGCAAAATCAACAATGACCTAAATGGTGTATATGCATATGAAAATGACCTAATGCCTACATTTTGGGTGGAATGATGCATTTTCTTGCTATTCCATCTCAATGTGAGATGGAATATCTACAAACTACATTATGTGCTTATTCTTCGTAATATGCAGGTGAAACAAGTTTTTCTCCCTCTAATTTCACTTTATTTTTTTTTATTTTTTTTCAATCCCTTATTTCTCTCAATTTGACTAATGAGACATTTACAAAAATTTTCTTCATTTTTTTCAGGCTTATTTTCACATAACTACTATCATTGAAGCATTACAACTTACTTTTTAGAGAGTATAGAACAAGTTACCCGCTTTTCTTATTTTTCAGAAGAAGTAAAGCACATAATGTCCTATATGATCAAAAATATTCAAAATGCAACTACATGAGAGTAATTATGCAACTGTAATGACGTGCACTTAAGAATGTGTGCATTCCTGATTCATCTACGAAATTTCCTTTCATTTTCCAATTTTTTTCATTTATACAAAATCTAGCTATAATGCAATCCTATCTAAATGATATGCAGTCAAAAGATGAAAACTGTAATGTGCTCCCAGTTCTTATGGTGGAGTATGAATACAATAAGGTGGATAGATCACAAGACTAATTGATAGAACCATTAGAAAATATTATATGTCCTTCCTTACTGACCTGTGTAACAATCAATCAAAGGGTTTCTCTCTCACACTTTTGATTAAAGTCTCGTTACCGTTTGGTCAATTTAGGCTCAACATCCATGTCCGTCCACATTTCTTGAATCATAAGGATGTACAGTAATGATATAATGTTTTAAAGTTGACAAACCCAATTATTTTCATATGTAGGTGCTCAAGTTCAAACAATTCAAATTGCAAATTGTGAACAATTTTTAATTATGCTCAATTTCAAATAATTTCACACATGACTCCCATGTGAAAAACATTGAGATGACACATTACATTAGATATCCACGGATTACACTAGATCGCATGTGGATCCTAGAAAGTCGTACATAACAAAATTACTCAAAACTAGAAGAAATTGCCAAAATCTAAGAAAAATATTAAAATAAAAGAAAGAGAAATTAAATTGAGATAGAAGTTGTTCCATCTCCCCCCCAAGCTTGAATTCGACTATGGCCTCATAGTCAAAAACAATCTCAGAAGGTGGAACAGTGATACCCATTATTGTTCTGGCGGTGGAAAGGGTGGTTGCTACTGGGTGTTGGGGTTCCATTCAGGAAATTGCCCCTGAAAGGTGGGATCAGATGGCGGCATGGGCGGAGGTTGAGGATATCCCACGAAGTAGTTTTGGCTCCAGTAGTGATCATATAATGGTTGCTGCTGCATCTCCATCCTATGAAGCTTGTCATGAATATTCTCTTGGTTGGCGAGAGGAGGCGCTCGTCTCATAAATTGCCTGTTGATTTAAAAATAGTCGGTTCATAGTATCCTGAATACTGGCGAAGGAGGCAGTGTGCTGCTGTTGTGTCTGCTGGATATCCTACAGCATAGAGTACATACCCTGCATGGAGTAGACATCCTCTCCTTGTTGAGAGGGCTGTGGTGGTGGTGGCTGAGATGAGGATGAAGCTCCCGGGTAGAAGCGTGAATGCTTCCTTGGGGATACTTGAGACCTAAGAGGAATAAGAGGTTCCTCGTCCTCCTCCTTGTTGTTGACTGCATCATCGTCTTCAGCTTCAGCTTCAGCTTCTTCCTTGGACTCATCAATGGGAATGATGGGCCATCAAAAGTGTTGGCCCGCCTGAATGTTGAAGATGGGGTCCGGGAGTGATAGTCGCAGATATTCCTTCCCGATGTGGCAATGAGCATATGCCATACCGCCATCGACGATAATAAGGTTGGAGCGGTGTAAGTGATCCAAATCGACTTTGTTCTTATTGACTAGTGGAGTGAGTTGTGACAGATCTAGCCCGAGATAGAGAGCTAGCGGCGTGATAAGCCCCCCAAAGTGGATAGGGGCTCTCTGGTACTCCTCCGCACATCTAACACACGCGTTAAGAAAAATGCACCCCAGTTGAGCTCCTCTTTAGTCAGCAGTTTGTAGAGGAAAAATAGATCCATCTCTTGAAACTTGCTCAGTGCCAGATCACTTCGAGCAAAGAAGGTTACACATAGCATACGATGCAGAATCTGGGCAAACGGATGCTCAAAATCGGCCACGACTGCATTGTGATAGCTCATCGCCTTTCCCGCCGGAGTGGTCACCAGATCAAAAAATATAACATCATAGTCCTCCTGGTTGTCTGGCCTCCTATGCTGGTTCGGAGAATGATACCAGTTGTAGATAGAATTGAACTAGGTGAGAGTGATGGTGCAGTTGTTGTTGAAGAGTCAAAAAGACACTCACCCTTTGATCCACTCCCGATCGGTGGTGATAAGGTCGTTAGGCACGGCGCAGATGTCAAGCGACGCCATGAATTCCACCACCAACTCCTTATAAGTCGGACACTCACCAAAAAAGGGGTGACCCTCAGCGTGGTACTACACATGATGAGCTGGCATGCCTGTATGCCTAGCTTGCCCCTAAAGGACATAAACATGGTTGGCCTCAAACTCGAGGTCGCGGATCATAGCCTGATTAACATATCGGGTAGGCACAATCTTCCACTTGATCAACTCCTCGTAAATCTTCTTCACGTTTGTTGAGGGGTGAATGATCCTTGGACGGGGGATCAAGCCTGGTGGTGGTGGTGGAATGAACATCTGAATCTCCATGGGGGCCACCCGCAAGGAAGAAGCTCCTGCTGTCCTCACCATTGTGAACAGAAAGGGATAAAGAAGAAGAGCTCGGTGCAGATCAGAGTAGATGATCTCTACAGTCGATGAAGAGCTCGGGAACGATTGCTCAATCGCTATATGCTCAGAGAAGGTCTCCAGTTGCTCACAAGTGCTCAAATGCAAGTAGGAAAGGAGAAGGTTTAAAGGTGTGAAGAGAAAATGAATTCAACCCCTCCTTTTATAGATGAGATCGCCGCCACTATTGACCCGTCGATACCATTGATGGGGTGTCGATAGTATCGACACCTGCAACACAATCTGGGTCTTTGCTGGTATCGACGGTTGTTGATGGCTGGATGTGGGGGCCCGGATCGATGACTCATTGATACCATCGATGGGTTGTCGATGGTATCGACACCTCCCACGGATCAAATGCTTGATTTGGCAGGCTCAGTTGATATCTTCTCGCGGATCAGTGACGTGTCACATCGATACCATCGATAGGGTGTCGATGGTATTGACACTTTCTGTGTCAATTACCCTCACGAGGCCCGGGCGCCGCTTCCTTGCTGATGCCCGGTCGATACCATCGACTTAGTGGTTGATGGTATCAACTTTACTGAGACAAACTAGTCTGAATATCTCCAGAGATCTCGCAATTATCGACACTGGGAGTTGATATTATCGACCTCCTCCAGAATTCTTCATCACTCAACCTAATGGGTGGTCGATACTATCGACGGAGCAAATTTTTTGAAGATGCTGCTCTGCACACTCATCGCTACCATTGATACAAGGGTCGATGGTATCGACACCCAAGCAGTACTGCACACTTAACACACATATCAGGGCATCATTTTTACAAACCTAAATACAAAATTAAAGAGAAATACGAAAAATAAACTAAATAAAAATGAACTACCTATGGTTGGGTTGCCTCCCAACAAGCGCCCTACTTTAACATCTTAGGCTAGACGAAATCAGTCCTTTCATTCTTCCTTGAGCGCCATGAATTGAACCTTATGTACCTTCTTTGGGAAATCTTCCCCATAGTAGAGCCTTTATCGTTGACCATTCACCAAGAATGTTTTCTCTCCATCTCTCACCATAATAGCACCATGGGGACGCACATCTTCCACCACAAACGGTCCACTCCATCGGGATTTCAATTTCCCGGGGTGCAACTTCAATCTCGAGTTGAACAATAACACACAATTTCCCTTTTTCAAAACACGCATTTGAATGTGGTGATCGTGGATTTGTTTTGTTCTTTCTTTGTAGATCCTCGAGTTTTCATAAGCGTTCATCCTTAGCTCATCTAACTCATTGAGCTCTAACATTCTTTTCTTCCCTGCATCATCATAACTCATATTAAGCTTCCTTAGCACCCAGTGTGCCTTGTGTTCTAACTCCACCGGCAAATGACAGGCCCGCCCATAAACCAACCTAAAAGGTGTGGCACCTATAGGTGTTTTAAATGCAGTCATGTATGCCCACAATGCATCTGGTAGCAACGCACTCCAATTCTTCCTCGACGAGGCCACTGTGCGTTCCAGAATCTTTTTAATTTCTCTTATCGACACCTCCACCTGCCCTTGTGTCTGCGGGTGGTACGGGGTACCTACATTGTGCTAAACCCCGTATTTGCTCAATAACGCAGCAAACTTCCGATTTGTGAAGTGGGTGCCTCCATCGCTAATGATCATCTATGGCACACCAAACCTATAGAAAATATGATCTTTCACAAACCTACACACTACAACAGCGTCAGTAGTCCTTGTGGGTATTGCTTCTACCCACTTTAATACATAATCCACGACAAGTAAAATATATAAATTGGAATTTGAGGACACGAAGGGTCCCATGAAATCAATGCCCCACAGATCAAATACCTCCACTTCTTGAAACACGTTGAGAGGCATATCTTGCCACTTTGAGATGTTACCTTCTCTTTGACACGAATCACATCTCCTCACATAGTCATAGGCATCCCGGAAGAGTGTAGGCCAATAAAGGCCACTCTCCAACACCTTTGCCGCCGTCCTTGCACTCGCATGATGACCACTGGTGGGTAATGTATGACAGTGACTAAGCACACTATCATATTCATTATCCAGTACACACCTACGCAAGATCCCATCTTTGCATTGTCTCAATAAAATGGGGTCATCCCAAAAATAATATCTCAAAGAATGGAAAAACTTTTTCTTCTCTTGATAATTCTAATCATTCAGGATTTCCGTACATGCATGGTAATTCACAATATGTGAAAACTAAGGATCCGTAGAGTGAATTGAAAGAATTTGTTCATCCGGAAACGTCTCAGTAATGGGTATGTTAATATCCCTCTCATCAACCCGCTCTAACCGAGATAAGTGGTCAGCAACCACAATTTTTATGCATGCCTTGTCTTTAATTTCAATGTCAAACTCTTGCAAGAGCAAGATCCACCTAATTAATCTTGGCTTAGCATCTTTCTTCTCCATTAAGTATTTTATGGCGGCATGATCCATCCATACGACAACTTTTGACCCCACTAAATATTTCCTAAATTTTTTGAATGGGAAAACCACGACAAGAAGTTCCTTTTCAGTGGTTGTGTAATTAAGTTGTGCATCATTTAATGTCTTAGATGCATAGAAAATTACTGCGGGTTTGTTCTCAAAGCGTTACCCGAGAACAACACCTACAACAAAATCTGATGCATCGCACATAAGCTCAAAAGGTTTAGTCCAATGCGGTGTTTGAACAACCGGCGCAGAGATCAATTTTTCTTTAAGAACATTGAAGGCATGCATGCATTTATCATTGAACTCAAACACTGCATCTTTCTCAAGCAATTTAGACAAAGGTTTGGCGATTTTAGAAAAATCTTTGATAAAACGGCGATAGAAGCCTGCATGTCCAAGGAAACTCCTCACCCCCTTCATAGAGTTTAGTGGAGGTAATTTGGAAATAACCTCAATTGTTATTGGACATACCTCTAGTCCTTTGCTAGACACCTTATGTCCAAGCACTATACCCTCATTGACCATCATATGGCACTTCTCCCAATTTAGGACTAAGTGTGTGTCCTCACATCTTTACAAAACTTTATCTGAGTTATACAAGAATTCATCAAACTACGCACCGTAGATGGAAAAATCGTCCATAAAAACCTCCAAACAGCGCTCTACCATATCAGAAAATATAGTAAGCATGCAATGCTGAAAAGTAGCTGGTGCATTGCACATCCCAAATGGCATGCGGCGATATGCAAAAGTCCCATAAGGACAAGTGAAGGTAGACTTCTCTTGATCCTTAAGGTCTATAGAAATCTGATTATAGCCGGAATAGCCATCAAAAAAAAACAAAAATGAGAGCGGCCAGCTAGCCGCTCTAAAATCTGATCAATAAATGGGAGCGGAAAATGATATTTTAAAGTGGCAGAATTGAGGCGACGGTAATCAATGCAGACTCACCACCTGTCAGCAATCGGGTGGTGACAGGTTCATTTAACAAATTTTGAGTGACAGTAATTCCCCCCTTTTTAGGGACAACCTATGTTGGGCTTACCCATGACAAATTTGAAATAGCGTAGATGATTCCAACAGAAAGCAGCTTAATCACCTCCTTCTTGATGACCTCCATCATGCTCGGGTTGAGTCAACATTGTGGCTGAATTACAGGCTTGGGTCCTTCCTCGAGCCGGATCTTGTGCTGGAAAAGAGTAGGGGAGATCCCCTTAATATCAGAAACTGACCACCCAAATGCACCACGGTGATTCTTCAACACGATCATCAACTATTCTTCCTCATCGACACTCTGACATACCGAGATGATCACCATAAGCTTTTCATCATCCGCTAAGAAAGCATACTTCAAATGAGGGGGTAGCAGATTTAGCTTGAGATTTAGTGGGCTGACCAATGAAGATTGAAGCGGTGGTGGCAGTGGTCCTAGATCTTCATAATGCTTGGCATAGAAACAAGGAAGCACTTGAAGCATCTTTATACATTCTCGTAAAGACATGCTTCTCATCCAATCATCTAAGACGTTGAATAGGCATGCTTCAAGGGGCAATTTCAGATATGAGTCGATTCATGGAAACTGCTATAGCGTCATCCTCAGTAGATAGAGAAATTTCTTCCTCCTCATCATTTGGATAACCCATGGCTTTGCAAAGAGAAACAGCTTTTGTTTGTTCCATAATATCCACGGCCAGTGTTCCTTTGTCCATCTTAGTCATAACGTGGGCCATATCCAGAAATAGCTTCCCTAAAAAAAGAGAAATGTTCTGATCATAGTGCTTCACCTTGCAACATTGCTCCTTCTCCTGTGATTGTTTTGTGTTTGGTGGCATGACCATCTCAAATTTGTCATCAACTATACCCAATGTCAAACGACCTCTACCCATTTCCAGTATCATATCAGCAGTATCTTGGAAGGGTCTTCCTAAGAGCAACTCATTCCCTTGCTCATCTTGCATCTCCATAACTACAAAACCGGCTGAAAATACAAATCTGTCAACTTTCACTAAGACATCCTCACAAATACCATATGCACGTACCACAGAATTATCTACAAGTTGAATCGTCATGTTACTTTTTCTAGATTCCTTAAGACCCAATTTCTTAAATTTAGATAGGGGCATAAAATTTATACTTTCCCCGGAATCTCACAACGCTTTGCCAAATTTCACCTTGCCAATGTAACATGAAATATTGAAGCAGCCCGGATCTTGTCGTTTCGGTGGCAATGTGCCCAAAATGAAGGCGCTAACCTGCTCTTTCAGAACTACCACCTCAGTATCAGGAATCTTTCTCTTCTTGGTGATTATATCCTTCAAGAATTTACTGTAAGAACATATTTTCTCAATCTCCTCTAATAGAGTAATATTGACAGAAAGTTTTCTAAAACTGTCCAAAAATTTCTTGAACTGTGCATCTATTTTCTTGGTTTTGAGACTTTTGGAGTAGGGGACCGGGACAACCTGTGCCCTCTGATGTGGTGGCACATATGGCGTCCTCTTCTCAGTCTCTTTCTCTACAATGGGCTCTTCTGTGACCTCTTCTGCAGCATCATCCACTATCTCTGCGACTGTGACATCCTATGTGGCCTCACCCGTTGTTTCTAGCTGTGTTGTGCTTGGTTCATCGGCCTTAGAGTTTAAAACCTTTTTGCCACTCCTCAACAAAATTTCCTTAGCTTGTTGATTCCCTCCTGGAATGTTGGTATTTCCCAGAAAGCCTTGTTGTGTTGGTTTCTTCAGATTTGCTATTTCAGCTGCCATCTGTGCTATAGATGTCTCAAGAGTCCTCATATGAGCCCCATGACTCTGTAAAGTTTGCCCAAATTGGTTGATAAATTCTCCTTATTGCTTGATTTGTTGGCCAAATGTGCTCATCAGTTCTTGATTTTGCTTTATCACCTGATTAAGCAACTCATTGTTCTTTTCCTCTGCCGTGGGTTGTGGCTTGGCATCGGGATCCTGCAGGAAATTATTTGGGTCCTTCCATGAAAACTTTTTATCCTTCCTCCAAGAATAGTCATTATTTTTGTACCCTTGTTGCTGGCGCATGAATTTCACTTGTTCCTCATCATCAGATTCTTCGTCTTCTTTTTCTAGCAATTTCTTGGCTAATAGGTCCATCTTCTCACTCAGCTCCTTGATGGCCTTTGACTCACCAGCAACTCGAACATGTTCTGGTGTGTCTCTGTTGTCCCATGATTGCTTTTTCGCCATATTTTCAAGATTTCCCAACACCTAGTGCCAGTGTTGTTCAAAAAGAAATCGGAGCCTACTGAGTCTAGTTTGCTCCTGTCCTTCTCATTTAAAGCAAAGTAGAAGATCTTCATTTGTTTCTCTTTATCTAGCCCATGATGTGGATACCTCCTCAGCATTATCTGAAAGTGCTCCCACGTCTCAGAATATGTCCCACCAGCCCTTTGACTGAAATTATGAATCTTCCTTATGAGGTCATTGGTTTTCTCCGGTGGAAAGAATCTCTCGAAGAAAACCTCAATCATTTGATCCCAACTCTTGACGGTCTCATCATCAAGGTTATGCAGCCATTCCCGTGCATTACCTGCAAGAGAGTTGGGAAACAACTTCAAGTAAAGTACCTCCTGTGGAAAACTATCTATCTAGATCATATCCCAATTTTCCACAAAAGTGCTGATGTGGGCAACATGGTCTTCATTGTTCAACCCCTGGAATGCTTGAGACTTGACCAATTTTATCAGTACCGGATCAATCTTATATGTTGGAATGTTAATTGCCTGCCTTTTGATCGGCCCCTTTGATGCAGATGAGGAAGAAGCCTTGATCATCTCCCATATCGTCTGTTCCTCAACCATAGCTTCTGGTTCGGAATCTAAACCTGAACCCTTAGGTTGATTTTAGATGTTGTTCTCCTTGTCGTCTGGTCCCAAAGGTGGGACCTCTGATGATGACTGTGCGTAGTCTGTGCTACGCGTCTTCACCATGCACTAGTACCTACAAGGTAATAAATTTGATTAAGCACAGTGCTAGGAGATTACTGAATATGAAAGATAAATGATTAATTTCAAGAATAACAATTTTAAAGTAAAATAAAAAAAATGTGGCCTAGAGTGGCTGCTTGCAGGCCTCGTAGTGCTGAAAATAGTCGTGTCCCCGGCAACGGCGCCAAAAACTTGACACGATTTTACCGTGCGTATAACACAAGTGCACGCGTCAATGTAATACAGGTCTTGTGAGGCCCGAGTCGAACACAGGGACACGGAATTATCGGTAGACTACTACTAACTACTTGCAATCAGCTAGACTAATTAAAAAGGTTTGAGAGTTGATTTGAAAAAGAAAGTAAAAGAAAAATAAAAATGAAAGAAAACAAAGCAATCGATTGAAGTGTTGGCTTAATCAAGTTGAAATGAAATCTTTAGGATTGTAGTTTCACCGCAGGTTCTCGTTGTATCAATTCATACACGATCATCCTAATTCATCTCCTATTCTGGGTAGTGGCCTGTAGTCGGAATTTTTCGCTTTCGTGATACAATTCACTACCTAAATCTAGGTCGGTTCCACAGTCGTAGTAACCTATACCCTAAACTAGGTGCATGAAAATCATACTCTGGGTTTCCACCATTAACTGTACATCACCTTGTTCAAAGGATTTATTAGTTAATGTGATTATCGTCTCTTTTCAACCGTTGATTCTTTTTTAAAAGTAATTAAAGGTATTAGACTATCATTATGGTGATCAATCATAATGATATAATGGAGAAAACGACATCATACCACATAATTGAGAGACAAATTATAATAAACTATGCAAAAGGTATCATACAACAATCACCCGGGCTACTCCCGGTCTTAAAGATAAAGGGGATTAGCCCCGCATGTTCATCTCAATGAAAAACAACATGAGGGAAGGAGAAAACATGGAGAAAACGTATATAGATGTTGTGTAACCCCTGAACAAAGAAGATCCGGGCATTCCTTGGCGTGGGGTGAACGTTCTACAACCTTCTGGCGGTGGAAAACGTCTTCTATGACTCGGAAAACGATTGGGGCATAGATCTGGGCTCTGTTATTCTCTCCTCTCCTCCTCGAGACTTGTCCGGCGGCTAATGACGTGATAGTACGGCTTGGGCCGTCTTTTCTTAGGTATAGGTATCACTTACAGCCGACAAAACATCACAGTCGTACGATTAAGATCGTTTTGAGTGATTTCCTGATCGGGCAATGTCGATACTATCGACGGGGTTTCGATGGTATCGACACCTTGGGGTAGCGAAACTTCTTCGATTTCTGGCGTCCTCTCTGAAGGTGGCTCGATACCATCGATGTGGTGTCCATGGTATCCACTTGTTGATATGTGGCACGCTGATGTCATCTCGATAGCATCGACTGTGAGTCAATGGTATCGACGCCTTAAATGTCGCTTTTGCTATGGAATCCGCCCCTAGAGCTCATTCTGATAAGACAATCTCGATACCATCGACTTGGTGTCGATAATATTGACCATTCTGCTTGTTTCCCGGCTTGTTTCTATGGCCATGTCGATGGCATCGATGGTCGTCGATGGTATCGATAGCATCAAATATGTGAATTTCTTGAAACAAAGGGAAGAACATCAATCGAGTCCGATAAATATGATCATTGATACTAAATAAGTTCAAACAAGGTAAATTTGATGCATTTTGAGATCATAGACTAAAGAAAGTGAATCATGCGATATTAACCACAAATATGACCAAGACACACATAAAACACATGTAAAACTAGTCTATAAAAGCGAGTCAAAATTCTCGCATCAATATTCCTAAAACATGGGTTGTTATAAAGGTGATGATTGATTGACTTTGACGCATGAGATAGTCTGTGAGTGATAGATATAGGATTTATCCCTCTTAAGGGAGTATGATGTCCAGGCTACCTGATAAGCGAGACTGAGAAAGGCATGCGCATGCACATGTAAATCAATATATAATATTGATGTCACACATATCTCAGACAGTTTGCTCTAGTTTAAGAAACATGAATTAACATTGAAAGGATGACAACGTTGTGCCTTGAGTTCATTCAGGATATCATAGAAAAAGGAATTATACATTCTAGGAACATCACAGATTATAGGATTGAAAGTTTGTTCACAAAATTTCCTTTTCACTTGTGTAGCACTGATGTGAGACTAGGTACAAATCACAAATTTGCTTTCACTTGTCAGAAGCTAGTTATTGACATTCACTATCAACATGAAATGGGACCAATAGGGTCACACACATAGGATTAACTTGGAAGAGGAGTTAACCATGAATGATGTTTGGATTGATTACTAAAGTATTTAGGTACTCAATGAAACATTTGATCAACAGACTTGACTCAAAATCGTCAAGTTCAAGTGTTGAACTAAGTGATTAGAGTGTCAGATTGATTGAGAACTGAATTGACTGTGTTCTGCACAATCTGGACCACCAACTGACCGTTTCACTCTAGTGAACCAGTCGATTCAACTAGACTAAATGAGCAATGTTGAGTTGTCTCAGTTTGTGAGAAAAGTTTTTTGTTTCACTTATTCAATTCGATTGGGACAAGAATTAATGTTTGTGTTAATTAGAAACTAATAAGGAAAGTCAATTGCAGGAAGGTCTGGGAAGTGAAACAATGGGCTCACCTTGCCAAATGACCATTTCAGTTATGAAAAGATTGGTTCACCTTCTGTAGTGCAAATTGTTCATGAAAATTCTGGACCCTTCTACTCTCGCACAGACTGGGAACCCTGACCCTGCCCTCTACTATAAATAGAGGGGTACATGGGGCTTCTCTAGAGATACAACTCAGAACATCAGCTACTCTTCAAATTTGATGTCCTCTCTGGTTGTGGTAACTGAGAGAGCCCAATCAAGTTCTACCCATCTTGGGATGAACAGTGAGTGAAAGACAACTATAGAAAAGCAACTGGTTGTAGGAGAGTGTGTTGGTTACTAGTACACCAAAAGAAGGGTACTACTCCTTCTAGTTTGTTCTTTAGGTTGACTAGAGTCCTCGATAGTCTGTGTGGACTATTTATAGAGGCGGGAAACTTTTGTCACTCAGGAGGATGACACTCAACCGCAGTCCATGTCAAGACCAGGAGTTGCACAAATGTTGTCGAAGATAGGTGGTTGAAGACCACATTTGTTGTGAGGTATAGTCACTGAGCAAGCCTCAGGACCAGGTATAACTCAATAAAACCATCCTTCCCATTACATAGATATTGATGTGATCTGCTAGTTATGGGTTTATGGTCAAGTAAATTTTTGTTTCTGATGCCTACTCCGACCACGTAAAACCCAACAAGCCAAAGGTCATGATTCCATTTGGGTGATCATTGACAGGTTGACCAAGTCAGTGAATTTTCTTCCTATAAAGATGATGTACACATCTGAGAATCTTGCCCAGATCTATGTTGATGAGATAGTGCACTTGCATGGTATTCCAGCTACTATCATGTCGGATAGAGGTCCTCAGTTCATGAGTCACTTTTGGGAGTGAATGCACACAACTTTGGCTACACAGTTGAGGTTCAACACTGCCTTTCACCCACAGACATATGGTTAATCTGAAAGGACAATTCAGACCTTAGAGGATCTATTGAGATCAAGTATTCTTTAGTTTTTAGGTAGTTGGGACACACAGATCAGCCTGATAGAGTTCACCTATAATAACAGTTATCAACAAAACACCAACATGGCATCGTACTAGACATTGTATGAGATACTTTGTAGGTATCTATTGTGTTGGTATGATATAGGCGAGTATCAACTTCTTGGTCTTGAGCTTGTGCAACAGACGACAGAAAAGATCAAAGTGATTCAACAACAGTTGAAGACAACACGGGACAGATAAAAGTCATATGTATATAACCTTCCTAGACCCTTGGATTCCAAGTGGGAGACAGAGTGTACCTCATGGTATCTCCTTAGAAAGGTATTCTGAGGTTTGGGAAGAAGAGTAAGTTGGCTCCTAGGTTTATGGAACCTTACCATGTGGTGGCACGAGTTGGGAAGGTGGCCTACAGGTTGGAGTTGCCACCTAAGTTGCATAGGTTGCATCCAGTGTTTCATGTAAGTATGTTGAGGAAGTGCCATCTTAGTATAGATTTAATGTTGCAACCACTAGAGGTCGAGTTTGATGAGGACACATCCTATGTGGAAGGCCCAGTGTTGATCCTTGATAGAAGAGCAAAGAAGCTAAAGAAGAAGGGCATAGTTCTTGTGAAGGTTCTTTGGCATCACTATGGTGTTGTGGAAGCCACATGGGAGCTCAAGGAAGATATGAGGAGGATGTACCCCTCTCTTTTCTATTAGGATTTTTAGGGAGAAATCCTTGTTAGGGGTTTGTGGCTTGTAATGACCCTGACCTAAGTTTTGGGATAACCCTATTTGGTTTGGCTTAATAATGTGCTTAGAACCTTGATATAATCCTTTGAGATGTAATTAGGACTTGTAGAGAGCTTAAGTCTCCAGTTTGACTGTGTTTGGATGTTGTTTGTACCTTCTATGCTAGTTTTGGTGCAAATTGCAATTTAGCTAGTATAGGGGGTTGATGTGCAATTTGCCACCTCTAGAGCATTCCCTCTCTTCCTTGACACCATCTAGAGAAAATATAAAGAGGATGGAAACTTGTTTTATCCTTGGCTAAGGAGCATCACCCTAGGTGGCAATTAGGGTTGATGTGAGTGTTGAGTACATTGACCATGTGTGAGTTGGTTGTGTTGTCTCAACCTTAGGTCGTGACCAAGGTTGGTTTTGGAGGGTATCATGGTTGAGACACCTCCTCCAAGTGTTTGGGTCACAACCTAGGAGGTCTAGGGTGGTCTTGGGTCGAGATGGATAACCTAGGATTTATGGATGTGTCTTGTCTTGACCTATAGGTGGGGTTGGTTGATGGTGTTGTGACTATGGGAGGTGCACCCTAGGATGGTCATGACCGTGACCATGAGGGATGACATGGTGGTAGAGACACTACCTAGAGTGTATTATCATGTCTTGCATGTCATGTTTAAGTGGCTGGATGTGGGTGCACGTTGATCTTTTGTGAGGAAAAGTGTCCCTTTGGTTCCTTAGTGTGTTGACACCTCACCCTTTGCTCTCTCTCTCCCATCCTTCATCTATATAACCCCTTAGATTTCCTTGTTTGCAACCCTTTCGACCATGTATCTTCTTCCTCCTTCTTTTCTTGTCTTGGAGCTTGGTGGAGAAAGGAGGTTTGTCCTTGGAGTTTGGGGAATCAATCTCCTCTTACATGTGGTGGTGGTGGTGGTGATCCAAGCTCATCTTCCATCCTTGGTAAGTGTTTGTCTTCTAAGTTGACGTTTCTTTTGATCTCCTACCTTCACCTATCTCTCTTTTCTTGGTTCTATACCATGGTTCTTTCATGGTGGTCGTTTTGAGAAAGAAATCCCTCATCCCAAGGGTCATAGACCATGTCTTGACAAGGTAGGCTCGAGTGTGAAGAGGATTTCTCCTCTCTTTCTTCGTCTCTTCTTTGGTTCCTCAAAGAGCTTCTTTTCTTCTTTCCTTTGGCTAGCTTTTACCTTGGTATCTTCTTCTTCTTGATGTGCTCTTGCGTCTGAGTGTCGATATTTTTGTGAATCTTCTTCAACCCTTGGGTCATGTAATTGGAGCTCTTGATCTTAGAGTTTGGAGCTCTTAGTGGAGATCAACTTAAGGTGGGTTATATAACATTAAACCTACTCTCTTATTTCACTTCTTTATACGTTTTGTTACTGAATTCTCTCTCTAAATTGCTTCTTCCTCATGATTGTGTGTAATGGTAACTTCTAGATATTATTTGGTAAAGTTATCTAGCTTGGTTTGAAAGCAATCTGAAATCCTATTCTTTTATAACTGATTTAGTAGAGAATGGGTTATGAAGGTTTTTCTCTATATCTTTCTCTTTACCTTGATCTCATGCATGGTGTAGTACACTTAAAGGTTGGAGGGGAGGTTAGGTTTGGTTTTTGTTATCTTGAGCATAGTTTTCTCTTCTTTAGATAAGGTTCCTTCTTGGGGTCTTGGTGACCATTTGTATGTGACCTTTTCTTCATAATAACTATAGTTCACCCTTGGTTTTATTCTATTTTGACGTACGAGATGGTATATCTTAGAGGTCGTGATATTTCTCTCTTGGTGTTCGTGACATTCCTTCCTTGGTGGTCGTGACCTTGATAGACTTTGGATGGGATACCCCTCTTGTGGTTGAGTTTGACCTAGTTATGACAAGTTAAAACTCTTGGGTGTTGTGGCTTAGTTACCCTTAGTGTTGGGGCTTCGTTCCAATTTTGTTTGGGCTGAGACACCCTCTAGTGTGTTGGGTTGAAACCATGAGGGTATTGGATCGTGACATTGGTGGAGGCTGAGACACCCTTGAGACCTTGACACCTCTAAGTCGAGATGTTTTGTGGAACCCTAACCCTAGTGTCGCTAGGGGGAAATGACCTAGTGGGTGGAGATTGCGATATGTCGATGGATGGTCGAGACACATGAAGTTGAGGTCATGGCATGGACCATGATGGGTGGTCACAACCTAGGTGGTCATGTGGTCAACATTGGGGTGATGGTAGATGGATGAGAAGTAGGTGTGAACACTTAATCATAATCATATATGAATGATGCATAATCCATGTATAATGCTATTTAATATGTATCTAATACACCTTAATGATGTCTCCTACTACTCATACACTCCAAGACTGTGGAGGGTGATGGTTCTACAATGGATATTCATACCTAGTCTTATAATCTCTAAATGACTAAGAGGAAACCCTAACCCCAGTAGTGAACAATGAGCTTGCTTGTTTCCCCTCTCATGGAAGGATTATAATGTTATGTGATTATCCTTCTATCTTGATTATCAACTTCTAACCATGCAGGTATCATAAGATTGATAGTCATATGTTCTGGTAGTGACTTGTGGCCTAATATGAGATGAGTTGGGGGACTGATATCCCATGGCATGTGGCTTTGTTTATGATGTTGTGAATGTCAATAATACATGCATAATATGGTGATAGCGTGACAAGCTCACACCCTATACATTTATATCTGCTGAAAGTGTGCTATGCCCTTATCTTTGTAGAGTTTGTTATGACTTTATACGTTGTAACTTGATTGATGCTAAAACACACTTAATCTACTTAACTAATCAAGTGGAACATAATTACATAGTTTTTCTATGTGCCTTAGATCCATCTCAGTGTCACACTTGATGGATGGTGAAATAGGCTTTCCTTTAGAGGAAGCCTGGAGTCATAATATGTTGAGTATATGCACTCACATGATTGGCTATGTGTGATACCCTACAAGGAGTGTGGTTGGGGGATGTAGCTCAGTGATTTGATGCTTATGTGGTTTCAAAGGATTGTCTATGGGCGATACCTTGGTTTGAGTGTAGTTGTGGGCCGTAGCTCAGTTTCACTAGCGATGTGACTTATACCACGGTGGGATAGGACTTTCATTGTTGACTATATGTCACAGGTTGTAGTTGACTGCTATGTCTCTGTTATGTACTCATGTACAAACCATGAGGTTTGGTGAGGTAGTGGATTCCATCTCTTCCATGGACCTTGTATAGCACCAATTTGGACTTAGTAGTGGTTGGTTGGATTTGGGTGGTACGACTAAAATCCTAGGGGCATTGTAAAATACAGAATCAAACATGTAGTATCTTGCTTAGGTGCAAATATGAAAACATTGTATGAGACCTTGCTTGATTATATACAATATAGTTGGTAGTGAATATACATTTTTTCATATTCCTTTTAAATTGATGAGATGTTTCATAATCAAATTGCAATTGCATATATTGTTAATGATGATTACTTGCTTATCGTGGTTGTTTCACTTCTGTTCTTTAACACCTTATTTGTGCTAATAATAGTGTTGGTGGAGAGTTATATCTCCCATTGAGATTTGGAATCTCACCATGTGGGTTCCCCACATCTTTTTAGGTGGACGTGCATGAGGAGGTAGAGATCGTGCAGCAGAGGCTGAGCAGCAACAAGAAGGATAGCAGCCGACAAGGTTGGAAGCGTTGCTTGTGGTTCTTTCATTGTTAGAGTCCTAGAAGTCATCCTTGTACACTCACATATGTGTGTTTAATACATGGTTTTTTCTCATGTTCCCCTTTTGATGTAAAGATATCGTTTTTGTATACATAAGTTTGGGATAGGTCTTCTTGTAATAGGTTGATGGCATCCATGGTAAGTATATGTTGATGTAAGTACTTTGTGTCCAGTGAGGACTTATATGTAAGGGGTTTTTCTACTTTGGTGCTTAATGAAAATGGTTTTACTTTCCAGTGTTTTCCGATAATCTATTTGTTTAACATTGTTTCTGCGGTTAGTTTTGAGTTATATTGTGGTTTTTGGCATGCGAGCATCACAGTCCACTTGTTTGATGCATCCTTAATTCACTCAATTTGCAATAACTAATTAAGTGAGCCCTAATCATGTAGTTCCATGTGCCATAGATCCATTCTAGTGTTAGTGAAAAACCACTAGAGGGGGGGTGAATAGGGTTTTATGATAATTTCAATATAATTTTAACTCCAACAACCACAATTGAAATAACAAGAAGGAGACAAGGTGTTTAGAGTGGTTCCAACCTTAGCAAATACTAAGGCAGTCAATCCACTACCCGGTTGCTTACCCAACCGAGATTTTGAAAGAATCAAATTTTATTACCTCGCAAGGACTTTACATAAAATTACAATTCTTTCACCAAACCCTTCGGACAACCTTCACCTAGAAGTAGTTGCACCAACCTTGAAGCAGCCTTCTTGAAGTAACTTCAAGCTCCCCCTTGAAGTAGCCTTCCTCATGAAGTAGCTTCCCATTGCAACAACCTTCTTGAAGTAGTTCGAAGTCCACCTTCTCCACCGAGAAGAACCTTCGCCAATCCGCAGCCTCCAACCCTAGGAGTAGCAAGGAGAATACAAGAGATAAAAGGAACAAGAAGGAAAAATAGAAATTACAATACCACTTGTAGCTGAAGGCTTGATTTCCTATATCAAGCGTTTTGATCTCCTAACCAATGTATGTAGAAGTGTAAGTGTTGTGGATAGGAGATGGTTGCCTATAGGACACGAAATTTGAGCAAGGAAAAGAATAGCCAATGCTAGTGTTGCTCAATTGCTCAAAACAGATTGCCAATTGCAAGTGTAAGCTCAAGTATAGCACAAGAGTATATGAGTGAGTTTAGGTGTCCTAAGGCATGTCCTATTTATAGGAATGGCCTACAAGTGCTTAAGGACATTCTAGACACTTTCTAGGGGGTTCTTAGTGCTCAACTAGCCATTATGTGTCCACTAATTGCATTTGCAATGGCTAATTAATTAATTCTGAAAGTTGCTGTCAGATCTCATCTCGGTCGAGGAATTGTCGACCGAGAGTCCTAGTCGGTCGAGGGTTTGTCGACCGATAGACTGTCTGGAGCAAGTGTATGCAACGTTCATCTCCAACTGCCAACTACCTTGTCAAATGTGTCTAACGGCTACTTGGGTCTTTCTCGGTCGAGGAGTTTGTCGACCGAGAGTGTCTCGATCGAGAATATTGTCGACCGAGATTGACCTTGTTTCAATATTTTAAACTAAGTACTAAGTTTGTGTATGAGTGAGCAGATGTGACACTATTGAAGGGGATGACCTATCTAAGTGTTGTGATTGTCTAAGGAAGATCTAATGCTTGATTTACATGATGTCTAAGTACTTGTACATTATATATTTGTACAAGTTTTACAATTGATTACATTGATGAAATAAAAGCAATTTAGCATATAGATCTTCCAAATATTTGTCATCCACTTTAATCCTTCAACACTCAAGTAGCATGTTGGATCGACAAGAATGAAATCTTTGTCATCAACAAAACAAAGGGATTATACTAATGTCCAATTTAGCCAAAAATCTCCCCCTTTTTGAAGATGACAAACATTTCCTAAATATAAAATAAGGAAATATAAATAATGTGAGTTTCATACCTAAAATTTACCTTTTGTAGCCATTCTTGTTTTGCAAGTGAATGTTGGCCAAGATATTATGAAACTCATTTTAATTTTATGTTTTTGATTTTATATTATTTCTCCCCCTTTGTCATTTCAAAAAGATATCAAAGATAATCATTTAGTATGACTTTTTATTTCTCCCCCTTAATGTTATGTTGTGCTCCCCCTTAAAGAGATATTCAGTTTAAAAGCAAGGGATTAATGCACACCAATTATTGTCAAATTTAGCCATAATTTATTTCTCAATCATTTGCAAAGGATGTTAAGCTTTGAAATGATATGAGTTCCTTTTAAGTTCATGGCATATGTGTATTGATTTCTCATCCATTTTACAAGGGATGTCAAGCCTTGAAAATGACATGAGAATCCTTTAAGCTCATGAATATATTTAATAGTTTCTCAACCGTTTACAAGGGATGTTAAGCCCTGAAATGATATGAGAATCTTGTAAGCTTATAGTAGAATGTATCTCTAATCAAATACACGGGATGTTAAGCCCTAATTTGTTTAGAGAATTCAATTAAGAATATATATATATCATATTCATGAATATTGTAGATTTCATGGTTTTGATAACCAAAGCTACTTTTAAGGATACTAAGGTCATAACAAGCTTCAAATGATGTTTACAAGGTTTTGTAAGCTTCTTAATCTTATAATAAAGATGGTTTGTGTGAGCTCCCCCTTAATCTTATAGTCAAGATAATTTAGGGATTCTAAGGTCACAATCAATATTAGATCATAATAAGTGGACCTTTTATGAGAGTTATGTACTAAAATTATGTTTTCAATATGATAAACACATTTTGAATCAATATGCTAAGATTAAGTGCAGTAAAATGATGTACAAATAAGCATTTTGTCAAGCTTATTTTAGGTCGACCTTGACTGCGACCATAGCGCCCCTTGGTCAATTTTAATTTCAACCAAGAGGCAAATTCTGCAGATTTCATATTTGACCACTCATTTTTGAAGTATAATTTCTGCAGATAGCTTGATTAAATAAATATCAATTTGAAGCACAATAAGTGATACATGGTATGCAGATGTTTTTCTATGGGTGTATGCATTTCAATTCCTTATATTAATTATAGTATTCTTTAGAATCATGTATCTTTGAAAGCAAGATTGATATCTTAAAGTCAAGATTGTGCTTTAGATTTCTTAGAACAAAACAACTAGATAAAACATTAATATTCTTGTTCTAAGATACACTATTTGGCTTGTCATAGCAACAATAATCATTATATATTATGTCAAGATGCTTTAAGCTAATGTCATTTTCAATGATCTGAAACATAATGATCAAGAATAATATCCATTCATGGTTTGTACATATGAATCAAAGATTGTTTTAGACAAACCAATGAAACACAATGATCATGGCACATAAATTGTTATAGGAGCATATCCTCAATACAATGATCAAGATATAAATGCAATGATTATGATCATTCAACACATATGGTTCCTATATAAAAATATACCAAGAAATACTTAGGAAATACCATGTGGATTGTGATAAACAGTAATTTGCTTTGCTAAAACCCATTCATAATTTTAAGCCAAACCATGTAGAGGATAATACCAAAATAATCTCATTCATGCTTTCAATTTTGAAAACAAACTAATAACCTTTTTCAATCAATGAATAAGGTTAGTTCAAGATCAGTCTTCTTATAACACCTTTGAAATATGTTTCATATTCATAATGTTATATGATGCAAGAGATTAATATGTCTTATTTCAAAAATTGTCTTCCAAGTCTTATTCTTGGTTTGCTTGTTAAATCAATCGTTTATAACAAATTACAAGCAAACTAGATTAATTGAAAACAAGTTCAGCAGATTTATTGCAGACTTGAAAATAGTAACCTACTCGGTCGACCATTTCTCGACCGATAGTGATCTCGGTCGAATAGTTTCTCGACCGAGAATGTTTCTGTACTGTTTCAGAACTATTTTAAGTAACTGTATACAAGTAAATCATAGATCATTTTCAATTCAATTATGCAATTTGAAAACTCAGTTTAGTTGAGATAGAACATATGAATATCAAATCCCAACAAATTATATTCAAATCTTCATGTTTTTAAGGACCCTAATTATATTTGTAAGGGTGTATCTTTGCAAATTTATTTAAAATATGTAGTCTCAAGTTTAGAGGTTTTACTTACTTAAATCAATCTTATTGTGTTAAGTTGAGATAGACATATAGATATACAACTAGAGTCTTTGGTCATATCTCAACTTAATCTTATTCATTTAGTTTGGGGATTTTGGTACCCATACTAACTCAACATCCTTTTTCTTGTAAGGACATGAAAAAGAATAATGTCCAAGACGCAAACAATAATGACAACATATAGAATCAACCTCTTATCTCTTTCTATGATTTTGTTCTAGGTTGTTCTTGGGTACATATGTGTATTTTCCTTTGGGTACATATATAGATTGACTCTTTGGCACTTGTGTTCTTCCCCAACTAGGTTTTTGATAAGATTTTCCTTTAGGCTTGTAACCTAGTCCTCTCCTCCCAACTTGATGGTAAGAATCATTTAAGATTTTATCAAGAATGCCATTATTACTTAGACCACTAACTTCTTGTTGTAATTTAGCAATCTCATTCATTCTCTTCTTGATATCTAGCTTTGCTTGATCTATATTAGATGATAAAGAATCTCTTTCCTTCACGATAGTATCATAATCTAGATGTGTACACAACACGGGTTGTTTTTGAAGATCATTTACTTGAGTTTGCAAGTTTATATTTTCTAGAGAAACAAGATTGCAATCTGCTTCTATTGATTTTAACTTAATATTGTGATCTTCAATGACCTTTTTAAGATTTTCATTTTCAGATGTAAGAGCAAGAAGTTTAGCATGTAACTCATTATTTTCTTTATTTGATTTCTTTAATTTCTTCTTGCACTCAATATATTTTTCATGCGTTTCTTGAAGACTAGCAATTAAATCATCTTTAGGTAAATCAAAAAGGCTTACCTCTTCTTCTTCTTCACTTGTTGTAGCAATAAGGCAATTTTTGTGGACCTCTTCCTTCTTTTCTCTCCATGGGAAACCAATTGTTGTGTGGCTTGTTCCTAAGCACCAATTGCAACTTGTTGAAGGTTGGTCCAAGATGCTCCTTTGCTTGCGGTTGTAGGCACCACCACCCTTCATTCTTTAAGACTCGATTAGAGCTCCTTGAAGCCTGCTCTGATACCAATTGAAAAACCACTAGAGGGGGGGTGAATAGGGTTTTATGATAATTTCAATATAATTTTAACTCAAACAACCAAAATTGAAATAAAAAGAAGGAGACAAGGTGTTTAGAGTGGTTCCAACCTTAGCAAATACTAAGGAAGTCAATCCACTACCCGGTTGCTTACCCAACCAGGATTTTGAAAAAATCAAATTTTATTACCTCGCAAGGTCTTTACATAAAATTACAATTCTTTCACCAAACCCTTCGGATAGCCTGCACCTAGAAGTAGTTGCACCAACCTTGAAGCAGCCTTCTTGAAGTAACTTCAAGCTCCCCCTTGAAATAGCCTTCCTCTTGAAGTAGCTTCCCGTTGCAATAGCCTTCTTGAAGTAGTCCGAAGTCCACCTTCTCCACCGAGAAGAACCTTCTCCAATCCGCAGCCTCCAACCCTAGGAGTAGCAAGGAGAATACAAGAGATAAAAGGAACAAGAAGGAAAAATAGAAATTACAATACCACTTGTAGCTCAAGGCTTGATTTCCTATATCAAGCGTTTTGATCTCCTAACCAATGTATGTAGAAGTGTAAGTGTTGTCTATAGGAGATGGTTGCCTATAGGACACGAAATTTGAGCAAGGAAAAGAATAGCCAATGCTAGTGTTGCTCAATTGCTCAAAATAGATTGACAATTGCAAGTGTAAGCTCAAGTATAGCACAAGAGTATATGAGTGAGTTTAGGTGTCCTAAGGCATGTCCTATTTATAGGAATGGCCTACAAGTGCTTAAGGACATTCTAGACACTTTCTAGGGGGTTCTTAGTGGTCAACTAGCCATTATGTGTCCACTAATTGCATTTGCAACGACTAGTTAATTAATTCTGAAAGTTGTTGTCAGATCTCATCTCGGTCGAGGAATTGTCGACCGAGAGTCCTACTCGGTCGAGGGTTTTTCGACCGATAGACTGTCTGGAGCAAGTGTATGCAACGTTCATCTCCAACTGCCAACTACCTTGTCAGATGTGTCTAACAGCTACTTGGGTCTTTCTCGGTCGAGGAGTTTGTCGATCGAGAGTGTCTCGGTCGAGAATATTGTCGACCGAGATTGACCCTGTTTCAATGTTTTAAACTAAGTACTAAGTTTGTGTATGAGTGAGCAGATGTGACACTATTGAAGGGGATGACCTATCTAAGTGTTGTGATTGGCTAAGGAAGATCTAACGCTTGATTTACATGATGTCTAAGTACTTTTACATTATATATTTGTACAAGTTTTACAATTGATTACATTCATGAAATAAAAGCAATTTAGCATATAGATCTTCCAAATATTTGTCATCCACTTTAATCCTGCAACTCTCAAGTAGCATGTTAGATCGACAAGAATGAAATGTTTGTCATCAACAAAACAAAGGGATTATACTAATGTCCAATTTAGCCAACAGTTAGAACTAGTTGGATGGGGTAACAATTATTCCTAATGGATAGTTGGAGCGCATATTGTTGAGTATGTAGGGTGAAAGTGATTGTGTGTCCTTGTCATATTGATCCAAGCTTAAGGATGATGGATGATCATACCTAGCCCTCAGTTTGAGAACGACTACGACCGTGTCTCTATGATTATATATGTGATGAAATTGGAGGACAAGTGCGGTTGTACCTCAGTGATTGGGTTTATATACCACGGATTATACTATCGTGACATGTACCGATGTGGGCTAGTTCTTTTTAGGACTATATGTCGTTGATTGCAATTTGACTGATATGTCACTATAGTGCAGACTCGAACTGACCGAGTAGTTGGAGAACATCTTGGAGTCATACACTTCCTAGATCTTGTATGGAACTAATTACAACCAAGTGGTGGTCTATTGGAGTTTGGGTGGTACGACTCCAATTCCCCACGGTTTACTAAAATACATAATCTATCTATTTAGTATATTTGTTAGGGTTATACACAATGATTCAAAATTGGATGATAACCGTTGTTTTCTCTTTTCACATATAAATGATGTATATTTATATAAGAGAAGTATCCATGCTTATGATGTTATATATATTGTTATTGTTTGTTATGTTTAAGATGTTAGTTACCTCTTGTTGTTAGCAAGCTTATACTCCTAATCATGCTTATGTTAGTAAGTGTGCATATACTGTTATTTCTACTTATGACGTAGACATGCTTATCATGTTAGACGTGCTAATTTGGTTAGTTGTGTTCATGATTCTAGTTAAATTCATGATGATAGTTATGACCATAATGATTAACTACACTTAATCTCCTGTGAATAATGTATGCTTATGATGTTATATATACTATTATTGTTGGTTATGTTTAAGATGTTAGTTACCTCTTGTTGTTAGAAAGCTTATACTACTAATCATGCTTATGTTAGTAGTTGTGTTTATACTATTATTTCTACTTATGACGTAGATATGCTTATCATGTTAGACGTACTAATTTGGTTAGCTATGTTCATGATTCTAGTTAGATTTGTGATGATAGTTATGACAATAATGATTAACTACACTTGATCTCCTAAGAATAATGTTAATCTTTCAATGGTATAAGACCATGATTAGAACTGTCCTTAAGAAGTTTTAAATTTGGTATTTCTATTCTGTTATATAATATTCTCTATCTATTTCATTTGCTTAAACTACTTACTTATTTAATTAATTTATCTTTCGTAATCAGTAAGTGTTGTTGACAATTATATCTCTCACAGGAACATGGGTCTCACCTCATGGGTCACCACATCTTTTTAGATGATCGGAAGAAGTGATAGCATACCCATGATAGTGAGGAAGAGTTGTGGTGATGGACCTTAGAGATGTTTCTTAGATGTCTAGTGTGTCCTAGACTCATCCTTGTACACTCAGGCATGGGCAAGAAAGTTTGTATATGATGTTTTAATTGAATCAATTTTTGGTAGCATTGTAATGCTTGTATATGTGGATAATATTCCTATATATATGTAGAAGTTGTGGCTGAAGCCATGGAACAAATAAAAGATACTTGGCATAATATTAATACAAGAAAGATGATGGGCTTTTATGTAAATGCTTCTGAGCATGTTGGTGATCTTGAAATTGGTTTAATTTATCCTATTTTCTGGTAATCTTGATGTTTAGTTGTTTAACATGTGCTTTATTTTAACTAATCTCGTTTATCATGATGGCTTCTCCCAAGTTGGTATCACAACTTTAGGTTTGCTAAGTTTGCAAGGACACCAGGACTTAGGACTAGGATGATGACTAAGTAAAGAACATGACATGTAAACAAGATGCATACTACCTAATCTCAGTACTTGGATGCCCCGACCACGTATTCAGCTATAAAAGAAAAGGTAAGTGTGGAACTCTTAGACTGTTATCCTTCTGACTACTTTCATCAAGTAGTCAGTTTGAAACAAATTTAAAGAGCATAATAAATGAGAAATAATGGTGAAAATATCTTAGCCCTACCCTAAAGAAAGGTTGAAATTACACTCGTAACCTATCAAAACTTGAATATTTGATGACTAACGAGAAAGATACAACACCATGAAACCTAAATCTGAATACAAATAAGCTAAAGAGGAGTTTTTGAAGATATAATTATAGAAGATAATGAAGTAAAGGACGAATAAATATGTGTTAATAAAATGAATTAAGGTATAAAATTCACATAAGAAGAAGAGAAATCTTGAGAAAAGTGTGATATAAGAAGATGAATAAGAACAAAAATATATGGATAAAGTGGAACCTGAGTTAGTTTCAGACCAACCTATGCATGTATGAAAGTGTTAAAGTAAAACTATCATGACATGTAAAGGAAATTAATGAGGAAAATGTAAAATATAATGATCTTCCTCTTGATAATTGTCTAAAAAACATGATAAATTGAGAGAACATACACAAGAATGATGAATAGTTAATGAGAAAACATCAATGAGAAATAATAATCATGATAATCCTATGCTGATGGCAAGGAACCCATGTGAAAAAGGGTAAAATGATACACAAAAAGTTGTAATGCATGATGAAGGTAGAATCGACAACCCCTTGCTAGCAACACTATAGAAACCCTTAGATAGTGTTTCTATGTTGTGGGAAGTGTGTTTTCCATTGTGTTCCTTCTTTTCAAAAGAACCAATTTCAAGTGGATCTTATGCCACTTGGTACGTGAGGATTCACTGTGATCCTGAGGATGGGTATTTTGATATAGCACGTGGTTGCTTGGACTATGTTCTGAGATATTGATGTTTGTGATCAGTATGCTTTTTGAGCCTTCCCAGAGTTGGGAAAACTCCTCCTATACATTTTGAGTTGGTTATGACGATGGACAAGTTGTTACCAGGGTGGATACCAGGGTGAGTCCATTATAGCACATGAAGTGGATACCAGGGTGATGAGTCCTAGTATTTGAGGTGTACCAATAGTATGTGAAGTTGGAGATGTTTATCAGATAAATTTTTAATGTTCCTCCCCCTTAGAGAGAGAGAGAGAGAGAGAGTTGATCTTGATCCTCCAACTGTTGTTTGGAAAGAAGATGATTGATTCCATGGTGTTGTATATGGGTGAGGTATAGTTGTTGTGCGGTATAGTCGTTAAGCAAGCCTCGGGAATAGATATAACTTGCTAAAACTATCCTTCCCATTACATAGATATTGATGTGATCTGTTGGTTATGGGTTTATGGTCAAGTAAATTTTTGTTTCTGCTGCCTACTCTGAACACCTAAAACCCAACAGTGGTATCAGAGCCACTTCAACTATGTTTTGGGATAATCAATATGATTGAATTTTGGTTTTACCATCCTTTATTTATTTCATACGATGTGAATATTTAAATGACTAATGTGAGTATCTGATTAATACCACATGATCCCAAACTAATATATACATATATGATATGGTATATATATGCAATCGATACACGTCACCCTAAAATGGTTTTGATAGTGGATGTGTAGCATGGTTATGGCCTATAATCCCTATGTGCATTTGTGTGGTTGGTTATGGTTGTTTGCATCTCAGTATGCGCACTAAGCCCTCTTCTTCTATTATGAATGTAACTCAAGATAACTCGAGATTCTCTTCTACCTTTGCTCCCCTTGAATGTAACTCGAGGTTTTCACAAAGATTATTTAAAATAGGATTAGCTTTATTTCTTGTTATGACGAAGACTGAAGATAACCACTTGATGGACCGAGACGACCTACTGAGGAGAAGTTGGTGGATTGACGAGAAGCCTAGATGACCGAATGAGCCGACCATCTGGAGGAGCCATATTATCGGCTAGAGGAAACCAACCGACTGGCCAAGAGTTGAGTCGACCGATTCAAAGGTTGAACCAGTCAACCCAGATTGGCAAGAACAGATCTTCATCGGTAACAGGTTGCATGTGATGTAGACCTTAGATGACCATAGTTCCTTGTGGCTCCAAGGAACTACAATAGGATGGCCATAATCATCGCTTTATCGTTATTGCATGTTTTTTTTATGGGATACAACATGTATATGATACTTACTATATATGTGGTAGTTGCATACATATATGCATATATAAGTATTTTATAACCCCTCATATATATATATATATATATATATATATATATATATATATAAAGTCTTAGATGATTTCCATAAGCAGCACACATGAAAATCTTGATCAACAAGTATGGGCATCCCAAGGGTGGTGTTCTGTCTATCTCGTGGAAATGTGATGGTAGTTGTGTGGGCCCTCCAAGCGGGATGCACTCCTATCATGTTGGATTTTGGGTCAGGCTTAATTAAGTGGTTTTATTGAGATTAAGCACTTAGAGGCATGCAGATGACTATGACAAAGATTTGTGCATATCATCTATCCAAGAATTGCATATGATGCAATTGGTAAATGTTACCTACCTTAATAATTGATTATGGATGCTGGCGTTGGCCGGGTAATAACTCAATTATTTTGGATCTTGGCTCACTAGAAGGTTGTATGCTACAATCTTCCAAATCGATGGTGAGGACTATCATTTTGATCAAAATAGTGGGAGTGATAATTAATTAAAGACCTAATTAATATTGTCAAATAAAATCAAATCAAAAGAGTTTTTAACTGAAATTGCAAATTTTCTTTATGTAGAATAAATGGCTACCAACAATAATCACTTTTCATTGTGATTAGTCCTTGAGAAGGAGAAGCTAAATGGGAACAACTTCCATGAATGGTTTAGAATGTTGAGAACTGTTCTCACTCAAGAGAAAAATCTCTATGTCCTAGATACACCAGAGCCAGAAGAACTCGTTCCCAACGTACCAAAGGTTGAATGGGATGCTTATAGGAAGCATACTAAGGATGCCATTAATATAAAGTTCTTGATGTTGTGCTCAATGAACTATGAGTTGCAGAGACAACATGAGAACATGTATGTCATTGAGATGGTTCAACATCTCAAGAACATGTATCAAGACCAGGCACGCCAAGAGAGATATGATGACTCCAAGGCACTGTTCAAGTGTGTCATGATAGAAGGAGATCCAGTAGGCCCTCACACGCTCAAGATGATTGGGTATGTGGAGAACCGAACTCGACTGGGATTCCCTCTGAGCCAAGAGTTGGCTACTGAGGTGATCTTGCAATCGTTTCCATAATCCTACATTAGTTTGTGATGAACTACAACATGAACAACTTTAACAGGCCACTTATAGACTTTTTGGGCATGTTGAGGACAGTTGAGGCACAAATGAAGAAACACAAACCCAAATCTATGATGATGACTGGTAGAAAGAAGGGAAAGTCTAAGGGAAAGGGCAAGGACAAAGCAAAGAAAGGTTCTAATGCTAGCCAGCATCCCAAGTCATCTTCAACTCTCAAAGCCAAGGGAGGGGTGAACAAGGGAGGCAAATGTCACCATTTTCAGGATCTAGGACATTAGAAGAGAAATTTTCCTCTCTAAATAGATGAACTAAAGAAGAAGAAGGAGGGGATGGAAGTCTCCAACTAAGGTATCATGAAATAAACTTAAATGATTCTTTATCTTAGGTATATGATACCAAGATATAGATCTGACATATATGATGTACATGATCTAAAAAGAAGTGATGGCCATTATGAAAGGACCAAAAAGGAACACTCATCAACATTGGTGCAAGTGTTGCTACACTACTATAGAACCTACCTTTAGTGTCGGTTATTTAAAGCCTTTAGTGTCAGTTTCTAAGCGACACCTATGTGGGCGACACTAAAAGTCCACCCATTAGGCGTCGGTTCCAAAACCGACGCCCAAACTCTTCGTGTGCCACCGAGAACACGCCATCATGGGACTATAGGCGTCGGTTATTAGGTAAGAAACTGACGCCCAAACCCTTCACGCCACAGAAAGGGCGCCATCTTGGGCACTATCCGTGTCGGTTATTTACAAATAACCGACACCATATATCTTCGTGCCACATGAAGTAGACGTCGGTTATTTGTAAAAAACCGACACTATAACATTATGTGTCGGTTATTTACAAATAACCGACGCCTATTGGTTTTTTTTTCTGTCATTCTGCAGACCTGCTGTGGCTGGTCGCAGGATGAGAAACATGTTCAGTTCAGTTATGAACTGCATGTTTTACGACATCCATTGATATCAGCCGACAACAGGCCGCAAACCTACAAAATTAACAATAAAAAAGTAGCACATGCATTTAGCAATGCAACCTGCAGTTCCATTTTATTTTTACACATTTATAAACATTAACACATGCTAGCAATCTGTAGTTCCATTCATTCACATTCACACATGTAGACTTGATATAGCAACCAACACTTTCATTCATTTTCACTCAGACACATGTAGAAACATCCAGACATGTAGAAACATTCACACATATATTATAATTCAGAAATTCATTTACAAAGTATCATTGTTTAGTCATTATTCGCTATCAGGATCCCAATTATATTTTAAATCCCCCACTAATTGTATGGTTGTTGCCCATTCTTCTACTACTTCATTTAATTCTCCCATCGTATAGGGAGCATTAACATTTGGTAAGTCCTTTCCTGTAATGGGGTCATCTTTAAAAACCTGTAAAGAGAATGATGTGTATATATAATTAATGAGCTATAAATAAGATTGATATATTTCATATTATCTAATGAGACTATATAATACCTTAGCAATACAATCGATGTCCATTGCGACATGTTTGACAATCATGTGCATATATCGCATGACATAGTATCCACATGCCCATCCTTTGTCTTGTGTAGCACACTATAAAGTCAAACATACAAAATATTAAAAAATACAACTAATTAAGCATTGTTCACATAAATAATATATACATATATTGCAGTCAGGAACTTACTTTCACGTTCTTCCAAATTATTTGCTGTTTCTTTTTCGTGGGGACCTTTCCTCCAGCCTTTTTGTACTCCTCAAAACCCTAAATGTTAATGTAACACAGAACATTGCAATTAAATTGTAATGTAATAACATATGTTAACGGATATGAAAAATGAAATATTTCTCACCGAAATATTACCATTTTCATTATGTGTCCAAATCTTGTATTCAATTTACCCCCCTTAGGATCTAGATAATACACAGTGAACGTTCAGGGGCAATAACCAATAACTCCCAATGCTTACCCCTAGAGGAAAAAAAAGTTAAAAATTAATAACTCAAAATCCATAATAAAATGTAATTTTCTTAAGTCCAAATTATAATAAGCAAAGTAAACTTACTCTACATTGAATGGAGCCATTATCACCGTCTTCTTTTTTACATCAAAAATTGAGAAAGCCTCACAACAGTATTGTTGAACTGATGTAGGGTCTTTAGCTACTAGACTAATCAAGGATGGAATAAAAAACCCTACATGTTCGAATCCAAAGTATGCACATATGTTGTCTAAGTAGCTGCAAAATATGTATTAATTACGCATGCATTAATAAATAAGAAACCAGATCACCAGATCATACACAAGGTATATGGATGTATAAAGAATATGTCACCTTATCCATAGCTCTATCACAGATGTATTTAGCCAATCATATCGAAACAACTCCAAAATATCTTGTATAAATAGTTTTGTTTCGTATGACTGACCTGTAGAAGTTGAATCATAAGAAACAGTTATAGGGGAGTTTATATCATGTTCCCCTAACCATACTTACATACCCCTACAGTTAGGACCTAACGGGATAGGTAGGTCCTGTGGAACCCAACTAGGTAATGCAGGAGGTGGAAGTGGAGGCCTAGATGTTGTGGGTGTCTTCTTTTTAACATGTATATATATATATATAATAATTTCAGATCAACTGCCAGCATATACACACACTAACAATTGAATGTAATGTAAATTTACCACACCTTTTCAGTAAAGAAGACATACGCTTTTTCCCACAATATCACCCCGCCTACTGCCTCACCAAGCGTTTCACAATCTGGGTGGGCATATGGTAGTGGAAGATCCATCCACTGGGGGAATATATGTATCGGGCTCACCCGAATCCAACCAGCTGGTACTGGAGACCCGTCACACGTTTCCCCTGGTAGGGATGGGTAAGACGACGCCTCTGCCATGACATATTCTTTACTTTTTAGACGGCATGGCTTCAACCCCTACAAATTTTTGTGTAAAGAATGTTATATACATATATACATATCATCTTTTTTTGAAACGACTATAATTTCATATATATGTATCATCTTGAATTAAAAAACTAGTTACTATGTCATAAAAATACTTACAGTGGATGTGCTAGGTGGTGGTTCTACATGATTACTCCCAACCTCTGCAGTAGGAGTAGGAGTAGCGCCTACAGTAGGTATTGTCTGGTAAGTGGAAGTCTGAGATGCCTGCCACTTTTTCATTGCTTCTTCGAGTTTTTCTTTGAGTTTCCTATCAAATAGCTTATCCACCTATACATGGATAAAAGAAACGTCAAATTCTAATTTTTGAATTCTCTTTTACAGTAACATCTACAAGGAAAAAATATGTTACCTCTTCTTGTGAAAGTCCTGCTTTTGGGACATGTTTGCGCTGGGATGGCCCAAAAAAAGCTTTGATGCCCACACCAGTGCCTGCAGCCCTAACACGTCCAGGATGCTCTGGGTTATCCAGAGCAACTGTCAATTCATCCCTTGTGCCCTCAGGGATGAACTTTCCTTGTTTCCTCAGCTCGTGCAGCTCCCGCTAATCGCCAAAACAAAAATTTGTACTTAAGTAAACAACACAAATAATCAATATTTGAATGATTGTTGTAAGAGTTGTATTTTACCATTTTTGCAGCCGCCTCAGCAGTTGCGGCCTTAGTTAATTCTCCCTTCTTATTTTGCCTCCCAGCTATCCAGACATCATGGCGAGGTAGAGGTGTGCTACCTATGGTAGAGGACTCCTGAGTAGCAGCAGACTGAGCAGCAGTAGCCTCAGCCTGTAGTCTTTGGCGAATGCCTGCATACCCCTTTGGACCCATTGTGTGGTCATGCACATTCAGTGCAGGCCTTGATCTTTGTGCCTCACTGAGGGCCTAGTTAGTATGCAAATTAATGATTTGGTTAGTAACACTAAATGTTAATCTTGAATAAGTGAATACAACATATATTAATTAATGAGATTGAGACTGACGCCTAATACCTTGAATTCATCAGTTTGTCTTGAAGCGACAAACGCGTCCCATTCTTCTTTGTCCAGGAAGTTCCACTGTTCAGTGGTTGTCTTCTTCCTCTTGTCGACTTCATTTATGTATTCTCTGGTGAGATTTGTCCTATAGTTCCTTAGGACTCTCCCACAGTGTTGCATCACGCATTTACGATGCAGATTTTCATCCAATTCAAATATACTCTGCAAAATAGAATTGCTATTAACTAGTATCCAAAAATTTAGTAATCTACAAAATAGAATTGCAAATTAATAATAACTCACGCATAAATCCCTCCATATTAAATCTTTCTTCTCCTTAGAAACGTTATGCCAAGAATCTAAGCGACAACCACAATGGCTACGAGTAACAAACCCAAGATATGAAATAAATGAATTGCGATTCACACCACATGCATTTCCTGCATTATCAAAATCCACAACAAGTTTGGGTCCATTGCCCTTTTGCGTAATTAACTTCTTCAACATAGTGACGCCCCTTCTCTTGTCAACTTTTTGGTGTTGTTGATCAAGTGCCTCAAGTGCTGCAGATGGTACCTGTGCATCATCAACCTAAAATTTGACAAAAATAATTCACATTTACAAGATATAACTATAAATGGACATATAGATATAAATATATGATATATTTTTAAAAATTACATTGTGAGGCGGCGCTTTGATGTCCTCACCCTCACGGTAGTCATCAGCACGGTCATCAGGAGAATCGTCAGCCATCTACAAATTCACATTCAAATTGTAAAGTTCACATTGTAAAGTAGTAATTCAAAGTGTAAAGCTCACATTGTAAAGTAATTCAAATTGTAAAGCTCACATTGTAAAGTAATTCAAATTGTAAAGCTCACATTGTAAAGTTCAAATTCACATTCAAATTGTAAAGCTCACATTGTAAAGTAATTCAAATTGTAAAGTTCACATTGTCAAGTAATTCAAATTCTAATGCTCACATTATAAAGTTCACATTCACATTGTAAAGTAATTCACATTATAAATTAAGCTCACATTGTAAAGTTCACATATTCAGAAAAAATAAAAACGTATAAAACAAAACATATATACCTCTAATATTGCGATTTTTTATCAATTAACAATCCTTCATTGTGATCTCTGCGCACATACAAGTCATCATTAGCTTCAATATTTGTTGGTGTTGGCAACCTAACTGAGAATGGACTGGAGTCATCATACTTATCATTGTACTGTTCTTCATCTATAGGATCTTCAACGAACTGTCTTTTACCATGAAGAACAACCGACCATTTATCATTTGCAGGATCATCGATATAAAATACTTGTTTCGCCTATGATGCCAATATAACCTTCTCGCCAATCTTTTCAAAGTTCACTAAAGTGAAACCCAATTCATCCACTATAACTCCTTTGGTGTTATCAACCCAATTACATTTGAAGAGCGGAATTCTGAGATCTATGTTGTCAAATTCCCATATGTCTTCAATGACACCGTAATATGACATTTTAGCTTCAGGTGGACTCTTATCCTTTGCACTTGCAAAAAACATAGTCGATGCTTGAAGGGTGACCCCACTGTTTTGGACGAAACTCTTATCATCTTGGCTCTTTGTGTAATATGTGAATCCATTAATGTCATACCCTTCATAAGACATAACAGTCAACTTTGGTTTAAAGGCAAGGCATTTGATAGTTTCAGTAATATCATCTGGTGTTTGAGATAGTTGATGTAAGACTTTATCTTCAAACCACTTAATAAAAGTCTTGTTATGCTCTCTAGCAAGCCACATTGTATTGGCTCGAGGATATTGTCTTTTGATGAAATTGGTATGTTCCTCGATATAAACGTTCACTTCGTCCATGTGGTGTAAAATATACAAATGACCTTGTTCCAACTGCTCACGGCAGATTACTTTCACACGTGAACCCAAAATTCCTTTGCCAAATAGCTCGTCAATATTCTTGTCATTATCAGGAGTGTCATTACCACTGAGAAAGTCATTGCAAAAATCCATAACCTCTCTCGCCACATAACCTTCAATTATACTCCCTTCAGGCCGATAGCGGTTTCGAACATCACCTTTAAAAACGCTCATGTATCGTAAAAAGGGATACATCCAATGCAAGAAAACCGGTCCCAAGATTTTCACTTCCCTAGTCAAGTGGACAACAAGATGTACCATGATATCAAAGAACGAAGGAGGGAAATACATCTCAAGCTGACATAGGGTAACAACCACTTCTCTTTGTAAATTATCGAGATTCTCAGGGTCAATAACTTTGCTACAGAGACTATTGAAAAAGAAACAAAGTCTGGTGATTGCAAACCTTACATGCTTCGGCAATATAGATCGAATTGCCACGGGCAATATTTGTTGCATTAGAGTGTGACAATCATGAGATTTAAGACCTATCAACTTCAAATCTTTCATTTATACCAAACTACAAATGTTGGATGAGTAACCATGTGGCACCTTAACATTTACCAAGCATTCACAAAAAGCTTTCTTCTCCTTTCTAGACAATGTGTAACAAGCGGGATGTAAGTATGTTCTTTTATTACCCATTTCACATAATTCTGTTAATTCTGACCTTATTCCCATTTCACGTAGGTCCAGTCTGGATTTTATCCCATCTTTAGTCATACCTGGTATATTTAACAGAGTACCAATGATGCTATCATAGACATTTTTCTCAACGTGCATTACATCGATACAATGCCTGACTGTCAAAGAACTCCAATAAGGAAGATCCCAAAATATTGACTTCTTCTTGAATGAAGAATTGTCACTCCATGTAGTACATTGTGATCTCTTACCAAATTCATTGACAATGTCTTTTACTCTTTCATAAACAACCTCCCCTGGTATAGGTTTAGGTGCACTCCGTTCCTCATTCAATCCATTGAATGCTTTGCGCTTCCTACGATACGGATGGAATTTTGGAAGAAACCTTCGATGACCGAGATATACATTCTTACCACCATGTTTTAGTCTTATTGAATCAGTGTTATCTTCACATATAGGACATGCTTTAGCTCCTTTGACACTATATCCAGACAAATTCCCATATGCTGGAAAGTCATTAATAGTGCAAAACAATATAGCATGCAAACGAAATGTCTCTCTTCGTGAAGCATCATAGGTCATCACACCTTCACCCCAGAGTTTCTTTAAGTCATCAATCAGAGGTTCAAGATAAACATCGATGTCATTTCTAGGTTGTTTACGGCCCGATATCAACAACGACAGCATTACATACTTATTTTTCATACACATCCAGGGAGGATGATTGTATATAACAAGCATGAATGGCCAAGTGCTATGTTGGCTTCTCAATGTCCCGTACGGATTCATCCCGTCTGTACAAAGCCCAAGTCTTAGATTGCTGACTTCTTCACCAAATTCAGGGTACAATATATCAATCTTCTTCCACTGTGGGGAATCAGACGCATGTCGTAGGATCCCATCATTATTTTTCTTAACATCTGCATGCCACCTCAAATTCTTCGCATCTATCGGATTGGCAAACAAGCATTGAAACCGTGATATTATAGGTAGATACCACATCACCATGGCAAGAGAACCAGTTTTGGACTCCCCCGAAGTCGTCAATTTATACCGTGATGCACCACATTTTGGACAATCTTCCAAATCCACATAGTCCTTTTGAAATATTACACAATCATTCGGGCATGTGTGTATCTTCTTGGCATCCATTCCCATTGGGCACAATAATTTCTTTACCTGGTATGTTGACATTGGAAGCTCGTTTCCTTCAGGAAGCATTTCTTTCAACAAAGACATCAATGACATGAAGCTTTTGTCGCTCCATCTATTGTTAGCTTTCAACTTATACAATCTCAACACAGCGCTAAGCTTCGTAAACTTAGTATAACCTGTGTATGACGACATCTCAGCATCATGCACAATGTTTCTAAAAATGGGAGGTGGATCGGTGTGCTCTACCCCACAACTATCCAGCATCGCATCAACGATGTCTACTGGAAATGGTTCATTCACATCTACGTCATCGTAGGCAATTTCTTCTTCCACACAAGCACTGCTATCGACATCCACTGGTTTCAGGTTTGAAATCTCTCCATGCCAGTGCCATTCTGTATAGCCTTGTATAATCCTGTTGCACATGACATGAGTTTTGATTTCGTCACCAGTGTTGACTTTCAAGTGGTTACCGCAATGCCTACATGGACAGTAGAACCTATCTCCAGGTTGTTTCCTATGTTCCTCGGCAAATCTAATAAACTGGTCAAGACCAGAAATAAACTCTGGGGTGCAGCGATTGCGAATGGACATCCATGATCTATCCATTCTATGATCAAAGAGAAAACAAGTATATATTAGGACAAGATTAGGGTCTAGGGTTAACAAATACATGTGATGTCATTCTTATATATAATAAATGTGTACCACCTATCCCATTCTTGAATACCTAATCTCACTAGTAAGTGTATAATGTGTATTGGGTTTTCAAGAAAATTTCGGCAGCATTTCCCCGCTGTTCTCCAAGTACATATGTACTTAGAGAACAAACAAGGAAATGCTGCGGAAATTTTCTTGAAAACCCAACACACATTATATACACTTACATCCTAAGCGAGATTAGGTGTTCAAGAATAGTCCCAAACCGGGGACTATCCAAGATTTACTCCTAATGAGTAAATCTTGGATGGGTTTCTAGGCCAAAAAAAAATGTGTTGTCATTCTTATACCTAAAATCCTAGTTCTTCAAGTTAGGGTGATTATTGATGTCTTTAAAAGCATGATTGGCAATTTAGGGAAAAGTTCATCATTTACATTCCAAGCATGTCACATGTGTGCATTACAGTTCATCATTAAGCAAAAGAAGGGTGATTAGGATTGTCACCAAGAATATAGCTAAACTATTAAACAATGATTATAGCTAAACTATTAAACAATAGACTTGCCACACATAAAACACCCTATACAACTATAAAAAAAAAGTATTAAGTATATATGCATGATACAATAACTATTTTGCATCACATTACAACAAACTTATCATTGATACCTTACTAACTTATTGCTACATTTACATATCATCACTTGATCAAAAATTACAGCAGTACATTTAACCAAAGTATGCATTCTAAAATCTATGTCATGATTACTTACATGTAATTTACTTGGATATATAGCAGTACCCGATTACTATGTTTTACATACAAAGTATGCATATTAAATTAACTAAGGCTTATCATAGAACATGTATTGTATAGACAATAGAGGATTCAGCTCAGTAGAAGCACAAAATCAGTACCTAAACCCTAAAATCACACCTTTTTAGCATTTATTCTAACAGGTTTATGTACATCAATATGTGTATGAGCAGGCAGACACCTTGAGAGAAGTAAATAAGTTAAAAAAAATGCCCAGCAGCAGGGCAGGCAGCTTGAGAGAAGAGGAGCAGAGGAAGAAGAAGAAGGTAGGGCGGGCACCTTGAGGAAAGAGGAGCAGCGGCCGGAGACACCTTGAGAAGAAGAAGTCCTAGAAGCTGCCGACGGCGAGGAGAGGAGCGGCAGAGAGGGCGGCGAGGCTAGGAGACCTAGCTGCTACCGGTAACGGTGGAGAGGGCGGCCGGCGGGCGGGCGGGCGGCGACTGCTTCTCGCAGTGACGGCGACGACGGGCGAGCACGGAGGAAGGAGCGGCGACGACGGGCGTTGGAGCACGAACGACAGGGAGGGGCGGCGGCGGCAGGGAGCAAGAAATTGCCAGAGGTTAGGGAAATCGGGAATAAAATAGGGAAAGTGAAGAATCAGTCGGGCTGGTTTGCTATTAAGTTGCAATAAGTGTTGGTTATTTAAAAAAACCGACAACTAAACCTATAGTGTCGACTATTTAGTTATGAACATACTAAGTGTCGGTTATTTAAAAAAACCTGACAACTAAACCTATAGTGTAGTTATGAACCGACGCCATATGTAAAATTTTGGAGCCAATTTTTTCGCTGGAATTTTGGGTTTGGCGGTTGAGTTTAGGTGTTGGTTGTTTATTAATTAACCGACACTTAATAAAAGCGGTACCCGTGTCTAGTCGACCTTCATAGATTGGATGTCGGTTTATGTTATAAACCAACACTGTAGACTATAGGTGTTGGTTTTTGTATACATCTGACACCTTAAAAAGTGACTTTATAAGCCATTTCTGTAGTAGTGCTACCATAGATAGTAGTACCTTTTAGTTTATTTCAGACCAAAGGGCATGTAATAAAGTTATGAGCTGCTATTTCATTTTTCCAATAAATAAAAACATTTTATTCCTACAACTTGTAATGACAAGGATGTCTATCAATAAAGTTCATGTTTCAATTTCAAAGATATGATTTTTTATGACAATGCCTTATTTATCTTGTGGTACTTGATATGCATGAGATAAAATACCTAAAAGTTATTGATGACTCAAAAAATTAATTAGCATTATCATCTAAACAAATGAATGAGAAATTCATCTCTAGGTTCCATGTTGATGGATAAAGTCAGACTCTCTTGGTTAATAAACCATTTAAGAGATATGAATGTCGTGTTTATTAGGCATGATGACAAGTCAATCTTCACTAGATGTAGTGGGAGAATGATTGTTCTATTAGGTATAATACATATTGATGTATATATATACCTATTGGAGTATATTCTAATTCTTCAGATATGGTATTTAATGAAATACCAATTTGAATATCTTGAAATGTTCAATAATATCATAAATGAAGAACAAACTTGGTAAAAGTATTAATTCTTTGATATGATCAATGAACGAGATACTTAAACCAAATGTTTGAGGACCTTGTGAGTAACTATGATAGTGTATCATAGAGAACTCGTGATTAAGGCATAATGATGTCTAAATAAAAGGAGGAATCATACTCTAAATAGTAAGAGCATGATCATCAAAAAAATAACTAATCTTCTAGAATTCTTCTAAAGAACATGATTTACACTAAATAAACGTACAAAAGGAGATTAAGAATCACAAGTGTTGTGGAATCTCAAATTCCTTATGTAATAAATACTCCTCATATATCTAGTAGAAAACATCTTGAGCTTGATGGATAATGATATCCTACAAACTCAATGGTGATTAATTGGCCATATGATGATGATCCAATAATCTATCTAGATGATGTTGAGGAACCAGATTTTGAGTTAGGCTTGAAGCCATAAGATCCAAAATGACTTCCATGTGAACCAAATAAGGTATGACCTTAATGGTAGCACTTATAGGGATAAAACCCATAAGTGCAATTGGTTCTTAAGAGTTAATACTAACATGGATCACATTTGAAGAGCGGATTGGTTGAAATGAATTCAAGTGAGTTAAAAGAGTTGAACCTGATGATTTCATTTAACCAATTGCAGTGGATATTGGCCATAAAGGATCATTCTTACTATTGGAACTTGAAGACTATGAAATTTGGCATATGGAGTTAAAACTGCATTCCTACAAGGAATAACATGAGGTTGTGTACGTGACACAACCTAAAGGGTTTTATAATTCCGTTAATGCAAATGCAGTCTATAAGTTACAAGAGTTTAATCAATATGATTGATTAAATACAACCACCTCAGAACTTGATTCTTTACTTTGATTATATAGTCAAAAGGTTTGACTGATATATCAAAATAAAGAAAGGATTTGCGATTACTAAGATTTAGTGGGAGCATATTCATATTCCACATGATGATGAGGAATAAAACAAAACTGGTGTGGAAATACTTTCTTTAAGGAATACAGAGAAATGTCCTATGTGATAGGAATAGAGATCTATAGAGATAGTTCTCAAAAGTCTCTTGTCTTGATAAAGGAGAGAGCATACATTGGCAATTTGTGTTGAAGGGTTCAGTATGCAAAGATTCAGTGGGAGAAAACTTGTCCATATTTCATGGAATTAGTCTCTCAGATGCCTAGTGTCCCAAATTCTTATGAATAATAGGAAAACAAAGATAGATGCCTTATGCATTTGTAATTGGATCTATCATGTATGTAATCATCCCATTATCTTGTATTTATCATACATGATAAGAAATCATATATGCATTCATCATATTGTATGTATTAGACGTGACAATATGATGTGCTCATCCATTTATCTTGTATGTGATGAACATGATGAGTGGATGTCTATCTACTTCTAGTGAGATTCACTAGAATACCATCAAGAACTTATATAAGTACTTATGAAGTATTAAAGGATTAGTTCTATGGAAATAAAAGGAAGAGTTGAGTGTAAATGAGTTACACTGATGCAAGCTTCCAAAATGATAGAAAAATGATCGCAAAATGCAAAATATAAAAGTTATATCCAATTATAAAGTGAACAAGAGTTGTTAAATGCAAATGTTCCATGTGAAATTAAAATGCCATTTAATTCTGAAAGGAATGACATGTATCCTTGCGTTATGAACACTAGAGGATACTATATGGTTCTATAAGTTCATACAGATGAACTTATAGATATTCCAACCATTGATGACAAAGTAGAAATACTGAGTCAAACAATGGAGCTAAATCTTAGGCAAGGAATATCAGATAGCATATTACGGAAAAACCATCTCATATGAAATGTCGTACAGTGAGGAGATGTGAAACATGCAATATACCGACTAAAGCAAAAATGTTTATAACTCACTAGATTAGCGCTAGTGTAACAGAAACATGTGGGACATGTTTAAAGATCACTACGAATTTTATTCAAAGGTGATTGGCTCTAATTGCAAGTGGGAGTCTATTGTTATGTATGCCCAGAGAACCAATCATATGATGATTTGATTGACATATGTTCTGATTGATTTGATAAATATTAAAGGCAAGCTTCCAATTTTTTCTAGCTCAATCAATTATGAGATATATGATGGAGCAGAATGAATGTCTAAGGAATGACAATACTCAATGACGTATGTCTTCAAGTACGTGACTTGAACAATGAGATCATATGTACACTAAGAGTATGTACATTCTTGTTATGTCCCTAGTTGGATGTCATTGTGGAAGGTTGATACACAACAATGTCACATCAAGACTAGAGTGTGTATTGGTTGATGACAGTGTCTGATTAGTCATGATATATGATATCAAACCAAGCACACAAATACATGTTGGAGAACAGTGTATCAGACAGACTCACCATGTGAGTGACACATGGAACCATGACATGGTAGCCAAAATCATCTCTCATAGTGATGGTGGTGATTGTGATTCTTAGACCTAAAATCACTGCACTCGTCGAATGTGATTGGGTACACTTTGAAATCATAAAATGTAGTCCTAAAACATAGGTTGTTATAAAGGTTATGATTGGTTAACTTTGACGCATGAGATTGACTGTGAGTGATAGAAATGGGATTTTTCCTTCCTAAGGGAGTATGATGTCTAGGACACTTGATAAGAGAGACTGAGAAAGGCATGCACATGCACATGTAAATCCATATATGATATTGATGTCACACATATCTCAGACAATCAGCTCTAGTTTAAGAAACATGAATGAACATTGAAAGGTTGACAACTTTGTGCCTTGAGTTCATTCAGGTTATCAGTGACAAAGGAATTATTCATTCACCGGAACACCAATCACAGTGAGAAAATTGAATCACAAAAACAAGATCAACGAATGCGGAAGCGATTAGCAGCGGAATTATCAAAAATTACTAAAAATTAAAACTTTTTGTAAGAAGATCATCAAACGATAAAACTCTTTCATAAAGAAAAATGATAAGTTATTTACAAACTGATTCATCATTACATCTCTGTAAACAAACACATCTCGAGAGTTACAACATCAACTACCTTGTTAACTGTACAAGGTAAGATACAAAATCTCGAGGCTTCATGCCAAAATCTCAGATATACTGACTCCTAGGACCTGGGAGTACAGAGACGACACATAAGACATACTATCTACACAACTTGACAGACATTGTCTCCACCTGACGATCACTACTGTCCCTGAGATTGATGCTACTGTTGCTGCTCACCCACTGATGGGTTCCTTCGTCCTCGGCGTCTACCTAAAAAGTCAAATCCCACGGGGGTGAGACAATTGAATAATTGTCCCAGCGAGAGTTATAACTCTCCGCTGGAAGCTTTGTTATTGCAATAAAGGAATAACAATAAATAGTAAAACTTTAAACGTTCAACAGCAGGTTTAACATTGTATAAACTAAGTAAAGAAACATTCTCTTAGACAAATCATTTCAATTATAAATAATTGAATATCAAAATATATCTCAAGAAGGAATATGAGGAGCATGTGTACGAGTTACTTGACTAGAACATTATAAACAAGGTATCATCAATCATTGTTTCTCGTAGATCAACCTAAGAAGTTATACTACGCGGCTGGTTATATTTTTCAAACATTATTATGCCCTGAGGAGATGAGTTACACCTCTCATACCCCAACCGACCATTACGAAATCGCATCATTACCATACATAGGTCATCAAAAGAGTCGGATTCCTATGACCTCATCTTCCTCAGTCAGAGTGAGGATCAACATGTAGGACATCTCGTGTCTCTGCTATAATAGCTTTCCAGGGTATTCTGGTAACTTTTCTATTAGAGTCACAGTGGCATTCTGTACTCTCTTGGCCATCGGGGAATTTCTTGTTTATCTCACACCGATGTGACATTAACAACATCATTGGGAGATTGGTGATACATCATCCCGACATAAACATATAATGAAGGGATGAGAGATTAAGGTACATCTCATATCAATTCCTACATTAGGACGTAAGGATATTCGTGTCCTTAACCCCAACATACTCAAAAGTATGTTCTCCAGGAGTTCCCTTAGGAAAACCTATTTCACCATCATTTAGTTTCTGACAATGATGGATCTATGGTCAGGGCCCTACATGATATGATTATACCTGATTATTTAAGTACATTATAGCATTCTTTTAGCATCAGTCATGTTTTCAAACATAAACCATTAAAACAATTGCTATACGGAAAGAATACTAAATGTATCAAGTTCATTTCACATCCAGTTATCATTGGGATGTCAATCCCTAACCATCTCATCATTATGATTCAGGAATATGGGTGTTCAAACCCTTAAATCATCATAAGTCATTTAACAGCGTGACCTTGATTGTAACAATACAGATGGTCTTCATGGCTCATACAACCTATTCATCTCAAAATTACCTTTTAATAGGCAATATAACGTATCACTATTTTCAAAGCTTAAGGAATACTTTCAATGAATGTGACATCATAACCATTACCTGGCTATGATTACCTCTTGATAACAGCCTGCATGATTAATATAATTGAAACATGCACATAATATTTGTATCAGCACAATACAAGTTCTATTCAATTTAATCATAGAACACCATGACCGTGCTACCTTGCACGGTTGTGCAAGAGTAAACCATCACGGTCGTGCTTCATTACATGGTCGTGCCACATAGGATTCACCACGACCGTGTCATATCACCACGGTTGGTTACTAGGGTTAGGTTTCCTTTTTAATTCATTTAGGGTTATTCAACCCCTTTGACTTATAAAGGCATAAAGATTACTCATTTATAATTCAAGAACAGAGCTTCATGCTTAAAAGCATAACTCCAAATTAGGGTTTACTGTTCATTTCATCACATCACCCTAAATTAGGGTTTATTATTCACATTTCATGATATTACCCTAGAATTAGGGTTTACTATTCACATTACATGATATTAGGATCATACCATCATCATGTATGAAGATTACTTCCATTATTTCCTTCAATTAAGTTAAGATTCATTAATCACCATAATTAGGATTTCCATGATCTCACTATGAAGGATCATACCCTAATTATGTGTATTCATACATGTTGGAAGTATATTACTTGATTCTTATACATCTAGGGAGTCTTCTCTCTCCTCTAACTATTAGATGATGTTTACATCACTCTTAGTTAGGTTAAGTCAAATCAACCTCGATAACATAAGTCATGTCATCACCATTATAGTCATTAGGGTTTGCTTGATCAAGGGGTACTAGTCACACTAACCCACTAAGGGTACTTTTGTAATGTTCACCATTGACCATAACATACATGAATCAACTAATTACTTGTTTCCTTAATCACTTTAGGTACCTTTAGGGTTTAGGTTAATCAACTACTAAACCATCTTGACCTTTAAGGCATCAATCATTCTTGACCTTAATAAACCCCAAACAGTTTTACACTTTCAACCTCCAAACGGTTGTGAAACCGCATGGAGTTGTTGACCGTTTGGACCCTTTGACTTTCAAGACTGCATGGCCAAGTACACACTCAAGACCGTTTTCCCTAGGTGAGGTGAAGACTGTTTGGTCTCGTTGACCGTTTGGCCAACGTTGACTTTTGAAACCGCATGGACAAATTGATCTTGAAACCGCATGGCCACCAAACAGTTTTGAAATCGCATGACCACCAAACGGTTTTGAAACCGCATGAACACCAAACCATTTTGAAACCGTTTGGCCCCAAACGGTCTTGAGACCGTTTGGTCCAAACACCCTCAAAACTGCATGGACCAAAAAGTGTATCAATTCTTCCAATTGAGTTAGGGTTTTAAATGTTGAACCCCTCAATTAACCATGCACTTGTTAACCACTTATCAATTAGGTTAATAAGGTCGACTCTATACTGATTTGACACTTAATTGACCCTCAATTGATTACCAATTAGGGCTTGCATCAAGTGAATTAGGGTTTGGAATCAATCATCCTTCAACATGAATCAAAATGAGCCTAATTGATGTTGAACCGATTGAACCATCACTCAATTGGGTCATGACCTGACCCCAAACGGTCTTGGGATCGTTTGGATATCCTCCAAATGGTCTTGATACCGTTTTCTCAAGTCCACATCAAAAACTAACTCAACCTATTAAGTTTTGGACCATAGATTTGATCATTAGGTCACTAATCGAATATATTTCAACATATTACCTTTCAATCTTCAACCACTTAACCATAGTCAACCCTAGACCTCCAAACGTTCTTGGGTGACCCCCAAACGGTTTTGAAACCGTTTGGACATCCTCCAAACGGTCTTGAGACCATTTACCCATGATGTCATCAACAACTAAGTCACTCACTTAAGGGTTAAACCCTAGGTTTGGTCACCAAATCAGCACTTAATTGCTCAACAACTTGATATGATTGGACCCTCAATTGGTCAACCCTACGTAAACCTAGACCTCCAAACGGTCTTGGGTGATCACCAAATGGTTTTGAGACTGTTTGGGTGATCCCCAAACGGTTTTGAAACCGTTTGGGCCACTCAACCCAAACTTCAACATGATTAGATCATTGAAATCAGCAATAAACCCGATTAGGGTTTTGGTGAGTAAAGTGCCTTCAATTGATGATTCTCTTGGAATTAGGTGATTATTTTTGGTGGGTGATTAGTCCATAATATGTACAACAGCCCTCCAAATGGTCAACACTTGGTCAACACGTCCAAATGGTCTTGGGACCATTTGCTCCCAACCATTCTTGTGAAACTGTTTGCTCTCAAACGGTTTTGAAACCATTTGGGCAAGAGGTGGAGGACCGTTTGATAAAGTAGGATCAGGATGAACTTTGGAATTAATGTCGCCTTCTTCTACCTCAAGAACATGGACTGTTCTTCACAGTTTTGGTTGTAAGAACACATAGAAAAATCTAAGAAAGAAGAACAAGCAACGTTTTCCTAGAAAGAAGATGCATGAACAAAGCTTTAAGGTTTAGAGTTATAAAACCCGCCTTAGGATCTGATCTAGAGCTCCAAGCTCCGTATCTTTAATGGTATCTTTAATGGTGGATGAAGCTCCAAAGGTCGCCCAAGGTCCGTTCTTCAAGATTTGGATGGAGAAGATGGCTAGAAGGAAGATTTGTGTAAGAAAGACTAACAATCCAACCTTGTAGCAAGACTTCCTCCATGAAATCGAGCTAGATGGCAATCAAAACTTACCCAATTCACTTTGGTCGTCCTCCTCTGCTCCTGAGCTCCTCCTTATTCGGCCAAAGCAAAGAGATAAGTGAAGGAATGAAGGGAAACGATCCCTTGCTTGTGGAAAGGAGTTTACTTATATATTTTGGGTTTATTTTCAAGGCAAGGAAGGTTAGTGCCTTTATTTCTCAAATAGGTCCTTCTTCCCTCCTTTGCCACATTTCTCCCCTCTTATCACATGCAAAACCCCTCTCTCAATCAAGGTTAAAGAAATAGGAACCAAACACCCTACTAAGTTATACATGTATAAAAGGCCATTTTGCTTAAAACTTGATCATTTAGATATAAGGATTTTCTTTCTTATTTGATCATTCAAATGAGGCGCCCTCCTCATTATCTTTGCTCTACTTTATGTCAAGAGTCATGAAAGATACTCTAGAGGGTATATTTTAAATGGTTCACCCTATGTTTTGGGTAAATTTCACTTTACACCAAAACTAGGTTTTAAAGCACAAGGATTGCTCTACAAGCTATATCTTGGTTCCCAAGCTTGGAGAGTCCATATTACTACACCATTATTCATTATTATGATGTGTCAACACCATAGGAACATTTTAACATGTGCAATTTGCAAGTTAACCCCTCTAATTGGGTAATTTGCACATAATTTCATATTTAACAAAACAACATTACAACATTGTTCAAAAAGGACAGAAATGGAAATATATGTTCCTCAGGAGCTTTAATTACATATCAAAAGATAACCACAAGCATTTAATCACATATTTAAGCAAAACACCTAGGGTTAGTTCATAACCCAGGTCAGGGATGTTACAAATTATCCACCCCTTACAAGGATTTCGTCCCCGAAATCAACAAAACATATCAACAAACATATTAAGAGAAAAGAGCAGGATATTTCCTTCTCATCTCTTCCTCTAGTTCCCATGTGGCTTCTTCGACACCACGGTGATTCCAGAGGACTTTCACAAGACTTATGTCTTTCTTTTTCAGCTTTTTAATTCTTTTATCAAGGATTGATACAGGTCCTTCTTCGTAAGATATATCATCATTCAATTCTACCTCCATAGGTTGCAGAACTGATTCTGGATCAGGGTGACATTTCCTCAACATGGAAATGTGAAACACAGGGTGTAACCTCTGTAACTCTGGTGGTAACTCTAGCTTATATACTACTCTTCCAATCCATTCAATGATTGGATAAGGCCCCATAAACCTAGGAGCTAACTTCCCTTTCCTTCCAAATCGAAGGACTCCTTTCCAAGGTGAGACTTTGAGATACACTCTGTCTCCAACCTGGAATTCTAAAGGTCTACGATGTTTATCAGCGTAAGTATTCTGCCTATCTTGTGCAG